>OY728146.1:1560579998-1561905832 GCA_963277665.1 Viscum album
AACTTCTCTATTCCACGGTCTAACAATATACACAATTACCATAAAATCATAAAGACATTACGACATGACCAACAACATAATCTATTTCTATTTCTGGGTGGAAAGTTACAACACTATATGAAAAATTCACACCAATATCTCTAATATCCTTAATATTCACCACCATGCCACTATAATAAATGAGTACAAATCAAGAATACTAATCACATACATAATTCAAATCTTATGCGAAGTTACTTATTTATTTCCCTTTTTATCATAAAATTATATATTATATTATCTTCTCATTCATGGCCAATACACAATAATCCAATATTTCAATAAATATGTTAATTACCATCTTTAAATATTTACTTTTTTATGAATTTTTAATCAATCAATTCGATAATACCATCTAGCATACATTTCAGAATAGTCTTAATATTCTCAATGTAATAAATAAAAAACTATCAATCACACAAGTAATATCATTGAAACATATAAACTCAAGTGAGTAACTGCATTCCATTCAATTTTCTTTATCCAATTTATTACCTTTTTCAAAAAATTATTATCATCCACTGAAATTAATTAAAATCCCATTATGTAAACACAAAGTAAAACATGGAAAATGTTATCACAAAATAATGAACACACAAGTAAATCATAATAAAATATAACATATATATCTCTATCAAATTATATCCCAATATCCCACCATGTTAAACAAAATCTACTATGATGAACTCCAAATATAACAAAATGGGGATTTAACCAAGAATAAGAGAGGAGAGACTCACATCTGTTCATAAAAAATCAATATCTTGGGAAAAAAGAGGAATCCAACCATATGTCCTCAAAATCATTTAATGACACAACTCTCTATGCCTTAGGTTTTGGTAAAATAATAAAAAAAACTAATTTTTTGGGAATCTGAATTTATGTTGGTTCTGGAAATTTTAGTGATAATGAATAAATATTAATGGGTATGTAGCAATGAGGATAAATTGTTCTACCATCTATAAATAATTATGTGAATATCCCCAATCTCATTCATTTAAAAATTCTTCAATCCCATTAAATTTTATACAATAATTGGTGTTAATTTCATAACAATGGTGGTATAAATATAATGAATGGTCATCCAAAAGGAATGGGTAATCACTTAAAAATGTCATGGCTCATCAAATATGTCACAATGTAATGGGTCCCTAGAATTTATAACAATCCAATAAATTACATATAGGTTTCAAGAGATTATATAATTGGGATTTTTATTATTGATTATTATTGAAGAATTAAATTTTTTAAACTCGAGGCAACATTAGAGTCGGTGTAAATATGGGAAAAATTATGTTAATCCTTTATTTTAAAAAGTTTACATAATTTGGTCTCTTATGCACACATTGGTTTAGACTATATACAACCAATTTCTTGAATAATCCTTCATTCATAATCTCATTTTTTTTGATATTTTGTAATTTATGTAATGATTATATCATGATGATTTTAATTGGATCACAAAAAAGAGATAGTCAAATGAGTATATCTTGATGATTATTCATTTATACCAGTACCCATTAATCTTCTCTAGTTTTGTAGTTACAATAATCTATAAATTAAATAAATGTTTTTGGATAACTACTTTTATATGATTCTAGGTTTTTTCCCCCAACCTAAGGTGAATTGTCTCTCTGATAATTCCATAAACTGCAATATAGATTCTTATACCACAATTTATAAACTCATATGTCTCATTAATAAATATATGAGTTTGATGACCTATATCATTCCATCAAGAGATTTTACTTCCAGAATAATGATTATGATGTCATGTCTTTTTCATATAGAGATAATTTCACACTAGAGTTCTCTTGTTTCACTATCACATCATACTGTTTTTTTTACTTTCCATACTACCTTTAATATTTTCCTATCATGACCAATTATAATTATAAAACTTCCATATGAGTTGTTCTTTATTGTAATAATACATCATAAAATATTATTTATTCTTTAAAAACATCCATAAATCCAATGTCATATATTATAAACTATATACTATACTTCCTGGTCTATTTGGATTATATGTGAACTACTTACCATTCATGGTACGATCCTTCATAGACTATCCAATTCTACAGATGATCTTAATTACATTGTAAACGTTTTTTTATATGGACCCATTTTTTCACATAATGTAATAATGTATAAACTCCACAGGATATGTGGTGCGTCTTTTCAATGTGAACTCCCAAACTTCACATATTTCCCGATCAATCTATCTATTTTTCAGCATTGGACTAATAGATAATGGTGAGATTGTTATAGAATTTATAAGAAAACTCCCTACGTTGAAATCTAATATCAGTATTATAAGAAATTACCTTAATGAATTGTCATTAGTTTAATGTTGTATATCATCTGTAGTCCTCCAAAATAACCCCACCTCTAACAACAAACAACATTAATGCTACATGTTTTTTTCTATTTTCAATGAGAACTGAATTCATTTTTCACTTTTATTCTATCAAAAACTTCATATATATCTCTTAATACTCACTATGTGGTTCCCAAATATTCTTTTTTCTGAGTTCCACAAAAACACTACATAATAATGGTAACTTTGCCTTTAATATGTGATTCATAAGCCATTTGTGTATTATTGGATTTTTGATGTATCAGATCTTGTAAAACCACCATCTCTACTTACAAACGATTTTACTCCTTCAAAAGAATCCCATTCCATTTTCCATAAAATAATTCGACTACAAATGACATTGCAATTAATACTTGAAAAACATTCTTCTTTTATGTTTAGACACAACAATATGCATTATATTTGTGGAGAAATTCCTTCCATTACCTCAACTCTTTCCATTTATATGGTTCTATAATGACATTCCTTAAAAAAAGTCACACATCATCCTTTCCCATATCATCAGAATCCATAATAAATATACTTATTATCTATAATATATTCAAAAGTTTTTCCTCTTTATCTGTCATCTTTTTGAGAATTCTATATGATTTATTTAATGTAATTAATATCTAACTCCTTTTATGAATCTGCAAATCCATATCTTCTAGAAAATAATTTTGAGATACACATTAATCATTTATGGGATCATAAAAAGAATTATATAAAATTATAAATTGACATTGGTCTCTATAGAATAAATTATATATATTCAATATTAAATTCATTGTTTTTCGTGGGTAGCTATAATTCCTCCTTTATATTTTATAACTATTAGATATTTAAATTTTTTTAATCAACAAACCAGGTCTTCATTATATATAATATCACAGAATATATTTATGCTTCACTATATGTACATACATGTCCACCATCACCATGTACTCTATTCCCATATATTATACATGATTCATTGATTCACAATAAATCTATTTCCAAACAAATTTATTGACCCAAGACAAACAGAATCGCAAAAACCGTATTGTATTCTGACCTATATATTTTTCTAACGACCTATAGAACATCTAGGACCATATGTAGTATTTTTAATTAAATATTAAAGATTAAATATTTTGAATATACATTTATTAATATTACCAAACCATCATTGGTTTATTCAATATTATTTATCATCCCTTCATAAAATTAAATTATAAACTATAGAAAAACACACTATACCAACAAACTCTCAATTTAATGATACCCGAGACAATTTCATGGCACACTCCATGTTGTAAATATATCTCTCATCATATTTTAATGATAAAAAATAGTATTTTTGTCTATAATTTTTTTTTATTTGATGAATGATATATTTTTAAGTATCTATGTGCCGATTTTATGGAATCAAATGAATGTATTTTATAAAATTTTGATCAATCATGATAGATAATGATGGAATATTAAATGAACCTTGAAGAATATTTGTGGAAGTATTTATAGACATGTCAAACTAAAATAAAGGTATGTTCTAAGATATATCAGAGGTGTTGAATGATTCCTGAAGGGATATATTGGGGTATGAAGAGTTTCACGCTACATCCACTATGTAGTAAAGGACACCAAGGAGTCAGTTCTAAATTGAAAAATGGCGACGGTTATAGTAGTCCCGAAAACTAGGTAGTGAAAAACTACTAATTAGTTGATAGTAATATGGAATAATACCATAGGATATACTAATACAACTTAGTATATAGTTTATATGACTATATAAATGGCAACATCTGGAAAAAAATAATTAGCTTCTAGGATCCTACCAGCAAGCTGATGAATGTTACCATGTATTCAGTGGCATTCAAATATATTTTTTCAAAATTGGAACATCAGTAGACCCTACAACATTTATCAAGTGTTTGATAATGATTAATGGCTTCATTAAATTCCAAAATGTCATTAATTCATTTTTATACGATAAATATGAGTCCTTGGAGGCATTGATTGATATGAAATTCTAAATACTATAATAAACAACGAATTCAATTTCTCTAATGTAAAATCTAAGAGAAATTATTTGTAAATATAAATTAAACCTATCCTAAATCAATTTTCCATCTCTATAAATTAGGCACCCTTCTAATATTAACCCTCTATCTATCCACAAAATTTAAACTTTTATAATTTAGTGATTAGGGATCTATTTGGTAATGCATTTTCACTAAGAAAAACACTCTTCTTATTATATTCTTCTATAATGGGTCATTTTCTATAACCATTGAAATGTTAAGGGAACATGTCCTCACAACTGAAATGTTATAGATAATCACCCGGGTTATATAATACCTTTAATGTAATTGATGTGTGTTTCCAACAAAAACCCTTAAAAAATAATGGATAAAATTATTATTTTTCTCAATTTATATTAGGGGATAAATTAAATAATATCTCAACCCTCTAGGAGTAATCCTAGGGGCTCACAATGATGTATCCCCAACCACGTTTATAAAAACAATCTCCTCCATCATTCAATTTACACATTTCATTATCAATACCAGAAAGATTCTTATAATTGGATAACATCAATAATCATTAAATCTACTATATATACTATATTGGATTTTATTTTTTTATCATTTTCACATCATATCAAAAATATTGTTAAAAATATTCATGGTCATATTTTTTCAATGATAATTTTATTATTTCTCTCTTTATAATTGTGATTTAACTTTTGATTGAATTCATCAATTTAATTTAATATTTGTTTCTTATTTACTTAATATTATACGTCTTCTATAATCTCATTCTATATAATTGTTTTTTATTTATTATTACATTGTACTTCCATTTTAAATTTTTTTAATAGAAATTAACACCCCCATCATTACATCCTTCTCCAATAAACATTTTCATAAAACGATATATTGATGGAAACTGCAAGTAGTTTAATATTATTATTGCAGAATGGCCTCTCACTCTTATACTCATTTACCTTTATTTGACGGAACAAATTACTCATGTTAGAAAACTATCTTGTTAGGTTTTATTAGACGCATTGGATATCATATTTGGAAAATGATTATTCTTGTTTATACCCCTAAAATAGAACCCAATGAAAAATGGAATCCACAAGAAATTATGTCCATTTAATTTAATAAAAATATATATAAATTCTCTTCATTATGGTCTTAATCAAGTTAATTTCAATAGAATATCTAATTGAATAAATTCCCATGAAATATATAAATTTTTATTAATTACTCATGAAGGAATGGAAGTAAAATATACTATATTTTTTTATATACAAGACATTGAATGTTTTATTATAAATAATAATGAATCTTTTTATGATATGTTTACTCTCTTTAATCATATTTACAATGTTATAAACTCTATTAGTGATGATTAGACCAAAAAGGTTAGTAATGAAAATTATATAGGTCTCTCAAATATATTGGGAGCCAAATGTGATGTCTAGATAATAATAAAAGGATATGAAAAATATTCCACTAAGGAAACTAATAATTTCAAACATGAGTAATAAAATTACCATAAAGGGAAAGTATATAAAATTAAAGAGGCTATGGTATCCAAACAAGTGAAAAGAACCACTTCCTTAAAATACCGAGATAATGATTTATCATTCAAAATCGAGTCCAAATAATATGAACTTGATAATAAAAATAACATAATAATGAAAAATAAGAATTCATCTCTTCATGAAAAATAAGAAAAAAGAAAATACTCTATCACAAGTGAGGTGGTTTAAATTCATGAAAACGTCTCACATCCAACCTGATTCTCCATTTTACAAAAATTAAATCTAGAATAATAAAGAAATAAAATCTATTATGGATTCAATTAAGACTATTTTATATTACAATATGGACTGAACCTTCATAACAACCCCCACCGAATTCATGTTCTAAATGAATTATGGTAGATTTTTTGTTAAATAATGTGGATAAATATCAATCATCTCTTATCTCTCCCAAATCCTTATATTCTAGTTTATTCCAATCATATTTTTCATCAAGACAACGAAATTATATAAGACCAAAATTTAATAAAATTGATATTGAAAAATAATATTACAAACACTTATATTTTTCCCTTGAACATTAAGAGTAAATTTTTTATTATTATCAATGAAAATGAAAACATCCTTAATGATAAGGAATATAATTTAAAATATATAGATGAATTGTTTTTAAAATTAAAATATAATCATAATTATAAAATGATAAATTATATTATTACATATCTCCAGATCTCCCTTTTTATGTTCACCAAATGTTAACAAAATCTAAATAAAATGTCTCTTTATAAATATTACAAAAAAAATTATATTGAATTAGTTTATTTAATCATACCTGTATATCAAAAAATATTTTTTTAAATTGTTTATATCAATATATGTTTTTCAATTATTGTGTGAAACCAAAAATTTATTTAATGAGAATGATTGTGATAATGTAAGACGAAGAAGACCAAAATCGATCCATAATTCATTGAATATTTCTAATAGATAATATCAATTATAAAATTATGGGTTCCTAAATCATTATTATGTAATATATTTTGAATGGTGTTATTTTTGAATTCAAGTTAGATTTTACCTAACCTTATTAGAAACAATATCTGGGTACCAAAAGGCTCTTGTTTTGTAACATACAGTCCTATTCCACTAGACCGTGTTGAAATATCACATAGCCTCCCTATAATTAAAATAGACTATAAAACACTTTTTTAATTATCTATCAATCCTAAATGTGTGTCTTTTACATGTTAATTTTTTTATATTTTTGGAGTATTCTTATATTTCTATTTTTCTCTTACACCTCTTCAATTAATATTCTCTTTTTTCTTTTTTGTAATAAATTATTACTTTTTAATTTTTTATTGAAAGTGATATTAAAAAATTTATGAGTCTCCACTTTTAATTATTTTACTAATTTTTATATTTATATTTTTAATATTATAAGGTATTATTGCTTTTTAAATGATTTAGAATTAATGTGTTAAAATATTTTTCCCTTAAATGATTCATGTGATACAAACTGTTATAATTTTTGAGATTTTTATATATTGATATTATAATTCATGGAATCCATAAAATAAATACATTTTATGTACTGAGTAGTCTTAGACCTGAAATTAATGATAAATTTTTTAAAATATCTCCGAAATTCAATGAAATATCATTGTCTCTTGAAATTTTGTCACTATCCATGAATGTTTCAGACATCATGTCATCAATCTATTTTTTACTATTGGGATCATTGATATTTATTTATATTTGACTTTTTTATTATTATAATATTGGATATGAATTAATCTTCCTGATTTTTTCATTTATTCTTTAAATTCTTCAACTGAGGGGTAGCCTTTTTTTCAACAAACTATGATTTTTAGATTGATATTTTCATAACACCGAGGAAATGTTTCTCTTAAAATTAACTTTCTAACTTGTTTTTTATGATTATGTTCTCAAATAATCATAGTTGATAATAGTTTATTCTATTTCCTTTCTCAGAATAATTTATTCATTAATTGTTTATTGATTTTTTCTATCTCTCTTGGTTATGATTCTATATTCTTAAATTGTGGAGGAAAATAAAAAATAAGCGTGTATATTTAAGGGAGATTGAAATAGAATGTATTTATAGTCATATATGTTGTGAAAATATTTAAATTTTTGATTTTTTTTCTACATGTTTAATTTTTTACAACCTCAAGGAGTGACATGAGTATTTGTTATATTTTTTAAATAAAGGTGGAGAAGGAAATCTTGTTAAATTAGAGAATTTTTTTGAAAAATTCTTATTGATTAGTTTTACTTTTTTAGGAATTATCTTAAATTAATTAGAATACATTAATACATATTTCACTCTTAATTCACTTGATATATATTTTTACATTATGTGTGTCTGATAATAAAAAATTTATTTTTGTGCCTCCATCTATAATTTTATTTTAAGGACAAAACATAGTTTATTTTTTAGTAAAATTTATATATCAGTGGATGAAAGTTATATTATTATCCATTATTGTATTTATTTAAATACATCAAATGATGGTATTTTTTTGAATTTTTTAAATATATATGGATTTGGATGGTATCTTAAAAGATAATTTATGATTTTTTGAGGATTTTAATGTATTTTTTAACTCATAATGTGATGTTCCGATATCTTTTAGTGGAAAAGAATGAATTTTGGAGGCTATGATGGAGATTCAAGGGTAAAAGGATACACTCTATAGCAGGTGTGGGGAACTAGGTAGCTATCTCCATATAAAAAATTCTTTACATATATGAGTTCAACTGAATAGTCAATGAATAAATAAAAATTAGTCAGTGGAAATCATGAATAATATCAAATGCTATAACAACACCACTGGGATTCTAGTTCATTCCCCCAATTAATTTGAAGCATCTGGGAATAACCAGTGAACTCCTTGTATCAAACTATTCATCTCGATTAGGATTATAGAATATAGGTGGAATTCAAATAGTTTATAAATTTTTTAATATTTAGTAGATCCCATGACATTTACCTTGAACTTTATGAATCATAACGACTCTATTGAATTATAGAATGTTTGTAATGCCTTTATACTCTATTAATAAGAGTCCTTGGATGATTTACTTGCCACATAGATCTCAGTGATGGAATGAATGATTAATTGAATCACTCCAAAAATGATTTCCAAATATTTGAAATTCTATTTTAATACTAACTCTCCTAGTTTCATCTCAAATTGTAAAATTTAAATTGATATATATTAAATTGGGTTTTAATGGATAATCTCAAATAAAATATATATTATTCTCATATTATACTATATTGTGTTTCTTTTTCCATCTTTTAATACTACATGTCGATGGTTTTTCATAACAAAAAATAGTGGT
This sequence comes from Viscum album, assembly GCA_963277665.1. Classification (NCBI taxonomy): domain Eukaryota; kingdom Viridiplantae; phylum Streptophyta; class Magnoliopsida; order Santalales; family Viscaceae; genus Viscum; species Viscum album. The sequence continues at coordinate 1,560,589,307 of OY728146.1, forward strand.
ACTTTCATAATTAAGAACATCTACATTAAAATTATTAAAGTTGGGTTTTTTTCATAGTAGTGAAATGGAAAGTGAGAAATTAGTTACTGGATATCAATTAAAATAAATGAAAAAAATAAAAAACCATGTATCTTGAGGGGAGGATATATTGAGGCTAACATAGATTTATTATCAAAATCAATTATCAAATAGAGTTTTCTCAATTTATTAGGTTACACATTACATTATTCATATCATATATATTACCATAATCATATACTTATGATAATCCTTAAATTGGATTTTATAAATTATTGTTATTTTCTTTTTTACTATACATTTATCATCAAATAGAAGCTATCATGAATAGTTAATGTGATCTAGATTCATTATTTGATAATTCTTATATTTCACTCCTCATAAATTCAAAGTAACTATTGGAATCATTCTAAAACTGAAATAAATCATCCCTTCAACTTACATAATGTTATATTTCCACTACGTTGTAATTATATATATTTTTTTAATTTTTAATTTTCATTATAAATATTTTTTTAAATATTAAAAAGAAAAAGCTCCTCATTATTTCTTTCCTTCTTTGACATACACATAAACCTCCAAAAAATCATCTCTAACTCCTACTTAAATCTTACATCATTTTCTCAATTCCTCAAACACCGAAGACAGATCAAATGTTGATTTATGAATGTGTAGACCATTACATTTGATGATAAAAAGTTATTGAGGTATATCATCTCTTAATGAGGATTCAATATATATCATGTGATGTTCATGGTGTTCTTATTGGATTATGGTTTTTAGATCCCCCATACCATATAAAATTGAATATTATTTTTGGATATTCAGAATAAGAAATAATTTGGTGATTCTTTTTATATTATATGGATATGTGGAGAGTGGTAGATGAGATCTTAGAAAACCATTTTTCTACGATGGAGGCCAAATAGAGTCTATTCCACTACTAGATGATAGTGTTATCATACTTCATGTTGTTTGTGATGTTTCTTAATGGGGTGTATCAGAAGTATATTTGTTTTATGTTTTTGTTTTCCAAGATATTTTTTTAAGGGACGGTCATAAGATGAACAATACAAGTTGTATTTTAAAGGAATTTTTTTCATTCCATTGGTAATGCATGAAATAGTTCTTTATGAGTTTTTCCCTCTCCCTTGGGTATTGATATTTTCATTCCTAGGATTTAGTTTCACTTTATGGGTTAGTTCTATATTTTTCTAGTTGAAGTGGATAGTGGTGGATTTTTCATTATAGTGATTGGTATACTAGTTAGTGTGGGAAGAGATTCTTATTTCTAAATGCTAATGGAATACATTGGATAACCCTAAGTGAAATTGGGTTGAAATTTTAATGAATTATTTCACGTGTATTCATTGATATATAGAATGATGTGATTCCAATTGGGTTGTTGTTTATTATTTTATTTATAGAATTCATTTCATAGGAATCAATTATTCAAATAATGTTGATTATTTGGAGACATTTTATATGGATGAAAAACTAAAACATCACTAGGTATGGAGGATAATTTTATTTCATTAGGATCCATTGATTACAAAATGAGTAGAAGGATTACTTATTAGTTAATTTAGAACTCATATACTATTTATCAGTCCATTACATCATCAAATGAGTTGAAAACACATAATACCATTCTGAAACTGGAGGGCATGTATTAGGTATGCATTCTAGATTTCTATATCTCTTGGGGGAATCATTTTCCATTTGTTTAGTTTTATATATTAATAAATTTCACTCATCTATAATCATGGATCAATTTGAGAAGGAGACCGTTGGATTTTGATGTAAGAGATCATCTTTACTTAGAGTTTTGTCCATATTATTAATACTAGATGTTATTTAATGGGAATAGGCAGCCTCAATTATTTATGAATCCATTCATGGTGTTTTACTATGTTGGTGAGGTGGAATATATATTTTTCCCACCTCTATTGATGGATTAGATACATGATTCCTCTTGTGTCTCATAGTTTCTTTTATATGTTTATGATGAATCCCATGTAACTGATTGGGATGAGTTTGACGCTAAGGAATTTATAAAATTAATTGAGTGGCTGATTGAGATTTAGGATCACCAATATAAGGAATGGAATGGGCACATCATTCTCTTGGTTATTTTCTTATATGGGAATTGGGTCTTAGGGGTGTGTATGTGGGAACATAAATCATTGATGCACACCTAATATCCAATAATATTTCAAACTACTATCCACCATGATCCTGAGATATTTCTATATGCATTGACTTTAATGGTATTATTATTACTTTTCCTTTATTTATTTTTTTGAATGAAAATATCCATATTATAGTGGTATCTTCCAGTGGTGTTTGGGTTTTAGGTACTTTTTCATAATTTAAGTATTGATTATGATTCTTGAATACAAGTATCAATTTAGGGTTATCTACTTTAACTTCATATAATTGATTACCCCATTAATATCCATATTCTAATAACTAAAGCTGTTTGGAGAATTTTTGGTGGAAGGGATCCACTTTTTGAGAAGAATTGTTTTTCTGGAATGAGGTGTTGTGGCCCAAAATTATATATTATTTCATGAGAAGTTATTATATGGATAATTCAAGATAAAATATTTTTTCTTCACTATGATGGTTAGTCTTGCAATGTGAGTTCTTTATATTTGTGTGATGAAGAGGAGAGATAAATTGGGTTCCATTATCTCCTGGTGAGATAAGTGTGACATGGAATGGTATTTTTTGGTTGTGTTGATAGGTCCCTTGGGAAAATATTATATATTTTAGTGGTTGGGTAAAATATCAGGAGTTAATATCAACAAATATCGAACCATGAATTTCAGATATGGGTTTTTATGGTGTGCTGACCCGTGTCATATATTGATTTTGGATATTCAAAATTTATCATAAATATGGTCTCTATCATGAATTTTATCATATTTCCCCAACTTCTATCAGCACTTAAGCTTCAAGTGGGTTTTTCTATGAAATTAAAAAAAAAATCATTTTGATTCAAGATATTAATCATCTTGTGATCTAACCTGATTCCTTTCATTTTCTTATTTTTTCTATATTGTTCCTTCTTCAAGTGGATTATATAGTTGTGGTGTTGGTTCAATTTATGTGATGATGGGTTGAATGAATTATAGAGGTTATTATGAAATAGTTTGTTTGTTTTCTCCATAAATTTTCATGGACGTGTGATAGTCATCCACTTCATTATCTTGTACACTGACCATTAAAAATTGTGTTGATGTAATGGATTCAAGAATTGTTATATATCATTCATATGGTATTTTTGGAATATGTATGGAATTATTTTAATTGGATTTATAGTAGTAATTAACTAAAAAAAATTAATGAACCAAAAATTATAAATCAATTAAAAAAGTTCGATATATTTTTTAGAGGATTCTATGTCATTTATTATGTGTTCCTAGTTCTCAATTATTCTTTTCTACAGTGGATATCTTTAATGAAATATTCCTTAAATAAATTTGATACATTAAATTATGATATGGTGCATCATAGAGTAAGAAATATATATGGAATGACATTTATATTTTATCCTTTAGGTTATATCATCTTTATTTATAAAATGATATCATATGGTTTACCTTGACTAGTCGTATTTTATGACATAGAAGAATCATTATTCTAGGAATTGGATTGTATGAATTTTCAGGAACTAGTAATGTTCATCTATGTTGGTGAGTGTAAATGATTTAACACTAGAATCTATTACACATATGCTATCTTTGATTATTCATTTAATAAGTTGATATATATGGGAGAGTATTTGGTTTAAGGTTTCATGATATGAAACTAATGACATGTACTCATGAATTCATGATATTAATGAGTAAATTCACCATAATAGGGACCATCTACATCTCTTAATGTTCATCATTATATTATGTTTGTGATCCTCTACAAATGCATTGGATAAAACTATTTCCATCTCAAAGATCCATTCTTTCATCATCCTTTTCATCATGAGACACAAGCATATCATGTAGGATTAGATGGGACTACAAAACTATTTTTGGGTTATTTGATATAAACCATAGATTTTCCTAGAATTATACACTTTTATTTATTCTTTATTGACAATCACTATGAAAAATATGATGGAAATGACTAAAATGAAAATAAATATAAGGTATTCACTGTTTATTTATAGACTGTGCAATTTAATATGCAAAGGTATCATAGTTATGGGATTTAATATTTATAATGATTTAAAATAATTTTATTAAATTATTATCACATTATAAAAGTAATTCAATGGTATTAAATTAAATGGTCAGCTGATCCATGGGAACACTCATGTAGGAGTAGCTGTGAAGTGAAAATATCATCTCTATAACTCTATTATTGATGCAAAGTGATGTAAATCATAAGAGTCTGATAATGTGATGAATTTAGTGTTTTATAATTTTTTTATGATGATAATGTTCATATGAATAAATGTGTTCATAGAATCAGAAAAATTATATAAAAACATACCAATACTTTTGAATGATTAAATCATGTTAAAAATAAAGGGTTTTAAAATATTCTTGAATTTCACACTCTCCATCATAAAACAAAACTGTGAATTTTTTTATTCATGATTAATTTAAAAATTAAGATATGGGATATAAAATCTATCAACTCAATTAAAATTATCATACTTTTTATAAATCATATAATATGAAATTAGGCGATTTTATTCGACTAAAGTGTTATGTCATGGGTTCAAAACTGATCATTAGTGGTGTGAGAATCACATTATCTCACAGTTCAATATATCACATCCTATGGTGGTGATGGTACATTGGGTTATCGTGGACTATTGCCTATTTTTATAGATTTATTTATATTTTGTATGTTTTTATTATAGTTTTCTAATGTTATTTTTTTAATTTTGTGTATTGTTATTATTGTGTGTTTATTCTTTGATCTTTTGAAAGTTTAATGTTTCCCACACAACCTCAAAGTGGATATTAATAATTATTAAAAAAATTGGGGGGGGGGGGTTAAAAAGATATTATTACCTCACCAATGTAATACTACAGTGGATTAAAAAATAAAATAGGTATATAATAATTAACAATGGCTCGATACATAAGGTTCCATATACATAAAAGTTACACCTATAGTTCTCTAATACGAATGACTGTTTATTTTTTTGTATAAGTGGTAAACGTTAGGTAACCCACATATAGAAATAAGATATTGGGATATCTATTGCAAAATATGAATGATAGAACTTAAATGGTTCAAGCATTGTAGACATATTAATCATAATTTCTGATAAATTTATATAATTAAATAAAAAATTAATGGAAATTTTTTTTTCCAAAAAACAATTATTAATTGAATTATAGAATTTTTATATTGATTATAAATTATAAAAAAAATTATTTTTTGATGTTGATTAATTTTTTAATGTTTTTATAATTTCGTTAATTTTATGGTTTTTATTAATAAATAATTAAATTTTTATGATTCATTTATCAGTTAATATTCTTTAATTTTAGGTGTTATCTTAAATTAAATTTTACATTATACAACAGGACTAATGATTTAGATACAAAATATTTATGTGGAAATTTTTAGTTTACTTTATAAAGGGTACATAAATTACCAAAATAAGTGAAAATATTATGTGTGTATATTAAATATTAATAAATATTCATGATTTTCAATTTGAAATTTATAATGTAAAAATAATTTTTTAAAATAAGTTATTTAAAAAATATCAAAATTAGTTTTAGTGAATAATTCATTCAAAATATTTAAATAAAATTAAATATGTTATATTTATATTCTGTAAAATATATAAATAATTTTAATTGAAATAAAAAATGTGTCTATTTCGTGAAATATAATATTTTTAATCTATATTACATAGAATTAATAATATGATGTATTTCAAGTTAGGGAAAAAATAATTTTTTTCTTTTTATCAAATTCTAGAATATCCAAACTAAATTATAGATTCTATAGATGTTTATATATGAATTTTCAAAAAAAATTCTCATGTTTAAATTCATGTATTTCTAATTTATTTCTTATTATATATTTAATTAATACATATATATTTAATAATATAAATATTTATATATTCATTAATTTAAGTTTTTAACAAGTTTTGTAATGTTTCATAAATGTATATGAGGGGTAACATTATTGGTATAACAATATATTTTTTCTCCTACCTAGAAAATAGATTCTACTAGAATTATGAGATAAAATTATTTAGTTAGTTATAATTTTTATGTAATTAGTGCTAAAACTATTATGGAATTAATCTCTCCATTGAGTATAGTTTCTTTGGGTAGAGGGGAATTGGTTGGAAAATAAAATTATCTAAGAGTAATATTCCATATACTTGATAATTTGGGTTTTACGATGTAGGGATCCCATATTACTCATGTCAGGATTATTTATTTTTTAAAAAATATAGAACATTACAAGACACAGTTTTGTAGAAAAAATTCATAAGATGCATTTCTATATGTGTGAATATAATTACATATTTATCTGTGATAATAACACACACATTGAATTTTTTAAAAGGCATATAATTAAATATGATTTAAAAATATTCATTTAGTGGAAGAAATAAAATTAGAAACTATATATATTGAAGAATTCATAAATAAATAAAATAACATGAGAAATGATAGTCAGAACAATATACACATAATAAAATACTAAGACATAAACTACTTTCAAATTGTTACTTTTTAGGACACCAATCAACCCACCATGTAGGTAATTTTTCTTCTTGGTGCACCTCAATTATATTTTGTATGGATAGTAGGAAATAAAGTTTTTATTACCATTATGTTTCTTGTTCTATTAATTTTATTTGGGTTACACATATTTGGGAAAACATAATCATTAAGACACCAGAGGAATCCATTTGAGTGAATCCACATGAAGTATTTCATTAAATATTTATCCACTAAACAATCACTGCATAAAATATGAAATTATTGACAGTAGTTTTATGATAGATATATTCTTGGATTATTTACAAGATACCATTTTTAAATGATGATTACCTATAGATATGTTCCTGCTACTATGGTGAATAATTTAAAAAGGATTGTAATTTTAATGGGAGAAAATTTAATAAAATTGTTTTTAAAAAAAAATATAAAACATGATGCATTTATAATAAAATTATATTATTAGACAATATAATACATATCACCCTCAATATTAAAACATAATATCATTTTTCGATAGTGATTATATTAATCAGATTAATTACTGTCACTGTTATCAGAACAATAATATAGTTTTAAAAAAATAATTATAATTCTTTGTGTCATAGAATTCCAATCCATATAAACTATCTGGATAATCCATTTAGTTTATAGATATAGGTAACTCTATAAAATATTTAATGGATTAACAAGATGTACCACAACATATCCTTGGGACTAAGAAGGCATGTTTTGAAAAGAAATATGAAAACATGGGTCCTTTTAATGTGATAGAAAACATAAAAATATATATTAAAAATATGAAATTAATTATATATATTTTGTGTTATAGAATCTATTTTAGTGCAATATAGATAAATTAATATCATTATATACTCATTTTTTCAAGATTAATGGGAGAATCAATGACATAACAAGATTGAGTTCGAATTTTTGAATTGACATGTCTTTGGACATTATCCAACAATCTCTACTGAAATGCTTTATATAGTTCATAATAAACAATAACATAAATAGGTTGAACAAAAGTTTATTCATTCTCATAAATATGTTAGTGATTTTTTAGAATTAATTTTAGTCCCAAATCATGTTCTATAAGGAGGGATCACCATAAACAATTGTAAAATGTTTTTTATGAATTTTAAGAAAAAGGGAAACAGAGAATCCAAAATACCAACTAAATTTAAGAGAATAAAGGAAATACAATGGATTCATTATTGAAAATATAGTCATGGGATAAATTACTATACATAAATTATTAAATAATTTAATGGTTTATAATGTAAACTAAAAATATTCTTTTATTGTTATAGAACTCAATTCATCAATTATAAAATTATTTTTATGGAAAATATATGTTTTGAAAATATTGTAAATACCTAAGAGTTCATAAGTGATACAAGAGTTGACGATAAAATATTAATTTATTCAGTCTACACAGGGATCATGAATTTATTGGATCCAGGTGTTGGATGCAATTGATAAATTAAAAATTGATTAGTTTGGTATAAATATTATGGTTTTATCATTTCATTGTACATTTTATTTGATAGGATGTATTTTTTTTTTTGAATTATTTTTATTATCAATAAATTACATGTTTATTTCAATGAAAATTTTTGGTAATGATACTAATTATATTTCATGTTTGAAAATTATAAATTGAAAAATATGTTTTATATATGATAATTTTTTTACAAATAATATAATGGAATATGATTCCACTATAAGTAGTTCTATCAATAGTAAAATCTTCATTTCAGTAAATATTCCAATAGCAAAAAATACCAATATTCAAATTGAAATAAAATTTTACATGATATGTATTCCTAAAAATGGATATAAAATGTATTTCCAATAGTCGATTTATTTCTTTTTATCACTGAAATATACTCTAAAAAGGATATAATTTCATTGAAGTGAGGGGTAATTAGTTTGGGTTTATTCATGGTCAATGATAACAAATTATTTGATTGCAGCAATGGATGTTGAAATTATTTTTCATTGAATATCTAAAAAAGTGATTAAGGAATGATATTTAGTGAAAAATATATATAATTAAATTTAGTTACTATAATAAAATTAATTTCACTACATATAATGAATGAGATAAGGATATGTTTGTAATGAAACATTATATAGCATGGTATTAGTTGCATGAATAATTCTAGGAAAAAGTGTGATGAAAGGGTTTAATAAATAATTATGAATAACATAGAATATTTTAAATAAATAAAAAAGGAATTATTAATATCATAACATTACTTATTTTTATCTATTAAGTTTGAATATATTGAGGGATTTGAACTTTAAAAATTTTATTCTCGTGTCATTTTATTATTCAAAAGTATATTCCTTTATAGATTTTACTAATTAATGATTTTAGTCAGACAGTTTTATTAGGTAGTCACTATAACATATAAAAAATTCATTTCGATAAAAAAATATTGATTGGTTTCTTAACACCCAATGCTGAGAATTATACCAATTCAATTTTAATATAAAAATAATATTATGTAACTGTGAGTATTATAATATAACCGTTGAAATGGTAGGTATGATTATGAGTAACTTGGTTATGTAATAAATTAATTATGGCCCTAATCAATACAAATGTACTGTTTAATTCTGAGTAAATTATCAGTTAATTTTAAGAAAATCTATTTTCTGAACAAAAAAACATAATATCCTTTTAAATGATTTTATTTAATTTTGTGATAGAAAATTATATCTAATTTCTTACAATATATTAATTTATATAATATAAATTGGAGAAAAAATTGAATCAAAATATCAAAAATAATTAGAGTGAAATTTTGAGTTTTTTATAAAATGAATGATTTTCAAAGAGTATTGAATAATACATATTTTCAACTACTAAAATTCCATTTTATAAAACCATGTAATTTATGAGTGCCATTTTATTTAGGATGTTTTTATTAAATTAACATATGATTAATGTTTGAACCTAGTTTTTTGGGAAATAACCCTTTATTAATATGTTTTAATTGTACAATGGGATTGGATTTTGATTGGGTAGGTTTAAAAGATTTTTAGAAGGTTTATGGTGAATTTATGGAGGATAATAATCTACAAATGGTCTGTAGAAACAATAAAACACCTAAAGAAATCTGTGAAGGGGGAAACATGGTTCCCTCTAAAAGTTCATCCCCCTATCCAATGTTACTTTTATATTTTCCAAACACTTATAAGGTGATAGAGAGAACCCTCACACCATTAAACACCAAATGAAATTACAGATTTGATGAAGAATAGTTTTAGGCGAATGGTATCAACTTCCCTAAAAAATATCTATGGAATAGAATTTACATGGTATTAAGGGTATCAAAATTACGATGCATTCATTCTAATGTTCCATGTTTTCCCAAGATTTTGTGAATTACTCTATGTTAATCATCCCTATATTGAAGCCTCTAAGAATAATATGATTCTACTTATCAATCAACTTTCCTTTTTTCCTTAGAAGTGATCACAATAATCATAATTTCTGACTTTTTCAACGCTTTAATATCCATATAATCCTCTCCCATTGCTTTATTTTAGTGAAAAAGTAGATACATGTGTTTCAGTACTGAGGATATTTGTCGCTGAGGGTCTCTAGCGAAGCGTGGCTCACGTTGCTGTCTAGGATGCCCTGTTATTGTCATAGGAGTGGAAAGGATGCCAACCTCACCACCTACAAAAACCATGTCACTAAATGTTTTGGACACTGCATACGAGTTTCTTGTAGTAATTGGAGTCTTTGGGAGCTGCATTCCCTTACATTCAGATCTTGTGGTAGGAGGACTAGGTAGGTTAAAATACTCCTTCCGATGTCGTCCAATATGGTTGTTCTTGTTAAAGCCATCAGAATCCATTGTAGTGCACATGCCCTTATGTGACGATGATCTAATATATTTTTCTGCAATGGTTACTTCCATGGGATCAGTAGAGGTGTTGAGAACATCGTCCATCTCCTCTTGGGAATCACCCATATCTACCCAGTGGTCCTATCCAGGTGTAACCTCTTTCCTATTTAGATACCCCCAAACATGGAAGTCATCATCACCCAACACTGCACACCAGTTTTGAAGGTTCGTGTTTGATATCCCATATATAACCTTCTCTGCATATGAAAGGGTTTCTTACATGGCATGAATTGGAACCTCAGAGGCTTCTTCCTGTTGATAGCCTCATCCCAAATATTGAAATTTCATTGTGGTGTCCTCTAAAGCCAGACACTCGGAACACCAATCAGATTCATGGTCCTCACAAAGTCCCGTAATCACCTCAGAAAAATTTTCTGCATTTACTGGAACCTACTGGATTGTTGTTTCCTTCAGGTGGGCCTCCTTCACTCTATCATTGTTACCTCTAGTTCAGTCGACTTCAAAAATCCAACACATGTCTTTTCCAACCTCATTACAATGACCTGAAACTTCTTTATCCTAGGGTAACACCTCATTAGAAATCATGTCAGATGAAGTTTATTTTCTCACTATTTCCCCTGGGATGCAAAAACCTAGGTCTCTCTTCAATCTATCAAAAAACCATAACAACATTTATGTTTGGAGAGGGGGCTAGTACTTTCCTCATACAATCTTGTGTTGTAAGACCAGAATTATTTCCTGGTGCCACCATATCCTATGGCATTCCATATTTAGTACCACTTTTGGAGAACACTTGTTCACCTTCCAATGATTCGCCACTAACTTCACCCATACAAAACCCCTTTACCCTCTTGCTTGGATTTGAAAACTGTATAGAATCCATTCTCCCACATCTGCAGGATACCCCAGGAGGACAAAGAATCTTACAATAATTACAGAACTCAAACCATGTTTCATATACATCAAGTTGTTTGTGCCGAAACTCTCCCTCCACTATAATCCATTGAAAATCATGGGGAATTTTCAAGACATCAAATTCCACATATATATGGGGATAAACCAAGTGAAACAACAACCTTGTTCTTAAATCAGCACACCTAAATATTCCCACAAGGTTACCTAGCATTCTCAAAATTTGGGGTTTTGAAATATTAAAGAGAGTTGAGGAAAACTAAACCAAAACCCTACTATAGTGGAGTAATGATGCATGTGGAAGTCATAATACCAATGCAAGAGGTAAAATAAAATACCATCACAGCTTCGCGGGGAACTAGACAAGACATTAACTATATCCTTCTCAGCGGCGAATTGAATCTAAATATATCGGGAATAAAAAAGATCCACTATTTCTCTATCCTTTAAATCCCAATACACGAAGATATACCTGTAAAATGAATCCACGGAGGGACCCCGCTACATGAAGAGTGAAATTAAGGAGAGATTCAAAAAACCCAAGTCCTCATTGAACTCTGAGGTCATGATTGAATGGTTCGGAATGCCATTTATCATGTCTCAAACTTTAGGGAAAATAGAAATCTGAGGAAATGAGGGATTAAATTTGGGGTTTGAGAAGGGAGAGAAGGATGGATCCATTCTTGAAAAGGATGTCGGAGGTCTCTCCCCCAGCGGGGGAGGAGGGAACAGGAGAGAATCCACCGCAGTAACCAGAGGCGAAAGGTCAGGTGGAATTTCTCCCGACTCCCAACCAGAGAGATATTCTCCCCTCTTACTCTATAGGCACATGGTTGGTGCTTGGATTGGACAAACTGTGTAGCTACTACGGGGAAACTGTTAATATTATGGACAAATTGAACAGAATAGATGGAACATAGTTTGTATGACAATGTGAATCACCCATGTGAAGGGGTGGCTTAAGGAAATATAACAATCATTATTCACTAATAGTTGGCCAAACCATGCGGGATAACTATGTGTCATAGTACTGTCCCTCTGTAATGTATGAACACAATCCAGATTATATCATGAAACAATCATTTTCCATATTATAACACTAACTCATTTTCTTATACTCCAAATGGATATCGAGACACTTCACCTAGATCTAATAATAATATTCTAGTGATTATTGGTGCATTAAAATCGAAGATTCTTTGATAAGTTATCCATCTTAATTAATTTTCTTATATTCAATGTTATACCCTTTCTATTATAGGTAGATCTAATCATTTGTGGATAGATATGTGTTGATTGATTCCATTCATGTTAAGATATAGTACTTTTTATTAGAGGGAATAATATTTATTGTGGTTTTTTATTGTTTCAACCCATTTTGATGAAGACAGTGTATAGTAATTCATTTTATTCTTTATTTACAAGTTTGGTGGTTTTATGCTAAGCTCAAATTATTATAACATGAAGGAATTATTTAATTTTTTTTAATTTACATGAATTTTTAATGAAACTGTAGTTAAATATACATTTGATAACCTGTTTAGTGATTCACTTATAAGTTTTGTAAAATTTTTATCTTCATGGAAGTGGAATTGCTTTCATGATTTGAAAATGGTTATTTTGTTTTAAATCATGAAAATTTGATAGAAATTTTTTTTCAATAAAAGTTTGTTTTATTAAAAAAAGCGGGTCACAACATGTTGTCATGGTTTTTAGGATTAATGGTTAGGATTGAGTTGAATGGGAAGGATAATGGTAGTGAGGTACCACTATCTAAGTGGTGGAGTATGGATGTGATGTTCCACCATAACATGTAACACCATGATTTCATGCGGGTGTGGTTATGTGGATTACAATAGGCTCTACAAAATGGAAATGGAAAATTTATAACCACTTTTTTGGTGCCATTCCATATAAATGAATAGATGTTTGGAAAACTTCTTTTTTGAAATGATATATACAATTATAAAATTTTAATATAAATTTTTATTCATTTATATGTTATCATGTTCAATAATAATGGTATCTATAAGGATTTCATTTGGAGAAAACCTACTAAGGATCATTTCTCACCACTTAATTGGTAACATTGGCACATTTGTTAATATTACTTACTAGGATTCCAGAAATGTCAATGTATCTCATTTCATTTGTGATTCATCGGGATACTTTGAGCACGGATTTTAGAGTTCGTCCATGGAGTATGGAGGGAGTTGTGGAGTTTGTATTTGTGGAGTCTTTTATTTTTATAGTTCTGTATTACACCTTATACAACTATATTCATCTTGGTGTCAACATTATACATTGATATGGTGAGTTTTTATAGTTTATAATTTTTTCTAATTTATATTACTTCATGTGTGTATTTTTTTCTCATGCATAATATAGTCGTTGCTGGGTTATGATATAGTTTGTTGTGGAAGTTCTTTTAAATGGTAATAGCATCCCACAATAGTAATTAATCCCATGGTATTTTCTTATAGCCTTCACTATGTAGGGGATGTCACATGTGGCTTATTATATCATACTTCCTTATGAATTGAATGTGAAGGGGACAAATGATTCAAATGGTTTTAGTCCTGGTTATCCCAAGTATATTTTTGGACAAATGGAATTAGTTTTTTATGTCTTGGAATTAAAAAGTAATTTATCATCATTCATCTAGTTGGGATGTTATAGGGGAGTAGGATCTTCAGAACATGATTTATATAGAATAAAAAAAGTGCCCAAATTTTTATTGAACATAAAGGTAAATTGGAGTAGGGTACATAGGTTTTCTGAGAAACAAATTAGAGTTACCACCTCATAATCATAGGTTTAACAAATGATAAGATCATGACATGCATTTATAGATATGAAATCTCAACGGGAGGGTATATTTCAGTTTGTGTGGTGATTTGTGACTTGATGCAAAAGATTTTTATTTTGAAAATGTGCTGATTTTTTCTAATATGGAGGATTTTGAAAAGGTGTGGTAGTGTCATTTTGAAAATGGTTTTATTTTAAAAATAATGATGGAATTATCAAGATTGGATTTAATGTCTAAAATTTTGAATTATAGAAATAAATTTTATGATATATGTGATGCGGTATAATATGAAAATTTCAAACCATCATTTTCATGAGAGTGATACTGAATAGTGTTTTTTTTTGTTATTGAAAATGGTAGAAATAAGGAATTGTTGAAACCAAATTGAATAGATTTAACATGAGACATAGGTGGACCAAAAGATAGTTCAGAGTAAAGTCCAAGCATTTTAGTCTGTGCATACTGGGAATAGGATGGATGAACAAAGGAAGTTGGATAATTCCATTTAGTTCCAAAAGAGGAATCCTTCTATCATATCAGGTGATTTAGAAATATCAAAATCATAGTTTTGACAGAATATGGTGAATCCAATCATAAATTTCCATGTAACTCAATAAGAGTTTAACATCATGATGTTAACATATATTCTAGAGGATCTTTCATAATAGTGGTATGATTAAAAAATTTAGGCTAAATTATTCCAAGAGATTTCATGGTTTTATTTTGAAGAATATTTCAACAAAAAATTATCCTCACACATTATTAAGTTATATTATAACATATGTTTTTCAATTAGAGTTAGTTAATCACTCAATAATAGATTATGTAACAAATATTTTGAATTTAGTCTCCTTCTATCCCAAAGTTATTGTGCCTGAATACTTTAAAGAAGACATTTTTGAATTGGGAATGAGGCAAGAGATTCAATAAATTGTTATTTTTTCATTTTACAATGGATGAAACTGATATATTCAACAGAAAGATAGTGGAAGAAAGTTATATCTCATGTAGTACTTGTGTATGATGTTTTTTGATACCTAGGAATAATGGTGGGAACTGTAATGGTGGGAATAATACAAAGAGGGACACCTATAACCAATGTAGTGGAATTAAATATAATTAGATGGCTCTACTTGTGAATATTTCTCCAAAACCAAAGAAAAATTCTTGATTTTTTCTCCATGGTTATGTCGAAAATGGGAATCAATAGTAAACATCAAAACCTAGAGAATTCCAAAACTTCAACCGAATGGGGACTCTTTAGTCCTACAATCATTGTGCTCAAAGGATAGGTTATTGGGAATCATATCATGTTTCATATACATTGTATGCATATATGGGACAAGAGAAGTAGAAAACTTCTTTTTAGCATAGCTGATATAGTCATGGATTTTCATGGAATACCATGAATCCATATAAAAATTGAATCTCAATAGGGAAATAAATACAAATTTATATTAGATAAGTAGTATTATGGAGTTCAACAAGTTATTTTGGATCATCATTTTGGACCATCGAAGGTTAGAGGTCTGGTTCATCTGAATTATACCATTTTCATGATTTATTTGATATTGGTGCACCCAATTCATTTATTTTTTCTTATGATTTAGAACATCTGGGTTAACCTGATGATAAGATTCATCTTGTTTGAAAAAACAAGCTCCTCTTCTAAAAAGAGAATGTTAAGCCATTATGTGTAAAGAATGTTCAAAAAATGATGGAGATGAGTGTATGTATTATTTCTGTATGATTGAGATTGATTTATTTGGAATAATATTGTTTAGAGATTGCTAAGGATATACGTGCACGAATCATCGAACATCACTGACTAAGGTAAATATATACATTGAGGACAGATCGGCTTTTGGTGAGTACATGGTGGAGAATGTGGATCAGAAGGAGCGTATCCTTTATGTGTGATAGATTACTTTTGCGTGTTTCTAGTGGTCACTTGGGAATCTCCAAGGAAGAATATGGGAGTGGGAGGCTCAGATTCGTGCTCAATACCCACATCTATTTGATTAGATCATGTTTTAGCTTTTCAAGAATGTAAAGCCCCATGTTGGGTAGATTTTAACATATTAGATTTTCCATGTATTATTTTTTGATATTATATTGTTGTATTTTGAGAAAATGTACTGAGATGTTGGGAGATTCTAATTCAATATGTTCTCAAAATAAATGTTTATAATATACAAAAATATGTCATATCACATGTGTGTGGGTTTCCTAAAAAACTGTAATATCTCTTATATGAGATCCTAGATTGAAAATATGATTGCACCGTTGAGTTTAGAAAAACAAAATTACCCTTGTAATGACCTCTCTATCATTGGTGCAAGTTTGGTTTGAAAAAGTTTTCATGAGCATTAAAATAAATAAAATAATTTCATTGTTTTTTTCGATGATGTAGTGAATGTTTTTCGTTAAAAAGACAATAATTCACAAATCCATGGGTTAGCCACATAGCCCTAGTGATAAAATGGACTGCTAGAGAGAATGTGGGAGAATCATCTTAGGAGAACGATGATGGATCAAGGATCAATAGTGACACAACGACCGTTCTTCATTAGTGACTATTCAAAATAGAGGTATAATGATTTGTTGTGTTACTTTCATCAAATTCATAATTTGGACAAACTCAGATGAATAAATCAAACAAGAATTAATACATCCATTATCAGTATATTTTAAATTGATGGATTTATTTTTGGTTTGTGGATTTATCAATATTCATTTATCATTCTAATGGATGTGAATCCAGTGCAAGAAAAACAATGGTTGAGGTTCTTTCATTAGGGTTTATCTTTGTGATTATCTCCCCTGTTCTTCAAGTGCCTTACTATTGGAACCCCACATTCCCAGTACTAAATTTCTGGGTGGTTACAAACTTGATTATACCACCATATTGAAGTTGAATCAACAACCATGGTTGGATATGTTTATATCGGGACACGAGCATCTCAGATCAGCTACTGTATTAATTTTTTGGGAATTGGAGGAGGCACAATGGTCCACATAAGTGACCACCAATGTGTTGGTGATGACCTGCAACAATATTTGGAGTGTAGTGGTGGATAATTTGTGGATTTCATTGACCATTCGAACATGGTGAAGGTAGTGGGACACATTGGTAGGATGCGGTGAAGGATGTGGGACATGGCGGCGATGGACATGACGATGGAAACTTTTTGATTGCAGATGCGGAGCGAGCCGAGTCAGGAGGATGGTTTGGGATAGGAAATTTGGTTAAGTTGGTTTGGTGGGCCTTGCTAGTCCTATTTCATATCTTGGGAAACTAGGTTGGAGCCCAGTTGTTGTCGACTATTATGGTCAACCGCTTTCCATGGTAGCTAATTCTACTACAATTTCACTGACCCCAATAGTGGACCACATCAGCTAATCGGTAGTGTAGTGATTGTGTGGCCATGATACATGGCATGTAGACTGAAGGTAGTGGTTATCTGTTATATTATGGATACCTACCAAAGTAGTAGGTCTACATGCACATGGCAGGCTTGTGGGTTGTTTCTCTCAATCAATAATATCTTCTAAATTGAGTATTTGATCGACAAGCAGTCTGCGACATTCAGACCATACCATTGGCACAATCATTTTGAGGTAAGTGTTGAGTTTTTAGTTTGTACTGGTAAGGTATTATTAAATTACCTTGGTAATTTATTCAAGGGTTCATTACACCATTAGATCCACATTACTAGATTGTAATCCTTTCTAAAGGACGAGTCTCACATTGAGTATGGTTTCCCTCCTTTAGGATTGCATGTGATCTTCTATCAACCCTAGTGAATATTCTGAAATCATGTTCTTTCATTGAGTAGGGCACTGGTCTTATATGTATCGGTCCTCATTGGTAGGGTTCATTTCATCACCCTTTGATTTTGGGCATGATCTCTTATATAGTTGGTTTTTCCATATCATGTATATGGTCTACCCTAGTGGTTGTGGACATGATCCATGGTGTCCCCTAGTATGTTCTGGGTGTGACCCAATATCTATGAATCATTGTCAGTATTGATTTATTCATTCCCTTTAGGTGGGGAACAAATGATATATACCTATTTGTGGAATGTCTCTGATGATATCATGGATCGAATAGTGAGTTATTCCAGAACATGTACGCTTCTAGAGAAATACTACGGCTATAAGTTGGTTGTGACCACCAAATGTTGTGGTGTCTCTCTTGAGTATATCAAGATATTATGGTTGTATCCATTTTAAGAATATGCATATGTAGATATGATTGTAAATTCTTTGGATTTATTTCTTTGTGGTTTTGGGCTGTACCTATTGAGTAATATTATACACACTAATGCACAGACTTTGCCTGCACTTGTTGTGCCTAGTGTAGATGATCGAACATTTGTGAAATTACTAGGTGAAGCTGGACCAGGCGGTGATTAGTGAGTATGGATAGACCGAGGTGTGTCCATATGGATTTCAGATAGCAGTCCCATTACCATTACTTTTTTCTTGGACTTTAACTTCCTAATCTTGTGGGTAGTCTTTTGTTTTCATTTTTTATATTCCAATAATTTTACTATCATGTTCTATTGAGATTTTATATAGGTATGCCTTCATTTTTTCATTTTTTTTACATTAAAAAATCATTTTATCTTAGTGATTTGTGCTTTTCTATAGTTACATTCTTGTAATTCCTCAATTTTTTTGGATATATCTACTTAGAGCTAGTCACTAGTCCTTGGACTATTGGATGGATACATGGCGTAGTAATGACATGGGGCCCTCTAGGATGGTGCATGACAGATATGTTTGAATTTGTATTCCCAGATAAAACTCCAGTTCAATGTGAAATTTAATTTAGTCTCAATATATGTAATTCATGGGATTAGGGAGGAAACCTAATCCATTACGGGTCTTAGTTGACCATGTGATATTGTCTAATTTTCTCACCATGACTCATGTTTATGTCATGTTATATGTTTTTGGTATGTTTCCTATGATTTCATGATCTTATGATATGATTTTATTTAGCTCATTCTCCCATGTGATTGCCCATAGGCCATATCTATTTTGAAATTATTTTATAACTTTGATTTGCACGTTTTGATTACCTGGTAATGTTTTTTCCCTTACAAGGATTTTTTTTAACAATGTTTTTCAATGTAATACTTAGGTTATCCCATTAAATTTTTGGAGGTTGGGGCTCATTAGGGAGAAGAAAATAAAAAACGTTATTTTAGATTAACATTTATATATTATGAACATAGTTTTCAAAAGACACTAGGCCTTAAGATCATTTTGTCATAATTAATACATGTTTATGTAAAAAATCATGTAAAAATATATAAAAACGTTTGGGGTCTCTATAGCTGGTATCAGTGAAAGGTTTAGTTATTTTTTGATATTATGAGAATAATAATTTTCGGAGAACCATAGGGATATGTTTATGGATAATCATAAGTATAAAAATATCTGTTATTTATTGTGAAATATAGAGCAAGTGGGATCCAAAATATTTCATACATATCTATATACTAAAAATGAGAGTTGCATGGAAACAGTTATACCTATGGATCATAACTCCAAAGTGGCACATTGATATGCACTTGATTATCATGTATGTCTTGTCAACATGTCTTTCTGCACACCTATTTAGACAATCTAGGGGGATTCTATTTGGAAATTCACCAATCAATTTACATTCCATTATGAATGTCAAGGAAAATTGATAGTTTAAAAAACCAAATACAAATATTTACTATGTATAGCCTAGATTTAAACCTAAAGAATCAAAATTCTTGATATACATGTCATTTTTATGTTATTACTTTATGGTTTATAACTTTCCCCTTTACTATATTGATTAATGGTGATTTTTTAAATTTATTTTTCTTAGTAAATAATGAGAAATATGAGAAATCATGATTACAACCAATGTGATTCGAAATGTAATGATTTCCCTAATGAGATGTGAAAACTAATGTGAATATCAGTCTGACATGTTTTCATATTTTCCAATGAATTTTCATGAATTATGATTTACAGCTATTAGACTGTATAATTTTTTAACGCATCAAATAAGATAAGGAAGAAATCTCTTATAATTTCACGTTTTGATGTTGATAATGAAAAGAATATTATATTTCATACATGTCCAAAATGTGGGAATAGGCTCCATGAAAAATTCTTTAATGAAACTAGAAGATTAATTATTTGTGGTAAAGTGGGTGGAATTGAATCTAATTTTCAATGAAATTAATTATTATTATAAATATCAAGATGAAAAAAGCTATAGTTAAACCTATTCTACCACTAATAATATAATATCCTGGATTGATAGAACATTGTAATTATCAAATTAAACTCCCATATCCCAAGAATAATTCCTAATGTCTGATGTTATGATAACAATTAAAGTGGAATGATTGAATTGTTAAGGTGATGAAACTCAATAATGATGTTGTTGATGTATTTTTATCAATGTTATGTCGGCTATAGTAATCAAGGAAAATTTATGGATTGTTATGTAGCACATTGTTTTTAAATTTGGTCAAGAATACGTTGATTGTAAAAAATTTACTAGAATGTTTATTTAATGTTCAAGTGATATTTTATTAAAAACACGATTAAGGAGTGGATAATATTTGATATATTATACATTATATAGTATTTAATGTCAAATAATATTATTTAATTTTTTAGGGGGTGGGAATATTTGTAGATAATACATTACTGGTTAAATAGAATTTGATGATTATTTTTATTTTCTGTATTTTCATCATATTTTTTGGAATATTAAAATAACTATATTAAAAACGTGTTAGAAAAAAATATAATTTTGGGTGACAAATCATCATATCTGGTAGTACCACTGGTCTTGAACCTACAATCAAAAGAAGATAAGGGTGTAATAAATACCACTAGGATATATAATGTAATAATTTGTATGATATTTTTTTTATGTAAAAAAATTGTTTCATAATTATTTTTTTATTCTGAGAGACATATTATAGGATCAAATATTTTTGAATTTTACGATTCTGAGTTTGTTAATGGTATTATGGGGAACTATTTATTTGGTTTGGATATATATATATATATATATATATATATGTATATATATATATTACCTTTGGTTTAACATAAATGTTTATTTTGAAAGAATGGTATTATTTATTTATAGATACATGTTAATTTCTCTAAGAAAACCATTGAGGCAAAATCAATCATTAATTTTGAGTTTCTTTAGTTTATTAGTGATATAATGTTGTTTTTAAAAGTATATATCTATGTTAATCCTCTGGATTTATTGATGAATTTTTAGGGTAATATATTCTCATTCATTTTGGATATTATCATACTACATTATAAAAAATTTTATTTAAATAAAAGTATGAAGAATAAATTTAACTATTTTATAGATCTTATAAATATTAGATGTTAATTTTATAGCATCAGACATAAAAAATTATATTGGATATCCATTCTTTAGAGTAAGAGGGGAAACAGAACTCGATTGAACAGTAATAAAAGGATTAAATTGTATTTATTAAATAAAAATAGATTATGTAATTATATTTTTTTCTATTATATATCATGATTTTAAAATTATTCCTAAGCACTAGGAAAAGTTTTTTTAAAATATTATTATATTAGCTTAATATTTGATGAATCAATGGTTTATTAATTCATCATAATTTTATTATTTGGTGGTTGTAATCATTATCATGATCATTCACTTTCATATGTTCTCTTAGGTATTCCATTATACATAATTATATATTCATTTCAGTCTTGTCTATATTTTCACATCCCAATAATTTTATCCTTATTGGAAACCAAGTTGTGTGTTATTTCATATGTGCATCATATTAACCATTCTTTATTTTAAGATGAATTTTTATTTTCAATTTCTACAATGTGGGTTTTCTACAAATGATATTTTCAAATTCCAAACACATTATTTTAGAAAACATGTTCAAATTAAAAAGAAAAAATTTATTTATGTATGGAAGAATGTAAAAATCTTATATATCAAAAGAACAACATCTTTGAAAGTGTATACAGCATAGAACAATGAGATTAAACAAACAACAATATAATTTTAAAATATGACAATTTAATTATGAAGATGATAACATATAAAATAAATTGAAATATATTAATTAAATTAACTAATTTATTAAAAATATATATAGTTTCCAATCAGTATAAATCTATTTATAGAATAATAACAAATGAGCAATGGATTTTTTATAAATACATTTATTCCAAAAAAAAATATTGTTTTTGTTAGAAAATGTTATATTTAATTTCTAAACATTATAGAAATGTTATTATATTAAATGAACATATTATTTTTGTCATCATGAAGATATTATATTCAGGTAAATTATTTTATTTTTCTGAAAATATCTATTTTTCAGTAAATATTGAAAATACCTATTTTTTTAACTATCATTTCCTTTATTCAATTATGTAATTTAAAAGCCCCATTATTTTTTAATTTTTTAAAGGTAAGTTATGTACTCATTAGTTATATATTATAAAATTAATTATAGTTAAACATCACATAATTTATATTTTACTACTAGTCAATTTTTTGTCTTAAAATTCAATTTTCCAAATACTTTTTTATAGTGCATAATGCTTCCATATTTTAATTACATAAAATATCCCCAAATGAAAAATTATTTTAATAAAATTTATCTATTATATATATATAAATACAATCAGTTATTTATAACTGATATTCATTTAGTTAATATATGATATTTTATTTCTTGAATTTTTGTTTCCAGAAAACATGTTTTATTGACATGTTTTACGAGTTTAATTTTAAATTGATTTCATAAAACTCTTCGATTCAAATTATATAAAATATATTTCATAATTTGATTCAAAATAATTAATATTAATTAATAATTTAAACTTATTTTTTTGTCATAATGAGTTGTATATATATCAAAAAAACTACTTACTGTGGTGAAAATCAAAATGATAAAAAGCAAGTCACATTATAGGTAAATAGAATAATATGTTTAAAATAATATTGTTCTTATCTTTTTGAGGTTTTCATTGACTATAAAAACCCTAAAATCCAATATTTATCATATTTTTATAACGTTCATTCATATTGAATTTAACTGATTAAATAGATTTGAGTATTTAAGAAACATTCACTCTATAATTATTAAAGGGAACCCACTCCATTTACTTATTCAAACCTAAAATAGTTTTGGATCAACCAAAACAAGCCAAAATATATCCATAATATCATTATCAACATTATAAAATATTATTTCTTCCAAAAACACCATCTGTAGTGCCCTTTATAAGAGATCCAGTAGAGGTTCTTCAATGTGAATGTTATTGTCTTCATTGAGATCCTTCTTTTATTTTTTATTTTTCTGCCTTCAATTATTTGTTAATAATGATATTAAAATAGAAAATGTATGTTATATATACAAATATGTTATTATTTTTATGGAATAAAATTTATGAGTATCTTCTTCCATCAAGTGGGAAAGGAAACCATTGTTCGTGTGAACGACAGAATAACCCATCCATAACAGATATAATTTGTTTTTTGTCATAACCTATCGTGGATTTCTCTATTAATCTATCTAATATATTAATACGATATAAATTGAATATTAATAATTTTATAAAATAAATATATTATATAATTTCTTACACTTTAATCCTAGTAAAATATACAATTTTGTTTTATTATATAGCAGTCAACAGTCTCAGGAAAAGATGTGATTTGTTTTTTTACCGAATCATATGAATTGTATATGTAATTATATTTTAAAAAATTTAATATATTTAAGATATTTTTATCATTATGGAAATTTCAACTAATCACAAACTTCATTATATCATTATCATTGAAAAATGGAAACGTTATACATTCGTATGTATGATCCAATGTCACCATGATTGTAACATAATTCATTTTTCAAAAAAATAATACATGTTTTTTTATTGTATTATTTATCTATAATTTTTTTATAATTATTATTCTTGATATTATGAAACAATTAAATCTCAATGAAGGACAAGACACTGATGTTTTTTTGACATTATAGATCTAGTGTCATCAAAACACCTGATCTGGACATATCTCATAATATAATTAAACACATGAATTTAAAAAATATTGAAAATGGACTAGATATAAGATATTCAACAAATAAAGTGTTCAAATAAAATATATATTACCAATGTTTTTTATGTCGGATAAAAATTAGACACATGACCATGACTAGACTTGTGGTTAGGGGTTTGCCTCAGAACATTTTTCATTAATACACCCATTGATTTAGGAACATGATTAATTTTAAATTGTCTATATACAACCCATTTAAATTTTATTTCAGTAATTATTCATATTTAAAGTTATTTTATGATAAAATTATTCTACATCATTCATTGTAGTCATGTTTATAATGTTATTAATGTGCCGAGGGTTTATGTTCTAATATTGTTTTATCAGGATTGTTTACCATTGAATTTAAATTGTAATAAATAATTATATAATTCTCTAATAAAATGTCGTAATTTTATTCTAATATGTTTATTAATGAAATATTCATGTAATAATATAATTTTCATCTATTTTTTACATTAAATTGGTGATTAAATGTTTTTAAATAGGGGCTGATCTTATTTTCGTTTTTCTTCAAAAAATATTTTTTTTAATATAAGCTTTTTTATATATTGTTTTCAAGAATATTTGTATAATTTAAAAAATAATAATTAATGTAATTTTTAAACTTCATTTAATTTAAAAAAATGTTAAATGAGTCTTCTCATCATTTTCCCAATATATATATATTATGCAATTTAACAATAGTGTGAAATGAATGATTATTATAACTTATACTACATATACAAGATTACCCACCCGAACAACCACTAAAATAATTTAACATTCCTTTATAAGCATCAATTTTTTGTTCGTAATGAAATTTTTTTCTATAATATTTTAAAAAAAAATTATATTCTAAAGAACTAGTTTAAAAGTTAAAAGGTTATTTTTCTCAAGAAATATTCCATGTAATTTGTTGAATATATTTTCATCAATGGAGATAACCACATATGTCATTAATTGTGTCTAAATTATATATATATATATATAAGAATGGTGTATATTTTGAAAATTATTAGATAATGAAGAAACTGTTTCAATGTAAGAAGGGTATTTTTCTCAAGAAATATTCTATGTATTATTACAAAGTCTTTTTCATCAATGATGACAACCATTCATATCATGGATTTCTTATATATTATTTATATTTGACATTTTTAATTTTGTAAATGCTATAATTTTGAGACATTCAATCAATTAGAACTCTTGTAACATTATCTGTTTTCATTATCATTCATCCAAGACATAAATTTATCATCAAAAAACAAATAGAATGTCAATGAAATTTTGAAATACCAATGAATTCCTTGAAATAATTAAAAAATTAAAATATAGACCCTACATATTACATAATTATATTTTTAAAATCAGTACATTGATATAGAATCCTCATTATTATAATGTACATATTAAAGATTCAATTTTTCAATAAACCCATATACAGATATAACCAATATTTTGACATATCCTTCCTCGATAATGTGAATGTCCACAACCATAAAAAAATTTAGAAAACACTTTTTTACATAAATTTTTCACATATATATAAAAAACATGAAATGTTGTTTGGAGAATATTTAGGTTATAGTTGTCAAAATTATTCCATATTATATATCTTTCCGAGAAGGATATGATTTATTTTGATGATAGTTTTCTTGAAGTAGATTTTAAATAATACTCATATAAACCCTATCCATTAATATTAATCCATATTACATTATAGTTAAATCCCTTATTATATATATCTCTCAATATTTTGGCTTTCATAGCTGATATTAATAAAAAAGTCATCTTGTGAACCAATTCAGTTTCATCCCCCAATGGAAAAATGAGTGAAATAAAATAAATCTAACATCGGATTATACTATAAAATTTCATAGTGACTAATAATCCTTGATCAAATGGTCAGAATCATGGTAACACAAATATTATACAAGAATATAAATACCAACAACCCACACATGTACAAGTCAAAAACCAGAAATAAAAAATTGCTGAGTGTGGAGTCAAGGATAATAATTTTGAAATGGAAAATACATTTCACCATTTTACTGAACAATATTTTTAATAAATTTGACCACCCACCAATTAAATTACATTCAATGGGATGGATATGCTATCAAATTAATTTACTAAGATATATATTAGACTAATATGATGTATCGTAGTTTCAATCTAGGATTGTTACTAAGGATATTCGTATATAAATCGTAAGACTTCATTCATAACATATTGTTTATGCATAATTATCTAGTTAAAAGGATCAATCTAATTGGACCCTATGTGTCAAGTTATATATAATATATTTAATAAATACATTTACAATATTATAATATGATATTTCATATAAACATATATTAATGGAAGCCCAAATATTATGATGCATTGTTTATTTGGAAGACTAGGACCATAATTAAAATATTGTAGATAAAAAAAACTATATTATTTTATTCTCTATAATGTACCCCTAATAATTGTTGGTCTTATAAAATGGGTTAGGATAATATGTCGAATACAATGAAAATGGTGTGAACTAAAAAATATAGTATGGTAATATCCATGTCCCTGAAACATTTCATATGAATCCAATTAATAACATGATATCACAAATGAGAAATCCAAAGAGTAATCCCAAGGGAGAATAACATAGAGAAAATTGTATGATTAGATAATGGAATCATATGAAATGTGGATAAAATATATGACTGTACATAAACATGACATAATGATAAATTCAGAGAGAATATCACATAGTGAGAAAATTCAAATAATAGATTTGGCTTATCCCAAATCCCATACATGATGCCTCATAAGACTAAATATTTGACTGATTCATTGGCGCACTAATTTTCCACACCGATTATAAAATTTTCATTATTGTGTGTTTCAATGAACTGAAATCAACCATATGGAATAAACATAATAATTACACAAGTAAGGATTAATGGTTGCAAAATCTTATCTTATATCATAATTAATGAAAATTTCATAGTGAAGGCATATGAGATATGAACATAAGTCATTTTTTATCTATAAAAGAAAGGGATAATAAAGGAAAATTTGAGAGATACAAAATTACATAATTTATAATCAATACATAACATTAAATATTATTTTCATTAATTAATATATCTATAAAATATTAAATAGAAAATTTAATGAGAAAAATACATGTTCCACATTAAAATCACTTATTAGAAATTTAATATTTTGAAAATTATTAATTAATTTTTTTTAAATAACCATGAAAACATATAATGAAATAATTAATTAATTCAGTGATCATGATAGTAGGTAAATAATTAAAAGTAGTGTCAAAAACGTTCTTTTTTAAACTGTTATAAAATAGTTAAAAAATACCTCATTCGAAAAATTACTAGAGGATTTCATACAAATGTTTTGTAAAAGGTCAAACATTGGTAAACATTTATTCAAATAATTCATTTTTTAAAATGTTAAAAAATTTATTAACAGTATATTTAGAAGACATGGATATGGATTAATAAGGATTTTCTACCAAAGGGCCAAATGTACTTTGCTTTTCATAAAATTATTTTGTCAATAGTGATATGTAGAAATGATAGAAATGGTAAAATTACATGATATTTTCATGAATAAATATTATATAATAATATTAAATGTATTTATATTAATAATATCTAATAATTTCCTAAAATTTAAATTCATTCAAAATCAATCTCAACTAAAATGACATTGAAACATAAATCATTTTATATTGGGAAATTTTGAATAATAACTCAGACAAAATAATTAAACAAATTGAAACATAAAATATAATTAATTATTAAGGGCTCATGAATTAAAATTTAAAATATTAATATATAATCCATTTAAAATAAATTGGTCCCATATGAACATGTGTTTTAGAGTATGATGTCTTGGTTAAAACCCTTACCTAGAGTATATACATTTTAATGTATTTCTGTAATTTATTATATAATATGCCTTTACGAATTATTTATTTTATTAGAAAAAATTCCTTGATTTAATCCACTATACATAGGATATTTAATTAATTTATTTTAATGATGACTTCTACTACATAATTAGTTATATCTGTGTCATGTGTTTTGATAATGATCATTTCATAATTTTAAAACGACATCAGTAAGTGGATTATTCTGAAAATGGTTAATGTACCATCATATACATAGTAATAATCATGAAATAATATATTTTTATTTTTAAATAATAATTTGATAAATAGTCATGAATTTGGGTTGTGAAAATCTATTTACTTTACAATCATAGATACAGTATGTTAAACATACACAATTGTAACATTTTGATTTTTCACTGATCATGGTGAAAAATGTAAAGTGTTATTTTTTATTTAAATAAGGATAATAACATCATAAATATCATATAATTTCATTAAATAAACATACAATTACCATCCATGTTCTTTGTTAATAAAAAATGAATCGCATTGCTTCATAAGGAAATAGTTTACCATACACTCGAATGATATTATCATTTTTCAATGGATAGTATGGTAAGAATGTTTATATTAAGTGAATTTTTAAAATTTATTAATATATCATTACTATTATATATAAAAAATAAATCCATAATCATGGACATCTATGATATGTGATAACAGAAAATGAATTACACTGGTTCGTGAGGTGGTAGTCTTCCGTACAAACAAACAATGCTTTCATTTCCCTTTTCAAGGAAGAAGGGATTTCATTAGTTTATTGAAATAAAATAATAGTATAATATTATATGGAATATATTGAGGTTATTTTATCATCATGAGTGAGTATTTTTTCAATCATGTTGAAGAAGAAAAAAACAAAGATCCTCGATTATGAATGATACCTCTTCTTCAGGCCACCTCTTTAGGATAATACCTAAATGATTCCTTGATTATATGTATGATCAGGAAATGGATTATATGAAGTTGTAATTAAGTTATTTGTGTATGTATTCTATTAACTAAATGTAATTTTATTTGTGTAAAAAGGAGGATATGATGTTTTCATTCATATGTGAGAGGAAGTGCCATTTCGCTAAATATGAAAAACTATTCAATAATTGGAACAAAATATCAAAACAATAACCTGAAATATAAATAAAATACTAAGTACAGGGGTGATATTGGAGATAAAAACCAATAATATTCAGAATATAAACATTTTAAAACATGTTGATTTCTTTACGTCTTTGGTTTAATCCCTAGGTAATCTTGTTTTATAATGAACTATGGTAAAATATTTTTTTGTCTTTAATATTAATTAAAACCAAAACAGTAGTTTAAATTCATATTTAATATTAATTATATTTTTTAAAAATATAAAATAAATTATATCAAATTCAATTCACATGAGTGTATACAATTTATTTAAAATCATACCCTCCAATACTGTCAAAAATGGTTTTTCAATAAATGTATTTTTCTGGAATAATATAATATTATAGTACATATTTGGATATTAATAATCATTATATGATTTAAAAATCATATAACTATATATATAATATATTAATTTATTTTAAATCATTATTTGGTTGCAGTTATCTAAATTAAATAAAATTTATATTCTTTATTAATATAAAAATAGTATCTTGAAAAAAAGTGTTTTGAGTTATAAAAATTTTATTTTTACCAAAAGCATGATTGTTTTGATTGAAATGACATTATTTTTATTATTATGAATTAAATTGTTAATATTTCACATTAACACTAAATCAAAAATATAATATAACCTTTAAATAAATTTATTTAATGGAAAGGAATGACAGTTCTAGAAAAATATGCAATTATCACAATTAAACAAAAACTAAAACTTTTTAAAATAATTAGAGCATTTATCCATAATATTTTTTTATTACAATTTTAAAAAATAATTGATGTTTTGAAAATAAAATTTCAAAATGTTACAAAAATTATTTTTAATATTTAAATACCAAAATAAGTATAAAATGTTTCGAAGGAAATATATTTTTTTCAAGAATTAGAGGACATTATTAAAATTTTAGTTCATATATGTCTAGAATTTATATATATATATATATATATATTATAAACCTAATATATATTTCATAAATTTATTAATAAAAATTATACTCTCTTATTTAATCATTATCT
This sequence comes from Viscum album, assembly GCA_963277665.1. Classification (NCBI taxonomy): domain Eukaryota; kingdom Viridiplantae; phylum Streptophyta; class Magnoliopsida; order Santalales; family Viscaceae; genus Viscum; species Viscum album. Next base: position 1,560,619,905 of record OY728146.1, read on the forward strand.
TATAGTGGTCTTATTAAAAAAATTATAATTTAAAAGTTTAGTGTGGTTATATTACACTCAATAGTGATTGTTGTATATAATATCAAGCATAATGGTGTTTTATAATATTGGGGTCAAAAATTATGAATTAAATAAATTACATTATTCCATTAAATTTATAATTTTTATCCGAAATCAAGGTTTGAAATTCTAAAATTCCATTATGGAAAAACCCACAATGTAAAATGGATTAATAAATCATCTTCCTAAAAAGATGGAAATTTAGACAAAAAGTAATCACAAAACATAGTTACGAAATATCGAAAAAAATGGTGGGAACTGGAAAAAAATATATTTTAAATGAATATACATTTATGGTATGATGATATACCCTTTTTTAAATGGGAAAGAGATCATTAGTTTGTCAAAAACGAGTTATAGTTTTATTTCATGATCCCTTTACTAAATTTGAAGAATAAATTTACAATATAATCTAATTACATAATGAAATATAATTACTTGACCAAAATAATTTCACCCTTTAATAATTTTCACGATTATCTCATAGGTTTCACAAAATATGTGCCTTTAATGTGAATTGTTTCTTGATAACGAATTAAAATTATCTTTTATCAAATCACATGATTACAAGAATTGAAAATAAGGTATTTATATTATATTTAGACACTAACCAAAACCCAAAATGTTTATCTCATGTTTATTTAATTCTCATAATTAATACAACTTTATATTAATCTACAAATCGAATGTTTGATTTCAATCATTCCATTACTAAATAATCTAACATGTCAAATAACGCCAAAATTGAACTATTTAATTTTTATATACTGAAATAATATTTTGTATTTTTTGACATGCTAGATCAATGAGTTAGTAGTTTTTATGGGGAAGATATTATTGTGGACACCCTAATTGAGGAGGGTTCAACTTAGTCCTGATATTTGATTGAGGGTTCTTGATTTCTGGTACAATAATTAGCATTGGGTCACAACTATTATACTTAACAAAAACACCAAACAGTTTTCTCATCCAAAATTGGGTACTTGCCTACAATCCATAGGCATTTGTTAAATTGTTGTTTGAGAACCAATGACACATAGGGACTCTCATTAGTATAGAGGATGAGGTGTCAGGCTCATTGAACCCTATTGAGAGGAATTATTTTATATTCTATAACTCTCTTATTTACTAAAGATATGTTTTTTAATATATTTCAAATCATGATATGAGAACTATTACCCTAAAAAATAAATTTTTCTTTTATTCCCTTTACAAACAAAATAAAGGGGATATCATAATTGAAAAAAAGAATGGGAATCCTCATATTGAATCATTGATTCTATTTCTGAGGTTCTTCATCAATTTTTGACTAATGGGTAGTTTATTATGTACTGAATCTGTATAACTATGTACATTGGAATTTTTTCCCTCATAGGGAGGAAATTAATATTCTGAGGAGGGGATTATTATATTATGAGGTTTCCTATATATCTTGGTTATTGTGGGAATCAAAACTCAGATAGTTGATTAAACTCATTTAGTTTAATATCATCATAATAGAACATTTCTATGGGAAATTAGCACTGTGTTTTTGAGATTGAGGCTCATTGGTAAATCCTATGTTTCATGGTTATGGTGGGAATCGTAGTTATCCAAGTTTTATCATGACCTTATTATTGGATCAAATGTAGATTCCCATAATTGTAGGGATATTTATAACCTTCCACTGATCAGGGATTGCATACTTGGATCACCCAATCTGGTGGAGATTTATGATGCTAATGATATTTTCATTATATATTTCTAATAAAATGTGATCTTACCTCGGTGAGATAAATAAGGGAAACCATGTAATTTGTTTCATTGCATATAGATGAGGTAAATTGTGTGATGGGAATACCCTTGGGATGTTTAACATGGCGCTCTAACCTTAGTTTGGCATCCTACATATCCCAGTTATTTCCAAAATTAGTGTCATCATATTTCAGTTGTTTCTCAATCCACCGGGGGATGAGGTAAAGAAATCATCTCATGTGAATGATTGGGTTCTGATAGATTTATGTCATGTACATGGGTATTATATCAAAATGGATGTTCTATTTTACCAATTTCCTTATAAAGGAATACTCAGTATAACAAGTATGATAGGAATTGGAGTTCACATTATTTACTTGATTGGGCCTTACAAATTAATATTGGCCTATAGTCTAGGAAGATCATTATATTCCACTAGTTGGGGATGACACATTGAGGTTTCCTTTTCCTTAACACAATATTTAATTGAAAATGGAATGGTCTTGGTGGTTCCCTTATCCGTCACAAGTCATTCTTGTTGTGAGAAAAAAGGGATGGATAATGATATTTCTAACTACGTACAGATGCATGACTTATGTATTGAGGCATCCCTCTTGAGGTTTGACATGGAAATTGGTCCTTAATAAGGCATGATATATTTATCGATTATTATATGAATCAATGTTCTCCTACATCATTAGAATATGTCTTATACACTCACACTTCCCTTTGGTCACTGATTACACACTGTGGGTGGAAAATGTTCTCAATCCTTGGGATGCGCTTATATATATCATATTATTCTGCTAGACATGGATTACATACTAAATTTTACCCTTCGAACAGGGATTTTACCCTGAGGATAAAAAATGTTATAAACTACCAGGATTCCTGATTTACCTATCATGCTTGCCTATATACAATGCATTTAAGGTCCACCTGTAATTCCATTATTTCTTCCTAGACACTTCAGAGAGTGTCAACCTGATGTTTCCAAAGACTACTATTTGATACAGTTTAAATTCTATAGGTAATTCTCATTATTTGGATGGAATATCTGAGGGTTGTCTCATGATCAAAGGTGATTTATCTGGGTGTCATCACAAGAGTTGGCTGACCCACATTGAGGGAATAGTAAGAGCCAATGTGACATTTATTTAACGGTGTAACATTCCATGGATGAAAAATATTGGAGAATTGTGAGACATGGCTTCATTTTCGAGAGGGCATCACATGAGCCATTTGACGTGTCTGGGTGCTACCGTGAGACACAAATGTCATGAGCAGGTGAAATTATGTGAGTTAGTAAATATATCTAAGGAATATTGTAAGGATTGGATCACGATCTTTAGAGAGTCATGAGACTATTTTGTCCTTCCCAGGGGAACAACATGACTCAATTTGACATGTCCATAGGACTTTGTAAGCCATGAATATTATACCAAGGCTTCATCTTGGATCTGTGTGACATGTCCCTATGTTGTTTCCTATCTTGTATGGTTAACATGATGTTCAAGATGGTGCATGAATATGTTTTTCACTTAAATATGTCCACCTATAATCTTTGTTCAACACTTTATATTGTGAATGCATTAGATTTATTCAGTATCCGTTAGTTTAAGTCTCATGAGAAGTTAAATTTGTGCGGAATGTTCCTCAACTATTATGTTAGATGTATTAATGTGAATTTTGAGTGATCATTACATGTGATTTATGCATGTCACCATATCCATGTGGCTATTTTTTGGTATCTTACATGATGAATGGATTTTTGATCATGAGATTAGCTACTCTCAGAAATCATCTCTAGCAATGAATGAAAAAGGTCCAACTTTCCATTCATAGATTCATCCTCTTCTTTGGGGTAACTTGTTTTAGATCATGGTTGGTAGAGGAAATTTTTTCATTCATAGATTGGGGATTTATAGGAATCTCAACCCAAATAATTTTTTGGTTAGAAGGGTTCATTTCACAAGAATCCATGATAGATTCTGTGAAGATCATCCATGTCACTCATTTTCATGGGACTCTTTGGTGGATCACTCTAAGGGAGACACATTATTTTTAATGACCATGATTCTCTACCATCAATTCCTCTATTATTGTATTATTTTGAACTAATTTTGACATTTTGAATCAATTGGTTTTTTTGATGGACCTCAATATTGTCATATTACCATTTCCAAAGGCTTTTTCAAGATAATGTTGGTACGTCCCTCAGTTTTTTTTGTGTATTGCAAAAATCTTGGGGTCTATCTCGTTTATTTTAGGACCATCAGTGGATCCCAATTCCTCCATTTTAATTTACATTGTTTATGTTACAATGATATGGGTGTTCGTGGGAGTTCATAAGTTTTTTGAAATAAATTGTTGAAACTCTCAGTGAAGAATTTCAAGACCAATAATGGTATAATTGAGATGTGTGAGGGTTTCAGGAAAAAATCCATATATTTATCCATGGGAGGCCAAAGGGGAAGTGTGATTCCTCCAGAACATACCCTACGATTATCGCATAATTAGGATGTCATGTCGGTGGTGCTTCTTGTGATGAGGTGGGTATATCCCCAAGTGCATGCAGTGCCTTTCAGATCACTAGGGGTGCATCACATGCCTTTCCAAACTGTGAGTGGCTCCGACCTCATCCCATTTTATGGCATTTTTTTATTTTACAAAGGTTGTAGGGTCACACAAGTTTGTTTAAATGTTTCTTTGGACAAATAATCTATGTATTGGTGATGCGTTATTTGAATTTTAAGACATCAATAGAATCCAGACCTTTAGATCTATTTTAGAAGGATTTTCATATGGTTTTCGTGGAACCTTCCTTTTAACAAGTTGTGTGGCCAGGGGGAGATTATCTGGCTACATCCGCATGACCATTTATTATTTAGATTGTTTTCTCAAGATAAACTGTTCTTGTCAAAATGGGGTACATGGGGTCCACTATAGAATATGTGTGGAACATGGAACTTTCATGTGACATTATGATAGTCTTGTGATCTATTATATCTTGAAGGATCACATGATCCAGGGGTCTTGCCCACCTTCTTCATCCTTTTTGTTGTGTGAAAAACAATACTCTTATTTTGATATTTCTTCCAATATAAATTTTATTTTCATATTCTTTTAGGAATCAATAAATTTCCCCTTCCACCTTATAAGCAGTGTCTATAGGGATAAGGTCTTCGTTTTGAGAAAAGTAAATTTTCACCTTTTTCTTTTGTGATGCTGCGAAATAGAGTCTAGAATGACACTTGGTTAATGGAGAAAGTATTGGTATTTCATGAAATGGAAAATATATAGGTGTGGGGATTTATTCTATTCACTTGATAATCATTTATCAAGATTGTTCTTGACTTGATTCAATATCATTCCCTTGTACAAAGATCCTTCCTCAAGATGTGATTGTGAGACCCCACCACGATCCTTCTTAAAAAATAATTGTTCTGCAAGACAACTTTTTTAAGATATAATTTCAACCAAATAAGAACAATATTTTAGTATCTTTTTAAACATTGGTAATGAGGATTGTAACATTATAGTTAATTTTATGGGTTCGTACAATTGATCATATGACCGAGTGATTATCATGTGATTCGTGTGATAATGTCTAGGTCATATGATTGTGTGTTACCAAGGGGTCCTACGATTGAATGATGCCTTGTTGAATAATGTGATAAATAATTCTTTTGGATGTTTTGTGATTTGAGATCTACTTATGTGATTAATGAATCTCTTACTGATTTATACAATGTGAAGGATATTTCTAGTTTATTATCTATTTACATTAACAAAATTTTATTGTTTCTTGTCTGACATATGCAACATTCTACTTATCATATGGATTTTGGATCTATCCACGATTCCTCAGCAACATAAAATAAATTGGCCATGATTAGCATGAAATAATAATGATAATATTAAACATCATTATTATACATAAAAAATATATTATAAAGTAGTTCCCATTATATGATATTCAGTCATATCCCTTATCATGATAACTTCCTCCATACTGATTCGGTTTTCTAGATGATGTTGTCATCCCTCATTCATAATTTGACCTTCCACCTCACTGGCTGTCAACTTCTTCTCATCGTATTCATATTGAAATATAAATGAAGGTCATATGGTCATAGTTCAATGTTGGGGTTTTTTTAATATGTTCGAAAATTCTCCCTTGGATTGGATGTATGAGATATCTCTCATCAAATCACGCATAGACCTACTCGAGTATATTTTTTTCTTATCAGAAAAATCTTAAAAGCATATGGACACCAATATTGTAACTACACCTTCGCAGTAATTTTTCTAATGAATGGGAATGACCCTTATAGGTCATGAAATGTTACATAGAATTTGATAGTCAGTTATAAATGGTTCATCTTTATTAAGTTATGGGGATTCCCCAATATATAATATACCTCCTTCTCAGTCTCTTTCAAGAAAATATCATCTATTGGTTCCCAAGTACCAATGAATTCCATTTTTTCCATAGTGAATTGGCAACCAACCTATGGTGCATATATCAAATGGGGGAGATTCCCCCTCTCAGATAGATATATAGTGAGTTTCTCCTAGCTGCAGATGTTTGGGATAATCCCTAACAGACTCACATTTTTGGGAATGAAATAATTACCATTGTGAGGGTGAAACTGAGGAAGGATATGAAGATGCACTTGTTTATTTCATTCATGGACTAAATCAATATTTTTTCAGGTGTGGAGTGGTTATTCCAACTTCCATACACCCACATCGATGCCCATATTAGTAGGTTTATGATAGTGCTTGTATGTGTTTGGATGTCTGGGAACCATGGAACTATACCACCTGTGGCTACTAAGTGAACTCTAATTTCTCCCCAACCCAAAGGAAGTTTGGTTTTATGGATATCTTTTTTATTTTATGGATATTTCCAGTTGGGTATGTGCATTCAAGGATTTTTTTTATCACATTGGTGATGGTTGTGTGGCTATCTAAAGAAAAGTGCCTCAATTTTGTATCATTAGTTTTTTACATCATTATGAACATTCAATCCACATTAAAAATGGAATCACCACATAAGAATCATTGTTCCTCAATATATTTTGTTTTGATGGATATGGGATAATATTCATTTTTATGTGTACTATAATCCATAATACTTTTCCCTTCCATGACCGTTGAATATATATGGTGTTATAACCATGTCTCTGAGCCCTACCATGGTTAAGGATTCACTAATCCTTTATGATAGATTTTATTTTACCTCCTACCTTGCAACGTTTGGGACGCTTATTCATAATGACATCAGTTCAAAGATAAAAGGTTGTATATGATCTCTCATTGAGATATGATTCTAGCATCTATGTTGGAAGAGATAATCATCTATGAGACTTATACACTGTATCAAATTTCTTATAATTTTGGCTACACCCAAGGGGTATCCCCTCTTCCCTTGGAAAGTGAATGAGGATAACGATATTATGGGCTCATCCACCAGTTTTGGATGATGCTTTAATGTGAATATACTTAAGATGAGATCATACTTCAACCTACTTAGGCTATCACCATCCTCACCCTGGAATATTCCTTGGGTTGGGTTGCAGCTTAACTAGGTGGGGTGCTAAACCATCTAATCCATCATGTGGATATGTTTCTTTCCTTGGAAAATATTATGTCTGTGACATAAATTTAATTGATTGAAGTCATGGAAATTATGTGAAGGAAGTTCTATAATTCTAGATAAATTTTCCTTGACAATGGGAAAAAATATTTTGAGGAGCCTAGTACCCCCATTATATTCTACTAAGGACACTCCTATTGAGAGGAGACAATATAAGGCTTCCTCTCAGTATTTTTTACATTATCAACTGGTTATTCCTCCTCCTACTGAACTTAGGACCTTATTCATAGAGTCATAGAAACAATATAAGATAATATGGAAATATGCTCAGGTCATGTTTACTAAGAATCCCTTGGAATAATTTTGCGGCCTAGGGGTATCCTTCATTAGCTATTCCATAACATGGGGGAAGTTTGATTTGATTGAAAATCATTGAAAAACAACAAGACACAAATTATCCTAGTTCATAGACAATTATACAGTAATTAGAAGGACTTGCATGATCGTGAAGATGATGCTCCCTTTGTTGGGTAGATGATAGAGGCATGAAAAAGTCATAGATCATTTGAGGTATATCAATAAAAAATCATTATCCTCATTGGATACTACTGATAAGTTTGTGGAAGAGATGAAATTTTTTGTCGAGACCCTCCATCATAGGGGAATAGTATATGTGGAAAGGATTGAGATGATTCAAAATTCAATTGATGCTTCTAATAAATCATTTCTAACCTTGAAAGAACATAAGATCAACATTATCATAATTCGATATACTCTTCTCTTTTGGGGATTCAATCAGAGACTCTGAAGTGTGGATATTCATCCATATTCATACATTATCATTGCGTGAATTTTCATGGACCCTTTTTGTTGTTTTCTATGTCTTTCATCCGTCAATGATATGCATTCCATTTCAGTAATTCAATATAATCCATCAATGAAAGCCATACATTGAATAACATTAGATAAAATAAAATGCATTGATTTGATTTTTAAAATTCTAATTGATTACTCTTTGATAAATGCTCATAAATTCTTACCAAGATGATATTTTTTAATGAAAAGTCTATTAATTTAATATTAATATCACCCTATTTGCATATGGACAATTAGGTAGCATATAGTTCCTTGTGGGGGAGTGGTTTTTCATTTTCCAAAATGCTATGATTTTAAAGTGCATATTTAATTCTTCTAGGGCTATATAAAGTTCTTTAATATATTTATCTAGATAAATTTCTAATGTCCTATAGTTTAGGTTATTTTTTCTCAAAACTTCTATTACATTTGTTTAGGTTCTTTTAGCTCAGGCCTGGTATTGCATAAGATTATATTATTTCATCTTATAAATAAAATTTCATTAGTTTTAGTGTTATTTATATTAGACCTTGTATTTATTTAGTTCATGGTACTTTAGCTCGAACATGATATTTATTTTTTAAAATTATTTCAGCTCGGAAATATTGTTTTTTTAGTGTCTAATAGATCAGAACTAATCAATGATCATAGAATATATGTCATACATGATAGGAATGTTCCAAAACACACTAAGGTTCTCGTTTCAAACATAATGTTTCAAGGGTTCAAAATGATCATAAATCCCTTTTGTAGCGTGACAGATTTGGTTGATGGCCATAGGCACATATGCAGGAGCAATTGGAATACACGTATTATCCAGAAAAGGGTGTCTTGAAGATGGGTATCTTTTCCTGGTTCTATAAATAATTTATATAGATAATATTGGTTGATGTTCCAATAAAAGTGATACATGGTCTTCCTAGATATTTTGGGTATCTGTGATGTAAATTATAACAAAAATTCTTGAGTTTTCAAAAAATTAGATGGGGAAGACATGTCGTGTATGTCCCGTGACTTTTTGAGATTCCTTTTCATGTTATAGTGTTACAGTGGATCACAAGGATTGGATATCCTTTTTCAAAAGGAATAGATTACTTTTTTTGGTGGTTAGATTTACTTATTAATTAGTATAATGGTCAAGAAATAGATTATCTCAATATTATTATGAGGTCCATGAATTATTTGTGAAGACTCAATCATTCAGATGGTGAGGTTGGGTTTGGGTTGAATGTGATACATATAGGGTTTTGTATCCTTGTGAATGTTCTGATATACATTATAAAGTTCAATTTTAAATCATATGGTATCTAATAACCAATGTGTGGGCCGTCAAATTTTCATGAATGACAGACTGAAAATTATTTTTTATTAATAAAGACACTTTGAGGAAAAAGTGAGAAACCATAAGTTCCAACAAGAACCAAACAGCAACAAGCATAAGATCAGAAACAACCACACCCAAGAAAAAGCAGCAACCGTAGACTCCAAAGAAGGACCACTCGGTGATCCCATGCAAGCATGGTTCCTCCCGATGGCAAGCCATACCTCGGTATCAACCACATCCCAAATGGTCTACAGAGGAACAAGATGCATGCTCTAGCCCACCTGAGCCAAACTGACCCTTCCACATTCCTCACACAACTAGGTCGGTAACTCAACACAACATAAGTTAGGAAATAAGTAAAATAGAATCATTGAAAACCAAATAAATAATACCAGAGTCAGTTTCTCTAAACAGTCTCCAGGATAAATTTGAAACATACAGAAGAGGATCCCCCCTTATTAGGTCTTCAAAGGAAGAAGTCAGTGTATTCCAGACCTGCATATATTCCTCAAGACTGATCACCCCCTTGTTGAAACCTCCAACCAAGATCGTGTCCTGTTTATCCACCCAAATATACTGGTCCTCATTAAGCTCCACTTCAAGATTCCTTCCCATAATCTTGGCTGCATCCTCTTCCGAGGCGTTGAGGAATAACACCTGCTCTGACACCACATCACCAGAGCTTAAAACCAAATCCAGGGAGGGATCATGTTGTCTACCTGCCTTTTGGTGACACCTGAACTCCTTATCCAGCTCCTCCACCAATGATTTATTTGCTGAATGGGTCTTCATAGGAGGAGGTAAGGAGGAGTAATCCCTTCCACCCCTCCTTCCTCGCTTCCTCCTGACCCTCCGTGAACCAGATTCTGCTTCTGAGAAACTTCTACAGACTATGTCGCGTTCATTTACCCTTCCACCATCATCATACTCTGGATAGGCATTTACCATAATCTGATATTTCAAAAATAATCCATCAGCACTCCCCCTGTTGTCCTTACCATCCTCAACCAAGGCATCTGGTTCAATTCTATGTTCCTCCTCAGCCAACATTCCATACCTGTTGCTCAAGGCGACTGGAGTCCGGACTGAAGAAATAGCCCCTGACAGACAGGCAGCGCTCAACCCTCCTGCATCTTCAAGGTTAGACTGAACCTGCACCTCCAAAACAGTCTCTATCAGTTGGATAGGGGCACTACCCAGAACAGGCCCTACCCCACTGATCCCTTCCTTCCCCATGACACTGGTTTCCTCAACACCTGATCCCTCCAAGAAGGCGGGTTGATCAAAACCCCTGCCTATATATTGAAGTTTTGGGTTCAGAGTCTCCCATCCTTTGACCGGAACACAATTGGCCTCAAACCTGGATGGATCACCTGTAGATAAAGAGGGGATCGCCAACTCCCCAACCGCAGGACCCCAGTCCCCATTCCCCATGCTACTCGATGCCTGTAAAACACCCAAATCCTTCTTGGGGTCAACAACCACCGCCTCCACCTGAGGCTCTAAAACCTTAGAAGCCTCCTTCAGAACTATGCCCGCAGACCTCGTCCTCCCCGAGTCAGTGTAATCCATCACCGGAGCATTAGGAGGACAGTGGAACCCCACCCCGGGATGGCCATGAAACCCATGCTCCTGGACACCCCAAAATTCCTCAATATGATCACTAGTACTCACCAGCAACTCCTGTGGCCTCAGTTGGTGTGCAATAGGCTCAGATCCAATACCAGAGCCCGCACCTAGACCTTCGACGTGACCTGAGTCACCCTTGCTCACCACAGAGGACTCATCCACCACCACTGCAGCCCTTTTATGGAACTCTCCAACATGGTGACCCTGTCTATGGCAGAAGGAACAGAACGACGTCCAGGATTCGTAGAAGATACTTTGCACGTACCTGTACTACCGTTCAATCATGATCCATACCTTGTCGGGTGGAGGACGGGATAGCTCCATTTCCACACAGATGTGTGCTATGATTGGATGCACCATGGAGTCGGTCTTCCAATCCACATAGAGAAAACATCCTAAGTAATTTCCAATTGACCGAAGGAGAGCTAGATTCTAAAATGGAAGCAGTAACCCCAGATGTTGAATCCATATTGCCGATGAGGAAGTGTCATGATTCATGTTCAAATCAAACGTCCAGAGATGTAAATGAAACATAAACCCCCTAACATATCTGCTCGCACGGGACCAAGCCATAGCCAGGTCGTCTTCATCTGCGATACAAACAAGAATTTGTCGCGGTCCAAGGAGACCGACAACTGCACGGTGGCCTAGACCCCATTCTTGATTCACGAACCTCTCTAACACCTCAACCAGAGGTATTTGGAGAGTGAACTTTGCAACCAGAGCTATGGAAAAAAGCGATGAAGCTTCCGATAATTCCTTGGACGAAACCGGGACAACTGGATGTCTATTGCAGAGGCCAGGTACCTTTGGAGAGACGTCAATGCTGGGTTGAAACGGGCGCCTCTTGTGTACTGCATCCCGAAGAGGAGAAGGAAGAGTCTATCCCTCCCCCTGACAGGGAGAGTCCATCGCCACCGCCATGCGGCTAGCGCATCGCCGCCGCCATGAAACTAAGGCATCGCGACCCTTCCCACCTAGAAAAGTAATTAAAAATCTGGGAAAACCACTAGTAAGGGAATTTTCAAGAATGTAGTTTCACATTTTTACGTTTAAAAAGGGTATGATATGTGGTGACATAATGTTGAGGGTGTTGAATCTGCACAGATAACATGGTTTGGAGACCCTATTTAATGGTATAAAGTGCTCAGTTCGGGAGGATGATACGGTACAGTCATACCAGGAGTAGTTCAGAGCTCAAGAAGGTGTGGTGTTCTACCAAAATGATGTCACAGTTCACAAGGATCAGAATGTCCATTTTGTAGAGTGACGTGTTCGGTTGAAGACCATTGGCACATATACATGATCGATAGGCATAAAATCATAGTAAGTAGACATTCCCTTGAATTTTTGTAACCGTTAAAAGGGACATTAATGGTTTACAATGATATGATGAACACAATTCATGATGTGTGATTTGTGGAAATTGTAATATCCAAAAATGGTTTGAGCACCCTAAAATTTTCATCACCGCCAAGAGAAGATATTCTCATCGCGAGGAGACAGGAAATGACATTACTCTACATTTTCACTAAAACAGTGGGTTAGTGAACATAACATCTATTTTACTAGGGATATTTTATAGATTCTATGAGCTTTATGCCTTCTTTATATATTCCAAAAAAATTCCTTAAAAAATGAATATAAGAATTTTAGCGAGTAAAGACAGGGATTTTTTTTCAAGATATCATTTTTGAGTAGTGAACTGGACATATTTTTGTCACTTTCATTAGATTTTTAAGGTATTTTGAGTTAGACCATTATTGTAAAGAGTTTATGGTTGTTCACATTTTAAGAAAAAACTCACAGCTTATGGTCATGATGCAAATGGACCTAATAAGGGGGGTGATACACAGGAGCCCAATTAAGATACCTAGGGTCATAGTAACCATGTCATCCTCTCGAATGGGATATTAAAATGTTTTAAATAATGTATTTAGTATCTCAATTCATGAGTAATGATATGGCATAGTCATATCAGGAGTAGTTCGTATTACACTTTTTTGTTGCGTTCTTCCATGGTGATTGTCAGTGATAAAAAGGATTGGAATGTCCATTTTGTAGAGTGATGAATTTTTTTGGAGGCCATAAATTCATATTCAGGAACCATAAGCATACATACACAGAACAAAAAAGGGTCCCAAGATAGTAAGTATCCATTCCATAGGCCATGGATGGTTTATATCAACCTAAATCCCTTGAGTCGTGAGGTGTGGCCTATGAAATGATATTCTTTAAACAATTATGGAAACACCCCGATCTCTAGCTGAAAATGGTAAGGAACCTATGTTCCCTTGTAATATAATGAAGAATGAAACATGTCCTAGATATTTTTAATCTTCTAGGGGAGATGTTTTTCATGCATTCTAACATAATGCATTTGGGACATGTTCCATGAAATGTATTTCCATGTGGAAATGACATTTTTTCTTGTATAATGTCATGTGATAAATACATACTTCTATATAGTTTAACATCTTTTGAAAAGGATGTGGGAACCAACATGAAAAATTAGGTGAGGGATATTATATACTCATGTATATGTTGCTCTAAATCATACGTATAGAGAGTGAGTTTTTATGAACCAGTATCCTATTTATTTTGGAGTGAATTTCTCATTTGTTATCATTTTTGGGCTGAGGAATGGAGATCTATACATCAATATGTTTCCTATGATGATACGAGTCAAGAAAAATGTATTTCATTAGGGAAAAAAACATTATAGGTCCACCCTATGAATAGAGGTGGTAATTGTTTCCCATGATTGTTTTAGTTGGTCCCTTGATTGGAAATATAGATATCACTAGGTATCATATGATTACAGGAATAAATCCACATGTAGTTATTTAAATATTGTATAGTTTAACATCATGTGGTGAGGAAAAAGATGAACTCACATGATATAATGAAAATGTTACAACTATCCCCAATGATGGAATCCTAGGATTCACTATGTACCACATGAAAATGAGAATGAATCCACATTAAATTCTTATAGAATGACCTCCCTACACATGTTTTCCACATATGAAGGGATGGGGAGTTTTTATATTTTTCATGTTGGGACTAGGGATTGAAGATATCGATATCACTACATATAATGTGATGTTATGAATCAAGCCGCATATTGTTCTTGAATACATATGTGGTAGGATACCTACACCATAATCACTGGTCATATTAGGCGAGGTCTACAAAAATGTGATGTTTTGAGTATTTAATTGGAAATGAACTGATTAGTTTAAAATCATGTGGTGAAGATTTATGTTATTCCGTTTATTTTACTTCATCCAGTGCCACAATGATTATTTGGCATGCTTATGTGCGTTGTTTGTGTGGTTAATCCTTTAATAAAATCACTGAGATCGTGTGACATATGATCTGTGTGTGAAACAAATAGTGAAAAGGGTTACTCTCATTATGTAATGTTATTTAAGGATATTAAGGTGGTATTTTTCATCATATAGTTGATAGACCAAGATATTAGACTGATGTGTCTCTATATATCTCACTGAAAATGAGAATCAGGTAGAATGTAGTTCTAGAAAACCCATAGAGTTTAATTTTAGGAGTAAAGGATAATATCTATGTAGTTTAACATATTGTGGAAATGAAATAGATCACCCATCATGAAGGAAAAGTATGACATGGGTTGGGAAAAGAAGTTTAAGTTTGGTAGTCACCAGGTATCATGAAATAGAAGGAATGAAGAAATATTTTGATCATGGGGAACCGTTCAGTTTAATTTCATGTGTTGAGGATGTGGTATACCATGAAATTCAATGCCTTGTTGTTTGGGATTCATTTTATTTTTTTAATTCATGTTTTCAGGAAAATATTTTATAGATTAACATCATTTTGCCAATAAATATTTACAACACATGAAATACTGTGGATTCCCACAACTTGTATAGTTCAACTTCATATAACACAGATGTGTTGGTGAAGCTTACATTAATTTGGATTCCCATACCTTGTACAGTATGACATCACATAAATATGATGAGTGGGTGTGACATACACAAATATTTATTCCAATATGATGAGATATATTCAAATTGTTTCTTCATAAACCTCGCATTTGCAGGCGGTGTTGCATGCTCCCCTTACATTGTGTCCAATGAGTAACATCTTTTATGATAGTACTTATGTAATATATAAGATCCTTCTAGTTTGGGATCCAATTTCATAGGCTTATTTCCTATTATCATTGGGGTTCTGAATTAAAATAACAATCATCCATGGAGGAATTAATAGATGAGAACCTTCTTATTAAAGTCTTAGGAAATATGATTCTAAGGAACCTCATTATTGTCCAATGTACGAAACCTACTCTCATCGAGATTCATTGATTTTTCCAACATATTTTTTTATTCATCACCATCCAAAATCTGTCCATAAATGGATATTATGAGTAAAAGAAACTATACTTTTATAGGAACCACTTTTTTTCACATACACCATAGAGTATGTCATTTCTTTTTTAGTAGTACGAATGATGGTACCATAATCCCTTAAATCATGGTAATTCTTTTCCACAGAAGACTTACTTTCATTGATCATAATCATCTAGAGAATATTTAATAGACTCTTATTGATGGTTTATAAGTTTTCATTTTTTTTATGCATGATAAATATATTAGTGATTGGGATTGATATTATACCCTGGTTAGAGTTTCATCAACTTTGTAGAACAGATTTTTTTGCCACCATCTTTAAATATTGTGTGAGGTACATAAATGTGGGTGATGATATGGGGATTTATGAATTTTATGGTATTATTTATCCCAAATTCCTTGAGGGGTATTTACGCATCCAATTTAGAATAAAATTTTGTATAATTAAGTATGTACATGAAATACTTAGTTGTGGCCAGATTATATGGCACCACAACAAACATTCCACAAACAGAAAATTTCGAAGAATATTTAGCTTTAGGAATCAATATGGGGGGTTATGAATGACGATTTCATATAACTGGAACATTTTAAATTTATTGGTTATTTCCTTGTAGTCCAGTATCAAATTGTTTTCATTATATCTCACCCTACTAATTTAGTTCGAGAGATGGTCCTTGATTGATGACCATCCAAAGAGACTACATGTAATATTTCCAAAATAATGATATTTTTTTCTTTTGAATATCCATATGAGGGGTATTCCATCGAATTCATGCTTATAGATGTCTTTTTTCTCATTTGGCCCATCCCACAGGGCATAACACAACATGTGATGCCGAAATGTTTCCCTTTCTAGCTTGGTCTAGTGGGAGAGTTCAATGTTTATGATAAGTGATGGTATCTTCCATCCATTTAGGGGTGGTTATCAATTCATCATGCTCTAGGGTGGTAGTGACCAAAATTATTTCCTCCAATTCATATAACACAATTGATGAAACCATTATTTGTTTTGTAATATGGATTAATTCTTCCCCCTGATCAGTTTTATAGAGAATGGTGGCTGCATTTTCCATTACATTGGAACGACCATTAAATTTGTGGGGAACATGATGAAATGTGGTCACAAAAGGGAACTATTAAATGAGTCCCCTAATGTAGCCTGTGAGATGGAATACTTATTATTTTTCAATGGCATATTCTCTATTGATCAGCTATATCACTATCTTAGAGTCCCCTTTGATATGTAGGTCAGATGATTGTAGATGTAGGGGAAATTATAACCTGATGACGAGGGCTTGGTAGTCTACCTTGTTATTTTTTCTTCCCTGATAAATTGATAATGATTAAGAAATAACCAATTTTTTAGAGGGGGAAATATAATCCCTAATGCAATAATATAAATCTTCGGTTTTTTCATCATTTTTCTAATATAAACTCAGGATCTACCATTAATATACATCTCCCATTATTAAAGTGATTTAGGGGAATATAATAGATCCTCATCTAGAAGCATTTTGTCCACATTTTTATTTTTTGGTTCATGATGTGATGTGAGGAAATTAGCTAGGGATTATTTTTCACTGACTTATATGGAACAACCAGAATTTTTTATTGTTACAGAATAAATGCATGTCTATCCATGTTTTCAAAAATCATATGGTGGCCAAGGATGTATTTGTCAGAATCAATATGATATAATAGATGTTTTTTTTTTTGGTTCAAGTAATGCCTCAACATGTGTATTAGAAAGACGAGTGAAAGTATGTTTTTCTAAACACTGATTCTTCATGTATCAGTACCCGAAATAGTTTGATTGATGTATTAGAGACTATTTTCAATATCCACATCATTCATATATATAGGGATTGTGCTCAGAGATCAGTAAATGGAATCCGAATATATGATATGTGGCATCCCTTCCACCAAAGGCATCAAGTCTGGTAGATCAAGGAGGTACATCTTGAGACATTAAGATGATTCTTGGAAATCATCATCCCATCCATGAGAGATTACCATTGTCATTATCCAATTGAAGGGCATATATTTCCCATACAGGTTGTAAATGAATCATCGAATGTAGTCGAGGTTCCCTTATACCCCCCCTGATTCTTCATGATTTATTGGTGGTAACATTTCTTTGACATGACTTGTCTTCTCTTGGTCAACATCGATATCATAGTGGTTTACCATAAATACATAGAAGTTATTTAATGTTTACCTAAAAAAAATTAGTGTATTAACTTTCATACTATGATGTTACATCTTTTCAAATATTGTTTGGAGATCTATGAAGTGATCACAGCACAATCTGGATTTAACCACAATGTCATTGAATAACACTCTAATATCTTTCTCGGTATTAGCTTAATGATATGATGAATTGCTATTAGATATGTGAATCTAGATTTCTATAAGCCAAAGGTAATGACTTGATAGAACAATATCCATTTAGGCACTCTAATAGAAGTGAACTATTCATCTTCCGGGGCCGTATTTATTTGATTTCACCCTAAATACCCACCATAAAACAATGGGATTGGATTCTTGAAGTTGAATCAATAAGGTGTTTTATGATTGGAAATGGGAGGTTTTATTGGTAAAATTACAATTAAGGTCTCTATAATCTAGGTGTCCCATAATACGCCTTTTCTTTTTCTATATTTTTATGATGTTAGAAATCCATATTGGGTAATTCACTTCTCAAATAATGTTGTATTTGAAGAACATGTAAATTTTGCTTCTAAATTTTTTTCATGAGAGGGATGCATCATCATGGATGCCAGATTGAATCCTCAATGCCCATTGGCTAGTCAGAGATGGTGCATCGCCACATCTAGATTTAGTCCATACATTTCTGTGTAGTTATAAGAACACACATTTGGTTTTATATTTAGAAATATAGTACACATATAATTCTTTTCAATGGTAATGATGGTACTAATCCATGAATTTAATATGTATTCTTTTATTCCAAAAAATATCTTCTTGATGTCATCAATGGTGGATGATATTCCTTCCAAAAATGATGGAGGGGCGTTCCTGAGGTCATCCTCAACTTCTTACACTTTTGTGTATGTTGAGACATTTTTCAGATGATTATGGAAATATGGGGGCTTCTTTAGCCTTATCAGTGTGACCGATGCAATGCGAAGTGACCTTATCATCATCTACTACCAACGTCATTATATATAGATTCCAGGTCTTTTTTTGTATTAAATTGTCACTAGGGAAAAGAGGGGCGTGGAACTTTAGGGTAAAATCTATCATCTCGAATAGATTTATAGGGACCACATATTCATTGATGATATTACTCTGAGGATATGAAAGGGTGTTCCCCAAGACATTGGTCCCTGCATCCTATATATCATCATCTACCTTTGGTTGTATGCCTCCCCTTTTGTAATAATCTACTTCATAATATGTGGCTCTGCAAGTTATCAACGTTTTGGTTATCACCATGTATTATGTTGACCCTTCCATCAATGGGGTACATCAGTCATTGATGTAATATTGATGGTACATCAATGTGGCTATAGATAAAGGGCCTTCATAGAAGGAAATTATATGTGGTATCATGAGGTATAACCATAATCTTTGTGTCACGTGTCAGATCCCCAAACAGTGCATTGATATTGATCTTCTCGATAGGTATTTTTGCAGGACTATCATACCCTTGAATGCTCAGATTTGTTGGGGGAAGAATATCCATGTCCATATCTTTAAAATTAGAGGGTTTTAACTGGTATGAGATTGATCATGGAACCCTTATCAATAAGGGTTGTTTTAAAAATATTATTATTCAGGCAGACCGAAATATATAGGGTCATAATGTTCCTTTGATTGAACTCTAATGGATCTTGACCACTGAACAAGGAAGTGACAAGATATTCAAAGGACATGGTCTCCACTCAATAAAACATGGTTGTAGTGGACTCTTATATCATTCATATTGCATCATAGGGAATCATAAATACCTCGAGGTGTTATTTTGAATGATGGAGTACATCGAGGAATCAGAGTTTGGTTGAGAAAACACCAACTATTTAAGAACATATTACTTTCATGCTAGTGGTAGGATCCTTCTGATGTGGGGTTGCTCTTGGATATGCAGATCAATAATGATGGTACCTAATGTTGATATTCCATGATCTATTGAAGAGGTTTAGGGATAATCCACTACCAGTGTTGTAGGTAATTTCAGCCTTCACCATTTCTTGGGTTGATTGGAAAATCGAACCCCCTCAAGGTGTTATGGCATGAAAATTGGGTTCAAATGACCGATGGAAATTTCAAGGATTTATCCATGCCTCTTTTGAGAATGTTGGAGCACATTACCTGGGGTCTCTACTCTCTATACATTCTCCATGGGTACATTACCATAATATTGGTTATGACCAAGTCTCTGTTGTCCCATATATCCATGATTATGGATCATGTAGGTTCCCCTTCCACGGTTATATGAAAGGAACTCATATTATAAAAAATATTCATCAATGAAGTAGATGTCTTCCATATGGATCACATTAATATAACCAACTTTTAGCTCATTATATTAAGGCGATTCTACTTCCTAGGATGGTACCTCTACTTTAGATGTTTCACGGAAGAATTATACAACAGTTAAGGATTCCTTTGGATTGGAATATGATTCATCATATTCTATTTATTCCAACATCTGGTGGTCACACCCACCATTTGGAGACACATTTGATGATTCCTCCTTGAGAGGTGGAGCTATTAAGGGTCTATATAGCTATTATCTCATGGTGGAATGGGCTCATTCAACTATTTTTTGATTCATATAGTTATCAAACATTTGTGCTCGTTTGGCCAGACCATTCTACAACCATCCTATTATGAATGGAATATAATTATGTGATGAACATTCTATAACGATTTATCTAACACCGCCAATAAAAAATTGACCATGCCTTACAGGAACACATTGAAGAAGAATCAGTCCTTGATATTATGACCCAAAAATCTATGGAAACGAAATTTGTCCGGAAGTTCGGTGAGGTTTACCTCATCAAGATTCATGGGATGTGGTAGCGTGATTAGTTAATGGATCATTTCATCCATGAAGAAACTAAAGACAATTTCGTTTCAGAAGGAGTATTCATTATTCATTCTTTCATCAAATCCATAGAGACCCTTATTTCTATGTGAATTTCATTGGGGTTTATTCTTTGGTTTTTTCTTCTTGATAAGAGGTGATATTCATAATTTGTTCTTTTCCTTCCCTTTACCCCTGTGTTGTGGGAGTGTTTTTAGTTTTGGATTAGGTTCACTAGATGGAATCTTCCAGAAGTTACGCTATTTCGGTGAACTCACGGAAAACACATGGCTACTTCATCGGAATCATATGTTTTTGTAAATCATCAAAAATATTTTTCGTATATAATTCCAATAGTTTTCTCAATTATAAATGGATGTCGAGTGAATATGATATACCATTCCACCTCACTCTGAATTCAGAAATCTTATAACGGTTTTTCATTTCGTGTAGTTCATCAAGTAGATATTTATCATTTTCTTGAGTGTGAATATGAACTTCTAAAGGAACTAGAAATAATTTCTATTTTATTGTGCAATGGTTCCTTATGGTATGCTGTTTTACATTTAAATGGATGACCCTATCATATTCTACACAAAACAACTCATCATTTTGGCCTCGTATTGATCAAGAGGGCCCATAATCAGCCCACATTGGTATATAATTTCTATGAGATGCTATCCAGGGTTATCTACACTATTAGCAGTGGATAAGGAAGGATTTTTAAATTTGTTTGTAGTGGAATATCATCCATACATTCAGGATATGGCTTCTTATTATGTTTCGCATCTATGTGTCGCTCATCCACAACTTCCATTCAAGAAGTCATTGACTCATTGACATTAAGATACTCTTGGGGAACTGTTGTTTGAGCCACCTCCCATCTAGAGGGAACAGGTGGGGGTCACTGATGTGTACCAAAATTTTTATTGTATTTATTATCAATTAATCATACACAATGATTTATTTCCCTAATGAGGGAAAGGATGATTCCACAAGAGAGGGAATATAAGATCATTTTTTACTTCATTATTTATATTGTTTGGATGACTAGATCCACAAAAAATATAAACATAAGATACATTAATTCATGGAGGAGCATCTATGGGAGGGAGATTATTCATCTCTTCCTGAAATAGATACCAAATTGGAATATATCCCTGGAGTAGGTCATCATTTAGTTGTTTGAGAATATTTATCCCACTCTAATATTGTGACATTTGATCCTCAGTTGATGAAACAAAATCTCTTACATGTGTTTAATGGGATGTAGTATCACCTTTCAATTTCCACTATAGGTTTTCCCCCATGAATGTGGAAACTCAGTATACATAGGTACAAGATTTAGGAGCCTTCTTTGGTTTAGGGTGCATGTAGCCTCGTTTTCTACACCAAAATCACCCTCATCTTAGGGTATGTTTTCCTTATACAAGAGCTATATATATTTTCATAATCCAAAATATCTACCATGTTGATAGTGACAACATTCACATTATAATATCATGAAAAGGTGGTTGTTCCCTCAATTTCGACACAATAGAATGATTTTATGATACCCTCATCACAGTTTCTATTCAAATACTTGTCCATATTGGGCCTTGTTGGCTTGTGACACCAGAGGGGTAAAATTTACATGATCATATATTCCTCCATTATTGGCATACGAACAATTACCTTGAGGTATATTTTGGTCATTTTGTTAAAATGACACCTAATCAATAGAGGTTAAAATATTAGCAAGTGGAATAGGTTGGATGTCGATAATTGATCTTTTCCCCCATCCCAAATAAGACAGATTCACTCTTTGTTGATGATATTATTGAAACATCCCCCAACCTAATGGGATGGGGGTTATTTTAAACGCCAATTGGCATTCACAGATCATATTGTTGGGGATCCAAAAATTCCATTCAATGATTTGATGTCTCCCAGAATGGACATAAAGATATAAATTACCCTATCTGAGTAGGGTGGGTTTGATCTAGAATCACCAAATATATCCCTATGACCCTATGAGGAAAAGATGATCATAGTTATACTTATTGACATATAAATTTCCCCATCCTTCTGTGATGAGGATTGATTTCAGCTACTACTGATGTATCATAAATACTCCTTGAAATTGATGATTCGAGGGGAGGATGAGGTGGTAGATATTATCCTAGCCAAGTGGGATGAGTCTGATCATGTACAACTGATATGGTAGCTACTACAATGACCCATTTGATGCGGCATAAAAATTCTCAACTACGATTTGGTTGTGATGGATTCCCATGTTTGGAATTATTCTTAATAGTATGTTATCTGGTTGATTGTAACACCGACCTCTAGGTCCGAAGTGTATTCTCAGTTATTCAAGGGTCCCAGTTTGATGTCATTAGGGTTTTCCTATCGCTCTGTTAGTTATTTCATGGTACCATTAATTTCGGGGAATTCTGTTGTAGTGACCAAATTCCATGATCGTTACCTAGTCCCTTGATTTCACTAGAGGCCCTGGAATTACATGACACCATATATTAGGGGTTCAATTGTTCATATGGTGCATCTATCTGTAATAATTGATACAATCAACATACTAGAAATATGATGCATTACATTGCTTTAGATACAAAATTCTGAAGGGTTGTGATGCAATAGGGTAAAGTGTGTTTCATATTTTATCCAAGATTCTATAATTTTTGATCTCGATTTGTTGAGTTTGTAGCCAGGTATAAGTGAAAATATAGTATCATGATGGTTGGAAGGTGACCCTCATATCCTAGATAACGGATTTATTTATCCATTATCCTATGATTAGTGGATGACATATTTCTGCATGATAAGGGATGATCTTTTTTCCTGCACATATGGGATCTCATAGTAATAAGTGGAGAGGGGCCCAAACATAATGGAGAGGTTGATTATAACTAACTCTATTAATATATTAATATCATCCCCCTCTTCATCATAAATACATGCCTCTATCTAATCATATTAGAGAATATGCTTCTGAGGGTCTCAAGCTTATTGGAGTGGATTGCTATTGGATATTGACGAGGAACTGTATACTATTGACCATGATTTTCTATTATCCTATCTATTCTTAGTCATTGTAATTTGGATCACCTTTCTAAAAAATTGTTTATGGGAAGGTGGAGAATTATTGTATTCATGGGATATCACTATGGTGAGGCTGACCACAGTGGATTTCAGAAGTAGAGTCCATGCAATCCATGTACACAGTACCACGAGGAAGAATATAGTGGTAATGATTGACATATGATTTAGAGGAATATTTTAAGGAACCTCGGGGTGTTTAGAATGTTTCTCAAAAGACCTCAAGGACACTGGAATTAAGTAGATTAAAAATATGTTTCATGATTTTCATCATGGTCAGAATATGTTGACCTACCTTTTGGAATCTTATAGGGATATAATACAATCGTATGAAGATTTCAAGAACATGCTTATAACCATCTGGTGCTATAAGGTCATGATATCTTGCTGTTAATAAACTGGAATATGTCGATGAGATATCTCACTATTGACATAAATGTAAAACAATCCCAAGGAATGTTCCTTTAACCCTTAGTGAGCCTTGATCAGGATGTGTGTATGAGCCTAATCCTAATAATTTGTAATCTCCCACTATTTTTTTAAATGATATGAGCCCACCCCAAAAAATGTACAACAGTAACCTTGTTTGCCAAGGTTTTAACATGAATATGAGCATGAAATGAATATGCATTCCTTGTTGGATTTTGGTGATGGACCATTTGAATGGGAGAAGGAATATGACCCCCTCCATTATTTCCTTTCAATAATGCTGGGGTAGTCATTCATTGGTAGAAGGAGTAATATGCGTCTGGCTTCTGTTATCTTCTATAAAATTCCAGGAAGATTCACTGATGGGAACATGAGCATATCCCAAGGCTCATTTCATTATCACATGCTTAGACACATCCATAATAGGGACATATGCCTAATCATGGGAATTTATATTATAGTGTTGGATTTATTTGAAAGTAATATTATACATTCTTGGTATAGTTCTAATCTCACAGGTTGAGACCTGACCATAGTGGAGATATGAGCCCAATCTCATCACATTGGAATGTTTCCTCAGACTCTTTCGATAGGCATGCTCCCCTATCTTGAGGCTTTGTACACTCTCACCAAGTGGGACCTAGTTGGAACGTGAATATGACCCTAGTCAAATTCCTTTTACTTTATCAGAATATGTCAATAATCATCATAAGTGGGAGTAAGAATGTGTGATTTCTCCATCACAAAAACATGTTCATGATGATTACAGTTTTGAGATATCCTAGATAAATGTTAATTAATATTCAATGGTCCCTTTATCTAAAATAGTAATAGCATATTCATAAGTATATTTCAGCCATGGCTATTAAATATTGGAATTTTAAGAAATGTGTGTGTATGTTCATACAATTTCACATTTTCTGTCAACATTATACATCGGTAGTTGTCTTAAATTGAATTGGGGATTTGAGCACACATTTTTTCTCCTTGTGTAACCAGAATATTCCAATGGACCTCATCCATGGGGTTAGAAATATTCACCCCCACCAAGATTGTCGCTAGAATATTCCCACAGACATGTTTTGAGTGAGGATGGATATATTCCTACTTGCTAGTCTTGGTTGGTATATACCGGTATTCATTGTCAACAAGTGTGGGGATAACATACCTATCCAAGATATCCAACACCTTCTTCCCCCTATGAGCATTCCTTATTTCTCCTTAATGGGTGTCATATGAAGAAATTTTTCTTGTGGTACCCTCAATAGGAGACTTGTGGTTATCGGTGGGATGATGCGGGTGACAGGGGTTGATATGGGCCCTCCTCAGTGGGCCTTGAACTGAATAGGAGTCATATTTAGATTTCTGGTCCACAATCATTATATATTGAATGCGGTAGTTTTTATTCTCTAGTGATAATCTCATGAAGTAGTTGGTTATTTCAATGAGGGCCACTAGCTTAGGTGCATATTTACCTAGGCGATGTGTAATCACTAGTTTTTGTTGTTGGGGATTCTAAAAGGTTTCTCCTAATGTCAGGAGGGAACTGAATCGGTGGTACTCTCAGACCATGGTGTTCTCTAGCTGATGGTAGAGATCACAAGTAGGTGATATCATTTTGAAACATGTGGGGATTGTTGTAACACCCTGAGATTTTATGAAAAATATTATTTTAATTTCATTAATGTCTTGTGTTGTATGCTACACCAAGATTACCTTTGCGCCATACGCAACACCGTATTAGCTTGCTATAAACACAACACTATTCTTGGATCGTGTTACACACAATTTTGATAATAGTTATTCTACACAGCATTGAGTATATATATATATATTCAATGTATAAATGAAATATGGTTGGATTCTGTTATATGAAACAATGAAGGATTCTTGCACAACACACAACCCTGACTTGGCTTGCATTACACGCAATCGCAACCTTCCTCGATAGCGTGTGTTGTACGCAATACCGGGTTTTACTAAACAACGATATATTATTATAATATTATTATGAACTTGCTGTTATGAATAGTATTAACTAATTTTTTAATTTTATAACATTATTATTCATCTTACAAATTTTCTAGAACATGGTATAAGAACAAAATAAATTTTTCGTGTAAAATATGTATTTTTTTAAAAATGCAGTTTTACCGCCTTTAGATGGCGCACCCACATTAAATGTTGTTTTTGACCTGTTTATAAGTTAAATTTGACAAAATAAAATTCTTCTTTGGAATCAATAAATAAAAATTTACTTTGGATAAATTTTTCATATTATTCTGGTAACTTTCATATTTTGATGAATTGTAAAAACATGTTATATTTTAATTAAAAACAACTTTTTTTAATCGCAATAATTTATATGGATAAATTATAATATTGAATGGTTTTAAAGTATAAATATAATATATTTTTACCATTTAATACAATTTATTCCATCAGAATTGATTTTACCTTGAATTCTTAGGTTAAATAAATTCAATCTTTTGCAATGTTTTAAACAAAAACCCGTTTTCTTTCAACAACGGGATTAATTTTAATTTAATTTCTGAAAATTATGTGTATTGAATTTGGAAAAATGGATTCCATATTGGGAATCAGTGGGTCCAAATTATATTAATAGACTACTTTTTATTGTTGGGCTTTATGAATAGTAACAACGGTAAATTTTATTTAACATAGTTAAAGGTAAATCGGGTAATTAAGGGTAAATATAATATTATAAAATTACCCTAACACATGAAAAAATTCTATTGGATGGATAAAATTAGACCCATATAACCTAAGGGTCAGATTACATTCATTTTATGGACTTTTGACCATGAAAATAATTTAATTATTATTAAAACCAAAGAAAGTGACAACTTGTCACTCTCTTAAATCTTATAAGTAGAATAATTTCCATTTAGTAATAAACATCATAAAACATAGAACATGAATAGTCTCCAGAAAGATAATAAAATTATCTACATCATGATAATTTATTTAGAATTTTTAGGGATTAAATAATTGTCATTAATGGTGATACATTAATGATGCATAAATTATTAATTAAGGGAAAAATTCGTGACATAGTTTTATTGAAATAATAATACCCATTAAAAGGCCCAAAACCTGACCAAAACTTATTGGTAGTGTATATCTATACTATAAGAATACAATGACCTAATATATAACCGTTTGGAGTCTTATAAATGTGATTATGACACTTATATTATTTTATTTTAAATGATGCCAAAGTTGTCACCTTCATAATTTAATAAATATAACAATTTAAATATTGTGATTTTAAGATGATAAATTTTATTAAAAGTATTATTTGATAGGTAATATATTTATCTTCATTATAGGATTTTATTTTTAATTTTTATGCAAAAAATAAGTATATTAAATAATTATAAAAAAAATGTTGTACTAATTATTTTATTAAGAGATAAACCAAATAAATGGTTTTAAAAATAATAAAATAAATATTATATGAACTATTTAATGTTCTCCACTAATTTTCTAGATAAATATGGCCTTTTATAAATCTATTAAAGCTTTTAGTTCGAACATATCTTCTGTATATATTTTATTTAAATTCATATAAATGAATAGTGTCAAAATTGACACTATTGTTATTTTATAAAAATAACATATTATAAAATTGTTTAAAAATCAAAAAAATATTTAAAAACTATAAATTTAAATTTATATGGTCTAAAATGTTATAAAGTATCCAATTATGGACAATTCACAACACATAAGTAATTTTTTGTTATAACTTAAAATTTAGAATGTTATTACCACAAATAAAATAAACTGATTATGTATGGATAAATCAAGTTGATAATGTCTAAAATAATTTCCTAACATGTCTAAATTTTATTGGTTGATGAGATTACAACCCTATATCTTCTTATATTCTAATATGAGTCATTATTGGAGGTTTTTAAGTGGGGTTAGATTTATTATAAATTAATATATTTAAGAATTCCAAAGGTGCCCCTCTCCTCCCTTATAAAAGGGAACCACCTCCCTCCCTTCCTCACACCAATTTGAGCCTTCATGCTTGGCCAACCCCTTCCAAATTCATTTATCCACTTCTCTAGAAACATCCTAGAGGTCCTGGTCTTCTTCAAAGACCAATTTTAGTGCCCTAAGAGGTGGTCTCAAAGAGGCACTTCAAAGAAGAATAGGTTTGGATACGTACGAAGCATATCGGACCTAAGGTAAGGGATAATTTTGCAAATCTCATTTTTATCCGAGATTGCTTATTCGTAAGTATTTACTGGGGTTATTGTTC
Source organism: Viscum album (assembly GCA_963277665.1). Taxonomy (NCBI): domain Eukaryota; kingdom Viridiplantae; phylum Streptophyta; class Magnoliopsida; order Santalales; family Viscaceae; genus Viscum; species Viscum album. The sequence continues at coordinate 1,560,648,384 of OY728146.1, forward strand.
TCATCCATGTCCATGTTTCCTAAAAATGGTTTCATGTATGTTTAATGTCCTTTTTACCCATTTTTGACTTTTACTACATGGTATGTATGAGATCTTTCTTTTACGAGGTACATTTTGACTTTTCTGCAAAAGTACGAGAAGGATGTTTTTTTAACATATATGGAATGAAAGGATTTTTATGGTTTTATAAAGACTTATTTTCATGAAGCTTCGTCAAAAATATTTCATGATTATTTTCAAAAAAATACTTTTCTTTTAAAATTGCATGACATTTTGTAAAAAGAGAATGATTTTAAAGAAGAAAGGATATTTTCTTCAAGAATTCATTTCAAGTGTTTTATCAAAACCATTTTCCATATAATATGACATTATTTAATAAGTGTATGTTTCAAGTATAATGTCTCTATGATTTACATGGTTTCACTTTTCTTATGATGAAATGATATCCATTTGTTTTATATGGATTATGTTATGATGGAATGATGTTTATGGAACCCATTTTATTATTTGGGTTATGATGAATGTTTTATGTTTATTTTATAGAACAAGTAAGAATTATTTCATTATGAGATGGGTGGGACCTATATCTCCCTCCAATCCATTGGGTAATGATTTATATCTCATGAGATAGACATGGATGGAACGGCAAGTTAAACCAGTTCAGTAATACAGGACTGGAACGAGGAGTGAACTCGATTCAGAAAGGGACTTTGTCCACTAAGATGGTCTTAGAAGCAATGCCTTGGATAATATGTAAATCATAACAAGTGGTTAATGGTTTCCACAATTACATGTTTTATTCCCATTCTATTTTATCATTCTAAATGTTTCTTTATGATCTATTCCATACGTACTTCCATGTTTTACGTCATTGCTCAAGCTTTTTATGTTTAAACATTATATTTATGTTTTTAAGTTCAAATGTATATGGTATGTTTTATTTTATCCATGCTTACCCTTACTGAACATTTGATCCCACCCTTTTTATGTTTTCTTTTCCCCAGGATATAAAGAAATGTTTTAGGTAAGAAAAAAAGGGGGGAAGATCTTTATGGGAGATGTTGAAGATCTTTCACCAAGATTAGAAGATTACGTTCCAAGTTTCCAAAGACACTAAACTATTACGGTCCTTATGTGTCTGTTTTTGTTATGTATTCAGTATTCCTCAAAAGTAATGTAATGTTCATGTACATAAATCTTCGGGTCTCTACATTTGGTATCAGAGGAAAGGTTTAGTCAACATTTGGAAACTAGGATGCGAAAACGTTAGTGAAATCCCTAGAGTTATTTCTAAGGTATGTCTAGGGATATCCCTAAGGATAAGTAAACATATAGGATATAGTCCTAGAACTACGGTAACGATCATATAATTTATCCTAATATGTTAGATATTGAGGGTATTTCCCCTTTACTATGTTGTATTCCCTAGCATGATATTTGCCTCTCACACTATTCTTTTTGGGTTTTAGAAAATGACTGGAAACAAGAAGATTCATTATTATGGAGGATATGATGGACAATGGAATGATATTCTTCATGAGAAACCAAATGAAACGGGATTTGAAAGTCCAAACATCGTTATTATCCCTAATCAGAAATCTCATAATATGATCAATAATCTCAACATTGGTATGTTTCCCGACTCAGATAATAAGAGAAAGATGGAGTTTCATGATGATCATAGAGGATAAAAAGTTCAATTTCCCTCATGTAAATCATGTGGGAAGAGGCATCAGGGAGATTGTTTCAAGGGAAGTGGAAGATTCTTTGGGTGTGGAAAAGAAGTACACAAAGCCAGTAAGTGCAAATGAAAAGGTTCAGTTAACACCATGGATGAGGATAATGGTATTAATACAACATCAACAATGGTTAAATGTTTTAAATGTGGAATGTACGGGCATTATGCAAACCAATGACCTACGGGAAAGTCTCATGAAGAGAATCAGTACGGTCGTATGGGTAGTATTTATGTTGTTGATGATGAAGAGACTACAAATGATATGTGAGATGAAAGAATTGTTGAAGCTCGGTCAATGGTTTAAGAAGGTAGTGGAACGATTACATGTTTATCAAGTGTAATGCCGTATAAGTAAACTCATGGTACTATGGAATAAAGAGACATCTAAGGATTGTTACAATGTTGTCTTTCCTTGAGTTTTGAAAGTGTATGATTAATGGTGCGAGTACCCATGAAAGTTTATTCAGATATTTTTGGAATGTAGATGATATGCGCATAATGAAGGGATAAGGAGAAAATTAAATGTTTGATCATATTCATGAGCTTATGACTGATATAAGGAGAAGGTTATATCATTGCATGAGTATATAGAATTTTTGGATTTTGGTATGTGGAAAGAGTTAACTTTTGATAGCATTCATGTTTTCACTAATGTTTAATGGGTATTCATTTTTCAAGAGAATACATGATTAAGGTATTCACATGATTGGAATGTGACCAACAAGATATATGGGGGATAAATGATGGTATTCACATGCTTGGTTGATGGCATTTCAAGTAATAGTTTTCTTTATACTATGAGCTTGGACCGAAGTATTTTAGACAAGTATAATGATTGGAATGGATTATGTTGGACAATCTTATTATTGTTTAGGGATAGAACTTTTTTCGATATTATTGATGGGATGTTATAGTAATGTAGTTTTAGAAAAAGGACAACCTGCAGGATGGGTGACAACCCATCGCGTCGGACAAGGCTGTGGGAATTGAACCCACAACCGAAGTGCGACTGGCCTTTATCATCTACCACTGGCCTACAGGAAGTCCCTCTTTAGTAGAAACTAGTTTTATTATATTAACCGGTATGATATATGAAGTATAAGTCCGTTTTAGGAACCATATATGATTAATCTCACTATTGATGGACTTATGTATTTTTGATAACTTTTATAACCATTTGTTTGATAAAGAATGGACTGACCCATCATTCTATCACATGAGCTGCTAACACTTCATGAATGACAAATTCAACTTCATTTCATTAAGAGATGAATTGGAAATTGTCCAAAGAACGAACAACAGTGAGACTGTACCAAAATCACGAAATTATTTCTTCTATTTCCAATATCATCAACTTTAGGGAAATGATCTTGAAAACCAAAAATGTTGTCCTATTTCCCTTATATCTGATGAATCAGATGGTACCTTAGATCATCAAAAATCTATGGCTTTGTGATTGATGGCTTTTTGATAGCCATGTTCTCTACCACTCTCCATCAGAACTTGATGGTTATAATTTTCTTCCATATCCATATTTTCACCTATGTTCTCCTTTGTGGAAACCCAGTGATGAGTTAATTTGGGTAACCGTTACATTTCATTCATTAGTTTTTAAAGAAGAGTTTTGGTAACCCTTTTTACGATTTGTGTATCTATTAAAGAAACTCTCAAGTAGTAAACTATTTATAACCCCGACGAATTTCAAGGGTGAAATTCATTTTAAGGGGGGTAGAATGTAACACCCCAAGATTTTATGAAAAATATTCTTTTAATTTCATTAATGTCTTGTGATTTATGCTACACCAAGATTACCTTGTGCCATATGCAACACTGTATTAGCTTGCAGTATACGCAACACTATTATTGGATCGTGTTACACACAATTTTGATTATAGTTATTCTACGCAACATTGAGTATATATATATATATATTCAATGTATAAATGAAATATTATTGGATTATGTTATATGAAACAATGAATGATTCTTTCACAACACGCAACCCTGACATGGCTTCCATTACATGCAATCCCGACCTTCCTCAATAGCGTGTGTTGTACGCAATACCGGGTTTTACTAAACAACGATATATTATTATAATATTATTATGAACTAGCTGTTATGAATATTGTTAAATAAATTTTGAATTTTATAACATTATTATATATCTTAGACATTTTCTAGAACATGGTATAAGAACGAAATAATTTTTTCGGGTAAAATAAGTATTTTTCAAAAAATGCAGTTTTGCCCCCTTTAGATGGTGCACCCACATTAAATCTAATTTTCGACATGTTTTTAAGTTCAAATTGACAAAATAAAATTCTTCTTTGGAATAAAGAAATAAAAATTTACTTTTGATAAATTTTTCATATTATTCTGGTAACTTTCATATTTTGATGAATAGTAAAAACACGCTATATTTTAATTAAAAACATCTTTTCTCATCGTAATAATTTATATGGTTAAATTATAATATTGAATGTCTTAAAGTATAAATAGAATATAATTTTACTATTTAATACAATTTATGTCATTAGCAATGATTTTACCTTGAATTCGTAGGTAAAATACATTCAATCTTTTGCAATGTTTTAAACAAAAACCCATTTTCTTTCGACAACGAGATTAATTTTAATTTAATTTCAGAAACTTCTGTGTGTTGAATTTGGAAAAATGGATTCCATATTTGGAATCAGTGGGTCCAAATTATATTAATAGACTACTTTTTATTTTTGGGCTTTATTAATAGTAACAACGGTAAATTTTATTTACAATAGTTAAATGTAAATCGGGTAATTAAGGGTAAATATAATATTATAAAATTACCCTAACACATGCCAAAATTATATTGGATGGATAGAAGTAGACCCATATCATCTAAGGGTCGTATTAGATTCATTTTATGGACTTTTGACCATGAAAATAATTTAATTATTATTAAAACCAAAGAAAGTGACAACATGTCACTCTCTTAAATCTTATAAGTATAATAATTTTAATTTACTGATAAACATAATAAAACTTAGAACATGAATAGGCTCCAGAAATCTAATAAAATTATATACATCATGATAATTTATTTAGATTTTTTAGGGATTAAATAATTGTCATTAATGGGGATACATTAATGATGCAAGAAATTATTTATTAAGGGAAAATTTTGTAATATAGTTTTATTGAAATAATAATACCCATTAAAAAGCCCACAAACCTGACGAAAACTTATTGGTAGTGTATATATATACCATAATCATACAATTACCTAATATAAAACCGTTTGGAGTCTTATAAATGTGATTATGACACTTATATTATTTTATTTTAAATGATGCCAAAGTTGTCACCTTCATAATTTAATAAATACAATAATTTAAATATTGTGATTTTAAGATGATAAATTCAATTAAAAGTATTATTTGAAAGGTAATATATTTATCTCCATCATAGGATTTTATTTTTAATTTTTATGAAACAAATAATTATATTAAATAATTATACAAAAATGTTGTAGTAATTATTTTATTAAGAGATAAACCAAATATATGGTTTTAAAAATAATAAAATAAATATTATATGAACTATTTAATGTTCTCCACTAATTTTATAGATATATATGGCCTTTTATGAATCTATTAAAGCTTTTAGTTCGAACATATATTCTGTATATATTTTATTTAAATTAATATAAATAAATAGTGTCAAAATTGACACTATTGTTATTTTATAAAAATAACATATTATAAAATTGTTTAAAAATCACAAAAAATATTTAAAAATTATAAATTGAAATATATATGGTCTAAAATGTTATAAAGTATCCAATTATGGAAAATTCACAACACATAATTAATTTGTTGTTATAACTTAAAATTTATAATGTTATTACCACAAATAAAATTAAATTGATTAAGTAAGGATAAATCAAGTTGATAATGTTTAAAATAATTTCCTAACATGTCTAAATTTTATTGTTTGATGAGAATACAACCCTCTCTCTTCTTATATTCGAATATGAGTTATATTTGGATGTTTTTAAGTGGAGTTAGATTTATTATAAATTAATATTTTTAAGAATTCCAAAGGTGCCCCTCTCCTCCCTTATAAAAGGGCACCTCCTCCCTCCCTTCCTCACACCAATTTGAGCCTTCAAGCTCGGCCAAAACCTTCCAAATTCTCTTCTCCAATTCTCTAGAAACATCCTAGAGGTCTTGTTATTTTTCAAAGACCAATTTTAGTGCCCAAAGAGGTGGTCTCAAAGAGGCTCTTCAAAGAAAATGAGGTTTAGATACGTACGAAGCATATCGAACCTAAGGTAAGGGATAATTTTGCAAATCTCATTTTTATCCTAGATTGCTTATTCGTAAGTATTTACTAGGTTTATTGTTCTCATCAATGTCCATGTTTCCTAAAAAGGATTTCATGTATGTTTAATGTCCTTTTTACCCATTTTTTACTTTTACTACATGGTATGTATGGGATCTTTCTTTTACGAGGTACTTTTTGACTTTTCCGGAAAAAGTACGAGAAGAATGTTTTTTTAACTTACACGGCATGAAAGGATTTTTACGGTTTTATAAATACATATTTTCATGAAGCTTCCTCCAAAATATTTCTTGACTATTTTGAACAAAATCCTTTTCTTTTAAAATTGCATGACATTTTGTAAAAAGAGAAAGATTTTGAAGAAGAAAGGATATTTTCCTCAAGAATTCATTTCAAGTGTTTTATCAAAACCATTTACCATCTAAGATGAAATTAATTAATATATGTATGTTTCATTTATAATGTATCTATGATTTACATGGTTTCACTTTTCTTATGATGAAATGATATCCATTTGTTTTATATGGATTATGTTATGATGGAATGATGTTTATGAAACCCATTTTATTATTTGGGTTATGATGAATTTTTTAGGTTTATTATGTGGCACAAGTAAAAATGATTTCATTATGAGATTTGTGGGACCTATATCTCCCTCCAATTCATTGGGTAAAGATTTATATCTCATGAGATAGACATGGATGGAACGGAAAGTTAAACTGGTTCAGTAATACAGGACTGGATCGAGGAGTGAACTCGATTCAGAAAGGGACTTTGTCCACTAAGATGGTCTTGGAAGCAATGCATTGGCTAATATGGAAATCATAACAAGTTATTAATGTTTGCCACAATTACATGTTTTATTCCCATGATATTTTATCATTCTAAATGTTTCTTTATGATCTATGCCATACGTACTTCCATGTTTTATGTCACTGCTCAAGCTTTTGATGTTTAAACATTATGTTCATGTTTTTAAGTTCAAATGTATATGGTATGTTTTATTTTATCCATGCTTACCCTTACCGAACATTTGAGCTCACCCTTTTTATGTTTTCTTTTCCCCAGGATATAAATAAAGGTTTTAGGTAATGAAAAAAAGGGGGAAGATATTTATTGGAGATGTTGAAGATCTTTCACCACGATTAGAAGATTACATTCCATGTTTCCAAAGACACTAAACTATTACGATCCTTATGTGTCTGTTTTTGTTATGTATTGAGTATTCCACAAAGGTAATGTAATTTTCATGTACGTCAATCTTCGGGTAACTACATTTGGTATCAGAGGAAAGGTTTAGTCAACCATTGGAATATAGGATGCGAAAATGTTAGTGAGACCCCTAAAGATATTTCTAAGGTATTTCTAGGGATATCCCTAAGGATAAGTATACGTCTAGGATATAGTAATAGAACTACGGTAACGATCATATAATTTAACCTAAGATGTTAGATATTGAGGGTACTTCCCCTTTACTATGTTGTTTTCCCTAGCATGGTTTTTTCCTCTCACACTATTCTTTTTGGGTTTTTGAAAATGGCTGGAAGCAGGAAGATTCATGATAATGGAGGATATGACCAACAATGGAATGATATTCTTCATGAGAAACCAAATGAAATGGGATTTGGAATTCCAAACATCGTTATTATGCCTAATCAGCAATCTCATAATATGATCAATAATCTCAACTTTGGTAAGTTTCCCGACTCAGATAATACAAGAAAGATGGAGTTTCATGATGATCATAGAGGAAAGAAAGTTCAATTTCCCTCATGTAAATCATGTGGGAAGAGGCGTCATGGAGATTGTTTCAAGGGAACTGGAAGATGCTTTGGGTGTGGAAAAGAAGGACACAAATCTAGTAAGTGCAAAGGAAAAGGTTCAGTTAACACCATGGATGAGGATAATGGTATTACTATGACATCAACAATGGTTACATGTTTTAAATGTGGAATGTACGGGAATTATGCAAACCAATGACCTAAGGGAAAGTCTCATGAAGAGAATCAGTACGGTCATATGGGTAGTATTTATATTGATGATGATGAAGAGACTACAAATGATATGTGAGATGAATGAATTGTTGAAGCTCGGTCAATGGTTTAAGAAGGTAGTGGAAGGATTACATGTTTATCAAGTGTAATGTTGTACAAGTAATCTCATGGTACTATGGAATAAAGAGACATCTAAGGATTGTTACACTGTTGTCTTTACTTGAGTTTTGAAAGTGTATGATTAATGGTACCAGTAACCATGAAAGGTTATTTAGATATTTTTGGAATGTAGATGATATGCGCATAATGAATGGATAAGGAGAAAATTAAATGTTTGATAGTATTCATGAGCTCATGACTGATATAAGGAGAAGGTTATATCATGGCATGAGTATATAGAATTTTTGGATTTTGGTATGTGGAAAGAGTTAACTTTTGACAGCATTCATGTTTTAATTACGGTTTAATGGGTATTCATTTTTCAAGAGAATACATGATTAAGGTATGAACATGATTGGAATGTGACCAACAAGATATATGGGGGATAAATGACGGTATTCACATGCTTGGTTGATGGAATTTTAAGTAATCGTTTTCATTATACTATGAGCTTGGACCGAAGTATTTTAGATAAGTATAAAGATTGGAATGGATTATGTTGGATATAAGTTATTATTGTTTAAGGATGGAAATTTTTTCGATATTATTGATGGGATGTTATAGTAATGTAGTTTTAGAAAAAGGACAACCTGCAGGATGGGTGACAGCCCATCGCGTCGAACAAGGCTGTGGGAATTGAACCCACAACCGAAGTGCGACTGGCCTTTATCGCTTACCACTGGCCTACAGGAAGTCCCTGTTTAGTAGAAACTAGTTTTATTATATTAAGTAGTATGATATATGAAGTATCAGTCCATTTTAGGAACCATATAAGATTAATCTCACAATAGATGGACTTTTGTATTTTTGATAACTTTTATAACATTTTGTTTGAGACAGAATGGAATGGCCCATCATTCTATCACATGAGATGCTAACACTTCATGAATGACAAATTCAACTTCATTTCTTTAAGATATGAAGAGTAAATTTCCCAAATAACGAACAACGGTGAGACTGTACCAAAATCACGAAAGTATTTCTTCTATTTTCAATTTCATCAACTTTATGGAAATGATCTTGAAAACCAAAAATGTTGTCTTATTTCCCTTATATCTGATGAATAAGATGGTACCTTATATCATCACAAATCTATGGCTTTGTGATTTATGGATTTATGATAGCCATGTTCTCTACCACTCTCCATCAGAACTTGATGGTTAGATTTTTCTTCCATATCCATATTTTCACCTATGTTCTCCTACATGGAAACCCAGTGATGAGTTAATTTGGGTAACTGTTACATTTCATACTTTAGTTTTTAATGCCGAGTTTTGGTATTCCTTTTTACGATGTGTGTCTCTATTAAACAATATTTTAAGTAGTAAACCATTTATAACCCCGACGAATTTCGAGGGCGAAATTCATTTTATAGGGGGGTAGAATGTAACACCCCGATATTTTATGGAAAATATTATTTTAATTTCATTAATGTCTTTTGTTTTATGCTACACCAAGATTACCTTGCGCCATACGCAACACCGTATTAGCTTGCAGTATATGAAACACTATTATTTGATCGTGTTACAGACAATTTTGTTAATAGTTATTCTACGCAACATTGAGTATATATATATATATATATATTAAATGTATAAATGAAATATGGTTGGATTCTATTATATGAAACAACGAAGGATTCTTGCACAACACGCAACCCTGACTTGTCTTGCATTACATGCAATCACGACCTTCCTCGATAGCGCGTGTTGTACGCAATACCGGGTTTTACTAAACAACGATATATTATTATAATATTATTATGAATTAGCCGTTATGAATATTATTTACTAAATTTTTTATTTTATAACATTATTATTCATCTTACACATTTTCTAGAACATGGTATAAGAACAAATTAAATTTTTCGTGTAAAATAAGTATTTCTCAAAAAATGTGGTTTTGCCGCCTTTAGATGGCGCAACCACTTTAAATATAATTCTTGACATGTTTATAAGTTCAATTTGACAAAATAAAATTCTTCTTTGGAAAAAATAAATAAAAATTTACTTTGGATAAAATTTTCATATTATTATGGTATCTTTTATATTTTGATGAATAGTAAAAACACGCTATATTTTAATTAAAAACTACTTTTTTCATCACAATAATTTATATGGTTAAATTATAAAATTGAATGGTTTCAAAGTATAAATAGAATATATTTTTACTCTTTAATACAATTTATGTCATTATCATTGATTTTACCTTGAATTCATAGGTTAAATACATTCAATCTTTTGCAATGTTTTAAACAAAAACCCGTTTTCTTTCGACAATGGGATTAATTTTAATTTAATTTCTGAAACTTATGTGTATTGAATTTGGAATAATGGATTCCATATTGGGAATCAGTGGGTCGAAATTATATTAATAGACTACTTTTTATTTTTGGGCTTTATGAATAGTAACAACGGTAAATTTTATTTACCATAATTAAAGGTAAATTGGGTAATTATGGGTAAATATAATATTATAAAATTACCCTAACAAATTCCAAAATTCTATTAGATGGATATAAGTATACCCATATCACCTAAGGGTCGGATTAGATTCATTTTATGGACTTTTGACCATGAAAATAATTTAATTACTATTAAAACCAAAAAAAAGTGACAACATGTCACAGTCTTAAATCTTATAAGTATAATAATTTTAATTTAGTGATAAACATCATAAAACGTCGAACATTAATAGTATCCAGAAAGATAAAGAAATTATCTACATTATGATAATTTATTTATATTTTTTAGGGATTTAATAATTGTCATTAATGGGGATACATTAATGATGCAAGAAATTATTTATTAAGGGAAAATTTTGTAATATAGTTTTATTGAAATAATAATACCCATTAAAAAGCCCACAAACCTGACGAAAACTTATTGGTAGTGTATATATATACCATAATCATACAATTACCTAATATACAACCGTTTGGAGTCTTATAAATGTGATTATGACACTTATATTATTTTATTTTAAATGATGCCAAAGTTGTCACCTTCATAATTTAATAAATATAACAATTCAAATATTGTGATTTTAAGATAATAAATTTGAGTAAAAGTATTATTGTGAAATATAATATATTTATCTTCATCATATGATTTTAGTTTTAATTTTTATGCAATAAATAGCTATATTAAGTAATTATACAAAAATGTTGTAGTAATTATTTTATTAAGAGATAAACCAAATAAATGGTTTTAAAAATAATAAAATAAATATTATATGAACAATATAATGTTCTAAACTAATTTTCTAGACTCATATGGCCTTTTATTAATCTATTAATTCTTTTAGTTCGAACATATCTTCTGTATATATTTTATTTAAATTCATATAAATGAAAAGTGTCAAAATTGACACTACTGTTATTTTATAAAAATAACACATTATAAAATTGTTTAAAAATCAAAAATATATTAAAAAATAATAAATTTAAATATATATGGTATAAAATGCTATAATGTATCCAATTATGGACAATTAAAAACACATAAGTAATTTTTTGTTATAATTTAAAATTTAGAATGTTATTACCACAAATAAAATTAAATTGATTAAGTAATGATAATCAAGTTGATAATGTTTAAAATAATTTCCTAACATGTCTAAATTTTATAGGTTGATGAGATTAGAACCCTATATCATCTTATATTCGAATATGAGTAATTTTTGGAGGTTTTTAAGTGGTGTTAGATTTATTATAAAATAATATTTTTAAGAATTCCAAAGGTGCCCCTCTCCTCCCTTATAAAAGGGCACCTCCTCCCTCCCTTCCTCACACCAATTTGAGCCTTCCAGCTCGGCCAAACCCTACCGAATTCTCATCTCCACTTCCCTAGAAACATCCTAGAGGTCCTGGTCTTCTTCAAAGACTAATTTTAGTGCCCTAAGAGGAGGTCTCAAATAGGTGCTTCAAGGAAGAGGAGGGTTGGATACGTACGAAGCATATCGGACCTAAGGTAAGGGATAATTTTGAAAATATCATTTTTAACAAAGATTTATTATTCGTAAGTACTTATTGGGGTTATTGTTCTCATCCATGTACTTGTTTCCTAAAAATGTTTTCTTTTATGTTTAATTTCCTTTTTACTCATTTTTGACTTTTACTACATGGTATGTATGGGATCTTTCTTTTACGAGTAAATTTTTTCTTTTCCGACAAAAGTACGAGAAGAATGTTTTTAACTTATACGGAATGAAAGGATTTTTACGGTTTTATAAAGACTTATTTTCATGAAGCTTCTTCCAAAATATTTCATGACTATTTTCAACAAAATCCTTTTCTTTTAAAATTGCATGACATTTTGTAAAAAGATAATGATTTTGAAGAAGAAAGGATATTTTCCTCAAGAATTCATTTCAAGTGTTTTATCAAAACCATTTTCCATCTAAGATGACATTATTTAATATGTGTATGTTTCAAGTATAATGTCTCTATGATTTACATGGTTTCACTTTTCTTATGATGAAATGATATCCATTTGTTTTATATGGATTATGTTATGATGGAATTATGTTTATGAAAGCCATTTTATTATTTGGGTTATGATGAATGTTTTAAGTTTATTTTGTGGCACAATGATTTCATTATGATATGGGTGTGACCTATATCTCCCTCCAATGCATTGGGTAAAGATTTATATCTCATGAGATAGATATGGCTCGAACGACAAGTTAAACCGATTCAGAAATACAGGACTGGAACGAGGAGTGAACTCGATTCAGAAAGGGACTTTGTCCACTAAGATGGTCTTGGAAGCAATGCCTTGGCTAATATGGAAATCATTACAAGTGATTAATAGTTTCCACAATTACATGTTTCATTCCCATGCTATTTAATCATTCTAAATGTTTCTTTATGATCTATTCCATACGTACTTCCATGTTTTATTTCATTTCTCATGCATTTGAGGTTTAAACATTATGTTCATGTTTTTAAGTTAAAATGTATATGTTATGTTTTATTTTATCCATGCTTACCCTTACTGAGAATTTGAGCTCACCCTTTTTATGTTTTATTTTCCCCAACATATAAATAAATGTTTTAGTTAAGAAAAAAAGGTGGAAGATCTTTATGGGAGATATTGAAGATCTTTCACCACAACTAGAAGATTACGTTCCATGTTTCCAAAGACACTAAACTATTACGATCCTTGTGTGTATGTTTTTGTTATGTATTAAGTATTCCGCAAAATTAATGTAATGTTCATGTACGTCAAGCTTCAGGTCACTACAATTATCGATGTAGGTAATTTATCAGAGTGATTCCAATTTGAATAAGGCATTATCTCAGATATGTATGTATTTGATGAGAGTAGTATCTATAGTCACATTGAAGACAAGTTACAAGGTCACCACATAGTTCAATATCATAGTCATGATGTTCATAAGACAATATGTATGGTTACAAAAATTATCATTTTATTCCTAATTCATCAATTCTGCGTGTTTGGACATGCCAAAATGGGGATGGACTAATTTCATGAGACCATAGTTACATACTATCATTTCAGTCTTATTAATTTTTTTGTGTATGTGAATCAAAATGTCTTGACACACAAAAAAACTATTTATTATATCATTTTAGAATTTCACATCAGAATTTACATTTCAGTTTTCATGTGGTGTGAAAACGAAATGGTCTGACAGATAATAACCCAATTGTTTTTTATTTTACTGATTCATGTCAAATTCACCATTTATATTTTATTGTGGTATGAAAATGAAATGAAATTAAATATAATATCCAAAATATATTTTATTTTATAAATTTTAATCGGGATAAACATTTATATTTCGATTGGGAATAAAGGATCATGGAGACCCTCCTTGAGGCTGATTCTTCTTGGGTATGATGGCTAGCCATGGGGGGTCATTAAGTGCATAAAAATTAACATCAGGTCACTATTTTATTTCTTAATAGAAACTATGAATGGATCCCTCGTCCATAACTGGGTAGAAACATACATTCCAAAGGCAGGTGTCTAATTTGGGTTTTAGACCCAATGACTATAAGGGACTTGCATTGGTCGAGCAGACGGAAGGTCATGTTTATGGCGCCCTATTGAAGGGGATTTTTTCATAATCTGGGACTCTCTTATATATTTAATATTTGTTTATTTATCTTTTTCTAATCTTGGAATGACACTGGATACCCCAAAAATCTATTATATGTTAATTCTCTTTACATACAAAAGAATGGGGAGGTCATGATTGAAAAAAGGAAAGGGACTATCATTTGTGAATCCATCAACTTGTGTCAAAGGTTATACATCCATTTTTAGAGAAATAGGGAGTTTATAATTTTCAATAGCCATATAAAAAACTAATTTATAACATCCTTTCAAAAAGGGATGTGGTTGATATTCTGAGGAGGAGATTTATCCATTATGAGGTTTCCACTTTATCATTGTTATTGAAGGAATCAAACCCCACACATTTCATTAATCCAATTCCATTTAATTTTATCCATAGCAGACATATATACAAATATAGAGGTACCATGTGTTTAATATTGACACTTTTGGTGATTTACAGTCTATCATAGTTAGGGAAGGAATCGTAGTTTTCATAGTAAGATCACACTCTAGGGACTGGACCCAAGGTAAATTCCCATATGTGTAGGGGTGTTTATATCATTCCACTCATCAGGACTTTCATAATGAGATCACCATGTATTATGGAGACTCATGATTCCAATGAGATGCTCATTATAGCTCTTTATGTCCATGTGATCAATAATTGGTTTGAGAAACAAGGGAAAGAAAGTGATTTGTTTCATTGCATATGGATGTACTACTTGTTTGTTTTTACTTCCCTTGGGAAGTTTAGTATGGAACTCGTGCCTCGGTGAGGCATCCTACATATCATTTTTGTGGTAGGAATTATTTACATCATAAATTAGTTAGTTCATATTCTATTGAGTAATGAGGTAACGTGATCATACCATTGGAATATGGGTCTCAATGTTTGAAATAATGAATACACGGGGATTACATTGAAAGGAATGTTTTATTTGAGACTGAGCCTTAGTAAGGCATTTGAAATATCATTATAATAATAGGAAAAAAATTCCCCATTTTTCACATTAATTGATAATGTTTTTAACCTTTATATTAAAAATTCATTGATAATATCATGACCTAATTTCAATCCTGGAAAATTATTGATATTGTTTTATGTGATCACCAAAATCATCATTATGAGATAGAGGATAATTGTTCCTGATAATGTCCATGTTTAGTTCTAAATAATCAGGGGAAAATTAATCATCCAATATTTAATCGTAATAAAAATAATACAGACACCCAAATGTGATGAACTTCAGTGCATGAATCCCTTATCAATATTTTCATTGATTTACTTCTTTTGTTCCTATAACTCAATCAGTCCTATTTTATATAGAATTTTTGAAATGGGAATAGCACAAGGTATATGTTCTACAAAAAACTCTACATCTGTATTTTGAGTTATACTAGTATTGGTAAGTCTTTAAATAAATTCTATACAACAGGAATATTCTATATGTGGAGATTCTCTCTAACCATCTGAGATAGATATCATTCATGGATTTGGATTAAGCCCGGTAAGATTGATGTAATTGTCGTTGGATTGTTTTTATTTCCCTCATACTATAAACAATCATACATTCATTATTATTATGAATTTTGACATCCATTCCTTAGAAGTTGATAAAGGTGAAATATAAATAAATCCAATCTATGCCTAAATTCAAATAAAATTCAACTAGTGGGAGAATAACCTGATTTAAAAGAAATCAGGTTCCCACAAAATTCAATATGAGAGGAACTATTGACATGAGATGAAAACATCCTACTAATAGGAATTTTGACCTCTATCTCAAGAACTAATCATTTAGGTAGTAATTGGATACCATTGTAAAATTACTCAGATAGAAAAGTGTAGAAATACCCATAATCAAATAATACATTATATGTTCTAGAGTAGATGATATGTGTTCCTTTTACTATATCATTCTTATACCACACATCGGTGGTCGTTATCACATAATATTTCCCTTTAACATTTCAATTAAGAGGTCACTGAAACAATTCATAATCCTAAAACATTGGATTCAATCATTGATTAGTATAATGCCCAAAATCCATTACATTATATCATTAGTTCACAGGTGGTTCATTTTTTTACATATTGACTTAATCAATTGTATACACCAGCCACTTCCTATACCTTTAACATTAATATATTTGTGATTATGATTTCTAGATAATAATCCCCTACTACATCTGTTCAAGAAAATTCCATGATGTTTTCTCCCACACTTCTGGATGGTAAATGCATAGAATTTCATTCCATTGTGTGATAAATTCAAATTTTCATAATACTCTATATTCATTTTCTCTTCAAATTCATGGGAAGGAAAAAAATATCTATTTCAACTTCTTTCTTATGATAACATATAAAATTTATCTCTAAATTATAAAGTATTTGACAGATTAATATTTTCAAATAAAATATATTAAGCCAAAATTAGTCATTCAATTTTTTCTTTCACTGTCGACGATTAAACCACAATCATTCCTTATAAATCTATTCATTTTTTCATCAAATGTAAAAATGTATTCTTCATCATTCTACTTAAGATCAAGGAATTCCATCTACATTTTTTACAAAGATTATGATGTAAATAATAACATAAAATTTTACTCATAAATTGCTCACATTCTATTGACTCAATTTCTTCCTGTTGCGTCATATTCTTAACAACATTCCACCAATAATATACTTCACTTTCCAAATGATAAATTTCTTGGATAAGGTTTTAAAATTTTGATCACTAGAAAATATAAAATAGTTTATTAATGGTTCTGATCTATCTCGCTTCTAATAATGGATCAGAAGATGCATTAAAATGAAGAGGATGTTTTTTCCTAAATGAATGAACAATATATAGTTCTCTCCTTTAATCATTTTAAATGTATTCATGATTATTTTACCAAGAACATCGTTTGGGAATTTCAATAAATTCAATATTCCATATCCCATATATGTTTATTGTTTGGGTGGAAAATCATTGAATTTTTCATCACCTTTTTTTAGAATGATGCCTAATGGTTCCATCTATTTTCTATTACCAAAAGAAAATGTTCATGATTCAAGATATATTAATAACAGTGAGTTATCATATAATCATGGAATATAAATCATTGTATTTAAAAACAATGAATATTTATTCTCAATCTATGGAACCATAGGTTTAACCTAGGTTATCCTTGATCATTACAAAAACACTTGGATGTTATCCTATACATATAATTATCACTATAATTCTTAAAAATTATTTATAACACTAATCTTCAAAAATTTACTCAGCCCTACTCCGATACCATCTTAAATTTTCCAAAATCATCACACATAAATATTATATGGTTTTAAATTAACACATGATACATAAAATCATAATTAATGTTGTCACCATAGATTATTATATTATTTTTATAATAGATACATAAAAATATTATTTTTGGAATATTCTACATTATCTCCCATAAATTTCTTCTCACTTTGTTCCCTTCAAGAAATACCCTACATAAAACCATTCTCCATAACCTGTATAATTGATTACTAAGAAAGGGTGAGATCACATTATTAGTAAGCATAAAAAATTATTAAAAAATTTACAATCATATAGTATCATAATATAATCATAATGGTACAATTTTGGATCAAAACTATAATTCATCAAATTTCTAAAGTAAGATAATTGTATTTTATAGTTTATATGACATGTAACACCAAGAGCATAAGGGAATATAATTTCCCAAAACATTACAATATATTCACTATTTTAAATTAATTCAATCAATAATATATAATGAAATTCATGTGATATTATGTTTTCGAGTGTCACGTGTAACGATGAGTCTCTTTGATGATTTGTGTTACACACAAAACCGAGTTTGACCAAACAAAAATATATTATTAAAATACTATTATTTAATACAATAAGATATAACATAACCATTAAATTGAGTGTTATTAATAATATTAAATAACTAAGAGGTTATATATTATGTATTGAATCAAATGTTTTTATATTCCTCAAATACATTTTATTGCCACAATAAAAGCGGAAACCCAATACTGTGCATAAAACCAATATTTTTCTAAAGGAAATTTTATAACCTATTAATGTAGGAATCATTTTAAATATGAATTATGAAACGTCTATAAATTAAATTTTAAAAAACAAATTTCATTTTTAAATAAATTTTTTAGGGTGAATTTAGATTAAATTTATGCGAAGTTTAGTTATTTGATTAATAGTGAAAAATAGTTTATTTAAATTAAAAACATTTTTTAATCTAATTTATCAATAAGATGGAATTATATTTTTTGTTATTGATAATGTTTAATTAGATAAATTTGACATAAATTAACCATATTTTGGCCACTGGAATCTATTTCACATTGTAATTTGATATAACAACAATGAAAACTTCTAAACATTTTTACTATAAAATCATGCTTGGACATTCTGTTTACTAGATTAAATTTAAATTAATTTATTAAAAATAAGATATTTGAATTTAGAAAAATTAATTCCATATTTTTAATAAGAATAATTTTATATTTATAAAATTTTCTATGTGGTTTTTTAGAAGAAAATATTATTGAATGTAGTTAAAATTAATTTCATCGATTATGAGAAAAATAATCTTATCAGTGGACTAAACAACAAATTAAAAGACGTAAATAACCTATAAAGCTATCCAAAATCCATTATATGTTAATATATAGAACCTATATTCCATTTTATTAAATTTTAACCATTATTGGTTCAACATTACATGTGAAAAATGTCAATGGAATTCCCTTTTCATTGATTTACAAAAATTCAACTCCTAATTATTTATAAATAGGCACTCATATATCCCAATTATTCAGACCTCTAAATACCTTAAGCTCTTCTAAAATATTCCAAAATAAATTTTAAAATCACTAAACTCATGAAATATTCATCTATTTTGGATGAAGTAAATCTAATGACGTCTTTTAGATTAAACCAAAAGGATTTACCCAAATAAGAGGCAATGTCCTTCAGTGACGACTTTTGTTTCATTTCGTTACACAACTACTAAATAATTACAATTAAATAATTATATAATAAAATCAATAGAATAAGTATAATAATATGTGTTTATGTAATGTGTTCATCCTACACCAACACAAACATACATTAAATTGTTAATGTACATAATGTTTATGTGTACGGTGAACAACATCCTCATGAAATAATGTCGTTCATTTTTTCCAATACCAACAATCATGGTTGGGAATTTTGATGGAAAAAATATTATTTTATGATATATATATAAATATATATATATATTTCATATTTCATGAATTTGAGTATAAAAAACATTCATGGTTTTCATTTAGTTTAAATATGAAAACAACATTTGTAAATGTGTGGACGACCACCTCTTTAAAGTGATGTGTCTCATTCACACTATACATGGAATGTATTATGGATTGTTTTAATAATAATATGTGACATATATGAAATAAATATGGACATATAATTATAATATTCATATAAATTTCTTATTTTTCTCTATTATAAAATAATTCAAATCAATTGACGTAGCGTTCATACATACGTATGACCTACCGTCTCAATGAATAATAGATCTCATTTACTATATCAAAATATAATAGATTATTATCAATATATATATAATGAATATTTATAATAATTATATTATGTTTTTAATTATTTATATTATTAAATGATGATCATCATGATAATAACAAAATTAACTTGTCAAAACTTACCCAAAACCTAGGAAATTAACACCAGAAATGGAGAAAATAGTGACTGATTGTTAACAAATAGGTAATATGATTTTATAAGAAGATGATTAATGATATTATAATGTAAATATGATTATTTTAAAAGTTAAAAACATTATTAAAATAGTTATAAATGATACTGAAGGAAATTTACCCAAAATTAAAGGTAAGGTAAGTGATTTCATCTCAATTTACATTGCATCGAAAATTATTTGTTGTGTTAGACCAATTCATATTATTATGGTATATATACTAAATTTTTTTCATTTAATATCATTACTAACTAATTTTAAATGGTATTTTATGATTCTCTTATATTTATCTCATTTAAGGGATTGTGAGTTTAAAATTTCCATGTAAAAAAATTTATCGTTGCAATATCACATTCTTTTTTATTGTTAACTATCTCTCAAAATAATCACATTTTATTATTTAGTTTTTCATAGAAAATTAAAATTATTTGTCATATACTTACTATTTAATTGTGGTTATTATTATTTAAAAAACATTATAACTTTTTTACAAATGGGGTTTCATTAAATTTTATATGATTTATAGTGGAAATATTGGTGCATCCATATATTTCACTATATATGGATATTTGATAAGGAAAATTGTTTATGAAATTAAATTGATTATTTGATATATATGGAATATTTAGGAAATAGACTAAATGGGGTGGGTCTAGATAATATAATCCCCTTATTTCATATGTATTATTAGTGGATGAATTTATTTGGAAGCCCCTTCTCAATTTTTAACCAATATGTTTTAAACTCTCTTGTGGAAGGTCTTGATAGTATAGTAATGGGTTGCCAAACCAAATTGGTTATTCCTAGTTTTTTTAAGATTTCTTTTTAAAAGTATTAAAGGTAATGGTTTCATGTTCTATGGAAACATTAAATTCAATATTTAATAATTTCCTTCATTTTAATTTTTCTTATCAATAAAATTTTCACAACGAAAAAATATCTAGATGAAATTCATTATCCATTTACTTATTAAAAAAAATTGTTTTTAGTTATCTTCCATTATATATTTCATACCCACATCCTTCCAAGATATTTATTACATGAAATTTGTTATCAGTAACATACCATGCTATATTGATTATTCTGATTGATTCATTATACCTTCAATTATACATACAGTTATTGATTATTTGATCTCAACATAATTTTTTTAGTTTCCCTTGTATATGAAGAGAAATTCTTGGTATGAGTATCAAGGATATAGTGGTTTTTATTTTGTTATATATTATGTTTTATACTAGCACTGTAAAATGGGTTCCACATATGTATGTAGTTATCTAAGACTATTAATATGTTTGAACCATTGGGATGTGATTTATAAGTATCATAATATAATATTATGCTAGACCAACAAAATCTCTAGGCTTATAGGTTAAGTCCCAATATTTGATATTATAGAAAGGTTAGTGGAAAACATGGCAACATGGTTATTAAAACATAGAACAGGGAACATAACCAAATGATATGCATGGGGATAATTATAGAAAATAATAGAATTTTGGTAAGGTAGAGATTATGTGGATATTCATAGAAATATATACATTTTGGATAGTACAAGAGGATGTAGGTATATACAGTATGTACCTAGGGGAAACAACCCGGAAATGTTGTGCTGGTTGATACTTAAGAATAACCTTTAAGATGACAAAATGGATTTTTGTGCACCTTTTTTGATATGCATGGAGGAGATATTCTTAGGAAAATTAACATTTTCATTATAAATTAATATTAATGATTTAAATTTTATGATATACCCTAGGAAAATTTTTTTTTATTATGATAATACTAATGGATAATATTTTTAAATTTATGTTATGTTTTATGACAATTTATAATTACAAAAAGTATATAATTTGAAGTGCTAATATAGTATTGCACATTGAAGAGAAATGGATCCTAGAAAGATGAATTAAATCAATACACTTAGAAAATGTGTATATTTTCCTACTGAGGAATCAAATAAAACATGTATTGGAACTGAGGATGTTATAGATATAATTGGGTATCATAATCAGGTAATGAAAAATAACCTTTCATTAATGGAGGGACATGTTCCAGCGAAATAGAAATCTATGTTGGATCACTTTATGTGACAAAAAACCTATATATTAGTGGGACTTCTAATCAATTTGATTTTGATAAATGGAATAAAAATCTAGATATATATTTATGGCCTTGGTATGTTGTGGAAAAGTAAAAATTTACACTAGTGGTATACTTTCCAAAAGGTGACATTGATCAATGGTGAACCATAATCCTGAATACTGGTGAGGAATAAGAAACAAATCTGAAAGAATATGGAACTTTTAATGGGAATGTTTTAGATAAATACTTCTCTTATGATCCATGAAAATTCATATGAATTGGAAATTAATTATCTTGAAAGAAATGGAATAATAATGTGTTCTGTATTATTAATCCACCTTAACAGGGTTAGTAAGGTATGCTACATATTATATACAGAAAATAGAATGTGTAATTGAACAGTTTTTTCAAGGGTTAAAAAAAGGCTTATAAGGGAGAGGGTATCTCAAAAAACTTCGTAATATGATGAAATTTTATTATGTTATATCAAGATAAAGAAATAATTATTTATGTTTTATGACTTTTAAGGGATGAATGAGAATAACAGTATTGTAGATAATAATTTGGATAAATGAAAGATTATATTGAAATATTTTCCTACATGGGATAATTGTGGATATAAACTCTATAATACTTACATCAATGGAATGAGAGTTTTCTATATGTGTATTGAAAAAGAAACCATGTTGTTGATTGAAATGGAATTCATGAAAACATAATTTTGAGATTCTTCTACTATTCAGGTATAGGGAACTACACAAATTAATTCTCCAAGCATCGATATAATATACCACCCTATATGATAAGGGATCAAATTAAATAATATGTTATTGACATAATCAATGTGGAATTATTAACTTTCATCTATGTTTGTATCTAATAAATATATTGTAAATGAATTTTTTATCATGATGTTCTCAATAACATAATTATGAAATATAAAAGGATCATGCTAAAATAGTATTTCATTATGGATTTGAGATCATTAAAAAAGATTATAAAACTGATTGAGTAGAAAGATATTATTTTTCGAAAACAATGATTTATGGAAATATGACCCTTAAAATGTTCATAATGATGATATGATGATTTTGAATAAAGTGATTATTTGTATGGATACAATAAATTAGATACTAATAACTTCCTTAGAAATTATTATAAGGTGTTGGATCACAGTAGTTTGAAATAATTTTCCATTGATAAAATGGTTTATTCTATAATTTGGATCAGATACCATATATTAATGTATTAACAATATTGGATTTGGAAAATAGTTAGAGGAAAATTGAAATAAGGTTCACTCTTTTATTTCCCTTAAGATATTTTAATGCTTATTATAGTTCTTCAGGCCAAGAAATTGATTTTTTATTGTAATTTAATATATTAAAATGATGAATTTAAATTTTATAGAAGCACCATTAAACAAAGATATTGATCATATTAAATTAAAAAAAATATCATGCCATAATATTTTATTATATCCATAGGTAGTAAAATAATATCCAATTATTATGAAAATTATTTGGATATAAATTTTTTTCCTAATAACTTAATTTTTTATAATCCAATGGTATTTTAAATCATGAAAAATTTATGGCTTGAGGTACTAAACATTTCATTAATTATTCACTTGTTAATGATTTATAATATAAATAATTCCCTATATGTATTTAAACATTTCCCTCACGTCCATATTTCCCATTCCCATTATTTCTTTCCTACACTGATATACGGTTATATGTTATCTCATATAACATTTATACATCTCCTTCTCTCTAATTTAGAAGATATTTTAAAAAAATCCTCTATAAATGTGGTATTAAAACATACGAAATATGAAAATATATATTACCCAGATCATGATTAAATTACTAGGATACAATTCATTTAAGGTGGGTAAAATTTAATACTCCAAAATTCTAATCTAAGAATATTGAATTTGATATCGTGTATGGTCCACTACACCAACCGCTTAAGGGTATAAAATATCACAATAAATTTTAATATATTAATATTTAAAATAAATTAATCATATTATAATTATTTCATTAACATGATACTGAGATTGTATGTGTCATTATAAATAATGATTTTCTTCAATAAATTATGTTACATAGAAGACCAGGTTTTACCAAACAACAATATATTATTGAATTATAACTGTATACTATAATAAGATATAACAAAGACATTAAATTATAGGTTATGCATATTATTAAGAATATAATTAGAATAAATACTATATAAAATAATTCATGTGTTTTAAAATTCATCCAATATATTCTATAGTCATAAGATAATAGAAAAACTAATATCACGTATAAAACCAAAAAAAACTTCCAAAGTAAATTTTCTACCTTTCAATTGTGCTCATATTTTAAATTTCATTTTCAACACATTTATAAATTTAATATTACCAAATAAACATTATTTTTGAAATAGAATCATCAATATTTGGTTATGGTTAATTTTCATTAATTTTCATTTTTTGATAAAAAGTGAAAAATAAAGAATTTTAATTCAAAAAATATTACTCATCAAATTTATTTATACAGATTAATTATATTATTTATTTTTTTAAAATTACCTTCATAAATTATAAATATATTAATCCAATTTAATTCATTTAAATTAATCTGAAATTGAAAATTGATATAAAATCATAGTAAACTTTTGAAAACATTTTCCTTAAAGCCCTTCATTATCATTCCATTTTTGGTATTAATTTTAAATTCATTTTATCCAATTATGTGATTTTAAATTTTAAAAATTGATTCCATATTTGGAATCATAATAGTTACAAATTTTTAATATGGAAACATAGTTTTCTAAAAAAATATAATTTAATGTAAATAAAAATTATTACAGTTAGTAAGAGAAAAATTCACTTTATAAGGGACTAAAATTAAAAATTAAGCCCCAAAATGGCCTATAAACATTACAAAAGTCTGTTTTATGTTAATATTTAGACCATATACTACCTTTTATATCAATTTGACAATTATTGGATCCACTTGACAGGTAAAATATGTGTTTGAAATGTAATTTTCAATAATTTAAAAGAACACCACTCCTCATTCACCATAAAAAGGACGTCACCCCTCCAACATATTCACAACATTAAAGAACATTTAATTTCCATTAATCATTTCAAATAAGCCCCCAAATACCCACCCCTGAAATTAATGAATCCAAGGATGAATTTTGGATTAAACCATAAGGAATTACCTGATTAAAAAAGCAATGATTTTCAACGATAACTTTTGTTTCATTTATTTTTACACCCTCTAAATATATATTATTATATAATTATATAATATAATCATTATAAAAAAATTATTATATGTTTTTATGTTAACATAAATACCTACACCTAAAAAAAACTACATCAAATGGGGTTCAAAAATATCCTTTATATGTGTGGCGAACAACCACCTCACAAAACACTGGAATTCATTTTCCATTTAACACCTCTCATAGCCATGAATTATAATGGATGAAGTTTTTATTTGATATTTATGATATTTCTTTTTTCATAATAATTATTTAATTTTAAAATATAACATTCCTTTATTATTACCATTTTTTGTACATATGATAAAATAATTTGTGGAAGTCTGGACTATTGCCTCCTAAATGTGATGTGACTCATTCAATCTATCCATGGATCATATTAAGGATGTTTTTATTAAATTCATGAGAAATATGTTAAATAAATATGATACTGGAATTATAATATACATATATATCAATTACATTTCATTCTTTTGAAATATGAAAAAGAAATGTATGGGGTGTTCATACGTATGTACGACATACTGTCTCCATGAACAATGAATCTCATTTCCTTTCTTCATATGTTATAAATTAGTATAACAACTTATATAATTAATATAAATTATAATTAAATCTTGTTTTCCATTCTATAGATCAATAAATCCTGATCTAATAAATAAAAAAATTAACAATTCACAATATACTCGAAAAACTAGGAAATTAACAAACAAAATAATAAAATAAATTAATAATTATAAACAAAAGAGTAAAAATTTATAATAAGAAGTTGATATATTATTCTAGAAATAATAATACGGTTCTTGTATAAGATAATAACATTTTTAAAGTAGTTACATGTGTGGTAAATGGACGTTCACCAAAAATCAAACACAATGTAAGGGATTACATCTTAATTTACATTCCATTAATACTTATTTGTTGTATGGAACCAATTAACATTATTATGTGGTATATACTATGTCACAACCTGTCCCCCAGGGCCCGTGCCATGACTACCCCAAGACAACCATCCATAATCCAGGGGCTGGGGACTACCACTCGAAAGGAATATCCCTAAAACAGCGAAGGCATAGCCTTTTAACCTGCAGACTAACACAATCCAGTATCACAAAAAGATACAAGAAAAAAGTAAAATATATAGTAAACAGGGTGAGTATAGTAAGTAAAGGGGATGGAATAGAAGCCCAAATGGATATTAAAAGTAAAACTAAAAACAAATCATGTGAACACCCACCCAGGATCCTACCTAAAGGGTAGGTACAGCTCGTGAACGGTTGTCACTATCATTCATCTCATCTAATGGTCCACATCCAAGCAGCATCTATTCCGGTCAACCTTAGCCTCGATCAATATTGTTTGTCAACTACAGAAGATACAACAAGGCACGGGGGTAGCCTAAATAGGGGTTTGTATAATAATACTCAGTAGGAACCCCGAGACCCCCAAAGTTCTCATAGAATACAGAGAGAATAATCCAAAAAGAAAGACCACAATTACAAAGAACAAAGAAAAAATGGACCGTACGTTGGTATATTCCCATACATATAGCTAAGTTATCATGTAACCCAACTCATTCAAGAAGAACACATAGCCCAACTCTTTAGCCAAAAGACCAACTATTTAATAAAGGAATGAATACAACGTAGGTAGCACCACACATAAGAATATCACAAAGGTAAAGAATCTACTCACACCTAGTATAACTTATGTATGGAAGTATAGTTGATTAGCTATATTGGTAGATCTACTTAATTCGTCGAGAGGATCTACTGGTGACCCACACAGGATCGGAGCTGACCCACACATGATCTGAAGATAACCCACATAGGATCCATAGATGCTGACCCCAGAGGATCCAAAGATTACCCACATAGGATCTGAAGTTGACCCACAATAGATCTATAGATAACCCACATAGGATCTGTAGATGCTGACCCACACAGGATCTGAGGATTCATCAAGTACAGCTAGCCACAGGGATCATGTACTAAGCATGCTTTATTATGGGAGGATATGACCCTCAAGACATAGGTCACACTAAAACTATCATAAAAACCCCATTAAGAATAATCCCAAATGAATGCATGTCATAAGGGTCCCAATTCAATAGACAGCGCGTCAATCCATCGCCCGGTCTGTAAGCTATTATCTTTTTAGGTCCTGACGGCCTGGTTGGATTCAGGTTCGATCCAACCCAGCTATTCTCGAAAAATATCCTAAACTCAAGTTTAGTATATAAAAAGGACCATCTCTATCCAAGGATTTTGGCACTACAAATGTTTCATCAAATAGATGCATGTTTCTCAAGATATTGCCAAAAATTCATATCATGGTCCAGATGGGCCTGGGCCCGATCTGGCCCGACCTGACCTGGGCTGACCCGACACAGCCTGGGCGGACCCAACCAGTTTCGGGTAGCCCGACCTGGTCTGGGTCTGGCCTGTATGGGCAAAACCATGGAGGGCCCGACCCAATGGACTGTGGTCTGACCCAACTCGCAAGGGCGTGACCCGCCCCACAGGGCGAGGCCCGGTGGGGAGGCCCACTGGAGTGGCCTACTATTCGGCCCACTGGGTGACCTGAAGCAGGGGGCCCCCCATGGTGTGGCATGCCCGAGCTGCCACCCAAAGAACCCCCCCCCCCCCCCCCCTCAGGCTGTTCGGTTCTGGAAACCTCAAAGCACCACGTCGCACCGCCTACTGGCTCACAGAACCCACTGGAGTGGGTCCTAGTCGGTGTGACACGACCGGTCGGGGTTCCGACCTGATCCCCTTCGAGTAGAACTGGCATGCACCGCTATTTCCTCAATGACTATTCAGGTGCTGGCTGCCCTCAAGGAATGCCACCATGTCTTGTTAGTTGCGGCCTCCAACACTGGTGCTGAAGACGCGCACCGCCCATGCTTCCACACAGTTTGTCGGTGTGCCGGCCGCCACCCTCCTTCACTACGACCGACGGGTTGCAACATCCTTTGGTTGCCCAGTTGCACTGCCACCACTGTCACGACCAACTGGTGTGCTTACTTATGCCTTGTACCCATCAGGTGTTAGTCGCCGGTACCATCACACCGGTGGGCTTCTGTGGGTCACCGAGTGATATCTAGTGTCCTGTTCCTCATTTCAAAGTCATCAATGTTCATCTCAGGACATCATCATCGCATCATGTCATGAAAGGTATAGTTTCGAACAACCCAAATTTTAATCCACAAAGAACACATCAAACAATGATGTAGTGAAGGGATCGGGCCATGTTCATTTGGCCTGCACCCTCCACATTAGACAGAGAGCATGCAACTCAAGATTATTTAATCAACATAAATTAACGAAGATCAATTATGAACAAACCCTACCTCAATCATTCCTTGGATATTGCGTGAGGAAGAAGATGATGTTAATGAAGGAGATTACATCTTTTGTCACTCCCACAACATGCTTCTAATCCCTGCTCCAACATTGGATCAACGTTCTTTATCTACAGATTCATTCTTCATTGGAGGAGGTTCTTTGTTGGAGGGTTTTCATCCATGAATAGTTCTTCAGAAAAAGTATTGGACCATAATTCTCAATCACAGGATAATTTTGGAGCCAATCCCACAAATTATGTTTAATATTTCATTACTTTTTCAATTATTTATGGATCATTAATTGGTGGAGGGTTTCCTAGAGTTACAGCCCATTAAAAGAGGGGTTTCAGGGTCAGGTGGTCCCAACAACCAAATTCAAAAAGTGGTGGAGGGATTTCAAATAAAAATAAAACCATGGTTTTATTTTAACTCCTCCACAAAACCCGAGATTTATATTTTCCACCATCAACCCACTGCAGTCAAGGTCAAGGAATGCTTAAGAGAAAATCGGCTCTGTGAGTTTTATGGTTTCCTCAGATTTCAATTCCGAGAACCAGTTCAAAAGTTAAAAATTCCCACTCGCATGTTAACTGACCGTACCAAATGAATGTTTAAAAATTCATTCCTACCACTTTGGGCCAAGGTATCACAATCCATCAAATTAAGAATACTATTAATATTTCCATACAATTAAAAAAATTACATTGAAAAATTCAGGTCTTTACATTCTCCCCACCTCGAGCTTTGTCTCCTCGAAGGCCACGACACAATCTAGGGAAACAAGTGGGGGTAATGAGAAAAAATATGAGCTTACCACTCCCATGTGCTCTCCTGGAAGTTTTCATGTAACCAACCTATGCGTACTAGAGGTATCGATCACCCATGAAAGACACTCTCCTGCTGATCCTTAATATCTACTAGAACCTCTGGAAAAGTCGCCCCATCCTCGATATCAAGCTCGCCTGAGTCAATGACGAGTGAAGTATCATGAAAATACCTCCTCTTCTAGGATACATGGAGAATTTATTACACTCGGTGCAACTGAGGGGGAAGGGATAGGTGGTATGCCGCCTCTCCAACTCTGTTGAGGACATGAAAGGGTTCTATGAACCTCAGAGATAACATGTCGCCCAGGAAAAATCTATGCAAACCTCATCTAGGTGAGACCCATAGAAAGACATGGTCACCATCCTCGAACTTAAGAGGTCTCCATATTCTGTCAAAAAAAGACTTTTGTATACTATGTTCTGTCTTTATTTTCTTCTGAGTGATCTGCAAATTCTCAGTGGTAGCCCATATCATCTCTGGTCCCATGAGTGGTGACACCCCTTGGTCAGTATAGAATAGATCTAATCTAAAAGGCCTACCAAAAAATTCCTTAAATGGATTCATAACGATGAGGGAGTGATAGATGTTGCTGCATTTAAACTCCACCAAGGGCATTTGATCCTCCCAGCAGCTACAGAAATCAAGGACGTAAGCATGCGACATGTCCTCGAGGGTCTGAATGGTCTACTATGGATGACCATACATTTGAGGACGAAAGGCGGTGCTCAATCAAAGTTGAGTCCTGAATGACTCTTGAAACCCCTTCAATAGGAAGGAATTAAAACATGCATCACGATTGGAGAAAATCATCGAGGTCACTGCATGAATCCATACAATCTTTTGTATGTAGAGGCATCCCATGCTCTCTACCGATCCCAACTCTTTGATGGGTAGGAAGTGCGCTGACTTAGTGAGTCGTTCAACAATCACCTTGATGGAATCAAGTCCCTTGTACGTGCGTGGATTTCCTATCACAATGTCCCTGGAAATTCCATCCCACTTCCACTCTGGAACCTCATGTGGCTAAGCTAAACCTTCTAGAAACTGATGATCTACCTTCACTTGCTAAAAAGTGAGGAACTGTGAGACAAACCTTACTACTACTTTCATCATTCCTGACAACTAGTGTTGACGTTGGAGGTCGTGGTACATCATCACCACTCTTGGATATACCGCTAGATGGGATGTATGGAACACCCTCAACACTTCCTCACGTAGTTCCACCGGTACCATAATACGTCTTCTGAAGTGGATGACATGCTCCCCTCCTTCATAAAATCAATCAGGTGCCTATCCTATGGATATATGAGCACCTCAAGCCTTGTAGTCAGTGTTCCCAATCTACGCCTCCCTCGCATGATGAAAGAGTGGGGGAGTGACTGTTAGAGACAGAAAATATGATTCTCCATCTCGATCCACATTGGATATTAGTCAAGCGTCTAGCTGCTCCATTGCCTCACTCGGTAACTGTATATGATATCTCCTATTGAGTGCATCTGCTACTACATTACCCTTCCTAGGAGTATAGACAATATTGAATTCATAGTCCTAGAGGAACTCAAGTCAATGCAGATGTATCAGGTTTAGGTGATTCTGAGAGAAGATATACTTGAGACTCTTGTGATCAGAGTAGACTATAAAATGTTTTCCCATCAGGTAATTCCCCAACATCGTCAAGGTGAAGACCACTGCTACTAACTCCAGGTCATGGGTAGCATAGTTATGCTAATTTTGTCTCAGCTATTGAGAACCATATGCGATTAATTCTCACTCCTACATCAGAAGACATCTGTGCCTAGTCCCTGATTTGTCGCATGAGGGTACATACCCAATTCCCTCCTCCGATAGCCTCACTATTGGGTTACTTGTCACTCTCTGCCTCAGCACCTAGAAACTCTACTGGAATCTATCTGACTAGAAGAAGTGTTTCCCTTTATTTTTCAACACTGATAAGGGTGACACAACTTTGGAAACGTTAGTCACAAACCTCTAGTAGTACCCAACCAGACCTAGGAAACTCTGCACCTTTATCAGACACTTGGGTGGCTCCCAAGAATTCACAGACTCAATCTTCAATAGATCCACCACAACTCCAGCCTCTGAGATGATGTGTTCTATGAAGTAAACCTCTCGGATCTAGAACTGGAAACTCAAGAGCTTACCATAAATCTGGTGCTATCAGAGTGTGTCCAGAACTATGTGCAAATGATAGGCACACTACTCTTTTGTGGATGAGTATACTAGGATTTAGTCGATGAATACTACCACAAGGCTATCGAGTTATGGAGGGACGATCATGTTCATGATTCCCATGTGCACTTCTAGGGAATTGGTCATCCTGAATGGCATATCCAAGAACTCATTGTGTCCATACCGACATCTGAAGGCCACCTTCTACAAATCCTCGTCTCATACCATAAGCTGGAGATAGCCTGATCTGAGTTCTATCTTCGAAAACCAATATTCTCCCTTTAACAGATGAAAAATATTGTTAATCCTCAATAGTGGGTACATGTTTTTCACGGTCACATGTTTCATGCACCGATAGTCCACACAACATCTCAAACTCCCATCCACCTTCTTGGAAAACAAAACCAGGGCTACCCAAGGAAAAACACTAGGCCTAATGAACCCCTTCCTCTACAAGTCCTCCATCTGTACTAGCATCTCTCCAAGCTCGATGGGAGCCATCCTATATGATGGTGTAGATATCAGTGTTGTCCTAGGATACAAGTCTACATAAACTTCCACCTCTCTATGAGGAGGTAGGTTCGGAACATCATCAGGGAAAACATTAGAATACTAGCCCACCAAAATACAATAGCTCAGACACTCAACATAAACTGCTCTGAGGGTAATGATAGCCTACTGAGGTGTGATGGGCTATGCCCTCCTCTAGGTAAGTCCATCATGTGCTGCATTGTTTCCTTTCTCATAAGTGAAGGAAAACCTTGTCCTATCCTCATGGACACACCACACATTTCACCTAATACATTCAATATGAGTAAGGACCGTGGATAACCAATCCATACACAAGATGGCGTTGTAAGGCCACGACGCCTCTACTTGGTGATCGTAGCGGGTACTCTCACCTCCTAGAGTAATATTACACTATATTCACCACTATGTAATCATTGAATCCTCCCCTTCAGGAGTCTCTAGCCATAAGGATCGAGCAAACGGTTCCACCGAATCTCCGAGCTCTGAATGATGGTCATGGAAATAAAAGAGTGACTGGTACCAATGTCTATATGTAATGAAGCTATGGTGGAGTAGACACAGGTCGTACATCAAATAATCACTAGAGTACCGTGGTCATAGGACTCAGCTACCTGGAGCTAAGTTCGTCCCTATCCACCAACTCCCTGGGGTCGGGGTGGACCACCTAGAGGTGGTGGCGATAAAACCTCAAATTTCTGCCTATAGTCTTTTGCATGGGTAACTCCTCTGCCACATCCACTTACTGCATGCAGACCTCCCCAATTGAATCCTCACCTCTAATTAGGCGGTTCTTCGACAATGTATTGGTCATCTATACGGGTTGGGCAGTCGCGAGCCTTGTTACCCTACCCACCACACGAGTAACACTGCCTACTTCTCTCTTGTACTTCTCTGTCTCGAGAGACTCATACAACTGACCTTGTATCCTACGGTTGTCCACCTGTAGGTATGGTCCTCTTGGACATCTTCATCATCTGTCTACTACATGCTACAGATGACTCTACTACGTGATGTCTGATGGTGGGTCGCACTTCCATTGACTGCTCAGGAAGGATGCTCTCCACCAACAGTGCTCGCTTAAAGACCACAACCTATGTCGAGATGCTGAGAGATACCATCGAAGATCTGATCTCCCATTTGAGCCCCTGCTCGATGGTCCGGGACCTGAATAAATGGCTTCCACCATGTCAGTGGAGTAGTATGAGAAATTGGACAACCTTGTTAAATACTATTCCATGGCCATTCT
The DNA here is from genome assembly GCA_963277665.1 of Viscum album. Taxonomy (NCBI): domain Eukaryota; kingdom Viridiplantae; phylum Streptophyta; class Magnoliopsida; order Santalales; family Viscaceae; genus Viscum; species Viscum album. Next base: position 1,560,682,003 of record OY728146.1, read on the forward strand.
TTCCTATTGTAAGTTGGGAAGTTCATGTGTACGCAAAGAGCGTAAGGTCGATAGGTTGAAAACATCCCTAAAATGGATCTCTAAGTCCGCCCAGATGAGATTCACCTCATCGTGAACCTAGAGAATCAAGCTCCACCATCTCCTCAGGGAATCCTGAAGAAGACTAGCTGCAAGGATGTCCATAAGACTGGCTAGTGTCCCTACCATTCGGAAAACTCTTACTACAACCCATATCCAATCCCCAACCGCATGTTCATCTGTCTCGCCCCAGATCCTCGGTGACCACTAGCACCAGAACACGTACATTATTCTCAATCAGTGTGCACCCTATGCTATTGGGGCCTATGGCATTGGTTTCCCAATGGGTAGTGGTGCTACTAGTACACCACCTGGTGGTACAACTGCCAAAAGGGTGCCCATGCACCGAACCCTCGTCGTTCGGTGGGCTGTCATCGCATAATCTACCTGGAACCCTGAATGTATGTCTACGTAGAGGAATACTGAAAAGAAAAAGTTGTTCCTTGATCAATAAGTTATACCTGTTGATCTGAGTCAAAGATATCGCAATGAAAACATTTCAAAAACACACACTCAAACATTGTTTTCATGCACTGAGTCAGAAATCAGAATTAGGGTCCTACTATATGGATATGTCAGCCACCGCACCAACACCAGACTCCCTAAATAGAAAACCACACTCATTACACATAACATTATTTCCAAATAAAAATATCAGAGTCCATGTTCTCCGGTATAATTGACTCCTATGATACAAAATTTTCAAAACAGATTCCCCCGAGGCCAGTGTCATGACTACCCCAAGACCGCCTTCCATAGCCAGTGGCTAGTGACTAGCACTGGAAAGGCATATCCCTTAATCCTGGAAGGCATTTCATTTTAACATCCAAACTCACACAATCCAATCAGACATCAAGATACAAGAAAAAAGAAAAATATATAGTAAATGAAGTGAGTCTAGTATGTAATGGGGTCAGAATACAAGACCCACTGGAATGTTGGAGTAAAACAGAAAATATCTACTGTGAACACCCACCAAGTATCCTACCAGAAGGGTAGGTACAACTATCAAATAGTCATCTATGTGGTTCTTCTCTTCTAATGGTACACCATGAAAATGCCTCCAGTCATGGCACCATCAGCCTTGATCAATGTTTTCGGCCGTCTTCACTAGACTTAGTATAGTGCAGGCGTAGCCCGTGCTGGGGTGATTACAACAATGCTCAGTAGGGACCCCAAGACCCCTGAAGGTGTCTCAGAATCCAAGTAAGACAATTCACAATGTAGGACCTCCATTACAAAGCACGATAAATAGTCAAACCTAATTATGTATATTCCCATACATATGCCTAAGTTATCAAGTAATCCAACTGTTTTTAGAGGAAAAAATATCCCAAATCTTTATCTAAAAGCACAACTGTTCCACAAAGGAAAGAATACCACATAGGTAGCCCCACATAGAAGAATATCGGAAAAGTATAGACTCATCTCACACCATTTATAACTTTCTCACAGATTTATAGATGATTATATGTGTTGATAGATCACCTTACCTCATTGAGAAGCTCTGCTATTGACCCACATAGGATCTAAGATGACCCACACAGGATCTGAAAATGACCCACATAGGATTTGAAGAAGACCCACACAAGACCTAAATCTAACTCACAAAGTAGCTGAAGAATAAGCATAGTGGATCTGTAGATGACCCACACATGATTGGTAGATGCTGACCCACAACGAATTTGAAGATTCATCATGTACAACCAGCCACAAGGTTCTCACACTATGTATGCTTAATTCTAGTAGGATATGCTCTTAATGACATAAGTCGCACATCAACTACCTAAAAAACCCATAAATAATTATCCCAAAGGAATTCCATGTCATAAGGGCCCAATGCTACATACGTCGTGTGAATTGGACGCACGACCTGTAAGTTATTAGCATTTATTTGACATGATGGCCCAGTCGGATGTGGGTTTGATCCAACCTGGCCATACACCATATTTATACAAAACTACAGAGGAGTATATGAAAATGACCTTCTCTATCCATGGGTTCTTTCACAGTAGACGGTTAGTCAAACAGACACCTGGTTCTCATGATGTGGCCAAAAGAGCATATATGGATCCAGATGGGCCCGAGTCCGGTCCACATGATCCGACCCATCCTGAGTCAAAACAACCTTATCCAGGTCTGGCCCGACAGGACCAAACCACTATGGGTCCGACCTATTTTTTCGGTCTATCTTGGCCCGCAAAGGGGATGGGCCAACCAGCGGTGCGACCCGCTGGGTGGCCCGTTGGGTGTCCCGAGGTGCGGCACGCGACCGAGGGTCTGCCCAGCCACCATCGAGGGGGAGGTTCCCCCTGGGATTCTCAAATTTCCTTACAGTTGTTCGGTTCTGGAAACCTGGTGGCACCATTTGGGACCACCGTCTGGCATGTGGGACCCGCCAGAGCAGGTCCTACTTAGCATGACGCGGCCTGCCGGGGTTCCGGCCGACACCACTTCTAGAGGCGCCAGTGTGTGTCATTGTTACCTTCATGGTCGGTCGGGTGTCGGCTACCCTCTAGGCATGCCTTCGTGGCCTGTCAGGTGCATCCTTTTACTCTAGCAGTGTGGATGAGCATTGCCCCGGCTGCCACGCAGCTAGTCGGTGTGCCCACCACCGCCCTCCTTGGTCACAACAGACCAATGTGCTGGAGACCCCCTTGTACCCTACTGGCACCAGTCAACGACACCGGTCGCTAGTTCTGTTGTACTGACAGACCTCCGTGGGTCACCAGGTGGGATCTGGTGGCCTATTCATCATTTCAAAAGCAACAATGTTCCTCTAGAGACATCTTTGTCACATCAAGTCGATCAAGGTCGAGTTATGCACAACCCAAATTTTCACTCGCGAATAACACATCAAACAAAGAAGTAGCGGATGATCGAGCCATGTTAGTTTGGCCTACACCCTTCTTATTAGATTGATAGCATGCAGCTTAAGAATATTTATTCAACGTACATTAATGATGAAAAATTACAAACAAACCCAGCCACAACCATTTCTAGGATATGTAATGAGGAAGAAGATGAAGATGATGATGGAGAGGATGGTGTTAATCGCTCCCACAATAGGCTTCTGATCTGTGCTCCAATGATGTTTCAATGTTATTGATCTAGAGATTCTTTGTTGGAGGAGGATCTATGTTGGAGGACATTCTTCCTCCAATAGTTCACCAGAAAAAGTGTTTTCCAACAACTCTCAATCCTAGGAGATGTGAGGATCCAATCCCAAAATTATGATTAAGAGTTCATTAATTGTTTAATTATTGATGGCTCGTTAATTGGGGGAGGGTTTCCAAGTGTTACACCACATTAAAAGAGGGGTTTCAATGTCTAGTAGTCCCCACGAAAAAATTAAGAAATAGGTGGATAGATTTTAAATAAAAATAAAACTATTGTATTATTTCAATTCCTCCATTAAAACTGATATTTCCATCTTCACCCATGACACACTGTGGTCGAGGTGAAGGCCTCCATAAGAGAAAATCGGCGCTGCGAGTTCAATAGTGTCCTTATATATTAATTTCAATCACCGGTTCAAAATTTCTAAATTCTCGCTCTCATGTTAACTGAACATACATAAAGAATGTTAGGAAATTCATTCTGTCCACTCCATCTCTCAGAATCACATGCTGTGAAATTTCGTAGACTCGTAATATTTTCATATAATTAAAAAAATAACATGGAAAAATCTGGTTCATTACACACTATTCCTTTTAATTGAATATCATGATTCACTCATACTTCATGTTATTGTATGTTTAGCTTTGATGTAACTTTTCTAAGGTGGTTTGACTTAAAACTTACTAAGTGTAAAATGTTATCTATTCAATATCACATTCTTTGTGACTATTAGCTTTCTCTCAAAAAATCAATTTCTAATAATCAATTTTGATTGACAATTATATTTATTTGTGATATAAATATTATTATATTAAGGATAAAATTATTTCATAAAACATATATCATTTTTTACATATGGAATTTACATTGAAAATTATTTTATTTTGTGGGGAAATATTGATAAAAGTTTATCCTTCACTCAATTTAGCTATTTGATAAGGAACATGTTTTATGAATTTAAATTGATTATTCTATATAAAAAAAATTGGACCTGAAATAAATACAGTAGGGACATGTTAATGAAATCCCCACAATGCATCAACAATATCATAGGACATATTCAGTAATAAAAACCCTTAATTTTTATTTCTAGTATGTTTTAAACTATATTGGGAATGGTCATGATATTAGATTTATGGTTTTCCAAAATAAATAAGTTTGTACTTAGTATGTTTTGAAATGTATTGTGAAAACATTTAATCCTAAAGGTTTCAAGTTTTTGTTAAACATGAAATCTAATATATAATCATTACCTATATTATAGATTTTAATTTCTAGAGGATTTTTATTATGAAAATTCTATATATTCTTTTAATTCTAAATCAATTGATTAAATGAAAATTTTTGGTCATTTACCTGTCAATATTGTTTACTAACACTCTACTTTGTTATTTATTACATGGAATGTGTTCCAAATTAAGTACATTTATATATGTATTATTTTCATTTTCTGAATACTATTGAATGGAACAAACCCTTTGACACTATTTCAGCTCATCCTTATTTTTTCCATTCACTGAGATAAAAGATAGTTTCTTGAAATCAGTTTCAAGGTTCAACAACATATGATTATGTTTTGTGTTAATTTTTATATTCCAAATGTAAAATGGGTTCCATGTATATATCTAGTATTCCATGACTAATAAAATTTTCAGTCCATTGGGAAATAATTTACTTTTATCTTATAACAATTTAATCCTTGCACACCACCAAATCTAAGATTCTCGGGATGTGTCTCTAAATAACATACAAGGTTAATACCCAATTTATCAATAATAAAAGTCATGAATCATGATATAAATCATTATCCTCTGAATTTCAAGAATCATAAGACTGAGAAAACATCATTTACCATTCAATCACCATGACTTCAATTCCAAAGTGTAAAAAATCATAAAAGTATAGAATCATCATATACATAAAAACCATATAATTTTTCGTTATTAACTACGAAGACCATAAAATTATTTTTTATGAATTATCAACACGAATTTACCATATTATAAAATATCAAGAATCACCACATGTTCAATGTAGTTGATCATTCAACCTTAAAAGTTTCCTATAATGGATCGATCTTTCATATCGTTAGTTATTTTGTAGTGTTACATGACCCTCATTATGATATCCTTTATCTTGGGAATTATATTGGAGTTGTTCTTTTAAAATTAAGATAATTTTGAAATCAATATTAGGTTGTGCACTACTATCACATAGCTATAAAAACCCCTATGATTTGGCCAAGAAAACCAGAATCCCTATTAAGAGACACTAGAAGGGGGAGCGCGGTTTTCCTAATCCATTTCTACACCCCTCCATACGATGAAACATATATATAGTTGGGAATGAAATATTGGTCGACGGTATGATAATCCATGTATCCAAAACATGCACCCCAAACAGAAGTCCTATAGGGGACCATAGTAAAGTTGTGTTATTTGTCCTACCATGCATCTATCTCTAAAACATGGTCCATAAAATTATTAATTCCACGTAAACTAAACATAAATTAACAAAATATCTAGGTTTAAGTTATTAATCACCCATTTCAATCATAACTCAAAATTTTGGCTCCTATAGGCTCCCATGAGGTGGAATTTTTCTTGTTTAGTGGATATCCTCTTGTGTACTTTCATCCAGTTTATTATTATCTCATCCCTAGAGTTTTATCGATTGACATGTAATAGGTGGATATAAACTCTCCATGATTTGATCTTGATTCTAGGGTATGTTCACAAATCTTCAACAATTTTCTCCTTTATTGGAGATTCTAGTTGGATGTAATTATTTATATACAAATTATTTAAATGGAGTTGGTTATATAAATCTTGGACTTCTGATTCCAAACATAAATTTCATGATTTCATTGAAATTATTTTTTTAAAGGTTTAAAAACATTGAATTTTAATGATCTAATATTTTATTTGAAATGGGCATGAGATTTTAAAATACCCTTAATTCCAATTAAATTTAAATTTTGGGATGAATTTATGAAAAAAGTTGTCATCATTTGGAAATATTTTTTATGAGAGTATTTTATGATGGTTATTTAGAAAATGGATTGAATTTAAATGTGATTTGGAATTTCATAAATGATGAAAGACAGTTTTTTATGTTTTGAAATATGAAGTTGTGTTTTAACCAAAAATTGTGAAATTTTATTTTTACTTATTTTAAATTGAATTATTACTAACTTTTTTGATCGATTATTTGAATCACATGATAGACTTAGAAGTTTATAGTAATTCGGTTAAGAATTCTAGGAACATAACTTACTAAAAATGGACAGTTGATGATAATTTTTACTAAAATAAATATTCCATGATTTTCCAATATGGGTTCACCTATTGGGTTGTAGAAATCCAGTGTAGATTCCCCGTTTGGGGTGTACATGTTTGAGCACACCAATATAATGTCGGCACCATTATAAGATATTAGACAATCCAATTACCAGATAAACTATCATTGAAAGTGGTTTTAAGACATGGTTATTTTCTATGAGTTAGTTGAAATGATATTCATGTAATTGACAGTTAAACAATTTCAATTAATATTGTAAATTTATATAAATAGTTATATATGAAAAGTTCATTATATTATATTTCACAGATATTTAGTTATATATTCCATCTATTTGAATGAAATCATATTTTCATTTTGAATATAAATGTAATTCCATGTCCTTTTTGATATCAAATTATTGAATAAATGGTTAATTTTTTGAAATTTATTATGGAACACTTGATGATACCCTAGTGAGATTTATAGATCACGTCATACCTTTTCGATCACGTGTATATAAGCATTCTTATGTCTGGTATGAGAAAAGTGAAACCACAACTTGTAGGTGGTGGATGTTTATGATTCATTAGAACAAGGATCAATGATGGTGACGAGTGGAGCTAATTTCCACTTTTTGCATTGGGATTCTTATATATTTTTCTGTTTGACATTATATTTCCCTTTCAGATGCTTATCTACCTTCTTTTGGTTTCATTATACCTCTTCATTTTTTATTTTGTCTTCTTTTCAGTGTTTCTATTACCCACTTTTAACATTTATCTTATGTTGTTTATTGGAAAAAACCATTACCCATATGATTTTTATGTTTCACGATGTTAGTCATTAACCTGTGGAAATCTGGAATACGATTCTTGAAATGTTAGGGTATGATTGGGTATTTGGGTACCATGGTATCTGATATGCTTCATGAAGAAATTCAATTCGAGGTGAATTTTGGGAAAATTTTATTCATGTTAGTATGTATTTTGGGATGTTTTTATAGGACATAAGATGTAGTTATGGGAATATTTATGACCATCTCTAATAGTATAAATCCTTATGTCCCCATGGGTGTTATTAAAAAGGTTCCTTAGGGAATATTTTTAGATAATAATTATCTATTCCAAAAAAATTAATTGGGTATTATGAAATATAAAAATTAAAACCATATATGATGGTATTAATATTGTGTTATATCTTGTTTGAGTTGTTGATCTGAGAAATATTTTGATATATTCTGTGATTCTTATTGATTTATTAAAATTTCATTTCTCTGGGATGATGTTTTAATATACCACAAGAAGATTCTTTCGGTGATCCACTAAAGGAAGATCCTCCCATGGGCAATAATATTTTTAATATTCATAAGCATCATATCTGATCTCAAGTATAAGAACCTACAACCATTCCCATTCAGGATATATTTAAGGAACCTCAATGTTAAGAACTAGAGAATCACAATCAATAGTTTATTTGATAGAATCCACCTTCAATACAAGGATCTAATGATCCTCAATAGTCTGAAGAGTAGATGAAGAATATAGATATCCTTTTTGATTTCATGTTGATTCCAAATGCTATTAATGTGAAATGTTATACCTTTTTGTTTGAAGGGACAAATAGGATATTGTGGGATTAAATTGTAATAGTGAGGAAGAATCCGTTTTTTTAGTGGATGTAATTTATAGTTCCTTCCAATCATTGTGTCTATCCAGATTATATTGTATTGGATTAGGAAATGGATTTTTTTAAACATCCATAGGCATATAATACCAGGACTCTTTTTTATAACCTCATTATCGATATTGTTTATTTTTCACTTGAGATTATATCAAATGAGTATATGAAGGATTGAAGAATAGATATGGGTCCTCAAAGTGATATCCATTTAAATGTATCCACACTGGATCTCACATCCTATTTTTACATATAGTATAGGATTTTGAGGATTGGGTTTGACCTAGCTGGTGTGATATTGTTGATGTGATTTTATTTTTATCCCAATGGAAGTTCTATGAGTATCTATAAATACAAGAGAATGTGTGATAAGTGTCTGGTATTTTTTTAATATAGGGTTCCTTCCAACCACCATTAATCCTTGTCATAGTTCCTTTGGCCTTCTAATTGCTTGGAAATTATGGAAATTCTAGATTTGTTTGTATTGAGGCTCTAAAGATCCTTAATTATTATGGTTTCTCTAGAAACATACTACAATTATTCCGTTAATATTATACATCATTCAATGTAATATGATCATTAAAACCTAAAATTATTGTAGTGAAATAGTATTCATTTGGATTTTTTGGGATTACATTGATAGGCATATGAAAAAAAACACTAAGTAATAGAATAGTCTCTAGAAGAAGATGATACATGTACAGTTATTATGAGAGGTACCATCAATATGGATTCATATTTAGTGACTTTTTTATTTAATACTGTTACATATTTCTCATTTATATTGACTTGTATCCTGAACCTCGAAAACTTTCTATGCAGGTTTCTTCATATGTGATGGATATTTATACACCCCTGAGGATAAAGAGACTAAATTGACTTCATTGTATTGTTTGTGTTTTCTCTCAATTATAAATTGATATTAACTAAAATTTGATGGTTCCTGACATGAAACATAATGACATCAGCATTGGGATGGATTGGATGATCGATAGTACAGATTGGAATGATTCATATCTTTAATGAGTCTCCATTACTACTCTTGAAGGTGTATTATATGTTTTTTTCCGAAGAGTTTCACCCATGTTCGATTAGAGATGGACCATCATATGTGGATTTGAGGAATGTAATATAAATGTTTTAATTTGATCGTGAGTTGTAATCTTTTAATTATGATCTCCCTCCAATTTTTTTAAAAGTTCCTTGACATGATTCTTTCTAATTTCAAATTTTTTACACCTATAAGAGAAGATGAGTTTTCTATTGATTTAGTATCTGGTACTCAACCAGTGTATATTCACTCTTACCGTATTGAACCATGTAAACTAATGGAGTTAAATATTTAGTTGGTTTATCTTTTAGATGAATTAATTATACACTTATGTCTTCCACCTTGGGAGGAATCTGTTATATTTGTGAAGAAAGATGATTGAACAATTCTTCTCTATATATATTAATAGAAACTCAATTGACATATGATAAATAACAAATAAAAGTTACCATAGATTTATTATATTTTTAACCAGTTGAAAATGGAAAATTGGTTCTTGATGATTGAACTTCAATCTGGTTATCAACAGTTGAGAATAAATGAATCTGTCATTCATATGGCCACCTTCTAGAGAATGTATAATTATTACGGTTATCTGTCCATGCCAATTAGTCTAATAAATTCTCTTGTAGACATTGTGGATTAGCTGAACTGACTATTACATCAATATGGTGATATTTTATTATTAGTACTTATGTATGAAATCCTAGTTTACACTCTATTTGAGGAGGAATATGTGTTCCATATAAAAGATGTTCTAGAAATGTTTAGTTGCTAATAGCTCTGTTATAGGAAATCAAAATCATATTTTCGGTCTTTAGAAGTGATGTTATGGGGGCATGTGGTCATTGAACCTCATATTTTAGTTGATGCGAAAAAGGTGAAATAATTTATATCATGTGAAAAAACCTATAATTTATTCTTGATTCGAATCATATTTGGTTTTGTGGTGTATTATAACACACATGTAATTTATTTCTCAATGTTATATTATTAAATGAATTCACACTTTAAGAAGGTGGAGAATACACATAAGGTCGATAAATTTTAAATTTGTTTTATTAAAATAGAAAATCCTTTAACTTGTGAATTGGTGTTTACTCTTATAAAGGCATGGAATGGATTTTTGGTCTTTCATGAAGCATCAGGTTTATGTTTTTGATGCATTCTGATGAATGGTTACAGCATGATAGCCAATGGTTCTTGAAAACATATGCTACAAGAGAATAATTATCTGAACCATGACATTGAATGAGAAATCATGATGCATTAACTTATGAGTTCATTTTATGACCATTTTATAGATTATTTTACCATATTTTCAAAATTGAAAATTGTGAGCTATATTATCGATCTAAAATATTTTAACCTCCATTTGAGGCATCAGGTAGAGTACCTACAATATTTTAATTTTGACACTTTCTGAACCCTATAGAAGGTAAATGAAGTTTCTATTTCTTTGAGAATAAAACATCTAACCTTGTCTATAATGGAATAATAAGAATATTGTAACATAATAGGTTTCTGTACAATTACATTTAGAGTTTGAGGGGAATATTCAAAAGTTGTGTTGGTATGTTTTTAGCTAACCTCCACTCTTCTCTTGATGATTATTTTTGAAATTCTGCTTATTGATGAATTCTATAGAATCAATAAATATCATTGTGGTTTGTAGATTATGGGTATGAATACTTTTTCTTATAAAGGAATCTTCTGTTTTCAAATTATGTTTTTTTCACTTTTTCCCATAATAATATCTATAATATGGAGTGTAAATAATTCCTAGTGGCCATTGTACCCTATAATCGAAATGAAGTGATGATTCTGGTGGCCATGTGTGATACATGACAAAATTGGATTTTTTTCACACTTTTTTACATATTAGAAACTTAGATCCAAGAACTAGAGACCATCGGTTTTACTTCATCCACTTTTAGTTCCAACATAGAAGTTGGATGAAATTTATATGGAAATTATCATTATGTTTTTTCCTTCCCCTCAAGGAAATATTATAATATGGGTGATAATTGATAGGTTGGAGAAATAATATCACCTTATACTCATTCGATATATAACCAATTTTGGGGAGTTGGGAAGTCACTATGTGAATGAAATATTTCATTATCATAGAGTTTCATCTACTATTTTCATTGATATAGATTCTAGTTTTACATCTCATTTATGTAAAGGAATTTTGATAGAAATGGTATCATAGGTTTGTTTGAGTTATTAATATCATCTACAAATTTATTAAAATATAGGAAATGCTATCTCTATTTTTGGGGATATTCATAGCACCTACATCCATGATTTTAGTGAATCATTGGAGGTCTATTTGGGACATGTTGAGTTTTCATATAACAATAGTAACCAGTCTGTAATTTGGATTTCTCTATTTGAGTTAATGTACTATCAAACTTATAAATATATATTCTTCTTGGTTGGATTTTGAAGAAATATCTTTCATTTTAACATGATTGGTCCAAGAGATGATAAATAATATTAATTGTATTACTCAGAGAATATGTATGCCACATGGCTTCTGTAAATTTCTAGTTGACCATCATAGGATACCATTGGATGTTTCAGTTGTCATTAGGTGTTCTTGAGAGTTTCCCCGTAATGGGTCACTAATGTTTTTGGAGGCAAGGGATGAATTATTATTAGTTTGTTGGACATTTTGATGTTTTTTAGTATGTGGGGAAATTTTCATACCATTTAGAACTTCTACCATATTTCATGTCGATACATAATTTTTTTTCATGTATCACAGATTTATGAGTATTTTTATAACACATATGAAGTATTTAGTGAGGAAGTTTTTGAGTTCGAGCCTGATTTATTCATGACTAAGATACAATTTTGGATTTTTTATTGTAAAAAAAAGTTATTACTGGGAGAAATATTCCTCGGGTTTTGTTGATATAGAAACACGATTCAACTTATAATTAGGCTTGGGAGTCTGTGTCATTCGTGATAGTGTAGTGGCCCCATATCATTGACATGGAAAATTCATTATATGATTTCTAGGTATATATTATTTTTATGGAGGGGATATTGTAAAAACATGTTACTTGTTTTTTGGTATCACATGAACCCATTCTTAATTTTCTTTTTTGGGTCAGGTTTTCTGTTCATTGTAGGAAAATTTAGATAATTTTGGAATCCCTTTGGGTTATGAACAGTTTGTTCTTGTTTATGAAACCCTATAGGATTTGGCCCTAACAACCATGTTTCTTATTGTGTGCAAATGGAAGGGGGGATACTTTTTGTGCAAAATATGTGCACTCCCCACCTATCAATTCACCCAATTGATAATGGTAATTAATAATTTTCACATTTCTAGTTTACAAATCTAGCCCGACCGTAGAACCCAAATAGAAGTATTATTGGGGTTCACAGTTTGTATAATCAGGAAGCCCTCTCCATGAAATCAATGTGTGCTATTTTTAATTCGTATAAAAATTTAATTTAAATTCAATAATCAAAATGGTTTTATGTTACTAATCAGATAATTAAGAAATAGATTTATTATTGGTTCATGGAGGTACTCGTGTGTTCAAAATGACTCCTACAACCCCTTTTCTTAATGGATTTAATCAGAGTTTATCTCAGTGGATTTCCTCCATGTAAATTGGTCTCCTCTATTGTGTTATCTTCTGGTCGATCTTTCTATCATCCTAAGAGTCTGTTAAATCATAATTTAATTAATGGATCTACAAATATCATGGTTAAATAATGATTCTAGGTTTCACCCCAATATTTACACACCATCTATCTTTATTAGAGAACCTGATTTTAGATACCAATTTTGGGATATTTGGTTCAATAATAGTTGGTTCCCTATTTAATTTTCCTATTATTGAAATATTTAATTGATTTATTGAATAGATTTTATTTATAAATTTTTTAAAAGCATTAATTTTTTATTATTTGATTATTTATTTGAAATTGGAATGAGATTTGAGAAAACCCTAAATTCTAATGGAATTGGAATTTTGGATGAATTTATGAAAAATGAGGGCTTGATTTCAAAATCGTTTTGATGAAATTATTTGATGATTGATTAAGATAAAATGATATCAATTGGATTGATATTTTGACTATAATAAAAGGATTAAAACTTATTATTTGGTTTTTCAAAGATAAGGTATGTTAAAAAATTGAATTGGAAAATGATAATTAGAAATGTGTTGAAATGACTGATTTCCAATTTCATTGATTGATTTTTTTAATCAAATGTTTGCCATGTTGGTATTTTTTAATTTAGAAATTAACACATAGACCTTGAATACCAAAAAATGGATTGATGATGATAACTATTACTAAAATGACTAAAACATGACTACATGTGATGTGTTCTCCTATTATGAAGTATGACTAAAAATTATGGGTTCCCCCTTTTTAGGGTGTATATTTGTGTTCACACATGACTATATATGAGATAATTATGATATGTGTTTGGATTATATTACCAAATAAACTAATTTACTATTGGGATTTTTAACATGGTGATTTTATACATGATTATTCGTTTCATATATCTTTTATGAATTTCTGAAAAATAATATTCATTCAAATCGTTTTTATATCATTTTTATATAAAATGATCATTTAATCATATTTAAATGTTTTTAAATATATATTAAATCTATTTGAATGAAATAATTTTTTATTTAATAAATGAAAAGGAAGTCTCATTAATTATTTTTTTAAATGATTGAATAAATGCTAAATTGTGATGGTATTGATAATGGAACACATAGTAAGACCCTTCTAGGATTTAAAAATGACTCTCTAACTATCCCTTTAGTATTATTTATACATTTTTACTCTTGGTCTGAAATATTAGAAACCTTAACATAAATGTAGTTTATTTTCTATATCCTATTCTATATATAGTGATAATGGTGAGAAATGGAGTTGTTTCCCACTTGTTTCATATGGATTTTGATAAACATTTTTGGTTTCTGTTGTAGTTTCCTTCGGGATTTTTATCTATAGGATTTGGGTTTTATTGAACTTTTATTATAATACTCTATCATATATATTCTTGAACATACTATATTTTACATTTTATATTATCATTTTTTTGAAAAATAATTTTCCTATATAAACTTATATGAAGCCCCATGAAAGTATCCATCCCATGAGAATCGGGAACACCTTTTGATCTATGTCGGTGTCATATCGTTTATCAGGGTACTAGGGTTTATAGATTGGTTCATGGTAATAAATGACATAAACTTATTTCTCATAATTCTGTCATGACATAAAAGGACATACCCAATGAAATAGAGGTATATATATAATCCTAGAATTCCCAGTCACACAATGAAAACCATACATGTGGTTTACAAAAGTCCACGAATATTTCAACATTTCATCATAAAATATCTCATGAAATGTTATCATGTTTCTTATACATTTCATCATTCAATCACATAATATCCAATGGAAAATATATAGATTACATAAAAATATCCTCATCATAATCATAAACCATCCAATGAAATAATAAGGATGGTATCATTAGATAATATCCATAGAAAAAAAATTATAAACAAAGAAAATTATTTTATATTAAAATTTATTTAAAAGATCACTAATTAATTTCGTGAGGAAAATTCACTTTTCATTTTAAAATCACTTCCTTAAAATTTTAAAATTTTAAAAATGTTGTAGAAAAAATTTATTTCAAATGAACTAGGAAAAATTAAAATATAATCTTAATGTATTTGGTTAATCATGATGCTGATAAATTATTTTCATGATGTTCATGTAAAAACAAATATTCCATTCACATATTTAGTAATAAGTACTAAGTGCATAACTCATAAAACAATAAGAACCTTCCATTGAAAAAATTTATAGAATTAATACATGGTCAAAATGAATTTAATCATTAATAAGATAATTTTAAAACATTATTGATTTTTTAATATAAAACATGGACATGGATGAAAACTATTATTGGATAATAGGAAATTATGTCTATTTTTATCAGAAACATTCTCCTGATCAATAAAAGTCAAAAAATTAATGGAAATTGATTCTTTTAATATTAAATTATATATATAAATATAGGAGAAAAAATAAAATGCATATATTATATAGATATCATAAAATTCTGCCAATGGAAGTTCACAATTAAACAATCCTAATTAAATAGAGATTGAAACATAAACCCCTTCCAGAAATAGTTGTTATTCCCGGTATGAGTCCAAACTATTGTATAAATAAATTATAATTTATAAATTAATCTTATCACAATAATCATATATATACCATAATATTTATTATTTACATATAACATCTTATCAAACTTTTATTAACAATTTTCCATTAAAATAACAGTTTTAAATGATAATTGTTTCTTTTCACATGCATGCTTTAATTCAATAGTCCCTATTATTTTTCTATGATCATGGTTAAATCATATACCTAATGTTACTAATGATATAATTATAATAAAAATTTATTAAATATATAATATATATTGTAATTAATTAAATTTTTAAGTAAATAAATTTATTATACCATTTTGGGGATAATAGGTTATACTTATGCAATAACACTGTTAACACATTTTGATGGACGAAAATAAGAAATAGTATGTAATAATTTTACATAAATTAATAATTATTATATCATATATAATTAATATTCATAAAATATATCCTTTTTACAATACATGTAATGAAGAAACAACAAGTGAATCACATCATTTCATTGAGGTGGAGTCCGCATGTATGTCCCTATGATGAAATAGTTTCCAAAGGATGCGATTTTAAGTATGTATATAATATATAATAATAATATAATCATAACTATATCATAGATATCATATATAATTATTAAACTCATAATAATAATAATCCATGAAATATGGTGATAGGAAATGAATTATATTGATACTTGGTGGCGATAGTCCACACATTCACTCAAGAAATACATTCACATACCAATTAATATATTATAAGGTAGACAATAAAGGTTAAATAATTATAATAAAATATTATTAATTTTTTTATATTTAAGTTATTATTTTATGGTGAATACTGAATATTTATAATACTAATAAGAAGTAATAATTTTTAATATGTTGCCTTAAATGATTACCTATACACGGGTAAGCCGCCTTAATATACCTTATTAAACATCCTTAGAATAGAATTATTAGAAATTAAACTATAATTCTTATCGAGGGTAAATTATATGATAAATTTTTATATTTAATTTGATTTATATGGCTAATGGAGTTATATAGAAAATAGAGAATGTGAATCCTTTTATTATAGAGGGAAATGACTTACATGGAATTACTTAAATGATTTAAATACAAATCATGAAGTTATAAAGTATAATACCTCTAAATTTTAATTAATTAGAATATAAATAGTATATGGTTTAATTTCATCATTTAATGAAATTTATATAGGATTTCGTGTCATTTTAAAACCATTTCTTCTGGTTTAACCCATTCGTTATCTAATTTTAACCATAACTATAGTAGTTAATTTTTATTATTAAAGGGTTATAATTTTAAATATAAGGTTCTAGTTGTATAATAAATTTCATACGTATGAAATTTTCGAACAATTATTAACATAATTTTTCACTTTCATCTATTTTCAAAATATTAATTATTTAATAAAATATACATCTTCAAAATATATACCTATTATCAATTTTGAAAATAATAATTTACTTTAAAGATAATTTTTTTAGATAATTATGTAATTAAAATACAAATATTTACCATGCCACAAATATTTTGTATTTTACATGATAATTCGAGGAAAAAATAATTCATTCCAATTGTTTAACTTTTAATAATAATAATAATTTCATTAATTTTATTTTTATATTAATTGATTGAATATTCTGTCGTTGTTGCATGAGCATTTATGATAATTTTTAAATCAAGATTTTTTTAAAAAAATACTATTTAAAATATTAAATCATATTTAAAATAAACATTTAAATATTATCATAAGAACTTTTTATCCTAATGAAAAGACAATATAACTTTTAAAGTCAAGAGATTTTAATTTTTGTATTTATCATTTTCCGAAAATAATGTACAATTCATAGTAAAAGAAAAATAGAACCAATTGTTCATATTTTAAAATTTGGGTAATAATAGTAGAAATGCACTCATCTAATAGGATATAGGAAACTATTAAACAAATTTTAATGGCTTCTCCCAATGTTTTAATGATGTTTTAACAATTTTAACCATACTGGGAAAAAAAATATCTACCGGAGAGAGTAATTAATATGACCAAAAATAAAGTGGAAAATTTTCAAAAATTAATCCTCATAATTTGAAATGTTGAATTCATTTTTAATATTCAATATTTTATGTTTCAAAAATACTTATTAAAAGAACATCCTAAAACACAATGAAAATGATTTTTTAGATAAATGAAATTTTTATGTATAAAATTGGATTTATTATTATCTCATGATAATACAAAAATTAGATGAATGTTAAAACATTTGATCATATAATATATATATATATATCACTAATATAATTAAACAGTAGTGTTTAGTCCAATTTATTTATCTGAAACCACAATTTCAACATAAAAATGGTTTTTGAGAAATATTTTTATATTTACCATCAAACATATTTATTTAAATTGTTTTGAATTGTATAACCAATGGATTTAGTATATTCATGTGTATACCATACATTTTCTTATAATTTATGCATCAATGATCATACTCACCAATCCATTTACTATGTAGTAACTACCGCATTATATAATTAAATATCAATGATATAAAATAGTTTTTTAAAATAATGTGTTGCTTGTAATGAATTGTATAGTGTAAATAATTTTAATTTATACATCTATATATAAAAAATATCAGGGTATTAAAACACATACCCATGCTAAATAAATCACCAGCACACATTTTATTTATGAAACGATAAAAAATTACCAAGTAGTTCCTATCAACTAACCTCCAACCCTATAAAATTTCGACAGTCCCTTGATCATTTTTATGGTTCCCCAAACATTTAATCAAAAGAGGAATACACCCATCACCGATTTAATGTGCCCCACCATAATATTTTCATCGTTATTAACCCATTGAATCCAAATACCTGATCATTGTGATCCCCATCATGTCCATCACTAAATAGAATTATGTGATTTGAACACCCAATTTACACAGGAGCACTAATCATTGAATAATGATAAATAAACATAATAAAAATATTCATATTCACCAATTTATATCCAACAATGATGTGTTAATGAACAATTCATCTCAAGACATGTGCTTCCATATATATTTATTGTTCACAATCACTGGATAATTCTGGATAATGATTCTCCTTACTATTGGAATATACTTCCCAAAACTCACTAAGTTCTACAACCCACAAAATCAAAATAATACACATCAAGGGATCCAATCCAAGAACACAGAAACTCACGTCCTTCTACTAAAGTTGAATATAAATCATCCATGAGTCCTCCATATAGGATTCTTTTTAACAAATCACGAGAACAACTATTGAATACATAATAAAACATAATGTGTCATCTTGGTTCAACCTAGATAGTCTATTAACAAATATTGTATATGAACTAGTCAATGTTTCTCACAAACTAACCAAAATACGTCTATACCCTCAAATCTCTCACAGAAGACCAAAAAACTCATATCTCGTTATTCATGAACCAATTTTCAAGAAATTAGCACACACCTAGACATGTAATAATAATCCAAGAAAACACGATTTACATGACACCTATTACCCTATATAGAAATGGATTCCAAAAATCTAGAAAAGATATAAATCACCTAATTATCCAAAATACCCCTTTTAATATATAGTTTTAAAAAAACCCAAACATCAAAATCCTGATCCTAATTTTCCTTTTTCTAAAAAACTATTCATGATTTTAAACACTATTTTTTAAATCGAAATTATAAATCCATTTAAAATCAAACATCCAAAACCATTTTCCATGCATTTTTTCGACACCAAAAAATAAAAAAAATAAAAATCACCAGCACCATGTTCTATGTCAATAAAAAGAAACTTATACAATCATGTTACAACCACATTGAGTGATGAATTGAGTTTTATCTTAGAGTCTGGTTTTTATCAAAATCTCCTTACCCCCAAAAATAATTTCCTTATAGGGACAAGATATATCCATAATAATCAATCAACAACCCCTTTTATCTACATTAATATAATGAACCATTTAAATAAAAAAATATAAATTATATTATAAATTTCTTCAATAAATAATGGATTATAATGAGGTGTCATGTCTGACATCACCACCCCTAGGTATGTTTATCATGCCCCAAGATGAAAACTTTTAGCATGTATGAATAACTTGTTGGATCCAATATGAACCATATAACTTATCAAGAGTATAAACCATCCCACATTGGGATTCTCATTCCAACCCATCACCTCACGTATCCTAGAGTACCTAGTCCCAATATTAGACAATACCTATATCCATGGGTTTGAACCGATGTCCTGATGTTCAAGAATGTGGTTAATCTAGCTCATAAATCTTGAAAACCATACTCTATCTCTAAATAAAATTTTCCTTTTCAAGGACATGGTCTGATACTACATTGAATTTCCAAAACCTATATTACCTATATAGCCCATGATTGGGGGTTGGTACCTGACATTATGCACGTATCTAGGTATTATCAAGTCTATCATCTTGTGGCATGGACCAAACATAGTCATGTGGGAACATATCCTCTAAAATAAATACATATGTTTATTTTTGAATATATTAAAACAGCAACATGATGCATGGAGAAAATGTAAATCCAAAAATAACTATTAAATTAATATAAGGAGCCTTAAGAAATCTCAAAATCTAGAATAAAAATAAATAAATCTATCTCTATGTTAAATCAGTAAGGAACATATCATTAGTATATAACATGATTTATTATGTATATATATAATAAAATTATAAAATAGTAGATAGTAAACATGATAGTAGTAACTCAAAATAAATAAACTATCATTTGGCCCAACACGCATAGTCATCATATTGAAACCACATCCTCTAATATCTTATGATCGAGCCACAACCCTTACAATGAGTGGTTCTTGTGTTCTAATAGAAAATAGGAAGATCTTGTCACATACCAAAAACTACATATCAGGTTTATTTGTTTGAGGTGAGTCAAACGACAATGTATTAATAAAAAATTCCTTTCTAAAAAATGAGTACAACTATGATCATTTGAATGTGAATACAATATATATAAAGAGGTATAAAAAACACTATATAACACAACCAAATTGAAACATAACACAAAATGAAAATATTATCATAGGAATTAGGTCATCATGTGCTATCCAGACCATAGTGATAACTAACGACCCCTAATTTAGCTATATTACAGATGAAATACTAACTGTATCCCACAAACCAACCCATTCATGATGATTCGGTCTAATGTAACATATTTTATCTAATATAATTTCTAACTTCTCACCATCAATTCATACTCAATGGATTCTAGATTTCCAACCAGCCACTACCACCTCACTCAAGGTAGGTAAATCCATAACATCTTGGAATACATCACCACTCATGACCAAATCCCTCATGATTTTTATAATATATGATCTCACATCCTAGTCTAGTCATATCAATCATGACTATCCAAATGTATTCATACTGATGGCATGGTTGACTAGGCCAGGTGATTCAAAGTGTGGCCCCTTAAACATTATCTACCAAATAAATCAAGTTATTGACCATCATCATTCACACTAGGATCAAATCTCTCCAATTCTGATCCTACCAATTTCATGTAATTATTATAAATTTATATCCTCAAGATAAACTCCCACACCATTGTTTTCCAGCTATATATTAAATCCATTTATAATGTTTGGAAAATTAAATTAAAAAGATATCTCATATCAAATCTGAAAATCTCATTAGTATGGTGATATTCACTCATGACTAAGCCTAATGTCTCAACCCATCAATAGAAATATCTCATACCTTTATGGATTATATAAAATATACTTGTATCATAATATCACTTTATAATAAGAATTATTCTCATTTGTTTTTACAGAAAACACATATCATCATGCATGGGGGCACATACAAGGCAAGCACAACCAAGAGGCACATAATGAAAATGTTATTTTAAAATTCGGAATCATACTCATGAGATAAAAAATATAAAATGGATTAAACCTATTCCATCTAGTATTTCCTTTAAACCCCAAGTCAAACTATCATTTTTGAATTATTTAAAAAATGAATGACAAGACATTTCACTCATGAAAGGACCTTTTGAAAATCCCTACTTATAGTATTTAGAAATCCTGTTGTCTGAAATTCCATTTCAAAAATTTGTCATAAAATAAACTAATTTTCATTTAACATCCAGTTTAATAAAATTATTTTCATAAATATCATTTCAAATAGTATTCTATTAATATGCGGAAATCAAACACACAAAACTGGGTAAACCATGAGAAGGGCCAATGGCACTTATTGGACGAAAGCACCATCATTGAACCATTTAGTAAATTATGTGGTCTATTTTCACTATTCGGATGACCTGAATCATTACCATCATTATGTTTAATCCCTAAATTTCATGAAATATCTAGGAAATAATACGACTAATGGGATATAAACATAAAATAATTAATAAATTAGAAAAATAAAACAATGTGAGGATCCATTCATATTTCAATGATCAAATAATTTATCATATTCTCATCTGACCTCCTCTCAGTTCATGAGGACATATCTCCTAAATAGATATAAAAAATTAATAAAATTCTCATTTAAAATAAAAAAATGGAATAACAGATCCCAAATATACTAGGAACTATTACCAAGATAAATTCAAGAGTAAAGAGGTGGTTTTAACTATTGGAATACACAAGAACCTAATCAATTTGAAATCCAAAATTGATATTTCGAATTCAGTTGACAATTTTACAAAATTTATCCTTAAAACCAATCAATTAATGGAGAGAGATTCCAAAATAAAAATAAAAAACACTGATTTTATTTCTTCCTCTTTATATATCATCTATGCGCTACATATGGACAACACAATGTTTGTGAAAATTATATCGATGTTCCATCAAAATAATACCTCATAAACATATTTTCTAAAAAAATTTGTGAGATTACTGAGGAAGAAAATAAGATAGAAAATAGAAGATACTACCACGAATATGGTTGATAAAACAGTGTGAATTACCTAGGTTTAAGGCACACCAAGAGAGGTGAGGAGATAGAAAAATAAGACTCTTTGTATTATTTCAGTAATCCAAGAATTAAGGGACCGAAGAGAATTTGCATAAATACACCCCCAGAAAAAATAACATGACACAACTCAAATAATAGAGCATCCATCATAGATCACATCATGATTCAGTTTTCCATTGTGATCCCCTTTTAGGAACAAAATATATTATCTCCCTCTATATATTCAGGGGATAAAAACGTGGGTTAAACAATTAATCCTCCTAATTAATATCCCATCCCCTAGTTATACACATTTAGGGAATGAAATTCCCCATACGTTGCCTATGAAAAATATGAATAGCCATCCATATTGGAAATGGCCAATTACTACTACATTACAAATTCTTGATCCCCCATAAAATTCTTAAGCATTCGTATGAACACCATGTTCATCCCTCTAATCCTCAAACAATGTCATAAAACATCTTTTTTGTATTTACAAATAATCAAAATCCAATTCAAAATTATTTTTCTATAAATAAACTCCTTATTAAAGAAAAATTAAATGTCTCTTAAGAATTCAAAAACAATAACGATACATTTCATTACAAATAATCAATAATGAAATTTTTATCCCCATTAATTTATAATTCTATTATCCCAAATTTAAATATGTTAACATTGAATCCCACTCCACTATTACCCTTGTAATCATGTCATTAATGACACAAACATTTATTGAAACCACTTGATTCTCATTTTTCAATTTTTAATGATTCTTCACTTGAGAATTTATTTAAAATAAACTTATTATTTATAGAAATTTATTTCACCTCAAATTAATGTAACTTTTTTATTTTAATAACCTCTTCATAAAGTTAATATATCTTATTTCTCTCTTTAAGTTGAGAATTTATGTTATCAATCATATTATTTTTTTCAATATTTGTTAACTTGAAAAGACAAACTTTTCTCTATGTGGTTTTAGAAATCTCATATATTTTTCTATGTTTCTCTATCCATTTAATTTTGTATTTGATTTTGTTTAGGTATTTTGATAATTATTACACCAAAATACAAAAATTTTAACATTTCTTATATTGAGCATTCAGCTCTTCTACTGACCCATCATGTTAATCATTCAGGTGGAGAGCTCATTCTTTTTGGAATTCCTCATTTCTTTTAAATACTTCATTCTCTGTTATTTCTATCATAAAATATTTGTAATAAATAATAAATTCAATCCCATCATTTTTAAAAGACAATTTCATGTTCATTTTCTTCTTGATGGAAAATTATTCTATGTCGAAAACTTCTCTTAGATGTATTTACATATATATGCTTTAGTTTTAGGTAAATGTTCTCCACTGATTTAGGGTAACCTCATTTTTTGTTACCCTTAAACCTTCTTTATAAATTTCATTATATATAAAAATAGATACAATATTAAATTCATTTAATTTAGTTTTTCCATCATAACTCATTTTCATCACTTTAATCATCTTCTAGAATGTGTCAAAAATTTATGACTAGCATTTTTCACTATTTTAATGATCATCTATATACCTTCTATCTTGGAATTATGGTAAATCACCATTTATGAATTACCTAATTTGAAATACAACATCAACAATATTTCATATCAAACTAGTTTATTATTAACATCATCAAGAGACAATTTTACAATTTTATTTAATTATTTATATGATATGTTTAGATAATATAATAGTGAAATATTTTGAAGGGTCCTCCTTATCATTTCAACATCCTTCTGCAGTGAAACCTTTTGTTATTTATCTCCCCCTTGTGGAATATATTTTTTCCTTGCTATCAGCCAGTGAGAGTTTATGTGTTGAATAATGCATTCTGGTAAGACTATGATTTCATTTCACTTTTTTAAAGACAAGTAATCCTATGTCAATTAATATCGTCTCTTATATAATTTGAGTTCTATATCTTATTTCCTCTATTCAATTTAATTATGTGTGAGGGCTGGTGTCACTGGGAAAGATACCTATTTTCCACCACTGGTGCTCATGTGGACATTTGGAATCACAATAGGTATGATCTGGAAACCGCTTTTTTTGTTTTCCCTGGGGGTAAGACTGATTTTATTTCAATTCATTTAAGACATGAAATCCTTTTTAAAATTTACTTGGTAGCATATCTAATTTTAGTTATTTATTTGTTTTCCTCGGTTGATATCTATAATTATATTATATATACTAATCTTGGCTTCTCCAAGCTGGCGTGTAACCTCCACATCCTTCCACGTCTCTCAAATACGTCTCGGTAAGCAACATTTAATTGACATATTTGAGCAGTATTAAAATTGTTTTTATTTCTTAATTATGTAAATTTATTGAAGTTGTTTCCGGAATATATTCACCATTTCAAAGCCACTCTGGTCAGAATTCATGCATGATTATCTCAAAGCCTTTCTGGTCATATAATGACACATGGAAGTACTTATGGTATGAAAGAACATAGTTGTTCTTGAATACCATGACTTTCATAGTTATTGAGTGATTCTAATATTAACTGGAACTGATTTATATATTACATTATACTTCTATTTATATTTCATATTATATTTCACTTTATATTGCACTCTATGTTAGTTAATGTTGTAGCAAAATTGCAGTTTACATTCTTGTTTTCATAGCTATTTCAATATAACATCATATTGCAGTTTATATTGAGGTTTATATTGCATTATCATGTACTGAGATTGCATTTCCCTTGTAGATTATATTATCATGCATGTTGTTTTCTTGTGAAGAATACAATTTCCTTCTACAAGAATTCATTATCATGCATGTTCATAGTGAGTTTGGATGGTACCCTTGATTTATGTATTTATAGTGATTACTATTTTTTCTTCCATATATACATTTTCTCCCATTGGTTTTATTTTTCCATGCACACAATATCTTTGTTACCATCTCACACCATTCTCCCTTTCATTCACTGAATTTCTTCACATGGACCACTGACAAAGATTCATCAATATCTGTTGCTACATTAATTTATTGCACTGTAATTAATCCTGAAATAAATATTTCTAACTGTATTATTTGAGGATATTGGATGTTATGATGTATATAAAGTCATATTTCTTCCCATTTTGGAGTTGCTGCTTTTACTTTATGATCGGTTTCTACAGTTCATTCTCAATATTCTAAAACAAGTAGTTCATATCATAATACAATGGAATTTCTACATATTCAAGACTTCCTTTGTTTTCTAAAATTTTCTAAAGGTTTAAAGATGTAGAACTGCAGTTCAAGCGACCGATCTGGGAAAATCTTCGACCACTCCAAGAAATAAAAGGGGTGCTACAAAACCAAGTTGTACTAACTTTGTCCCTTTCCCAAAGATTTATATTGAAGCTCCCAAAGAGTTCCCAAGAACATAGTAGCAACATAGGAAAATCTAGGTTATCATGTTATAATTTTATAAAGAACACTTTTAACATATCAATATTCATGAAAATATAATATTTTTTTTAATAAAAATAAATCTAAAGACTTTAAAATTTTACTTGTCTCCAAACAATGGGAAAATCTATGGACCATGTGTGGATGGAATGTCAACGTTCATGGGGATAATACAATTACCTATATATATTATAAATATTATTCAAATATAGACTCTCTGTAAAGACTCAAAAAATTAAAGGAAATTTTATTTTTAGTTTTATTGGGATTTTTTTACAAGAACACGGTTTCTGACGGCACCTGATTCCGAGGCCCGGTGTGCCCGGAATCATTTTACGATGTTTAGCTCGGGTACATTCAATGAACGAACGAGCGGGTTTTTCTAACTTTTGAACCGGTGCTCAGAATCAAATCTCGAGGGCACCGATGGAATCACAGCGCTGGTATTTGCTTAGAAACATCTTTTCTGGAGATTTGTTTTCTCGGGTGTGGTTTTTAATTTTTTGGGGTTAAGTTAAGGAATAAAATAAAAGTGGTGTGACATTTTATTTTATTTTAATTAAAGCGGCTTAACCAAAGTTATGTGGATAAGGTGGGACCCACAATATCCTACCCAGTTGGTAGGATATTTGTGAGGTGGGGCCTGCACAAGCCCAACTATTTCTTTCCTTCTAAGTAACGCACCCGCAACCCCCCCCCCCCTTTAATGAAGTCAAAATGTGCGTTTATTTTGGTTAATAAATGACTCATTAATTTGGGTGGTTAAATCGTTACAATTAATTGATTGAATTAATTAATCGTTTCTTATCTGTTGAATTTCAATTCTTATGTTATGATAATAAAATAAGGGAAGGAATTATTTTATTATGGTTGGGTTTTTGTTGTTTTAAGACTTGGGGAGTAAAAGAGAGTTCTTGAGGATCCTTCGTTCTTCGACGAAGAACGAGAAGAACGCACCGCCACCGACGAAGAACGTCGACCTCCTACGGCGGACGACGGTGAGAGACGCCTTCCTCGGAGATCACCTAATGCCAATGACGTTCCTTCCATGATGCTTTCTTCCACGATGATCCTCTTCTTCCGCGACGGTTAATTCCGCGACAAACTATCGTTCGACGACAACGTTGAGGTAGGGATTTATTTTATTTGTTAGGTCAGGAATACTTCCGTCGTTTTCTACTCTTCTTTTGAGTCGCCTGCTATCGCAATAACGAGAGGTGGTCGGACCACACGAACACGGACGACCCTCCTCCCTCTTGTTGGTATGATTGTTGCTGCATGAGCAAGACAACGCGGTGCCGAAGCACCGTGCGAAAATTGGTAAGGAAAGGAGACGCGCGACGCCGACGCACCGCACCGTTTAAGATGAACCAAAAGAGTGGCACCGTCGCGCCGTGCCATTAAAGACAAACCTAAGAAGCGGCGCCATCACGCCGCACTTGAGAACTATGAAAGCACCCCGACCAGTTCCGGGCCGTGGTGGAGTAGGGAGACTGGCGGCCGGTTCCGGGCCGCTGGCGTCGGAGCAGGGGGGGCCGACCGTCGCCAGTCCTGTAGCGGCAGAAGCCGGCCGGCCGGAGTGGGCCGGCCGGTCAGGGGAAAAGCTGGGGGTTACAAACCCCCGGCCGGCCAGTTGAGCGGCCCCATAAAGGGGTCGCGGTTTCAAAAGGGGGGGGGGCTCATCCGCTCGGCGAAATGGCCGTGCCTCCTGCCGGCGCGCCAGCGCGCCGGACCGGGCCATGCCAGTCGGGCCAGACTCGGGTCGGGTCGACCCGGTTCGGGACGACCCATGGGGTACCGGGCCGGGTCGGACCGGGCCCGAACCCCCCTAATACCGGATTTTTCGGTATGTTTCCCATAACTAGAGCTACATGCCTCCGATCGACACACTGTCAGTTGAGTAGTGATACTTGTATCGAGACGGTCGTTTTGGTATATTACAATCAGGGTTTCGGAGAACTTTGGGTTCGGCCGGTTTGGTTCGTACAAGAAACCAATCGGGCCCTCAGAGCAGAAACACTTATAACTTGAGCTCCGGACGTCCAATTGACGTGTTGTCGACTTTTTTGGTTTCCTCTTAGTGAGACGAACCTTTTGGCTTACTCCACTCGAGGTTTGGATGCAGGTGGAGTACGGTCGGGTTGGTCTTGACTTAAAAACCAATCGGGGCCCCGGGACGAAAACGTCAATAACTCTCAGATCGGGCGTCCGATCGACGCGCCGTCTGTTGCATTGAGCTCATGTTGAGGATACATAACTTTTGGATACATCAACTATGGACTGCATGTCAGTTGATGTATCAGCCTCTCGGCTCATGGAGCAGACCCTCCCGAACGAGCTTGTTGTGTGCGGGAACCCTAGAGCTGGCCGCTACTGCAACGACGATGATGACTGTGCAGGAATCCTCCGTGGATTCGACGACGATGACTATAGCACTCAACAATCCTACGTGGATCAGTTCTACTGATCTTATATGGGTCTGATCCTATGTGGGTTAGCGCTCAACGGTCCTGTGTGGGCCAGCGCCTACAGATCCTGTGTGGGTCTGATCCTGTGTGGGTCATTGCGGGGGTTAGTTATCTATCTATCCTCTGTGGGTCAGATCATTTGTGGGTCATTGCGGGGGTTAGTTACCTATCAATCATGTGTGGGTCAGATCCTTTGTGGTTCATCGCGGGGGTTAGTACTTATCGATCCTTTGTGGGTCCGACGACTTAGATGAATCAGTGGCTATATCTGATCATCTCTATCGTCATACGAAAAAGTATACCTGTGTGAGATGAATCATGTATTGCTTTCCAATGTGGATTGTGTGGTGATATCCTATGTGGATTTACATTATGCTTTCTTGTGTGGATTGGGTTATGGTTTCTTGTGTGGACTGGGTTGTACTTGGGCTCAGATGTTGGAGCCGAACGAGAATTGATGAAATAGGTATATGTATGGGCATATACCTAAGTAGTGTTGGATGTTACTTCGTGATTGTATGTTTCCTTTGTGGATTATCCTTTGGGGATTCTAGGAGACCTTCGGTGGTGTCAGGGTCCCTACTGAGTAGCTTATACTCACCCATGCATGGGATATGCCCGCACTATGTTGTGTTGGTTGCAGACGACAGACAGCGCTGATTGTGGTTGTGGCTTGCGGAGCAGGACAGTACCTGGAGGTGGACCACTGGGCGGGACATTCTCGGAGCGGACGGCTGGACCCCAGGACCTGTGGATGCTATCTATACTCACACTTCAGGTGGGACTTCCAGTGGACGGCTCGACGTTGCGGCTTTACTTTCAGTTGTTGTTTTCCCTTTCTAGTTGTAATTTACTTTCAGTTTGGGTTTGTATTCTGGCCCACTTACTTTTCCCGCACTTACAGTTGTACCCAGTTTTTACTTAGTGTTTACTTCTTCTTGATTGCTCTGTGGTGTTTGTTCACTTTACAAAGACAATGCCTTCCCTTTTTATCATTAATTACGACTTGGTACGAGTCGCCAGCCCCTGGCCTATGGAAGATGGGCTTGGGGTAGTCACGACACGGGCCCCGAGGATGGGTCGTGAAAAATTGGTATCAGAAGAGTTCGGTTCTACCGTAGAACTCAGGACTCTGATCTTTTTCTATGTGAATCAATAGTGTTAAGAGTATTGAGTGTGGTTATCAGTACAGGGAGGCCAGTGTTAGTGCGGCGACCGACGTATCCGTACACCAGGACCCTGACTTCTGATTTCCAACTTAATACAAGAAAACATTGATTACATGTGTGTTCCAAGTTTTCTTTGTGATTACTTTATGTAAGCTCACCAGGTATACTGTTTGACTATGGCGCACCAGTTCCTTTTTAGGATGGCCCCACGACGGCAACTAGATAGGGTTCTTATAGT
This sequence comes from Viscum album, assembly GCA_963277665.1. Lineage (NCBI taxonomy): Eukaryota > Viridiplantae > Streptophyta > Magnoliopsida > Santalales > Viscaceae > Viscum > Viscum album. The sequence goes on from OY728146.1 coordinate 1,560,711,776, forward strand.
TGTGCATGACGATAGTCCACCGAGCGATGAGGCCTCTGTACAGGGACCTTTGACAGCGGAGGCCCCGATAGTACCTCTACCCACCGAGCCTCTGATGCTACCAGCCCCAGCCGCTGACGATGCACGTCGCCTTAGTGCACTACACGAGTTTCAGCACCAGTGACCGCCTAGGTTCCATGGGGAGACGGACCCCCGGGCAGCAGAGGATTGGATGGAGGCAGTTGTATGAGTTTTTAGGTTAGTGAGGACACCAGAAGACCTCATGGTGATTCTCGCAACAAGCCTACTGCACGCGGAAGTAGGCAGATGGTGGAGCTTGATGCTCCAGGTGTACGACGAGGCATCTATTCTCTGGACGGACATTGAGATACTTTTCCGCTCGGATTTTTTCCCGTCCACCCTCCGTACGGTGCGCATCCAGGAGCTTCTACAGCTGCGGCAGGGAATCTTGACGGTCACCTAGTACTCGGCGAGATTTACTGATCTCTCGCACTATTCAACAGACATGGTACGAGACCCATTCTTCCAGGCCCGGACCATTGAGCAGGGATTGAGGCATGAGATCAGCGCATCACTGATCTCCCTAAGCATTCCGACTCAGTAAGGAGTACTCGAGCGATCCCTTTTGATCGAGAGCTACCTTCCTGAGAATTCATCAGCAGTGAGACCTACCGCGGGGCGGCACGTAGCAGAGTCTTCTACAGCAGGCAGTCGACGGATGACTCATGGGTCTAGGTAGACCAGACCCTCATGTAGACGACCTCAGAACACTGGCTCAGCAGTACGAGGCACACAGCACGGGGCCAGTCTTTCGAGAGGCAGACAGTGTTACACATGTGGCGGGCAGGGCCACATGGCTCGTGACTGCATGACCTACCATGCCGAGGTGCAGTAGACGGTTGAGGGACCACCCAGGCAGATGCAGAGGGTCGACCATGGCAGTCTGCAGGGAGCAGGCGGGCGAGGCAGAGGAGCTGGCCGAGCAGCAGGTGGTGGGCGACGCTTTGAGGCTCTACCACCACCACCACTAGGAGGTCCACCCCGACCACAGGGAGCTGGCGGGCAGAGACAGGCACAACTCCAGATAGCAGAGGCCTACGACCACGACGCGCCCGAGATGATTCAAGGTACAATTTGTGTCTATTCAACCCTTTTTTCAGTTCTTATAGACAGAGGAGCGAGTAATTATTTCATGGTCTCTACCCTTGTTCAGAGATCGGAGATTCCGATAGAGCCGTTGGATCGATCCTTACGGTTAGAGACTCCTACGGGAGCAGACCCGATGATTACGCACTGGTGCCGGCAGTGTGAGAATACTCTAGGAGGTGAGAGATTCGGCTAGGATCTTCTTGTAGCGGCGTCGAGGACTTACAATGTCATCTTGGGCATGGATTGGTTATCTACAATCCATGCTCAGGTCGACTGTATTAGGCGCAAGGTGCGATGTGTACGCACCGATGGGAGCAGGTTCACCTTCACCGGCGAGAAGGGAGCCTTCATAGCACAGGATGGACTCTCGTAGAGGAGAAGACATCTCATCAGTCATAAGTTTTCTAGCCTCATCCTAGGAGCATTTGACGTGCAGAGTCCTAGTTTTCCTGGAATAGTGGATCAGTATGCAGATGTTTTTCCCGACGACGCTCCAGGACTACCTCCTCGTAGAGAGGTAGACTTTTATATTGATATGTACCCCGGGACAGCCTCGATATCCACTCCACCATATCGGATGGCCCCCCGCTGAGCTTTGAGATCTACATGTACAGTTGGAGGGCTTTCAGGGCAAGGGATTCATCCGACCCGGTGTTTCACCCTAGGCTTCCCCGATATTTTTCGCAATGTAGGCGGACGGGAGCTTGCGACATTGTGTCGACTATCGTCACCTGAACCAGGTGACAGTGAGGAACAAGTATCTTCTACTGAGGATTGATGACCTCTTCGATCAGCTCAAGGGAGCACGGTGGTTCTCAAAAATAGACCTCGGGTCAGGCTATCATCAGCTCAAAGTTTGGGACGAGGACGTGCAGAAGACTGCCTTCAGATGTCGGTATGGCCACTATGAGTTCTTGGTTATGCCCTTCAGCGTAACCAATTCTCCCTCAGTGTTCATGGGCCTTATGAACAAGATCTTTCAGCCATACCCTGATCGATTTGTCATGGTCTTCAATGACGACATTTTGATTTACTCGACGACTGAGGAGGAGCACGCCTACCACTTGTGGGTTGTACTAGACACACTACGAGAGCACCAACTTTATGGAATGCTCTCGAAGTGTCAGTTCTAGATATGTGAGGTACACTTCTTAGGATACGTCATCTCTGAGGCGGGAGTTCCAGTGGATCCGGTGATGATCGAGGCAGTGCTAGCTTGGAAGCCACCTAGGACCGTGACGGAGGGGCGGAGTTTCTTGGGACTAGCTGGATACTACTTGAGATTTGTGCCAGACTTCTCCAGAATTGCGGAAACACTCTCATCTTTGTCAAAAAAGGGGAAACCCTTTGTGTGGTCAGAAAGATGTCAGCAGAGCTTCCAGGAGCTGAGACAGAGATTGACCAGCGCACCTATCTTGAGGTTGCCAGAGGAGGGAGTAGGGTACGTAGTCTACTGTGATGCATCAGGGACTGGACTCGGATGTGTCCTGATGCAGGAGTGGGCAGTGATCTCTTATGGATCACGTCAGTTGAGGCCACATGAGTAGAACTACGCTACCCATGACCTGGAGTTAGCAGCAGTGGTCATCGCTCTGAAGACATGGAAACACTATCTAATGGGTGAGCGCATTACAGTCTTTTCTTACCATCAGAGTCTCAGGTACATCTTCTCTCAAAAGGACCTGAACCTGAGACAGCGGAAATGGCTCGAGTTCCTCTAGGACTATGACTTGGAGATAGTCTATACTCTTGGAAATGGGAATGTAGTAGCCGATGCTCTCAGCAGGAGGACATGAATTCAACTACATGGGGAGGCGTCAGAGCAGCTAGCCACTTTGCAGATATCCTTCATGGATAGAGATGGAGCAGCCTTCCTTCAGTCACTCACAGTCACTCCTCCACTACTACAGCGGGTCAGAAAGGCACAACTTGGGGACGCCGACTGAGAGACGCGGCGTACGCAGATATCCTCAGGACAGGCACCTGATGGCTTCTCCTTAGAAGTAGAGCACGATGTCCTTTTCATAGGATGCACCTTGGTACTATTTTCTTTGAGGGAGGAGGTGATGAGAGAGTTTCACACTTCCCCTTTGGTGGTACATCCTGTAGTGGAAAAGATGTACCAAGATCTCAGACGACAACACTGGTGGCCGGGCATGAAGAAGTCTGTAGCAGAGTTCGTTTCTCGATGCCTCACCTGACAGCAGGTGAAGGCAGAGCACCAGGTACCAGTAGGCTTTGTATAGCCCTTGGAGGACCCGGAGTGGAAGTGGGATGGCATAACTATGGACTTTATGACTGGACTTCCACGCACTTCCAGAGGTCATGACTCCATCTGGGTGATTGTCCACCGACTTACCAAGTCGGCTCACTTCTTACCAATCAGAGAGCAGGGCTCAGTAGAGAGCTTCGGATGTCTCTACGTTCAGGAGATTGTATGGCTTCACGGTGTTCCATCATCTATCATCTCCGGTCGAGATGCTCACTTTGCTTTTCGTATTTGGAAGGAGTTGCAGGAGGCGTTCGGGATGCAACTACATCTGAGCACCGCCTTTCACCCTGAGACGGATGGTCAGATGGAGAGGACCATTCAGACTCTTGAGGACATTCTCCATGCATGTGTCCTCGACCATGGCTATAGCTAGGAGGACCACATACCCTTGGTGGAGTTCACTTACAACAATAGATACCACTCCACCATCGGGATGGCACCATACGAGGTGTTGTACGGCCGACCTTGTAGATCTCCTTTGTGCTGGATAGATCCTGGGGAGTTAGCACTTGTTGGACCGGAGATTGTCCAGGCCATGACGGAGAAGGTCCAGGTCATGCAGGAGCGGATGAGGACAGCTCCGAGCCGGCAGAAGTCTTATGATGATAGGAGGCGGAGGCCACTAGAGTTCGAGGATGGCGACCACGTCTTCTTACGGGACTCACCTCGACATGGATTACAGAGATTTGGACGAGGGGAAAAGTTGTCTCCACGCTTCATCGGACCATTCCAGGTCTTCAGCAGGATTGGCGAGGTGGCTTATCGCCTAGCTCTACCACCTGAGTTGCATCGGGTGCACAACGTCTTCCATGTATCTCAGCTGAGGAGATACGTGCACGACCCGACGTATATCATTGACCATGGGGAGTTGGACATTGATGATGGGGAGACTTTTGCGGAGGTCCTGGTAGAGATTGAGGATCAACAGGAGTGGGTCCTACGTGGACGGTCGATTCCTCTACTGCGCATCAGATGGTAGCACATGAACCTCTAGGAGGGCACCGGGGAGCGGGAGGCTCAGTTGTGTGCTCAGTACCAACATTTGTTTCCCTAGTTTTTGAAGTATCTTTATGGGGATGTAAATCCCTGAGGTGGGAGTGATGTAAAGACCAGAAAAATTCAAGGAACTGTTTTTCTTACTTTTCTTGGGATTTTTTTACAAGAACACAGTTTCTAACGGCACCTGATTCCAAGGCCCGGTGTGCCCAGAATCGTTATCCGAAGTTTAGCTCGAGTACGTTCAGTGAACGAACGAGCGGGTTTTTCTAATTTTTGAACCGGTTCTCAGAATCAAAATCTGAGGGCACCGATGGAATCGAACTGCTGGTATTTTCCTAGAAACAGCTTTTCCAGAGTTGCGTTTTCTCGGGTGTGGTTTTTAATTTTTTGGGGTAAAGTTAAGGAATAAAAGAAAAGTGGTGCGACATTTTATTTTATTTTACATAAAGCGTCTTAACCTAAGTTAAGCGGATAAGGTGGGACCCAAAATATCCTACCCACTTGGTAGGATATTTGTGAGGTGGGCCCCGCACGATCCCGACCATTTCTTTCCTTTTAATTAACGCACCCGCAACCCCCCCCCCCCCCCCTTAATGAAGTCAAACCATGCGTTTATTTTGGTTAAGAAAGGCCTCATTAATTTGGGTGGTTAAATCGTTACAATTGATTCATTGAATTAATTTTTCATTTCTTATCTTTTGAATTTCAATTCTTATGTTATGATAATAAAATAAGGGAAGGAATTTTTTTATTATGGATAGGTTTTTGTTGTGTTAAGACTTTGGGAGAAAAATAGAGGTCTTGGGGATCCTTCGTTCTTCGATGAAGAACGCGAAGAACGCACCGCCGCCGACGAAGAACACCGACCTCCGACGGTGGACGACGGCGAGAGACACCTTCCTCGGAGGTCACCGAACGCCAACGACATTCCATCCGTGACGCTTTCTTCTACGACGATCCTCTTCTTCTGCGACGGTTAATTCCGCGATGAACTCTCGTTTGATGACAACGTTGAGGTAGGGATTTATTTTACTTGTTAGTTCACGAATACTTCCATCGTTTCTCCTCTTTTTTTGAGCCGCCTGCTATCGCAATAACAGGAGGAGGTCGGACCGCATGAACATGGCTGACCCTCCTCCCCCTTGTTGGTTTGATTGTTGCGGCACGAGCAAGGCAATGCGGTGCCAAAGCACCAAGCGAGAATTGGTAAGGAAAGGAGAAGCGCGGTGCCGTCGCGCCGCGCCGTTGAAGACGAACCAAAAGCGTGGTGCCGCCGTGCCGCCATAGAGAATGACGAAAGCACCACAGCCGGAGTTGGGCCATGGAAGAGGGGCGCGGCACCGTCACGCCGCGCTGGATGAACCAAGGCTATGGCCGGTTCTGGGCCGCAGCGGAGCAGGGAGACCGGCGGCCGGTTCCGGGCCGCTGGCGTCGGAGCAGGGGCGACTGGCCGTCGCTGGTCCCGTAGTGGCAGACGCCAGCCGGCCGGTCAGGGGAAAATCCAGGGGTTACAAACCACCGGCAGGACAGCTGAGCGGCCCCATAAAAGGGGCACAGTTTCAAAATGGGGGGAAGCCCCCCCCCCCCCTCATCCGCTCAGCCAAACGGCCGAGCCTCCTGCCGGCGCGCCAGGCCGGCTACCCCAGCCGGTCCGCCAGACCGGGCCGCTAGGCCGCGCCCCAGCGGGCCGGACCCGGACCTAGGTCCGGTCGGCCTGGTTCGGGCCGACCCAGGGGGTACCGGGCTTGGTCGGACCGGGCCCGAACCCCCCTAATACCGGACTTTTCGGTCTGTTGCTCATAAAATGAGTTAAAGGCCTCCGATCGATGCACTGCCAGTTGCGTAGCGATCCTTGGATCGAGATGGTCGTTTTGGTATATTAAACTCAGGGTTTTGGATAACATTGTGTTCGGCCGGGTTGGTTCGTACACGAAACCAACATGGCCCTCAGAGCGGAAACACTTATAACTTGAGCTCCGGACGTCCTATTGACGTGTCGTTGACTTTGTTGGCTTCCTCATAGTGAGAGGGACCTTTTGGCTTGCTCCGTTTGACGTTTGGATGCAGGTGGAGTACAGTTGGGTTGGTTTTGACTTAAAATCCAATGGGGCCCTAGGACAAAAAAGCCAATAACTCTCAGACCGGGCGTCTGATCGATGTGTCGTCTGTCGCGTTGAGGTCCTGTTGACGATACAGAACCTTTGGATACATAAACTCTGGACTACGTGTCAGTTGATGAATCAGCCTCTCGTCTCGTGGAGCGGACCCTCCCAAATGAGCTTACTGTGTGCGGGAACCCAAGAGCTGGCTACGACTGCGACGACGATGACGACTGAGTAGGAATCCTCTGTGGATTCGATGACGATGACTACAGCACTCAGCGATCCTACGTGGATCAGTGCTACCGATCCTATGTGGGTCTGATACTATGTGGGTCAGCGCTCAGTGGTCCTATGTGGGCCAGTGCCTACAGATCCTGTGTGGGTCCGATCCCGTGTGGGTTATTGCGGGGGTTAGTCACCTATCGATCCTTTGTGCGTCGGATCCTTTGTGGGTCATTGCAGAGGCTAGTTACCTATTGATCCTTTGTGGGCCGGATCCTTTGTGGGTCGTTGCGGGGGTTAGTACCTATCGATCCATTGTGGTTCTGATGACTTAGATAAATCAGTGGCTATATCTGATCATCTCTATAGTCATACGAAGAAGTATACCTGTGTGAGCTAAATCATGTATTGCTTTCCTATGTGGATTTTGTTGTGCTATCCTGTGTGGATTTACGTTATGCTTTTCTGTGTGGATTGGGTTGTGGTTTCCTGTGTGGACTGGGTAGTACTTCATCTCGGATGTTGGAGCCGAATGAGAATTGATGACTTAGGTATATGTATGGGCATATACCTAAGTAGTGTCAGATGTTACTTCGTGATTGTATCTTTCCTTAATGGATTTTCCTTTGTGGATTCTGGGAGACCTTCGGGGGTCTCGGGGTCCATACATAGTAGCTTATACTCTCCCCAGCACGAGAAATGCCCGCACTACGTTTTGTTGGTTGCAGACGATGGAAAACGCTGATCGTGGTTGAGGCTTGCGGAGCAGGACGGTACCTGGAGGTGGACCACTGGGAGGGACATTCTCGGAGCGGACGGCTAGACCCGAGGAGCTATGGATGCTTTCTGTACTCACCCTTCAGGTGGGAATTCTAGTGGACGGCTCGACGTTGTGGCTTTACTTTCAGTTATTGTTTTCCCTTTCTAGTTGTACTTTACTTTCATTTTGGGTTTGTATTCTGGCCCACTTACTTTTTCGGCACTTACTGTTGTACCCAGTTTTTACATAGTGTTTACTTATGTTTGCTTGCTCTGTGGTGTTTTTTTACTTTACAAAGGCAATTCCTTCCCTTTTTATCGGTAATTACGCCTTGGTGCTAGTCGCCAGCCCCTGGCCTACGGATGGCGGGCTTGGGGTCGTCACGGCACGGGCCCCGAGGAAGGGTCGTGACACTCACATTCCTAGTGTATATACAGTAACTAATATTTTTACACAGTTATTTGAGATAATGAATACAATAATAAAAGACATAAATGACTCATAGAATGATTATTTACAAAATATAAACTCATGATCCAAAATTTTGTTTTCGTTGTGAATCTATTCTATATTATAATTTTCTAATTTAGTCAATTTAATCAAAAAATACAATATAATCTATATTTTAACCATATTAAAATCATATTCTACTTCAATCATTCTATCTTGTTTCTCCATTAAATAAATTATTAATTCCAAAATATTTTTATTTATGAATTTTTAATATGCTACACAAAAATTGGGTCATAAAAATTCATATTAATAAAATATTAAACTAATTATGTCAATAATAATCCAATATAATATGAGATGGATTAAAAAATTATTATGATTTACCATCTTTATAGTGTGGAGTTCTTTTTTACATTGTGAAAATTATGAAAAAGAAAAAGATTTTGATGCAATTTACTTCAATGTAACCTGATACCTATCATTAACTAAATCTAAAAAATACATCTTAATATCAAATTTAAAACATTTATATTCCATTTGGTGAATTTTTTAAATATTCTCAAAGTTTTGACTTATTTCAATGTGGTCATCTTTCTTATTAAGTAAATTCCTTAATTTTTTTAAAAAAAATCCTTATAACATTCATCCTATAATTCGCCCTACATAAATTAATCAGGTGGATCAGAGATTGTGAATCCTTTCATTGGAACCTCTATGGAAGGAATAATATGGTAACAGCATGATCTATTCATTCCATCACAAAACATATCTGCACACTAATTTCCTTCATGATCGTTGTTTCAGGGATATGTAATTGAAAATACATCATCACTAAAAATTAATTTTTAATCTACACAAATTTATTCATGGTTTATGACTCTATAAAAACACAAACGAATCCATATTCTACAAATCAATCAAAACCACCTTCAAGGAATGGTGTATTATCTTTTAGAACTATTAACTCTTACATGTTTTCAATATTCTTATGTGGCCTTCCAAAGCATGAGATTGTCTATCATATCATCATTCTATTTTTTTGATTAATTTAATTTAGTTTACATTTAAAACATGAGAAGCATTATTACAGTATAATCTTTTCCTTTCTGGTGGAGGAAAAATTCCAAAAAACCATTTATATTTAAAATAGTCAAATAGGGATATATAATCATTTTTTAATCCAAATATAATCAATGTGAACTACATAAAACTGATTAAAATATTTTCGTCATCATTATTCACATCCTTATGAATCAAATCACAATTCATTCATAACCAAACATCTATTATGAAATGAACCACTAAGGAACAATACCAAGAGACCCTAAAATAACATATTTAGTGATACTTAAGGACCTACAATATAAAATGTGTATTATATATATATTTCTCTAAATATTTGTATTTTCTAACCATTTCACTATAGATGTGTGCAACTAGAAGGGACATTGTCCTATTTTACCTAGGCATGAGTATTTTATATTAGTGTATAATTCCAATCCACTAATTGAATAATATTTTATATGGATCCTAATATCCCAACCCATTACATCTTTAGATTTCATTAGAGTCCCATTCAACAAACAATGGGGGGTTTTCACCACCACCCAGGATATTGAGTGATAGGATAACCCATCACACATTTATCATAGAGTAAAAATTTCATAGATACAATATGTATACTAAACACTAATACAAACAAATTCATGATTGATATTGATGTTGTTAAAATATTAGCACCAATGGATGATGATAACCAATATTTGTTTAGTAAGTCAGTAGAGAGAAAACATAAAAGTTACAAACCACTTCATAAATCCTTGTTTCATCCATCTTTAATTCAATAACTATATAGATTTTGTGGACATAAAAATGAAATAACTGTTACTATATGATATTTCCCTTTGTAAATATTCACAATATGATAACATCATATTCCCATTAATATTTATCAAGGAATATCATATCATAATGTAATCTGATATAATGGGATCATGTTTCCAATCATAATTCTGCTTCCCCATCAAGGATTTCCATAATATTAATACATCAAAATAATTTATCTCTAATAAAAATTTTACATCGAAATATATTTTCTCAGGAACACTCATTAATGAGGAAATGAATAGCATTTCTGGATTGTATTTTCTCAGAGCATCAATCAATATATTATCATAGTGAAAAAAATCTGTCAATGTTTACATATCTATTAGATGATGATTATAAAGCTCTTGACCAAGTGTTATTGATATGTATCATTTTTAAGGGGAAATATATTTTCCTAAATAGTAGGATTGTTGAATTCTCTAGTGGGGTGGTGAATTGACATGATTAAATAATTCATAAAACGTATCAAATATAAAATATTTAGGCATTAGAAAACTAAAAATACAATTATTAAAACATTTTCATAGTAGTTTGGATCAATGTGACCCTTTGTCTACTTTTCATTTCTCACTATGAATATGCGAACTTCATCTCACTAAAATACGTACTCTTTATTGTAATTCACAAAATATATTAAAATATCTTTTCAAATATAGAAAAAAAATACAAAATATGATAGTTAATTTGGTCTCGCTACCCATTACAACTAAATTTATCAACCAATTGTCAAATCCCAAGACCTTGCTTTCTCACCTAGATTTGAAATGTAAACATTACATAGTTTCTCTCCCTATATGAAAATTATCATAATTACATTAAATATTGTTACTACCAAAAAAATCCTATTTTATAATAAAAACTCTTAAACAAAAGCTAACCCACATAAAAATACCTATTAAAATTAAACAACACATAACCAGTGTCAACTAGTAAATTCTTTGAAAATCAAGGTAGACACAATGAAATTGTGAGAAGTTGGGTGTAGACCATTTATTTCAACTAAAAATGATCTTGAAACAGTGATAAAAAAAGTATTAAAACTATTATTATAATAGGAAATAGAAAACCTATGTTTTCTAATCTATATACTTAATATAACCTCTAAACATTTCATTGGATAATTCAATAGATATTGGTATATATTTTTACAAAAAATACATATAAAAATTTCCATTACAAATATTTTACAAAATAATCACGCATGGAAGTTATATGAAAAATAATATAATACTTATTAGTTGTTCAAATTATCTTTTTTAGAATCTTGAGTACCATTGGTTATAGATTTATAAGACGTTGTTTTATTAACTAATATCCACAATTAACATCCATGTAAAAAAATTTAATCCCTAAAGGTATAATTCCATTATATTTTTAGAAATTATAACATTAACTAAAACAAACAACATAAATATTTTATTTAATCAAATAAAAAAAAATTTCATTTTTCCCAAATATTTAGGAGAAAAAAACATCCAATGTTTTGTAGGAGTCACATATCTTAAAATACGTGTAATTATAACATATTGGTCAACAAATGATTTATTTCTCAAAATTTCATTCATTATTTCAAATTTTTGTAAGATTATAGTTCCATGTCCGATTTATTTGATCCACGTGTATGTCATTAAGACTATGTAGGTGTCATTTTTATTCCTTTTAGTCATTGTAAATGTAATTTTTTGGTTATATGTTTCATTTACTTCTATATATTTCCCAATTCATTATTTTTAATAACATTGAAATCTGATTACATAAAACATGTTTATATAATTAATATAGTAAATATAATGTTATTTAAGAAAATCCGAATAAAAAAATTTGACATCTTTATTTTCATCAAAAAATAGAGAAAGCATTAATAAGTGAAATAATTTATAATAACTCATGTTTGAGTAAATAAAGTATATCTAGAATTTTTACACTATAAAAATAAATAAATAGATAAATTGGAAGGTCCCATTCAAAAATCTCCAATTTATGATTATTATAATACCATATAACCACTAAAAATATTATCCCCCATTTTTTAAGAATGAAAAATGTGCAAAAACTAGTTATCAAAACATTGAAATTTTTATTATTTAATACTTTATTTTCATCAAATAATATTACTAGAATAACATTCAAAATTGTTAAATAAATGAATAATTTATAATATTTAATTCCCCCATAATTAAATCCCAATACAACTATAGTAAATTTAGTATTCTTAAATAGATTATACAAATAAAAATTGATTCTGTAAATAATTCATCTTCAAATACTAACATATTTAACTCCCCTAAATTTTTGGATTTTAAAAATTATATATAACTAGGTGTAATAAATGAATATATTTTTACAAAGAGATAAATTACATGAGCAGTAAGTCTCCCCCATAAATTTACCATATCTTCATTCCATAAAAAAATAGAAACTTGATAACAGTGTATATATATTTTAAAACAGCTATCTGAAAATTACAAAAACTCATGTACAGAACAATCATAAAACCTCAAAAAAATACATTAAAACCTATAATAATATGTGAAAACATGTTTTTATATTTTTGGAATTATATAATATGAAAATTTAAAATAAAATTCTTGTTTATTGGTATATAAAAATAGAAAACATAATATAGAATACTAATTTCAAATGTACATAATATCATGTACATACAATATTTTTTCAAAAAAACAATTCCCAATGGTTTGTTAAATGTTTTTATTAATTAATCAATAGTATAATCAGAATCTAAATAAATAAGTCCCTTTGAATGTGATCACTAATAAAATGGTATCTTAATTATATATGTTTACGTCATGAATACTCTAAATAAATCATTGAAAAAAATTACAAATGATTTACTACATAAAATTTTTATATTTTCGAAATATATATCAAAATCAGATAATGTTTTTTAAATCCATATAATTAGAGAAAAATATTTTTAGATTTCAATATATTTAACTTCACCTATTGGTAAAGAAACATAAGGGAATATATTTGAACTCCAAAAAACTATACTCATTCATAAAAATTGAAAAGTTCTAGTAGTAAATTTTCTAACAAAACAAAAACCGTAAAAATTAAAATGATAATAACTTTATTTTTTCAAAATTGGATCTTCAATGTTAAAATAGACTAATTTTTATTGATCAAAAAAAATATTTTAAAATCTATTTGACAAAATTCAATTTTTAATCCTCTTATTTGTGGTGAAATAAATCACATAATCATTCAATAATCATCAAATAATATCTAAAAGAAGATAAATACTATAAAATACCAATAATTACCCTAATATGATTTTTATTTAAATATTTATAGGATTTATCTTGATTTTGTTTAAAATAGTCACTCATAAGGGTACATTGACTTTACCTGAACCAAGTATAATTCTCTCAACAAAAACTTTAGAATACATAGTCTAATTTTTAATAATTTCATATCGTTATTGATAATTTTAAATTCATTAAATAAATTTAAATTCTTCAATAAGTATCATGTAAAATTCATAAGTAATTAAATCAAAAAAATCAATACAAAATAATTCAGTTGAATATTCAATTATCATATCATCAATATAATTTTAAATAATGAAAATATATTCAGATTTCTTCTTCATAAATAAATAAGTATCTACATTATTATTATTAAACAAAATTAAAATAAATTGAAAGTATATTTCCTACAATTATCTAAAATCGTATTTATATATTTAAATAAATTTTTAAATAATATAAAATATGACCAGGTTTATATTCTTTTTGAAAATCTTGGGTTATTTTATAATATGTTAATCTTAAATAAACCTGTTATGAAAAGAAAAATTCATATCCCTTTGAAAAAAACAAAAATTAATGATGTGAATCATTTAACTAAAAAATTATAATAACATCAAAAATATAAACATTTCAAAAGTTATTCTCCCAGGGATAACTATTATCATTAAAATAAACATGTTCAACTAGTATGGTTTTTAGTCAATCAATAAGATGAGATTAATCTTATTTTCAATATATATCCATTTTATCCAAATAACCTAAGAATAATTTATTGGTTCTATTAATGACTATACATTAATTCTATAAAACAAATTTTCTTATTAATTAATTACTATAATGAAATTATAATGAGTTGATGCTTCTGAAATATCTAATTGAAGAAAATAAAAAATAAATCACTTTATGGAAATAAAAGTTTTGTGGATTTCATGGTTTATAGTATTAATTCTAAATTACCCATAACAATTCCTATAGAATGATCCATATGATTTTCATTGAAACTTATTGATAGTTATGTTCATAATCAATTTTTTAATTCAATTCTAATTTTTTTATACTCCAAATTTAAATTTTTTAAAATTATCATTCATAATATCTAATTCATTATTCTTATACAAGCAATTATTATCATCAAATTAAATAAGGATTTATTTTTAAATAACCAATATTCTTGTATTGTAAGTTCTGTAGTTTTCAAAAAAACAATATAATAACATAAAAATATCCCTTCATCAGATTTATCTAAAAATATATCAAGATAATATTTAACATTACTAATAAAAACATAATAATAATAAATATTAAAATAGAAAACTTTATGATTCATTCCATTCCAAACATTATTACGATTTTTTATGTAGATCATAAAGTAGTAGTATAAGAAGCATAAAATAATTTATTCCCAAAATTCACATAAAAAAATTAGATATTTTGAATATAATTAACATATTTCTATCCATTTATTTTGAAGTCATATTTTTTTACTTTCAACATTCTTATTTTATTGAGGTGTTTCAGGGTATGAAATATTTCGAAAGACTGTATTTTTTGAAAAAATGTTAAAACCCTATATTATAAAACTCACCTCATATATCAGTTATAATGAATAAAATTATATATCCTTTCCCATTTTGAAAATGTTTACAATAAAAAGTAATTTTAATAATTTTTAATATTGATGTGTATGAGGTTAAATCCATTTAAATCTACTATAGTTACCTAAAATAACAAAAACTTATCACAAACCAAAATTATTTTTTATATGGGTTTGAAAAAACCTATATGAATATGTTGAAGAGTCCTTTTAGTTTTAACATTATTAATAGATTTGAAACATTATCTATGTTGTTAAAAATTCATGAAAGAATCCCAAAAAATATTTTTTTCTAGTTTTACTTAGATATATATGTAAATTATTAGTGTTTAATGTGATAAAATACCGAAAATTTAGATCAGCTTGTTTAGAAAAAATCATTACCGAAATGTTGTTTTTATAGTTTCCCTAAAACAAAATATACAAATACATAAAAAATGAAATTTTATTTTTTAAATTTAACAAACCTACCAATATCACATAAAATTGGAACATTATTAAAATTATTTAGTTAGCATTAATCATTTTAAATATTACAAATTATAATAAATTTAAATACACAAACTCCTCAAACTCTTTTTACATTACATTTTATATATTAACAAAAAGTGAAATTACCTACTTCACATTAATTAAATGATAATTTTTTATATTTATCTCTTACCATATTACTAGATAACCATTTAGAATATAATATGTTTCCCTCTATATTCATCTAATGTAAATTTATGAAAAAGGAAATTGGGGGAAAATTTTGGTAATCTTGCAACTTTTGGTCCAATTGAGTATGAAAATAATTATTTTGGGAAAGAAATATATTGTATACATGTATTCATAGGAATTATTGGAAATAAATATATTGAAACGAAATCTTTAGTTTCTCTATGATATTTGGTAATTTATAGAGAACACTCCCATTCATAATGACATTTTATTATAGACCTAAATTAAGTATCAATTTTTATAAATCCTTTTCATATTTTAGAAAAGAAATTATTATATATATTTTGACATTTTTTTATCATATCTTCATCCAGTGTTATATTTATTCATTTCCAATTATCATCATTTTATCATAAAATTATCATCCTTGAAAAAATGTGGACATGTTTTTCAATAAAAATTCAACTTCGTGTTTCAAATATTAATTATACATTTGAGATTAATCTAATTAATCAAATTATATTATGATAATTATTTCTAAATAATAATTTTTTATGTATCAAAATCATTACACTTAACCATTTCTACAATAATATTTTTATTATCAGGATAAGTAATGTTTTCCCTAAATATTATATTTTTATTATCATTATGTTCCCTATAATTATTTAAAAATACAAAATGTAGTTTAGTAATAATTATATCTCATCATACAATTCATAAAAAAGAGTTTTTTAAAAATTTAATTTATTAGAATCCAAATATTAATAATAATATTCATATCTATTGAGACCTTGATACAGAAGTTTGTGGATTACTTTTCTAAAATATATTGATCACTATATTCTAAGTCTTTTATATACCTTCATCAATTAACTGATATTATATTATTTTTACTCTTTATCTTTTTATTCATTATGTTTTTATTTAAACATAGTAATTATGTTTTTATATATCATTTTGTACTTAATTTATTGAAAATTACTTATAGAGTTCTATTTGAAAAAATATTATTTTTCAAGATTCCATCATGATATTCTCTAAGAGAATCCCAATAACTTTTTATAGAATAACCATTTTTTGTATGTTTTTTTTTCAATGTGATCAATGTTATCTATTTTACATGATAGTATTTTACAATTAAAAGGGTAGGAAATAAGATTCATATTTGATTTAAAAATAATTAATCTTCAGTTTTGTAATCTCCTCTTCAACAATACATAATTTAATTTTTTGTAGTTGGGATCTGACTCGAGTAATAATGTATCCTCATAATCATTCATCTGAATAATGATCAAATATAGGTGGGATGAATTTTATGCAGTTACATTATCACTATAATTGTGTTATTAACTTATCAAGGAACTATAGTCTTAGAACTATTAATACCAAATGGGATTTTGGGACTCAAAAATAAGTATTTGGGCCACATGGAGTATGGTTGAGAAAGAAGTTATGATCCATCTTACTAAAGAACCCTCGAGTGGATAGATCATAGTAGAAGAATTCAACAAGGAAAATCCAACCATACCTCAATATTGATGATGCGATATGATGGTAACCCCATTGGACCATGTACATTTACACCTGGGCATAATATGCTGATAGAAACAACAAGTTGGTGGAATTGATCTATAATTATTGAAATAGTATGGAATGGTTTATCCAGTGTAGTGGGGTTATAGGATTAATAAAAGGTCGTGTCCCTCTATGACTCAAATCCATGTAATTTATGATTTTTTATGTCCCATTAGGACATGTAATGGTTCCCCTTCCATCCTATTAAAAATTGATTATACATAAATAAAAAATATTAAATCTAAGGCCTTCAAGTCATTCGATTAATAATAATAAAAGGAGTTCATCAAGTGTGTTTTCATTGAAACTATTACATTCATCAATAACAACCTTTTTAAAATTTATTTTAATTATTAATTATTTAAAAAGACATTATACAATAAAAGTGTTGTCCCATATTCCTTTTATGGAACTCATTGAATATACAATTCAATGTAAAAAATATTTTATTTACATATTCTTTATTTATTATTTTATCAATCAGTGTTTTTTATATTTATATTATATATAAGATAATTTGTCACGCCTAGAATTATCTATATATACAAAGATATTTTACATGTAGATTCATGGATGACCACATTTTAATCCATTTCCCAATATAAAATATTCATCTCCTTAAAATATAAGACATATAGAATTACAATATTACCAGTCAATGTTTTTGGACCATTCATAGGTAATGCATATGGTTTTATCATATTTTTTTAATTAACAAATAAAGGATACATGATGAAGTAATTCATTCTATATTTCCAACAGATATTGTTAGTACCCTAAAAAATTGTTGGTCTTTAACAAATCCAACCACCATTATATTTTTAATGTAACAATAAAAAATATCTTTTCCTTAAACAGTTATGTCTAGGATTTCGTTTTCAAAAGAATATTTATATATATCATAGGGTTACTGATTCATTTAAAGCCCTTATTTTAATGAATGATTAAGGGATCCCTTTAATAAAAATAATTTCAATATATACTGTGATGGTTGAGTTCTCTAGAGTTGGGATAATTGACAGTTATTTAAATTTTAAATTATTTATCAATGTTAAACTATTTTTTTGCAATAAAAATTGAAAATAAATGTATAATTTATTTTTAAAGTATTTTAGACAAAACTAATAAAACATCAAATCATTTCTTTTATCTATCACGAAGATAAATTATACTCACATAAATTCTATCTTTTTAAGTGGATTAAAAATGATATTAAAACCTCATTTTATATTAGTGGAATTGAAAACACTACCTCATTTTTTATTGAGTGTAACAACCCATTATAACAGCCTTTTTAATCATTAAGAACACCACACGAATCTTCATTTTAAGAATTATGCGCAACCCAAGTAGACCATCATTTTTAAACCATGTGGTAAAACCCAAATATATATTTTTATTGAGGTATAAAAAACCAATACAAGATTTCTATATAAAATACTAAATTAATTATAGCTTTCATAGAAATAGATAAGAAATTATAACACCATGTAACTGTAGAGACCCGAAGCTTGAAATAAATGAACATTACATTAATTTTATGGAATACTTATTACATAACAAAAATAGACACACATGGACCGTAATAGTTTAGTGTCTTTGGAAACTCGGAATAAAATCTTCTAATCATGGTGAAAGATCATAAACATCTACCAATAAAGATCTTCCCTTTTTTTCTTACCTAAAACCTTTCTTTATATCCTGGGGAAAAGAAAACATAAAAGGGGTGATATCAAATACCCAGTAAGGGTAAACATAGAGAACATTAAACAATCCATAAACATTTGAATGCAAAAACTTGAACATGATATCTAAACATCAAAATCTTGAGCAAGGACATGAATCTTGGAAGTACGTAAGGCATATATCATAAGGAAATATCAATCATGAGAAAATAGCATGGTAATAAACCATGTAATTGTGTCAACCATTAAGCACATGATATGATTTCCATAGTATCCAAGGCATTGCTTCCAAGACCATCTTAGTGGACAAAGTCCCTTTCTGAATCAAGTCCACTCCTCGTTCCAGTCCTGTATTACTGAACCGGTTTAACTTTCCATTCCAACCATGTCTATCTCATGAGATATAAACCATTACCCAATGCATTGGAGGGAGATATAGGTCCCACCCATCTCATAATGAAATCATTCTTACTTGTTCCACAACATAAACATAAATCATTCATCATAACCCAAAGAATAAAAATGGGTTTCATAAACATCATCCCATCATAAAATAATCCATATAAAACAAATGGATATCATTTCATCATAAGAGATGTGAATCCATGTAAATCATAGAGACATTATACTTGAAACATACACATATGAAATAATTTCATCTTAGATAAAAAATGGTTTTGATAAAACACTTGAAATGAATTCTTGAGGAAAATATCCTTTCTTCTTCAAAATCATGTTATTTTCTAAAAATGTCATGAAATTTTAAAAGAAAAGTATTTTTTTGAAAATAGTCATGAAATATTTTGGAGGAATCTTCATGAAAATAAGGCTTTATAAAACCATAAAAATCTGTTCGTGCCGTATAAGTTAAAAAAAACATTCTTCTCGTACTTTTGCCGGAAGTGACAAAAAGTACATCGTAACGTAAACAAAAGAAAGATTCCTTACATAACATGTAGTAAAAGTCAAAAAATGGGTAAAAAGGACTTCAAACATACATGAATACACTTTTATAAAACATGGACATGGATGATAGCAATCACCCCAGTAAATACTTACGAATAAGCAATCTCGTATAAAAATGAGATTTGTAAATTTATCCCTTACCTTAGGTCCGATATGCTTCATATGTATCCGAACCTCCTATATAATGATTTAAATAATGTCATTGACTTATTACAGAATCATATTCATTGTTATGATATCATATATGGTTTACTTATGACTTTATATTACCCGTTCTTTTGTAAATTCAATGTTAAAGAGTGTTTTGGGTAAAATCGTTTCATTTGTCGTCCGTGTTTTGACTTGTAATTATTCATATGATTAATTAGATCATGATTAATTAATTCCAGAATATAAAACATGATTTATATATAATATATATTCAGAATATACATATATATAATAGATCAATACATGGAAATAAAACACCGTTCATGGAGACGGTAGGTCGTACGTATGCATGAACGTTGTTTTCATTTCCTCATTGAATTGAATGGAATTAATTGGATGACATACATATATATATATATATACATAAATACAGTATCATTATTATGTCATATATTTCATTATTACTTATTATATATACTTTATAATCATTTATGAATGGTTAATCATTGAGAATGAATCTCATCGCGTCGTGGAGACAGTATTCCGTACGTACGCATGAGCGATGATATCGTTCCCATGATCATGGAATTTTATTGGAGTTTATGTTTAAAATTAAGGAATAAATATCACTTTAAAATAATCATATATGGATATTATTTACACCATTATACCCATCCAAGTAAGGTGGTGGTGGAAAATAGATTACACCACGGAGTGGAGATGGTATTCTGTACGTATGCACGCGCGGTGATTTCGTTTTCCGTAGGATGGATAGATGGTGAAATAAGATTGTTTCATAATTATAATAACATATCAGTATATTATTGATTCTGATGTTATTACTTCATAATGAAACAACCTAAGAAGAAGAAGTGGAAGAAGAAATAATGTTGAAATAATCGGTAACAGACATTACCTCTTCATTGAAGCGCCTCTTTGAGACCTCATCTTAGGGCACTAAAATTGGTCTTATAAGAATACCAGGACCACAAGGATATTTCTAGAGAAGTGGAGAAGAGAATTTGGAAGGGTTTGGCCGAGATTTAAGCCTCAAAGTGGTGTGAGGAGGAGAGGGAGGAGGTGCCCTTTTATAAGGGATGAGAGGGTCACCTTTGGAATAACTGAGAATATTATTTTATTATAAAGTCATATTCGGTTTTTAATAGCTACAAATTGATATATTTAGAATCTAAGTTGGGGATGGGTCGAAATCCTATCATCAAATAGAATTTAGACAAGTTTAGGTCATTATATTAACCTTATCTTTTAGTTTTAACTCTTAGTTAATTAGATTGACATTTACCATGTCACTTTGTATTTTTATATTATATAGTTAATAAACATACCGTATACATCCAATCAACCCCAAAGTGGTAAATTAATGGTACACCTATCATGATATAAGTATCTTGGCCGAACCATAGATTTTTAGGAATATAATAACAATTAATAATATAATATTTGTTTTAAAAACTATTTTATGCCAATTTTGTCACTATTTCGTAATTGATTTTTGTGAAAATCATAACAGAATGATTAGTTCAAAAACAGTTAATAAAATAAATACTAACATGTCATATTAACATAGAATATTATTGGAATTCATAAAAAGTCTCAAATTACATTTATTTGGGTGTTTATAAAATCAATTAAGTCAATATTTCAGTAATAAGATAATTACTACATCATCATTGTATCCTAAATAAATTAAATTATTTTAAGTCTAAAAATTACAAATAAAATACCATTATGTAGAAAATAATTTTATCTTTTTAATAAATATTTACAGTCGAATTTATCTTATGTATAACCCTATATTAAAAATGATTTAGTTTTTAAACATTGATTTTAACTATTTTAACCCTTCTTTAAATAACATAATAATAAATGTCCTAATCTAATCCATGTGGGCCTAAATTGTCATATTTTATTCCTAAGGTTGTTTTTGGTCGAATTACACTTATCCAATAGAATTACGACATGTGTTAAGGTAACAATAATAACACTTTTATCCTTAATTACCCTATTTACTTTTAACCGTGGTAAAAAAAAGTAAAAAGATACTATTCACCAAAAATTATTTTCATCTCATTGAACCACATTTTAGTCCTTGATATTAACTGTGTCTCTTGGATTTTTCAAATTCCACTCACAGAAGCGGTAAAATTATGTTTTATGAAAAATTCAGTTTTTTAACTACCACTTAGTGGTTTCACTATTCATCAAAAAATGAAAGTTTCCAGAAAAATACCAAAAATTAGGCCTAAGATATATTTGATATTATGAATTCAAAAATGATTTCTATTTTACCAAATTCAAAACATATCAGTTACATTAACTAATTTAAAAATTAATTCTTGTTGTCAAAACAAATAGCGTGTTTTTAAGAGATAATAACTATCAAAATATTGACACTTGTTTATGTATGGTTTAAATGTGAAATTACATCTAATGACCAACATTGTATTAAATTGTAAAAATATATTCTAAATATACTTTAAAACCACTTAAATTAATAATTTATCACTATTAATTATTTCGATTAAAAAAGTTGTTTTTAATTAAAATTTAGTAATTTTCACGATTCATCAGAATATGAAAGTTATCCAAAAAGTACCAAAATTTCACCCTAAGCTAATTTCGATATTCCGAATCCAAAAATGAAGTCCATTTTGAAAGATAAAATTTATAAAATTTCAAAAAGTGGGTATTAATATTCATAATGGCTAGTTCATAATAATATTATAATAATATCTCGTTTAGTGAAACTCGATATTGCATACTACACACACTATCAAGGAAGGTCGTGATTGTGTGTAATGAAAGGAAAGTCAGTGACGCATTTTGTGCAAGCTCCTTTCAGTGTAGCGTACAACACAAGACATTAATGAAATGAAAAAGAATACTTTTCATAAAATATGAGGGTGTTACATTCTACCCCCCTTAAAATGAATTTCCCCCTCGAAATTCGTCGAGGTTATAAATAGTTTACTACTCGAAAGTTTCTTTAATAGAAACACAAATCATAAAAAGGAATACCAAAACTTGTCTTTAAAAACTAAAGTATGAAACGTAATAGTTACCCAAATTAACTCATCACTGGGTTTCCACGTAAGAGAACATAGGTGAAACTATGGATATGGAAGAAAAATCTAACCATCAAGTTTTGATGGAGAGTGGTAGAGAAAATGGCTATGAAAAAGCCATAAATCACAAAGAAATAGATTTGTGATGATCTAAGGTACCATCTGATTCATCAGATATAAGGGAAATAGGAAAACATTTTTGTTTTTCAAGATCATTTCCCTAAAGTTGATGAAATTGGAAATAGAAGAAATACTTTCGTGATTTTGGTAGAGTCTCACCATTGGTCGTTCTATGGACAATTTCCACTTCATCTCTTAAATAAATGAAGTTGAATTTGTCATTCGTGAAGTGTTAGCAGATCATGTGATAGAATGATGGGTCATTCCATCTGTCTCAAACAAAAGGTTAGAGAAGTTATCAAAAATACATAAGTTCATCTATAGTGAGATTAATCATATATGGTTCCTAAAATGGACTTATACTTCATATATCATACTGCTTAATATAATACAACTAGTTTCTACTAAATAGGGAATTCATGTAGGCCAGTGGTAGGTAATAAAGGCCAGTCGCACTTCGGTTATGGGTTCGATTCCCAGAGCCTTGTCCGACGCGATGGGATGTCGCCCGTCCTGCAGGTTGTCCTTTTTCTAAAACTACATTACTATAACATCCCATATATAATATCAAAAAAAGTTATATCCTTAAACAATAATAACTTATGTTCAACATAATCCATTCCAATCTTTAGACTTATCTAAAATATTGCGGTCTAAGCTCATAGTATAAAGAAAACGATTACTTGAAATGTCATCAACCAAGCATGTGAATACCATCATTTATCCCCCATATATCTTGTTGGTCACATTCCAATCATGTGAATACCTTAATCATGTATTCTCTTGAAAAATGAATAACCATTAAACCTTAGTGAAAACATGAATGCTGTCAAAAGTTAACTCTTTCCACATACCAAAATCCAACAATTCTATATACTCAAACCATGATATAACCTTCTCCTTATATTAGTCATGAGCACATGAATACTATCAAACATTTAATTTTATCCTTATCCCTTCATTATGAACATATCATCCACATTCCAAAAATATCTGAATAACCTTTCATGGATACTAGTAACATTAATCATACACTTTCAATACTCAAGGAAAGACCACAGTGTAACAATCCTTAGATGTCTCTTTATTCCATATCGCCATGAGATTACTAATACAACATTACACTTGATAAACATGTAATCATTCCACTACCTTCTTAAACCATTGACCGAGCTTTAACAATTCTTTCATCTCACATATCATTTTTAGTCTCTTCATCAACATCAACATAAATACTACCCATATGACCATACTTATTGTCTTCATGAGACTTTCCCTTAGGGAATTAGTTTGCATAATGCCTGTACGTTCCACATTTAAAACATTTAACCATTATTGATGTCGTAGTAATACCATTATCCTCATCCATGGTGTTAACTGAACCTTTTCCTTTGCACTTACTGGATTTGTGTCCTTCTTTTCCACACCAAAAGCATCTTCCAGTTCCCTTGAAACATTCTCCTTGATGCCTCTTCCCACATGATTTACATGAGGGAAATTGAATATTCTTTCCTCTATGATCATCATGAAACTCTATCTTTCTGTTATTATTTGAGTCGGGAAACTTATCAAAGTTGAGATTATTGATCATATTATGAGATTTCGGATTAGGAATAATAATGACGTTTGGACTTCCAAATCCCGTTTAATTTGGTTTCTCATGAAAAAAATCATTCCATTGTCCGTCATATCCTCCATTACCATGAATCTTCCTGTTTCCAGCCATTTTCTAAAACCCAAAGAGAATAGTGTGAGAGGCAAAAAACATGCTAGGGAAAACAACATAGTAAAGGGGAAGTACCCTCAATATCTAATATCTTAGGTTAAATTCTATGATCGTTACCGTAGTTCTAAGACTATATCCTATATCTATACTTATCCTTAGGTATATCCCTAGACATACCTTAGAAATATCTCTAGGGATCTCACTAACGTTTTCGCATCCTAGTTTCCAAATGTTGACTAAACCATTCCTCGGATACCAATTGTAGAGACCCGAAGCTTGGAATACATGAACATTACATTACTTTTACGGAATACTTATTACATAACAAAAAACAGACACACAAGGACCGTAATAGTTTAGTGTCTTTGGAAACTCGGAATAAAATATTCTAATCGTGGTGAAAGATCTTCAACATCTCCCAATAAAGATCATCCCTTTTTTTTCATACCTAAAACCATTCATTATATCCTGGGAAAAATAAAACATAAAAGGGGTGACCTCAAATGCCCAGTAAGGGTAAACATAGAGAACATAAAACAATCCATAAACATTTGAATGCAAAAACTTGAACATGAAATCTAAACATCAAAGTCTTGAGCAAAGACATGAATCTTGGAAGTACGTAAGGAATATATCATAAGGGAACATCAATCATGATAAAATAGCATGGGAATAAAACATGTAATTGTGGAAACCATTAAGCGCATGATATGATTTCCATAGTAGCCAAGACCATCTCAGTGGACAAATTCCCTTTCTGAATCGAGTTCACTAATCGTTCCAGTCCTGTATTACTGAACCAGTTTAACTTTCTGTTCCATCCATGTCTAGCTCATGAGATATAAATCTTTACCCAATGCATTGGAGGGAGATATAGGTCCCACCCATATCATAATGAAATCATTCTTACTTGTGCCAAAACATTAACATAAATCACTCATCATAACCCAAAGAATAAAAATGGGTTTCATAAACATCATCCCATCATAACATAATCCATATAAAACAAATGGATATCATTTAATCATAATAAAAGTGAAACCATGTAAATAATAGATACTTTGTACTTGAAACATACACATATGAAATAACTTTAGCTTAGATGAAAAATGGTTTTGATAAAACACTTGAAATGAATTCTTGAGGAAAATATCCTTTCTTCTTCAAAATCATTTCATTTTCACAAAATGTCATGAAATTTTAAAAGAAAAGGATTTTGTCGAAAATAGTCATGATATATTTTGGAGTAATATTAATGAAAATAAGGCTTTATAAAACCATAAAAATCCATTCGTACAATATAAGTTAAAAAAACATTCTTCTCGTACTTTTGCCGAAAAAGTCAAAAAGTACCTCGTAACGTAAACAAAAGAAAGATTCCTTACATACCATGTAGTAAAAGTCAAAAAATGGGTAAAAAGGACTCTAAACATACATGAATACACTTTTATAAAACATTTAAATGGATTATAGAAATAACCCCAGTAAATACTTACGAATAAGCAATCTCGTATAAAAATGATATTTGCAAATTTATCCCTTACCTTAGGTCCGATATGCTTCATATGTATCTGAACCTCCTGTATACTGATTTAAATAATGTCATTGACTTATTACAGAATGATATTCATTGTTATGATATCATATAACATTTACTTATGACTTTATTTTACCCGTTCTTTTGTAAATTCAATGTTAAAGAGTGTTTTGGGTAAAATCTTTTCATTTGTTGTCCGTGTTTTTACTTGTAATTATTCATATGATTAATTAGATAATGATTAATTAATTCCAGAATATAAAACATGGTTTATATATAATATATATTCAGAATATAAATATATATAATAGATCAATAATTGGAAAGAAAACACCATTCATGGAGACGGTAGGCCGTACGTACGCATGAACGTTGTTTTCATTTCCTCATTGAATTCAATGGAATTAATTGGATGACATACAAATATATATATATATATACATAAATCCAGTATCATTATTATGTCATATATTTCATTATTACTTATTATATATACTTTATAATCATTTATTAATGGTTAATCATTGAGAATGAATCTCATCGCGTCGTGGAGACGGTATTCCATACGTACGCACGAGCGATGATATCGTTCCCACGATCATGGAATTTTATTGGAGTGTATGTATACTATTACAGAATCAATATCACTTTACAATAATCATATATGGATATTATTTACACCAGTATACCCATCCAAGTAAGGTGGTGGTGGAAAATAGATTACGCCACGTCGTGGAGACGGTATTCCGTACGTACGCACACGCGGTGATTTCGTTTTCCTTAATATGGATAGATGGTGAAATAAGGTTGTTTCATAATTATAATAACATATAAGTATATTATTGATACTGATGTTATTACTTCATAATGAAACTACCTAATAAGATGAAGTGGAAGGAGAAATAAAGTTGAATGAATCGGTAACGGATATTACCTCTTATTTGAAGCGCCTCTTTGAGACCTCCTCCGAGGGCACTAAAATTGGTCTTTGAAGAAGACCAGGACCTCTAGGATGTTTCTAGGGAAGTGGATAAGAAATTTTTTCAGGGTTTTTCCGAGCATGAAGGCTCAATGTGGTGTGAGGAAGAGAGGGAGGAGTTTCCCTTTTATGAGGGAGGAGAGGGGCACCTTTGGAATAACTAAATATATTATTTTATTATAAAGTCATATTCGGTTTTTAATAGCTCCAAATTAATATATTTAGAAACTAAGGTGTGGATGGGCTTAAATCCTCTCATACAATAGAATTTAGACAAGTTTAGGTCATTATATTAACCTTATCTTCTAGTTTTAACTCTTAGTTAATTAGATTGACATTTACCATGTCACTTTGTATTTTTATATTATATAGTTAATAAACTTACCATATACATCCAATAGACCCCCAAGTGGTCCATTATTTATACTCTTATCATGATATAAGTATCGTGGCCAAACCATATATTTTTACGAATATAATAACAATTAATAATATAATATTAGTTTTAAAAACTATTTTTTGTCAATCTTGACACTATTTGGTAATTGATTTTTGTAAAAATCATAACAGAATTATTAGTTATAAAAAAGTTGATTAAATCAATACTAACATGTCATATTAATATAGAAAATTATTGGAATTCATAAAAAGTCTAAAATTACATTTATTTGAGTGTTTGTAACATCAATTATGTCAATATTTCATTAATAAGATAATTACGACATCATCATTGTATTATAAATAAATTAAACTATTTTAAGTATAAAATTTACAAATAAAATACCATAATGTAGGAAATATTTTTGGAGTTCTAATTAATATTTATAGTCGAATTTATCTTATGTATAACCCTATATTAAAAATGATAAAGTTATTAAACTTTGATTTTAACTATTTTAACCCTTTTTTAAATAAATTAATAATAAATGTCCTAATATAATCCAAGTGGGACTAAATGGTCATATATTATTCCTAAGGTTGTTTTTGGTCGAATTACACATATCCAATAGAATTAGGACATGTTTCAAGGTAATAATAATAACACTTTTACCCTTAATTACCCTATTTACTTTTAACCGTGGTAAAAAAAAGTAAAAAGTTATTATTCACCAAAAATTATTTTCATCTTATTTAACCACATTTTAGTCCTTGATATTAACTGTGTCTCTCGGATTTTCAAAATTCCACTCACAGAAGCGGTAAAATTATGTTTTATGAAAAATTCAGTTTTTTAACTACCACTTAGTGGTTTCACTTTTCATCAAAAAATGAAAGTTTCTAGAAAAATACCAAAATGTAGGCCTAATCTATATTTGATATTATGAATTCAAAAATGATGTATATTTTACCAAATTCAAAACATATCAGTTACGTTAACTAATTTAAAAATTAATTCCTGTTGTTAAAAAAAATAGCGTCTTTTTAAGAGATAATAACTATCAAA
Source organism: Viscum album (assembly GCA_963277665.1). Lineage (NCBI taxonomy): Eukaryota > Viridiplantae > Streptophyta > Magnoliopsida > Santalales > Viscaceae > Viscum > Viscum album. The sequence continues at coordinate 1,560,740,420 of OY728146.1, forward strand.
AGATTGACACTTGTTTATGTCTGGTTTAAATGTGATATTACATCTAATGACCAACATTGTATTAAATTGTAAAAATATATTCTAAATATACTTTAAAACCACTTAAATAAATAATTTATCACTATTAATTATTTCGATTAAAAAAGTTGTTTTTAATTAAAATTTAGTAATTTTCACTATTTATCAGAATATGAAAGTTATCCGAAAAGTACCAAAATTTCACCCTAATATAATTTTGATATTCAGAATCCAAAAATGAAGTCCATTTTGAAAGATAAAATTTATAAAATTTCAAAAAGTGGGTATTACTATTCATAACGGCTAGTTCATAATAATATTATAATAATATCTCGTTTAGTGAAACTCGGTATTGCGTACAACACACACTATCGAGGAAGGTTGCGATTGCGTATAATTCAAGGCAAGTCAGGGATGTGTTTTGTGAAAGCTCCTTTTTGTGTAGCATACAACACAAGACATTAATGAAATTAAAAAGAATACTTTTCATAAAATCTCAGGGTGTTACCGTAACTATCATTGAAATGTAAAATAATTTAATCATGGGGAATCCTAGATATTTTTTTGAAAAAGATAGTGCAACATGTGTATGACCATAATAAAGGATCCAATACTATTAAATGAAATGGTGTATATTTATTCCTTCCAAATTATATAGCACATCAATATTTTTCAAGCTACATAGGTATTTTATCCTTTAAAAGTTTAATTTATTTTTTCAATCTCTATTTATATAGATTTATCATTCTAATTATATTTAAAAATATTCGTTTCAGTTATTATTTTCTAATAAATATGTTTTGGGTGTTTCATGACACACAAAGAACAACTTCAGAGGTGGTAAAATTTTTATTGTTAAATTATTATACCCTTGGATCACTATTTAATATAGAAATTTTATACAAACTACTCTCCACAATTATTTCCCAAGTAAAATTTCATTAATCAACATGAGTCTTATTCATATATAGATATGAAATATATAAATTCAAGCTAAAATTAAAACATATATATTAAAATTAATTTAAAATAAATAAATAAGTGAAAAAAACAAATATTCAATATTCATATGATCATATTACATTTATAATTCATTGTATGAGTCATTCTGATGTAGGTTCCTATATTTGAATCATATCATGATGTATATGTCAAATTCCTATTCATACAAATCATTTTAGTGATTCATATGTTTCACTGAATCATTTCAGGAGAAATTAAAACTCTTTGTTGGTCATTTTATCTATTTCCAAGTCAGTATAGAAGTCATTTGACATGAGAATAATTCATTTACTACAATTAATGTGTCATTTAAGAATTTGAAAACTAAATACATAGAACAATTTTATTGGATTAATATAATATTAATAAATAAATTTTATAAATGATGAATTAAAAAATTTAGTGACGTTATTTTCTTTTATAAGATATGAGGAATCTAAGAAAAGAAATCCTTTAGTCAATAAACTTCTATAATGAACAAATAAAATATGTATTTCTTTATCTAAACATAAATAAAAAAATCAAGGAGATCCATGGAATAATATCAAGGGTCACCAGTTATTCATAATATCAATGGACATTGATTTCCACTACATAGTTTCATCACTAATATGTCTATTAAAAAAAGGGATGTTATTTTTTCGAACTAATTTAAAACAGATTGATTTTTAACATCTGATATCAACTAAAATGTGATAAAACTTTTACATATGGATAAAAAGCATTAAATATTAAAAAATTAAAATTTTTAATGTTTTCGACTTCCATGTGAACTGAATATTCACTGAGGCCTTTCAAAAATATAAAATTTGAAAACAAATAGGTGAATAATATATGTGGTGATGTTGATTTATTGGGGAAATAATACTTCAACTATAGTATTTACCTATTATAGTATTATACTTACTTTTTGGTCTCCCTGCAATTTATAATGATAAATGTTACCATTTATCTATTGTAATTTAAAACATCAACCAAAATAAACCATAATCATTCCCCTTTAAAATTTTATCATTATCATCCTAAAAACCCGATTATTTTGGGTGAACATATTGTGTAAAAAAAGTGATAAAAAATATTCATAACAGATAAATATATATATATATATATATTTAAATTTTTTGAGAGTGGAACTGTAAGATCAAGATTGAACACATAATAAAGTGAATGTTTAATGGGACACAAGATTAGGACTCATTGCACATTAAAAATATCTCTCTATTTAAATGAAAATTAAATCTCAGAATTCAACAATTTCAATAATGGGTGTACAAGGAACTTCATTCAATAAATAATGACCTCATAATAGATATTTGATGAAATAATATTAGAATTTGGATATTTAAAATTCATGAACTAGAGGCTATATAAGGCATATCACATCATTTTTTTTCTAATCCCTCTAAGGATAATGAATTCTATCCTATGATATATATATATATATATAAACCTAAGGGAGGATGAATAGTATTATTCCATTTGTGTTTTGTGAAGTTTTTATGTAATAATATATTATGCATGACTGGATCACTAAGGTTTAAAATTTAAGCCTTAGTGAACACCACTGTTGGAGAATCGTTTCCAATGTGGTTCAAAAAATGGTATTCTAATTATTACCACATTACTACAAGGATGATTAACCAATTCCATATTCCCCTTTAATCCTCACAAATTCTTTGATGATACTAATATTGGTTGATTACAATTATCTAAATCAGGTAGAATTATTAACCATAATTTCAATGAATCATTAAGTCCTTATCCCCAAGTTGGAAACAAAAATAATACCCTTTACTTAACCAGACCTCTAACCATGGTGTCCCACTGAATATGTCTTATATAATAAAATCCAAAATTTATGTGTTTGAGTGTTTATGTTTATAAGTCACCATCATTATTATATTATCATATATACAAATATTTCATACCCAATATTGTACCCCATTAATGATAGGGATATTTCATGTTGTATAAGTTCTCCCACATTTCACTCTTCTCCCTATCATGGATCCCAATTGTGTAGTCAGTCACACAGCACCTTGATATACCAAAACCTTCATCCTGGGGATCCCAAATAATATCTTCCTTCCAATAACTATGGAATGATTTTTTGAGTGTAATTTGTTTCATCTAAGATTCCATGTCCTAAGAACCACATCATCCTTATTGATATATAAAAAATTCGAGACTAACTACAACATGTGAAAATACAATATTCTACCCAATCATAGTATGTGAACCAATTTATACTATTTACCTATCTTGGATATACACTCTAGAATTTTATATGACACACAACTAGAATTTGTTATTTTGGGATACTATTGAATAATTTATATTTATAACCACTTCATTAAAACCATCATTGGTTATAATGAGTAATTTGGGGGTATTTTAAATTATTTTCCCATGCATAATGTTATATTTAATGTTATATTAAAATGAAATAGTTTTCATACCCACGTGAACATAAATGATATATAATGGTCCTTATCATAGGCCTATAAAATTAAGGACACAATACATTGAATCCTAGTACATTATACAGAATGATAAATATCCTTCCAACATGATATCAACCAATATAGAATAATTTTGTAATTGGATTTAACCAAAAATTTACATTATTGTAGATCAATTTCCTTCCCCACATGAATTTTTTTAGACTATATTGTATGTATTATTTAATGGATAAAAATTACAAGCCTATTTTATCAAGGATGAGGTTCCCGACCTATCATAAGGATTTAAACAATTAAATTGAACAATATCGATTTGAATCCCAACAATAAAGATATTTATAAATACTTATATAGGTTCAATCACCACTACATTATAACACACATATTCATAAACCTTTCAATGTGAATATATATAGTAAAATTACTTCTTATAGAGCATTAAACTACAGGACAAACCCCATTTCTTGTAATAAATAACATATGTCCTATTCACTGAGTACATGATGTTCAAATTTTATGTAGTGATCTTCAAAAACTATCCATGTTATTTTATAACTTCCATCAAAGGTATATAGAATAATTATTGTTCAAGATTCCATTAATACTCTTAAATTTATAAGTGAGTCCCAAACTAAAAAAATATACCCCTTATGTTATTAATCTATGACCCACCCATTCTACTATATAATATACATCATAAAACATCCTAATATTCAAAACCAACTATGAGACCAAAAGGTGGGGGATAAAAATAAAAAAAATAAAAAAAAATAATGAATCAAATATGAAATCTGTTACCATTTAAAGATATTAATTAATCATCAATCTTTAACTGCAATATTCCTCCCAAGAGTTGGGGTTTTTTTACATCCTGTTGAATCCAAATTTTAAATTCAACTAATGAAATATGATCACTCATAGTACCCAATTTCCATAAGTAAATACCAATGGAGACCACAGTTTTAAAATCCTAGGTTCCACATAACCCTTATGTTTAAATGGAAAGTACGTTGGTATGGTGTTATTTTCATGATTGTGATGTTCTACCCTGATAGAACCTCATGTGAACATTTATGTGTTGAATAAATAAGGGTAAATCCCATATCGATAGACTTGATAAATGTAGGTGGTCCAAAACATGATATCAAACCCCATTGGAAGGACCTTTCATTTTTGAAACCATGAATTCCAACATTACATCAATGAAGATTATGTGGTCTTTTTAAAAAAATCATTCATTTCATAAGATCCACCAAATAGTTACCCTTGAAACCATGATATTCATTAATATTATTTAAATCAACGTGTTAAAACCCCATTGGGATTATATCAATCTCAATCATCTAGGATTGATAGCTATGATGGAGTGACTTTTGAGGTATTCCAATAATCAGAACATCAGAGCATGTTGATGTTTTTTCATTGTTGTTACTAAAATGAGTTCTTTTTTCAATTCCTCCCAGTAATATGAGTAAATCATAATTTTATATTGGTTTGTAACACCTAACAATCCTTGGGTTATTCTTTTTAAATCACTTCATACCGACCCTACCCCTTTGAGAGACACAAACAACAATGTATATCCTACGTTTGATAAGTAATATGGGTGGGATAATGATCTGTTCTATTGTGGAACAAAAAAAATTGTGGATATCCTATCCATGTAATACTAATCAAACATCATGTAGGAAATCTCTATGATTATATTACCAATCAATATAAAGGTCCACTCTATGCTAGTGGAGATCTTTTGAATGGATTCTCTACTTATATTAATACAATAATTAATCATTGTGGAGACCCAAAAAATAATTAAGTAAATAGTCTACAAAAATTACATCCATATTCACATTAACATTCATACTCCCTTGAATGATCAACAAATGATAACTTTCATTGATGATGTAATTACATGCTTATTTCTATTGTATTGAGAATACAACGAATCATTACTTGGCCTTAAGGTACATCCCAAAGGCACCAATGGGTGGAAATAAATGCCAAAGTGTTTCAAATACAATTGGGTGATGATTTAACATTTTATAATAAAACCATTAACCCAAAAATTCATAAATAAAAAACTCAATATATGATTCATGAAAAAAGTAACGACAACATGACTACTCTATTCATATAAAAACAGACCAATGTGTGCAATAGAGGAAGACCAAACAAATATCAAAGATAAAATTGGAGTAAAAACTAATGATCTTTGAAGTCCCAGAATTTCAATTTAATTTATACTAAATATATTGGAATTTTACGAGTCGATGAAAATTGACGGGGAGTGATTCCGAGGCCCGGTGTGCCCAGAATGAATTTCTGAACATTTTTATAGTACGTTCAGTAAACGTGCAAGCGGTTTTTCATAACGGGTGATACGGTGCAAGGAATTGAATGTCTAGGACACCGTTGAACTCAAAGCGCCAGTATTCACTTAAGGGGACCTTCACCTTGACTGTATAAGGTCATAGGTGAAAGATAGAATTTGGGGTTTTCATGGAAATAGAAATTAAATAAAATATGCTTTTATTTTATTTTTCGTTTTGTTTAAACCACACATGTGGATGGTTGAATGGTGGGGACCACCTGAACTAAAACCTCCCACATGTGGGTTATGGTGGTGGGGACCACCAGAGCCTAAAACCCCCAATTATGAATTCTTAAAGGTGGGGCCACCAGAACCCTCATAAGGGGAAAAACTCTTAAACTCTCTACTTAATATGGAGAAGTCTCTTGAACATCCTCCACATTAATTATTCCAACACCTATTGATTAATGATTCCAATAAAATTAAATTAATAAATCCAAATTTAATTTATATTGGTTATTCTTTTGTAGGGAGAAGTGTTGGTAAAGCACGTGGAGAAAATTTTACCCTCTCCAACAAACAACACCTCCCAACAAAGAATGACCATTGGAGATCGAAGAATGTTGAAACTGAACCTGATCCAGATCGGAAGAACCTTGTGGACACAACCAATGTAAGAATTCATTGACCACAACAAATCGATTATTGGGAAAATTCCGACATCACTGACATCACCTTTTCCAATGACAATGAGAAATCAAGGTTGGGATTTAATTCTACATGATTATTATTTTTCCCATTTTCTCCACTTCTAAAAGAAGAATGTGGATCAACTCTCTAACTAGTTGATCCAAGAATATATTTTTTGTGGGGTTGGGAATAGTGATTGGCGGAGGTAGTGGGGTTTGATATTTTAAATATCTTCCATACACGTTAATGATTCAAAATTTGTGAACCACTTGTTACCACTCAAACATGGAGAGTGTGGGCCAAAAAAACATGGACCGACCTCTCTGCATTTTGTGGTTATTATTTGTTGGGTTTATCATGATGAAGGAGACAAAAGGAGGATGGTCGGTCATGTCAGCCACAGGTGAAGGCATGGCGCGCGACATGGCTAGCCATGACAGACCGCCACAATGCGGCCTCCACGCCACCAAGCGGCCCCCCGCACCACCCTGCGGCCCAGATGCCCCATGCCCCTCTGTGCCTCCCCACGCCCTCCCCACCACGCGAACCTTCGTGTCGCCCCGCGACCTCACCCCCTCACAGCCCTCTGCGCCGCCCCACGGCCTCACAACGTCACCGCACTCCGCGCCACACTCGCGGCTTCTCCACCCCGCATCCTCTCCGCCCCATGGCCCTCACAACCCTCCACACCACCCTCACGGCCTCGCCTCCCCGCATCCCTCGCGGCCTCTGTGGCCCCCGCTACCTTGCTGCCCCATGGCCCCCATAGCCTCGTGCCGCTCGTGCGGCCTCCACGCCACCCAGCATGGGCTAGGCCACCCAGCGTGGTAGGGCCAGACCCATTGGTCATGGCCGAACCCTGTGGGCCGGAACAGACCAAGCAGGTCGGGTCGACCTGAATCGGGTCAGGTCGACCTCGGTCGGGTCGGACCAGACCCAGGCCAACATCAAACTTTTCACTCTATTGGCCATTACTTTTGCACCGGGCATCTGTTTGATGAACCGTCAGTTGCTCAGGAAATAGTGGAAAAAGACGGTACCTTTGAGTATACCCTAAAGAAGTTTTGAATAATTTTGGATTACATTTGGGTTGGATTGAGAACAAATCCAACCAGGACCTCAGGACTAAAATACTAATAACTCACAGACCAGGCATCCGATTGACGCAGTGTCTATTGTGTTGAGACCCCTATGGTGTAATGTTACATTGTGTTACTTCTTTGTGGGACTTCATGGTAGTTTGAGTATTGACCAGTGGCTTGAGGAGAGGACCATCCCAGAGATGAGCATGCTTACTGCGCGAACCCAGTAGCTGGCTGTGATGTGAAGAATGAATAGATATCCTTTGTGGGTCAGTAAATAGCGATCCTTTATGGGCCAGCACAGAGCGATCCTGTTTGGGTCAGCACCATGCTATCCTATGTGGGTCAGCACCGAGTGATCCTGTGTGGGTCAACACCTTGCTTCCTCTATGGTTCATCACTGAGCGATCCTATGTGGGTCAGCAGCAAAGCCTCTGAACAAAGTAAGATGAATTAGTAGTTACATCAAATAATCTATACTACTATAATTAAGTTAAGCCTGGTGTGAGTTGAGCTTGTACCTTGTGGTACATTCTTTCATGGTAATACCTTGGATGCATTCTTCTATGTGGAATACCTGTGTGGTACTTACCATTGTGGTATTCCTTCTTTTGTGGAACAGTTGAGCATTGGTCATTGAGTTGGACTCTGTGTTTCCTCGTGATTGAGATGGGCATACTTGATAACTTAGGAATATGTATGGCCATATACCTAAGTTGGGTTTTCAGTTGATTTTATGCTTTGTGGTTTATCCTTTGTGGATTTTGTTAGTCATTGAAGGTCTCTAAGTCTCTACTCAGTATCGTTATACTCACCGTTACACGATCTATGCCGACACCCCATTGTGTTTGGTGTAGACGATGGAAAACGCTGATTGAGGATGAGAGTACCAGGACTGGGGATTGCTCGGAGGTGGACCTTAGACGAGTCATACCACATAGATGACCGTTTGAGATGTATACCTACCCTTCACGTAGGATCCTTGGTGATTGATCATAGGAGATATTAATGTTTACTTGTACTTCAAGTTTATTGTACTTTCCAGTTGACTTGTATTTTAGCCCCATTTACTTACTGTACTCACTCTGTTTACTATTCAGTTTACTTGAGTTCATATCTTGTTGTGTGTTTGGTGGTGTGTGTTTACTGTAAAAAAAATTATATCCTAGTTATACGGAATAAGCCTTCGGTGCTAGTCGCCAGCACCTAACATATGGAATGGGGGTTGGGGTACTGACGGCACGGGCCTCGGTGGATAGGTCGTGACAAATTGGTATTAGAGGAGTCAGTTCTACCGTAGAACAAAGAAAACTGATTTTTTTAATGGAAATAGTGTTTTGTGTAGTGAGTGTGGTTATCAGTTTAGGTAAACCAATGTTGGTGTGGCGGCCGACGTATCCATACACTAGGACCCTGACTTTTGATTTCTGACTCATTGCATGAAAACACTGATTATGTGTGTGTGTTTTCAAGAGTTTTCTTTGTGATATCTTTGAGTTTACTCACTAAGTATAACTTATTGACCGTGGAACACTTGTTTCAATTCAAAATTCCTCCACACAGGCATCCAACAAAGGTTCTGGATATAGTACACACTAATAGCCCACCGAGCGATGAGACCTCGATGGATGACCCTCTTCCAGCGGAGGCATTAGTGTTACCATTACCTATTGGGACAATGATGCCACCAGCCCTAGAAGCAGAGGGTGCACGTATCTTGAGAGAATTGCATGAGTACCTGAGCAAGAGGCCACCCAGGCTCATGGGAGAGATAGACCCACATGCAGCTAAGGATTGGATGGAGGCCATGGTGAGAGTATTCTGACTAGTTGGGACACCAGTCGATGTCATGGTGATATTTTCCACCATTCATCTATAGGAAGCCATAGGAATATGGTAGAGCTTGATTCTCTTGGCTCATGATGAGGTGACGCTTCTCTAGGAAGATTTCGTGAGCTTGTTTTTGGCAGAGTTTGTTCCGGAGACTCTTCACACAGTATAAATACAGGAGCTACTTCATCTGCAGCAGGGCATCATGACTGTGGCTTAGTACTCAGCGAGGTTCACCGACCTCTCATTCTACTCCACTGGTGTGGTGCATGACCCTTTCTTCAGGGTGCAGACCATTGAGTATGGACTCAGATGGGAGATCAAGGCTTCTATGATTTCTCTTACCATCCCGACGTAGGCGGGGGTGTTAGAGAGAGCCCTCTTATTGGAGAGTTGCCTTGCTGAGCAGTCACCAGTAGTGAGACCCTCCACAGAACGTCACATAGCAGAGTCTTCTGCAGATGGTGGTAGACAAATGTCATAGAGGTCCAAGAGGACCAGACGTATAGGTGGACGACCTCAGGATTCAGGTCCGGTTGTGTGGGGCACCCGAGGTAGAGCCAATCATGCCAGGAGCGGGCAGTGTTACGCAAGTGGTGGGCAATGTCACATGGATCGTGACTGTCCGACCTGCCATACAGATGATTAGAAGATGGTCAATGGATCGCCCAGGCAGAGATATAGGTTCGGCCTAAGAGGTCTGTAGGGAGTAGGCAGACGTGGCAGAGGAGATGGCCATGCAACTGGCGGTTGGTGACGATTCGAGATGTTACCGCCACCACCACTAGGTGGTCCATCCTGACCACATGGAGCAGGAGGACAGGGTCGATCTCACCTCTAGGTAGTTGATGGATACTATCACGACACTCCAATGATAATACAAGGTCTGATATATGTCTACTCCACCTTAGCTGTAGTACTTATGGACACATGTGCCAGTCATTCTTTTATTACCACTTCCCTCATTCGAAGCACAGAGATTCTGAGGGAGTCGTTGGATCTATCCGTATGTCTAGAGACTCATACGAGAGCGAATTCAACAGTTTCACACTCATTCCGGAAGTGCGACCTTACTCTGGGAGGTGAGAGCTTCGACTGTGATCTCCAAGTAGCGGAGTCGAGGCCTTACGGCGTCATCTAGGGTATGGACCATTTATTTACATTCCATGCCTAGATTGAATGTATTAGGCACAAAGTGTGGTATATCTGCATGGATGGGACCAGGTTTACCTTCACCAGTGATAATGGAGCCTTTGTATCATAGGATGGACTTACCCGGAGGAGACTGCAACCGATCACTCATCAGTTGGCTAGCCTTACCCCTGGGGAAGTTGATGTGAAGAGTCCGTGTTATCTGGGAGTGGTGGACCAGTACTCTAATGTCTTCCAGGATGATATTATGGGTATACTTCCTTGAAGAGAGGTAAAATTTTACATTTAATTCTACCTCGAGATGGCACCTATATCTATACCAGCGTATCAGATGTCTCCCACAGAGCTTCGTGAGCTACATGTATAGATGGAGGGCTAACAGGAGAAAGGGTTCATTCATCCCAGTGCATCTCCTAGGGCAGCCCCGATTTTGTTCTCCAAGAAGGAATATGGTATCTTGAGTCTTTTTATTAACTATTGGCACCTCAACCAGGTGACCCTGAAGAACAAGTACCCACTTATGAGGAATTACTAACTCTTTGATCAGCTGAAGAGATCATGATGTTTCTCGAAGATAGACTTTAGATCAGGCTATCACCGACTCAGAGTATGAGATGAGGATGTGCAAAAGACGAAATTATGATGTCAGTATGACCATTATGAGTTCTTGGATATGCCATTCGGTGTAACCAATGATAAATCAATTTTCATGGGACACATGAACAAGATCTTTCAACCATACCTTGATCGCTTTGTAGTAGTCTTCATCGACGACATTCTTATCTAATCAACTATTCAGGATGATCATTCATATCATTTGTGGGTAGTATTAGACAATCATTGAGGTCATCATCATTATTTTTAAGCTCTCTAAGTTCCATTTATGGATCTGATAGGTTAACATTCTAGGTCATGTCATATTGGAGGCTGGATTTGCATAGGATCCAATGATGATTGAGGAGGTACTTGCTTAGGAGCCACCCAAGCATGTGATGGAGATACAGAGTTTCCTGAGTATGGTAGGATACTACCGGAGATATGGGCCAGATTTCTCCAGAGTTTTAGCACCACTTTCAGCATTGATGAAGAATGAGAAACCCTTAGTGTGGTCGGAGAGATACCAATAGTGTTTTCAGGAGATGAAGAAGTGGATGAAAAGTTACCCTATCTTGAGGCTACTAAAGGAGGGCATAGGGTACTTAGTTTACTATGACACATCTAGGACCGGGCTTGGATATGTCTTGATGTAGGAGAAAGCAGGGATCACAGATGGTTCTTGACAGCTGAGAGAGCATGAGAAAAACTATTCTACCCAAGACATAAAGTTAGCATCAATGCTCTTCACCTTGAAGATGTGGAAAAATTACTTAATGGGAGAGCATTTTACATTCTACTCGGATCACAACAGTCTGAAGTATATATTCTCTCAAAAGGACCTGGACATAAGATAGCGATGTTTTCTTGAGATCCTCTAGGACAATGAGATAGATAAAGTCTATAGTCATGGTAAGGGGAAGGTTGTAGCAGATGCACTCATTAAGAGGTCTGGTATATAGCTACTAGGAGAGGTGACGAAACAACTGGCAGCTTTGCAGATATCCTCTGTAGATCAGGATGGAGCCGTTTTTCTTCAGACTCTTACAGTTGCTCCCCCACATCCTCAGCGAGTTAGAGATGCATAGCATGTGGACACTAACTACGAGACACAACATTCTCAAATATACACAGGACATGCACCTGATGGATTTTCTAAAGGTAGGGAGCACGTCATCCTCTTCAGAGGACATACCATGGTACCAGTGTCACTCCAGGAGGATGTTTTGAGGGAGTTAAACACATCCCCTCTATAGGTATATCTAGGAGTGGCGAAGTTGTACCAGGATCTCCGATTCCAACACTAGTGGTCGGGGATGAGGAAAGTAGTATTAGAGTTTGTCTCTCGATTCCTCACCTATCAGCAAGTGAAGGGTGAGAATTATGTACCAGTAGGCTTTGTTCAACCCTTATAGGTCCCATAGTGGACGTGGGATGAGATGTACATGGACTTAATTATGGTAATTCTACATACATCCATGGGTCTTGACTTGATTAGGGTGATCGTCGACCGACTCACCAAGTCAGCCCACTTCCTACCGATCAGAGAGCTTGGTTCAGTAGAGATCTTGGGACACCTCTATGTGCCGGAGTTTGTGTGGCTACATGGATTACCCACAAATATTGTCTCCAATTGTGACGAACGTTTTACTTCTCGAATGTGGAAAGTGTTTCAGGAGGCTTTCAAAACATAGCATAATTTTAGCACCGCCTTCCATCCGCAGATGAATGGCCAGACTGATCGGACCATTCAGACCCTCTAGAACATGCTATGTGCTTGCATTCTCGACTTTGGTCACAGCTGGGAGGATAACTTGACTTTGGTGGAGTTTTCTTAAAACAACATCTATCACTCCAACATTTGGATGGAACCTTTTAAGGTGTTCTACATGCGACCTTTCAAATCGTCTTTGTGTGGGACTGACCTAGGGGAGTCAGCACTAGTGGGACAAGAGATGGTACGAGCTACCATGGAGAAGGTTTAATTCATCTAGGAGTAGATGAAGGCTGGAAAGAGTAGGGAGAAGTCTTATGCAGACAGAAGATTGAGACCTCTGGAGTTCAAGGATGGTGACCATGACTTTCTACGCGTCTCACCCCGATGAGGTTTATAGAGATTTGGCTCAGGAAAAAAGTTATCTCTGAGGTTCCTCAGACCTTTTCAGGTCCTTAGTAGATTTTTCGAGGAGGAATACCACTTAACTCTTCCACCTCGGTTGTACCGGGTGCATGACATCTTCCACGTATTCCAGCTGAGAAGATACTTACCAGACCAATCCCATGTCGTCGACCACAGCGAGCTGGACATCGACGATGGGGTGATGTTTTCAGAGGATCCAGTTGATATTAAGGATCGATAGGAGCGAGTCCTTCATGGGAAGTCGATACTTCTGGTGCGCCATCCCTGGTAGCATGGGAACCTCCAGGATAACACATGGGAGCGGGAGGCTCAGATTCGTGCTCAGTACCCCCACTTGTTTTCCATGTTTTGTGATGTGGATTTCAGAGACACAAAGCCCTAAGGTGTGGATAATATAAAGACTCGAAATTTCTATGTATTTTTTTAAATATATGACAATTTTACGAGTCTTAAAATATTGACGGTGTGTGATTCCTGGGGCCAGTGTGCCCGGAATGAATTTATGATCTTTTTTTTGGGTACCTTCAGTAAACGTGCGAGCGGGTTTTGGTAGCTTTTGAACCTTTGATTGGAATTGAAATCTGAGGAAACTGTTGAACTTACAGTGCTAATAATCTCTTAAGGGGACCGTCCCCTTGACTGTAGTAGGTCAAGGGGGAAAGATATAATTTTGATTTTTTTGGAAATAGAAATAAAATAAAATAATATTTTATTTTATTTATCTTTTTGATAAAACCTCCCATGTGAATAGTTTAAAGGTGGGGACCACCTGAACTAATACCTCCCACATGTGGTTTATGTTGGTGGGGACCACCTGATCCTAAAACCCCCCAATTTTGAATTCCTAATGTTGGGGACTCCAAAATGCTCATAATGGGAGAAACTCATAAACTCCCTCTTTAATGTGGAGAAGTCTCTTGAACTTCATCCACATTAATTATGCCATCACCTATTGATTAATGGTGCCAATTCAAATTAAATTAATAAAACCTAATGTAATTTATATTGTCTATTATTTTGTTGGGAGAAGTTTTGGAAAATAACTTGGAGAAACTTTTACCCTCTCCAACGAAGAACACCTCTCAACGAAGAACGTCCACCATAGATAACAGAATAAGGAAACGGACCCCGAGCCGGATCCGAAGCACCATGCGGAGGCATCCAAAGTAGGATGTCTTCGATGAAAATGAATTGATGATTGGGGAAACACTAACATCACCGACTTGACCACTTCCAATGTCAGTGTTAAATCATGGTTGGAGATTAATTATATGTGATTAATATTTTTCCCATGTTCTTCCTTTCTATATAAAGAACACGGATGAAATCTCTCTAACTAGTTGCTCCGCAGATGTTTTTTTTGTGGGTTTAAGAATAGTGATTTACTGAGGTTTTGGGGTTTGATGTTTTAAATATCTTCCATACATGTTCTTGATTAAAAATTTGTGAACCACTTGCTACCGCTATAACGTGGAATGTGTGGGCCAAAAAAACATGGCCCGACCACTCGTCATTTTCTGGTAATTTTTGTTTGTGTTCCTCACGATGAAGGCGAAAAACGGATGATGGTCGGTCAAGATGGTTGTCTCCAAAGGCACGGCGCATGACCACGCCACACGACCAACCACGGAAGACCGCTGCACCATGGCATCTGTGCTGCCCTACGGCCTCGCAGCCCCGCGACCCTCCATGCCTCCCCACAACCTCACCGCCTTGCGGCATGCCTCGCCGCCCTTGCAGCCTCATCGCCTGTGGCCTCCACGCCCCTAGGCCCTCGCATCCTTCCGCACTACCCTCATGGACTCACTGCACCGCGGCCCACCGTGCCTCCCCGCGGCCTCATCACCTCATGGACCTCCACACCACCCTCCCGGACTCGCCACCCCACAACCTTCGTGGCCTCACCGCCCTAGGGCCTCACCGCCATGCGGCCCCCGTAGCCTCGTACCACCCTCGTGGCCACGGGGCTAGGCGCAGTGGGCCTGGCCGGACCCAGCGGGAAAGAATAGACCCAGAAGTCTGGTTAGACCCGAATCGGATTGGGTAGGCCCAAGCCGGGTCGTGCCAATTCTGTCCGACCGTGTCTGACCAGACCCAAGCCAACATCAATCTTTTCACTCTATCGGCTATAACTTTGGAACCGAGAGTCCATTTGATGAACTGTAAGTAGCACTGTAAACCTTGGATCAAGATGGTCCATTTGTGTATACCCCACTAAAGTTTTGGATAATGTTGGAGTATGATTGGGATGGATCGAGCACGAATTCCACTGGGCCCTCAGGACTGAAAGGCTAATAACTTACAGACCATGTGCCCGATTGATGAACCTTCTATTCCATTGAGACCCCTATGGAATGATGGTCCTTTGTGTTACTTCTTCATGGGAATTCATGGAAGATGGAGTATCGGCCAGTTTCTTGAGAAGAAGAACCTTCCAGAGACGAGCAAGATTAGTGTGGGAACCTAGTAGTTTACTTAGACGTGAAGAATGAATAGTGATCATGTGAGGGTCAGCACCTAGAGATCCTATGTGGGTGAGCACCGAGCGATCATGTGTGGGTCAGCACCGAGCGATCCTGTAGGGGCTAGCACCGAGCGATACTGTGTTTGTGAACACCTAGAGATCCTTTGTGGGTCAGCACCGAGTGATCCTATTTTCAACTACAGTAGAGCCACATAACATAGTATGATGAATTATTAGTTACATCTAATCATATTAACTAATATAGATAAGGTTTACCTAGTGTGTGCTGATTCTATTCCTTGTGGTACTTTCCATCGTGATAATACCATGGATTATTCTTCTGTGTGGAATACATGTGTGGTACTTAACTTCGTGTTATTCCTTTCTTTGTGGAATTGTTAAGATTTGGGATTTGAGTTGGACTCTGTGTTTCCTCATGATTGAGATGGGTATACATGATAACATAGGTATATGTATGGGCATATACCTATGTTCGGCTTTCAGTTGATTTCATGCTTTTTGGTTTACCCTTTATATATTTTGTGAAACCTTGAGGGTCTCAGGGTCCATACTGAGATCGTTATACTCACCCCTACATGGGCTATGCCTGCGCCTCATTGTGTTTGGTGTAGACGATGTACAACGCTGACTGAGGAAGAGAGTACACGGACAGGAGGTAGCTCGGAGGTGGACCCTAGACAAGGCGTACCACAAAGAAAACGGTTCGAGATCTATACCAACCCTTCAGGTAGGATCCTTGGCAGGTGATCATAGGAACTATTCCAATTTACATGTACTATCAGTTTCTTATACTTTCCAGATGGGCTTGTATTCTGTCTCCTTTTACACACTATTCTCACTCTGTTTACTAATTAGAATACTTGAGTTTGTATCTTGCTATGTGCTTGGATGTATGTGTTTATAGGTTATAAAGGCAATGCATTCCTAGTTTTAGAGAATACACCTTTAGTGCTAGTCACCAGCCCCTAGCCTATGGAAACCGGGCATGGGGTAGTCATAGCACGAGCCCTAGGAGATGAGTCAGGACATGATCTAAGAAGTCCACAAGAATCCACGATCCAAAAGCTCTGTGATCCACACAAAAAAACAAATGTATCATGAGGTAGTACTAAAAATGTTTGATACATTAAATTTACCCATGTATCGGATGATATTATCCGCAAAAGAACCAAATAGACAAAGCATGAGTTATAAGAAAACTAAGAAGGTTTTCCCAAATCACTTCCCTAATCTGGACACTAGGGTTGAAATGTTATCCCAATTTATATAAAACTACTCAGAAAAAAAAATTATAGCACAATACAACCAAGATCTCAAAACCATTTGTACCCAAAAAAATTAATATCAATTAAAATCAATTTTTCCAACAAGTTATTTTTTTAGAAAAATAACTAGAAAAACATTAAAACAGTTTCTCAACATTCCTTTGGAATATTCATTCAATTGTTCACAACACACACCACATTCATGCATATAATCCTCCTTATACTCACGAGCGGTGAGTTATTCTTCCACAAAGCATTCACTTAGTGGGCCACTTTGGAATGGGTTCTTCATGAACATATCCATCCCAAGATTTCTATGGTGGTCCTTAACTCCCATATCCATCCAATTATAATTCATATTAACACACACCATGAACTTTTTAAACACATTCAAAATCCATGTGTGTTCAAAGAATTCAGTCCCTTTAAATAAAACCTTTACTTTATTTAAAACCATTCAGAACGCCAATAAAAAAATAGAATCATTTGATTAAAAAAACTGTTATGGAAAAAATCTCAATCAAATCTAGGTTTCACTATTTGATAAAATCCCGATTTTAAATTAAATATTTAAAATCCATGATCAAAAGAACTTTATTCAAACCCCCCAATTTTCCATATTTCCTTAATTTACAAAACCATCACGTGATAGGGTTTCCCAAAAGAAATCAATAGCCAAATCAAAAAAAATTCAACACATGATATTCAAATTGAAATCATGCCAATTTGTTATACTATGTGGAGTCGCGAGTGAATCCACCTACCTCAATAGTTTTAGTGAATACCGACAATAGAAAATGAATTCTAAAGCATCCAGGTTGATTCTCTAGAATAAAGACCTTAGTTCCCTTATAATGTAACGCCCCGACCCCAGTTACCCAGAGTCGGTGCATTACTTCGTAACATTGGCATGATCACAAAAGATCAAGTCTCAAAAGACCGATTTGTTTAGTAACCTTGGAAACACTAGATACATTCATATGTCTTACATTACATCATAAAGTAAAACAAAAATACAACATCTTCTCTTCATATCCCCTCATATTATCCCTGTAGGACATTCATAATATACTACTTCACATCCTGGAAAAATTAAAACATTGAAAGGTGTGAGCTCAGATGCTCAGTAAGGATAACAATATAGCGGAAGCTTTCATAAATAAACATTAACATTTAAGGCAATGTATAACTAAAACAAACGCCTTTTAAACTTGAACATTTGCATAATATGGGAAAAGAAAAATGAAATAATGCCATTTACTTACTCACATGGATATTCTACTGGTCGAATAATCACATGAAATATCAATAACCACTTTCATAATGATGGAATGCATAATGTCAGACTATCATAACCACGTAGCCAAGGCCTCGTGCCAAGACTAAAAATAATATTTTGTCAAGGACTTGTGCCAAGACAGTAGTTTGTCTCATGAGACCTACCGATGCATCGAGGAGCTATAGCGGGCTCCACCCGTCACTTATTAAGTCCAATGCATTCCTCATATGAACAGGTTTAAACATATCATAAACCATAACATAATCATATCACATAAAACATGCATAAAGGAAACATAAAATGTCCACATTTCAATCACAAGATATCAATAAAACACATTGATATAATAAAAACACTTTCAAAATCATTTTCAATACCAAAATAAATGTAAAGTAAAACTTTGAATTTATTTTTCGTTTAAAAAAAGTTATGGATTGTAGAGGAAGCCGAAACTCAAATAATGGTCACGGCGGCGGAGAAGTCATTGTCGCTGCATACGTACAATAAGAAAAACATTCCTTTTTGTTGTATAGTAAAATGCTTCGTATAAAAATATTCCTTTTGAATAAACGTAAAAGTCAAAGGGGTTTATACACCGTATAAAATAAATTTGTGTATAAAACAAAATATGCCTCAATGAATGGTGATTGAGACGAAGTCCCTTAAAAAGATCAATTTTTTTAATAAAATAAATCTATTATGTGTATTCACTATAAGTACACATATATCAAGTAAAAATACAAGATAGGACATAATAATATCATAAAATAGTTTGAATGTAGGAGATTAACCCAAATAATGGAAATTGGGTTAAGAAGTTCCCTTACCTTGCGTCCTGTCTTGACTCGACCGTTCATTAACCTCCTGAATAATAAACTAGAGTTAATTTATAATTTCTTAAGAACCTTTTCCAAGTTTTTTATTCCTTTTATGTCACTTATTACCATGTTATTAACATTATTTAATTATTTAATTTGTAACGGTCGATTTGTCGATCTTTGGTACTTGAGTCAAAAATAAACTTCTTCTAATTACAAGGTGTTCATGTGGTGAACTATCCATTATATCCAGAATTATATTCATGATGTAGATATCATATATAACATATATATCCAGTATATACATTCGTTTATAATATTACATAACATTTATAGGTAATAAATGAAATGCACCGTTCATGGAGACGGTAAGTCGTACGTACACATGAACGCTAATTTCATTTCTATTTCCTATTTTAATGGAATGAAACATAATGATATAAAGTTATAATATAATTACAGTATAATATAATGCATAATACCATTTACTCCATCCTTTATACATCCCACATATGGTATTAACAATTCAAATCACTTTGAGGGGGCGGTAGTCCGCACTTCCTAAAATGAAAATATCGTGTTTACCCATAATGGATCCCATAAAGGTATGCCATAAATGAAAAATACAGAAGCTTAAGTAAAACATAAACATATTATATATCATATATAATATAGTGACATCTTAATGGCCACCTTTGAAGGTGTTATATGAGTGTTGAACAATCATCATTTCGTGAGGCAGAAATTCGCCATCCACAGAAATAGTATGTTCTTTAACCATTAGATGTAGGTGTGTGTAACTGTAGCTAGAATACCTCTTATAACAACATCCTAATATATTTATTATACTGGTGTTGTTACAAAAGAAATGGATAAAAAGATTTTAGAGTGTTCGAGAAGAAAAATAACACAAAATAACATAAGAGAAGACATTACCTTAGAATCGGGTAACTCTTTTTTGATTTGAGCCGAAGGCTTCTTTGGGAAGAATTATACCCAAAGTGAGGCTTCTATAAGTAAGAGAGGGAAGTTGGGAGAGTATTTTGGAAGAGTTTGGTCGAGCCAAATGGCTTGAATGTGTGAATAAGGTGGGAGTGGTGGGGGCCTTTTATAAGAGGAGAGAAGGGCACTCTTGGATTGTAATGAAATGTTACTTTATTATACAATGAGTTTCAGATTTTAAAGGTCCCACACTTATATATTTCGAGGCTAAGGTGATAAGGTTTCTAAATATACTCATCCAATAGGCTTTGGAAAAGTTTAATTCTTAGATTTTACATTATCCTTCCATTTTATTAAAATCGTTAATTAATGAGGTAATCGCTGCATCATCATGGTGTCATAAATAATTTAATTTATTTAATGTCTAAAGATTATTAAAAAACTATAATTATGTAGGAAATCTTTTTATCTTTCTAATTAATATTTATAGTAAAAAATATGACTTGTATAACCCCATTTAAAAATTGGTTTAGTAAAACAACTTATGTTTGTGACATTTTTATTTTAACTTTAAATGAAAAGTTATTTATGTCATTTTCCTACCAAAGTTGCTCCATGGGGTCCCCAAGATGACCCATGGATTTTATTGGTCGGCCATGACACAGAAAATAGGGGTAGGACAAGTGTAAAGGTATTTTAATATTTTTATAATATCATTTTTACCTTAAATTTCACTAATTACCTTTAATCACGATTAATTAAACTTAAACGTTACTATTCACCAAAAATTATTTTAATCCCATTGAACCAAATTTTAATTCCTAATGACAACCATGTATGTTGGATTTCTAAAATTCATTACACAGACGTGGTAATGTTTCATTTAAACGAAAAATCAGTTTTTTAACTACCACTTAGTGGTTTCACTATTCATCAAAAATTGATGTTTTTCAGAACAATGCCAAAATTTCACCCTAAGCTATAATTGACCATCTGAATTCAAAAATGATGTCTATTTTACAAAATTACAAAAATATAAGTTTAATTAATTAATTTTATAATTAATTCCCGCTGTCACAACAAATAGCGTGTTTTTAAGAAATAATATATATTAATAGATTGACAATTGTTTATGTCCAATTTCAAAGTGAAATTAATTCTAATGATCATAATTGGATAAAATTATAAAAATATATTATAATTATATTTTAAAATCACTCAATAGTATAATTTATCACTATATATTATTTTGATTAAAAAAGTTGTTTTTAAGTATGTTTCACTATTCATATAAAATTGGAAGTTCTCAGAAAATTACAAAAAATTCAACATAGTATAATTTTGATATTATGAATAAAAAAATGAAGTCCATTTTGAAATATAAAATTTCTATAATTTTAAAAAGTGGGTATTACTATTCATAACGGCTACTTTTATTAGTCGCGGTGTGTTAGAACTCAAAGTTGCGTACAATTCAAACTATTGCATTATTGAATGAGAAGTGTATCGTGGAAGCTCGGGGTGTTACATATACTATCACATCTAAGACAAAATACAATCATTTTTAGAACCCACCATATTATATATACCCATAGCAGACATAGATCTGAGAATAAAAGAGAAGAAAAAAATTAAATCTAAGTAGGTCAAAAGAAACATGATGAGATCAAAGAAGAACGTCACTTACCAAGTGAATAGAGCTTCCAAATGCCAAGGGAGGGTCGAGGACTATTTCATAAATGATTGTGAGAGATTCCACAACATTAAATGATGATAAATATCAAATTAGAGTTATTTATGAGAAAAAATTATCAAGTGGGATGAAAAACGAGTATGATCCTTAAAAATAGGATCTTACTTTTCCGTGTGCATGGTTAGTCATCACTGTTAAGTAAAACATGAAATAATTGTGTGTCATCCACTATAAAAAATGTGACTATGTGCATTATTTCTCCTAGGAAATCTGCATGGTTTGGAATAATCATTCATAGACCATGCACCTCTATTTTCACCAAAACATTCTGAAATTGTACCAAACTCTCCTATACATTACAATTAATCTTTATAAGATTTTTAATCACATAGTAAGGGTTAAATAAAAGCTAAGGGGGTACTAAATTATACTCTCCATTAGTCTATAAATTTATAGAATTTATAAAACCCTCACTTCCCTGAAAGGGTTCCTTCGATGTCTCTTTCATTTACCTCTGGCATTACCAAGTTTATTCCGGAATATTACAATGTTTCAGTAAAACCTACACTAGACCAATGATTTTTCTAGGAAATACTTTCCCCTAAATATCCATAATCTATACCAGGATATGTACCAATGAACCATTTTTCTCTAGGTAAATGTTATCCCATCCAAAAACATTGTCAGGATTGGGCTGATACATTTTCAACTATGATATATGGAACACATTATGTACAAAAGTAAATTCTGGGGGAAATACCACCTCGTTTACTAACTCTCTAACCTGTTTAAGTGTATGAAAATGTCAACTATACCAAGGAGATAACTGTCCCTGCTTTTTGAAAGGAAGATGTCCTAGTTTTAGAGAGATCCTCAACAACACATGATCACACATGGTAAATGATAACGGCCATCGACGATGATTAACATAATATTTCTATGAAATCATAGCCATACCCATTTTATTTCTCACAAAATTATTCTTCTCCATTGCTTCATTGACTAGGCTTGGTCCATGTAGTGAAGTCCCACTTATTTCCACCTAGCATAGGGGAGAACGAATAGGACGCCTATAAAATGCTTCAAACATACCAATTTTTATGAAGGTCTAAGAGATTTTATTATACGAGAACTCCAGCTAGGGTACATGCTCCATCCATAAGTCACCAAAATCCATTACAGAAGCTACAACGTGAATTCCTACATATACATCGTCTTTTCGGATTATCCATCCATATGAGAATGATACGCCATACTCAAATCCAACTGATTCGGAAGGACTTTCTATATAGATTTCTAGAAATGAGATGTGAACCTAAAATCTCTCTTAGAAGATCGAAACTGGTATTCCATGCCTCTTAACCGCTTCCGAGATATAGATTTTGGATAGATCCTCGACCATTTCAGTTTCACGAATGGGAATGAAATGAGCATACTTCATAATCTAATCCACTATAGCCAATACAACATCATGCTTATGAACCGTTCTTGGGGGACCTGTGACAAAATCCATAAAAATACTATCCCATTTCTACACTAGATTGGTAAATACTACAACATACCTCCAGGTCTCTGGTGCTTTTCGTTATCTTACTGACAAGTTATGAACTACAAGAATAACTTGGAAACATTTATTTTCATGTTTTTCATTAAAACATCACCTTAAATTCCTTATACATCTTTAATATTCCTGGATGTACAACCTATCTCGAATATTAGTAAACATGAAGGCGTTGTTCATGAATATCCATAAGTTCAAAAATTAGTTATCTAAAACATAATGATGAACTCCAAAAAAATTTCCGTCCCTCAATGGTCTCCCCACCATTGAGTTTTGAACTCATAAATAGGAATCAGTAAAAATAAAAATGCAACTTCACTACGGTCTTCACATTCCAGATGCATGTTTTCTAGGACCGATATCAACATATATTCATCTTATGTTCCCCTTTCCATCTATGTGTGTGCCTTTCTGCCGAATGCACCTTCCATCATTTTACCTTTCCCTAGTTTATACATCCGGTCAATGTCAAAATTCTTGAGAAACTCCCTCAATATCCTTTTCCTTATATTCAAATATCATTGTGGGAAAATTTATTTCAATATATTATGATCCATGAACAAAAGAACATCCTCACCCATGAGAGAGTGAGGCCATGCCTTCAATGCATGAATGATTGTAGCAAACTACCAGTCATGTGTTGTGTAGTTTTTATCATGAACTCTCACATTCCTTCAAAAATAAGATAAAACATGTTATCTTAGAATCATATCAAATTCCATAACCAATCTGAAATAATCATAGTACACCACATTCCACTTTCTATGTTGTTGAAATATCAAGATATGTGATGATATATGAAAAACAATTAGCGCTTGGAAAGTGATATGGAATTCCACAATCCATTAAAATGGATAATTCATCTTTTTCAAAGCTATCATTAGAAAAGATCAATGATAAAAGTCAGTCACAAAGAATCGGTAATAACCAGCTAGACTATGAGACATCGTATCTCAATGAAATTAGTTTTAGGTTTCCATTTTATCAAAACTTCTATGTTATCAAGGTATACTAAAATGCCTTTTTTCAGAAATCACATGGCTGATAAAGCATACCACTTCAATACAAAAGTCCCACTTAGACAATTTGGCATACAAATGATGGCCTCTCAAGATTACAGACACTATCTCCATGTGTTTAAAATTCTCATTTCTTTCCCTTTAATAAAACAATAAGTCATCCACAAACAACACAAAAAAATAATCCAAATATGTATGAAATATCTGATTCATCAAAACTATAATGGCGTCTATTGAATTTGAAAGACAAAAAGCCATATCGACATATTTATAATGTCCATATCTTCTTTTGAAAGATGCCTTTGGAATATAATATTTCTGATCTCACAATTAATGATATCATGATCACATGTCAATTTTGGAGAAGTTCTGAGATCCCCCCAGTTGATCAAAAACATAATCAATTCATGGTATTGGATAACCATTCTTTACCGTAAATTGGTTAATATTACAATAATCCACACACAATCTTATAGTTCCATCTACTTTCATTATGAACAAGACCAGTGTTTCTCATATAGATGAACATTGCTAAATTAAACACTTGCTTTCCATCAACTCCAAATATATATTCAATTCCTTTAACAATATTGGTGACATATTATATGATGGAAGGGAAATAGGCTTGGTCCTCAGGAGGAGATCAATTGTAAAATCCACTTCCCTTATAGGTGGTAACTCTATCAAGTACATGGGAAAGAAAACTCGAAATTGATCAAAAACTATTGTAAAACAAGTATCCTCAGTCTCTTCCATTGATTCCAAATTCATCACCTCTAACCGGTATGAGATCATTCCCACCACTAGTGCCAACAAGGCTATTGCAGATTTCATTACAACCTTCTCTCCTCTAAAGGGATGCTTGATAATTTCCTCTTCCGAAAAATTCATAGTCCTTCTATCACGGTCGATGTGATCAATAATAATCATCAAAAAATCTATACCTAGGATTACATCATTGGCATTCATCTCCATCATCATGAAGCCCCACTCCAGCACACCTTTATAAACAGTTATCCAACAAGCTCTACACATGAAGTCTCAAAATTATCATTCATCAAGAATAGTTTAATGTTATATCATAAAAGGAATCATCTCTTGTTTTAAACATATCATGTCAAAAACTCGAGAAGCAAAAATGGAATGAGATTCACCATTATCAAACAACACTTTCATGTGTGAGGAATTCAAAAGAATCGTACATCTCATCGTAGATGGTCTATTCAGATCATCCAAAATCATCTACTCATCTCCATACAATTAAATATTCATTTAACTCTTATGTCTATTTCTGTGATGAGGTTTTCCACCCTGAAGAATCATGGTATTCTAAGAATCAGCATGGATAGCTTTACTCTGCGGATAAGATTGAGTCTACTATCCTCACATCTTTGAAGCATAACATGCCTATGCCGCCTGAGAAGTGTCTCGAGCACTAGACCTCATAGCACTACGAAAATATTTCTAAATATGTCTAATATTATTAAATTGTAGAATGATCTAGGTTGTATAGTACACAATTTCTTTATGTATATAAGTCAATTACATCGGAAATAGCCCAATTTCCTCTTGGGTCATGGAGGAAGGTTCACTGGTCCAGTCGTCTGATGATGAGTCCCACTCCCACCTTTGAAATAGGGGTCTCCCTTATGATTCCCCCAATTATTCAGGTTCCTAGAATTTCCCACATGTATTATCATACTTCCTCTCTGATAGCTCTCGAGATATCCCACTCAGCCATTATTCCACTATACACCATCAATGTACAATTTGTATTACAGAGAACCACCATCTTCATGAAAATCTCCTATATTAGTCTGGATTCAATGATGGTGCCTTCAAGGATGCACTCTCTCAAGCTTAAGGTGAAAAGAACACTAAATATAAGAATTTAGCTGAAAACTCATTGACATATAGATTTTACAGTTTCTTGTTAAATTAGTCTATCTTTCTCTGCATTCTGAATGTGTGATGATATAATTATTTGTTAAACAATTCCTCATACTCAAACCATGCAAGGCCTTGATACCCTTTAGCATGAATCAGTTTTTCACCCAATTGACTTGAGAGATCCAAAATCATAAATATGGAAAGGTTGTATTTGATCTCTGTTGATGTGTTGATGAATTTGATGATACGATTCCTGATGTTCTTCCACGCCACCACATCATCAGGTTCATAATCACCCCAGAAGATATGTGGATTCTACTTTATGAACTAGATGGAATGATCCACATTACATGGATCATCCCTCTCGTTCCTAGTGTCCACAACATAAAACACATGAACTAAAATCAGAACTAGCTCTTGGTTAACATGTGGCTTTGGTGAAACCACATTCATTACATATTCTTCCAGTTGGTCTCTACAATGCCTACATGGTGCTATATCTAGACCAACAAAAAACTCAGTAAGTATAAATCCCTAAAAACTAATGGTTTCACATTTCAAATTCTACTGCATAAACTATCAGAACCTTTTTTTCCAAATAACCACTTTTTGGTTCATCCAATCTGGAAAATTCATTCTTTATTTTTAAAATGAAATAATTTTCAAAATACATGAAGTATCCTCTTTTCAAAATCATTCATGTGTAAATAAATTCTGTATTTTTAAAAAATATACACCTTTACACAAAGATCATAAATCATTACTCCATATGAAATATGAAATTCTAGTGGGAATTAATTCCACTAAAATTCATGAAATTCTCCTTTAATTAGATATCCCTTAACAATGAGATTCCAAGATCCTATAAATGTATCTAAAACACTTCTATACCCAAATCCCTAGTAATTTGATGTTCATAATAAATAGGACAACAACATCCTTTTATGATATACATATCATTGACCAACATTCCTACTTCTTTCTATAATCACCAACCATGTAATAGACAATAACAAATTTTTACTCCAAGACCAACAAAAATGATGACTATATTTTAGGCAAGGACCAAACAAGAAGATACCATTTGTAATGACTCACGTATTCCTATTGGTTTGAGAATAAAAAACCCATTACTTAGACTTAATAGGAACCACCATGAGGTTAAATGATAGAAATAAATCCTGAAAGGTTTAAAATACACATGGTGGATGATTTTCATTTTTATAATAAATTTATTAACCCCACAAGCCATAACCAAAAAACACACTAAATGATTCGTGAATAAAATCAAGAAAACACATCTAATTTATTCATATAAAAGACTCCTTAATGTGTGGAACAATGTAATACCAAACCACTATCAAATAAAACAATGGAATAACCACTAAATATTCCATGAATACCACAAGACTCTAAACTCCATAAGCTATGTTCTCATCAATCACCAAACAACCCAAGTATCATGACATGGTATTAAAAATGTGTAGTAATTTACCTTTTCCAATATATCAAAAGATAGTATCTACAAAGGAACCAAATATAAAAAGAATTGGTGAGTATAAAACTTAGTAGGATTTTTTATACTCATGAGTGGTGAGTTATCCTTCCACTAATTCTTCACATAGTGGACCACCTTGATGGGGGTACTTCACTCCCATATATGTCCAAACCTTATTATGGGGGTCCGTAAAACCCAAAACCTTCCCATTCCAATTCATATGAACACAAATCATGATCCATGCTAAACCTATGCCAAATACAAGTGTGGTTATAAAATACAAACCCTTTCCATAAAACAATTTTTTTATAGAAAAAAAAGTAAGAAATAATATTAAAAAACCAATTCATTTCAATAAAGCATTACATTTCTTGAAAAAATATCAATCAAAACCATGTGACATTATTCCCAAAAATCCCTATTTTAAAATCCACATTTTAAAACCAATATCAAAACAACTTTATTCAAAACAAAAAATTTCCATATTTGCAAAACTTACCAAACAATCACATAACAGGGTTCCAAACAATTTGTCAGAAAAAAAATAACACTCAATTAAACAAAATATATTAAATTTTAAATCATGCCAACCAGTTCTAATATGTGGAGTAAATAG
Organism: Viscum album; assembly: GCA_963277665.1. NCBI lineage: Eukaryota > Viridiplantae > Streptophyta > Magnoliopsida > Santalales > Viscaceae > Viscum > Viscum album. The sequence goes on from OY728146.1 coordinate 1,560,768,767, forward strand.
TGAAGTCACCTACCTGGAATGTTTTGGTGAATGCCAAAAAAGAATGAAGAATGCTCTAGCAACCAAGTTGATTATCCACAAAAATGACCATAGATCCCTTATATTATTATAACCAAGACCAAATATCATCATATTTTTCATCCACTGTCTTATATCTACCCATAACAGGTTTTTATATGGGAATGAAAGAAAAGTGGTGATGTATATCTTAAGAAACGTGACAAGAACTAATAGGAATGTCACATACTGAGAGAATCGGGATTTCAAAACCCAAAGGAGGGCTTCGTATCAATTCCTAAACTCTATGGAGAGGTTTCCAAACCATTAATTTATGGAATTATTGAATTATGTCCTTTTAGGATAAAAAATGAGTATGTTGGAATAGATATGAGTAAGATGCTAAAAAAGGATACAACGTTTTTCCTTTACATGGTTAGTCCACACTGTTAAGAAAACCATGCTTCTCCCACTATCCTAAAAATACATGTGTGAATACATTATATTAGGACGTCTTTATGTTATGGTAAAACAATGAATAGACCGTGCACCTCTATGTTGGCTCTAAAAATGCCTTGAAATACTACCCAACTCTCCCATCCTTCACCCTTACACTTTATAATCATTAAAATCACAATGTAAGGGTTACATTCCTTATATTTTGGGTACTAAAAGAAAACTTTTCATGATGAAAATAAAAACATACATAACATTCCTCCAAATTTTAATGAAGAAACAAACACTCAAATAGATACCCCCCTAACTAGGACCATATAAACTAAAAAGTATTTAATCACTTTATTGGAGTTGAATCAAACCTACATAGAGGTCCAAAACTGAAAAAAAGTGAGTGCAATAACCATGGAAGTCCTCCCAATGGTAATCTCTACTGAGGAAATAATCATGATAAAGAGTCAAATTGTCATGGATTTCATCCTTATTTTAATGAATAAACTATTAATCCAAGAGGTAAATTATAATGTTTATTCTATAGATTTCCTCCAAATTAAGAATAGGGACACAAAGAAATTGTTCAAAGGTTTTCCAATAGACAATTTGAATACCATTAAGGTCTTATATATGGTAACCATTATAGATCACATAACTGAGGAAAAATATCCAATATATGTTTCATTTCTCCCCATGATTATGAATAATTTACAAGCCATGAATATCCTCACCATAAAATCTATTATGATGGTACTCCTCAAGATGAATAATTAAACCCATAAAAATGGTTTCTCTTTGGCCATGGTTGGAATAATATTTTGATTTTTTCTAATAAATTAATTGTGGTGGTTTTTCAAAATTATTTAACATAACATCATGAATATATGAATTTTTTTATGTTTATAGATATGGGAAAATAATAATTCTGATCATCCTGGTTTTTGGACCATTTTAACATGGAATAAGTTACAAATACAAAGGTTAATCAACCCTTAATTAACAAAAAGAGATTGATAAATATCCTAATACTGAAAAAAACCAACTGAACATATATTGAGGATGCATTTGATTTTGAAAACATGTGGAAGGCAATTAGTAACTCTATGATTTATGTTATATACTGGAACCTTCCCACCACTCCGTAAGATATTACCTGGCTCATTGAGAAATAATATATAACATTATTTTTCCAATGAATTGTGGTTACATTAAAAAAGATATTGTATTTATGATTAATTTTAACTAAATATATTAATCCTATAAGGATTCTATATGAGAAATACCTATAGGTTCACCATCTCACTCAATTATTTTCAAGCACCCTATAACATGGATGAAAATATACAGGACTTTAAAACTTATTCATGTATAACCCTTGGGAATTTATACAAATCATTTAATATGATTACCTCCCAATATATTAGAGTTTGACAAAAGTATTCAATACAATATTACACATTTATAATTCATTATTAATGAAGTTGATATATTTTAATTACAAATAATATCATAGATACATCATTTGATGGAGAATATAACGATATATCCACAATGCCTAAAAAATATAAATGAAATACCAATAAATTAGGTTAGTGGAATATGATCTACTCCTTCATCGAGAAGACATATTCTTAATGTGAACATGTAATTCAAAGGATCCTCCATGAATCAATTAAAATAGAAAAAATGAAATTATTAATTTTTAGTTGAAACTAGTTATGATAAAATAATGACAAATAATAGGATCTCTGTATTCAGAATTAGAAATAGATGAACCATATATATATGTTATTAAAATATAATCTAGAAATTCATAACGATCAGAGGTTATAGCTACAATATCACATGGTCAAATGCATCTTACATGGATAAAGGAAATTTAAACCCCACTTCCATCTCATATACTATTAACTATACATATGGAAGCCCTAGTAACCATTATATATATTTTAGGGAAGTTATTATCCCAAAGGCTTGTGTTGGTCCTAAAAATATCTAGTATGATATAACTTATACCGTAATTGTGTTCAGTCAATGTTAGAAGAAATTCATTTTGAATTATAAATCCACGGAAACCATCTTCTTATCCTCAATAATATTGATAAAATAAAATGAAAAAAATAAGGCTTATAAATCATTAATTCCCATAAATGGACTAATTATAATTAAAAAATTCGGATAATAATAAAAATAGTTACACTAATTATAATAAAGCCATATAAATCACATATATAGAAAATGTCTATCTTACAAAAGAATAATTATTTTTTCTACCAAAAAAAGGAAAAACGATCCATATAGTGGACCTAAAACTAAATTCACTGATATATTATATGTTCTTATCAAGAATATTATCAAGACAAATCTATGTAAAGTCATCATCCATCAAAATGACAAGTTATTTACTCAATTCTACCTTTATAAAAAGAATTTACATGAACCACAAAGATACAAGAGGTTATTTCTTCCCTATAATTTGATATCCCTGATTGAAATCAACATGTACAGTTGAATAAGTATTCATTCCCCAAATGAGATAATTTTACCCCACCACCATCGAATTTCAAAAATCCAAACTTCCCAACCACTAGTGGAATGTGTGATGTCAAAAAAATTCTCACTTAATGTACTTCCCAATGTTACATGATATTTTGAATCCATAAATAATATAAGTTAGTAAATCTCATCTTTTTTTACATGCACCGAAATTTCATGTATTAATATGGAACAACTACTTGGGAATTATATCTATCACTTTTTTAGTGTATCCATTAAAAAAATATTTACCATTTTATTTTTATACAAAGGAAGATAATCATTTTTTAACTCTCTAAAAATATGAAATGAGAAAATGAGAGATTCAAAAAAAGAATTTCTCAATGGGATGGTGTAGCATGTTTATAAGAGATCAAACTCCCATATGAATAATTAATCAATATCTTAGTGGTGAACATTTAAGATAATAGGAATACCATATAAATCCAAAAAATATATACCATAGTGAATTTTGGGAGTTCACCAAAATAGTATAATTTTTTATGAAACAATCACTATGAACTAAAAAAATCTCATCATGCACGACCATTACAAAAAAAAATAAGTCTAGAAATGAACACAAATATATAATTTTATTTTAACTGATAGTGATACCATATTTGACCCCTAAACCAATAATGCTCCAAGAATCCCCACTATAATACCACAATAACGGAAACTTTTGTCAACTTATCTAAACGTTCAAGATGTTTTGAAGAAGTACATGACATTTCACATTTAAATGAATTGGATGGAATTTTATTATTACAATTACGATATGGTTATAGGGTATCACATCCACATCCTAACGAATAAGACACTACAATATTAATATATTATCAATACTGATGAATGAAAACTAAGTGATCATCCTAATTATTATACTTTATATTGAATATAGGGAATATAATTCAATATTATTTAATCTATATGCATTTACTATAAAATTAGTTTATTGAAGGCTATATATAATTCAAAAATAAAAATAATTCACGTTACCTACATGTAATTTCCCAATCCTAATGAATGAATGAAATATAGTGTCGTTCCAAATTAAAATTTGAAGAAATTTTCAATAGGGGAAGCCTAAAACACTAAGGAATATTTTACATCATATAACTCAGGAATGATCAAGTCAACCAATAAAAACATTAATTCCCTCTATAACACTCATAATAATATCCTCCACTTCACATCCATCCATTAGCTTGTGAAATTATTATGTGTTCTTGGGTGGAAAGACCCACATTTTGAAAAATGGAATTTTATTCATATTATATAAATGTTTCATATTTAGTAATGTAGTATTAAATAATGCTCATGAACCACATGATAGAACTAATAAAATGTTTTTTATTGACTTCTACCATACATTTAATGTTTATGTATAATATATAAAATTATAAATATGAAAATTGTCAAAAAAATCGAAAATTAGATACATGTTATATAAAATTTTAGATTTTTTCGATCCCCAAGAATGATCACACTCACTAACATCTCTATTGAAATGAAATAGAATATTAGTAATGAAATACTAATTTTAAAAATTTAAATATATAAAACCTAGAGAGAAAATATAAATTAATAAATAATTAATGATATATAAGGTATTCATAGATGTTAGTGAACCCATGTCACAATAAAAAATCTTACTATTTTAATCGTATTCTAATTATTTGAATAGTAACACATATGTTTAAATAGTAATAAGACAATTATGAATAGAAAACTGTCCATTATAATAATAACTTGATTTATGATATTATAAAATAATAGTTTATTCTCTAATAATATAATAATATCGAAATTTTATATCATTATATTAATAAATAGATGTTTAAGCATGTACAATAAGTGTTTTTTTAAAAAACACATAGGTTTTATTCTCATTTTTTAATAAATATTTTTTTTAAAAGTTCATTAATATTCATAAAATTGTATTATAAAATAATATTAGGATTCATTAAGTTGATCATAAAAATTTACTAGAAGATAAGAAAATTTTCAATGGTTTTGAAAAATGATCATCATATTAAAATTTGTTTTTTTAAATAAAGAAGTATTTTATATAAAATATAAAATTTCCAAAATTTGTTAAATTATATCCATAAATATTTATTTATTTTTTAATCAATTGTTAAAAAAATTGTTATGGTTGTTTTATATGTGTGTCTAAAATGGTCTATTTTCTTTGAATAATGAAATATGATAAAATACAGTATTTACTATTATAAGTTAAATATATGAATAACCGAGTCATGGAAAATTTTTGGATCCATTTTCTCAAACTCAAATCCATATATTACTCTGTTCATTGAAAATATTAATCACTATTGATAGTATTCATAAAAATAATAATTATTATAATAATATAGTCAAAATGCCATTTTCCTTCACTTATAAAACCCACCCCTCAACACCCATTGTCATCAAAAATTAAATAGAATTGGAAGTAGTCTTAAAATTTCCTATTTTTCCTTAAAAAGTCTCTATGTATAAATATTTTTGGAATTACTGAAATAACTCATTAACACACTTAATGGTTATATACGATGAGAATTTTAAAGGAAGATGTAAAACTATCAACCAATTATCTTTAATTTTTTTTCTTCTTCCTCCCCCATATGAATCCCATAGACCATGAAAAAATTATAAATTTAACTTAAATATAAATAATTTTGTTTATTCTACTAGAATATAAAATGTTTTCACTCTTCTAAATCAATTCAAAAATGAAAATTGTGAAGATATTATGATCAATTATCTACACCCATGAACAAAAAATTTTATATCCCACATCCTCATCCATGTCTTATTTAAGATTAATTATTATAGATAAAACTGAGATTTATATGTATATATTTTTTGGAATGGTGAAATAATCATTAAGTTAAATAATACCATGTAAGTTCATCATGGGTAAAAACCCCGCCTAAATGAACTAAACATATGTTAATCAAACAAATACCCTTTAAATCATGCATATTTTTCCATACATTTGGATAGAATAAACCTTTAGTGTTTGGAATCTCAATATATCCATTTCATCACATTTATATATTTATGTAATCAATCCATATAAACCATCATAATTTTCAAAAACTAATACATATGTTGACACATGACAAGAATTATCATGGAATTGTGAAAACATAATGGATATACAAATTAAATGAAAATAAAAAAATTATTTAAAAAAATAATATATAGTTTTGTTACTCTATCAGGAAAGTTTATCAATAAATATAATTTGATCATCCTGGAAGTTAATTGAATAGTTATATTGCATCTAGACCTATGAAAATATATCACTCCACACCACACTCTATTATAAGTTGTTTTTTCTCCAAAATTCACTTTACTTCTCTATTTTAATGTTATATAATTGCAGTAAATTCTCAATATAGAAATCATTAATGATAATCTATCTAATTATATCTTTATCTATTGGGGATATATATTCCTCATGTTCAATTCTAAATACCTTATTTAATTCAAAACCAGTTATTGGATGTTTTTTTGATCCTTTCTTGTAACAATCTTTCAAAGACTATAACCCATTCATGATTATATAAAATGAGAACTATTTTACTATAATATTTTTTACTTCTTATAGTTTTAAGGAAAATTCAATATTCTTTCTTTAATTAAAATACTTTTATCAATTCATCAAACATTTTTTTACTGGAAACTTCTATACCCAATTCTCCACACTTTCTCTTGGATTTCTAATATGAAATATATATTTAGGACCAATTATTATTTCTTAATATATGTAAATATATAATATTTTATTCCTTCTTACATTTTTAATATTTATGATGTATCCTTTGATTTTTCATTAAGGAAATATTGTGTATCCCATTAATATTGAGTTAAATTTTATATTTTTATGTCTTAAGATTCATTTACTTCTGAGGAGCTCATATTCATGTACATTTTGTCAATAGTGAAGCTATATAGCACTTCAACACATTGGGTAATATTTATATACATTGAGTGGATATGTATGTAATTATAGAGTAAACATATTCCATTTTTGGGCTATTTTCATAATGTTATGATGTATTAGTAGTGAGACTTAACTTATATATATATAATGTCATTTTTATGTTGCTTCCAAATTCCAATGAATAAATGATTATATGATTTTGGCTTATTTATATCATGCCTCCATGTTACTATTCATGTACAACTTACATTATAATATAATGTAATGTAATTTGTCTCATTTTCTTGAATCATTTATCATAATTATGCTATTCTTATGATATATAGAATTCAAATATTTCTATTATTTAAGATATGTTATGGCGGTTTAGAAGATCAAATAGATTTAGGCACTCATTATTGTGATCAAAATAATGAATTTTATTTTAGTTTCATGGTGACGTCTAATTAACATATTCTTCCAAAGACACTAGGCATTTGGATACAAGAGATATGTTTATTTAGTTTTATCTTAAATAGCATATAATAATATGTTTTAGTGGATTAATTTTTTATATAGGTATAAATATAAAGAACCCTCGTTGGAAAATAAATCAAACTCACATGAAATTAATTACCTCAAAATCTGGAGGTCGGGAAGTACACTATAATATGGACCCCCACTAAAGAATAACTAAACATCACATCGTATAAGAATGTATGATTGATTTAAAAATATGATTATTATGAGTAGATTTATAAACATTTATCTCTTAAAAAATTGAAGTCAATGCCTTGGGGGTGGAGGAAGATATACATAATACTCAACTTAGAGTAATAGATCAATCTCTATTAATATCAATGATATTTCTAAAAGTAATAAAATGTTTATTTAAAAAGATGAATTGGGTGAGAATCTATTTCTATACCATCTAGTAATCACCCAACTCTATTTATACTTGTCTATCAAAAACCAAAATGATATCCAAAAAATTGAACTCAATGTTACTCTATACCATGTTTACCCAACACATACATAGTAAAATCATTTTTATATAAATCTTAATGGAAATAAATGTTATCATTTTCACCATATTACATTATGCCTTGATCATTGGGGAAAATCAGGATATCATACTGAATCCATTATATCCAAAATATTACATGTTAAATCACTTTATACATATATTAACGCATCAATCAATATTAGATAGTAATAAATTATTAAAATAATTAATTGAATCCCCAATCAAATCACTATAAAAAATTTCATGGGATGGATACTGAAGTATAAAATACTAAGGAATATCATATCAGTGCCTGATAAGAATCATGTCATAAAGCTGTCCTTTTAAAAGAAAATGACAAAAAGATCAAAATGATAAGCCATATGAAGACCGTGTGTGAGTCAAAAATACTCAGTGAAGTGATCATTCATTATGACCATATAAATAATTTTTCTATTATTAAATCAATTCTAGGTAAGACTCTACGCTATTACGGTATACAAAATATAACATATACCCTTAATATATGACAATTTAGGTTAAGATAATAGAAAATATTGTATTTGAAAATTTAAATTTGATATCCCCATTTATATACCTTTTCTTTGGCATTAAATTCAAGCATCTCATCATGAAATAACATAAAATTAATAGTTATCAATGACATAAAATCATTTACACTTAAATTCCCCCTATTCATATTATCAATACCTAAAGTAATATATTTTTGGGAAAATAAGAGAGTTATATGGAACCATATCCTGTCTTGATTATTTTGATATCCAATATATTGATATTGGTTGCTATAAGATTTTGTTGATATTGCATCAAATATAGAATAATACACTACTAAAAGGTGCAAATGGATTAGATTCCATCCACACTAGTTCATTTAATGATGAACAAATCTTTATTAGTATATATACATCATATTTAAGTGAAAATAAATAATTATGAAGTTATTTTCTCCATTCTTTCAATATTAAATACTACAATACAAATTATTATCCTATGATGAATCTCTTGAACCACTTTTATTTATCGTCGTCTATATAAGTAAAGATGAATCTCACTTTGTTACCTATATGCGTTTACCAGGAATTGGTTCATTTAAACAAAAACTATAATTTAATTGGTACATAACTGATATAGATAAAACATTATTTTAAAATAATATTTATTTATCTCTATGGGACACAAGGATAGTCTTAGTCATTTATAATGAATATTAATTCATATTTTAATATCATTTCCAAAATAGAGAGAACAATTATCTTTTGTGATTAGAAATGGATTAGGGGGCTTATTATTCCTAAACCTCTTTTGATACTACTAATGATCATAAAGATTACCATTCCACCATTGGATAAAGTGTCACCAAAATGAATTTTTATCTTAGAAAAGAATATATATGAACTAAATAAGTCAATGAACAATAATAATAATCATAATAATAATTCCCAATGAACAAGTAGAGTACATGAAAATTCTAAATCCATATCATGATATAACTAAGTTCCCTAGACTTACAAAAAACCTAAGACCACCCCCCCCCCCCAACTAACCTCTGTTATACTATCCCTAATCCACATATTAGTCTAGAAATTAGTAATACATGACACCATACAATGGGCTAATGGTTTCCCTCATCTTATATAGTTCTGTAAATTTAATTTTAACATGATAAATAAAATAAAATAATAAATAAATATATTTTAATTGAAATGTAAAACCCTATACCAATAAAAATCTATACATATAATTGATCTCTTGAAAATGTCCTAAATTAAAAATAAAACTAATTAACAAACTAGTTTACATCCTCTATGGATCTTTTTCAACCTATATGGCATCTCTATATCACAATGACTTCATAATAAAAACAATACCATAAACTATATTGATTCAATACCTACATAAACAACAGGAAGACATATATATACACAAAAACACACACACCTGGGTTCATATACATGGTCCTATATACAAATAAATTATAAAAACATCCCTAAATGGTACTACAACAACTCTATAAAAATATAATCGAATCATTTCATTTCAAGTACACATAATAATGTACCATTTACAATTTTAAATAAAAAATAACAAGTTAAAAAAGGTTGACATACAGTAGAATGAAAGAGTAATGAAAATAATTAAATTACATTATTCATTATGAAATATCATGGGAAATGACCTATGATCTTAGGATAATTGATACATTTGTCCTAAATGGATCACTATGTACAGATGATTTAATCTTTAATAGAGGTCCATGTTCTATGAATCGATTTTTAAGGGAACTATATGTCCCATTATCTATCATATAACAGATCACCTTGACCCACAATATGCTTTATATGGGTGTTTAATGTCAAAATATAATATCAAACATCACGTAATAACTTATTATAGAATCCCAAAAATAATCCCAATGTTTTCAAATAGTTTATTTCTATAATTAAGAAAATTATATAAAATAAATTGAAGTAAAATTGTAGTTGAGTTAACAAACAAAATAAACATCTAAATCATTATCATTAATTCCTTCATCAATAAAAATTATTTATAAATATATTAAAAAACCAATAAATCACTTAAATGAACTCCATTAAAGGAATTCTTTTATTTCAATGTAAATCATTACTTGATATTATTACCAAAAGTATGTGGGAATATTATAAAACATATACTCTTAAAACATTATAAGAATTCCCTGTATATTAATATTATAAAGAATGGAAAAAATAATTTTAAATAATTAACATGTTTTCACAATACATTGGAAATATATAGTTTATTAACGTAAACCCTTAAATTAAGTCATTTCAAGACAAAATACTGTAATAATTATTACAGAGTCATAGAATCCCCTATCTCAAATCGTCTCGATGTAAAAAACACCCATAAATAACATTATAATATATATATAAATGATTAGAAAACATAAAAGAATATGATAAAAAATTTCTCAAAGAATGAAATTGGTTTCTCCATTATTTAAATGTCAATATATTTACTAGGCATCCAATCAGTTGCTCCTAGACATTCTTATTTTATACAATTTCCATTCATCAATTGACTATTACTTTCTATGGAAAAAATACTTTCCAAATTTCGGGGTTTCATTGTCCCATTGTAAAACCCAAATAAAAAATCCAAATATAATAGAATATATTAATCTCTAAGGATGAAAGATGAGAATAATGATTCTTAGAGGATATGTGAGAATGGATATTGTGGGCGATTATAAAATATAAATTTTATTATCCTTGGTGGAAAAAGAAATGTTTGAATATATAGACGAAGTAATGGGAAATTCTTACCCCACCTAAATTCATCTGTAATGCACCTGTAATGCGATTAGAGAGGATTTTTCTATTCAGTATCATAATAATAATAAAATCCATTCATGAATATTTTTGTATATAATTAGTTATAAATATACACCAATATATAAAAAAATATATTTTTTTGAAGGAAATGAAAAAATGATACCCATAATTTATAACAATTACAAAAATTAATAAAAAATGAGTATCTAAAATAATTTCTTTATCTCTAAAATAGTTTAATACATCTTTTTAATAAAATGATTATCACAATTTCTTTAAAATATCAATGTGTTTTTATTAAAATTTATATTAAAATATGTTTTTTAAATAAATATTAAATTTTGTATGTTACATAGGATCTACACACATGGAAGTACTTATAAATTATGGAAATTATTTAAAAATTGATTGAATATTGGTCAGTTTAATCAACTCATCACCATTATCATAAACAAACAGAAAAAAATGAGACATCCATCTCAATGTTCAATGATATAGGAAAAAAAATGAAAAGTTGATAAATCATGTCTAAATAAATATGGTCGTTAAAGCATGTGTTTGGGCATTACTATACCTTTTAAGAAAAAGTACATAAATATTAGTTTCTAAATAAAATTCTTTGATCTAATATATCACTTTTCAATGAATTATTTCACCATTTTGATCATAAATTTCATGGTTAATGTGGTTTTTACGTTTGAATCCCTCTATTTCATAAGCATGTACTATAGAAATGACCAAATACAAATGTTTCACAATGAATTGAAATAAAAGTATTTAGATAATTCTATGTAGTGTGTTTCAACATGTTGATTCCTTTTAGATTATGGGAAACCAAATGTACTTATCAAGTGGATAATCATTGTATCATTAATATCTTCCCAGGTAATACTCTATAGTATAATAATGATGATATCATAGTTTAATGAACAGATTATCATAATTAATTTATTAAAATTGAGGAGTAATTATCTAAACACAATTCATATAAACATTATATAAATTAAATGAAGTTTGTATTGGTGTGAAATATGTAAAATTTATTGGATATGTACTATTTTATTAATGTAATGCGGTCAACCCTGAGAAAATAAAATTAATGATTTTTATTTCAAAAAACGAAAATACATTGTGAATTTAAATGACTCATTGTATTCCTTACAATCCTTGAAGGAATGTGATTACAATTCACTTAGATTTTAAACTGTTTAAAAATGAAAGTGGTAAAAATATTTTTATAGTGAATTTGACTACCTCAAGTAGTATTTATGAAATCTAATATGTCACTGAAACCTCTATATGTAACTATAATAATTGTATATGTGGAAGCCCAATACCTATTTCATGGAACCATTATTAAAATGAATAATATTTAGAATAATGATAATTAACTATTATACCTTAGTAAAAAATGTTATATTATTTGGGAAGAAAACCCCTTATTGAGAAGTCATTCCTTGACTTGATTATGTCGGTGGAAAAAAATTATATATTAAAAAATCATGGGGTTTACCTATTTTATTATATTTTTAATCTAATGTAATTACATTATTTACCTATAGTTACTAGGAAGTTAGAAAAATTTTCTATCATTCTTTACAAGATATATATCAAATTCATATCCTTCATAGTGATAAAATGTCATTCCATGAAATCCTTCAAAGAAGTATACCATTTTTTTGGGAATATCAAATATAAAAAATTATCCCTAATTATACTTCATATTTATTATTAAATACACTCAAACATGGGAGATATATTAAGATGATCATCCCAAATTCTAATCAGTAAGGGAATGGCTTATAAAAATGAAAAATGTGTTAGTATAGTAGTCATATTTATCTCTCCCACTATGGAACTATTATTATAATCCTTCCTTTATTAATAGGATTTAATATAAAATTGTGTGGAAACAAGTGCTTCATATCAATTATATAACTATACATATAGATATTTATCGATTTTTTAAATTTTGAAGGAGATGAAAAGTCAGCGATCAGGAAAATCAATAAGGAATAATATATCATGAATAATGAGTTGATTCCATCATAGGATATTCTAGTGATTTTAGGATGTAATTTACAAATGAATCAGTTACACCATACATCCCATAGTTATAATGTTCCTAATTAGAAGAATAATAAAGCCTAGTCATTTCACTCACCATCCTAGATTAGGATGAAATGATTTTATATATTTAACAACAATGAATTCTAATTATTCACACAAAAATAGGTGTAAGAGGGTTGATATTACTATATTCATTATTTACAAGTGTATTCTATCCCAAATATTCAATTAGATAATCTATTTAATGTCTCTAATAAAATATTATATATATAACTAAACATTACTATTAGTTTTATTGTAAATGGAATAGATTCATTGATTGGGAGAAAATCATTCACTAAAATTCCCCAAAATTAATGAAACCATTTAAAAATGAACATATTATTGGTTCTATCATAGGTTATTTAAAGTATGAAACACCCCAAATGGTATAAAAAATTATATTTTGGAATGTGTTATTTACACAAGAAAATTACCAAGACCTCTTATAAAATTAATAGAATGTGATAATTTTGGAACTTCATAGTGAAAATTTGATTGAAATTCAGATATTATTTAGAATTCTGTATTCCTAAAAATTTCATTCACCAATACCAAAATATTATACATTTCACATTATAATTTGCTCCATTTATTTTAAATTGAATGGATTTTATGGTTCTTATCATCCCATGATTACTAGGATGTTCAAGTTCATCCTCACAATCGCTGACATCATTTTAAAGTATTCTAATGTTACAAACCTAAATGGGATAAAAACCCACTATCCCATTTTTAAAATCCAATATTATTAGAATATTTATATATCCTTATAATATCCACATGGATAATGGAATTAAATTTTGTGTGTATATGATAAATATGTTATATTCAAATTATAATATAGTTTTGACCACTATAATCTCAAAAATTGAAACTAAACATATAAATATAATGGTTTTTATAATTATTTAATAATTTAAAAAAAAAATTGTGTAAAATCACTAAAATTATTTATATAATAAATTTATCAATAATTTTTTTTAAATAACAACTATTTAAACCATTACCTAGGAGACCCTAGTTTAACTTGGGTGTAGGAAATAGGAAGTATTTCAAATTTATTTATAGTTACATTCACACTATAGAACATATTATGATCAGTAAAATAAATATAAATAGTCAAAAATTCAGTTTAGTGAGATCTAAATCCATAATAAAAATGTGATACATGAACTACATATCCATAAATGTGAAAATTTTATCATAAATTGAGTATATAAAAAGAAATTTTTTATTAAATCATTAGTTCTAGAGGAATAGTTCTATCTACATGAGCACTGATTATACCTAAGAAAAAATAACCTAAATTATAACCAAAATATTGGGTTCTTAAAATTAAAAATTAGATATATTACAAAGGATCATACAACAAGATCAATGTTAAGGGACATCATATTACAACTTATACTAATGAAAGGTTTAACAAGAAATAAATTTTATGATTGTTCATATCAAATTAATTTTTTCTTCCAAAATTAATAGAAACTAAAAAAAATTAGGTTCTTATAACATGACCATAAACTATATGACTTTTAGTTGTTATTTTAAGACACTAAGCATTATTTCCTAACATCTATTCATTATGAACCTAAAAATTTCTCAAAATTCCATACAACATAGACTTAAATAGAATATTTTAACCATCATCTTATGATATTAAACTATGTAATTCTTCTTTTCCTGAATAATAGGAAAAATCTTTGAAAGACCCTCTTATTTTTGGAGATATGGTTTTCATTTTATTTTTTGATTTATCATCAATGATGTTATTGTTTACCTATGATAAGACAAAAAATTAACTTTTTAATATATTGGTGTTGATTTATTCATAATTCCTCATCATAAGTAGTTATTTTATCCTTCATTGTCATTAAATCATCCATATACATAATCCACCATTCAATTTTCAGAAGTGGAAATCATACATGTAAATCAATTGATGATTCATACGAGGTTTCGCATGATAGATTTTACATCCAATGAAATATATGACTTGAATCATCCCATTATATGAAATATATATATAGATACCTAGTTATATAAATCCTATCCTGGTAACATGATTTTACTTAAATCCATTTATTTAATTAATCTATATTTATTCAGTCCCCATAAATTGAGATCAAAAAAATTTTACCACTCAAACACTATGATTTTTTCATTTGAATAACAAAGTTTGGATTTATATTAATCATTATAAAATATTTATATATTCTTATATCTCATATGTTATTCCGAACCAAAAAATTATTTTAATATTATACATTTTTAATAAATTATAAGTATTTCCTGTTAAATTTTCTTGTTAAGATTACCAAATATATAATTTTATCAACATACAATACTCCAAAATAATTTTGAAAACATTAATCTTTAAATATAATACATAATGGTTTAAATATATACATCACTATAATATCTATCAATATATAAGTAATGATTGTATACAATCTATGAGAATCCCGTTTGACATGTTTAAGTAACATTACCCTAAAAAAATATGTCCTTCCAAAACAATTACAATGGAAAATAATTATCTTGAATAAAAGTTAATCTTATATCATATAACATTACCATCATTATAGTAGAAACTATAATAGTAATTTGGATTGTTATAATCCCTAAGATACATTTATAAAAATAGTTTAACAAAATAATTATTCAAATTTTTCCAATGGTTCTCCCAAAAACAATTTGTTACTTAATTTTATCTATATTAAAAAATTCAAGTCCTAATTTATATGATAGAACATTATCAGGTCAAATAAAATCGGAATTTTTTATTAATTTTATGGATTTCTGTCTTTTATATAATATTTTTACAAAAATTAAGTCGAATAAATAAAGAGAAATAATTTTACTTTCATAATTTTCCATATCATTGTTACTGTGTTTTGGATGTCATGAACCAAACCATTAAAACAATTCTCCATGAAACAAGGTAATAAATTTCATGGTGTTTTATCATGATCAGTATAACTGTAAAATAGGAACTACCCTTATGTATAATCAGTGTCAACTTAAATTAGCATTACAGTCCAAAAAATTTGCATTATGGTCAAAACAAAAAATAAAATGAGAAACCATTGTCCCATATGTATGGACTTATGTTTCAACCATCAAATTGTTCAATGATATATATACATGAATATTATGATATAAATTTGGTCAAAATTAATTCCCCTAAAACTATATAACATTATTTATTTATAACTGAAACAAAGTAAACAATATTGAAATATATAAATAAACATTTCTAGTTGAAATTAATCAATGTAATGAATTAGATGAATTCCATTTTATACTCACAAATATCGAACCATTATAATATAAAAAGTGTATTGTTAAAAGTAAATAAGAATAAATATTGATGGAATCAAATTCATATGAAGAATAATTTAAACATTTCTCTCTAGGTGTTTTAATTTTTGAAATATTGGTGAACCGTATTATTCCCAATAAGATTTTCTACAAAATGATTTTGGAAAAATGTTATATTCTGTTTTTTCCCAAACCCTTATTCCCCATTTCATAAATATAACTAAATAAACTCATGGTTTCAACTAAATGAATCTATAATACTTTTAATGTTGGATGGACCAACCTTGGATCATGATAATGTCAGAATCACATAAAGTAAGCATCTCCTTTATTTTTTCATGTGCACTTATCCGGAATAAAGTCATAATATTTTTATCTATTATATGACTTAAAAAAAGATGATTCATTGTAATATAACATTTCACCTCTATGTAGACCAAATATATTCCACCATGTGCATATGTACTATAATAAATACAAAATTTATCATTTTTCTTGAAACAGATAAACCACTGTTTTTCATTATAACACATTATGCCCAAATATATCCCATTTATACCAATCTAAGGGAAATGTATGAAATATAATTTATTTTTTTTATAATTTAATTTCTAAATAATATATTTTATAAAGTAAAATTCACACATGTGATGATAGAAGACATATTTATTTAGAAGGAACATTATCGTTGATGTATCATTCCAATGTCAGTTTCAGAATGCTCCATACTAATAATGTCTCTAAAAATAATTCTATATATTGTCATGCGATAAGAAAAAAAAATTAATAAAGGAATAAATTTTATTTATCAAAAAAATTAATAGTGGCAAAAATCATAGATCCTATCCCTAGTAATTATATATTATTTTTGAGAAATGTTGAATGGATTAAATAAGTAATGAAAAACTAGTTCATTGAGGGATATAAATATTTTATTGATTAACATGAGGATTTGAACTTCTGTTGTTGGTCCATTATCCTAGTGGGATTTTATATAGCTAGTGAGTATATTTTATTCTCCTATAAGGTCAAACATTGGCACACCATCCAATGAACCTTAATCTCAGCTTCTATTAATGAGATGTTCACCATCATAATAACCAATAACATTTCAAATTTTGCAACCTTATCCATTTATTTTATAGTAAAACATTAATTTTTGGCTTACTAAAACACCTTACAATTTTGCTTCATCAAATATTTCATCATAAGATTTCCATACCAGTCCATAGATTTTTCTTTACTAATGTCCTATAATTGGACTAAATATTTCAATGAGACAACTAGTGTCTATCAAATAACTAATGTGAGTGCACTGTAATCAAAATCACTAAACCCCAAAGCTGTGATTATATGGTGTAAGAAACACACATTTCCACCCATCTATTCTAATTGACATTAGGTGATCAGAGGAAGAATATTATTTCATGCCCCATTCATCACGACCATGATTATTATTTTATGTTTAGGTTGAAAATATCTATTGTCCTTAGGGATTGAGATTTTATTCAATATAATTAAAATAGAAAAAATCACCAATTATCATATATTAATACTGATTATTAATATATAAAATTACAAGAGAATAGTTTTATTCTTCTATTTTTGATTGCCCAATGAAAAATAATTAGAAAAATAATTATAAATCAAGTTACGACTCTTCCATAAAAGAATGATCATTCTATGATCAAAATTTTCAAAGAATATTCATTTTTTGTATCATGAATTTATAATGATAAAATATTTTCAATCTCACCTTTCATAAGTTCTATAAATACCTGTTATAATGGTTTGATCTTTACCATGAAAAGATTCCACATTTATATGTGTTTATAGTGATGGCCTATATCATTGACGTTTCTGAATATTATTATCTATCCGTCATCCATGGAATTCGAGTTTAATTATTTTTGTAGTCAAATATTTACATAACTGGGATTATCATCATATTTTTTATTTTAAATTCATTGTGTTCTATATTTCATAACTCTTCTTGAAACTATAGAATGTCACCCTACATGAAATATATGCATCCAATCTCAAATGCATACCTATAAGGGGAACCTCTACTGGATATCATAGTCTTAGTTCATATGAGATATTTATAATTCATATAATAATGACTACATTATTCAATATGGAATATATATAACATCTACTCCATGTATGAGAAATTTATAAATATAGTTCAATTGTAAAATTTATATGTTAAAAAATTCGTTTCTAAATGTTATTGTCACATGATAACACTAACCACAATTATAGAATTATAATTAAATATTTCTCACTAAAAAATCCAATTTAAGGTAATGGGTTAGAACCCTATAGACACGTGAACTTCCAAAAAATCAAATATGTTATATGGGACTCATAAATAGTTAGTTTACTGATTTAGATAGCATTCATACTTTGTCTTAATGAAATTATGAATGAAAAATACTTATATGTACCATCAAAATTTTATTTAATAATATATTTGGGAACATCATTTGTTGAAAACCTCAAGCTAGTGTAATATCCTAAAATTATATCACATGATCTACTATTTATGGTAATTATCCATATATGAGAGAGATTTAATATAAATGGTTGATACCAAGAACATGAAACTAATATTGTAATTTGAAACTCATAACCTAAAAATTATATTTCCAATCCACTATAAAATCTATGGGTTAATGAGATCTTGATAAATTATTATTATATGATGTAATGCTCACATACGCAGTACCATTTTTCTATCATCAAAGGGGAGTTCCATAAGTTAAATATTTCTATTTAATTTTCTTTATATTAGAACCTTCTATCAAATGATATATTTTATTGAGCATGAACTAATACGTAAATTTACCACATTGAGGGAAAGTGAAAATTTGGATAAAAAGTTTTATGTTGTAAATAAAGATAAATTAATATAATGTAATTATTACTGATAAAAGATAATTATACATCTCTTTTTCAATTATTATCATGTTTTTCTAGTGATGAGCATAAATCAATAACCATTATTTAGACTTAATATTATTGGACATTGAGTTCCACTTCTTATGGGGTTCTTCATGGGTTTAATAGATAAACCATTCAATTTTTTTTGTAATCAATGGATTAAAAAACAAACATTAATGTCGTAAAAAAGTGGGAAATGTGAATAATCAATGTCACCATGAGAAAAAGAATGATATTTTAACTAAGTAAAAAAAATTCATCTAATACGGCCATAAATAATCTTCCTATTCATTAAGGCCTTTAGAAAGTTTTGTTTCACCCTACTTATCATAAAATAATTTCTATGTGGAATTTAATCCTAATAAAAAATAGATCATTATATATAGGATTATATCAGGTAAATAAGGATCTGGTTTGGTTATAATAGCCCAAATTATAGAGAAAAATGTGACCTTTCTTCTACCAACTTAGAAAAAATTAATATTAACCTATAAAATCTTAATTTTTTCTCATAATTTTATAATTTTCATCATAAATATACCCTTTTTTCATCATGTTTAGTTTTTTTAAATTTTAGTTTTTCAGACACTATAACACCTAGGATAAGGTTTATTTTTCACCAAGGTGAAAATTATCATCATGAAGGGAAATGAATTATAATATATAATTTTTGAGTTAAAAATTAACGGAGAATGAATAAAATGGGTGAAATTAGGCAATATAATAATTTTATATTGAAAATAATCATGATAATCTACTTATATAAATTCTAAACCACCTACTACAATAACGATCACCCTTTTAAGAAGTTTCCTAAATAGGACCAGTGAAGGAAATTTTCACCATGACCAAATTACTCCTTGAAATAAAAGGTTTGGTTTTTATAGTCATTATTAATATATTTTTCTTATACAAGACTTCAAAAATATCCATGGTAACCTATAATTCATACGTTCATCCATATATCTTTAATAAAGATTCAAACAAAAATGGACCTCTATTAGTAAGGGCCTATCACCAAGAGAATTTATTTTCAAAACCCATATATACATATACTCATTTGACCATTTTTATCCACGTTTTATAAATGTAAAAAACCATTAACCACTGAAAATGTGTACATATAAATTTCATGATTGTTCAATATTTTAATCATGCAAAGAATAGGGAATCGCCTACCCACTTGATAGAGGGGATATTTTATCCTGTTGAATATTTCTACAATGGTTCTCTTATCCAAAGTTAGTGATTACTCACATACCACCACATATAATTAGAATAATTAATAATAATAATTCCATGTAATTAAATTCATCCCAGTATTCAAGAATTCATGTTGACAAAAACTCTTCTGATTTTTGGATACCATGTTATAAGACCATACTCATTCTTAATAGAGTGAAGCTCTTATAGGTCTGAGTAAATCATGGGAATTTTTTTTTAGGAACATGAAATTTTACCAAAAACCGAATCCCATTCAGAACTATATCTATATAACTCCAGACACTCTAGGATATTCCACTTCCCATAGGTAGGTCCCAACCAGTGCACCTTCATTTCCTCAATCATTGGTAGTCCCGAGTGATTTAAAATTTTAGGTTAATGTAATTATAAAAATTTGTAAATATATCATATGATATGAAAGTCTAAATAACGTGTTTCATCATACATGATATTAAACATCATGTAATTGTCCTTGTAAAATGAATATAGAAGGTATAATAAAATGGTCTAAATCACATGACCTTATAAATATTGAAAACCAAAATTATAGACTAATGATAATTTATATGGTTAAAATATCCCCAACATTTATGTAATATTATATCGTTTTTAGGATGAGTTGCATTCCCTTCTCATTGAGCTTAAAATTATAAATTATACCATCTTTTTTAGCCTAATATTACTGATATAATTTTTTAATAATTGGAATCATGTACTATCATATGGATTTAAAATGGTAACATAAACTAAAAATGATTAATTATCTCCAAAAAGCTATTTGGGAAGCATTTTGGTTGGTTAATCTTTACATTTTCATAAAAATATTATTTTTAATCATTATAATGGATTTAAATTGAAAAGTACCTTTATATATATATTTAAAATCCATCATAACCACCATTCCACATAATATATATTTGATTCCTGGTGCATTTAATACTAATTGAGTAATTTTTACATATTTTACTTTAAATTATATCAATTTTAGATAGTACCTTTAATCAATGGTCACTAATGTTACTAGTGGGATTCATTTATCAAATAATTTTAAATCTAAAAGAGTGTCTCAGAAAATATAACATGATCCTTTTTAGGATGATTCAACCTCTCATGATCTCAATACCATAACTTCTATGCCTACATTTTCTGATCACCACATCGAATATTAGGATCAAAAGTAAAGGCATGGAAACATCAAAAGTAGATATTCAAATTCCTTAGACAAATCAATGAAGTAAATTTCATAGAATATTATGAATATAATATTAAAAAATATCAATACTCATTAAAATATCTTATTGTGTGACTATGAGAGTCTTTATAAAATCAATAATGATAATGATTTCAATATTTATAACCGCAATAACATAGTAACATATTGAATAACATCACTATAAAAATATTGTGAAAATCATAACTTGTCCTATCTCAACACATCATATGTATACTCATACATTTACATTATTCATTACATCAAATATATTAATGATATATAGAACAATCCAATACAGTATATTACATATCATGCATTCTCAACACTATTAATTACACATTGATGATCAATAGATCAATAATAAGAGGTAAATAAATAAAAATTATTCCTTCCTGATTTTTATAATTTTAACAAAACTAAACCTATCTCACTAGTTAGAATGTATTATTATCTTGATGTTTTGTATTTATTATTTCATTAAAGTCTATTCAATAAATATTTTATGACATAAATCTATATGTATAAGATGAAAAAATACAAAAACATCGAACATGTGATGATTTACATGTTTCACCACTAAATGTAAGTGTAACATCATTTTCATGGACTAAAATTATAATTGTCACGTGATACACAAGGACAATAATCTTGAAATAAAGAAAATTAAATTATTTATTAAACCCATGATTTAATTATAATTATATGACTATTTAGTCTTTTTTTTAAATGTGATCATACACAATTCTATATGGCCCCAAATATGTGGGTGTTTTTATTTGAACCAAATTATAAAAATATGGAATAATATATTCAATGAGGTAAGTGGCCATACATAACCATTATTAAATCATATAAAACTTTTGATGGTGATATGTTCTCATGAATGAAATTATTAGTGAATGAAATCACAACCCTTAAAGTATGTCTCTATATGAATGACATACATCACATTATCAATAAGAGAACGTATGTTTCATACTTATTTAATAAAAATATAAATTCAAAATATGAAAACACCATATCTAAAAGTAATATTTCAATACTGGTAGTTTTATTATTCTTTTACATACTACACATTTTTACTCTATATTTAGATTTAATATACTTCTTTTGATGCACTATGTGGATAGAAATGATATTAAATAGAAAAAAAATTAAAGACTTCAATATATCTTTTGTTTGAATGTAGTGGGACATTATCATTATTTTATAACCTTTTTCTCACTATTTCACTACTCGAAAATTAATATCCCATGATATTAAAGTCTCTTACACTATAAAATTCCCATTATACTTATCTAAAATGTTCAAATCACTTCAAAAGGACTCCATTCATTCAAATCCTGAATTAATATAAAAATAGCTCAAAAATTTTATCCACATAATTTTACCCCTAGTATTGTATATTTTTATCATTAAAATTCTATTTTATATACCAAAAATGAGTAATAAAAATTTTAAGGGTCTATATAATGTAATTCCATGAAAAAAATCCACATTATTAAAAATTTAATTTTTTTTTCAAATCGTCATTTGGGAATCATAAGAAGTATGTATGATTTAACCATTAAATGTATATATATTTTTAATACCATCACAACACTACTATATGTGAATGGCCTTATTTAATTATTAAAAAATCATTCCAAATTTTAATTTATTTCCTATTCTTTTTGGATCATACTTTTCAAAAACATGACATTGGTATGGATGGTTTCAATGAATAGTTGGTAAAAATTTAATAGTGATAATGCATCAAAGAAATAAAATATGGTTCTATATATCTCGAATCTATTACATGGTTGAAATTTTATTTCATAAAATGCCTATCCATTACATTTTGTATACCAATAATTTAGTTTTTTATAATTTTTTTAAACCATTACAATGATATTTTTTATTTTATTTTCTTATTTCACATGACCTATCTAAGAACCCTCTCTACCAAAATTTTATCATTCCCTATCGTTCCCAATGTCTTAAATCCAAATATCATGTTATTATTCATGGCAACATCACCAATTAAAATCTATTTGCCTTTCTCTATTGTTTTATCAAATTTTTATACTTTTTTATTCTTATTTCCATTCCTAACTCAATCATGGATTCTAAATCATTGAATAAGATGTTTTTAAATATTTTGATTATGGTTTTTTGGAATTTTTAATATTACCCCTTTATTTATTATTTTGATATTTGAGGATAGTGGAATGATTTCACAAATCAAATAATATATTTATAGGAATCCTTTTTGTAATTTGTCACATTCTCACTAAATGAATTTTTAATGTATTATATATACAATACATAAAACACTATAAATTAAAGTTGTTTTATTTATAATCGTTCTCCATTGTTCATTTGAAATTTAATTTTAAAAATTTTGAAATTCAATGGTATTTATATAATATATATTAAAAACATGTTTCCATGAATAAATTGTTAGATATATTTTCAACTAGTCTTGAATTGGTTTAACTGGAATTTCAAAAAATGTTTTGAAGGAAAAATAATTTTTATAAAATATTACTCAATGTATTGAATTTTTTTACATATTATAATTATTTTTAATTATTATTTTGATTGATTAAAATTATATACGTTAAATTTATATTTGTGGGGTTTGGAATAATTTTTAAAGCTGGAATATTGATTTTGACAATTATAAGTCTAGAATTTTTATAGTTTTAAATGGGAAACTTGGGTAATTATATATGTAATTGAGATAAATGTTACATTAGTTTAGATTGATTTATTTTCTAGTGTACCATATTTTATTTTATGAACTATATTAAGGTATCCAATAAATATGGACAATGGTGGTATGTTAGGTTATATGATTAATAGGACAACATCATAGGCTTTCAAGTGAGAATAATTTAAGTAAGGCCCTACTTTATCCCATTAGACCTGAGGTTGATATGCCATATTTATTTTTGATTGTGATGTGTTTTACTAATTATTTTAATTTTTCTTGTGATGTTTATTTATATGATATCATGGGAATCAGTCTCTTTTCTGACTAAAATTTCATATTTATATATTGAAATGATGTGTGAAATGTTTTTCTATTTATTCATATAAATTAAAAAGGAAATTTAGCATTGTATTTAAAAATTTTAATTTTAGTTTTTTATCAAAGGGTTAATTTAGACTCAAGGTAGAATCAGAGTAGAAAATTTCTCACACACTATAATAGCTCTATCATGTCAATTTTTATATTGTTTTCTCTAATTAAAATAAAAGACAAATGAACAATACTCATCAACAGTGTTCCTTAGCCTGCTTATTCATGTTGGGTGATAGTTATGATCATGTAAGATAAATTGGTTATGGTGATATGATTATTATATAATTTTTGGTCCATTTATTTTATATTTGGATTTATATTTATTATCCATAATGAATTAGACTTATTTTTATCAAAATCATATATTATATTGTTTGTAATAGTCATTATAATTATTTTTACGAATTATGATTGATTTCTTATCACAATCTAGTTTCTTTATTACAAATGTTGATGGATTATTAATATATGAATTCTTATATCATTGGAATTGTTATCGAATTTATGAATACCTCATTTCAGATTAGAGTTTATAGTTTTTTTCAAAATTTATTATTATTTTTTACTAAAATCATTCCCATGAGAATGTGTTGAAACACTCAATGATTTCTGCCAATCTATGGTGACCAGGAATGTACATTATACCATTTAGCAAGAAATGTCATGTGATATGGGTGCCTCATCAAGGTTTTTTTATTATAGTGTAAACCATTAGAAATATTGTAGTGAATAGAAAATGACATTTTCATTGTCTCATCCACTAGAAATCTGATTCCATCAAATTACAACACTACTTTTCTAACATGACATGTTTTCTTCTTGGTATATTCTTCTTAAAACTCTAATAACCAATATTATTTACTTTTAATCATTATGTAACCATTTATAGGCTTATATAACAAATACATCAACAAGTAACCTATTGAGTATTGGTTACCAATTAAAAAAATATTTGGAAACAATGTACTCAATAACTCACTCTTGTGAATACAATATATTCACCTTCTTCAAAAAAACATGTTCATATTATAATTTATTCATCATGATCTTCTTTATAGGATACATAATCATCAAATAATGGTCAAATATATTGTGAATAGAATCAGTAAATTAAATAATCTAAAAATAATTAACACAATATAAGTTATTTATATATGTAGATAATAATATCATATGTAGATCATTAAATGAATTTCATTCATTTCCTATATATAACCCATTCAAGGGAATTTATTTCTAATGTTTATATATAATAAATAATATTATATTAAATAATAAACACAAACCACATGATTAGTAATATACCCATTCAACTTGGATTATTGTCATCCAAAACAATGTTATAAGTACTCTGATATAGTGTATGGGATTCACATGTATGGTTTATTGTTAATCCCATATATTATAATAATATAGACAATATTTTTTAAAAATTAAAAATAAACACATTTATAGTTTATTGGTGTCCAATAAACCTAAAAAAATAAATATAAAAATTGTAATAATACCATATAAGAGGTATTCCTAAATGAAAATCGGTCAACCTAAGTGACCAGAAATAACAAAATCCAATTCCAAACCCAAAAATAAACGCCATCATGAAATCATTAATGTAACATGATGAGTAACCTAAATTACTTAATTTTGTGGATTTATTAATATTTTTAATCCTTTAAAAACACTTTTTTAATTGCATGAATCAAGCCCTTTCAATCGCTATTGACCCTATCACCACCAGAATCTCCACATCTGGTGAGAAAAAATTCTAAGAGAATAACATCTTAATAATTAATGTTATATAATAGGTATTATTATAAATATTAATCTCATGTATAGTTTTGATATATATATTTAAATATAAATGATAATTATAGTACTATATAAAAATTATAATGGTAAAAATATCATTTTTTACAT
The DNA here is from genome assembly GCA_963277665.1 of Viscum album. NCBI lineage: Eukaryota > Viridiplantae > Streptophyta > Magnoliopsida > Santalales > Viscaceae > Viscum > Viscum album. Next base: position 1,560,795,827 of record OY728146.1, read on the forward strand.
ATATCCCATGAATTCATTATGTATCATTATATAATCCTTTACTCATATGATTTTTAGAATATCATCCCACCTCCCATGATTTTACATTATGATCATTGATTAGATAAAATATAGTCTATCCACCAGTGGGTTATTCATTCTCAAAATATAATGATAAAAAAAGTCAACGTGAATTAATTAAAATCATAAAAATTTTCATTAATTTGTAATACATAATACAATATATAATCTAATGATATTTAAGAAACTATTTTTTAGGGGAAATAATAATTGTTTGGTAATGTATGGATTAAAACATGTTGAAGGTAATTGGTAGATGATAATATTCTCATTATGAAAATGGATGTGGTGTTGGGATGTATTTGGAGGTGTTTGTAGTTGTTTGGTGGTGTTTGGAGATAGATTCTTGTGAATTAAATGTGAAAACTAGAAATGCATGATCATATTCATAGTCACGGATAATATAAAATTTATTATTTAATTATGGAAAATCATTAGGGTAAATTTATAGTTATAAATATGGTGTGAGAGACCATGTGTATGTGACATTAATATTTAAGAGTTCATGTAAAATTAATATTTTTATCAAGAAAATCACATATCACTCTCATTTTATCCTTAATAGGGGAAAAGTGCTTCTTGGGTTATTATTAATTAATGTTGGTGTTATTGATTCCTTAAATAGAATCAGAGATCTAGTTAAATCATCCAATTTATTATTTCATCATTTAAGTTCTTTATCATCACTTGTATTATGTTTTAGAGGCTTTGGATTTAGATTGGGGGATGCATTGATTCAATGTGAGACCCTCTTACAAAATGAGGATGTCATCTCTCCATTATCAATAATATGTAATGAATTTGGTTTCCCATTATATTGGTTTAAAAAATATATCACTCCAATTTATTTAAAATAAATCCAAAATTTTCATCGATATACTATGTGAAGTGGATTTGGGCTATGTGAACATTGATGAGAAATTATGAATATTGATGGTTGTTAATCATGATTAAGACTAATGTGTGCGAATAAAATGTTGTGATATATATGGTTGGTTATGGGTAAAAAAAGAATGAGAGATATATCATGGTATTTGAGGTAAGGGATGTTTCATTTGGTTGAATATAGATGGTTAGGGATCCCACTTAATGGTTAGGAATTCATTTTAAACAAAATCAATGAATGTAGGTAGGTGTTACCCCAAATTGTAAATTCTTTAGGCTACAAGGTACTATAAATCATATGAAGTTAGATTGGTATGAGAATTTATTAATTTAGACTTTATGGTATTACAAATGTTTTGTTATCACATTATGAAATACTTTTTATGTTACTTATCATTATTTTTTGATGATTTATTATTATTAATTTTCATTTCGTTTGGAATGATTTGATAAAAGACATATGTAATACCTGATTTTACATAGGTAGTTTTCATTTTTTGTAATTTGGAAAATACAATGGAGTTATACCCCCCATCATTCATCATGGTTCATATGAAAATGATGTGTGGATTATGTTAAAGGTTTCTGAAAGAAATGATTTATTATTGTGGACAATATAATAGAATTTTGATATGAGTGACTGCTGATGTATTAACCATCATTTTAGTTTTTTAATTTTATATGATGTTTCAAAATATAGTGTGTGGATTATTTAATATATGTAAATAAATTTATGATAATTTACATATATTAATCATTGGTTATTTGTCAATGTGATCAGGTAGTTGGATGTTTTGGTTAGATGAACCATAACCCACTAAACATTATAATCATTTTTTAATTATTTAGACTTTAGAATTAATGAAATAGAGTTGGGATAAACATAATTTGGAAAATGGTTATGTTTTTAGAGGCTCATTCATGTCATGATGTTATAAATGAAATTATTTTTTTCCAAAAGAATTAATTTTACAAGGTGTTAATATTATTCAAGACAAGTGAGGTAATATATAAAAATATATTATCAATATATTTTGGATGATGACTAATTTTTCGGGTATTGTAAGGAAATTTATGAAATGGTTTAATTGAATATACTTTTAATATTTTTAATTACCACGGTAATTTTTCTTAACCATAGTGGACTAAGATCACAATTATGTATCATAATTCATGTAATATAATAAATATTATTCCATGTGAAATATCCAATCTAATATTTAAATCAAGTTGTATTTCATTATTATCAACATTTTTTCCAATATATACAAATCATGTATCTAGATGTATATTGTTGGGAGATTAAAAACTTATATACATCATTATAAACATAAATTACATCACCATTATTTAAATCTCAATATCGTTATTTTAACTCCCATAGGTGTAATAAAGTTTTATAGGATACCCTATATATATATATTTTTATGAAAAGGGTGAGATAAAAACCCTAGTAAAATAATATTCAGAGTAAAGCATGATAGATATAAAACACAATTTAGTTGTGAAGAATTACATTATATTATAAATAGAATGATCATATGAATGAGACCATGGAATAATGAAATGATTTTATATGATCATGGAATTAAGAATTTGTGAAACAACATATAAGATTTCTTCATATGAAAAATAAATGATCACAATAATGATCATCATATCATAGTTGATAGATTCCCATGTTATATTAGGTTCTCTACCTATTCTATTTAAAATATTTTACATAGTTCCATGGTGGATTTTGGTCACCCCTAATCAGTTTCATTTTATCTGATTATAAAGAAACATAACTCAATAAATTGGATAATAATTAGGTCACAACCATTGTATTCACAATACGTTCATCCATATGTGGGACATAAGAGGAAAATAAACACAACATAAATCATAAATATCATAAAACCCATCAGACATAAGTGGTTTCATAATAATTTCACAACGGATAATAAGATTATAATTAACATATATTTCCAAGATAATTTGGACTTAAATTATTATGAACATTCATATTTGAAAGGCAAATAAGAATCTTGAACATTGATCTCCAATGGAAAAAAATTCATGTGAAATATAAAAATGATTCACTTTGGTGTGGTATTAGTAAATTCAAATATGATATATAAATAAAAGCAATTGAGTATTATTTCCATTTATAATATAACTGAAACATAATTGTTTAAAATAAATTATTTAAAAAAATATTCATTTTTAAATGAAATATTTAATAGATCTCTTACTTGATATGAAATAATAAATCATGGAGCTCCCTAAGATCTTATTTATATAAGAGGTGGAATTGTGTAGGGAACCTAAAATGAGTATTATCCACACAAAAAAGAAAGTCAAATTAATCTATGAATATATTTAAGGAACATTTATACATATTATTTAATAATTACATGACAATAATATAGAGGATAAGAGATAATAGGAAAGATAATTTATAACCCAAAAGTAACAATGATGATTTAGAAGATCCCAAACCTCTAGAATATATTAATTATTCATTTGTCCCTAACTTAATGAATAATAAAATTAATTTCAATAGATACATCATTTAAACCATTATTCATTTGTATTCTGTTTTTATAAGATATCATATTATTATATATTATTTATTTATAATATAGTTTTTGATTTTGTCAGTTACATGCAGTTATTAAGTTAATTTCTATATAAATATTTCAGTTTATTTACCCAAGTAAAATTTATTTTCAATTAAATTATGCATCTAAATAATTGTAGAGGTTCATTTATCTTATTATTACATTAATTTTATAATGTTCATTTTAGGCGGTTAAGTATAGTATGTATATTTATTGTTACTATAACTTTTAAAAGGTATAAAATTTTCATTTTAAATTACTAATAGTTTCAGAAATAATCATTTTTTAACAGAAATGAATTTTTAATGTTATTTATCTTTGGTCGGGATACAAAATTGAACATGTCATTTAGGGAGGCGGTAGTTCACAAGTACACATCATGGTGTCATAATTTTAAATTGGTTGTGGAAGAAGATATTAAAATTATGTTCCATTACTATAATAATATTTTGAGATATTAATTTTATTGATTCTATAATACTCTCAGGGAGAGAAAATATTTATGGGGTATAAGGATAAACAAATTAAGAGAGCCTCGCTGAAAAAATTAACTCTCTCTTTATATGTTCTATCTTAGGAAATACTTATGGCTCCTTAGCCTGATATTTTTGAAATAAAAATTATTCTAGGATGTGGATGGATGGTATGGTAAATATAAGAAATATTTTTAATTTTTCTAATACATATTAATTATTGTAGAAAGTTGGTGGAACTGAACTCAATTTTTAAGTGACGAGAATGATATTTTTGGTAAATTTTCAATAAATGTTCAATGATGGCATGAAAATATTCATGGTTAAATGAATATAAAAATGTGGAATAATGATTTTTTTGGTTTATATAAGGTTGATAATGCCTCTAAAAATAATTTTAACACATTATTTTTATTATGTTTCAAGTCTTTTACCATTTTATTTTTTCATTTTAACATTTTTGATTTTACCTTGGTAACCAGTTTTTACCAATGTAATATATATATTTTAATATAAATATAAGGTAAACCATATTAAAATATTTTTCTATTATATATATATATAATCTTATTAAATTTATAAATATTTTTTTAATTAACTTTTAAATTAAAAAAAGAAATTAATTAGATAAAAATGAAGAGAACATTAAATTTAAATATTAAAAATTACCCATTCACCAATGACATTATAATTAACATTAATAAAAGTAATCCGAATTTTATGACAATGAATTAAATTTATCTTATTAAATATATTGATAATGATAATCTAAAATAAAAAAACATTTATTTAGATATTGATTCATTATGTGATGAAAACTAATTTTTCATATAAAAAAATGAAAACTATTTTTAGGTGAAATTATAAATTATGATTCCAAAATGTTGAAAATGGGTTTTAAAAAATAAACATATACATTATAAAATTGAAATGTCACCCCATAAATAAATATTTATCTTTAATTAAATAAATTTTTTTATGTTACAGTTACTTCCGGGAATATCCATAAATTCTATTATTTTAGTGAAAACTATATTTTCCCTATAACCCTCAAAATGAATTTTTTAAAAAATATACAAAAAATCCATTATATAATTTTTAAATAATATATCTAAAACTAAATAGATTTTTTATTTAATTCTTTCTTTGTGAGTGGAAAAACTAATTTTAAATTTATCTGTGAAAAATGAAAAAAATATAAAAATGTATTTTAAATAATGAAATGCATTTTTTATTATTACAATACAATAAGTTATTTAATTTGTCTAATGATAATAATACTATTGTTAAATCAATATAATGGTATTTAATTAATGATAATATAGTAAGATCCTTTCTCCTCAATGTATCTACCGCTTTATTCCACTTCCAATGGTGGTAGTGGATTGAGTAGTCCTAAACCTTCATTTACTCTAGACATACATGTTATCTTATGTTTAGATTATTCTATGTTAATAAATATATTTTTATCTACAGTGTAATATAAAAACCAAAATGAAATCCTTAAAAATAATTCCTCCAAATTATCAATGTAATGATTACTGTAGAATTTTCTAGTTCATGTGTCATATAATTTGGTTCATGTACCTTCAATTGTATTAATGAATATGATATCAATATAAAATTATGAATGTGTAAAAATACAAAATCATTACTTTAGTAATCATTATATATATCAATTACTTCCCTATATGTGGCTAGTGTGCTTATAATTTTGGTATTTAGACTCTTCTATATCTTCATGAAGCACTCTTCACATTCATATGTCCATGTAGACCTCACTCTTTTTGAAGATTAATTTTTTAGACCATCTGAAAATGCTGAGAAGTTTATCAAAAATAATTAATAATACATAGTTAATAAAATTAAAATATAGACCCATGTTACAAATGTTATTCTGATTCATTTCTCAATCACCTTAATCATGGAAGGATCTATAGATTTCTACATACTCATGATGACATACAACTATATTTAATCATTCTCTACTAAAAAATGGAATATATAGTATATTCCGTATAAAATATATATAAAAAATCATTAGAATAGTTTTTCCACAATAAATATTTTATTTTATTGAAAACCCACTTTGACAGTAAATTTTGAATTATATAATAATTTAAAATATAAATATGTTCCACAAATTTATCAATTTAATATCTAAAGAATTTAATCACAAAGTACATGTTTATTTCTATAGAATTAATGAGTATAAAAGGAATAATTATGTAATCTAAATTCATCCACCTTGTATGAAAGGCATTTTTTGGAATTTACTTATTCTTCACCTTTAATCGATAACATCTCAAATGAATATCTAATTTAGAGAGTTACCGTGCCCCATGTATATGATCAAATAAGTCGTAAATTTTTATTTTGGGATACATATTCTTTATCATGATATTATTAGTTACATTATAATCAATACCGAGATGTATTATCTCATCCTTCGTCGGGATAGATAGGACTAGTTCACAACATTGTGAAATACTCAAAAATATAAAACCCATGTCTATGATTTCCTATAGTTTCTTCCTCAAATCTTCCAGTCTAACGCGGACAAATCTGTCATGATTTTTGATCATTGTAAGGTATCGAGGTATTAGATCATTTGAGAACATTGCCTCTCAATTAATAATATGACCATGAAACTCTCATGTGAATACATCATCATACTCCCTTACTATGGGAAGGTATTGAAGAGTGGTCCACAAAATTATTTCAATCATTTGAGCTAGATATTATGGCTCATAATGAATTTATATATATGCTTTTGAAGAATATTACAAAGGACACTAATCATAGTACATTCCATTTTGTATAATCATAGAGAGGTTTAGGTTATAAAAAGTTATTTTCATCTCATGATAGTATATGTGAGGTCTATATAGTGGCTTCCAATATATTTCATGTATTTCATTATATAGAAAAATGAAGTTATACATGTTTCGCAATGATATTCATCCCACAATGTTTAACTAGGGAATTGATATATAATTTAGATACAAAAATTTTACTAATTATTATTTTTACTATTAATTTAGCCTCTATGTTTTGAGATGGTGTTTTAATGGTTCTATTAAACATTCATGATATGAAAGAATTCATAGCATTATAATCACACTATATGATCTCAATTTGTGAAGGAATTACTACTTTACCTTTCACCACATCATTGGCTTTATGTACATACATAGTGGTAATAACATAATCCCACCATTTATATCATAGTATTGGAGTTTGTTTCCATTAGATAACCCTGAAAATAATTAGATTAGTTCACTAGTTTTCATAGTTTCCTTCTTCATTACAATTGAAAAATTTGACCACAAGCTAAGGATGCATTGAATTATTCCTAATATATATCCTTTTGGTAAGAATCTTTGCCACTCTAATACATTCAGTTTTGTAATGTCCCTTTATTCCACATTTCCAAACATCTCATGGTACTCTCAAGACTATTTATAGGGTGATTATTCCCACACTATAAACATATGTGATGTTGTATATTCATTCCACTGTATTATTTATTATTAGATCCCCTATAATTAAATTCTATTTTATTCTTTTTTTCTCTAATACACTGAGACCACTAAAAATTTCCAATATTTGTTGATCCAGCAATGGGACATTAGAAAACTTCTTTGTAGCTATAAAAATTCAAAAAAATTATCTATTTGTAGGCTCCAATTTATCGCACTATGATAACATTCAATTTTACTTTTACTATTGATGATGATACTATAGGAATACTAAGAAATCCTTGAGAATATCTCCTCCAATGACCCGATAAATTAATCCTTATTTTTCACGAGTGTAATGAACTCTCTCTGCATTTTTAGGTGAAGAGTTAGAGGAAAATATATAATGACAAATATCAATTTAAATTAATCAAATATTATTGTTTATATTTCTTCCTTTGGATTTATTTTATTTATAAGTGTCGACCACAGCTCAAATTATATCCAAGTGAGATAAATACCCAGTATGAAATTCCCTTACTCATAAAATCATAGGGTAGAGAGTACAATTTTATTGATGTTAATCCTTTGTTCTATTATTATGGGATGAGAATATCCACTATAAATTATAGGTCTTTGTCAAATAAAATAAAAACCAAAAACTTATCATTAGTAAAAGAAGTGGGTTCCACATGATTCAAGTTATAATTCAGAATATTTCATTGTTGTATGAGAACTTTCGTGATGCTCTCTCATCCAAATACCATTATTTTTTGAAATTTATGATGACATTCATCCCATTTACCATTTCATATGTTGTTGTAAGTGTTCATAATTTTCCATCCATCATCAAGAATTAAAAATTTTGGGATAATATTAATAAAAATTATATTCATATAATAATGAAACTATGATCATAGAATGGATAACCAATTAATGACATATAAAACCTATATTTTGAATGTATATATTTAAATCTACGTTATCCATGCTCAAATTCATATTAATTTTCTTGACTGAACATTATATTCAAATGCACAGCAGTGGATTGTAAAGTGAATATGTGTCATCCAAAGCATTTAACATTGTTGTGTCGAGCCACATGTGTATTCCTAGATCTACTAATTATGATCCAAGTGAAGATTGAGTTGCTACTCAGCCAACCATTTTAGTGTGATTAACCATGGGTGTATTTTTTTCACTGTCACATCCACTTTCCTATATCCAAATAGGGATATAACTACTAGTAAAAACACATAAAAAATACATCACAAAACATTTCAAATATTATCCCCTAATTATAATTTTATATTTGAGTTGTCCTAAGGATTTTCCATAAATAGTTTTGAATCCCAACAGTTACTAGACTATGCTCTAATAAAAACTCTAGAAAACTAGGCCTTCAACACATCTTATTTCATGAATTTTTATATTATTCTCAAAAAACCCAAAACAATGGATACAGAGGTGTAGGGTTCATGATTGAATGGAGACAAAAGTAAATCAACTTAATCATAAATTACACCATCTCAATTGAAAAACCATACATAACTAATAACTCCTATAATTATTGAGAAACAATATAAGATATACATGGTTATTAAATAAACAAAATGGAGATCTAGAAATCATAGTAAGGGTATAATAAAATTAATTCATTGTGGTGAGCCAAAATATACATATTATGAGGCATAAAATGATATTATAAGCCGAATCATCATAATAATTGAATCGTGGTATAATGAAATGTTATTTGAAGATCTTGAAATTATGAATATGTAGAAATAACATAAAACATGATATCATAATCATTAGTCAGGAATCACCTAAAATACCGTCATATCTTAGTGGATTTAGTACCATGGTATATTTATTCACTCCTCATTTCTATAATTTATAGTTCCCTAAATATACCTCATTTTACTCATCACATCTTGATGATTTTCCTTCTTTAAACATATTTAGAAACATAGATCCAAATATATAGCATAAAATATATCTGTCATAGTATAATTATAAAAGAGAAAAAACTTAATAATTACATTATATAAAGTAGATTATATTCCATCAATATTTTATTACTTTACCAATATAGCTTTAACAACTATTGTGTGTTAAAAATACTTTCACTATTACATTCTAAAATTTGTTGAAACAAAATCACATACTAAAATTGGGAGATGAATTTCTTCCCATTATCATGATGAAATTATAACTATATAATATATTTAATTTGTCCAATAATATAAATTTAAAACTTATAAATCATAAAATTTTAATCTATATCCACATATTTCAATTTTTAACTGAATCAGATGTTCACTATGTACATTTCACCCTGCATTCATCCTCCTAATCGTTTTTACACATATGTTTTTATTAAACCCTTTTTTTAGAACTTTTTCTACCATAGAATGGTATCCACCTTTTCCAAACATGAAAATTTTTATTTTAAGCCAACAAAATATTTACACAAACTACACACTTTGGAATTGTTATTGACAATAAATTATCTTACTAGATGTTTAATATATAAATATTCATTCAAGGCTCTATTAATAAATTCTACAATCAAATCCATCAGAATCTTTTATACATTTTAGGGGAAGCCACATAGATAAAGTGTCTATCATTTTAAATTCATGTCACTTTAGTAAAAATTTGTTCAATTTAAATGCCTCCAACATAATCATAACACTTAAAACTATCCTTCTTTTATTATGAATAAATTTTTAATTTGACACAAATTATTTTCAAAAACATATATTATAAAATTCAAAAAATGACTTTTAAGACAATAAAAAGGTTCCCAACTAGTATGCATTTAATTTTTTAGAATTTTATATTCATAATTTTCAATAATTATTATATTTATATTTTTTCTTAAAATGAATTAGGATCGGTAATAGATAATAGATTATTGTTCTCTAAAATCAATATCTTTAACGTTTTAGTTTGAGTAGTTTTGTTTTTATAAGTATTTCCTTGATCAAACTAAAAAAAATTCTTGATTGAGTCATATGTTAACTCTCTAATTTAATATTTTATTCAATATATTCAATCTCAAAATCATCATCAACCTAAACATCATTTTTTCTCCAAAATATGTAATTGTTTCTATACTATCATAAAATACATCATTAGTAATGGAAATTCAATAATATGAATTACAAAATTAAATAATAAATCCCTAATAATTATAATAGAAATAATTTTTTAGATTATTATTAAAACATTTATAGGCCTTTAGTATAAATTATTTTCCTAAGAATATTATGTCATCACTTAACTCGCAATATGTTTCTTTATTTCCTTATTTATTTAGGATGAAATGCTTTCTTGTAAATATCCAAGGATAGTTCCAAGAGGGTGTCATTGTAAGCGACATTTTATAAGGAATATTTAGTACCCCTATATTCAGTAACACTCTACATTTAGTATAGACATCAACTTGGACTACTTCTTTGTAATAGTGACATGATATTCCACTATCTATCAATGATGTCTTTGAAAAATGATTGGCCACTCAGTTTTAACAATTTATAACTTAATTTTTTTTACATTATATCACTAAAACCATTTTGTTTTTAATACGATTATTTTCAATATAGTTTTATTCCTCATGGGATTATAATTTTTCAATTTTAATATCTCTATATTTCCATATATAATTTAGTTTCATTTTTTATCTTATTTAAATCATTTTAATGGAATCCATCACTTATATATTTTAATACATTAAAGAAATTGGTATTACGTAAGAATTGAATTATATTTATTAAAACATATAACACAACAATAATAGGACCATATAGGTATAGTGTCTTTAGAAACTAGGAATCATAAACAACTAGTTCATAAAACATCTACATTGTCTCTCGTTTATTTCATCATAACTACACTTTTTTTTGGTATATCATGATTAATACCCTTCTTCCCTACATGGGGAAAAGAAAAATATGAAAGGATGTGCTCAAATGCTCAATAAGGGTAGACAAAGGAAATATCAGTCATATATTACATTTGAAAATCATATTATGCATATAAGAGATCATAATATCATGTCAAGGAATAAATCATAGAAGTGAAATGTAACCAAAATAGTCATTTGATAATACATGATACTTTTATTAATACATGTATAGACATGGAAAATAACTTCATACATGTCAAGTCTCATTGCCAAGACCATCATAGTAGAAAAATCCATTAATAAACCCAATACACTCCTCATTCCAACCCTGTATCAATGAACCAGATTAACATGTCATTCCGGTTTTGTTTATCTCATGAGATATAAATCATTACCAAATTCATTTGAGGGAGATATATATCCCACCCATATCATAATGAAACCATTAAAATGTTGGCCACAAAAAACATTAATCATTCATCATTGAATAACCTGTATAATAAAATGGGATTCTTAAACATCATGCCATCATAACATGATCTATATAAGATAAATAGACATCATCAAAATAATTCCATCATAAATGTAATCAAATCAAAGTAATAATATAAACATAACCCTATGTCATCTTAGATAGAAAATAATTTTGTTAAGACACTTGAAATTAATCCTTGAGGAAAATATAATTTTGTCTTAAAAAACGTTTCCTTTTATCAAAAATTTGTGAAATTTAAAAATAAAATAATTTAATTGAAAATAAACGAGAAAATTTTAGATTAAGAATCATGAAAATATGGTGTTATGAATATTTAAAAACTCATTCATGTCATATAAGTTAAAAAAACATTCTCCTCATACTTTTGCTGGAAAATTCAAAGGTACCTTATATGGTAAACAAAAGATAGATTCTTTAAATACCACATAGTAAAAGTAAAAGGGGGTCAAAATGAATTTGAATATACATAGAATAATATTAAACAATTTATGAAAACATTTTTAAAAAACATGGTAATTGATGATAAATAAACCCCTAGTAATAATACATACGAATGAAAAATATCAGATAAAAACGAGATTGGGAAAGTTAACAATTACCTTATGTATGATATTCTTTGTAAATATCTAAACCTCCAATATAATTATTTAAGTAATGTTACTAATTTATACCATAATTATAAAAATATTTATGATAACATTTATTATTATATTTTCATCTATTTGTTATTAACATTTCATTGTTACTCGTTATTTGAGCATTAACTACTTTATGTTCTTATGTATGTTTTTTCAGATAAGTTCATATTCCACTTTTTTTAAAGTTATATCAAATATATAAAGGTATTATTATAATATAAAAAATATTATTTCATTCAATTAATTTCTATAATTGTGATTTAATGAAGATTATGTAAAATGAATCACATCGCATTGTGGTGACTATAAGATGTGCATACACAAGAGAAAATATATATTTCCCATAAATGTTGAGTGGTATTAAATTGGATGGTTTATAAAATCTCAGAATTATTATCATGTTTCATTAATCATATATATTTTTTATTTCCACTGTTATACCCATCAATGTAAAGTGATGTTGAAAAACATATTACACAACATTGTGGAGACGGTAAGCCGTAAATACTCACACATGATGATTTTGTTTTTCATTGGATATATGGAAGGTGAAATTGGATTGTTTCATACTAATAATAAAATATCAGTATATGAGTGATAATTATGTTATTTCATTTTAATGAAACTACTAAATATGAGTAAGTAGAAGAACAAATAAATTTGAAAGAATTAGTAGAAGAGATTACCTCTTCCTCGATGTGACTCATTTAAATTTTAAATTAAGGAACTAGAGTTGGAATTTTGAAAATAATATCACCTATAATATTTATCTAAGAATGTTTATAAGAGATATGTGTAGAGTTTGGTCAATCTAGATGTCTCAAAATGGACTGATGATGAGTGGGAGGATGTTGCCTTTTATTAAGGGAGCGAAGGGCACTTCACGAAACATAAAAAATATTTATTTATTATATTTTCAATTTTGACTAATAATGGTCCGAAACTTATTTAATTAGAATATAAGGTGATTATGGTTCGAATTCCCATAATAAAATAATATTTTTTCTTATTTAAATTTTTTTCTTTATCTTTATCTTTTTTGTTTAACCCTTATTTTACCCTTTTAAATCTTACTATGATATCTTGTTATTTACACATTGTGGGTCCATTTAATTAAATATCATGTAAAACGACACAAAATAGTTATTTATAACATATTGGGACTTATATTAACAATTTTTATGTATCATAGATTTTTATAAATTTAATATCATTTAATAAACTATTTTATGTTTTAGGTTATGAATTGTGTCAGTTTTGGAAACTATTCATAAATGAATTTTAAAAATTCATAAAAACATTATTCCTTACAAAATAAGGAATTACACCATATATCATATGTCAATTTCATCCAGAAAAAATGTTTATGACATTAAAATAAGGAAATTATATCTGTTTTAATATTTATAAATTCATTTTTTTAATTCTTCCATTAATGAGGTAACCACTACCTCAAATTTGTGTCATAAATAAAACTATTTGTATACTTTCAAAAAATTATAAATAAAATACCATGTTTTAGGAAATAGTTTTATCTTTCTATAAATTATTTATATGAATATATATATGTTATATAATCCAATGTTAAAATCGATTTAGTAGAAGAAATATGTTTAGGTTATAATTATCCTTTCTTTAAATATTTTATTACAAAAAGTTATTTTCACATCCATGATATTCAATGGGGTCCCAAACTACATACATGGATTCCCATAGTTATAAATATATCACAAAATATGATTAGGACACTTTTTAGTGTATTATTATATTATTAAATTATTATTTTTACCCTAATTTAATAGATTTCCCCTTTACCAGTGGTAAATAAAATATTTAATTATGTTACTATTCATAATTTCCAAAAGGAAAAGGTAACTCTTCACACAATTTTGACCATATAATTTCAAATATGGAATCCATTTTACCAAATAAAAAGGATAGATGTTTCAGTAATTGATTTAAAATTATTCCTTTTGTTGACATGAGAATACGTGTTTCAAAAGGTAAAACATCACAAATGATTTAAATGTTTTTACCTATGATTTCATTGTAAAATCAATGATAATGAAATAAATTAAATTAAATAGTAAAAATATATTCTATTTATAGATTAAACCCATTATTTTTTATAATTTATTCATTGAAATTATCTGGAAGAAAAATATTGTTTTTAAATAAAATTTAGCGTATTTTTATTTTTCATCAAAACATGAAAGTTATCCAAAAAATATCAGAAATATATCCAAAGTATATGTTTATTTCCAATTCAAAATAACATTTTTATTTTTTCATATATAAATTATTAATGAGGTAAAATATTAATTTAAAAAGTTTTCTCCATTCAAAGGTATACAATTATCCTTAAAAAATAGGTTCTTATACAAAAAATAGGGTATTATTAATACCGTATGACTAAAATAGAAATTGGATGAATATAGGAAAATTTTTATTATTTATATAACATATATATATATATCAATAATATCCTTAGAAATATATAATTTATTTATATTTTTCATAAATAATCAATATCCAATGAATTCATAATGCATTTTCTTATGTTAGTTATAATTATTCCTCCTAACCTACCGACTAGGCTATAACAATCATTTTATGTAACATACCAAGTAAGTAATGAATAATAGATATTTTTATCTATGTCTATTAATGATTAATATAGTGTTATAGAGGCTTAAAATGAAAATAAATACAATCTTATGCATGGAATACACTAATATTCTTAAAAGATTGTTTTACTGCCTTTTGATGGAAAACCATTTTTGAATCTATATTTTAACAATTTTATAAACTATGTTTGTCAAAATAAACTTATTCTTTATTATTGGTACATCCAAATTTACCTTGTGTGAATTTTTGGTATTTTTCTGACAATGTTCATTTTTTTAATGAATAGTGAAAAATACTGCATTTTACATCAAAACTGATTTTTAACCTAATTTATTTATATGATTAGATTATGTTTTAAATTGGTTTTTAAGTGAAATTAGAATATATTTTTACCATTTTATCCAATGGTGGTCATTGGAATCAATTTCACTTTGAAATTAGACTTAAACTGGTGTCAATCTTTTGATACTTATTGTTTTGTAAAAACACGCTTTTTTCTCTGGCAGCGGGAATTAATTATTAAATTAATTAATGTGACTTATATGATTTGAATTTTGTAAAATAGACTTCATTTTTTAATTTGGAATATCAAATATAGCTTAGGGTGAATTTTTGGTAATTTTCTGAAAAACTTCAATTTTTGATGAATAGTGAAACCACTAAGTGGTAATCAAGCAAACTGATTTTTCAGTTAAATGAAAGTTTACCACTAATGTGTATTGAATTTTGAAAATCTGAAATACATGGTTTTCATTAAGAAGTAAAATGTGGTTCAATGAGATTATAATACTTTTTTTGGTGAATAGTAACTTATTAAGTTCTTAATCGCGATTAGTGGTAATTAGGGTAGTTTAAGGTATAAATAATGCTTTAATAATATGAAATGACCTAGAAACATGTCCCAACCTTATTGGTTGTGTCATGGCCGACCAAGACAAGTCATGGGTCAACTTGGGGACCCCATGGAGACACTTTGGTTTGGAAATGACATAAATAACTTTTTATTAAATGTTAAAGTAAAAATGACACAAACAATAGATGTTTTACGAAAACAATTTTTACATGGGGTTATAAGATCAGATATTTGATTATAAATAGTCATCTGAAAGCTAAAAAGATGTCCTACATCATAGTATTTTTTTTATGATTTTTAGACATTATATAAATTAAATTATTTATGACATAATAATGATGCAGCGATGACATCATTATTTGACGATTTAAATAAAATGGAAAGACAATGTAAAATCTATGAACTACACATGGCCAAAACCAATTGGATGAGTGTATTTCGAACCCTTATCACCTTATCCACGAATTATATCAATGTGGGACCTTTTAAAACCGAAACACATTTTCAAATAAAGTAATATTTCTTTACTTTCCAAAAGTGCCCCTCCTCTCCTCTTATAAAAGGCCCCCACCTCCACCTCATTTCACACACTTCTCAAGCCTCTGGCTCGGCTAACCCCTGCCCATTTACTCTCTCCACATCCCTCTCCTCATCCTAGAGGATTCCCTTTGGGAATAATCCTTTCAAAGGAAGCCTTTAGGCTCAAATCAAAAGAAGTTACGCTTTTAAAGGAGATTAAAGAACGGTCGGGTCATGTCGGATACGAGGTATGGGACTTCGTCTCAATCTCCTTTGTTTGAGGCATATTTAATTTTATACACAACTTTCTTTTATATAGTGTATAAACCCCTTTGACTTTTACGTTTATTCAAAAGGAATCTTTTTTATACGAAGCGTTTACTAAACGACAAAAGGGAATGTTTTTGTCGTACATATGCGGCGACAACGACTTCTCCGCTGTCGTGACCGTTATTTGAGTTTTGGCTTCCTCTACAATCCATACCTTCTTTTTAAAAGAAAAATAAATACCATGTTTTACTTTTCTTTTATTTTTGTATTCAAAATGGTTTTCATAATGTTTTTTTGTGTTGTATTGATATATTGTGATTGAAATGTGGAAATGTTATGTTTCCTTTATGCGTGTTTTATGTGATATGATTATGTTATGGTTCTTGGGCATTATTATGAAGACGGGTGGTTCCGTGATAAACTAAGGGCGGGTGAGCCCGTTATAGCTCTCCAATGCATTGGGTAACGTGAAGGAGTGAAACGTTAAGGTTTCTCCGAAGAGATTTTAGGGAATATACTGTGATGGGTATTCCAAACGTAACCAAGAGGGTTACTCCCTACGTAAGAATGTTATGAATGCCTCAAGTTACCTTTATGTCCTATGATTTCTATGATTTATTCATGATTTTATGAGGTATGTTAAAGTGCCTATGTTTTATGGGTAAAGTATGATTTCATTCTTATGTATATATGTACCCATGTTTCCTTTCCATGTTTTTATAACCCATACTGAGCTTTTTATGCTCATCCCAAGTTTTTTTGAAATGTTTTTCACAGGTCAAGGGAAAGGTACATGATAAGATGATAGAGTCAAGGATGTGTCAAGAAATAATCCATGTTTTATTTTAAATGTGTTTCCCTTGATGGGAATGAAGAATACTATCTTTATGTAACCACTTTGTTTATATGTGGAATGTAATGCAAGTTTTATGATCTAATTCTCTAAAACTCTAAAACCGAAAAGATCCTCAATGTGTAATCTTGTAATAACTCAAGATTAAGTAAGGTTTAAGGCTGGGGCCTTATAGTTGGTATCAAAGGTCGGTTTAGATAACTTTAGGAGTTAGAATTCTATTAAATGATTATCCAAAAGTATTTTTTTTCAAAATGATATTGCATTTAAAGATTACCATGTTGCTTCATATAAGACATGTTTGTTCAAAATGGTTTTCCGTAGAGGAAACAGGGAAGCAGTGCTAGGAAGGCATACAGAAGGAAATAACCTTCCGAATCAGCATCCAGAAATGGTCGGAATTGGAACTGAACAGTTTGTTGCAGTAATGGAACAGTTGACTCAAGCGATAAATGGTGGTGGTATCCATGCACGAGATCAGCCAGATCAACCGCAGAGGAACATGTCAGTGGTGGAACATTTCATGAGGCAACATCCACCATCATTCAGAGGATCATCTGACCCTGTGCTAGCTAAAGAGTGGATTAAAGCACTGGAGAAGATTTTTGATGTCATGGGGTGTTCAGAAAATCAAAAGGTTAGTATTGCTATTTACCGTTTGGAGGGTGAAGCAGCTCAGTGTTGGTCTATGGTTAAAAATATCAGGGACGCCGATGAGATTGATGCTCTTGACTGGGATGAATTCAAAGGTATGTTTCTTGAGAAGTATTTTCCTAAGGCTGTTCGACTTAGGATGGAAAACAATTCTTGGAATTGAGGCAAGAGGAAGACTCAGTGGCTGCCTATGAAGAATGGTTCACTCGATTGGCAAGGTATGCTCCAAATTTTATCCGAGACCTTGATAGTAAAATAAATCGTTTTTACTCAGGATTAAAGCCAAAATATCAAAGGGAATTAGCTTCTCGTGAGTTTAAAAGTTATGAAAGGCTTGTTCGATGTGCTGAGAAGGTGGAAATGGAGTTTTCCTATGACCAAGTTTTCTATAACAACCAGCAGAAGAAGAGACCGAGGTGGCAGGAGAAAGGTAAGAATTTTTCAAAAAATTCTGATGGTAAGAGAACTAAGTTTCCAGTTTGTGATAGATGTGGCAAAAGGCATGCTGGGGAATGTCTTATGAATTCTGGAAAGTGCTACTGATGTGGTAAGATGGGACATAAGGCTCGTGATTGCACTGAAAAGGATCAAGGTGAAGGTAAGAACAAATTTGATTTACAGTTAGTGAAATGTTATAAGTGCAATGAGAGGGGTCACTATGCAAACGAGTGTCTGACAAAGAGGTTGAGTGATGGGAAGCAGTTAGACTACAAGCAGAAAGGGGTGGTGAAATCCTTTGCAACTACTTCAATAGATGTCGGGCCATCAAATGAAGTTGTATCAGGTACATTGTTTGTTTTTTCAGATTATTCCAGTGTGTTGTTTGATTTGGGGTCTACACATTCTTTCATCTCTGAAACCTTTTCTAGTAAAATGGGAATACCATCTCAAGAAATGACTCCTGAACTTTTGGTAAAAACACCTGGGGGGAATGTTGAGGCAAAAAGAATTTATAAGAATATTCCTATCCTTATCTGTGGAAAGAACCTACTTGCAAACCTTATTGTTCTACCTCTAGTAGAGTTTGATGTTATCCTCGGTATGGATTGGCTCTCTATTTACCATGCTAAGATTGACTGTAGAGCTAAATAAGTTTCTTTTCAGAAAGACTTTCAGATTGTTTACAAGAATGAACCCTTAATTTTGATAACATATCAAGAGGCCGAGAAACTTGTAAAATATGGAAATTAATGTTACCTTGCACACGTCATTGAAAATAAAGGAACTATTCAGATTAATGATGTGCCAGTGGTAAATGAGTATCCTGATGTTTTTCCTGATAAGTTGCCTGGAATAATACCAGATCGGGAAGTTGAGTTTACTGTTGACTTAGTTCCTGATGCTAAGCCAATTTCAAAACCCCCTTATCGAATGGCACAAATTGAACTTTTAGAGTTGAAGGATCAATTGCAAGATTTATTAGAGAAAGGTTTAATTAGACCTAGCACATCACCATGGGGTGCTCCTGTTTTATTTGTTAAAAAGAAAGATGGTTCTATGAGACTTTTCATTGATTATAGAGCCTTGAATAATATCACTGTTAAGATCAAATATCCTTTGCCTCATATCGATGATTTGTTTGATCAGCTTCAGGGAGCTCAGTTTTTTTCAAAGATTGACTTGAGATCGGGGTACCATCATCTGAAGGTAAAGGAGGCATATATTCTGAAGACCGCGTTCCGTACGAGATATGACCATTATGAATTTGTAGTAATGCCTTTTGGGCTAACCAATGCACCTGTTGTATTCATGGACTTAATGAATAGAATTTTCCATGAGTTCTTGGATAAGTTTGTGGTGGTTTTCATTGATGATATTTTGGTGTTTTATAAAAGTAAAGAGGAGCATGAAAAACATTTAAGGGTTATCTTGCAAACCTTAAAAGAAAAGAAACTGTATGGGAAATTCATCAAGTGTGAGTTTTGGTTGCAACAAATTTCTTTCCTTGGTCACATTGTTTCTAAAGATGGAATAACTGTTGATCCTGCAAAAACAAAAGTTGTGGAAGAATGGCCAAGACCCACAAATGTAACCGAGATTCGTAGCTTCCTTGGTTTGGCGGGCTATTACCGAAGGTTTGTTAGAAATTTTTCACGGTTATCTAGTCCAATGACTAAGCTAACTCGGAAGGGTGTTAAGTTTATCTGGACAAAAGAATGTGATGATTGTTTTCAGGAATTGAAAAGAAGATTGGTGAATGCTCTAGTTTTGGCACTACCTTCCAGGAATGGTGAGTTTGTTATATACAGTGATGCTTCATTGAAAGGACTTGGTTGCGTCCTAATGCAGAATGATCAGGTAATTGCTTATGCTTCACGACAGTTGAAAACTCATGAGGTAAATTACCCTACACATGATTTGGAATTAGCTGTTGTTGTTTTTGCTTTAAAAATTTGGAGGCATCATTTTTATGGAGTAAAGTGTGAAATATATACCGATCACAAAAGATTAAAGTATATATTCACTCAGAAAGAGTTAAACATGAGACAAAGGAGATGGTTAGAATTAATCAAGGATTATGATTGTACAATTCATTACCATCCGGGAAAAGCAAATAAAGTGGCTGATGCTTTGAGTCGAAAAAGTAATGCTTCATTAAAAATGTTGCGTTTGGAATGTGATCCTTTGGTTAAGGATTTGATGAACTTTGGCATAGAAGTTGTTGGTGCAGGAAGTCCTTCTGTTTTGTTTCAGGTATCAGTGAGATCATCTCTATCAGATAAAATCAAGCAAGCACAGAAGCAAGACAGTGAGTTCCAGAAAAAGGTAGAGCTGGTTCAGAAAGGTAAGTTTCCTGAATTCAACATTGATAATGATTGTGTTTTGAGATTTGGGAAGAGATTGTGTGTGCCTTGTGATTCACAGTTGAAGAGAGAGTTGTTATGTGAAGCTCATAGTTTTCCGTATTCAGTTCATCCGGGCATTACTAAGATGTATAGAGATCTGCGGGAGTATTACTGGTGGGATGGAATGAAAAGAGACATTTCTGATTTTACTGTGAAGTGTTTGACTTGTCAGCAGGTTAAAGCAGAGCGGCAGTTACCGAAAGGGATGCTTCAGCCTTTACCGGTGCCAGAGTGGAAATGGGAGAATATATCCATGGACTTTGTTGTTGGATTACCGAAGACATCTCGAGGTAATAATGCAATCTGGGTTATTGTTGATCGCTTGACCAAATCTGCTCATTTTCTTGCTATACGATATACTTTATCTCTTGATCAACTTTCCCGTTTGTATCTTAAAGAGATAGTCATGTTACATGGAGTTCCTCTCTCCATTGTATCGGATCGTGATCCCAGGTTTACTTCAAACTTTTGGAAAGGCCTTCAGAAGTCGTTGGGTACTGAATTAAATTTTAGTACAGCTTTTCATCCTCAATCAGATGGTCAGTCAGAACGAACAATTCAGACATTGGAGTATATGCTACGATCTTGTTCTATGGATTATCAGGGAAGTTAGGACCAACATCTTTCTTTGGTTGAGTTTTCATATAATAACAGTTTTCATTCCAATATACAGATGGCGCCATTTCAGGCATTATATGGGAAGTGGTGTCGAACTCCAGCTTTCTGGGATGAAGTGGGTGAAAGGAAGTTGATGGGACCAGAATTGGTAGAAGAGATGGCAGAAAAAGTTCAACTGATTCAGAAACACATGAGAACAGTTCAGAGCAGGCAGAAGAGTTATGCAGATAACCGGAGGAAGGATCTATCTTTCGAGGTAGGTGATCATGTTTTTCTCAAGGTTTCTCCTTGGAAAAGCATGATCAGATTTGGTAAGAAAGGAAAGTTGAGTCCAAGTTTTGTTGGACCATACGAAATTCTGGAGAGAGTTGGATCAGTTGCATACCGAGTGGCTTTACCTCCGAGTTTATCTCAGGTACACAATGTTTTTCACGTTTCGATGTTGAGGAAGTATATGCCAGATCCATCTCATGTTTTGAGTCCAGAGGTAGTTCAGCTGGAAGAGAACCTATCTTATGAGGAACAGCCGGTCCAGATTCTTGACCATAGGGAGCAAGTGATACGGAATAAGGTGATTAATGAGGTAAAGGTTTTGTGGAAAAACCACATGATTGAAGAGGCAACATGGGAATCTGAAAATGCAATGAGGGATAAGTACCCCCATTTATTCGATAAGTAAATAAATTGCGGGGACGCAATTTTATAAAGGGGGAAGGATGTAACATCCCAAGTAAGTAATGAATAATAGATATTTTTATCTATGTCTATTAATGATTAAGATAGTTTTATTGAGGCTTAATATGAAAATAAATACAATCTTATGCAGGGAATACACTAATATTCTTAAAAGATTATTTTACTGCCTTTTGATGGAAAACCATTTTTGAATCTATATTTTGACAATTTTATAAACTATGTTTGTCAAAATAAACTTATTCTTTATGATTGGGACATCAAAATTTACCTTGTGTGAATTTTTCGTATTTTTCTGACAATGTTCATTTTTTTAATGAATAGGGAAAAATACTGCATTTTACATCAAAAATGATTTTTAACCTAATTTATTTATATGATTAGATTATGTTTTAAATTGGTTTTTAAGTGAAATTAGAATATATTTTTACCATTTTATCTAATGGTGGTCATTGGAATCAATTTCACTTTAAAATTAGACTTAAACTGGTGTCAATCTTTTGATACTTATTGTTTTGTAAAAACACGATTTTTGCTCTGGCAGCGGGAATTAATTATTAAATTAATTAATGTGACTTATATGATTTGAATTTTGTAAAATAGACTTCATTTTTGGATTCGGAATATCAAATATATCTTAGGGTGAATTTTTGGTAATTTTCTGAAAAACTTCAATTTTTGATGAATAGTGAAACCACTAAGTGGTAATCAAGCAAACTGATTTTTCAGTTAAATAAAAGTTTACCACTAATGTGTATTGAATTTTTAAAATCCGACATAAATGGTTGTCATTAAGAAGTAAAATGTGGTTCAATGAGATTATAATAATTTTTTTGGTGAATAGTAACTTATTAAGTTCTTAATCGCGATTAGTGGTAATTAGGGTAGTTTAAGGTATAAATAATGCTTTAATAATATGAAATGACCTAGACACATGTCCCAACCTTATTGGTTGTGTCATGGCCGACCAATACAAGCCATGGGTCAAATTGGGTACCCCATGGAGACACTTTGGTTTGGAAATGACATAAATAACTTTTTATTAAATGTTAATGTAAAAATGACACAAACAATAGACGTTTTACGAAAACAATTTTTACATGGGGTTATAAAGATCAGATATTTGATTATAAATAGTCATATAAAAGCTAAAAAGATTTAGTACATCATAGTATTTTTTTATGATTTTTAGACATTATATAAATTAAATTATTTATGACATAATAATGATGCAGCGATGACATCATTATTTGACGATTTAAATAAAATGGAAAGACAATGTAAAATCTATGATCTACACATGGCCAAAACCAATTGGATGAGTGGATTTCGAACCCTTATCACCTTATCCACGAATTATATCAATGTGGGACCTTTTAAAACCGAAAAACATTTTCAAATAAAGTAATATTTCTTTACTTTCCAAAAGTGCCCCTCCTCTCCTCTTATAAAAGGCCCCCACCTCTACCTCATTTCACACACTTCTCAAGCCTTTGGCTCGGCCAACCCCTGCCCATTTACTCTCTCCACATCCCTCTTCTAATCCTAGAGGATTCCCTTTGGGTGGAATCCTTTCAACGTAAGCCTTTTGGCTCAAATCAAAAGGAGTTATGCTTTTAAAGGAGATTAAAGAACGGTCGGGTCAAGTCGGATACGAGGTATGGGACTTCGTCTCAATCTCCTTTCGTTGAGGCATATTTTATTTTATACACAACTTTCTATTATACAGTGTATAAAACCCATTGAATTTTACGTTTATTCTAAAGGAATATTTTTTATACGAAGCGTTTACTAAACGACAAAAGGGAATTTTTTTGTCGTACGTATGCGGCGAAAACGACTTCTCCGCCGTCGTGACCGTTATTTGAGTTTCGGCTTCCTCTACAAGACATACCTTCTTTTTAAAAGAAAAACTAAATACCATGTTTTACTTTTCTTTTATTTTTGTATTCAAAATGGTTTTCACAATGTTTTTTTGTGTTGTATTGATATATTGTGATTGAAATGTGGAAATGTTATGTTTCCTTTATGCATGTTTTATGTGATATGATTATGTTATGGTTCTTGGGCATTATTATGAATACGGGTGGTTCCGTGATAAACTAAGGGCGGGTGAGCCCGTTATAGCTCTCCAATGCATTGGGTAACGTGAAGGAGTGAAATGTTAAGGTTTCTCCGAAGAGATTTTAGGGAATATACTGTGATGGGTATTCCAAACGTAACCAAGAGGGTTACTCCCTACGTAAGAATGATATGAATGCCTCAAGTTACCTTTATGTCCTATGATTTCTATGATTTATTCATGATTTTATGAGGTATGTTAAAGTGCCTATGTTTTATGGGTAAAGTATGATTTCATTCTTATGTATATATGTACCCATGTTTCCTTTCCATGTTTTTATAACCCATACTGAGCTTTTTATGCTCATCCCAAGTTTTTTTGAAATGTTTTTCACAGGTCAAGGGAAAGGTACATGATAAGATGATAGAGTCAAGGATGTGTCAATAAATAATCCATGTTTTATTTTAAATGTGTTTCCCTTGATGGGAATGAAGAATACTATCTTTATGTAACCACTTTGTTTATATGTGGAATATAATTCAAGTTTTATGATCTAATTCTCTAAAACTCTAAACCCGAAAAGATCCTCAATGTGTAATCTTGTAATAACTCAAGATTAAGTAAGGTTTAAGGCTGGGGCCTTATATTTTATATTAAAGAAATCTCATGGATTGTTTGAACTCACTATTGGGTGAAAATAAATCTACTGAAGAATAAAAATTATTTAAATAAATTATTTCATAAAAACATCTGGGTGTAACATTCTACCCCCTTAAATTGAATTTCACCCACGAAATTCGTCACTTGGAAACAAACAGATGAGGATACCTCTCCCATTCCATATCCTCATGCTCCATGTATCTTCTTCAAATTGTTGGTTCCTCCGTAAATCATTAATAATGTGACTGGTCTTGTTTCATAGAACTTTTTTGCTATGATCCTAAATCACTATCGATTGTTCTTCATAAGAAAGATCTTTCTACAGCGGTATGACTTCTAAGTTTAGTACATGTGAAGGATCAGGTATGTAATTTCATAGGATAGATACATAGAACACATCATGAACATGAGATAAATTCCATGGAAGCACCAATCAATAATCTACCTTCCCAACATGATCCATAATTTCAAAAGGACTGATAAACCTAGGGATCAACTTTCCCTTCTTTCCAAATCTCATTACTCTTTTCCAAGAGGATGTTCATATGAACACCTAATAACTTACTTCAAACTCTATGTCTTTTCATCGATTGTCATCATAACTTTTTTGTTAACTCTAATATGCTCTTATGTGTTGTTGAATATATTTGACCCTTTCTTCAATTTCCTCAAAAGATTATATCATAATTGCTTTCTTTCTCCAACCTCATCCTAGCAAGTTGGAGTTCTGCACTTCATTACATAGAGGCCATTATAAGGATCCATATTTATACTGAGTGAAAGCTATTTTTGAATAAAAATTCCACCAATGGTAGTTGTTGATCCCAACCTACTTTGAAATCCATAAGGAAATATCTCAACATGTCTTGAAGAGTTTGAATTTTCCTCTCAGTTTGTCTGTGTGTCTAAGGATGATATGTTTTGATGAAACATAACTATGTATGTCTAGCATGCTTAATACATCACCAAAATATAGAGGTAATCCATAGATCCATATTAGATATAATGGAATTTGGTACTCCATGCAGTATTACCACTTTCTTCACAAATATCCGGGCAAGCTGATCAAGAGAGAAATCCAATCTAAAAGCAATTACATCTGCAGAATTCAGAAGCCGATCAATTATAACCCAGATACCATTATTACCTTTGGTTGTTTTGGTAAGTCTGATGAAAACTCCTTTATTGATGTTTTTCCATTTCCATTATGGTATTTATAAGGGTTGTAACAACCCATTATACTTCTGTCTCTCAGTCATAACTTGCTGACAAACCAAGCATTGGGAGACATATTCAGCGATATCTCTTTTCATTCCATACCATCAGAAGTACTCTTTTAGGTCCTTGTACCTCGTTGTGCTTCCATGTTGAATATATAATGGAGAAATATGATCCTATTTCCTTACCTAATTCATTAATTCCTGTATGGGAGGAATAAAAATTTGGTTCCTACACCTTATTATTTCATCATAATCAAGGTTGAATTCAGGATCATTTATCACCTTAATTTGTTATTCTACATCTTCCTTCTCTTCCTCTTTAATATTCACATTAAAATATAGTTGAACATTCATTTGAGAAATAAAATATTATTCCCTTCTATTATAAATTCATGATCCATGCTTTTAAAATCCATAAATATTGGATCTTCTGTGATCCTCATTATAGATAATCAGGCATGGTCTTGTCGACAAAATTCATTTTCCACCGTGTTTGCATTCCCAGGGTGGTAATGTATTGAAAAGTCATAATATATTGTCAACTGTATCCATCTTCTTAGCTTCATATTAAATTCCTTTTGTGAAAAAATATAATTTAATTATTTATGATCATTGTATATATAATACCTTTCACAATTATGATAAATTCCTCCATATTTTTAATGAAAAGATTACCGCAGCTAACTCCAAATCATGAGTTGGGTAATTTTTTCATGGATTTCCAACTATTGTGAGGCATACTATATAACCGTATAATTTTATAGGAGATCGCATCACATTCCCTTCATGGATGCATCAATGTATATCACAAACCATTCTCCATTACAAGACAGTGTGATCAAAGGTTCCCTATAAAACCTTTTTTTGAGCATTTTAAAATTCTCTACACATTCCTCCATCCGAATGAACATAACTACTTTCTGAGTCAACTTGGTTAGTGTTCTAGATAATCAAGAAAAATCATTCAAAAAACATCGATAATTTCCAACCAAACCATGAAAACGTCGGATCTCAGTTACTGTTGTTGGTCTTCACAAAAATCAGTAACCTCCCTTTTTTGGGATCCACAAATATCTCATCTCATGAGATTATATGACCCATAAATGAAAATTTGTAAGCCAAAATTCAAACATGGTAAAATTGGAATAAAGAATCTTCTTTCTCAAGGTCTTAAATACAATTCTCATGTTATCTTCAAGTTCTTCCGTACTCTTTAAATAGACTAGAATATCATTTATAAAGACTACCGAAAACTGATCATGATGGTCACTAAATACACTTTTTGTTATGTCTGTAAATATAGGAAGGGAAATAGTAAGACAAATAGTAATCACTATAAATTAATAGAGTCCATAACTTGTACGAAATACCATCTTTGGTATATCCTCATTATTTACCTTTTATTGATGATATCCTAAAAGATGATCAATCTTGGAAAAGTATTATGCTCTACATTGTTGGTCAAATAAGTCATCAATATGGGGAAGATGATATTCTTTCTTGATAGTGATCTTGTTAGGTTCTCGATAATCAAAACAGAGTCTTATTTATCAATATTTCTCTTTAACAAACAGAACAAGGGATCCCCAAAGTGACACAATAGGGTGTAGGAATCCTTTATCAAGATTCTCTTAGAGTTTCTTCTTCAATTCCTGCAACTAAATTGGGGCCATTGTATAAGGTTTATTTGAAAGAGGCATTGAACCCGGTACGAGTTCTATTGAAAACTCAATTTAATGCTACTGTGGAGGACCTGGAAATTCCTACACAAAGGCCTCATAAATATATCATAAAATTGATGTATTATTACTCATGAGTTCCTCCCTAGCCATTTGAAATTAATAACTTTCATTTATTGGAATCATGACAAATAAGATGGATGAAATTTTCACTGTAAGGTTATATTCATCCATGCACTGATATATGAATATAGAATGATCTTGAATATGATATGTGACTTCCCATCATTGGAAATTGATATTATCATTATATAATGAAATCCAATACATGAAAAGAATCAAATAAAATTATACTATAGGAAGGATCACAAGGTATGAAGGAAACAATTTCCCATCAACATCAAATGTTGAAGAATTGTAATCTATTGATGTGATGGTTGTGCCATTATTATTTTCCATAGCTAACTCAATGTCAAATTATTGAGGTAATATGGTGATAACCTTAGAACACTCTTCAGAAATAAAATATTGGGAGGACCCAAAATCAAATACAACATTTTATACATTAGAGTGGATGGTAAGTGTGCCTTTCACCACATTGTTATCATACTCCTTGTCACCTTTAGTAATTTCATGTGAAATTTCTTTTTTATTGGCCTTAAGAGTATGTTGACATCGATCATTATCAATAACCCTTAGATTAGGGCATTGATTCACATAATTCCCCATTTCAATTCATTTTTATCATTATAGTGTAGGAGGAGAATTCCATGTAGCCTTTGCTTTTTTCACATCATTAGATGTCTTTTTCTCATCACTTCTCATTAAATTACTCGATGTCTTTCTTTTCCACATGTAATAATTTTTCTAGTCCTTATTAGAAAATTCACTCCTTTTTTCTTTCCACACTTTGAGCATATGTGAAAACTCAAATTATTTTCTTTTTTGTAATTAGATTTTCATTTGAGTCCCATTGTCATCTTATTATCAACCCCATATGATTGATGGATTACTTTAATCTCCATCTCAACCATGAGAGCACATTGAACAATTTCCACGTTGATATGGATGTCCCTTATGGCCATTGTCCATAAGATACCTGGTTTTATGAAAATAAAGAATAGACCAATATTACATTCATTGTGGATAATAAATCCAGATGAATAATTTTATTGTCTTGTAAAATATTATTTTTGGTACCAACATATTCATTATAAGCTTGAGTAAATCCTTCTCAACCTTTGTTCAAAGAATAAAAGGAATGTACTTTTTGAAAAATATGTTCTCGAACTTGTCCCATTCCATGGACTCCATTTCATATATTTGCCTCATATTCTTGATAATATTCCACAATTTATCATCTTCACCTTCCAAACAAAATACTTATAATATGTCTTTATCATGTTCGGATCATTTTTGAACTAAAATATCTTTTTAGTGGTACTGATCCATTGTTTAGTCACTAATGGATCACAGGACCCACTAAATGCAGGAGGAAGCTACCTTATGAAGGATTCAACAAAATAAATCTCCTTCCTTTTCTTCTTTGGAAGTCCTGCATGATTCATAGATTTAGAAAGTTGGGATATAATGGCTAAAAAAATTTTCATTCTATCTCCCATAACATTTAGTTGCCCAGGAGGACAATCAATGCATTTCCAATCGCATTCAGCATTAACGTGGTTCCTTCGTGTTCCATCCATTGACTAAAACAAATAAGAATAGTTTGAGGAACACTAATAGTTATAGGAAAACTACATAATTAAGAATAAAATTTAAATTTAGGATAATTTAGGTTTTATCCTTTTTTATTCAGGGTCGTTTCTAAAACACTATGATTGTAACCAATATATAGACATATCCTTATAGTTTTTACTAAATATTTATCAACATAGTTTCCAAACATTAACTATATCTTTTCATGGATAACAACTACAATGAACCACACTTTACATACATTAACATATCTACAAAATTTATGTATATTTTTTACATCATATAACAAAACCATAACAAGACCGTATAGGTCTAGTATCTTTATAAACTGGGAATCACAAACAATGGGTTCATAAATCATCTACATTGTCTCATTTTTATTTCATAAAAAATAGACTCCTTTTTTGGAATATCATACTTAATACCCTTATTACTCCCCAAGGGGAAAGAAATATATGAAAGGGTGAGCTCAAATTATCAGTAATGGTAAACAAAGGAAATATTAATCATACATAACATTTTCAAATCTTATCCCACAAATAAGTGATCATAATATCATGTCATGAAATGAATAAGAGAAGTGAAATGTAATCCCAATAATCATAACATATTACATGAAACTTTGTGTCATAATCACATAAACATAGAATATCCTTTCTTATTTGTCATGTCTCATTACCAAGAACATCATAGAGGGAAAAGCCCATTACTGAACATGGTTCACTCCTTATTCGGTTATTGTATCACTGAACCATATTAAATTGTCATTCTAGAAATTTTTATCACATGAAATATAAATATTTACCCAATGTAATAGACATTTATATATGTCCCACCCATCTCATAGTGAAACCATTCTTTTGTTATCCATGAAAACAAAAATAATTCATCATAACATAACCCATATAATAAAATGGGATTCTGAAACATCATGTCGTCATAACATGATCCA
Source organism: Viscum album (assembly GCA_963277665.1). NCBI lineage: Eukaryota > Viridiplantae > Streptophyta > Magnoliopsida > Santalales > Viscaceae > Viscum > Viscum album. The sequence continues at coordinate 1,560,826,582 of OY728146.1, forward strand.
TATAAGATAAGTGGACTTCATAAAAATAATTCCATTATAAAGATAATCATATAAATGTAATAATATAAACATAACATTATGTAATCTTAAATATAAACTAATTTTGAAAAGACAATTGAAATTATTTCTTGAGGAATATAACCTTTCTTCTTCAAAAACATGTTCTTTTTTCAAAACGTCATTCAATCTTATACGAAAATAATTTTTATAGAAATAACCTTATAAATTTGTATATTAATATTCATGGAAATAAGTTGTTATGTAGATGTAAAAACACATGATTTCTATATATGTTAAAAAACATTTTTCTTGTATTTTTTCAGAAATCGTCAAAAGTAACACGTATGGTAAAAAAAGATTCCTTACATACAACATAGTAAAAGTAAAAGAGGGGAAAATGACATTAAATATACATATAATAATATTAAAAAATTCATGAAAACATTTTTAGAAAACATAGACATGGTTGAAAAATATATCCGGAGTAAAAAACTTACGAAAAAACAATCTCAGATAAAAATGTGATTGGAAATGTTATCACTAACCTTAAGTCTTATTTTCTTTGTATGTATCTGAATCTCATATATTATTATCTACATAATGATAACGATTTATTTCACAATATTAATCATTTTTAGGATAACAGTTATCATTATATTTTTATCCATTTGTTACTACCAATTAAATCATACTCTCTATTTGGGTATTAACTTCTTTACGTTCTTTTGTATGTTGTGTTGGATAAGTTATTATTCAGAATTTTTTCTATTGTTATATCATTTAAAGAATGGTATTTGAATAATATATTTCATATTTATTTATTCAATTCACTTATATAAATATTATTTAATGATGATTATGAAGAACTAATCACATCGCACCGTGGAGATGGTAAGTCGTACGTACGCATGAGCGACAATATCATTCCCATAATGGTTGAGTGGTATTGAATAGGATATTTTATAATATATCAGAATTAGTATAATATTTTATTAATAATATATAGTTATTATTTCCACATTATACCCATCCATGTAAAGTGATGGTGAAAAACATATTATACCATGATGTGGAGATGGTAAGCTATACGTACGCATGTGGGGTGATTACATTTTTCATAGGATGGATATAAGGTGAAATTGGAATGGGTCATATTTATAATAACACGTCAGTATATGAGTGATACAGATGTTATTTCATTTTAATGAAAAAAGTAAAGAATATTATTTATAAGAAGAAATAAATTTGTCTGTATCGGTGGAATATATTATCTCATCCATGACGTGCCTCCATTAAATTTTTTATTGAGGTACTAGTGAGGAATTTGGAGAAGACCAAAACCTCTATAATTTAACTAGTGAAATTTTGAAGATAAATGGGTAGTTTTTTGGAGGATATTGAAGTCTACAAATGTAGTGAAGAGGAGATGGGGGAGGTGGCATTTTATAAGAGAGGATAGGCGCACTTTAGGAAACTCTCAAAAATATTAATTTATAAAAAATTCAATTTGGGCATAAAATGGTAAAGAAATTATAACATCAAAATATAATATTATTTTTGATTGAATAACCATCATCCAATAATATTTAGGCATGTTTAGAATATTTTTTTATCCTAATATTTTTGGATTAACCATTATTTTACCCTTTTCAATCTTACTGTGATATCATGTTATTTACATGTTCTGGGTCCACTTAATTTCTATATCATGTCAAACGACCTGGAAAATGTTATTTGTGAAATATATGGAATTATACTAACAATTTTTTTAATTATATATTTTAAGTAATTTAATATCATTTAGTAAAGTATTTTATGTTTAATGTTATGAATTGTTTCAATTATGTTCTCTATTCATACTTTTCTTTTTAAAAATTCATAAATAAATTATTCCTTAATAAATAAGGAATTCGCTCAAATATAATATGTCAATGTCATCCATAATATTTTTGAATGACGTAAAAATAACCAAAATATGTTTTTTTGATATATAGAAATTCATTTTTTTAAATTCTTTCATTAATGAGGTAACCACTACATCATATTTGTGTCATAAATAAAAAAAATTATATAATCTCTAAAAATTATAAATATCATACCAGGATATAGTAAATATTTTTATTTTTATAATTATTATTTATAAGATTACAGATAAGTTATATATTCATATATTAAAATCAATTAGGTAAAAGATATCTCTTTATATAAAATTATCATACTTTATCTTAATTCTAATAAAATGTCATTTTCACATCCATGTGAATCAATGGGTGTCACAAAATAAATAAAATGATACCCATTTTTAGAATTATTTCATCCAATTGTATTAATACACGTTTTGGGGTAGTATTATATTGTTAAATAATTATTTTTTAACCTTATTTACCGGATTTTCTTTTTAACCATAGTAAATAAAAATACTACCGAAGTTACTGTTAATAATGTACAAAAATAAGAGGTACCTACTCACACAATTTGGAACTTCTAATTCCAAATATGGAATCCATTTTTCAAAATTCCAAACACAAATGTTTTATTAATTTATTTTAAATTAATCTCATTGTTAAAATGATAATATGGGTTTTAAAAGTTAAAACATTGTAAAGGATTGAAATGTTTTACCAATAAATTCAACGAAAAATTAATTATAATGACATAAATTATCTGAAATGGTAAAAAAATATTCTATTTATACTTTAAAACCATATAATATTATTATTTAATCATATAAATTATCTATATGATTAATGTAGTTTTTAATTACAATTTAGCGTATTTTTACTATTTATCAAAACATGAAAGTAATCAGGATAATCACATAAATTTATCTGAAGTGAATTTTTATATCCCACATCAATATAACATGTTTATGTTATCATATAGAAATTATTATTGTGATATAATCTTAATTTAAAATGGGTTCTCCATTCAATGGCATAAAATTAACGTTATAAATAAATAGTTTCATATACATAAACGAGGGTTTTATTCAAACACTATGACTAAAATAAAAATTGAAAGAATATAAAATAATATTTTTTTTATCTATATCACACATATCAGTCGTTAATGTCATCATAAATATATAATTAATTTAGATTTTTCCTAAATAATTAATAGCCAATGAATTTATAATTTATTTTCATAAGTTAGTTATAATTATTCCCACTAACCTAAAGTCTAGGATATAATGGTAGTTTTATACTAAAGGCATACGGTGGTTCATTTAAACATGCTATTAGTTTCAAAGGAAGATACGAAAGAATAAAATATTTCATAAAAACACCTGGGTGTTACAACATAGCCAATCCAACAATATCATCCATAAATATGATGGAATAACTCTCAATATAGGTTCTTTCCAAACAAATTATTCCAAAAAAATCAATGCAATATAAATTTAGATAAAAAAAGTTGTTGTATTCTTCATTATAATGTATAGTTATCAGACCATATTTTATATAATATTATATTCAAATTTTTTTTCATGATATCACATCAATTTTGGAATAATCGATGTCACTCAAAATATTAAAAAGAATCACTAGTGACATAATATTTTTTCTTATAAATTTAATAGGTAAGTGTTTTATTTCATTCGAATAGCTAAAGATTTAATTTTTTCTTTAACAATTTAAATTATAATTCTATATCTCCCAATTGATATAGAATCCTTTCATAATAAATGTGACTTCAAAACATGGTCTATAAGGATGAATAATTAAATATAAATAATTAATAGTACATCAAAATAAATAATCCATATATATGAGATTAATATTTCTACTTTTTTTATCTTTAATCCTTTTACATTTCCAAATTTCATATTAGAACAATTATTATTATAATACTCAATAACAATAGAAACCCAATCATATCATACCTGGATTTTACATAATTTTATTTTAATATTTTAAAAATTACAAATGTAAATACCTGGAAATTTTAAGTAATTTTTTTTTGAAATACTTTGGAATTTTACGAGTCTCTGGCTTCTGAAGGCACATGATTACGAGGCCCAGTGTGCCCGGAATCAAGTTCCAAAGTTTAGCTCTGGTACGTTTAGTGAACGAAGGAGCGGGTTTTTCTAACTTTTGGACAGTTTCTCGGAATTAAAATCTTAGGGAACCGATGAACTTGCAACACCAGTAATTTATTAATGTGATCCTTATCATAGTTGCGTTCTCAATGAAGGAGAAGATAATTTTGGGGGTTTATTAAAATGTAAATAAAAAATTGTTGGAACAATTTTTATTTTATAAGGAGTTCATTCCATCCCATTGGTAGTTAGGGGTGGGGCCCTCAGCCACCTAACTACCCAAGTGTGGATGTTAGAGAGGTGGGTCCCACACCTTTCCTAACTATTTAATTTTCCCTAAACTCTTTAAAAACCCCCCATAAATTCCAATCTCTCCACCTCACTCCATTAATTCATGTCAACACATAATTTAATGAGGATCCTTCCTCTTTCCCCCCTTTATTAATTAATTGCCAATGCATTTAATAAATGGGGACCTTCCCTCTCTATTCCTTATTTGTTTGTCAAAATATTCTATTCAATGTGGTAAATTAATTTTGGGATAGTTACCTTGCGTGTATAATTTAATAATAGGAGGAACCTATTATTTTATTAAGGTGGGGAGCACTGTTGTGCAAGGAAGAAAGAGAGAACTCTTGAGGTTTTGGAACAACGCCGGCCTCAGATGAAGAATGGCGAAGAACGACCCGTTCCTCGAAGAAAAAAGATGTGCCACCAATCCTCTTCTATGTGACAAGAGAGGATACACCACTTCCTCTTTGGCACACTCTGTCGATGCCTACAAACCCTTTACCCACGACACCGTCCACCCCGATGCCATCTACCGCGATGCCGAAGTTCGTTTTCAATTGTTGAGATAGAGAATTTTGTATATTTGATTATGTGATTTATACCCTCGGCATGAAGTGTAATTGTTGGGTGATGTTTTGAACCACTAAAGCTATGGGTGAGGACTGACGAACAAGTCTGAACCCACCACTATTTTGTTCCTGATGCGAGGAATACTTGGAGAGAATGAAGTCAGACCGTAATGGAGATTGGAGGCCTTTATAGTGATGTATGGGTCCCGAGATGACCGCAGGTGAAGACGAGAATAAAATCGGACAACTGGAACGACTCTGGTGGCCCGTGGAAGCCCTGGACAGCGCGTGCCGCCGGCGCGGCGGCGCCGGCGGCCGGAGGCGGTGGCACCCAGGCACACCGCCGGAGGAAGCCCGCAAATGGTGAAGCTACGGCAGCGAAGGTGGGATCTCGTGGCTGTGCGGGATCCAGTGGGAAACCGTAGCGCCAGCCTGGCCCCGCGTCCACGGAACAGAGGGGGGGTCGCGCCCCCCGCTCGGCTTGCTGGTCGAGCCCTCGTACCCCCCGTCCGAGCCGGGGTGGGTCACGCGGACCGGGCTGCGCCCGATGGGGCCGGGCCACACCCTTTCGGTTTGGACCTGCACCCGGTTCCGGTCGACCCGGTTTGGGCCGACCTGGGGGGGTTGTGTCGTGTCGGACCGGGCCCAGACCCCCACTTCAGACCATTTTTCGGTCTTTTTCCCATAACTTGAGATACAGACCTCCAATTGACCAAATTTCCATTGCGTATGAATCCTTGGATCAAGTCGGTAATTTCCGTATATTACAGTCAAGGTTTCAGCAAATTTTGGGTACGGCTGGGTGGGTACGAACCTGAAACCAACCGGGCCCTTGGAGCGGAAACGCTTATAACTTAAGGCCCGGACGTCCATTTGACATGCTGTCAACTGCGTTAAATTCTTCTTGATGAGATGGTCCTTTTGTCTTACTCCAATTGAGGTTTGTACATAGCTTTAGTATGGTCGGAATGGTTTTAGCTTAAAATCCAATCAGGACCCTGAGACGGAAAAGCCAATAACTCTCTGACTGGGCGTCTGATTGGCACACCATCTGTTGCGTTGGGTTTATTTTGAGGAGACGAAACTTTGGGATACATCAGCTCCGGACATCTTTACAGTTGATGTATCAACTCTCTTGCTCGAGAAGTGGACCCTACCGTAATCGATAATGTTGTGTGCGGGAACCGTAGAGCTCGCTACGACTGCGACGATGACGACTGCACTTGGATCCTCCGTGGGTTCGGCCACGAGGACGACTTTACATGGATCTAACATGGGTTCAGCAGCAATGAAGACCATACTGGGATCCTCTGTGGGTTCGACGATGATGACTATTGTTCTTGTATCCTACGTGGGTCCGGCAGTATTTGACCTCTGTACTTGTATCTTGAGTGGGTCCGGCAGAGTAGTTGGTCTTGAATCCTATGTGGGTCTGATAGCTTAGTTGTTCTTATATTCTATGCTGGTACGACAGCTGAGATGAATCAGTGGCTACATCTGATCATCTCTATCACCTTATGATGTGTATACCTGTGTGAGCTGAGTCTTGTTTTCAATAATTATCATCGATGTGATTGACTTTCTTTCCTGTGTGGATTTGTTTGTGCTTACCTGTCTGGACTGGGTTGTGTTTTTCTGTGTGGAATGTGTTGTGCTTTGTCTTGAGAGTTGGAGCAATTTTTTAATTGATGACTTAGGTATATGTATGGGCATATATCTAAGTAAATTCGGATGATACTTCGTGATTGTATCTTTCCAATGTGGTTTATACTTCGTGGATTCTGAGAGACCTTCTGGGGTCTCGGGGTCCCTACTGAGTAACGTATAATCACCCCTGCATGGGGTATTCCTGCACTACGTTTTATTGGATGCAGACGGCGGACATCACTGATCAAGGTGGAGGCTTGTAGAGCGGGGTGGTACCCGGAGGTGGAAGACTTGGCAGGATATACACGGAGCGGACGTCCAAAGCGAGACTATCTATACCCACCCTTCAGGTGGGATTTTCGGAGGATGACTTGGTGTTTCTGTTTTACTTACTGTTGTTGTACTTTCCTTTCAGTTGTACTGTACTTTCAGTTGGGTTTGTATACTGGCCCATTTAATTTTCAGCACTTACCTTGTAACCAGTTTTACTTAGTTCTTACATCACTTGCATACTCTGTTGTGTTTTTGTTTACATTATAAAAATGAAATTCCTTCCCTTTTATCGGGATTTACGCCTTTGGTGCTAGTCTCCAGCCCCTAGCCTATGGCTGGTGGGCTTGGGGTAGTCACGGCAATATCCCTGATGATAGGTCGTTAAAAATTGGTATTAGAGGAGTCAAATCTACCGCAGAACTCAGGACTCTGATCTTTCATTTCTATGAAGAATAAGTGTTATGATAATTGAGTGTGGTTATCATTCCAAGGAGTCCATTGTTGGTGCGGCTGCCGACGTATCCATACACGAGGAACCTGACCTCTAATTTCTGACTCAGTACACAAAAACAATGATTGTGTCTGTCTTTCCTTTCAAAAGTTTTCTTTGTGATTACTTTGTGTCATCTCACCAGGTATACTGTTTGACCGTGGTGCATCTGTTTCTTTTCAGGATGGCCCCATGAAGGCAGCCAGCTCAGGTTCCAAATTACATGTAGGATGGTAGCCCACCGAGCGACGAGGCCACAATGCAGGGGCCCATTATAGAGGATTCACTAGCAGTACCACTGTCCGCTAGGACACCGATGCTACCAACCCCAGCGGCGGAAATTGTACGCCACCTGAGCGCATTGCATGAGTTTCAAAGACAGAGGCTTCCTTGGTTCCGCGGAGAGATGGATCCTCAGGCAGTTGAGGATTGGCTATAGATTATTGTCAGAGTCTTCTAACTGGTAGGGACACCAGAAGATCTTATGGTGATCCTTGTCGCGAGTCTCCTGCACTCATCAATAGGTAGATGGTGGAGCCTGACTCTCTAGGTGCACGATGAGGAATATCTTCTTTGAAAGGACATTGAGTGCCTCTTCCACTCGGAGTTTTTTCCAGCCACCCTCTGTGCAGTGTGCATCCAGGAGTTACTATAGCTACGGCAAGGAATCATGTCAGTAGCCTAGTACTCGGCGATATTTACCGACCTCCCATGCTTCACCACAGACATGGTATGGGACCCATTATTCCGTTCCAGAACCTTTGAGTAGGGACTAAGGCATGAGATCAGAGCTTCGATGATTTCTCTCAGCATCCCGATGTAGGCGGGGGTGCTGGTGCGATCCCTGTTAGTGGGGAGATTTCTCACCAAGCAGCCATCAGCAGTGAGACCCACCGAAGGATGGCACAGAGTGGGGACTTTTGTAGCTGGCAGTCGATAGATGACGTAGGGGTCCAAGCGGAACAGACTGTCAGGTGGGCGACCTTAGGATACAGGTTCGGCTGTGTGGGGCACACGACGCAGAGCCAACCTTATGAGGAGCAGACAATACTATGCATGCGGCGGGTAGGGCCACATGGCTCGTGACTGCCCGACCCGCCATGCAGAAGACCAACATACAGTGGAGGGACCTCCCAGGCAGAGCAAGAGGTTCGACTATGGTGGTCTGCAGGGAGCAGGAGGACGAGGCAGAGGAGCTGGCAGAGCAGCGGGCGGTGGTCGACGCTTCGAGGCTCTACCACCACCACCCCTAGGAGGTCCACCCCGACCATAAGGAGTTGGCGGGCAGAGTCGGGCTAAGCTCCAGGAAGTGGAGGCTTATGACCATAGAACACCTGAGATGATTTGAGGTACTATATGTGTCTACTCTACCCTTTCTGCAGTTCTTATATACACATGTGTGAGTTATTCTTTTATTGATGCATCCCTTGTTCGGAGCATAGATATTCTGACAGATTCATTGGCTCGATCCTTACGGTTAGAGACTGCTAGAGGAGCAGACTCGATGATTACGCACTAGTGCCGGTAGTTTGAGCTTACTCTAGGAGACGAGAGCTTCGGCTGGGATCTTCTTGTTGCGGCGTTGAGGCCTTACGATGTCATCTTGGGTATGGAATGTTTATCTACAATCCAAGATCAGATCGACTGTATAAGGCGCATGCTGCGGTGTGTCTGCACATATGGGACCAAGTTCACCTTCACTAGTGAGAACAGAACATTATATGCACAAGATAGACTTATGCATAGGAGAGGGCGGCCGATCACACATCAGTTGGCTAGTCTTATGCTCAGAGCAGTTGATTTGCGGAGTTCGAGTTTCCATGTTGTGGTGGATCACTATGCAGACATTTTCCGAAACGACGTTCCAGGATTACCTCCTCGGAGGGAGGTATATTTCTACACAGACCTATACCCCGAGACATCTCTAATATCTACTCCGGAATATCAGATGGCTCTCGCCGAGCTTCGTGAGCTGCAGGTACAGGTGGAGGACGTACAAGAGAATGGTTTCATCTGACCATGTGTTTCACCTTGGGCATGTAACACCTAAGACTTTTATAAGAAATATTGTGTTTCTATTTTATATAAATCATAAAAGGAATATTTCACTACACACAACACTATATTTTCTTTCTTTACATTCAATCGCGACCTTCCTTGATAGCTTGCGTCGTACGCAATAACGAGTTTCACTAAACAACGATATGCTATTAAAATATTATTTAAACTAGCCATTATGAATAGTAATAACCATTTTTTAAAATATTTTAAATTTTATTTTTCAAAATGGACTTCGTTTTTGGATTCGGAATATCGAAATTAGCCTAGGGTGAAATTTTGGTATTTTTCTGGAAACTTTCAATTTTTGATGAATAGTAAAAACACTGGGTTACTATTTAAAAACTGACTTTTTACTTAAATAATTATTTATTTTATTTAAATTTATTTTAGGTCAAAAATTGATACATACTACTTATATAAGTTCAATGTAATTCATTGGAGTAATTTTATAATAATTTTAGATATATAAAAATTTTATTGAACTTTTCACCGTCTTTTACCCACCTCCTAGGAGAATTTGCAAATTTTAATAAAACATAATTATTACCACTTCTGAGAGTGGAATTTCAAAAATCCAAGAGACACGGTTGATTTCAATAAGTAAAATGTGGTTCAATGAGATGAAAATAATTTTTGGTGAATAGTAACTTTTTTCTTTTATTTACCACGGTTAAAAGTAAGTAGGGTAATTAAGGGTAAAAATGATATTATTATTACCCTAACACATGTCCTAATTCTATTGGATATGTTTAATTCGACCAAAAACAAACTTAGGAATAAAATATGACCATTTAGGCCCACTTGGATTAGATTAGGACATTTATTATTAATTTATTTAAAGAAGGGTTAAAATAGTTAAAATCAAAGTTTAATAAGTAAATAATTTTTAATATATGGTTATACATAAGATAAATTCGACTATAAATATTTATTAGAAATCTAAAAAGAGTTCCTACATAATGGTATTTTTTTTGTGATTTTTAGACATTAAATAATTTAATTTATTTATGACACAAATATGATGCAGTAATTATCTTATTAATGAAATATTGACATAATTGATGTTATAAATACCCAAATACATGTAATTTGAGACTTTCTATGAATTCCAATAATTTTCTAGGTTAATATGACATGTTTTTATTGATTTAATTAACATTTTTCGAACTAATTATTCTGTTATGAGTTTCACAAAAATCAATTACTAAATAGTGTCAAAATTGACATAAAATAGTTTTTAAAACAAATATTATATTATTAATTGTTATTTTATTCCTAAAAATCTAAGGTTCGTCCAAATGACTTATATAAAGTTATATATATTAATAATAAACGACTTGGTGTTCTTATGGCTTTTTATAGTTATTTTATTAACCATATAGTGTAAGAACACAAAAAGACACGGTAAAAGTAAAATTATCTAACATAATGTTAAATGTAAATGATAAGGTTAAAATAGTAAACTAAACTTGTCCAAATTCTATTGTATGAGATTATTTCGACCCATCCCCACCTTAGCTTTGAAATAAATCAATTTGGATCTATTTAAAACCGAATATGGCTTTATAATAAAATAATATTTTTAGTTTTTCCAACGGTGCCCCTCTCCTCCCTTATAAAAGGGCACCTCCTCCCTCTCTTTCTCACCCCACATTGAGCCTTAATGCTCGGCCAACCCCTGCCAATTTCTCCTCTCCACTTCCCTAGAAACATCCTAGATGTCCTGTTATTCTTCAAAAACCAATTTTAGTGCCCTAAAAGGAGGTCTCAAAGAAGCTCTTCAAAGAAGAGGTAATGTCCAATACAGATTCTTTCAACTTTATTTTTTTCTTCCACTTCTTCTTCTTTAGTTGTTTCTTTATGAATTAATAAAAAAATTATCACTCATATACTGATATTTTATTATAAGTATGAAACAACCATATTTCACCATCTATCCATCTGACGGAAAACGAAATCACCGCGCGTGCGTACGTATGAAATACCGTCTCCACGCCGTGGTGTAATCTATTTTCCACCACCACCTTACTTGGATGGGTATAACAGTGTAACGAATGAATATATATGATTATTGTAAAGTGATATTGATTCTGAAATAGTATACATACACTCCAATACAATTCCACGATCATGGGAACGATATCATCGCTCGTGCGTACGTACGGAATTCCGTCTCCACGATGTGATGCGACTCGTTCTACATGATTTTCATTGAATAATGATTACATAAATTAATTTAGTGGATAAATATGATATATATTACACTAATACAATTCTGGATATGAGTTATCTATAAACCAATAAGAAGAATAAGAATTTATTCGACAAAACACCCATAAGAACAAAAAGCAATAAACACTGGAATAACAAGTAACAATGAAATATTACTAATAAGAAGCTCAGAATATTACCATATATGATATCATAACAATGCGTATGATTTTGGAATAAGTCAATGACATTATTTAAATCATTATATAGGAGTTTCGAACACTTACGAAGCGAATCAGATCTAAGGTAAGGGAAAATCTCGCAGTCTCAATTTTTTCCGAGATTGTTTATACTTCAGAATTTACTGGGGAATATTTTACATCCACATACATGTTTCCGTAATATGTATTATTTATATCCTTCTACAATAGTTTATATCCAATTTTACCTTTCGGTGAGTTTTTAGTAAAATATATGAAAGTAATCTTTTGTCATTTTTTGTACGAGTTACTTTTTGACTTTTCCGACAATAGTACGAGAAGAATGTTTTTTTAACTTATACGGCATGAAAGGATTTTTAAAACATTATTTCCAAGAAGCATACTATAAATGTTTCAAGTTTATTTTTAATCAACTTCTTTTAGTTTAAAATTGTATGACATGTTAAGAAAGGAAAAAAAAAATTGAAGTAGAAAGGATATTTTACACAAGAATGGAGTTCAAGTGTTGTATCAAAATTATTTTCCATCTAAGATAATATAGGGTTATGTTTCTATCCCTATTTTTACATTGATTTGATTATTTTATGATGGAATTATTTTTATGACGTTCTTTTATCTTATATGGATTATGATATGATGGCATGATGTTTAAGATTCCCATTTTTATTACATGGGTTATGAAATGATGTATGATTTTGGATTTTGTGGCACACATAAGAATGGTATAATTATAAGATGGGTGGGACTTATATATCCCTCCAATGAATTGGTTAATGATTTTATATCTCATAAGATAGACATGGCTGTAAGGGCAGGTTAAACCGGTTTAGTGAAACAGGACTGAAACAAGGAATGAACTCGGTTCAGAAATGGAATTTTTTCACTAAGATAGTCTTAGAAATGAGTCTTGACTAATAATAAATGATTCTATATGATTATGTGTGTATGACACAAAGCTTCATGTTTTAATTTATGATTATTGTGATTACATTTCACTACCATGATTTATCCCATGTTATGAAATTATAACCTCTTTTGCAGGGTAAGATTTCCAAATTGTTATGTTCTTATGAATATGATGTGATTGATTTTTCTATTGTTTACCCTTAATGAGAATTTGAGCTCACCCTTTTGTATGTTTTCATTCCCCCAGGTCAGGAATAAGGTTATTAAGTAGGATATGCCAAAGGGGACTCTAGATATGATGAAATAAATGGGAGACAATGTAGATGCTTTATGAACCAGTTGTTTATGTTTCCCAGTTTCTAAAGACATTATACCTATACGGGCCTTTCATTGTATTGTTATATGTTGTAATAAGTGTAATTCAATTTTGATGTACTAACAATGTATGTAAAGTATGGGTCATTATAGTTGGTATCAGAGGAAAGGTATAGTCAACCTTTGGAAACTAGGATGAGAAAGCCTTAGTAAGAATCCTAAGGATAAGTCGAAGCATAGAACACAATCTTAGTGTTTTATAAATGTCCATGAATAACCTAGGATAAGACTATATGTGTGAAATTTTATTCTTGATTATTTGGTTATCCTATTATAATTAGTGTTTCTCACACTATTCTTCTTGGTTTTAGTGAATGGTCGAAACCCGAAGGAACTGTGTTAATGCAAAATGTGACGGGCAATGCAATGATTGTCCCCCTGAGCAACCAAACGTTATGGGAGCCGGAATAAAAAATCTTGTATCCATGCTCACACAACTTTCTCAAGCTATGAATCATGCAGGACATCCAAACGAGCAAAGGAAGGAGCAACATTCTGTTGAATCCTTCACGAGGAAGTGTCCACCTTCATTCAGCGGGTCTACTGATCCATTAGTTTCTGAACAATGGATTAGTACCACTGAAAATATATTTTCAGTTTATCAATGTTCTGAACATTATAAAGTCATCTTAGCAGTGTATCGTTTGGAAGGTGATGCTGATCAATGGTGGAATCTTATCAAGAATACGAGGCAAAGAGATGAAATTGAGTTCATGTAATGGGATGAGTTCAATAACTTATTTTTCAATAAGTACTTCCCTCGTATTCTTCGAACAAATATGGAGAAGGAGTTTCTTGAACTAAAGAAAAAGGATGGTGAATCTGTTGGTACCTATGAAGAAAATTTTACAATACTTGCATGTTATTCTTTTGGTATTATTATCCAACCTGAGAGTAAGATCTATTGATTCTTTAGTGGCTTAAAACCAAGTCTTCGAAGGGCGTTAGCCATAAAGGACTTCAATAGCTACGAGGAAATCGTTCGAGGTGCTCTCAATGTTGTGATGGAGATTGGAGTAACCCATCAGTCATATGGGTTTAATAAGAAGAGGAAAATGGAATTCAATGGACAATCTAAAGATCACACTGAAAAGAAGATGAGCTTTCCATTATGCTCAAAGTATGGAAAGAAACATGGAGGGATTTGTCTTAAAGGGACAAGTAAATGTTTCAAATGTGGAAAGGAAGGTCATCGGGCATTTGAATACCGCAATGGTGGGAAGACGATGTCTAATGATGCAAACAAAGGAAGGGATACACAGAATGACCCTCCTACACTTCAATGTTTCAAATGCAAGGAGATGGGGAATTATACTAATCAATGCCCAAATCCATGGGTTGATGATAATGGTTGACGTCAACAAACTCTTAAGGCTAAAGACAATGTAAAGTCACATGCAATTTCTATCAGCGATGTGGAGTACGATAACGAAGTGGTGAAAGGTACACTTACCATCCACTCTAAAGTAGCAAATGTTTTATTTGATTCTGGATCCACCCACTCCTTTATTTCTAAAGAATTTTCTAAGGGTATCATCGTATTACCTCAACAATTAGATGTTGAGTTAGAAGTGAAAACCCCTAATGGCACAACAGTGGCATCAAAAGTTTATAATTCTTCTCCAATTAAAGTTTCTGGGACAGTGCTTCCTGCAAATCTTTTGATCCTTCCTATAGTGTAATTTGATGTGATTCTTGTCTTGGATTGGATTTCTCTATATGGAGATCATATCAATTGACAAGGAAGGGAAGTCACATTTCATATTCCAGATCAATCTATGATCGTCTATCGATGCAAGGATGAACATAACCTTCCATTGGAAATTTCTTCCATCTTATGGGTCTTGATTCCACTAAATGAAGGTTATTTATCTCAAATGGATGGTGAGAAACTCACGATCCAGAATATGCCCATTGTACGGGAGTTTGACGATGTCTTGCCGGAGGAATTTTCCGGTCTTCCACCAAATCGTGAAGATGAGCTTTTAATAGAACTCGTACCAGGTGCTTTACCTATTTCAAAGACACCTTTTAGAATGGCCCCAATTGAGTTGCAGGAATTGAAGAAGAAACTCCATGAGAATCCTGATAAGTGGTTCATACGCCCTACTGCGTCACCTTGGGGAGGACTTGTTATATTTGTTAAGAAGAAAGATGGATCAATGAGACTCTGCATTGATTATCGAGAACTTAACAAGAACACTATCAAGAACAAATATGCTCTCCCGTGCATTGATGACTTATTTGACCAACTACGCGGAGCTCAATACTTTTCGAAGATTGATATTCATTCAGGGTATCATCAATTAATGTTCAAAAGGGAGGATATACCAAAGACGGCTTTCCGTACAAGGTATGGACACTATGAATTTATAGTGATGCCATTTGGTCTTACTAATGCCCCTTCTATCATCATGGATCTGATGAATAGAGTCTCTAGAGACTATCTTGATCAGTTTGTGGTAGTATTTATAGACGATATTCTTGTATATTCAAAGAGAAAGGAAGAACATGATGATCACTTGAGAATTATATTGAAGACCCTGAGAAAAGAGAAGATTTATGCCAAATTTACCAAGTGTGAATTTGGGCTTCAAAAAGTTCCATTTTTGGGTCACATAATCTCAAAAGAGGGGATATCTGTAGATCCAGCAAAAACAGAGGTTATTGAAGGATGGTCGAGACCAACAACAGTAACTGAGATCTGAAGTATTCTTGTTTTGGCTGGATATTATCGAGGTTTTGTGAAATATTTTTCACGATTATCTAATCCACTCACCAGGTTGACTCGGAAAGTAGTTATGTTTTTTTGGACAGAGGAATGTGAATAGAATTTCATGGAGTTGAAAAGATGGTTATCTAGTGCACCTGTGCTCACACTGCCTTGTAGTGGAGAAAGGTTTGTGATCTACAGTGATGCATCCAAGAAGGTATTGGGGTGTGTTCTTATGAAAAATTATATGGTGATAGCTTATGCCTCACGACAGTTAAAAATCCATGAGCAATATTACCCAACTCATGATTTGGAGTTAGCTGCGGTAATCTTTGCATTAAAGATTTGGAGGCATTATCTTTATGGAGAAAGGTTTGACATTTATAATGATCATAAAAGTTTAAAGTATATTATCACACAAAAGGAGATGAATATGCTCCAAAGAAGATGGTTGGAGATGATTAAGGATTACGACTGCTCAATTCATTACCACCCTGGGAAAGAAAACAAGGTGGCAGATGCATTAGGTCGACAAGACCATGCCAGTTTATCCATGATGAGGATCACAAAAGATCCAATATTTATGGATTTACAAAGGATGGATCTTGGAATTATAATAAAAGGGGAAAATAATATCTTTCTCAAATGAATGTTCAACCATCTATACATGTGAAGATTAAATAGGCACAAAAAGAAGATGTATAGTTACAAAAGAAGGTGAGAAATGTTCCTGAATTCAACCTTGATTGTGATGGGATAATAATGTTCAGGAATCGGGTTTTTGTTCCTCCCATCCCAGAATTAAAGAAGGATCTGCTGGATGAGGCACATAGTTCTTCATTCTCTATTTATCCTGGAAGCACGAAGATGTATAGGGACCTGAAAGAGTACTTCTGGTGGGATGTTATGAAAAGAGATGTTGTTGAATATGTCTCTCGATGCTTGGTTTGTCAGCAAGTTAAATATAACAACCCATAATTTACATACATTGTTAATACTTCAAAATTGAAGCATACTTATTACAACATATAACAAAACCACGAAAGGACCGTATAGGTATAGTGTCTTTAGAAACTGGGAATCATAAACAACTGGTTCATAAAGCGTCTACACTGTCTCCCATTTATTTCATCATATCTATAGTCCCTTTTGGCATATCTTACTTAATAACCTTCTTCCTGACCTAGGGAAAGAAAAAATACAAAATGGTGAGCTCAAATGCTCAGTAAGGGTAAACAAAAGAAATATCAATCACATCATATTCATAAGAACATAACTTTTGTAAATCTTAACCTACAAAAGAGAGCATAATTTCATAACATGGGATAAATCATAGTAGTGAAATGGAATCCCAATAATCATAACATAAAACATGAATCTTTGTGGAATACACACATAATCATAGAGAATCATTTCCTATTAGTCAAGACTCATTACCAAGACTATCTTAGTGGACAATGTCCATTTCTGAACCGATTTCACTCCTCGTTTCAGTCCTGTTTCACTGGACCAGTATAATCTACCGTTCCAGCCATGTCTATCTCATGAGATATAAAATATTTACCCAATTCATTGGAGGGAGATATAGGTCCCACCCATCTCATAATGATACCATTCTTATGTGTGCCACAAAATCATAAATCATACATCATTGCATAACCCATGTAATAAAAATGGGAATCTTAAACATCATGACATAATCAAACAATTTATATAAGATAAAGGAATTCATAAAAATAATTCCATCACAACATAATAAAATCAATGTAATAATATGGATAGAAACAGAACCCTATATTATCTTAGATGGAAAATAATTTTGATAAAACACTTGAACTCCATTCATGAGGAAAATATACTTTCTACTTCAAACACATTTTCCTTTCTTAACATGTCATACAATTTTAAAATAAAAGAATTTGTTTAAAAATAAACTTGAAAACTTGTAAAGGAAGCTTCTTGTAAATAATGTTTTAAAAATCCATTCATGCCGTATAAGTTAAAAAAACATTCTTCTCGTATTTTTGTCAAAAAAGTCAAAAAGTATCTCGTACGAAAAACGACAAAAGATTCCCATCATATCTTTTACTAAAAACTCACCGAAGGGTAAAATTGAATATAAACTATTGTAGAAGGATATAAATATTACATATTGAGGAAACATTGATGTGGATGATAAAATCTTCCCCATTAAATACCAAAGTATAAGCAATCTCGGATAAAATGAGATTGTGATATTTTTCCTTACCTTAGGTCTGATATGCTTCGTAAGTGTCCGAACCTCCTGTATAATGATATAAATAATGTTATTGAATTATTCCTGATTCATACTTATTGTTATGATATCATATATGTTCATATTCTTATCTTCTTATTAATAATATTTCATTACTACTTGTTATTCGGGTGTTTATTACTTTTTGTTCTTATGCGTGTTTTGTCGAATAAATTCGTATTCTTCTATTTAGGTTATAGATACCTCATTTCTAGAATGATATTAGTGTAATATATATCGTATTCATTCATTAAATTCATTTATATAATCATTATGAAATTAAGATCATGTAGAACAAGTCGCATCACATCATGGAGACGGTATTCCGTACGTATGCACGAGTGATTATATCGTTCCTATGATCGTGGAATTGTATTGGAGTGTATTTATACTATTTCAGAATCACTATCACTTTATAATAGTCATATATAGTCATTATTTACACCATTATACCCATCCAAGTAAGGTGGTGGTGGAAAATAGATTACACCACAACGTGGAGACGGTATTTCGTACGTACGCACGCGCAGTGATTTCTTTTTCCGTAGGATGGATAGATGGTGAAATAGGGTTGTTTGATACTTATAATAACATATCAGTATGTTAGTGATACTGATGTTATTACTTCATAATGAAACAACTAAAGAAGAAGAAGTGGAAGAAGAAATAAAGATGAAAGAATCGGTAACGGACATTACCTCTTCTTTGAAGTGATTCATTGAGTCTTCCTTTTAGGGCACTAAAATAGGTCTTTGAAGAATACCATAACCTCTAGGATGTTTCTAGGGAATTGGAGAGGAGAAATTGGTAGGGTTTGGCCGAGCTTGAAGGCTCAAAGTGGTGTGAGGAAGAGGGGGAGGAGGTGCCCTTTTATAAGGGAGGAGAGGGGTACCTTTGGAATAACTAAAAATATTATTTTATTATAGAGTCAAATTCGGTTTTTAATAGCTACAAATTGATATATTTCGAAGATAAGGTGGGTAGGGGTCCAAATCCTTTCATAAAATATAATTTAGACAAGTTTAGGTATCAATTTTAATCTTATCATTTAGATTTAACTTTAAGTTAGATAATTTAACTTTTACCGTGTCTTCTTGTTTTCTTGCACTATAAGGTTTATAAACTTACCATATCAAGCCAAACGAACCTCAAGTTGTTTATTATTAAATTATATAACCTTATCTAAGTCATTTTGCTGAACCGTAGATTTTTAGGAATAAAATAACAATTAATAATATAATATTGGTTTTAAAAACTATTTTTATCACTTTTGACACTATTTAGTAATTGATTTTTGTGAAAATAATAACAGAATGATTAGTTCTAAAAAAGTTAATTAAATCAATACTAACATGTAATATTAACCTATAATATTAGTTTAATTATTAAAAAGTCTCATATTACATTCATTTGGGTATTTATAACATCAATTATGTCAATATTTCATTAATAAGATAATTACTGCATCATCATTGTGTCATAAATAAATTAAATTATTTAATGTCTAAAAATTACAAATAAAATACCATTATGTAGGAAATATTTTTATCTTTCTAATTAATATTTATAGTCGAATTTATCTTATGTATAACTCCATATTAAAAATGATTTACTTATTAAACTTTTATTTTAACTATTTTAATCGTTCTTTAAATAAATTAATAATAAATTTCCTAATCTAATCCATGTGGGACTAAATGGTCATATTTTATTCCTAAGGTTTTTTTCGTCGAATTACACTTTTTCAATATAATTATGACATGTGTTAGGGTAATAATAATATCATTTTTACCCTTAATTACCCTATTTACTTTTAACCGTGGTAAAATAAGTAAAACGTTACTATTCGCCAAAAAATTATTTTCATCTCATTGAACCACATTTTACTTACTGACATCAACCGTGTCTCTTGGATTTTCGAAATTCCACTCACAGAAGTGGTAAAATTAAGTTTTATGAAAAATTTAGTTTTTTAACTACCACTTAGTGGTTTCACTATTCATCAAAAATTGAAAGTTTTTAGAAAAATACCAAAATTTCACCCTAGGATAATTTCGATATTCCGAATCCAAAAATGAAGTCCATTTTGAAAAATAAAATTTATAAAATTTCAAAAAGTGGTTATTACTATTCATAATGGCTAGTTTTAATAATATTTTAATAGCATATCATTGTTTAGTGAAACTCGGTATTGCGTACGACACAAGCTATCGAGGAAGGCCGCGGTTGCGTGTAAAGCAATCCAAGCTAGTGTTGTGTGTAGTGAAAGATTCCTTTGATGATTTATATAAAGTAAAAACAAAATATTTCACATAAAAGTCTCGGGTGTTACATTCTACCCCCCTTAAAATGAATTTCGCCCTCGAAATTCGTCACTTTGTAACAAACAGATGAGGATACCTCTCCATCATCATATCCTGAAGCTCCCATGTAGCTTCTTCTAATTGGTGGTTCCTCCATAAAACTTTCACCAATCGAGTGGTCTTGCTTCGTAGGACTTTTTCGCTGTGATCCAGAATCTCTATCGGCTGTTCTTTATAAGAAATATCTTGCTCCAGCGGTACAACTTCTGAGCTAAGTACATGTGAAAGATCAGGTATGTACTTTCTCAGGAGATATAAATGGAACACATCGTGAACTTGAGAGAGATTCGATGGAAGTTCCAATCGGTAAGCTACCTTCCCAACACGATCCAGTATTTTGAAAGGACCGATATATCTAGGGCTTGACGTCCCCTTTTTTCCAAATCTCATGACTCTCTTCCAGGGAGATATTCGTAAGAACACTTTATCACCCACTTCAAACTCTAGGTCTTTTATTCGGTTGTCAGCATAACTATTCTGTCGACTCTGAGCTTCTCTTATGTGTTGTTGAATAGATCTGACCTTTTCTTCCATTTCATCAATGAGATCAGGTCCTAATAGCTTTCTTTCCCCAACTTCATCCCAGCAAGTTGGAGTCCTACATTTCTTTCCATAGAGAGCTTCATAAGGAGTCATCTGAATACTGGAGTGAAAGCTATTATTATATGAAAAGTCCACCCAAGGTAGGTGTTGATCCAAACCACCTTTGAAATCCATAGAGAAAGCTCTCAACATTTATTCTAGAGTTTGAATTGTTCTCTCAGACTGACCGTCTATCTGGGGATGATAAGCAGTGCTGAAACTCAACTCTGTATCCAGAGTATGCTGAATACCTCGCCAGAACATCGAGGTAAATCTCAGATCCCGATCAGATATTATAGAAAGTGGTACTCCATGCAATCGTACCACTTCCTTTACATATATCCTGGAAAGCTGATCCAGATAGAAATCCTCTCTAATAGCAATGAAGTGTGCAGACTTGGTAAGATGATCATCTATGACCCAGATAGCATTATTGCCTTTGGATGTTTTAGGAAGTCCTGTGACAAAGTCCATAGTGATGTTTTCCCATTTCCATTCGGGTATGGGTAATGGTTGTAACATCCCCTTAGACTTCTGTCTCTCAGCTTTAACTTGCTGAAAAACCAAGCATCGAGAGACATATTCAGCAACATCTCTTTTCATGTCATCCCACCAGAAGTACTCTTTCATGTCCCTATACATCTTCGTGCTTCCAGGATGAATAGAGAATGAAAAACTATGAGCCCCATCTAGCAGTTCCTTCTTTAATTCTAGGATTGGAGGAACACAAACCTGATTCCTGAACTTTATTATCCCATCACAATCAAGGTTGAATTCAGGAACATTTCTCACCTTCTTTTGTAAATCGACATCTTCTTTCTGTGCCTCTTTTATATTCACATGTATAGATGGTTGAACATTCATTTGAGAAAGATAAGATTTTTCCTCTTCCATTATAATTCCAAGATCCATCCTTTGTAAATCCATAAATATTGGATCTTTTGTGATCCTCATCATGGATAAAATGGCATGGTCTTGTCGACTTAATGCATCTGCCACCTTGTTTGCTTTCCCAGGGTGGTAATGGATTGAGCAGTCATAATCCATAATCAGATCCAACCTTCTTCTTTGATGCATATTCAGATCCTTTTGTGTGAAAATATACATAAAACTTTTATGATCTGTATAAATGTCACACCTTTCTCCATAAAGATAATGCCTACAAATCATTAATGCAATGATTACCGCAACTAACTCCAAATCATGTGTTGGGTAATTTTGCTCATGGATTTTAAACTGTCGTGAGGAATAAGCTATCACCGTATCATTTTGCATAATAAAACACCCAAATCCCTTCTTGCATGCATCACTATAGATCACAAACCTTTCTCCACTACAAGGCAGTGTGAGCACAGGTGAACTGGATAACCTTCTTTTCAACTCGTTGAAATTCTCTTCACATTCTTCTGTCCAAACAAACTTAACTTATTTCCGAGTCAACTTGGTTAGTGGATTAGATAATCGTGAAAAATCTTTCACAAAACGTTGATAATATCCAGCCAAACCAAGAAAACTTTTGATCTCAGTTACTGTTGTTGGTCTCGACCATCTTTTGATAAGCTCTCTTTTGCTGGATCCACAGATATCCCCTCTTTTGAGATTATGTGACCCAAAAATGAAACTTTTTGAAGCCAAAATTCAGACTTGGTAAATTTGGAATAAAGCTTCTCCTTTCTCAGGGTCTTCAATATAATTCTCAAGTGATCTTCATGTTATTCCTTGCTCTTTGAATAGACAAGTATATCGTCTATAAAGACTACCACAAATTGATCAAGATAGTCTCTAAAGACTCTATTCAACAGATCCATGAAGATATCAGGGGCATTGGTAAGACCAAATGGCATCACTATAAATTCATAGTGTCTATACCTTGTACAGAAATCTTTTTTGGTATATCCTCCCTTTTGACCCTTAATTGATGATACCCTGAATGAAGATCAATCTTGGAAAAGTATTGAGCTTCGCGTAGTTGGTCAAATAAGTCATCAATTCGTGGGAGAGGATATTTGTTCTTGACAGTGATCCTGTTAATTCTCGATAATCAATGCAGAGTCTCATTGATCCATATTTCTTCTTAACAAATAGAACAGGTGCTCCATAAGGTGACACACTAGGGCGTATGAATCCCTTATCAAGATTCTCTTGGAGTTGCTTCTTCAATTCCTGCAACTCAATTGGGGTCATTCTATAAGTTGTCTTTGAAATAGGAAAAGCACCCGGGACGAGTTCTATTGAAAACTCAACTTCACAATTTGGTGGAAGACCCGGTAATTCCTCCGGAAAGACATCATCAAACTCCCGTACAATGAGAATATTCTTAATCATGAGTTTCTCACCAACCATTGGAGATAAATAACCTTAATTTAGTGGAATCAAGACCCATAAGGTAGAAGGAATTTCCACTGGAAGGTTATGTTCATCCTTGCATTGATAGACGATCATAGATTGATTTGGAATATGAAATGTGACTTCCCTTATTTGGAAATTGATATGAGCTCCATATAAAGAAGGACAATCCATTCCAAGAATCACATCAAATTTAACTATAGGAAAGATCACAAGATTTTTCGGAAGCACTTTCCCACAAACTTCAATCGGAGAAGAATTATAAACTTTTGATGCGACTGTTGTTCCATTAGGTGTTGTCATAGCTAACTCAACATCTAATTGTTGAGGTAATATGGTGATACCCTTAGAAAATTCTTTAGAAATAAAAGAGTGGGTGGATCCAGAATCAAATAAAACATTTGCTACTTTAGAGTGGATAGTAAGTGTACCTTTCACCACATCGTTATCGTACTCCACATCGCTGATTGAAATTTCATGTGACTTTCCTTTGTCTTTAGCCTTAAGATTTTGTTGACGTCGACCATTGTCATCAACCCTTGGATTAGGGCATTTATTAGAATAATTTCCCATCTCGTTGCACTTGAAACATTGAAGTGTAGTAGGTTCATTCTGTGTGTCCCTTCCTTTGTTTGCATCATTAGACATCTTCTTCCCATCATCGCGGTATTCAAATGCCCGATGACCTTCCTTTCCACATTTGAAACATTTACTTGTCCCTTTAAGAAAACTCCCTCCATTTTTCTTTCCACACTTTGAGCATAAGGTAAAGCTCTTCTTCTTTTCGGTGTGCTCTTTAGATTTTCCTTTGAATTCCATTTTCCTCTTCTTATCAAACTCATATGACTAATGGGTTACTCCAATCTCCATCTCAACTTTGAGAGCACATCAAACGATTTCCTCATAGATATTGAAGTCCCTTTTGGCTAAGGCCCTTCGAAGACACGGTTTTAAGCCACTAAAGAATCGATCGATCTTACTCTCAAGTTGGATAATAATACCAGAAGCATACCTTGCAAGTCTTGTAAAATTTTCTTCATAGGTACCAACAGATTCATCATCCTTTTGCTTCAGTTCAAGAAACTCTTTCTCCATCTTTGTTCGGAGAATACGAGGGAAGTACTTATTGAAAAATAAGTTCTTGAACTCGTCCCATTCCATGGACTCAATTTCATCCCTTTGCCTCGTATTCTTAATAAGATTCCACCATTGATCAGCATCACCTTCCAAATGATACACTTCTAAGATGACTTTATCATGCTCAGAACATTGAAGAACTAAAAATATCTTTTCAATAGTACTAATCCATTGTTCAGCAACTAATGGATCAGTAGACCTGCTGAATGAAGGTGGACGCTGTCTCACGAAGGATTCAACAGAATGTTTCTCCTTCCTTTGCTTGTTTGGAAGTACTTCATGATTCATAGCTTGAGAAAGTTGTGTGACCATGGCTATAAGATATTGCATTCCAGATCCCATAACGTTTGGTTGCTCAGGGGGACAATCATTGCATTTCCCGTCACATTCCTCATTAACACGGTTCCTTTGGGTACCATCCATTGACTAAAACCAAGAAGAATAGTGTGAGAAACACTAATTATAATAGGAAAACCACATAATCAAGAATAAAATATCACACTTAAGGTCTTATCCTAGGTTATTCATGGTTATTTCTAAAACACTAAGATTTTTTTATGCTTAGACTTATCCTTAGGGTTCTTACTAAGGCTTTCACATCCTAGTTTCCAAAGGTTGACTATACCTTTCCTCTGATACCAACTATAACGACCCATACTTTAAATACATTATTAATACTTCAAAATTGAAGAATACTTATTACAACATATAACATTACCACGAAAGGACCGTATAGGTATAGTGTCTTTAGAAACTGTGAAACATAAACAACTGGTTCATAAAGCGTCTACACTGTCTCCCATTTATTTCATCATATCAATAGTACCTTTTGGAATATCTTACTTAATAACCTTCTTCCTGACCTGGGGAAAGAAAACATACAAAAGGGTGAGCTCAAATGCTCAGTAAGGGTAAACAAAAGAAATATCAATCACATCATATTCATAAGAACATAACTTTTGGAAATCTTAACCTGCAAAAGAGAGCATAATTTCATAACATGGGATAAATCATAGTAGTGAAATGGAATCCCAATAATAATAACATAAAACATGAAAATTTGTGGAATACACACATAATCATAGAGAATCATTTCTTATTAGTCAAGACTCATTTCCAAGACTATCTTAGTGAACAAAGTCCATTTTTGAACCGAGTTCACTCCTCGTTTCAGTCCTGTTTCACTGAACCAGTATAACCTACCATTCCAGCCATGTCTATCTCATGAGATATAAAATCTTTACCCAATGCATTAGAGGGTGATATAGGTCCCACCCATCACATAATGATACCATTCTTATGTGTGCCACAAAATCATAAATCATACATAATTGCATAACCCATGTAATAAAAATGGGAATCTTAAACATCGTGACATCATCAAACAATTCATATATGATAAAAGAATTCATAAAAATAATTCCATCACAACATAATAAAATCAATGTAATAATAGGGATATAAACAGAACCCTATATTATCTTAGATGGAAAACAATTTTGATAAAACACTTGAACTCCATTCTTGAGGAAAATATCCTTTCTACTTCAAAAACATTTTCCTTTCTTAACATGTCATACAATTTTAAAATAAAAGAAGTTGTTTAAAAATAAAAATGAAAATTTGTAAAGCATTCTTCTTGGAAATAATGTTTTAAAAATCCATTCATGCCGTATAAGTTAAAAAAACATTCTTCTTGTACTTTTGTCAGAAAAGTCAAAAAGTACCTCTGATGAAAAACGACAAAAGATTCATTTCATATCTTTTACTAAAAACTCCCCAAAGGGTAAAATTGAATATAAACTATTGTAGAGGGATATAAATATTACATATTGAGGAAACATTGATGTAGACGATAAAATACACCCCAGTAAATACCAAAGTATAAGCAATCTCGGATAAAATGAGATTGTGATATTTTCCATTACCTTAGGTCCGATTTTCTTCGTAAGTGTCCGAAACTCCTGTATAATGATTTAAATAATGTTATTGAATTATTCCAGAATCATACTTATTGTTATGATATCATATATGGTCATATTCTTTGCTTCTTATTAGTAATATTTCATTACTACTTGTTATTCGGGTGTTTATTACTTTTTGTTCTTATGCGTGTTTTGTCGAATAAATTCTTATTCTTCTCTTTAGGTTATAGATACCTCAATTCCATAATGGTATTAGTGTAATAAATATAATATTAATTCATTCAATTCATTTATATAATCATTATGAAATGAAGATCATGTAGAACGAGTCACATCACATCGTGGAGACGGTATTCCGTACGTACGCACGAGTGATGATATCGTTCCTATGATTGTGGAATTGTATTGGAGTGTATGTATACTATTTCAGAATCAATATAAATTTATAATAGTCATATATAGTCATTATTTACACCGTTATACCCATCCAAGTAAGGTGGTGGTGGAAAATGGATTACACCACGGCGTGGAGACGGTATTCCGTACGTACGCAGGCACGATGATTTCTTTTTACGTAGGATGGATAGATGGTGAAATAGGGTTGTTTCATACTTATAATAACATATCAGTATGTGAGTGATAATGATGTTATTACTTCATAACAAAACAAATAAATAAGAAGAAGTGGAAGAAGAAATAAAGATGAAAGAATCGGTAACAGACATTACCTCTTCTTTGAAGTGCTTCTTTGAGACCTCCTTTTAGGGCACTAAAATAGGTATTTGAAGAAGACCAGAACCTCTAGGATAATTCTAGGGAAGTGGAGAGGAGAAATTTTCAGGGGTTGGCCGAGAATGAAGGCTCAAAGTGGTGTGAGGAAGAGGGGGAGGAGGTGCCCTTTTATAAGGGAGGAGAGGGTCACCTTTGGAATAACTAAAAATATTATTTTATTATAAAGTCAAATTAGATTTTTAATAGCTCCAAATTGATATATTTCGAAGATAAGGTGGGTAGGGGTCTAAATCCTCTCATAAAATAGAATTTATACAAGTTTAGGTATTCATTTTAACCTTACCATTTATATTTAACTTTAAGTCAGATAATTTAACTTTTACCGTGTCTTCTTGTTTTCTTGCACTATAAGGTTAATAAACTTACTATATCAAGCCAAACGAACCCAAAGTTGTTTATTATTAAAATATATAACCTTATCTAAGTACTTTGGCAGAAAAATTGATTTTTAGGAATAAAATAACAATTAATAATATATTATTAGTTTTAAAAACTATTTTTGTCAATTTTGACACTATTTAGTAATTGATTTTTGTGAAAATCATAACAGAATGATTAGTTCGAACCAATTTACTTAAATCAATACTAACATGTCATATTAACCTAGAAAATTATTTTAATTCCTAGAAAGTCTCAAATTACATTTATTTGGGTATTTATAACATCAATTATGTCAATATTTCATTAATAATATAATTACTGCATCATCATTGTGTCATAAATAAATTATATTAGTTAATTTCTAAAAATTACAAATAAAATACAATTATGTAGGAAATATTTTCATATTTCTAAGTAATATTTATAGTAGAATTTATCTTATGTATAACCACATATTAAAAATTATTTATTTATTAAACTTTCATTTTAACTATTTTATCCCTTCTTTAAATAAATTAATAATAAATGTCCTAATCTAATCCAAGTGGGACTAAATGGTCCTATTTTCTTCCTAAGGTTTTTTTGGTCTAATTACACTTGTACAATAGAATTAGGACATGTGTTAGGGTAATAATAATATCATTTTTACCCTTAATTACCCTATTTATTTTTAACCGTGGTAAAAAAAGTAAAAAGTTACTATTCACCAAAATATTATTTTCATCTCATTGAACAAAATTTTACTTACTGACATCAACCTTGTCTCTCGGATTTTCGAAATTCCACTCACAGAAGCGGTAAAATTAAGTTTTATGAAAAATTCAGTTTTTTAACTACCACTTAGTGGTTTCACTATTCATCAAAAATTGAAAGTTTTTAGAAAAATACCAAAATTTTACTCTAGGCTAATTTCGATATTACGAATCCAAAAATGAAGTCCATTTTGAAAAATAAAATTTATAAAATTTCAAAAAGTGCTTATTACTATTCATAACGGCTAGTTTTAATAATATTTTAATAGCATATCATTGTTTAGTGAAACTCGGTATTGCGTACGACACAAGCTATCGAGGAAGGACGCGGTTGCGTTTAAAGAAAGCCAAGCTATTATTGTGTGTAGTGAAAGATTCCTTTGATGATTTATATAACATAAAAACAAAATATTTCACATAAAAGTCTCGGGTGTTACATTAAATCTGAGAGACAAAATTCTAAGGGGATGTTACAACCATTACCCATACCTGAATGGAAATGGGAAAACTTTACTATGGACTTTGTCACAGGACTTCCTAAAACATCCAAAGGCAATAATTCTATCTGGGTCATAGTTGATCGTCTTACAAAGTCTTCACACTTCATTGCTATTAGAGAGGATTTCCCTCTAGATCAGCTTGTCAGGATATATGTAAAGGAAGTGGTAAGATTGCATCGAGTACCACATTCTATTATATCTAATCGGGATCTGAGGTATACCTCAAAGTTCTGGCGAAGTCTTTAGCATACTCTGGATACAGAGTTGAGTTTCAGCACTACTTATCATCCTCAGTCAGATGGTCAGTCTGAGAGGACAATTCAAACTCTAGAAGATATGTTGAGAGATTGCTCTATGGATTTCAAAGGTTGTTGGGATCAACACCTACCTTTTGTGGAATTATCTTATAATAATAGCTTTCACTCCAGTATTCAGATGGCTCCTTATGAAGCTCTCTTTGGAAAGAAATGCAGGACTCCAACTTACTGGGATGATGTTAGGGAATGAAAGCAATTAGGACCTGATCTTGTTGATGATATGGTAGAAAAGGTCCAATCTATTCAACAACACATAAGAGCAGCTCAGAGTCGACAAAAAAGTTATGCCAAAAACCTAAGAAAAGACTTAGAGTTTGAAGTGGGTGATAATGTTTTCTTACATATATCTCCTTGGAAGAGAGTAATGAGATTTGTAAAGAAGGTAAAGCTGAGCCTTGGGTATATCGGTCCATTCGAAATACTGGATCGTGTTGGGAAGGTAGCTTACCAATTGGAACTTCCCCCGAATCTCTCTCTAGTTCACGATGTGTTCCATGTATCTCTCCTGAGAAAGTACATACCTGATCTTTCACATGTACTCAGCTCAGAAGTTGTACCGCTAGAACAAGATCTTTCTTATGAAGAACAGCCGATAGAGATTCTCGATCGTAGTGAAAAAGTCCCACAGAACAAGACCACTCGCTTGGTGAATGTTTTATGGGGGAACCATCAATTAGAATAAGCTACATGGGAGCTTGAGGATATGATGAGGGAGAGGTATCCTCATCTGTTTATTACAAGTGACGAATTTCGAAGGCGAAATTTATTTTAAGGGGGGTAGAATGTAACACCCGAGCCTTTTATAAGAAATATTTTGTTTTTATTTTATATAAATCATCAAAGTAATCTTTCACTACACACAAAACTAGCTTGGCTTGCTTTACACGCAATTGCGACCTTCCTTGATAGCTTGCGTCGTACGCAATACAGAGTTTTACTAAACAACAATATGCTATTAAAATATTATTAAAACTAGCCTTTATGAATAGTAATAACCATTTTTTGAAATTTTGTAAATTTTATTTTTCAAAATGGACTTCGTTTTTGGATTCGGAATATCGAAATTATCCTAGGGTAAAATTTTGGTATTTTTCTGGAAACATTCAATTATTGATGAATAGTGAAAACACTGGGTTACTATTTAAAAACTGACGTTTTATTTAAATAATTATTTATTTTATTTAAATTTATTTTAGATCACAATTGATACATAATACTTATATAAGTTCAATTTAATTCATTGGAGTAATTTTATAATAATTTTAGATATATAAAAATTTTATTGAACTTTTCACCGACTTTTACCCACCTCCTAGGAGAATTTGAAAATTTACATAAAACATAATTTTTACCGCTTCTATGAGTGTAATTTCAAAACTCCGAGAGACACGGTTGATGTCAGTAAGTAAAATGTGGTTCAATGAGATGAAAATAATTTTTGCTGAATAGTAACTTTTTACTTTTATTTACCTCTGTTAAAAGTAAATAGGGTAATTAAGTCTAAAAATGATATTATTATTACCCTAACACATGTCCTAATTCTATTGGATAAGTGTAATTAGACCAAAAACATCCTTAGGAATAAAAGATGACCATTTAGGCCCACATTGAATAGATTAGGACATTTATTATTAATTTATTTATAGAAGGGTTAAAATAGTTAGAATCAAAGATTAATAAGTAAATAATTTTTAATATAGGGTTATATATAAGATAAATTGGACTATAAATATTCATTATAAATCTAAGAGTATTTCATACATAATGTTATTTAACTTGTAATTTTTAGACACTAAATAATTTATTTTATTTATGACACAAATATGATGCAGTAATTATCTTATTAATAAAATATTTACATAATTGATGTTATAAATACCCAAATAAATGTAATTGGAGACTTTTAATGAATTAAACTAATTTGATTGGTTAATATGACATGTTAGTATTGATTTAAATAACATATTTTGAACTAATAATTCTGTTATGATTTTAAAAAAAATCAATTACTAAATAGTGTCAAAATTGACATAAAATAGCTTTTAAAACAAATATTATATTATTAATTGTTATTTTATTCCTAAAATTCTACGGTTCGGCCAAATGACTTAGATAAGGTTATATATATTAATAATAAACAACTTGGGGTTCTTTTGGCTTTTTATAGTATGTTTATTAACCTTGTAGTCTAAGAACACAAAAAGACACGGTAAAAGTAAAATTATCTATCTTAAAGTTAAATCAAATGATAAGGTTAAAATAGTAACCTAAACGTGTCCAAATTCTATTGGATGAGATTATTTCGACCCATCCCCATCTTAGTTTCCAAATAAATCAATTTGGATCTATTTACAA
This sequence comes from Viscum album, assembly GCA_963277665.1. Taxonomy (NCBI): domain Eukaryota; kingdom Viridiplantae; phylum Streptophyta; class Magnoliopsida; order Santalales; family Viscaceae; genus Viscum; species Viscum album. The sequence continues at coordinate 1,560,858,103 of OY728146.1, forward strand.
CCTAATATGTCTTTATAATAAAATAATATTTTTAGTTTTTCCAAAGGTGCCCCTCTCCTCCCTTATAAAAGGGAACCTCCTCCCTCTCTTCCTCACACCACATTGAGCCTTCAAGATCGGCCAAACCCTGCCAATTTCTCCTCTCCAATTCCCTAGAAACATCATATAGGTCTTGGTCATCTTCAAAGACCAATTTTAGTGCCCTAAAAGGAGGTCTCAAAGAAGCACTTTAAAGAAGAGGTAATTTCCATTACCGATTCTTTCAACTTTATTTCTTCTTCCACTTATTCTTATTTAGTTGTATCATTATGAATTTATAACATAAGTATCAACCATATACTGATATGTTATTATAATTATTAAACAACCCTATTTCACCATCTATCCATCCTATAGAAAACGAAATCACCGCGCGTGCGTACGTACGGAATACCGTCTCAACGCCGTGGTGTAATCTATTTTCCACCACCAACTTACATGGATGGGTATAATGGTGTAAAGAATGAATATATAGGATTATTTTAAATTTATATTGATTCTGAAATAGTATAAATACACTTTAATACAATTCCACGATCATGGAAATGATATCATCGCTCGTGCGTACGTACGGAATACCGTCTCCATGATGTGATGCGACTCGTTATACATGATTTTCATTGAATAATGATTATATAAATGAATTGAGTGAATAAATATGATATATATTACACTAATACCATTCTGGAAATGAGTTATCTATAACCCAAAAAGAAGAATAAGAATTTATTCGACAAAACACGCATAAGAACAAAATGCAATAAACACTCGAATAACAAGTAACAATGAAATATTACTAATAAGAAGCTAAGAATATGACCATATATGATATCATAACAATGATTATGATTCTGGAATAAGTCAATGACATTATTTAAATCATTATACAGGAGGTTCAGACACTTACGAATCAAATCAGATCTAAGGTAAGGGAAAATCTCGCAATCTCAATTTTTATCTGAGATTGTTTATACTTCAGAATTTACTAGGGAATATTTATCATCCACATCCATGTTTCCTCAATTTGTAATATTTATATCCTTATACAATAGTTTATATCCAATTTTACTCTTTGGTGAGTTTTTAGTAAAATATATGAAAGGAATCTTTTGTCGTTTTTCGTATGAGGTACTTTTTGACTTTTCCGACAAAAGTACGAGAAGAATTTTTTTTCTAACTTATACGGAATGAATGGATTTTTAAAACATTATTTCAAAGAAGCTTCCTTTACATGTTTAAACATTATTTTTAATCAACATATTTTAGTTTAAAATTGTATGACATGTTAAGAAAGGGAAAATGTTTTTGAAGTAGAAAAGATATTTTCCTCACGAATGGAGTTCAAGTGTTTTATCAAAATTATTTTCCATCTAAGATAATATAGGGTTCTGTATCTATCCCTATTTTTACATTGAGTTGATTATGTTATGATGGAATTATTTTTATGATGTCCTTTTATCTTATATGGATTATGTTATGATGGCATGATGTTTAAGATTCCCATTTTTTTACATGGGTTATGAAATGATGTATGATTTTCAATTTTGTGGAACCCATAAGAATGGTATCATTATGAGATGGGTGGAACGTATATCTCCCTCCAATGCATTGGGTAATGATTTTATATATCATGAGATACACATTGCTGGAACGACAAGTTAAACCGGTTCATTGAAACAGGACTGAAACGAGGAATGAAGTCGGTTCAGAAATGGACTTTGTCCACTAAGATAGTCTTGGAAATGAGTCTTGACTAATAAGAAATGATTCTATATGATTATGTGTGTATGAAACAAAGATTAATGTTTTATGTTATGATTATTTTGATTACATTTCACTACCATTATTTATCCCATGTTATGAAATTATGATCTGTTTTACAGGGTACGATTTCCAAATTGTTATGTTCTTATGAATATGATGTGATTGATTTTTATTTTATTTACCCTTAATAAGAATTTGAGCTCACCCTTTTGTATGTTTTATTTCCCCCAGGTCAGGAAGAAGGTTATTACATAAGATATTCCAAAGGGAACTCTAGCTATGATTAAATAAATGGGAGACAATGTAGATGCTTTATGAACTAGTTGTTTATGTTTCCTAGTTTCTGAAGACACTATACCTCTACCTTCCTTTCATGTTTTTGTTATATGTTGTAATAAGTGTACATCAATTTTGAATTACTAACAATGTATGTAAATTATGGGTCGTTATAGGCTTCTCCGATTCTGTTCCCTAAGAAGGCGGATGGGAGCTTGCGACTGTGAGTTGACTACCATCGCCTGAACTAGGTAACCACGAGGATCATGTATCCACTTACGAGGATTAACGGCGTATTTGATCAGCTCAAGGGAGAAGGTTGGTTCACAAAGATAGACCTCAGGTCTGGCTATGATCAGCTCTGAGTTCTGGATGAGGATGTGTAGAAGACGACCTTCAGGTGTTGGTATGGCCGCTATGAGTTCTTGGTCATGCCCTTCGGTGTGACCAATGCTTCAGTAGTGTTCATGAGTCTCATGACCAGGATCTTCCATCCCTACCTCGATCGGTTTGGCATAGTCTTCATTAACGACATACTGATTTACCCGACCACTGAGGAGGAGCACGACTACCAGTTACGGGTTGTACTGGATTCACTCCGAGAGAACCAGATTTATGGTAAGCTCTCGAAGTGCCAGTTCTAGCTTCAAGAGGTTCACTTATTAGATTGTGTCATTCTTTTCAGGGTACGTACCATGGTACCAGTTGCACATTAGGAGGAGGTGTTGAGGGAGTTCCACACTTCCCCTCTATCATTATATCCTAGAGTAGTGAAGATATACCAGGACCTCAGACGACAGTACTGGTGGCCGAGTATGAAGAGTGATGTAGTAGAGTTCGTTTCATGATGCCTTACTTTCCATCGAGTGAAGGTGGAGCATCAGGTAACAACAGGCTTGGTACAACCCTTAGAGGTCCCAGAGTAGAAGTGGGACGGGATATCCATGGATTTTGTGATGGGGCTCCCACGTACTTCCAGAGGACACAACACCATCTGGGTGATCGGAGAGCGACTCACCAAGTCAGACCACTTCCTACAGATCAGAGAGCAGGGCTCAGTAGAGTTCTTGGGATGCCTCTACGTTCTTGAGTTCGTACGGATTCATGGTGTTCCATCATCTATCATCTCCGATCGAGACACTTTCTTTACTTTCTATCTTTGGAAGGGGTTTCAGGAGGATTTTGGGACGCAGCTATGCCTGAGCACTGCCTTTCACACTCAGACGGATGGCCAGATGGAGAGGACCATTCAGACACTCGAGAACATGCTCTGTGCATGTGTCCTTGACTTTGGTTGCATCTGGGAGGATCCCCTACCCTTCGTAGAGTTTGCATACAACAACAGCTACCACTCCACCATCGGGATGGCACCATACGAGGCACTGTACGAACGACCATGCAGATTACCTCTGTGCTGGACTGACCCTGTAGAGTCAGCACTAGTAGGACTAGAGATGGTTCAGGCTATGACAGACAAGGTGTAGATCATCCAGGAGCGGATGAAGACTGCACAGAGTAGACATTAGTCCTATGCTGATATGAGGTAGAGACCACTGGAGTTCGAGGACGGCGACCACTTTTTCATACGGGTCTCACCTCGTCGCGGGTTGTGGAGATTTGGAAGTGGTAGTAAGTCGACTCCACGCTTCATCGGACCATTCCAAGTCCTCAGCAGAGTAGGCGAGGTGGCTTACTGCCTAACCCTTCCACCTTAGCTGCACTGGGTGCACGACTTCTTCTACATATCTCAGCTGAGGAGAGATGTGCACGATCTGACACATACCATCGACCACGGGGATCTGTACATCGATGACGGTGCGACATTTGCGAAGGCCCGTGTAGAGATCGAGGATCAATAGTAGAGGGTCCAACGTGGGTCGTCGATTCCTCTTATACGCATTAGTTGGCAGAACATGAACCTCCAGGAATTCAATGGGAGCGGGAGGCTCATATTCGTGCTCAGTACCCTCATTTGTTCCCCTAGATTATGTAGTATCTTTGTGGGGATGCAAAGACCTAAGGTGGGAGTATTGTAAAGACCTGTAATTTTCAAGCAAATGTTTTTTAAATACTTTGGATGTTTATGAGTCTGTGGATTCATGACGGCACTTGATTCTGAGGCCCGGTGTGTCCGGAATCAATTTCTGAAGTTTAGCTCGTGTACGTTCAGTGAACGAACAAGTGGGTTTCTCTAAATTTTGAACTGGTGCTCAGAATTAAAATCCATGGGAATCGATGAACTCTCAACACCGATAATTTCTTAACATGATCCTTAACATATTTTCATTCACAATGGCGGAGAAGATAATTTTGGGGGTTTATTAAAAATTAAATAAAAAATTCTCAGAATAATTTTTATTTTATAAGGAAGTCATTCCCTCCCATGGGTAGTTTGGGGTGGGGCCCTCAGCCACCTAACTAACCAAGTGTGGATGTTAGAGAGGTGGGGCACACATGATCGTTAACTATTTAGTTTCCCATAAACTCTTTAAACCCCCCCCCCCCATTAAATGCCAATCTCTCCACGTCACTCCATTAATTCATGTCAACCCATAATTTAATGAGGATCCATCCTCTTTCCCCTCGTTTTTAATTAATTTCCAACACATTTAATAAATGTGGACCTTCCCTCTCCCTTCCTTAATTGATTGTAAACACATTTTATTTAATGTAATGAATTAATATTGGGAGAGTTACTTTGCGTATATAATTAAATAATAGGAGGAACATATTATTTTATTAAGGGGGAGAGCTTCGTTGTGCGAGGAAGAACGAGAGAACTCCTGAGGTTTTGGAAGAACGCTGGTCTCCGACTAAGAACAACAAAGAATAACTGGTTCGTCAAAGAACAACGACGTGCCACCAATCCTCTTCTATGTGACAAGAGAGGAGATGCCGCTTCTTCCTCGGCACACTCCATCGACGTCTACGAACCCTTTCCCCACGCCGCCGTCTATCACGATGCCGATATTCATCTTCAATTTTTTAGGTAAATGATTTTGTATAGTTCATTATGTGATTTATACCCTCGGCATGGCGTGTAATTGTTGGGTGATGATTGGACCACTAACGTGGTGGGTGCGGACTAACAAACAAGTCTGAACCCACCGATTTTTTGTTTTTGATGCGCGGAATACATGGTGACAACGAAGAGGGACTATAATGGTGATTGGAGGACTTCGTAGTGATGTACAGGTCTCGAGGTGACCGCAGGCGTAATGATGAATAAAATCAGACCACCGGAATGACTCTGGTGGCCCGCGGAAGACCTCGGCGGCGCGAGTCGCCGGTGCGGCGACGCTTGTGGCCGGGGATGGCGGAAGACACCGGTTGGCTGCCTAGAGGCGGCGGCGCCCTGGCGCGCCGCCGGCAAAAGCCCACCGCGGCTGAAGCGGCAACGATTAGGGTGTGATCCCACGGCCGCGCCCCCCCTCTCGGCTCGCTGGCCAAGCTGGCATTCCCCTCGGCCAGGCAGGGGCGGGTCATGCAGAATGGGTCGTGCGGGGCCGGGCCAGGCTACACCGGACAGGGACCCGGGTCGGGTCGCCCGTTTCGAGCCGACCCAGGGGGGTTGGGCCGGGTCGGACCGGGCCCAGTCCCCCACTTCGGACTGTTTTTAGTCTTTTGCCCATTACATGAGAAACAGACCTCCAATCGATGCACCATTAGTTGCGTATGAATCTGTGGATCAAGAGGTTCATTTCGGTCTATTACACTAGAGGTTTCAGCAAAGTTTGTGTATGGACGGGTTGGTTCGAACCCGAAACCAATCAGGCCCTTAGAGCAGAAACGCTTATAACTTAAGGGCTGGACGTTTGATTGACGTGTCGTCAACTGAGTTGAATTCCTCTTGATTAGGCGATCCTTTTTTCTTATTATGCATAAGGTTTGGATGCAGCTGGAGTACGGTCAGATAGGTTTTAGCTTAAAAACAAACCAGGCCCCTAGGACGGAAAAGCCAATGACTCTCAGACCGGGCGTCTAATTGACACACCGTCTGTCGTGTTGGGTTTATTTCGACGAGATGGAACATTGGGATACATAAACACTGAACTTTGTGGCTATTGATGTATCTAATCACTTTCTCAAGGATCAGACCCTCCCGGAATCGAGCATGCTGTGTGCGGGAACCCTAGAGCTGGCTGCGACTATGACGATGACGAATGCACTTGGATCCTCTATGGGTTCGACAACAAGGATGATTGTACGTGGAACCTTCGTGGGTTCGACAGTGACAAAGACCGTACTGGGATCCTCTGTGGGTTCGATGCTGATGACTACTGCCCTTGTATCCTACGTGGGTCTGGCAGTTTTTGACCTCATTACTTGTATCCTGAGTGGGTCTGGAAGAGTAGCTGGTCTTGTATCCTATGTGGGTCCGACAGCTTAGCTGGTCTTGTATCCTATCTGGGTCTGACAGCTTAGATGAATTAGTGGCTACATCTGATCATCTCTATCAGCTTACGAAGTGTATAATTGTGTGAACTGAGTCTTGTTTTCAATCATTATCATCGATGTGATTGACTTGATTTCCTATGTGCATTAGGTTGTGCTTACCTGTGTAGACTGGGTTGGGTTTTCCTGTGTGGACTGTGTTGTTCTTGGGATCGAGAGTTGGAGTCGTTTTGTAATTGATGACTTAGGTATATTTAGGCACATATACCTATGTAATTTCGTTTGATACTTCGTGATTGTATCTTTCCATTGTGGTTTATCCCTTGAGGATTCTGAGAAACCTTCAGGGGTCTTGGGGTCCCTTCTTATTAACTTATACTCACCCCTAAAAGGTCTATTCACACACTACATTGTGTGGGATTCAGACGATAGATAACACTGATCGAGGTGGAGGCTTATGGAGCTGGGAGGTACTCGGAGGTGGACCACTTGGCAGGACGTACACGAAGCGGACGACCGGACCCGAGGAGCTGGGGAGACTATCTGTACCCACCCTTCAAGTGGGATTTTCGGAGGAAGACTCAGTGTTTCTGTTATAATTACTACTATTGTACTTTCCTTTCAGTTGTACTGTACTTTTAGTTGGGTTTGTATACTCGCACATTTACTTTTCAGCACTTACCTTGTACCCAGTTTTACTTAGTGCTTACTTCACTTGCGTACTCTATTGCATTTTTGTTTACTTTATAAAAAGTAAATGCCTTCCCTTTTATTAGGATTTACGCCTTTGGGGCTAGTCACCAGCCCCTAGCGTATGGAAGGCAGGCATGGGGTAGTCCCGACACGGGCCCCGAGGACGAGTCGTGACAAAACAAATACATTTTTGAGGACCATAATAGTTTAGTGTATTTAGAAACATGGAAAAAATATTATATCATGGTGATAGATCTTCAACACCTCCCAAAAACATCTCTATCTTTAGAAATTCTACCTAAAATCTATCATCATAACATATGAGAATGTAAAGATAAAAAGGGGTGATCTTAGGTGCTCAGTAAGGGTAAAAAATGAATTCATGTAATAATAAATATGAACATAGGGAAATAAGAACAAGGTCGTAACATTATAAGATCATACCTTTCATATCAAAGATCATAAACATGAGTTATTGAATAATGCTTGGTAGTTCATAAGACATGAATAATAAGGAAATATATTTCATGATTCATGGAATCATAATAATGGAATAAGACATAATATTTGTGGTATACTTATAAGAATATAAAACTTTATGTCATGGACACATACCATGTCTTTTATAACATGTTATTCTTGGGATAATACCTGTTTACCTACATCGACTGTGGGCTAGAAAACTGTGTAAACTATTTATTTTAGGATTGGTCTACAACCCACGTAATGCATTGTTTTCATTTTGGGCTATAACCTGTGTACCCTATTTCTTGTAGAAAAGAGCTACAACCCATGAACCTTATTGATTTCAGGCTTCGTCTACAACTCGTGTACCCTATATCTTTAAGGCATGTGTTATAACACATTTACCTTATTTTTTTGTGCTTGGTCTACAACCCATGTACTCTCTTTATTTTAGAATTCAGTGAAAAACCATGTGCCATATTTTTTTCAGGCTTGGGATACAACCCATGAACCCTATTACCCTTATTCTTTGGTTACAACCCATGTAACTTCTTCTTCAGGATTGGGCAACATCATGGTTACTATTTCAGCTCATAAAAAACATATATTTTCCCAATGCATTGGATAATGATATAGGTCCCAATCATATCATAAGAAAATCAAGCATACATGTGCCACAGGATAAAAAATCATTAAATCATGACCCATAAAAATATAGTGGTTTTATAATCATCACATCATAACCCACAAAATGAAATGGGTATCATTAACATTTAATCACATCATATCCACTAAAAAGAAATACGTTTTATAATCACCTGATGAAAGAATAACCTATGATAATAAGCGTCTTCCAAAAGAATAAAACTAATTTAATTTAAATGGTTTCTTAGGTTTCATTCCATCAAAAATTAAACCACCCAAGAGTAAAAATTAATGTAACCTTGGGATCATTTTCTAGAATGTCATTAGTAACATCGACATTTGTTATCATAGATGGAAAATGACTTCAGGGGATATTTTGAAAAAAATCATGTGGTAAATATCCAACATTCATTGAAAAATTATATTTAAAACCTAAAATAAATATCATAAAATGGAATTATATAAAAGACAATAAATTATTTTTGGTGCATAAAAATACATGTTTCTCAATGAAGGACAATTCCGGAAAAATTATTATACTGATTGTCAGCTTTTGAAACATAAACCCCACGAAATAAATACCATAAATGGGATATATAAATAACCATAAATTTAGGTATAAGATATATATTATAAAATAATACTCCATACCTACACCATATAAACATAATGAATGGAAAACATTACATTTATCTCATATAAATAAAATGTGAGATGAAATCCCCTTACCACGTGTATGGAATCCCGTCTTTCTCATTCCAACCACATGTATAATAAATATAAATTTATTATAAATAATTTGGAAAACTATATTCATATATATAATACAATTTTTGTTTTGTTAGAACCATATATTACCTTTTTGTTAACCATACTTTGTTAAGGTTTCACTTTGTATAATATTCCCTTTGTTATTCGCATGTGTCTTAATTTATTATATCGTTGGTCCTTATACTTATATCCAGATTCCAGAATGTTAATATTAATATAAATACAAATATATATGTATTATTTTTATTATAACAATCTTATATAATATAAAATTATGAAATTGAATACACCGTTTCTGGAGACGGTGAACCGTACATACACATGAACAATGTTTTCATTTTTATTGCCATATTGAAATAAAGAATGAAAATAAAATATATGTATATATATATATATAATATAATTAATGTAAAATTTTAATGGTATATATATAATATAATTTCACTAAACCTATATTCTATACATTCAATGATTTATGCATACGAATCACAATGCATTAACGGGCCAGTAGTCCACCATTCTTCAAGCAATGTTGACAATTAAACACAAAATGAAAAAACAATTATGTGTTGTAAAAACAATATATAATATTTTAAAAAATTAATATATTATAATATATATATAAATATATTTTACATCATAATTTAAACCATGAATTTATTTAATGAAAATTTAATAATCATTGTTTTGTAAGGCAGAAATTTACCATACATGTAAATAGTTTTTTTGTTGCCCATTAGATTGATGTGTGAGAAAGTGAATGTCAAATAACATAGCATAAAAACGTTCAATTATATTGATAAAACTGGTGTCTTATGAAATCCTATAATAAATAACTTCTATTGAAGCATAAGGAAAATAAAATGAAGGATCTTGAGAGAGGGTGTTACCTCTGAATCAGGTAACATCTTTTAGTTTTTACAAAAAGGATTTCTTGGAAAACATTCTATCCAAATGGAAGAATAAAATATGAAGGGATGGATATTTGGAATTCTATTTGGATTATATTGGAAAAATATATGTGGTTTTATAGGTTTTAATAAGATATATATTGGTGGCCTTTTATATGTCGGAGAAGTGGTGCTCTTGTAAATATTTGATGAGAGAATTTCACTCATGTTTTTTGTATTGAAAGTGTTACCAATAATGATCCCAATCCTACCAAAAAATTCTAGGGTCCATATATGCCCCTAAATTGGGTTTTGGACAATTTTATAGGTCATTTGAGTCACTAATATTATGGTTTAGTCCCTAATTAAGCTTAATTTGACTTTAATCATTGTGATTAATTTTAATCAGTTTTACATATATTTTTTGTAAAAATAAAAAATCATGTAATTAAACTCAAATTATTATAATATTTAATATGTTTTTATATGTTTATTGAAAATAAATGAACAAAATTAGAAATTTTAAGATTAATTCTAATCCTGTAGATGGGACGAAATTACGCGTTTTTAAAGTAGAAAGATGTTCAAAAGTTTATTAAGATTTAATATTCAATTTTTAAGTGATATTAATTATAATGAATTAAATTTTATCAATATATTTATTATTTATCTATTTTTACCTTAAAAAAATATAAAATAGATTATAAAAATTATAATTATTTAAATGAAAATGCATTTTTTCCCTAAAAGGAGTATTTTTCACTATTAATCAAAAAAAGATGTTTCTCTGAAAAATCCAAAAAAATTAAACCTATTATAATTTTGAAATTATATATTAAAAAATTATTTTTATTTTATCAAATTAAATTTCTAATATTTATAAAACTACATTTATTATTAAAGGGAATCATTCAAGATAATGGTGTTTTTAAATACAGAAGGACTTCCAAAAATCTTATCTTTCATTATCAATATATATTATTTAAATAAAAAATTATAAACAATATTTTAAATGTCGTTATTACTATTCATATTAGTAATTTTAATATCTAGGTTATTATTAGCTCATTTAAGTAATTATAATTGAAAAATTATGTTCCATAGAAACATTAGTGTTCTGTGTGACATATGCCATGTCGGTGTTGCATGTACCATAGGCTAAGTCATGCTAGTGTGTAACACACACCGAGTCGATGTTGTATGTGAATGTATTGTTTGAATTAGTGTTTTAATATATATATATATATATATATATATATAACTATTTCCAGTGTCATATGAAATGGAAAATATAATAATGTAAATTAATTCGTATACAAATATTTCACAAAATCTCTGGTTGTTACATTCTACCAATGTTAAAATTAAATTTTCCCTCGAAATTAAATTGGGGTTTTCAATGTTTTAATAAATTAATGGTTAACTCATATAAACCCACATCATAATAATGAATACTAAAATTTCATTTTATACTAGATGGTTGGAAACATAGTAGTTACCTGAACTGTCATTTAACTAGGTTTCTGCGTAGGAAAACAAAGGTAGGAAGTGGAAAGATAAACATAGAATAATAATATATCTATAAATATATAATGGAGAGTGACAGATAGAAATTTCAGGATAAATAAAACTATCTAAAAGCAATAAATCAGTGATAAACTAAAGGACCATTTTATCCATAAGAAATGGAGTCACAAGTATAACATTTTTTGTTTCAGGACAAATTTTCAGAAATATAAATAATTTTCAACCGAAGATATACATTCACAATTTCATGAAATTTTAATCCTTCATTGTTCCTTGATCCACCTCACTTCATTCTCAAAAAAATATGATGAATTTTGCATTCTTAATTAAATAATAGATCCTGAGAGCCAAGATATGCCATATCAATTTTCATTATTAATCATAAACACCATGTTTTTATAATAGTTTATCTAATATTCCTAAATATTTATTTGGTAATATAATAAATTATTCTCTGAAACTTCATCCAAATTTGAAATTGATATATCCATAAATGGTTAACCTCAAAACCCTTCTAAGATATTAAAATTTGTGGCTTTTTGCCAATAATCATTTATTGTGTAATATGTTGTATCCAATTTACATAATCATATATATCACATCTTTTTCCATACAACATTATCTCTTCCTCAAGAAATAATTAAGGTTTGTCTTCCCATAATCAAAATATCATATTTCCATGAAATAATTATTCTATCTCTCAATAACCATCTAAAATTTTCTTTTCAATCTTTAATGAAAATGTCTACTGAATGTAATAATATACTTCACGATTCAAATAACAGAATATTTGGATTAAAATATAAATATTACATTCTTCCATCATTATTGTTAAAAAATTACTTAGGCATCATCCAAATATTCATTAATACCTCTTTCCTACAATATGAAATATGAATAATGTATTATGGTTCACCAATCTCAATCTAATATTTCTTCTTATGTTTAATGTAAATAATACTGGAAGAACAACCCCTAAATTTAACATGTAAATTGAGTACTATTTATCATTATATGTATAACCAATAATAAGACCACCTTAATAATTATCTTTATAAGATTTCAACTTTGGAAATAGATTCCCATAATTCCCACACATTCCACATTTGAATCATTATATGTTATGTAGTTCCTTTGAGTTATCTCTATTGACTAAAATCATAATTCATTTTATGAGAAACATTTATCATATTATGATACTATATAATATTGAAAATTACTTAAAGGGTGCCGAAATCAGTCCTAATACTTGATTAATCTATGACACCTTAGGTTTAACCCATGTTATTCGTAATAATCCTCAATTCAAATCCTTTATGATGGTTTATGAAGGGTTGTGAATTTCTAAAGCATATCCCCTGGGAGTGTCAGACCAGGTGTGTATGAAGGACTATGGTCAAGTACCAGTTTATACGGAGTCAGGCATAGGACAACATGTTGATGTTGTTACCCCAAGTACATCTGTGTGAGATCCACATCCACTTGTATTATCCAAACATGTATGCATTTCTAATAAATTACTCACTAATTATTTACCAAAATTCTATGAAATTTTCTTAAAAGTTAACTCATCCTTATACATATCCTTAGAGAAATCACTAAAAATAACCATATAATCATAATACGGAATATCACTAATTGTTTCTCATCATAGTTTCCAATGGATGAATAATCCATTCCACTTATACCAACTCTAACAACCCAGGGAAAACATATATGGATGTTACATCATTTTATATGAATATTCAGTAAATTAAAAATATATATACCCAAGGACAGTAATAGTTTAGTGTATTTGGATGAATTGAAAAAAATATATTATTCATGTGAAATAACTTCAACATCTCTCATAAAGATCTCCAACTTCAATAATTCTACCTAAAACATTTCTTCATAACCTCATGGAAAGGAATCATAAAATGGGGTGAGCTCAGACGCTTATTAAGGGTAAAAAAGGGTGATATAAATACATAGACACTAAAAAATTAGAATGAGAACATGATTAAAACATTAAAATTTCAAAATATTCATATTAATGATCATAAACATGAGTTATGAGATAAATCATTGCAGTTCATCAGACAAGAATCATAAGTAAATATATATCTTTTTCCATGAAATAATAATTGAGGCATGAGAAATAGGATTTTTGGCATTCATATAAAAATTAAAAATTCATTTCAATGCTACCTACCAAGTACATTATAAAATTTTAGGCTCGTCTATGACCAATTTACCTTCTTCGATTATGCGATAGCGGCATTTGTATCCTCTTTATTTTAAACTTGGGATACAACCCGTGTACCTTTTTGTTTTCAGGATTGGGATAAAACCTATGTACCCTCTTTCATTTATAATTGGTATAGAACCCATATACATTCTTATTTTTAGGATTGGTTCCCAACCCAGGTACCCTCTTTCTTTTAGTCATGGGATAAAACCCATGTTCCTTCTTTTTTCCATGCATGGGCTATAACCCATTTACCCTTTGAGTCCATATACATCTTATAATTAACCAATTCATTAGAGGAAGATATATGTCCCACCCATCTCATACTAAAATCATTATTAGTTATTCTATAAGATAATAAATCTTTTATCGTATATTGACCCATAAAAAAAGAGAGGTCATATACACATCAAATCATAACCCATAAAATGAAATGTGTATCATTAACATTTAATCACATCGTATCCTATTAAAAGTGATAGGTTTCATAATCACTTCATTAATGAAGAACCGATAAAAACAATAGGGTTTTAAAATCATAAAATCCATTGAAGTGAAACAGGTTTCTTAAGCATCATTCAATCAAAACATAAACCACTCAAGAAAAAATATCAATGCAACCACATGAAATCATCCTGAACTACTTCTAACTATAGGATTCAGGTACAATGACCAATATAGTAACATTTAAATAGAATATCATCCCCCAAAAATTATTAGTAGATGATCAGTGTCCTTATGTATGAACATGGGGTCACCTATGACCATAGACATGTTTTCTTATACTATATCACACTCCATGTTTAAGAATCATGATTTGATAACACTTATGGTAAATTCAAAAATTCCCACTCTAAACCTCATCCTAATGAACTCACATTAATACCACATTTTCAATAATGGAACTATAATTACCCCTCTTGAGGTAACTAATATGAATGTGTTCAACACCGAAAGCCCATCTTTTATAAGCATAGGGATACCCTTAAAACCCCTGGATAAAAAATGAACACATATGGGAGTCATGTTGTTCATTATCTTGGATAATGAAAAAAATGGATCTTCTGAGGAATAATATCATAAAATTTGACATCAATAATGTAAATTTATTATATATAAATTCTAATATAACTGTATCCAATTGTCGTAAATAATAGTGGAATAATGAAATCACCATACTCAAAACATGGAATCACAAAGAACACATATTATCATAAAAATACTATATATATAATACTTTAGTAATGAAACTATATTCCAATTTACAAGGAAATACATAATATTACGTAATTAAAATTATATAATATATCAAAAAATAGATTTTAAAATCAATTGATATTAAAGACATACTTACAAATATCCTACTGTACAATAAAAATAAACTACAATAATCAAGACATTTTAATTCACAAGTGAATATAAAAGATAAAACTAGAAATTACACCACACTCATGAATACTATAGTGTCTTGTGATTCATAAAATCAATGATATCAAACCTCAAAAAAAATGGTATATATGTTGTATATAACTACCTCAACTAAAATCCAACAAAATAGAGAACCCTTAAATCAATCTCACCACTCTAGAATTTAACCAGAGATTGCTAAATTCCATTACCGTACCCACTAAATGAACTAAAATGCCATAGCCATTACCATATACATAATTGTCAACTAGTAGCCATATATATATAAGCTAGTGAGGTCAACCTATCTCTCTATACAAATGATATCCCTCTATCATATTTTGACAACTATAATTTCATTACTAATTTTTTACTAACATAGTTCATAAATATATCATCATTAAAATAATAATAATAGAAAATGTATACATATGATCCCTGGATCATAATCCAAAATCACTACACCTGTAATGTATCTATACTTTTAAAAAGAGTTGAAATCTAGTTATATCATCATCATATGTTTATTTTGATACCTCACATCCTTCCTTAATCCATATGGAATACAATAACAAAAAAGATACCAAAAATTTATTTTGGTTTTTTAATCCAAATCACTCCCATCAAGCCTCAATATATTGTTAGGATAAAATAACCTAGATAACTCAATAGTAATAGTACCATCTACATATAAATATCCTAGGGAGAAACATGAAAAATCATAAATATGTAATGAAAAATAATTTGAATATTTCGGTAAAAATAATGCACAACATATTGGCCATACCTTCTATAATACACCTTCAAGGACATGCAATATTAAATAGGTCATTATTTGTAAATTCCATAACATTTTTTGAAAGTAGCCGTCATGCAGTGATTTTATCCCTAAAAAGAAGCAATTCATGGCACCATCAGCACCATCAGGAGCACTATTTTTGTCCATATCAATATTATCCCTTATGTAATCATATATTTCACCAAATATTCAACAGAAACACTAAATTTCAGAAAATAATTAACCCTACATTATATGAAATTCAACTCAAAATTTATCGGCTCGTGAAATTGGTTATTGATTAAAACCACTATCTAAAATACTATTAGAGTCTGAAATGACCATGATACTAAACTATTATTTGGGACACTAAACATAAACTCTTAAAAAGCATCAATCCAAAAAAACCCAAATTCACATGTTTCAAATTTACAAAATTTCTCTATCAAATTATCAAAAGATTTTAATGAAAAACATTAGTGGAATTGACCATCCATAACATAATAAATATGACCCTTCTAACAAGGTTGTGTTAACAGTATCTATATAAGTACTTCAAGCACTATCCGTGAATCAATTTAAATCACTTGAAATTAATACTTCATAATTAATATTTATAATTTTCCATGTATAAATATCTAAGAGACCACAAATAAAAAACGTCTATAAATAATGTTAGGGAATATTCATTTTTAATTAACACTTGAAATTCCACATAAAAAACTATCTATCTCTCACAGACCACTAAAAATCATATTAATAACTAAAATAAATAACTTTTATTTCATCAAAAAATACAAAAATAATATATTTTAGAATTACCCTAATCTAGAATGAATCTTTCTAAAAGGTTTTTTATACAATAGAATTCACAGAATCCTCTACCCAACTAAACTACATGAAAATAAAAATATTCGATTGAATCAATTTATTAAAATAATATACATCTATTTCATCATACAAACATTATAAATTTTACCATTCACAACATATCCCACAATATATACCTAAAAATGTAATTAATAACTCATGGAAAAAACAACAATAAAACTATGTAACATACTTTCACATAATTAGAGTCATTGGGAAATTAATTCCCATAAATAATGAAGGAAAAAAGTTGAAATAACCAAGTATATTTATTTCCACCAATGAGGAATAAAACTATAATGAATGCTGTAAAATCAATACCCTTTTCTAGATCATCATAGATGAAAACTTATTATGGGAATTGTTAAGAATATGAGGCCCAACATTAACTTCCATGTATTTTTAATAATCAAATGATACCAATCCTAAAACGTGGATTTCTAGAAGAATCTATCTGCTATGTGATTCCACAGATATGAATCCTCACACCCAACTCACCACCCAAATTATAACCTCACACATACTAAATAAAACCCATGCTCGATTAACATTCAAAAAATGATAAATGAATGGTGTTAATAAATTTTTTTTATTATGTGTTAAATATCTGTTGAAAAATAGTTTTTATCTTTTTATTACAATCATAAGTTACTCAGATAAAAAATTTCATGTAAAAAATTCTTAAATAATGGATATTGAATGAGATTAACCCCTCTTTAATTCTCAGTTCAAGGGAAAATCTAAATCTTAACGAAATTCTATAGTACATAAGGTATCTAAATCCTTTTTTATTAATGTTCATAATCATTCAAGATAGTATCATCAATAACATATATACGTGGTGGTAACACTATAATTAATTATGATTTTTGAACATCAATATCCTTATAAACATTGAAAAATATTTAAATTTTAAAACTTCATGTTGTACTCTTCTAGTATCATATGGTATCCATCTTTAGAAAACCACCCATGAAAAATATATCAAAAACCCCTAGTTTGATCATCCAAACAACCACTGGATAGATTCCACTACTTCCAATTGTGTCTCATCAAAATTGAATAATTTTTCTATCAATAATCTTGTGGATTTAATTAAATATCACATCATGAAAATATTCCTTTGGAATAAGACATTAGAGAACCTTTGGCAACTTTTAATCGCATTGGTATTACAACATAAAATCAATGAATATAACAAAAAACATTCTCATGTATTCTTCTTCTATTCAGTAAAGTCCAACTATGGGACAATGTAGCATAAAATATTCTCGGACTAACACCGTGGTAGAAATTTCTCTTATATTTTTCTTTTAAACTATCATCCATAAATCTAAGAACTTTCCATCAAACATGTTCCATAAAAAGTTGTATTTCAGGTCAATATACAAAATCCATGCGTATAAAATGGGATTCGGATCCTACTGAATAAAACGATAATTATCATAGAATAAAATATTACCCACCTCACTCTGTACATGCTCGTTTAGTAACCACATAAACAATAAAACTGCATCCTTGGTTTTATTTAAGCTACATATTTTTTCTATTGTGAAATAAAATAATTGTTTCTATCTATGATATTCTATAAATAGTCAGGACCACATTGGTAAACACAAAACCCATTTTTATTATGTGTTTTTTGGAATATAAAATGAAATTAGCATAAAAACATCATAATGGATCTTAAATCCCATGTCACAAGATTATATCATTAAAGGAATTTGTGTGCCAGATAGTCCAGTTAATAAAATAACAAGTATACCTTCCATAATTATTTGTCAATTGTCTTAAAACTCCTATTAAAAATCAAATTTCTGGTTGAGTATATGTCATTGAATATATCAATATTCCTCCCAATGATGATAACAGATCATTTTATATATGCATTAACTCATATTTTATTTACGTACATTTCCCAAAGAAAATTCAATGATTACATAAATTATATTCAATATAGTTTTATTTATTGTAATAAAAATTATTTTTACGACCCAGTTGATGTAGTAAATCTATGATAGAAACAATGTCTCAGCTTCCAAATCATTCCCTTTCTTCATTATCAATATCTTCTTAGATTGTCTGAGATCATTTATCCAAGGCCATCAAAAATCATCACACATTAGCATCTAAATCCACATATCATCTATTCCACTTGGAAATATGTCATAAACATATATAATATGTATCTTGAAACTCCCTTCATCCCTTTCCTTCCAAGTGAAACAATGATGTGAGTTTCATCAACTGAAACAATTATTTATCAGGACGGAATAAATTTTCTTTTTGAAATTCCTTAGAACGTGTATCAAGATATATAATCCTTTATTTATCAGATATACCATGGTTATATTCTTGACATCTATGAATCCTATCGAATATAAAAACCATCCCCTAAATCCCTATAAATAATTTCCATCTTTATATCTATCTATTCATATAAAATAACATCATACAAAACCATGCTCATAATCATACACAATGTGTCATTTATTACTACTCTTGATAATAGATTTGATAGATATATTCCTTCTTGTTTAAATACCTTCACAACTAGTCATTCCATATACATTTTCCTTCTATTGAATTTTTTTCTTTAAAAAGAACATGAATTTACTCATAAATTAGTTTTTCTCAAATGGTTACATAATCATATACCATGTTATATTAATATAAAATTGAAATATTTTTTTACAATGCAGAATCATACTATTTCTATATAACTGAGAGTATCCACCTCATCTCACATTTTTATTTCTCCAGTGTTTTAATAATTATAAAATTTCATGTCATCACCAAAACACCAAAATGATTTTATGAATCTAATAGATCTATAAATCATAAAATTAAACTAATATATGTACTCTAAATATTCCTATACTTCTCTGACTTCTATAGTATAAAAATATACTATATTGGCTTAGTCCTCATAATCCCTTGAGCTCCCAATCAAAATTTCTAGTGATCTCACTTACAGAATTATAGGTCCTCTATCAAAGTTCCCTGGAACCTGTCTTTATCTAATTTAAATACTTAATTTAACTTGTAATTTGTTTGTTAATTTATTTCCCTCAAATTACTACTCAATAATGTTTCAGACTATCCAAAAACCTTATCATTGAAGATAATAACCCAAAACATGTTTACTTATCACTTGTTTTCAACTGATTCTGAAATCCAAAATTTTAATCTCTATTTCAATGAATAATACATGCCTTATATTTTCTATTAATTGTATCTCTTTACTCAGCAATAACAAGAGGATTACAATTGTTTCTAAAAAATTATGTTTTCCAATGTTATATTATATTTGGAATCATATTCATTCTAAAAACATATTATCTCAGAGGAGTGGATGGAATTATATTTTCAAGTAAATTTTTATTTTAAATACATACTCAAAAATGTTCATGGGAATTTTTTATGGTACCTAGATACTCCTTTCCTTTTATGTCGATTTCTAGTTCTTCCTTTAATCCACATTGTTTTACTATGGAATTCAGGGCACATTTCTATCTATCATAATACCTTTTTCCTATTCAATGATCTGAAATATCCATCCATTATATTCTCTTGAATTTTTTGAATACAACAATTTTAGATTTAGCCTTGTTTCCCTCTCACATGGCCTTCTTATTGAATGAATGTTGAAAAAAAGAAAAATTATATTTCTATAGGAAATCCAACACATAAATCATAGAATAATCAATAAATTTCACAAATTAATGCAACCTACCATGGTATTAGATAGGTGTAGATCCCCAAACATCAATATGAACTAGTAATAACCTTTATGTGTTACAATTCTATCTATTCAATTTTAATGATACCCTTATATAATTTCTTTTAAAAAAAATATTAAATATATAAATGTAAGTTTATTAAAGATTCAACATGAAATTTATATTATTATATTCATATTTTTCACACTATCATTTCCACATTAATAATACTTCAACTTCCTAATATTTGACATTATTTCTATAGAAGACGTAACTTCATATCTCTAGTCAGATGTAGGGTATCAATAATTCCATGTGTTTTTAATAAACACACACACAATTATATATATACATAATATAAAATCCCAAATATAAAATAAATTATGATATATTTTTATAAGAGGTATTTTTTATAAAATTAATTTAGACATTATATACCCTTTTAAATGAAATAATGAATAAATTAGTTCAGCTAATAAAAATGAGGCTATTTATAATGGATAAGACCTCTTTGATCCATTAAATTATGGGTACCTTTTATTTTAGGGGTTTTTGGGAGTTCAAGGGGACTCATTTAATCACTATTCAAATTTCCCAAGTTTTCCGAAGCATTCTAATGGTGTCTCACCAATGATGTCTCACACCAATGGTCTATAGAGTCTCAATGTTTTCACTAGAAGACTATAGAATATTTGTACATTTGTTTTTAGATCCAAGTACTGAGATGACATGAAATTATGTTTCCCTGTGTGTGTGGAATAAATTATACAAAAATATTATGTGTTTATCTTCTATTCACACAATATAAAGGTAATGTCTCTAAAACTGTATATCAAACCATTAATCTGAGACCACAGTTGGGTCCGAAATGCTGTTTTTACCCTAGGAGAGAAACAAAATATGTCTACAAGTGATTTTTGGACCCCACGCTCATAAGCGATATGTAAATGGGTCATTTAATTTATTAATTAATTTATTTAATAGATCAAACACGAATAACTCTCAAACTGAAATTTGGAACAGAAATTTGAGTCCACAGTTGATTTCGGAGCATGTCTCTTGCCCTAGGAGGGGATTAAGCTTTTTCGGTGTAGGGTGGCTGTGATAAAAGTCACCTGGGGGTAAAATCGTCATTTTGGAATTACCGCCTGGTGATTTTTATCCCTGTAGTTCTTTTCAAATAAATTTTAAATTATGTCTCATAATGGATATCGAAGACTTTTGTTGAGTTTGAAATTGATAATTTTACTTTAGCGCAATATAAAATGAGAGGGTTTTATTGTTTCAGATACTACAGTATGTGTGTTTTTCTATAAAGAGAAAAATATGTGTTTAGAGTAAGGGTTTTCCCTTCTCTCCCCCTCTCTCTATCTGCTTTTCTTCGGCGTTCTTCTTTGTTCCTCTCTAGATCAAGGAACTAACTCTTCCGGATTGAAGTGAGATCACATCGGGTGTGTCGCCAATAAAGTACGTCCAATTTGAGGTAGGATATTGTTAAATTTTTTTACCCTCAAATTTAATTTCCTAGTTTTTCATTTTTTCATATTATAATTTCGAAAATTTGTAAATTTAGATGATGGAAAAACGAAAAATTCCATCATCCGTGACCCATTCTAAATCCCATTCTCGACACATTATTCTTCGTTGTTTGTCCAAATTTTTAGATGCATGAAAACATCAATGGATCTTCATTAACAGGTCAGCACTATGCAGGCCTCATCTTGAGGATCCCAAATCTTCCTTCGGATTTGAAATCAGGATGTCACAGTGGTTTTGGCGGCCGACGGAAGCCCCAACTTCGGCATGGGTGGAGGTTGTAGGTCGAGGCTACTGAAATAGTGGGTGCCTAGACCCAACTATGAAGTAATATAGAATATCATATCTTGTCTACATTTACTTTTAAATGATTTCATCATACCATTATTGTGTTGACATTTCTATATCCACTATTATAGTTGTAAAATAAAAAGATTAATTGTTCTTTCATGAGATTATAGCAGATCCCAGGCTATAAAGGGGACATTGAGATACAATGACAATAATAATAACTATATGTTATATGGTCTAGATATATATTACTAACTGGACATATGAGATGATTTACTATCAGGTTCTGGGGGCTCATAACCATTAATAGTTCTCCTCATGAAGTTCACACTTGGTGATCTCTTGTAGAGATATCATGGGGACAAACCCACCAATATGAACACCACTTGTTTTGGGTGTCATTGTTCATTTCTATCTATGTATATTTATATTGGTCTCTTAAATTTAGACCATTACACATATATATTATTTCATGGTGTACATTGATGCAAGGAAAAACATTGTTATTGAAATCGTGGGGAGGTAGCTTCTGTTGGGTGCGTCATTGGTGGTATGACATTTGTTGAACAATAAATAAATTATTTTTCCCTTCTAAGTTCAGGAAGTTGTATATCTCAGTCATGGTTAATCAGGATTGTTCTACCTTCATATGTCCTTGGCCAAAGTAGTACAAAGTTAAATCCATCTGGATAGATCAACAAATAATAAAGCAATAAAATGATGATGTCAAAAGTGTGCAACTTACATTATAAGATATTTAATTTATAAGGACTCATCCTTAAACATTACATTATATATAATTAAATGAATAATTAAAATTAAGTATCGTTTAAGGTTTAGAGTTTTAGAGAATTTGGACATTAATATTACATCTCAAAAGATTACAAAGTAGACACTTCTACACAGCTTCCATTTTTTTAATAAAATAAAACTCTTGAAAAAAAGAGCCATTTCTAGTTCATGGTTGTAGACAACAATAATTTTCCTTGATCCCATCCTTGACTCTATTAATCTTTGTATCCTGTGAAAACATTTAAAAACATGGGATGAGCATAAAAATATAAGTAAGGGTTATAAAAAAAAGAAAGCATTAGTTCATAAATACATACAAAACATGAACCCTTTTACATACCTCATGAAATCATAATATTTATTAATAACACATATAAATCATAAATCATAAAGGTAACTTGTGGCATTCATATCATACTTACATTGTAGCTATCACACCTACATAGGGAGTTTCATTTGGAATACCCATCACAGTATATTCCCAAAATCTCTTAGAAGAAACATTCATGTTTACCTCTATCATGATACCCAATGCATTGGAGAGCTATCTTGGGCTCACCCTCCAAATTATTTTCATGGAACCACCCGTATATGTAAATAATTCCCATGAACCATAACATGATCATATCACATAACAAAAGCATCAAGGAAAGATAACATTTTCACATTGCAATAAAAAAATATCATTTCAAGATATTGAAATTATACATCCATTCTCAAAATCATTTTCAATACCAAAATATGTAAAAAGAGTATATGGAATTTATTTATCCTTTTGAAAACATTATGGCATGTTAAGGAAGCCAATGATCAAATAATACTCGCGGTGGCGGAAAGGTCGTTGTCACCACTTACGTTAAAAAAACATTCTTTTTTGTAATTTAGTAAAATGATTCATATAAAAAGATTCTCTTTGAATGAAATGAAAATTCAAAGGGGTTTATAAACCATATAATATAATGTCTTGTATAAAACTAAACATGCTTCATTGAAAGAAGATTGAGACGATTTCCCTTACCTCGTGTCCGACATGACCCGTTAGTTCTGTAATTTAATGAATAATAAACTAAAGCTAATTTCTACTTTCTTAAAAATATTTTTCATTTTATTATTCCTTTTATATAACTTATTACCATGTTATAAAGATTATTTACTCATTTAAATTTATAACGTTCATTTTGTCGATATTTGGTACTGGAGTAAAAACTGAACACCTTATATTTACAAGTTATCCAGGTGTTCAATAGTACATTATATCCAGTATGACATTCATTATTTAGATATTATATATATCATATATATCTAGTATATATATATATATTTATAACAGTACATATCATTTGGAGGTATGAAATTAAATGCATCGTTCATGGAGACGGTAAGCCGTACGTACGCATGAACGCTACTTTTATTTCTATTTCTTATTTTACTGGAAATAAAACATAATGATACATAGGTACATTATAATTCCAGTAAAATATCATAAATAATATCTTTAACACCATCCTTTATACATCCTACATATGGCATTAACGAGTCATATCACTTTGTGAGGGCGCTAGTACGCACTTCCTCAAATAAAATTAATGTGTTTACCCATAATGGAAACCATTAAGGTATGCTATAAACGAAAAATATAGAAGCATGAAGAAAACATAAACATAATATATATCATATATAAATATAGTTTCATATTAATGGTCACTATGATTGGAGGTAGGAGATAATCGAACAATCAACCTCCCGTGAGGATTTAGTTTTCCGTCCACAGAAACAATATGTTCTTCACCCATTAGATAGAGGTGTGTGTATGTGTAGTTACAATACATATTATAAAAACATCCTAGTATATTAAGGATACTGATTTTGTTATTAAATAAATGAATAAAAAGAGTTTATCGGTTGGAGAAGTAATATAACATAAAAGAAGTTAAGAGAAACAATTACCTTTAATTTGGGAAACTTTCTTTGGATTGAACCAAAAGGACATCTTGAATTGCCTTATGCCCAAGGTGAGGATTCTAAGAGGAGTTTAGGGATGTAGGGAGATTAATTGGGTAGATTTTGGATGATCCTAATTGATTGAGAGGTGTGAGTAATATGTTAGAAGTATGGGCATTTTATAATGGGGGTATGGGCTCTTTAGGAAAGTGTGATAATATTAATTTATTATATATTTATATTCATTTTATAATTGTCCAAAACTAATTAATGTCAAAGATAAGATGACACATGGTAGAAATAAAATCATCCAATAAGAATTCGATAGGTTTTTTATATTTATTTAATATTTATAATAATATTTATTTAAATCTTTTATTAACGAGGTAAATACTGCACCATTATTGTGTCGTAAATAATTTAAATTATTTGATGTCTAAATATTAAAAAAATTATCATGACGTTGTAAATCATGTTATTTTTTTAATTCATATTTATAGGTAAAATTATAATTTATATCACCCCTTGTAAAAATTAATTTACTAAAAGATATTTATTTTTGACATTTTTTCCATCACTTTAAGTTAATTAATCTAAATTGTCATTATCAATTTCAAGTGGCTCAATGGGGTCCCAAAAATCGACCCAAGGATGCCCATGGTGGGTCATTATTCATAAAATAAGGTTAGAAGAAGTGTTAAGGTAATTATGAATTATTATAATATTCTTTTTACCTTGAATTATTTTATTTACCTTTAACCGTGATATATAAAAGTCAAATGTTACTATTCATAAAAAATTATTTTCATCTTATTGAACAAAATTTTACCTACTAATAAGAACCATGTTTGTCTTATTTTCGTAAGTCATAAAATATCATTTAAATGAAAAAATTCTATTATTTTAACTACTACTAAGTGGTTTCAGTATTCATTAAAAATTGATGCTTTTCAGAAAAATATAAAAAATTCATCCTAAGCTATATTTGATATTTCGTAATATAAAATTATGTATATTTTACCAAATTCTAAAATTAAAAGTGGCATTAATTAATTTAAAATAAATTCTTGTTGTTAAAACAAATATCCGGTTTTTAGAAATCAATAACTATCAAAAGATTGACATTTGTTTATGTCCAAATTTAAAGAAAAAATAATTCAAATGACCTACATTGGATTAAATGGTAAAAATATATTTTAATTACACTTTAAAACAAATTAAAATGATAATATAACTATATAAATAAATTAGATTAAAACGCGGTTTTGAATTAAAATATATTATTTTTCACAATTCCTTTAAAATGATCTTTATCCGAAAATTTCAAAAAAAATTTACACAAAGTAAATTTTGATGTCCCCATTATAAAGAAGGATTTTATTTGGTAAAATAGAATGTATTAAATGGACAAAAACTATATTTAAAGAGGGTTCTCCATTAAAAGGGGTTAAATTAACCTTTTAATGTAAATTATGCCTAAAATTAGATTCATTCATATTTAAAGCCCTAAATTTTATTTGATAAATGTAAATACATTTAGCAAACATGTATAGTCATATTGTAGTTATTTTTTTCATTACCGCCAATACAATAGCTAGGAGTTGACTTCCATTTAAAATAATAGTATTATATTTTTAGTGTGCAATGTAAGATTTCAAAGAAATCCGTTGTTGCGTATCAGGTACGCTATCGAACCTAGAAACACTTTTAAAGTAAACTTAATATTTAATTCACAAATATTAATAAATATGAAAATCTCTTATTGTTCATTTACCTGGGATGTTACATAATGAGAAAGAGATTATAGTACACAGTCAATGTTCATTGGTTGGAAGTTGTTTTTTTGACTATTCTTGTCTCTTTAGGGTCCATGATGGGTTTATAGGCTCCACTCATGGTCTGTAGATTTTATTCACTATTATAGATATAAGGTCCTAGAGGGTCACACACAATAGAGTATTCAGAAATATGCCTTATTAAATTGAATAGGTATATAGACATGGGGGGGGGGACGCCACAGGGTCTGAGTGTTGTCCATGTTTTTTATCACCAAAATAATTATATTTATTAATTAATATTCATGTTATGAATATTTGGTGTTGAATTTATTTAATTTACATACATGTTTTGTTATGAAGAGAAAATATTGATCGAACAGATATTATTTTAATATACAGGGTTTGTTTAATATTATCCGGGACATTGAGTCAAGTTAAATGGATCAGTTTTAATATCATAATATATTTTATATATATTTCATTTATGTGATAAAATAATAAATAATATTGGTGTAGTTTAGCTTGTCAAAATTATTTATTTAGTGGATTTTGAAATATATGGCGGTCGGAGAACCATACCGGGTATTTATCAAATCCACTATATATATAAGAGGAGGCTCTCTCACATGTGTGGCTAATCACTATTCAATCACATTCATTGAATGAAAATGGTGAACCTCTCTCTCCTCTCGCTTCATAGAGAGAGAAGCTTTTGTTCCAAGAGTTTAGATCGAGTTCTTCATCAAGCATCCAAGGGATCTCTATGCGGTGATCTGTGGGACATCGATAGCATCAACAGATCACCGTGTTAGAACGTCTAATTTGATATTCGACATTCTAGAAGATTTTTGGAGAGCGTATGGACGATATAAAGGGTTCATGCAATGGATCCCTCGAGAAATGATCACCATTTCCGAGATGGAGTCGACCACTACATCATATTTGAAACAAGTATATCGTTATATTTTAATTTTGTGCTCTTTACAATTTACGTGAGATCCTCGGACATTAACGAGGCTCGGATCATTGGCAGTGACAGGTTTCGTCATCCCGCCGATGAAAATTTCAAAATCCCCAGCCAACCGGCTTCTACTGTGGGCCCCATAACCTTTCACTAGTATCAGAACGATCATGTAAGTTTTTTATCCTAGAAAATTAAATTTTCATTAAAATTATGTAAAGGGTTTCATACAGTCTCGCAGGGTCAAACCGCGTGTCAATCCTATCTCTAATGTCCATGTAATGGCCATTTTAAATTTTCTGATTAGAGTAAAATTTTCCTTCTGATCACAGGTATTTATTTTATTCATTCTGAAGAAACAATAATGCTTAGATTGGTTCAGTGGTTATAATTAAATTTATATTATAATTATAATTCTTTATTTTTTTTAATTTGTAGAATAATTCAGTTATTATTTTAATATTTAATTTATAATAATAATAATATAATGTAAATTTTTTTTTTTTATAATAATGTTATTATTATATAAATTAAAAATCTATTTAGCCATTGGATATTTAAGAGGGATTTGGAGACTTGACTTGTGAAATTCCACAATTCCACACCACAAAAAAAACTAACATGTAGTAGACAATTCTAAAAATATGTCTTTATTTTTAAAAATACAAGTGGATTTTAATGGGGGAGGTGCAAGAAGAAAAGGCAAAAAAGGTGTTTGCGGACCCCCTGGCCGAGCTTCCTCATTACGCCACCTACCAGGGCACCGCCCTGACATCCCAGCCTCCACCCAACCCATTCCCTAGGCTCCCTGTTGCAGTAGGCTGCATCACAGGAGCCACCATCCGGCCTTCCAACCTTACTCCAAGCTTCCCTTCCCTAGATGCAACCTGCATTGCCTCTCCTACCCGAGAAATGCACACCGGCCTCACCAGGCTACTATAGCTTTGACTCGAGCCTCCTCCTCCTCTGTGACTACCTCATGGTCATCCGAGTTCCATCTCCTCACACTCAGAAAGCTGCTCCTGATAACCTCCCAAACTCCAAGTGCTCTAGCTCGCTCCTCTACACGAAACAGCAGCACACCACCTTACAACTGGTGATCTGTGACATCTGTCGCCCTAGTCGCTCAAACCATGTCTCCCAACTGTGCCGGCCTCCTCCAAGCCATACGCAAATGCATCGACGGCCCACCAGCTGCCATGTATGATCCACCGCCATGCCCTTATCTTGGTCGGACCCACCCTCCAAGGACCACTGGCTTTCTGCCGGCGTGCCACTCGAACGCCACACTACTACCCGGTTGAGCTACTCGCCGGCTGACCAGCACTGGGCGCGGCCACCGCCCACCTTGCTATTTTGCTAGCATGATGACACGGTCCTATCGAGGCCACCTCTTCCCAGGAACCAGACCACCGACCTGCCTCTTTCTTCACCTGGGAGGTAAAATTATTTTGTCTGGACTATTTTTACATAGAGTAAAATTAGCCATGAAATTGTTTGAGTTGATCATCCCAACCTAGAACGGCCCAGGATGGATCATTCTGACCTAGTTTAGCCCTTGGACAATGTTGTAGGGCCCAACGTGGGTTTTTACTAACCTACAAAGGTGATGCAGTAGATGTTTTAGGGACTAGTTAATTTAAATTAATCAAGATTAATTAATGTAATTAATTTAATTTTAATTTTTAAAATTAAATTAATTATAAATAATTTTAGTAATTTTTTTTAATACCTGAAGATATAAATTAAATATTTAATGAAAATAAATAAATAATTTAATTTAATTTAATTTTGATGTTAAAATTAAATTAATTATGTTTCAGATGATTAATTAAATTATTTCAATTTATTAATTCATTTAATGTATTTTATAACCCTTATAATTATTTAATGAATTTTAATTTTATCACGCATTATTTACCACCATTCTGTTCTTGAGAATTGACCCATTGATCTTACTTTTACTTAATTAATTTTTTCACTATGTGTGATTCTTGAAATTAATGAAATAGAAAATCTGCATATCATCTTTATTTTCGTTTAAAATGTATAAGGTCTTATGAACCCAGTTTATAACAACCCTGATTTATATTACACGTTTAGACATGATTTATTACGTAAAATATTCTCTTGAAAGATCATATAAGATTTATAGGTATAGTGTCTTTGGGGATTGGGAGCACTACATAACAACCTAAAACATGAAACAAGAAATCTTTATTATAAACATCCTTTACATGACAACTACATTCCCTCAAACATAGAATTGCATAGGGTAACATGAGGGCATGCATAAGAAATGGGTGATTTATAAAGCACAATAAGTGAGTAAATAATTCATAACATGGGGAATAAAATGCATGTAAGGCAATAGACATATCAATGGAGAATAAAAGAAAAATGAACAAAAAAGCATGATAAAATGGAAATGTGGAAACAACACTTAACGTGGTATTATCAAGAGCCAAGTCTCGTTGTACATGTTTCATGAGTAAAACCTCATTTTACATGAATTAGAATGAGTAAAACCTTATTTCACTTGATTTATCATGACACCAAACTTTACCAAATGCATTGGAGCGCTATCAGGACACACCCTTCTTGAACATTTCATTTCATGCATAGGTGTTCAACATGGATCATATAACATTGATTCATTAAAAAAATCATCTATTACATTATAGAGGAATGTGGAATTATTACATGAAACTATATAATCAATAATTAAATGCACATAATGTTTAATACCCTTGATAAATAAAATGACATGGTATTCACTACTCAATGTCTTTGGCTTGGAATATCGTGGTGCAATTTCGGTATCATAACGGTGTGACATAAGAATTTATAAAAATGGTTGATGTGTGTGAAATAGGTGGCTCATAAAATGTACATGAAATGTAAATTAAAG
Organism: Viscum album; assembly: GCA_963277665.1. Taxonomy (NCBI): domain Eukaryota; kingdom Viridiplantae; phylum Streptophyta; class Magnoliopsida; order Santalales; family Viscaceae; genus Viscum; species Viscum album. The sequence continues at coordinate 1,560,888,785 of OY728146.1, forward strand.
GGGTCATATTGATACATTCCCCAACATAGGTAATTTAATTTAGATTCACAATACAAATTAATTTCATGAATGTAAATGAGGAGAGAGAAATTTAATACATAATTTTGGCATGGTAACAGGTGTAAATGTGAGGTATTTAATTAGAGATAAAGGGGTCTACCATCATTCAAACATAAAGAGTAATGTATGGGGGAGGTGATAAATCATATCCCAAGGATTTTAATTTAATGTAAAATGGTATTGCAACATAAGGAAACTTGGATAAAAATAAGAAAGGAAAGAATCCCTTACTTGGAAGTGTGATCCCAATGGATAGGGTGGGTCTTGAGAGATGCTACTTGAGAGCTTGAGGTTCCTTGGGAGGATTATATAGAGAGTATTTCATGGGTTAGTCTAGATTCAAAGGCTTTTAGTGGAGATGAAGTGGGATCTTGGGTGGGTTTATATAGGAAAGGAGAGGGTATTCAATATTATTTATGTTTGCGTCACCAGACATTAATCTAATCCAAACCACAACACAAACCATGGTTTTTGACCCATGGTATTATTCAATGGGGAGTGGAAAATTATATTTTATAAATCCAATGGCTTAAATTCATAAAATAATAGGGTTTCTTATATGGATTTGTTCTACACTAAAGGAAATCAATTTAAAAAGGTAAAATGCTTTATAAGTCTTGAAGGGTCCACTTAAGCAATGTAAAATAAATAAAACAAAAATAAAAAAACATTATTTTAATGATAAAACATATTTTGGCCAAATCTGATGTTTATAATATTTTATTACATCACTATTTGGTCATTATGATGTCATAAAATAGATTATATATTTATACGGTGTTAAATTTTTACCAAAAAATTCGAATGCCTCCAAAAAATTATGAAAAATTTTCCATTGGATAATTTTTAAATCCCGATTCCAAAAATAATATTAATTTTATCTAAATAATATTTTAATTATGTGAATTTTAACTTTTAAAATAAAAACTGACATTTATTAAAAATTCATGGGTTTTGAAATAAATAGCTTTCAACCTTATGAAAAATAAAAACCGTACTCATAATAATTATAATATAATTTATATTATATAAAAATTAATTTAGTAATAATATTTAATTCAAAAATAATTAAATTAAAAAATAAATTATTTCATCAAAATAGATTTCTTAATTGAATATTAACTAAAAATAATATTTTTTTTCAACATAAAGATAATAAAATGTATGTATATTCTTTATTATATAAAAAATAATGCGCATACTCATAGTGCTATGGTCATGTTACATAACCCCTTATATTAGCGATGGTAAAAATTCTTAACAGTATTTTGACATCCAAAATCATAAAACCAAGTAATTTCATATTTTATATAACCATTTTTTATAATAAGACATTTAATTAGATGAAAAGGAATTTTCATTAGTAAAAGTTTGAGTCATTACAATCTTACATCCTTAAGAATTCCCCCTCCCTGAAATTTCATTTTCCACACTAAAATATATGCCGGTAACACTACTTCATCACTTCATCCGGTACCCAGGTTGCCTCTTCAAACTTGTGGCTTCACCACAACAACATGAAGAGGGGAATTGTCTAATTTCAGAATAAATTTTCTCTACAATCTAATAACTTCAATCGATGCTTCTCGTAAGAAAGATCAACCACTACCTATACTACCTCTGAAGTGAGTACATGTGAAGGGTCTTGTATGTACTTCCATAAGAGGGATAAATGAAATACATCATGTACATTGTCCATGGTAGGTGGAAGTGCTAGTCGATAGACCACATCCCCGACAAGATCTAGAATCTCAAAGGGGAAGATGTACCTAGGACTTAACTTCCCTTTCATTCCAAACATCATGACCTTCTTCCATGAAGATATGAATAGAAATACCATGTCTCCAACTTTGAACTCAAGGTCTCGTTAACGATGATCTTCCTAACTCTTCGGTTGACTTTGGTCTACCATGATATGTTTCTGAATGGTTCTCACCTTCTCCAACATTTCAATGACCATTTCAGGTTCTAGTATCTTACGCTCAGTGACATCATCCCAAAATGTCATTTTTCTACACCTTTTCTCGTAAAGTGTTACATATGGTTCTATTCGGATGCTCGACATGAAACTATTATTGAAGGAGAATTCAACCAGTGGAAGATGTTTGTCACATCCTCCATTGAAGTCGATAGAAAATGATCTCAACATATCACTTAGTTTTTGAATAGTTCTCTCAGATTGGATATTAGTTTGAGGAAGATAGGTCGTACTAATGTTCAGTTCAGTGCTTAAAGAATGTTTGATACTTTTCTAAAACTTCTAGGTGAATATCTTCTCACAGTCAGATATAATAGATAGTTGTACTCCAAGCAGCCTTTCCACTTCCTTTATGTAAATACGTGCAAGTTGATCCAGAGAGAAGTCCTCTCGAATCATGATAAAGTGAGATGTCTTCATAAGTAAATCCACAATTACCCATATAGCATTGTTTCCTCTGGATGTACTTGGATTTCTAGTGATAAAGTCCATGGTAATGATCTCCCACTTCCATGTTGATATGAGTAGTGGTTGCATCATCCACCCAGACCTTTTCCTCTTAGCCTTCAAATACTGACATACCTGTAACTTTGATGTATATTGATCAATCATCCTTTTCATATTGTCCCACCAAATGTTCTCTCAGATATCCTAATACATCTTTGTGCTCCCTGGAATAATAGATAAGGTTGAGCTATGTGCCTCACTCAGAAGGAAATTCTTTATCTTTGGATCGGCTGGTGTATATAATCATGACCCTAATCTCACAATTCCGTCCTTATCAACCATGAACTCTGATTATTTCTTATTTCTGATAGCTTCTACCCTTTTTCGAATTTCCACATATGTTATTTTTACCACGAGGGATGGTTGACCACTCATTTGAGAAGAGATTATTGATTTTCCTCCCTTAATTATTCTATTGTCCATCCTCTATATATCTCATAAGATTGGATCATTTTAAATTATTATTATTGATAAATATTCATGAACTTTTCTATATAGAGAATCTGCCACCATGTTTTCTTTACTGGGATGGTAGTGGATTGAGCAGTCATAATCCTTGATGATCTCTATGCATCATTGTTAATGCATGTTAACATCTTTTTATGTGAATATATACTTGAGGCACTTTTGATTAGAATATATATCACACATCTGCCCAAATAGATAATGCTACAATATTTTCAACACAAAGACCATAGCTGCTAACTCTAGATCAAGTATGGGATAGGTTTTCTCATGAATTTTCATCTTATTTGAGGCACAGTCTATCACTTTACCATTTTTCATTAGCATACAGCCTAAATCCCTCCTTGAGGAATCGATGAACACAATAAAGCGTTCTCCACTTATTTGTAGTGTGAGTATTGGTGTAGTGATAAGGCTCATTTTCAACTCCTCAAAGAACTATTTGCATTAAGCACTCCTAGAAAAATGTACTTCCACTTTAGTAAGCTTAGAAAGAGGGTTTCCCAATCGTGAGATATTTCTTAAAAATCAAAAATAATATCTAGCTAACCCTAGGAAGCTACGGATATCTGTTACCGATGATGGCCTCGTCCATCCCTCAATTTTAATTTTCTAGGAAGGATCTATTGATATCCAATTGCTTGTGATTATAAGACAAAATAATGAGACTTCCTTATACCAAAACTCAAACTTTTTTTTACTATGCATAGATATTCTCCTTTCGTAAGGTATCTAGTGCAATTCTTAGATTCTCTTTGTACTCCCCCTTGGTTTTGAATTATATTAGAATATCATCATTAAAGACTACCACAAATTTTCCGCGGTAATCTATAAAACTATATTTGTCAAGTCTAAGAGGATTACTATAGAATTAGTGAGTCTAAAAGGCATTACAAGGAATTCATAGTGCTCGTACCTTGTTCAAAATGTAATCTTGTGTTTATCCTCCTTCTTCACCCTTACTTGGTAATATCCCGACCCCAAATCTACCTTGGAGTAGTATTGGGCTCCATGTAGCTAATTGAACAACCCATCAATTTGAGTAAGAGGTTACTTGTTCTTTATCTTGATTTTGTTTATCTCGCGATAATCAATGAAAATATGCATTGACCCATCATTATTCTTGGCGAAGAAGACGGTAGATCCCCATGGTAAAAACATTGGCATATAAACCATTTATCTATATTCCCCTATAGTTGTTTCTTTAGCTCCTCAAGCTCTACAACATCCATTTTATACGGAGTCTTCGATATTGGAAGCACCCCAGGAATAAGGTCAATTGAAAATTCAACATCTCTTCTAGGAGGAAGACTAGTTAATTATTTGGGAAACACTTCAGTGAATTACCTCACAATAGCCATGTATTCTTGGATGGATGACTCCTTAGACTAAATCATCTGATCTAGATACTCATGCTTATAGGGTATTAATATCCATGCTTGAGATGATGGTACTAAAATTGATTCAGCATCCTCCTTGAACTTTTATTGAATAAGGGGTCGATTCTCAATATGGAGAGAGATTTCACTATTATGGAAATTTATGTTGACTCTGTATAAGGGAAGACAATCCATGTCAAGAATTGGATCATATTCCACTAGAGGGAGTAAGAAGAGTTTCATCAAGAAGTTCACTCCGTAAATTAAAATATGGGAGGAGTTATATTCATTGGATGCAATGATTGCCCCATTTTCTATACTCACTGAAATCATTAATTCCATGATTTTTTGTGGTGTTAGGATTGTTATAGTAATCATTTGGGATTAAAAAAATGTATAAAACCCAAATCAAAAATTATATTGACTATTCATGAATGAATAACTAGTGTAACTATAACCACATCATTATCGGGTTTCACATCGATTATAGTGATAGAAAAAGCTCACCCTTGTAGATTTGGAGGTTGTTGGTTGCCTCTAGAATACCCAGGATTAGGGAACTGATTTTCAAGGTGCCCTGGTTATTTGTAGTTGAAGCAATGAACAATTTGTTAAGGGTCGAACGAAGTGTTGCTCTCTACTGTCAAATTTTTGGGTTTCTATTTTTGGTAGTCAACAGCTTGGTTCCATTCTATTATACACCTAACATTTTTCCTCGTCCCCTTCATGAAATTTTTAGGGTGCTTCTTTCTACACCATTAGAAATTTGGGTCCTAGGTTTTTTTTAAAAGCCTTGGATTTATCCATTGGACCACTAGAATTAAATTTTACCTTATTCTTTTAATCCCATTTATACACCTGAGATTCACCGATCTCTATTTTGACCATGATGGAACATCAGACAATTTTTTCATAGCTATAGAAGTCACAGATCTCTAGGGCTTTCCATAGGAAATGTTTTATCCCACCAAAGAAGCGGTAAACCTTGCATTAGAGGGTAAAGACAAATCTAGATGCATATCGTGAAAGCCTTTTAAAGTTTTCCACATACCCTCCAATGGATTCTTCATATTTTTTCATGAGGGAATGGAAGTCCATTTCCATCATAAGTTGGAGGGTGTGTAGAAAATATTTATCAAAAAACATTTTCCAGAAATCCTTCCATTCCAAAACCTCAAACTCCTCCTTAGGATTAATGTTTTTTATCAATGTCCACCATTGATCTGCTTCACCCACTATATGATAAGAACCTAGAAAACCCTTCTCTTGTTCAGAATATTGAAGGATGTAAAATCTCGTTTCAATGGATTCAATACATTGTTCGACAATTGAGGTATCAAATGATCCATCAAAAGAATAAGGTTGTTGTCTCATTAAGCTCTAGATTGTGACATGTTCTTTCTTATGGGGGGGATGAACATTATTCATGATCCATGTTTCTATTCAAATCCTGAGTTAACATAGAGTGTATCAGGACAAAGTTCGTGATTCTCACTCCCATCACATTGGGAATCCCATTAGAACTATTATCACATAAATCTTTTCATTGGTTATTATCATGAGTCCTCCTATTACTAGCCATTGGATGGAAGAAAAAGAAATTTTGGGGTAACACATAAAGGGTAATCCAAAGGCAAAAAAATGAATTATAAATAACTTTTACTTCCTTAACATATGAATATATAGGATTCAATCAATTTTTTCTGTGATCTACTTTCTGCCATATATTATTAGGGGGATTATTTTTATTTCCTTAATAATGGTTCATAATAAGCTTGTAAATTTACCAAATCATTTCCTCTAAGTTTTTCGTAACCATGATTGAATCATCTCTCATTGTTGGGTACTATGATACCCCGGGCAAGCCGAATACTCCATGTTGGAGTTTTCACTCCGAGTTAAATCTATGCTAGAGCCACCTCTACCTACTTGTATCGAAACAGGGACATATTATATTCATAAACCCATTAATAAATGTTGTTCAAAATTTCGGGATATATTTATTATACTTATTCTTATCTGTAAGGCTTCCACTATGCTTTTATAATACAAATCCCCAAAATAACTAATCCTATCCATGGATACCAACTATTAAAACCCTGACTTATTTTACATGCTTAGAAATGATTTATTACATAAAATATTCACTTGAAACAATGTAGAATATTTAGGGGTCTACTATCTTTGGGGCCTAGGAACATTACACAGAAACATAAAACTTGAAATACAACATATTTATTGAAAACTTCTTTTATATGACCACTACATTCCCTCACACATAGCATTGAATAAGGTAACTATAGGACATGCATAGGAAAAGGGTGCGTTATAATTCCAAATAAGGGAGTAAACTATGATTAACATGTAGAATACAATAAATTTTAGTAAATAGTCATATCAATGGAGATTAAAAGAAATATTAACCTAAAGGCATGATAACATAGAAATGTGGCCACAACACTTAACCAGGTATTAGAATTAGACAAGGATCCTTACAAATGGATCATGAGTAAAACCATTTTTCACTTGAATTAGTATGAGTAAAACCACATTTCATTTTATTTATCATGATACTAACCTTGACCCAATGGATTGGAGTGCTTTCTGGGTGCACCCTTCTTGAACATCTCATTTTAGGCATAACTATGCCACATGGGTCATATAACATATATTCCTTAAAAATAATCATATATTACACGATAGAGGAATGTGTAATTCATTAATTATACTCCATAATAAATAATTATATTTTCATAATGGTGAATACCCTTGATATAGAAATGGTCATTATATTCACTATATAATGACTTTGGCTTGGAAAATGGCGGTGCAATTTCGGCTGCATAATAGTGTGACATAAGAACTCATAAAAATGGACAATGAGAGTGAAAGGGGTGTCTCATAAAAGGTACTAGAAATGAATAGTAATGTGTTCATATAGATAAATGTCCCAACATGTGTAATTGAATTTAGATTCATAATACCAAAAATGTTCTTGAATGTAAATGAGTAGAGAGAAATACCATACTGAATTTCGGCAAGGAAACATGAGAAAATGGGAAGCATTTAATGAGAGATAAAGGGGTATCTTGTTATTCAAACAAAATTATGGGAGTATGGGGGAGGTTTGAAATCGTAACAAAACATTTTTAATTGAAATTAAATGGGTATTACGATATAAAAACATGGATAAAAAAAGAAAGGAAGGAATCCCTTATTTAGAAATTTGATCCTAGAGGCTTGGGAGGGTCTTCAGAGAGGCTTATTGAGAGATTGGGGATCCTTGTGTGGATTATAGAGAGAGGAGGTAAGGGTTTGGTTGATCTACAAAGGCTTTTAGTGAAGAGTAAGTGGGAGCTTTGGTGGGTTTATATAGGAAACCAAGGAAAATTCATTATTTTTTAGGTTTGCATCACCACACATTAAACTAATCCAAACCACAATCCAGCCCACGGTTTTTGAAAAAGGGGATTTTAAAACAAAATTTTATATTTCTAATGGCCTATAATCTTAAAATAATAGGGATTCTTATGTGGAGGTGGGTCACACTCTAAAAAAAAATCAATTTAAAAAGGAAAAATAGTTTATAAGTCTTCACGAGTCCACTAAAGCTTTGTAAAATAAATAAAAAAACTAAAATCACATTATTTAAATCGTAAAATATATATTGTCCAAATATAATGTTTATAGTATTTCATTATGTCACTATTGGGTCATTTTTATGTCATAAAACACATTATATATTTAAATGGTATTTAAATTTTACCAAAAAATTCGACTATTTTAGAAAATTATGAAAAATTCTAAATATGATAATTTCAATGCCACAATTACAAAAAAATTCATTTTATATAATTTTTTTTATAAATATGTGAATTTTTACTTTTAAAATAAAAACCGACATTTATCGAAAATCCCCGGGTTTTGAAAAAAATATCTTTCAACCATTAATAAACATCACAATCATATTCATAATAATTATACAATCATTTATATTATATAAAAATTAATTTAGTAATAATATTTCATTAATATATTATTTTATTCAAAAATCAATTAATTCGTCAAAATAGACTTCTAAAATGAATATTAACAAAAAATACTATTGGTGATATTTAAAATGTAACAATAATAAAATGAATGTATATTCGTTATTATATACAAAATATAATTCAAATAATCAGTGTGCTAAGGTCATGTCACATATCCTCTTATAACACCCACATAAGACCAAAGGGTAAGGTGTGCGATGGTGATAGACTCTAGGGGTGGCTCAAATAACATCGTTCGGGTGGTAATATCTATCAAATTACTCTTCTCACATAGGTGGTTCTCCTCGACCATAACATGTTGTAGCTCGGCTTGTGCTTGGAGAAGAGTGAAGCCTAAGGTTGACACCTCCTTTCCGAGCACTGAAAAATGGGCTTCGTATGTGAAAAGTTTACAAGATAAGTTCATTTCTTCCTTAGTCTGAGTAACATAGATTTTTCAAAGCCTTATATTTATACTAATATTGTGATCAATATTCCATAGCTATATTAACAACAGTAACAATTTGTAATGGTATTTTGAAATTTAAAAACATAATACCAAGGAAGTTCATATTTTATATAACCATTATTCATAATAATATATTTAATTAGATCAAGTGGAAATTTCATTGATAAAAGTTTGGGTCGTTACCCATTTTACCTAATGTACATTTATACCTAGTCCCCCTCTCCTACGCACAAGATTATTTCAACCTCTAAAAATGATGGTGCAAGACGGGGTCATACTCCCAGACGACACATGGATCCCACCATGATGAGGTGGTGCTATGAGATGTGATGTGGACCACGCCCAGACGAGGTGATACTCCATAAGTGAAGCAAACATACATGGCCGGGGGGAAGCTACACTATTAGTCAATATTTGAATCAGGTACGATACCATTAGGTCATTTAGATACTCCAGACCAATCAGGTAATAGTTCACCCTTATACATTTATTTTTTATTTTATGCATTTTAGAACAGCAGGAAAATACATAAAATAATAGATAATAAAATGCATAAAGAAGTGGCATATGTTTTTCTATTAAAGATCAGCTATGAGTGCGACAACATATATGAACAAGTTAAATAAAAATGGATTACATTTTTCAATAGAAACAAAAATACCTCAAATTAATATGATGTCTTTATGGCCTTCCGCCATTTATGTTTGAACAATAATGAATGTTTGGGGTGTATGTCATGCCTTACCTGATGGTGCCTCTTACTACCGAGGAGTTATTATTAGGGTGATGGGTAGACATAACTATAATCTCAGCTATGTAATAGCCATATAAAGCATGTTTTAATTTTATAGGAAAGTGTTGAGTAAATTATATTATTATTATAGAAGATAGGACATCACTCAACATATCAGGGAACCATTAGTTGATGCGGTTGGCCAGCCAAAAGCCTACCTTGAACTCTATGAGTAGTGGTGTGGCTATATCTTGTAGATAATTATGGGTGGTTTTAGAATCCTTGCAACATGAATACTCAAGATTATTCCTATTATAGTACAGAAGGTTCCTAGAATTCAAAAAATTAGTGGGTGACATTTAATGATTATATTAATCAGTAATGTCACATTCGGTAATAACATAAAAAGTTACTAATTTATTAATGTTTATTTGTAGGGAATGGAATGTAACACCAAAATAAAAACATAGATAAATAATGTACAATGTTAATGTCCAAAAAAGAATGAAGTCCAATCTGTCATATTTGTACTTTTTCACATTACTACTGTAATGGAAATTCAAGGGGCCTGTGTCCCAACTTGTTAAGACACCACAACATGCGATGGTGTAATACTATTTATAGGAGACTCAAGAATCAAGAATATGATGGTTCTTTCCTAATCCAATCACCAATGAAATATGACCATTGCAGTTTCTATATCCTTACATGGATGATGTTACATGTAGTCTCATCTCCAAGAAATTCCCACGGAGAAACCTAAGAAATATTTGAAGGTGATGATGACACATGGTTTGTGTAAAGTGAATGACAATTCACAATCATTCACGTCATCCCATTCATATAAAATTTACACCCAATTACTCTAGTTTCATATAAGGATACAAATTAATTATTTATATTAAGCACTTAATTACCTTTTAAATAACATTCTCCATGTAATAAGAATATTAAAAATAGAACTATCTTTTTTTCTCGTGGTGAATGTATTGAAAGAAAAGGAGAAAAGGCCTATGGAATGTTATGAAATTGGAACATTCATAATTTCTTTCAATTAAAGGAGGCTAGTTTTTTAATAGGAGGTTATTTTCATCACATAATGAAATAAATTTATGAACATTTTAAATGTAATGAACTGAAATACAATAAGCAACTACATGCTTCTCATTCTGGTATATTCGTCAATATAAATTAATGTTTCTATCATAATTCATGGTTATTGATTAATATATATGTGAATAACATATATCTATTTAAATAAAGTAACCATGTTTGTATAGGAACATAATAAGATGTAATGTGTCTTCTCCTAGAAGCTGAGAAAGGGTGATTCCTATGTTAGTGGTGAGTAACACATAACATCTATTTTAAAAAATATTGTTTCAAATTGAACATGTTATTGTGTATAACCACAAAAATTATCTAATGTGCCCTTTTGATCATAATGAAACATTATTCAATGTTTTTGAAATGAATTATGTTTTAGGTAACATACTCAACAAATAGTTTAGACATACATGAATCAATGGAAATACACGATGAATATAAAATGTAAGACCTAGATAGTTGTGAAAAAATGATTATTTGTCATGTAAAATTAAAATTGGACATAAAGAATATACCAGGTATAATATTTAGGCTTAGAACAGATAAGAACCTTTGGTATTATTGAAATCTTCTTTTTAAAGAAAAAAATCATTAGAAATAAAGGTATTACACAGAGCATCTAAGATTAGCTCAACAAGAGATTGTGAACTTTTCAAAATAAAGCTAGTGGTAATGGTACTTCATAATATCCCTTTTAGATACTATGGAATGTAATAGTGGGGTATATTTTTGGGTAGAATATGTGGGATTCTTCGTATCGGCATGCCGAAGAATATCTTGACCATGTAATCATCGATAATGATAATGTGCCATGGAGTATTTATTAAATGCATGTTACCTTATCTACATTATCGTATTGATGTTCATAAGTAGGATGGATGATAAAGTCATACATGTTTACATTGAAAAACAAAATGTAATGTGGAAAAATTCCTAAACACACATTTTATAAATCAATGTTATGATGTATGTTGTATAAATGTCGCAACTTGAGGAAATATCCATTTCAAGATGTGATTTTTGAATAATAGCGTAAATACATAACCAATATTCCAACTAAAATGACAAATGGATATCATTAGAGTCATATTATGGTGAAAATTTGTTATGTAATAGGACATATGTTTAGGATTCTAAGAGTTTGTAAAGTAAAAATAGAAAAACATGCATCAAGATAAACACATGGTGAATCTATGTTAATATCATAAAAGTTTCTTGGGTTATTACATAAATCCTTATGATATAAAATATGTCGTCAACTGATAGACTACATTTATATATAATGGTGCACAATTACATTAGAGATTGTGGGAGAAAAAATGATTTGGACCTGGTCAATGCTCGAGTTGCACAAATGGTTGTCATTGGAAGAAGTTCCACAAGTTCATGTGTAAGAGACACGCTCTAGTGACACATACTACGTAGGAAGGATGAAACCAAGGTGATTGATATATATTCACTCCGGTCATTGAAAAATTATTAATTATGAATATTAATTTCATACGAGTATGCAGTATATGGAAATTAGCGATGATTGTCAAGAAAAATTTAGAATTCAAAAATGGATTCCATGTATCAAATTTCAAAGGGGCTTATAAATTATATACTACGTTGGGTATTCAAATGAGATGGTACCTGGAAGGTACAATCCTGATTCAAATAAGGATTAATTGGTTATAATAAGTCAGTATGCCTCAATCTAGTAGAATTTTACTTATCATAGATAACATCTAAGATCTTTAAATTGATCATTAGATGACATAATCAACCTTTTTAGAAGGTGTCTATACGACACTACCAGAAAGGGTTGATGCCACTATCAAATGCCAATGAAATTTTCATGCTACTAAAATCCAGCTCTAGATTAAAGTAAACAACATGATCTTAGAGCATTCATTTCAAATGAATATTTTTCTTTTTTTCTATCATAGGTTAGTGAATGTGCCAAAGTATTCCATGTAAAAATATGTTCGACAATTTATAGAAAATTGATCATGATCTTACAGTTATATAAGATCTGGTTAAAAGTAATTCTGCAGTGATTGACTTAAAGTAGAAAATGATGTTCTAGGGAATTGTAAATATTAAAGTAGATCAAACGACTGACTGTAACTAGTCAATCATACATAAAGTGACATTGTAAGAAAAAATATAAGTTGGATCAATTCATGTTCAGAATTGTTTCCAATGTCACATGTATTAATATCTCTTGGTTTACATGTTCAGAGCATGGGAAGAGATTAAATTTGTACTTTGAGTTCCCCAAGCTCCAGTGATAGATTAATCATATATGCCATAATATGTATAAGAATTGATACTATCAAGATATACATTATTGTAGTTAGATATCAATTATATCCAAGAGAACTGCAAGTGAAGTCATCATAACTATCATCTTGAACTTAGTCAAGTACAAATGATATGTATCTCGTATATGGAGAAGAATGTATACTTGTTTTCATGGGACACAAACTAGTAATCCTTATATCAATTTGGTCTAGTATTGAATATAGGGAAAGATGATGAGAAATTCAAGCTCATAAAATAATGTGGTAGCCATACCTACAAATACCAAGTACGTTGTACCTTCTAAGGAACTTAAGAATTAGTTAAATGAAATGATTCCCTCCAATTCATGGAATCACACCTAGTTACAAAAGTGTTATCATAATGTAAATTTTGATATTTTTAAAAGCCATGTTTTTTAGAAAGGACAATAGAAAAAATTTATATAGTTAGGGATACCTTATGATGAGAAGTTTACTCAAGGAGATGAGGCCACATATAAAAGATATGCTATGTGGTGAAAATGTGGTAGGCCCAGCAGTTAAATACATTACTCAGTAAAAGCATGATTTTTATCATGTGAGTAGCTAACATGAATGGTTAGATAGTTAGATTTAGTTCTAGTGGAAGTGTTGAAATAGTGGGTTCCCTTGAACAAAATATTATGTATTATAGATTACCATATCATGTGTAAAGTTAGTTATACATGACGTCATCTTATCATTATAGTGTGGTCTTTTCTACACCCACTATTACAATGATACTGTCAAAAGAATAATTGGCATGTCAAGAGGTAATAGCAGATCCCAGGCTATAATGAGAACCTCAAGATACAATGACATTAAAATTAAATATATTTTCTTTGATCTAGATACATATTACTAAATAGACAAAATATATTTTTGACTATCATACTATAGGGAGACCAAAAGCATTGAGACTTCTTCTCCTGATGTTTGCACTTGGTGATCTATAGTAGTGAGATCTTGAAAAAAATCCCACCAATAGGAACTCCACATGTTTTGGGGGTCATTTTTTGTTCCTATCTATAGACATGTGTATTGGTTTCCAGACATGAGACCATTACCAATGTGTATCTTTTGATGGCGTAATTTGATGAATTGAAAAAACCATGGTATTGAAATCGTGGTGAGGTAGCTTGTGTTGGGTGCTTCATTGGTGGTATGACATTGGTTCAATGGTCAAGAAAGGATTTTTCACTCCCATGTTCAGGAACCTGTATATCTCAGGCCTAGTTAATCAGGATAGTGCTTCCTTCACAAGTCGTTGGCCAAAGTAGTAAGAAGGTAAATCTATCCGGATAGATCAAAAAATAATAACGCAAGAAAAGGATGATGAACAAGTGTGCTTCCAGTGTTATGAGATATTTAATAACTAAGATATTATAGTACACGATTGGTGTAAAAAGGTTGGTAGTCGTTACTATAACAATCCTTATACCTTTAGGGTCCATTATGTGATCTAGACTCCGGTCTTAGCCAGTGTAATATATTCACTACTATCAAGATAAGGTCCTGGAGGGTCACACACAACAACATATTCAAGAATCCGCCCAATTTAGTTGAATATTTATATGGACATGGTGGGCCCTACATTGGGGTCTGAGTTTTTTCCATCTTTTAGATCACCAAATGAATTAAAAAATTCATTAATATTCATGTTATGAATATTTGGGATTGAATTTATTTAATTAATTTACAAGATTATTAAATATGACTAAATATTAACAGAGAAAATATTATTTTAATATTCATGGTTAATTTAATATTATGTTGGACAACGAGTCGAGTTAAATGGAATCATTTTTGTCATGTAATATATTTTATATATACCATAAGTATATGATAAAATAATAAATAATATTCTAACTATTTAGTTCGAAAAAATTCTTTATTTAGTTGAAGTTGAAATATATGGGGGTCGGGGAACCCTGCTAGGTATTAATCAACTCCACAATAAATGTAAGAGGTGGATCTCTCATAAGTGTGGCTAATCACTATTCATTCACATTCATGGAATGAAAATTGAGCGCCTATCTCTCCTTCAAATTTCTAGAGAGAAAAGTTGTTGATCCAATTGTTCAGATCATGTTCTTTGTCAAGGGTCGATGGGATCGAGATGTGTCGATCTTATTGTAATCAAAAGCATCGTCGGATCACCGCTCTATACCTGAAATTCAACATTTGATGTTCTAGAAAATTTTTGGAGTGTGTCTGTATGATCTAGAGGGTTACTACTATGGAAACATTGAGTAACAATCTCCATTGAAGAGATGAAATTGGATAAGGCTTCATGTTTGAAACATGTATGTTTTTTTATTTTAATATTGTGTACTTTACAATTTATATGATATCCTCAGACCTTAATAGGGCTAGGATCATTGGATAAAAGAAAATTAGTCATCCCCCTGACCAAAAGATTAAAATACACTCCTCACCAGCTTCTGTTGTGGGCCTCAGAACCATTCATAGGTGGTGAAATGGTAGAGCTGGCCGAAGGTTGCAGTGGAAGTGCCAGACTTTGGTGAGGTGGAAATCGGCTGGACAGTGGCGTCGACTGGCAGTACTCAGCATTGAGGCAGGTCATGGTGGCAGTTCGATGTAGTGTGGTAGGCCGTGGTGGAGCCCAGAGGGTCACTGTCAGCTTGGTGAGCTAGGAGCACCAGGGGACCGCGTTATAGCACGGGATAACAGACATAAATGCTAACAATAATTTTCAGTTAGTCCGGGTGGTTGGGAATTGTCTCTCTCAACAGGTGGGAGGAGCTTAAGGTCAGGGCCTTGGGGAGAGCTGTAGACAAGGACCTGTAT
This sequence comes from Viscum album, assembly GCA_963277665.1. NCBI lineage: Eukaryota > Viridiplantae > Streptophyta > Magnoliopsida > Santalales > Viscaceae > Viscum > Viscum album. The sequence continues at coordinate 1,560,904,631 of OY728146.1, forward strand.
CCCATGGTTCCTGCTTGTGTGGTGTTCAGACAAAGATCATCCATACCATTGTTCTGAGATGGAGAACCTAACCTGTAGGTCTGGTGGTTTCGGCATGGACCGTGAACATTGGGCCATGAGAAGGTGGGTTAGACCCATGGCTGGGATACAAGCCGGCAGTCTCAACCGACCCAGTTGGGGATTTTCATGTTTTCAGGGGAAGAACATCATAACAATGCGTCCATTCGACGCAACATCTGTAACGACGAGTCTTTCTCATTGAGGAAATCATTTTTGAAATGGGTTTCATGGATTTTCAGTTTCGTGCTCAAAGGTGGGTGTCCCAGAATGCTTTAATTTAAAATTAATAAATTATTATTAAATCGTGTAACAAACTTATCTTCTGAACCAGACAACTTTTTGACAATCCATTAGAGGATCTATTACCCTAGAGTTGAGGTGGTCCTTCTAAAAAAAATTCGGGACATTTGTGGGTTGGTTTCGTCGCTCGGTTGTACGAAATGCTTAATGTGAATAAAAATATAATTAATTAATTATTCTTTCATTGAGCCTTACTCATGTTTTGGATTTCTGATTGACGTTCCATTAGTGGTAGCATGACCCCAGTCCACGTGTGGACCTTTTGAGACAATTTTCTAAGTGATCAGGGTAGAGAAAATGCCTGGGACCCAGATGTCCTGGTTCACACAATTTACGGTGAAATGCCACTTTTCACCCAACATCTATATGGGATTTTTGAATATTCCTCTCCAAGGGTTTTTATGAGGGGATTTAAATGGCTTAATCTATCCTCCAAAATTCAAGGCCGAGGAAGGGTCCCCATGAGTCGACATTCAGGTGTATATTGTTTTTTTATGTCTTCATCTTCTTAGGTCCGTTCAGGGAAAATGAATATCCGACTTTGCATGTTTATCTACAAGTATTGAAATATTTAAATCCAAATTATGTGTTTCAGGATCAACGTGTGTACCCCATAGGGCACCATTTGCGTATGACAAAGGGAGATGCAGCTTCTACATCCTGGGACTATTTCAAATGGGAGAGTAGTCGATCTTGTGTGTTTTACCACAAAGATCTTGATGGTGTGACTAGTTTGAATGGGTGGAGAATTTTTTACAGTCTTTTGAAAAATGTGGAAACATGGAAGGATTATCAGTGGAAGACCCTATGGATGTGTTTGAAGAGATTCCACCATTTAGTTCATCTTTGACTCTTGTGAGAGTTTATAAGATTTATTAAGAGATATGGTCGATGTTCTACAGTCGTTCAAGTAGCTGTGTCAGCTATCCTATGATTTTGACCATCCAACTTAGTGAAGAGCATTGTGTGCTCGTTGGATTTGAGAATATTGTGCCATATACTCTGGGAGTACCTCGACACGTTTTTGTACTTGTTCACCCTTTTGGGTTCTAAAAATGGTTAGGTACATGACCAGGTGATGAGGTGGGGTCACACGTCATGTGGGCACCACATGCATCGTGTACCACTATGAATCTTCTACCTCTCATATATCTTTCTTCTGAACATGGATTTCTTCATGTGAGTACCCTATCCTGAGCGTGTCTCCACGTAAGAAATTATGGTTCCCTCTATAGTGGCTTTCGAGATAAGATGTGAGATGTTCTGATTGTGGTTCCTATCAGAGGAAATGCCTGATGATGAAACTGATGATAGTGATGTTTTTAGGATCACTATAGTAATCCTAGATTATCCTCCAGTGATGCTAGGTAGTGTTTTTCATCATTCTCTTTTAGAATTACCCTATAGTGAGGCTGGGAAATGGTGGTCATGGTTCTCTTTTAGGATTACCCTCAAGTGAGGCCGGTTAGTGGTGTTTGCCATTCTCTATTGGGCTAACCCTCCAATGAGGCTAGGCATGGGTGTTTTCCATTATTTTCCGAGAATACCCTATAGCATAGTTAGGTAGTGGCATTTGCTGATATCATTCAGGGATTACCCTCTATCATAGACTGGAAGTGGCATCCTCCAGTTTCTCTTTCAGGGATTACCCTCCAACTGCGCTGGGTAGTAGTGTTAGGTGATGGATTTTATAAGTATACCCTCTAGGAGGGCTGGGTAGTCGGTTCATGACTTTATTACAAGACCTCCCGACTATTTGGAATAGTGACAAGACATACTTGATGGGACTTTGAACTCTAAAGAAAGAGGGGAGCTTTTCCCATAATGACGCAAGCTTTTGATGTGACCTAAATTTGTCTAGGCAAGGCAGAATTCCCCAAAGAGGATAATATAATGACTCGGTGATTGAGTACCTTTGACTTGTAGTTTAGGGAGGACGTGTGGGATGATTTGAATTGATGGTGTTTAATTCTATAACTATCGGTGACTCTTTTCTGGAGATGATCTAGTGATATGGAGATCCCCTTACTCTCTAGTTTGGGTTCCTTTTGTTTAGAATATATATATATCATATTGTAGTACACATTTTTTGGGACTTGGTTACTCACCTCAAGGAGAGGCAATATCTATTGGGGTATGCCGCAAACTTTCCGTGTCTAGGTTCTCATGGTTTGAAGAGTCTACTATCTTACTATAGTTAGTGTAGACTCAATGAGAAGATCACCTTCTCAATATTTCTATCTCCCCGGGTTTGGACGAGCTTACTTCACTTCATTGCTGGGATGAGCTGTACTCTTATACTTTACCTTGTTCTATCCACTAATTCCCTCTTAAGTACCTCACTTTCTACTACCTTGAGCCATTGGAGCATTCTACTGAGTTTTTTTATATACACCAAGGCTTGGCCTTTTTCCGCATTCAGTGTGCCCTTGTAGATGAAAGATATGTTGATCGTGATGTTAGAGGAGCATAAGGATACAAGGTGCTTGGACTGCATGAGGTGGTCGTATCGTGGGATACAGGAGTAGGCCTCTCACTCAACTGTTGTAATTTTTATACATGTAGCAGGGTTGTGGCACTTTTCTGGTATGGATAGTATTTTCCCCATATATTTCACATTACTTTTCTATACTTGTAATGATTAGAGGTCGATGAATATTTGTGGTTTATATATAGCAGTTTTGTAACATTCGTTCTTTTCCGTCTACACTATTTGAAATGAGTTGGTTTCATGAGTGTGTACAGGTTATTAGGAATGGGCCTCCCTATGTTTGTTGTGCATCTGATGCTAGTCACCAGCCCGTTTCCAAAGGAGGAAGGCTTGGGGAAATTTCAGATCTAGCCTACGTACAGGTCAGGTCAAGACCAAGTGGAATCCTAAGTGGTTCATTCCTTGGGACATTGTTGAGAGGATCCCTAAAAATGATTTGTTTTTGGGATTTAGGGAAACAGTGTTAATGTGCCTCGAGAGCGGCTCTCAGGCCACCAAGTCGACTGATGGTGTGGCGGCTGACATATCCATTCACTAGGACTTTGATTACCCGCTTGTCGACTTGGAATGTTGAGACATTTGTTTCAAGGAACATTGGTACATGCATCATATTAGATTGAGTGTTTAAATGTCCTTATTGATCCATATCCCCATCACTGTTTATATATTTACATATATATATTCTCATCGATCACGATAATCCGTGATTTGTTTCATGAAGCCTCTACGATGATAACCAACCAGGATAATAGCTCTGGTTCATGACGATGATTCTGTGAGTGACTAGGGCCCATTTTAGTAACCATCATATAATTATAATTTTCCTAGGAGGAATGTCCAGAACACCTCAACCTATGGAGTAACAGTTAGTATCGACAACGATTGAAGATGATGAGCATAGGCTGAGTGCACTATGTGAGTTCCAGAGATAGATACCGCTGAGGTTTCATGGTGATCCATACCCTTAGGTAGTGAAGGGTTGGCTTGATTCAGTGGTTCACCTATTTAGGCTTGGTCAGACACCGACACTTTATATGGTGGCTTTAATAGTTAGTATTTTTAAATTGTTGAGTTTGGAATTGGTAGAGATGGGTTACATAGATGCACTATGAGTCAACACTTTCTTGGGATGAATTCAAGAAGCTATTTCGTGAGGATTACTACCCATCATGCATATGCTCCGTATGGTTTTGGAAGCTACCAGAGCTTATTTGGGGGAGTGATGGAAGTGGATGAGTACAGAAATAGGTTCATAGACCGTACATGGTACTCTTTGGACGTGGTAAATGATGTTAGCTTCATGTCACTTATGTTTAAGAAGGGTCTTAATAGAGGATATTTGTGCTAGCATAGTTCCATTATGAATCCTCACCCACTCAAGGTGCTGGAGAGGGCACCTTTGACAGAGAAACTTCTGTCAAAGGGATGCTAGTTGGATACTTTTGGAAGTGTGTGCTATAGATTTGGGATGTCTTCCACAGCTAGCGTGAATCAGTTTCAGAGCCTCAATGCATGAGGCCTCCTCATGATAGGTTTCGTGCACATGGTTATGGATAGTGTAGAACACTAATGTAGCCCAAGGAGGACTAGTTCTATGCTTTGTATTGGTGAGGTCATGTGGCGTGAGACTACCAGACTTGATGTGTTATGTTTTCATGGGAGTTGATAGATGCATCACCACGATAGAGGTAGAGTCATGATCCAAAATCACCCAAGCAATGACAAGGTATCCCCTAGATAGGTGGTTTTGGTAGATGATCAGGAGGAACAGTGGTCGGTGGATGACTTTGCGAGGTCCTTCCACCACCACTAGGTGGCCCACGTCAGGCTCGGGGAGCTAGAAGCCAGGGTTTTGGGCAGCCGTGTGCTATGGATGTCTACAATCCTATAACATGTGAGATGATAAGAGGTATGATATGTGGAATTTTCTACATTTATATCAATATAATTTTTAAACACTTTGGTAGGTACTATTTTCTACCAACTCCTTGTTTGAGGAGATACTGAGGGTGACACATGGAGTCTGTGTAACCCTATCAGTGTTTTTCAATGTGGCCTTGAATTCACAAGAAATAGGAGTTCATACCCCACTAATAAATGTATTTGTGAAGTGATTATAAACATGAGGGAGAGTCAGTACCACCCAAAGAGGATAGTATAGAGGTGTGGTGGACAGGTCCCTTAGACTTGTGCAGTCATGGAGTTGTTTTTTGAGGGAGTGTCAGAGTCGGCACTGGCATCCCAATGGAGTATTGCTGCTTGACCTTCTTTTTCATGAGGTTCCCCTAGTGGGTTTGGTAGATTTCTTGTTTTGGGGTAACTATAATTCTATTTAGGGAAAATACTTGCGGGGTATTCCACATGCTTTACATGTCTAGACTCTTGCAGTTGGATGAGTATTCTCACCTACCCTATTCGTTGGTGCGTTGTGTGATCAACATCAATATTTATACTATTATCAAGTATAAGTAGAGGTGATGGAAACCCAATAATTAAAACTATACAACTCACTATGTGGTATTGGAAATGTTAATCTTCTCCCTGAGAATGTCGAGACTCAATCTTCTGGGAGTGTGCTTTGTGGTTTTCTCAGACCACCAGTGTTTCAGGTGCATTTTTTACCAGAGAGAAGTGCACTTGAAATGGGGGTACTTGTTGAAATTTTGGCAGGAATATGACTTCAATTTTGTCTATGATCTAGAATGTGGCTACGTTGAAGTAGGTTCCCTTAGAAGAGAGTCACACACTCGCCTGGTGCAAGAAGACTCATAGTAGTTAGCTTCCTTGCAATTGGCAGAGTTGGAGAAGGAGGGTGAAAATTTTCTTCATTCAATGGTGTTAACTCTTTCAATTATCAAAAATGTATGAGAGTCTCAGTTATGAAGCACCGAATGTGAAATATTATGTTTCTAGATATCCTTGGGTCTATCACGAGATAGATATTCTGAAGGATCGAATCAAGAGACATTGTCCCCGAGGTCAACCAGAGATTCCTGTCGCAACATGGGATGTAGAGTTATATTTGGAGAAGTCCCCTTGAGTCCATTCGGGTAGTTCAAGACCATGCAAGGGAATTTTGAGTTTTTCTACAACCTTTCCCTACTCAAATAGCGGGAGTGAGCGCACGACATTCCCCACATGTCATATCTGAGTTTGAATCAACCCATTGGTTCACGTGTTGTGCCAGCATGGTGATGTATAGGTCTTCATTTGAGAGGGATAGCCAGATGTGAGCTCAGTATCATGAGTTATTCCTCGATTTTTTAGGTATGAAAATCCTGGAGGGGATGAAGTTGAGACCTAGTTTTGTTTCCTGTAAGACTTTGAAATAATTGTAGATATGTTTCCACAGCCATGTGTTGAGACGACGTAAAATTATGATGCCCGGTGTGCCAAGATTAAATTATACCAAAATACTATGTTTCTTTTGTGCTATTCAAGCTAATGAAATGGGGTATATCTTAAATGGTTTATCAGAACACAAATCTGAGACAACGGTTGGGTCCGTAATGTGGTTTTTACCCAGGGAGCGACATAAAATATATCAGCACAGAATGTTTGGACCCATATCTCATTAGAGGTAAGTAAATGTATGAATTAATTTATTAATTCATTAATTTAATAGCTCAAACACAAATAACACTAAAACAGAAACTCATATCTGGAATCTGAGTCCACAGTTGAGTTCAGAGCATTCAATTTACAATTGGAGGTGTGTAATCTTTCTTGGTGGAGGTTCTTAGTGAGAAACATCCCTCAAGGACAAAATCGTTATTTTGGAATAACCACACATTGATTTTTATCCAAGGAGTTATTTATAAATAACATTCTAATGAAGTATTATACTGGAAATATGAGACTTCTGGTGAGTTTGAAATGGTGCATTTTACCTAGGCGCGATTTAAAATGAGAGGGTGCGATATTTTCGCATTCCTCTCTAAGCGGGTTTTTCTATTAATAAAAAAATTTGAGTTTGGAGTTAGGGATTCCCCTTCTCTATCTATCTCACTCTCACTAAATCTATCTACTATTTCCTCTGCTTTCTTCTCTATTTGTCACGAGATCACGGAGCGAGCTCTGTCAGATCGAAGTGCGATCGTAGCGGGCGCGTCGCCAACGACGTACAACCGATTCGAGGTAGGATCTTGTAAATTTTTCACACCCCCAAAATGAATTTATATGTTTTCATTCATTTTTATATTTTAAATTCTTTCATTTGAGAATTTGGATGATGAAAAAATGAACTCTTCCATCATCTGAGTACCATTAAAAATCCCATGTTCAACATGTTATTCTTCGTTCTTCATCCAAATATTCGAATGCGCCAAAACATCAATAGATCTTCGATAAGGGGTAGGTTTTGTGAAGGACATGTCCCGGAGATCCCAAATCCACCTTTGTATTGGAAATCAGGCCGGAGGAGTGGTTGTGGAAGACGATAGGAGCCCAGTATCCGGAAAGGGCGAAGACTTTAGGTCGACACAGTGCAATGGTGGAGTCGACCGGAGGTTGCAGCGGCAGTGCAAGACTTTGGTGAGGCGGCACACGACCGGATGGTAGCGTTGCCTAAAGGATCCCGACATAGAGGCGGTCTAGGTAGGGATTCAACGTGGTGCAGCAAGTCAAGGAAGAGTTTGTAGGGCCGATGTCCGTGTGACGTTAGGCGAGTTGGGAGCACAGGGGGAGCACAGGGGGAGCACAGTGTAGTGTGGGACAACGGACAGTAGCGCTGGAATGCATTGTCGGTGAGTCTGGGTAGCAAAGAACTAGCATTCTCAATAGGTGGGTTGGGCCTGAGGTCTGCGCATTGGGGGAGATCCATACATGGACCCGTATCCCGCGGGTCCGACATGTGCAGTGTGCAAACAAAGTCCAGCTTCACGGCCAGTTTGAGATGGAGAACCGAACACTCGGGTCTGTTGGTGACAATATGGGCCACGACCATAAGGCCACAAAGATGTGGGTTGGACTCACTGTTGGGAGGCATGCCAATGGTCTAGGCTATGGGACGACAGTCCGGACCAGCCTAGTTGGGCCCCTTGGTGTTCAAAGGGGCACAATGTCTAAATGGATTGTCTGTTTGACGTGCCATCTACGAACATGGGTATTTCTTATTGAGAAATATTTTTTGAAATAGTTTCGGGGATTTTGAATTGTGTGATCGAAAATAGGTGTCCCTGAATTCTTTAAATTAATAATAATAATTTATTATTAAAGCTTGCAAAAGACGTATCTCACGAACCAGACATCTGTTTGATGTGACGTTAGAGGCATTGTTACCTTGGAGTTGAGGTGGTACATTCAATTTTAGTTAGGGACCTTTGTGGGTTCATTTCGTTGTTTGGTGGTACAAAATTCTTAATGCAATTAATTAGTTAGTTAATAAATTATTCTTTCATCAATCCTAACTCTTGTTTGGGATGTCTGATTGATGTGCTGTCAGCAGCACCATGAACCTAGTCCTCATTCATATTTTTTGAGATTCTTTTCTAGGAGTTCATGTTGGAGATAAGGTGAGGTCCCCATAGGGCCCAGTTCTCACATTTTATGGTAAAATGACACTTTTTCCACCCAACAACTATTTTGGTGTTTGAGTTCTCATTTTTTAGTATTTTTATAAGCGGATTGCAATGTCTCATTTTGACTGCCTAAATTCAAGGCCAAGGCATGGGACCCACAAGGTGAATTTCAGATGTATGCTATGTTTTTATTACTTATGCTTCATAAGTTTGTTTAGGGAAAATGAATAGACTAAAATGTGTGATTATCTATAAGTATCACAATGGAAAAATCCATGTGGCATGTTTTGAGATCAAGGTGTGGGCCCCATGGGGCACCATTTGCCTTTGCCGTTGGGATCTGTAGCTTATGCATCAAGAGTTCGTTTCTGATCGGTGAGTTGTCGATATTGCAAGTTTTACCGCCAATATCATGACGGTGTGATCTGTTTGAATCTACAGATCCTTTTTTACAATTTATTTTTAAATGAGGAAACAAGAAAGGAATATCAGTGGAAGAGCCTTTTGACATGTTTGAATAGAATACATAACTTATGTCATCTTTGACCCTTGTGAGAGTGGAGAATAAGTATGAAGAGATATGATCGATGTTTTAGGACCATTTGAGGAGGCATTTCAACTAACCTATGATTCTGACCCTCTGGCTTAGCGACGAGCGCCATGAACTCATTGGTTTTTCAACTATTGTGTCATGTACACAGGGAGTACCTTATCACACTATGCTACTTTTTCAACTTTTGGGACACAGAAGTGTCCAGGTAAATAGCTAGGTGATGAGGATGGGTCACAGGTCGTGTCGGCCCCACACACACCGTGTACCACTATGAATGTTCTTCCACTCGTATCTATTTCTTACGAACTCATATTGTGGCCCGTGAGTATCCTATCTAGATCATTTCTCTATGAACGACATGATGGTGCCATCTATAGTGTATTTCAAGATTCTATGTGAGATGTTCGTTGTGTGGTGATGGTCTAAGGTGACGCTTGATGATGACAGTGATGGAAACAATGCTTTCAAAATTACTAGAACAATCCCGGATTACCCTCCAGTAAGGATGGGCAGTGGTTTTCATCGTTCACTTTTGGGATTACCCTCCATCGTTGTTGGGTAGTGGTGTTCTTTGTTCTCTTTCACACATACCATCCAACGAGGCTAGGAAGTGGTGTCTACTTCCCTCTTTTGGGATTACACTATAGCGAGGCTGGATAGTGGTGATCGTCATTCTCTTTTATGATTACACTTCTGTGTAACTGGTAAGTGGCGTTCACTGAAATCTTTCAGGGAAAATCCTCCAGAACCGCTAGGAAGTGGGATTCACTAGTTACTTCTTCAAGGCATACCCTCCTGCTAGGGTGGGAAGTGGCATTCTATGATGGATTTTATTTTTATATCCTCCAGTAGGGAAGGATTTTGGGTTTATGGATTTGTGACACGATCTCTCGACTATGTGGCAAGGTGATAATATCTACATGTTTTGAATTTGGAATCTCAAGAAAGTGGGGAAATTTTCCCACCAAGAGGCGTCCTTGTGATGTGACCTAAAACCCCCTGGGAGGGACAATACTTCCCAAAGAAAATATTATCAAGGGGCGATGATTGAGCCCCTTTGACATGCAGTTCAAGGAGAACGTGTGGGATGCTGGGCCATGATGGTGTTTACATAAGTAACATTTAGTGACTCTTTTTTTGAGTTGAGCTATTGATATAGATACCCCCTTACTCACTCATTTTTGTTCCTTTTGTTGAGAATATATATATATATATATATATAATATTTCAGCACCCATTCCGTAGGCCTTGGTTACCCTCCTTCTCGAAGAGGAGAAGACATGCGGGGTATGCCACATGTATTATCTATCCAGTTTATCATGGTTGGATGATCCTACCCTCCAACTATAGGTATTGATGACACGAAGAGATGTTAATCTTCTAACCGTTTCTATGTTGTCGTGTTTGGACTATCTTACTTCACTTATTTGTTGGGTTGAGTTGTACTCTTTTAATGTGACTTGTTCTATCTACTACTTTCCTCTATAGTACCTCACTTGCTCCTCCCTCGAGACTGCAGAGAATCCAACTGATTATTTTAATACTCACCCTTTCTTGGTAATTGCCAGCACTTGGTGTGCCCATTTATATGACAAACAGGTTGATCGTGACATCCGAGGAGCATAGGGATACAGGGTGCTTGGACCGTAGGTAGTGGGCGTAGCTTGGTATCTAGTAGTGGGGCTGTCTCTAAGCTATTTTAAATTCCCTCTAATTGTTGGGTTGTGGAATTTTTCTGTTTCAGAATGTAATAATACCCTTTCTCTTTTATCTTACTTTTCTGTTTCTTTAATGATTAGATGTTGGTTCATATTTTTGGTTTATATATAGTAGTGTTGTATCTAGATTTCTTTTCCCTATGCATTGTTTGTCTTGGGTTGGTTGCATGTGTGTGTGTGTGTGTATAGGTTCATAGGAAAAGGCCTCCCTGATTTTGTTGTTCCTTCAAAAATAGTCACCAGTCCTTGGCCTATAAAGGCGTGATTGGGGTAGTAGCAGCTCGATCCCCATTACGGGTAGGGTCATGACATGTTCTCACCCTATAGGTAGCTCACCTTGGTGATGACCCTTGGAGGTGTCACCCTTATGCTATCACCATGGCGGCGTCTCCCACTGGTAGTTGTGCAATGTGATAGTGTCTCACTGGTGATGTCTCACCCTAGCGATCACTCACTGGTGTTTGATCGTTCAACGGTGCCTCTCTTGGTAGTGCCTTGTTCCTGATGATAGGACATGTGGAAGTGTATCACCTAATCGTGTATCCCAAAATGTGGAAATTATTTTATCTAAATGTTCATCATCTAGATAAACCACCTCAAAATGGTACATCATCAAGAGATGCATCATTGTAGGTTCTTCATTGAAGGATGGCTCAGCCTATGGTTCCTCATATGGAAGTGTCTTGGGTACATCATTTCCATATTCTTCTAGTTTTACCTTTAGACATATTCATTCACATAAAATCAATTTAATTCCTTATTTAATGTATTAGAGACTATTTCACATCCCAAAAATCATATCTTAAATTCCCTAATATAAAGTATGATTTTAATTTTTTAAAACACATGGTCTTCCCAAGATCATCCATTAATAGAATATTAATCTTGTGATTCTATTTATATTTTCCAAAAGATGATATATATTTACTAATGTCCATTATTTCAGGATTACTCTTGAAATGGTCTTCACATAATCCATATTTCCATAGAATTTGAATAAAATTCTAGGGTAGTTGGTTTATGTTTCCTCTGAAATTTTCTAGCTACATATTGACCCCAGTTTTTTGCATAATCATGAAGTGCAGTTTTTTCTTCTTCCGAGTAGGTTTCTCCTTCATCACTCATAATTTTTTATCATGAAGGGGGTCATATTAATTTCCTCATTGTGAATTTTTTTTCCAATTATTAAAAATAATTGAACAAGTTTTAAATCATGAAGGGGGGCATATGAATTGGGTTGTTTTTTGAAAGATTAAATGGATAAAATTATTAGAATGAATTTAAATAAACTATAATAAAAATTGCATACCGGTCATGATTAAGAAATTTTTATTTTTTTTTTCATCTATGGAACATAGTGATGATTCATGTGTGGCTCAGGTAGTATAGGTTTAGTAGGCTGGTATGGTTGATCATCGTAGGGTTGATCCAACAGAGGAGGATGGTCAGTGGAAGAGGATGTTTTTTGAAATATGGTGCCAGGATTTGGGAAAGTGTGGGGGTATTATTCTTCATGTTGACAGAGAAGGATGATTATAGGGTCTAGATATCACCTTTTGTTTGACCCGGGACCCAAAAGAGTACATGTTCCCATTTATTGTTAGATGTTGGTTGATTTGCATTAGTGGTGGATGCTATATCTGGGATAGTGTAATGAGATATACATTTTGGGTGTTGACATCCATAGGGAGTTTTGGGTAGATTTCCTTTTTTAGACCATGATGGATGAGATGAGGTAGAAGCTACTCTCCCTCTAGTATGGGAGTTTGTTGGTGATGGATATTGGGATCACATTCAAAGAACTAATTCATTTCTCCCTCAACATTTTTCTAGATGAGGTGTCTCATGAGATATGTCTTGAGGATGCACTCTACCCTTCTATCCTATATGTAGTTACACATTTTATGTTGCCTACATATTTTGATGTTCAGAAGAAGATAAAGTTATTTAAGAGGATGCACTCATGAATATTTTTACCATGAGAGGGGTGTCAGAAGATTTCATAAGAAGGAATAGTTTTTAGTGTCTAGTGTTCGACACTATGACCTTTGCGGTTTTTACCATTGGGGAGTCAATATATGAAGCTTCACTTTCAACTTTCTGGTCACTATGATAGTTTTATGGGCTTAGTTCTAACATGTTTCTACTGTGTGGTATAAACTGTCATCTAAATCAGCTCATAATAGATGCATACCTCAGGTTGGTGGAGGTTGACTGGCTCAACATCATCCTAAGAAGTAGTTACTCGTGAGACAATTTCAACAACATGGATAAAAAGATATTGATAAGTTGAGAGGAAATGGATTCAGTAAGGGCCAAAATCAAGATATCAATCATGATCTGTGATCATGACCAGAGTGTTTCCTTTAAGGTGGTTTTCAGTAAAGAGCTAGAGGAGCTGGGAATGGTCTGTTGCACACAGTGGAGGTAGCACCTATAACGGGGCCAATGATCATCAGAGGTATGATCATTTTGTTCAGTATCCCTACATATACATTATTTCACTCAGGAGATTCACACTCCTTTATTTCACCCCCTCTACCCCATTTTATATGACTAGACCATGAGTGGCTTATCATGACCCTATTTTTGTGTATGCTGGTCATAGGCCAGATAAATTTTATTGATGTGTTTCATGGGTGTAAACTGATAATGGAACCACATTAGTCCTATGGGGATCTCTTATTAATATACACGTATCCATATAATTTCATCCTTGTCATCGAATATTGGAATTTATTATTTTCTATTATCGACTAATTTCGATGGATTTCCATGTTTATATATGTGGATGGTCAACATGTTGTTTTTATTTGTGAGTGGGGGTGCAAGGTGGGATGCTGGTGTGTGGATCCCCTTCATTAATTGGTAGCTGAGCTATTAGTGTAATTAGTGGATGTTGAAATGGTAGAGGTTCCTAGTGTTTATGGAGGAGTTCTTGTATGTTTTCTCCATTGATGTTGTGACACTACCCCCTCGACCCAATGTTGTGTTCTGGATAGTCTTTCATCTCAGTGTTTCTTCGATTTTGATGGCTTTTTTCGGATGGAACCTTCAGAGTTTATAATAGTTGAGTATTCAAATATATTATATTATGAGTACGGGTTTTATCTAGACCTTTATATCTCTATGGGGTGATCATGTGTTGTTCTGAAAGAAGTCGGATATTGGTATGAAGTTTTGTATAGACTATAAGAGGTTGCATCAGGCAATGATCAATAATTGTTTCCATCTTCCAGGGATAGAAAATATTTTTGATAAATAGATGTTGTGAGTAGGTTTTTCAAGATCGATATGAGGTCCAGATATCACCACTTTAGGGGATGATGGTGATATCCTGATGACTACATTGATATGTAATTATGGGAACTTTTATTTTCTAGTTATATCATTCAATTTTGTGAATGTATAGACTATGATCATGGGGATTATGAACTCTATGTTCTATGAATTCGTGGATTGTTTTTTATCATATTCATCAACGATATCCAATTCTACTTGATGTCAGGGTAACTTCACATCAAGAAACTCATAACTACCTTACATGTTTTTTGAAGCCACTAGTTCTATGGAATATTTCCCATGAGTACCTTCTAGAATTGAGAGGTGAACTTTTTTTGTAATGTGGATTCTAAGCTGAGTTTGGTAGTAGAAATTTCAAAGGTTGAAGTAGTTTTTTCTGCGGAAGCACAAAAGAATGTTCCAATGTTTCATAGTTCCCTTAGTATCTCAAGATATTATTGGAGGTTTTTACAAAATTTCACTCAAGTTTCATCCCCATTGATGGATTGGACTTAGAAAGTCCATGATTTTTTGTGGAGTGATTCTTTTTAGTAAGAGTCTGGTTACCTGAAATAGAATTTGGTTAGAGATCCAGTACTATGGTTTCCTAAGTATGGGGTGATTTTATAGGGGTTTAGTGATGCATTATATTTGGGTTTAGGATGGGTTCTTATGCAGTAGTGGGAAGTGTTCTCTTATGGGTCTTGGAAGTTACATCTTCATGAGTTTATCTATTCCACCAATGATCTAGATTTTGTTGTGGTGGTTTTCTCACTAATTTTGAGGTGCCATTACATAATTGGGGATAACATTGGGGTCTTCAAGGACACAATAGTTTGGGTTATATCTTCTCATAGCGTGAAAAAATTCTACAAAAATGGAGGTGGATGGGGTGTCTTCAGGACAATGATTTTGAGATCACCTAAACCTTTGAATAGGTAAATTTCATGGTTGATTCATTGAGAAATAGTTCAATAATGGATGTGGTTTGGGAATATACAGTTTCTCTGAATGATATGGAGGAGTTTGTAGTCTTTCAAATGGTAGAAATATTGGATAATGTTGAAGGATATTTGTTTCACATGAAGGTGAAGTATTCTATGATTTAGAAGGTGGAGGTGTCTTAGTGAGGATCCATAGATTAATTAGAAATTCATGATCTTGTTATCCATTTTGATGGTTCAGAGGGGTGGTAGGAGGATGTTTAGAACTGGATGTTGTTCCATAAAAGGTTGTTAATTCCTATATAAATGTATATTGGTTTCAATATTCAGTTTTATAGATCACTATTGGTGGTATATAAAGGTGTTTTCAAGATGTACCATGTCTTAAAGATTTAGTTTTCGTTTCCGAGGATGAAATGGGAAGTGGTGGAGTTTTTTTGGAACTTTTTGGTTTCCCTAGAGGAAAAGTCCAAGCATCTTATTCTTAGTGGATTGTTGTAGCCCTTGGATGTTCCCAACTAGATATGGAATGACATCATAATGGATTTAATCACAAGATTTATCTAGAGATCAAGGAGGTTATAATGATGTGCAACTAATAGTGGATCATTTTGAGAAATCATCCCACATCATTGTGATCAAGGAATTAGGTGAATGCGATGACAAGACTAAGAGGTACATAAATGAAGTTGTGTGATTTAATGGAGTTCCAATGTCCATTGTCTCATATCTGGACACTCAGTTTACCTTACGAGTCAAGAGAGGATTACAACAAGCTTTCGGCACCCTGTTGTGCCTTATCACTACATTCCACCACCAAACAGATGGGCTGATGGAACAAACAATACATTCATTGGAGGATGTGATGTGAGCATACATCATGGATTTGGGTTGATATTGGGTATGAAACATTCCATTGGTAAAGTTTTCCTATAATATTAATTATCACTATTCTAGTTACATGGCTCCATTGGAGGCATTATATCAGAGACCATGTCATTCTCTATTGTTTTGGATTGAGGTTTGGGAGATAGCTATTCTTGGTCCTGATGTGGTATAGTTAACGAAAAAAGTGTCATTTTTCCTAAAGTTATGAATGCAGCACAATACTGGCATATGTTTATTCTGGTTGCAAAAGGTGGCCCTTGGAGTTGAAGGTTTAGGAACACATGTTATTGAAGGTTTCCCCTAGACATGTGAAGAAGATGGTTGGGAGAGGGAGTAAGCAATCTCCAATATTTTTTGGACAGTTTGAGGTGTTTGGGAGAGTTAGAGATGTGGAATACTAGTTGGTGTTTCCATAGTAATTGGATGTGATCCATGAAGTCTTTCAAATATCTCATATTCATCATTATATTCCTAATGAATAACATGTCATTGATTGGGGAGGTGGTGGATATTGAGGATGAAACGATGTTTTTTGAGTTTCCAGTAGAGCATTGGGATCATCGAGAGAAGGTGATGCATGGATAGACAATTCATTTGGTTTGTGTGTTGTGTAGGCATGGTGGTTAGTAAGAGATTTCATGAGATCAAAATATGTAGATGCATGTCCAGTACCCGTAATTGTATTGATCATTTATTTTCTTGATATTTTTGGTAATTATATTTTTGAACCATTTTAATAATGAGATGATGTATTTTATTTTCGTTTTTTATGTGTGATAGAGTCTTGTCTTGAGAATGGGGAGGACCTGATTCGTAATTGAGATGCATTAATTGTGATGCAATTAAACCCATACTATCGAGTCAGTTCCACCCAGAACAAATATTTTCATGACAAGGAGGACATAATTTCATGGTTCATGTGTCTGGGATGGTGTGGTTGGTGTGCTTGTGTAGGGTGTTTTGCAGTTTTTTGGGTTGTCATGATATGGCATGATTATCAAATGATGTAAGAGTTGTTCTTGGGTATATATATTTACACTCTATATTTCAAACAATGTAGGTTGGATTATTATTTAAATAGGGTGTGTTTGGCTGATAGCGGTGTTTCACATGTGGAGAGATCCTTGAGAGGTATCTTGAGGGATGGTTGTTCAATCCGTACACTCTTGTCATTCCAGGTTGATTTTGAATTTTCAAGGGTGAGAGTAGGTTGATTGGTATCTAATGTAATGGTCAGGTCCACCCTGGTCCATTACACTATAGGAATAAAGTGTTTTAGATGTTTTGGGAGGTAAATGTGACTCAATCCTTCAATTTTAAAAATTTCCCAGTTTTCCCTTAATTTAAAACAGTGCCTCACCAATAGTGTCTCACACCAACGGTCTCACATTGGTGGTAGCTCATCCTAGTAGTGTCTCCCTCGATGTTTCATCTATATTTTGTATCAACTTAGTGGTGGATTTCTAGTGATGTCTCAAGCTAGCAGTCTCCAGCATGTGGTCAATCGCCCAGCGGTGCCTCGCCCTGTGGTCCCTCATGCCTGACGGAAGGTTATATAACAATGTCTTGCCTGATGGTGTCCCACTATAGGTAAAAAATGTTTCATCTAGTGATTCATCATCCCATGGTGCCTCGTCTATTGGTAATTCATCTAGAGGTTCCTTGCTGGCAGTGCCTCATCAAACAGTACATCATCGAGTGGTTCCTCCTCCGGCGGTGTCTCATAAACAGGGTTTTATTTTATTCCAGTTTTTCTTTTTTGGTGTCTTCTATGAAATAAAAAAGTATTCAATGCCTTATTTTAATTTTTTTGAGACAAATTCAAATCCCATAAATCATATCATAAATTCCTTATGAGATATGAGTGTTTTAATTAGTGAAAATTTGTGGTCTTGTCCTGATCCGCCGTTAATGTAAAATCAAAATTATATCTAAACTTGTGAATATATTTATATTTTCAGAAATCGAAGATATAATTCCATATTTCATCCTCATTCCATGGAATTATCTAAATCCTTCTTCTCATAATATTTGAGTAATATTCTATAGTAGTTGTTTTATATTTACCTGTATATTTTCCAGATGCATGTGCGCCCTGATTTAGGGCTCAATCTGGAAGTGATGAAAATTATTATTATAAGTAGGTTTCTCCTTCATCTCTCATAATTGTGTATCATTCAGAGATGGAAATGGAAGTTACCCTTCTGAATATAGTTTTTTGTATATAAATATAGATAATTTAATATGTTTACATAAATAAATAAGGGGCTAGGAAAAGTCGCGTAAGATCTTATTGTTTGAATTTTATTTTTTATTGTGATATTTTAGGGGTAATTACCCACTAAAAAAATGGTCCTGGGAAGACCTTGTTTTCAAATTGTTTTATTTATGGAATTCATTCGATTCATTTTACATATAATGTTTACATATTTACATTGGTTTACCGCATAAAATCATTTAATGTATGCATTCCCCAGGATGTTCAAGTTACCGTGATAGCCCCAAATTTAACAACTATAATTTAATAAGGGATGCATTTTTAAATATAAATATGTTTTTAATATGTTCTTTTTGGGATGTGGCTGAGCACATTTTTTCATAGGGATATCGTTATGTGGATATAGAAATTTGGGCATCGTATTTTTGTGTAGTGGGGCTGTAGATCTCATTATGTGTTGCTATATGTGTCTCTGAGTGGGGTTTGTTTTGGTTGGAATGATGGATTGGGAGTTTTGAATTTGAATTAGCATGGTATTGGTTGGTATGGGTGATTTTCCATCGGTATCATGCATAAAGATCCAGACTATACCTATAGGTTGATATATGATATATTAATCATTGGTGAATCAACCAAAGTTTATCCCTGAGTAACATGCAGAAGGACTCTTGTATCTAAATGGTGTGGTTTGATGTGTCTTTAACATGATGAATCGTTTATTTATACATGTTCTTCACATTAGAAAGTTATTATTTTCATGTTTTATGTTAATATGTTTCATAGTTGTCCACGAAGTGGTGGAATGAATGAATACTGTTTAATAATGATTGGAATTTCTTGAGTTGGTTTCATTAAAATTATGGAAATGGTTAAATGAAATTGGTTAGGAGTGTGAGATGGGTTTGGTGTCTTAATGTGCAGTGTTCTATATTTTAATGGAAGGACAAAAGGTTGATGTTTTCTAAGTTGGAAATTGGTCTGAGAACCCAAATGTGGGGCATGAGTGTTTGGTATTAATTTTGTATATACTTGTATATCATTTTTATTTCCATTCCCACCCCAGCATTGTTTAATACTATGGGATGAACAAATGCATAGTAACTCATGTGACTTTCGTTCCCATCATCACAATGGGATGATGGATGTATTTCCACAAGCCCTTCCCTACTCCCTATTCTAGGTGGTTATAGCCGAAGTTTCTTCATGTATGATGTTGTGAGTTATGGTATCCCATGATTCTACATATGAGTTTTTTGTTTCCTAGGAGTGTCCATGATGTGTTGTGATGTGCCTTAACATCTGAATTTGGGATGATGTGAGACATGTTGAATGTCCCATGTGTGTGTGGTTAGGATGTTTTGTGAGACCTATGTGTTTCGGGAAATAGGTATTATGTGGTTCATGTGTGTTTGGCTAGGATATGTACGAGGCCAAGGTTTGTCAAGGACGGATGTGATATTGTATACTCACAAGATGCGGGAGCTCCATGAAGTTTTCATTGGGGTGTGAGAGTAGTTAATTATTGTGAATGTGTTGGGAAGTAACCTATCATCAATGTGATTTATATTACATTACATGACTTGCATTACTTGGTAAGCATGCCATCATGAGGTCAGGATGGTTAGTATTCCATATTAGGTGTTTTTTAGTTCTAATTTTTTCCCATGAGTTCATTAGTATGTATCATTAACATGCGCATGAGAGAATTTGGATTTTCTACTGATTATACCTATATACTCACAATACACATATAAAATTGATTTTATGTATCTAGGATGATATTGGATATTTTTTTGGACATTAGTATCTTAGATCATGACATTTGATGTGTCTCTCCCAAGAATTACAGTATGATATTTACTTTGGTGGATTTTATTTGTATCATTTCTATTGTACACAGGCCTTTGGGATGGTTTTTTGGATTTTTTATATCTCAAATATTCATTGAGGATGATCAATCATATCTAACAATATTATATCTTCTTCCCATATTGTGAGTATTTTGAACTATTGTGGTTATTCTCTAAATCGAGGGCAACTGGAGGTGGGGATCGTGGGTCATTATCTCCCATTTTATATTGCCATCCCGGGTGGGGTATCTTTAGAGGGAGGGTTTCATGACACAATTTTTTCTATATTGGTATTTTAATTTCAAACAAAAATAAGATTGGTTGATTATAAAATTTAAATTCATTTTCAATATTTTCAAATTTAAAAAGATATACATTTTTTCTAAATAAAATATTATAGACATGGTGGTTTTATGTTAATAAAATTTATTAGATTTATTTAGGGTTAAATTTTAATGATAAAAATAAGTTTAAAAAATAATAAGAAATAATAATATCATAGTGCATTAATGTGAAGAATTTTTTTTAATAATTATATAGAATGTATAAGATAATTGTAAATATAAAAATATTTATTATAGTAATTTGATATTAATAAATTCATTAATAACGATTACTCTAAAGTAGTATGAAAATATTATGTTAATAATTTAAAATAATACATTATTATTGGTGTTGTTAATATTAATTATGTATGTATACATATATTAATTTTGTATTTAATAAATATTATAGTAATTTCAATTAATCCTATTTACGGTAATATTAGAAATTTATATTTGTGTTAGTTTTTTTGAATATTCTAATACAAATATATTTAGAATTAGAAAGCAGTATAATACTCTATGATATATAAAATAATAAAAAACACCATAGGTGAGGAATCTACATATGAATTATATAATTATATGTAATTATAGAGTATAATGATCCAATATTAATTAAATATTATAAAATAATTATATCACTTAATATGACATAAAATTACTAGGAAATATCTAAATTGATGAAGGTTGAAACTAAATAGTTTATAATAGATTAAATAAAATTATAAGTGAAAAATAATTAACAATTTCCTATTTATTATGTAAAAATTAATATAATAACTATATTATTATAAAAAAAATATCAAATGGAAATTAATATAATATTGTTAAAATTGGGGTATCATAATTTGAAAGGGTTTAATTTTATGATACATATAATTTTTAAGACTAATGAAATAAATATTATGCGGTAAAATGAATAAAATAATTATAATAATAATTTTTGATTGAATATAAATATATAGGAAAGATATTCTAATTGAATAGTCTAATATTAAATTAATTGATAATCGTATAATTAAAAAGGTTTTCTTGTTATTCCACTCAAAACTATTGATTAATATCAACAGAATAAGTATAATAGTATATACAACATTAAATCGATATTTGGGTGTCCACATGGGGATTGATGGTACATAGATTGTCAAAAGAATCATATAGGACCATAATAAAAAAAATGAACATTTATCCTCCATGGATGAAGTTGTTATAGATAATCAATAGTTTACAGACATAGACAAAGACACACACACACACACACACACACACACACACATATATATATATATAACAAGGCAATGAGATATTCACTAACCTGTTAAACACCTAGAAAATAGAATTCTTACAGGAATTAGTGTCTTCTTTATGGAGGGAAAATATTGGTACGTCTAAGTGTATGATAAAAATTGTAGAATTATTTTATATTGTGGAAACCAGACACCTAGAATGTTTATTAATACATATGTGTTCATGTAGCTTTCCTATGATATAAAATAATGTCCATACACACATTAAAGGGTTCTTCTAACTATCTTGGAGTAATAAAAGAAAAAGATAAACCTGTTTTCTTTAAGGGAAAATGGAAATATATTGATAAAATAATAATTTGATTCAATGTAGTAATATGGATTATTTTAATGTGTTTTCAAGAATAAGAGCATGGTAAATCCACTATAGAAAAAAATGCACATATTTCAATTACAAGGGGGCGATGATAGAAAGAGATTGAGTTATAAATGTATTACATTGTGAAGCGTAAAATAATTTCCTTCAATTAGTGTCATGAATTAAGGTAAAATAAATATTTAAATGATTTTAAAAACCCAATTAACAAGAGGAATCAATTTATAAAGGAATTTATTTTTATCCTATAAAGTATCCCACTACATTTTATGGACTCTTTTTGTTTAATTATTTTTTAAAATAATTGTTTCTAATTGATTTATTTCATAGCCGAGTCTACAACATTACTGCATATGCATTTAAAAAAGAAGACATTTATTGTCAATATATGTCACACATTTTGAGGTATAATTCCATGGAAATAAACATTCATTAAATATTGCTTCAAAACATAATAGTCGAGTGATTTTAGTCCTAGTAACCTCAAATTAGTCATTGAAATAACATAATTGATATTTTATTAATACCCTTACAGTTTTTTTACACTATTTTTGAAATTGAATGATTTCCATTTTGCTGGTCTGGAAAGTGTGTAAGCTGGTAGAGGAAGAAAAATCCCATTTTTACCCTTCAATGATGCCAACTCTGTCCTAATTTCCATTTCAATTATGTCTAGTTTATCCATGATTCCATATTTAATTATTCCATGAACTATTATTAACATCTAAATAACACTATCAAGTACTTTTTTATCTACATGCGTTATATTAAAAAACCTTCTAACATAGAAAAAATTCCAATGTAGAAATTTAAAGAAAACTGTTCTCTTATTCCAACAATATTTTGTAACTATTTCTTAAAATGGTTTATCAAAAACTACATCAATATCATTTATAATATTTTACAATTTAGCACCCATTATTGGAGATGGTGTTTACCATTACCGATATTCCTATCAAATATTATTTTCGTAGACCCATATTTTCTCATCGAGGTAAATATTTCAATTGTACTAAAAATAATGTCTTCGAGAAATGTACCTACTAAAATGAGTATGTGAATATTTCACAAATGGGACACACCAACATTCCATTAATTTTATAGCCTAATAAATTTCAATATGCAGGGAAGTCATTTATCATTCCCTACAACCTAAAACTCAATGTGAATTGTTCACTTTTATGATAATTATACCTTGAAACACTTTTATCCCACATCAATTTTTGATCATATATTAATGGAACCAAATAGTCATTAATATCATTACTAGGTTACATTGGTCTATGTATAATTAGATACAACATAATGTATTTTTTCTCCATCAATAACCATGGAGAAAAATTATCATTTAACAACATGATGGGACATGTACTTTGAGTACTAATATTTACCCCAAAAAGATTTATTCCATCTGTAGATAACACAATATGATATTTTTTCAGCTCATTTCTAAATTCTAGATACTCATAATCACTTCTCATTAACTAAGGAGAATAGGCTGGATGATGCTACTACCCAACATCAATTATTTATCTGCATTCCATTTTAATTGTATTGCAGATTCATAACACCCATATAGTCTTCTAAATCATGTAATGATAGGAAATTCCTATATATATTTAATGAAACCTGATTCATTTTTCTTGTATTTATTTTTTCCACACATTGGGAATTTTATGAGTCATTAACGGTCCATAAGAAACAATATAAAATCAATTTTATGTGCATTAATTTGTTCAAATATCATTACCATTGAAAGTAGCATTCGTTTAATATCATATTATTGGATTTTTAGAATATTATCTTCTAGTAGCATGTCACTCAGGAGACCAATTAATTATGTAAATCTAGTTTCACTCCATGTGTTCCAAGCTTCCAAATTATATAACTTCATAACATATGATAATGGTGTGTTTTTAGAACAACTGATATACAATGGTTTCATGGAAAATCTATTTAACAACTCAAAAATCCTTTCAAAATCATAAAAGTTATCTTCAATTTCTATTTCCATTTCATCCATTTGACCTCCATCATAATTTAAACTGGTATTAAAATTAAATGATCCATAAACTATATTATGATCCCAATAGGATTCCACATTCAGTTTTTCCCTGCGTAGAGTCTAATATTTATAGCTCTAAAATAATCTATTACAAATTAAATGTTCTTCCAACCAATCTATAATAATTTTTCATGAATAAAAATAACAAAAACATTTATAGATGTTTAGATATGGGTTGTATGCATGATCTCATGAAAACATGATGAATTCTTTAACTCTATCTTTATACTCTTTTGTCAAATAATTATCATGCATCAATTTTCAATTTATATCAATCATATTGGATTTAATAAAAGTACAATATTACTCGGTAAATAAAAAATTAGACATATGATATTCATTATCAAAGGTAGGTGTCATATTCAATTATAAAAATGGAAACTCAATATTTTATTTTTGTTAAAAAAATTAGTATTTTGAAGAAAATGCTTAATTTAATTTAAGAAAATAATTACTCCACTATTGCAGGTGTTATCCTATGAATTCATTCAATGTTGCAAGGTTTAGATAACCCATCCTCATCATGTAATCTCCTTGACATTTATCATTTCATTTTATTGTTTTACATATCCATCATCTCTTGTGGACATTTACCTATGTTGGTTGAAATACTCTCATCATTAGTCATCCATTGGATAACTGATGCACTACTAGAATGTTGGTTTTTACCAACACTTCCTTAGCAATGGTTTCATAAAACAGTTGGTAAAGAAGGGTTTTACCAACGGTTTCCTACAATCGTTCGTAAATAACCTCCTAATCAAACATTAACAATGGTTTAAATATAACCGTTGGTAAAATGATGGCTTGTGGGACCTTTTACCAACGGTTCTAATGAATCGTTGGTATAAGTGTGGCACCAAAATTTTTACCCACGGTTTTTAAAAACCATTGGTAAAAGTGTCCCCAAAAATTAAAAGCAGCCCCTCTTCTCTCTCATTCGCGAGACAAAACCCTAAATCGCAGCTCTCCCCCCAAATTTATAGAATCCCCCTCTCTCTCAGCGATCTAGGAGTTCCATAAGCTTTCTCTTCATCCATTCCATAAAAGATGCTGAATCTCCTACTGAATCTCCATCTGTCCCATCCCAAATTAGGTATTTTCTTAAGTGGTACTTTATTTTTATTAAAATTTATCTTATCTTTCAGTTTTTAGTTTTTATTTTGATGTGTCTATGTTTTTTATTATATTTTAATTTAAAATAGAATATCTTCATTCGAATCCATTTAATTAGTTAAATCTTAAACCCTCCATCGAATATAAAGCAATTTTTTCTCCAGAACCATAGAAAACCATTTTAGATTTTTTATTTGTTTCTTTAATTTATCATACCATTATATTAAAATTTTATATAAATAGAAAAGATATTTATAGACCTCTCGATGGTCACCTACATGAATTGTATCTCACAAATTGTTCGGGATGTCATTTGGTACTAGGATAGACTACATGATTATATGTTTAGAGAAGGGGAATCACCATCTTACAGATGCATGACTACTCTCATGACATAGGATGAATCATGTAAAAGATGATCGGGTTTTAGCTCAAGAAGCTAGGTTGATTTTTTTGTATTTATTGAGTCTCTTGTATAGTACTACTTCATAGTAGTTATAACTATGTTTTTCTTCTAGATACATGACATATATTACCATCATTTGGTTTATGATTTTGTTATTAGTTGGTATTACTGATTTGGTTATTTTCATCCATTTCTAATATTTTTCCATTGTTATCTTCCTTCAAGTTTTAAACTGATAATATTAAAATTGTGAAACTTAGGTAATGTGGGAATAGTCTCCCCCCAGACACACCAAAGGCTCTAACTAATATTCAATAACATTTTGAATTTTGGTAGATGTGCTTCAGGCCATGTGGCCATCTGAGTTTGGGTCACTAATGAGTGGAATACTGGTTTGGGACGTCAAAATTCCTCGATATCCTTTTTATAGGTGTATCTAAATAAGAATGCACTGAATGAACCATCCATCCTGATCTGAAAAATTGAAACTAAATCATGTTTCTAGGTTATACCTATGACATAAGTGTCACCTCCTTCTTTGAACCACACGTACCATCTATTCCATAATTGACCTAATCATGGCTAGGCATGGACATTCTCTACATACCTCTAGGTTTCAATCTGATGTAATAATGTGCTCCAAGTCATTAGGGGTGGTAAAATAAATCCACTTATTATGAAAATCAATGTGATATTTATAATATGTAAATTGTCTTGTACCAAAAATAACATCAACATTCTTAATATATTTAATCATGATATACCATTGATGTCTATAACATATAACCACTACAAGAAACATTGGTAATTTCCAATAATGATCCATCCTCTTATAAAGGATTATAGTATGGACATAACAAATAAGGGGAAAATATATCAAGAACCACAAAAAAGAAAAAATGAGACTATAAATAAATGAATTTGAAGATCGAGTGGTACATTAGGGAACTGATAGCATTAATATAATCAAATTTATAACTATACCTATTGAAGGTCCCTCTCCAAAATAAATTGGGACATGATGCAATAAATACACCCTACCAACCTATGATCTATGGACCCAAACATAGGATACTTTAATCCATGGTTATGGTGAAACATTATGAGGCCATAACTACTTTAGATGTGACCCTCATCCTACTCCTCATCCTGATCTCCATGAAGAAGTAAAAGTATAAAACTCTTGTACTTCAAACAAGACCCTTAAGGATTATGTATTCCTTGATCCACATCCAATATCTTATTGGGAAATCCTTGAATATAGGCATCAAAAATTCTATATCTTATATTCTTATATACACTATATATTTTTGTGTTTCTTAATATGATCCTCATATAGAGTAGTGTGTCAGTTATGATTTTATATAAAGTAAACAATTCTCTTTTACCTAAATATTTGTTTTGATTGAACTTAAATGTTATTGAATTTATTTGAAATGGCTTATTGCAATTTTTTATAGAATATACAGCAGTTGGATGTATGAAACTGATCGGATTTCAACCGATTTTCAGAATAATTTGAATAGATTTTTAGATTTTTCATTTGATAAGGCTTTAGAGAGAGGCCGTATACAGTTCCCATGTTCTAATTGTGTTGGATGACCTTTGTTGAGTCATGAAGAAGTTAGATATAATATAACCAAATATGGTTTCCAAACAAACTGTTATGTGTGGTATCACAATGGAGAGAAAATGTAATCTCAAAATATTGATGATCCAAATAATAAGACTGAATTGGATAGTTTGAAATATGATCAGTTTCCATTTATTTGATATCATGAGATGGAAAGGATGTCCATCCAACAAGATTTCGATAAAATATCACACCATGCATCCAATGAAAATGACGAGGTTGATAGGGACAAAAAATTGAATGACGTTGCGACGACTCTAGTATATCGGTAATGTGGTAAAATGAAAAAGATGGAATTTTGATTTCAATCGATTCATGGGAAAACTATTTATGGGATTTCAAATACTACAATCGATTACATTCTTACCTTCTGGAAGGACATACTTCAAAATGATGCAGATATTCCCTCAAAACACTATATGGCATGGAAGTGAGTTTATGAACTTGGATTCCCAAAAACAAATCACGCTTCCCAAAATGATTACAGCTTATTTTGGGAGGAATCTACTAAAATAAATGATTGTATCAAATGTGGAACCTCCTGATTGAAGCCAAATAATTATGTAACACCATTTAATGTGCCACAAAAAATAATATGGCACTCTCCATTGATCCCCAAATTACAGAAAATATTCATGTCTGATGAAATATCAATAAAAATGCGATGGAATGACACCGAGAGAAAAAAGAATAATGAAGAGTTGGTTCACCCTGAAGATAGATATTCCTAGAAGAGATTTGTTATTCAATATCCTGAATTTGTAGCCAACATGAATAATGTGAGATTGGTTCTTTCATGTGATGGTTTTAATCCATTTGGGAAGATTCTTACATCGCACATCACATGGTCGATTTTCATACACATTTATAACCTTACCCCACTGTTGTGTATGAAAAATCCGTACATTTTCTTGAGTATACTGATATCTAGCCCTTATGATCCTGGAAATGATATAGATGTATCAATGAAACCTTTAATAAAAGAGTTTAAACTTATTTGGAATGTGTTTGTGCCCACATACATTTCATGTTCGAAAGACATATTTCAGATGTGTGTTGTGCTTATGTGGATGATCAATAATTTTCCTGCTTATGAAATGATGTCTGGAAGGAGCACAAAAGGAAAATTGTCATGTTCTGTTTGTATGAAGAATACTCGATCGAGAAAACTGAAATATCATCATAGTTTTAGTTTAAGGGGACATCAATGATTATTTCCAATGAACCATCCATATACAAGAAATCGTTGAAGATTTTACAATACCATAGTGACTGACGATCCACCTCAGCATATGTCTGGATCTGATGAGATTAATGAATTGAATGATTTTAGTTATTAAATTGGTAAGGTTGTAATGAAATCTAGAAAGAGGAAAAATGTTTCCAATGATACTTGTTACAATTAGAAAGAGAATAGTATATTCTTTGATTTGTTGTATTGGTCAAAAAACTTGTTACGTCATTGCTTAGAAGTAATACACATTGAAAAGAATATATGTGAAATGTTGTTTTCGATTCTTCTAAATGAAAAGGGGAAGACAGAAGATGATTTACGATCATGACATGAGTCGGTAGAATGAGGGATCATACTAGAATTGCAACATGTTTGTATCGGTGAAAATAAATGGAAAGTTCCATGTGCTTCATATGTGATGACACCTACTGTAAAAAATATATTTTTGGATGTACTAGAGAGAATTAAAGTTCTGGATGGCTATTCTTGCAATATATCCAAATAGTTCAACATAAAAGAGTTCAATCTGAAATCATTGAAGACTCATGATTATCACATCCTTTTGCATGAGTTGATTCCAATAGAAACCCGTCATCTCTTGTCCAATAATTTAAGAGTGTCAGTTATTTAGTTCTGCTATTTGTTTAGAGATAATTTTTCTAAGAATTTTTCGAAATCCTTCATGAAAATACTCTTGGCAGAGACACCATTAATTTTGTGTGAGATAGTGAAAATATTCCCTCCATAATTGTTTACATGCATGTTGCATCTGAATGTCCATCTTCTAACTGAAATACTTCTTGGAGGACCCGTTGCTTTCTGTTTGATGTATCCAACTGAAATAAACATGTACAAATTAAAATCATATGTTTGGAACATGAATTATCCCGACGGCTCTATTTTGAATGGTTACTTGGCTCAAGAATGTAGGGATTTCTGGTCAATGTATTGCTCTGATCTTACTACAAGAATAAACAGAACAGTGAGAAATGAAGATGAACAGTATGAGGAAATTGAACCCAGTTTTCTTTCATTTCCTCAGACAGGATGAATTTCGGGATCATATACATTGACGCCATTAAACCTTGAATAGTGAGATATGGAACATCACATAGTGTTGTTCAACTGTGATTTGTTCGATCAGTATATCATGTAAGTAAATTGTACATGTATCTCTTATCTTATCTCTTGTAATTTTAAAATTTTTTTAAACAATTATAATTTTTATTTAGAGGGAACATAATGAATTGATATATAGAAATCATCGTTCTTTATATTTTAGAAAGAATAGAGACTTTTCATAGAAAAGGGTTTTCTACTTGGTTGAAATTGCAGGTAAAAATATTTCTGTAACAACCAAATAGAAGTAATATTTAATTAAGTTTACTATCTATTTATATTTTAGGTATCGAGTTTGCCTGCAGACTCTGTTTCTGAGGAAATAAGAGCATTAGCTATTGGTCATAATACCATGGTTTGTTCTTGTAAATCACTTGTGATCAATGGATACAAATTTATTATCACTGAACGTGCAAGGAACATGAGAACACAGCATGATGGTGTTATTCTAACTACCACAATAGACTATTATGCTAGTTCATTGTATAATACACATCGTTCTGAAAATGTATCTTATTATGGAGTCATGGAGAAAATAATAATGTTGGATTATTACTCGCATAGTCGATTCATGATTATGAAATGTCAATGGCATGATTCAATGATGAGAAAAGGAATCTTTATTTATGATTGTGGATTTCGAGTTATTGACATGACTCACACTCTTCCCAACAATGAACCATATGTATTGGAATCAATGGTGAAACATGTTTTTTTTCAAAGATCATCGTCATCCTAAATTTGGTGTAATTATTGAACTGAATCCCAATCATGTTTTTGATTATGGTGATGATTAAGTTGACACTATCCCTATAGAAATTTGAAGCAATCTGTTTATTACTTATGATGACTCCAATAGCTCAATTTTCATAGTTGATTGTTAACCCAATGTTGTGGTGGGAAATATATAGAACCATACAGTAGTGTTCTCACATACATGGTTCACCTACATCATTCAGAGTGTGTATCATAGTACTTACCTTCAAACCACCATAAATATTTTGATTCTTAATGTTTTTTTATCACAATGGTTTTTCTATATTTTTTTTGGTTACACATTTGTTATCTATTTATAATTACATCCTTATTAGTTTTCATTGTTGGAAATGACTCCCATTAAAGAGATGCACTGGAAAAAGATGAAAAAATTAATCATCGCATGACACCGATGGGAATTCCTCCACTCATCCATATTGTGATTTTTTTTCAAATATATATATTTCATTTAATTATAATATCATGTGTCTACTTTTTTGTTAAAATTTTCATTAGGATCCAGCCCCTAGACGAGAGATATCTGATGAGGAGCCTGATATTGCTCCTAGTATAGTGGCTAGTTGAAGGAGGGGGTGGTGTCAGAGTTAGACAATCATTTGGTGGTCCAGGTAATGAGGCTGGTGGTATGAGGTCTCATAGTGATGGAGTTAGACGATCCACTGGTCGTACCCGATTGGACTATGCCCCTACCATGGGCGTATCTTCTATGCCCCACTTTGTTCCTGGTGTGTCTTTAGGGACACACGAGTTATTTAGTCCTCCGATGTTTATAATACCAGTTGGCCAGATGTATTTTCCATCATCTTTTGCTTCTGGTTCATTATATCAAAGCTATTATATTCCAACATCTTCAACTCCTTCTCCGATATAGTATATGGCTGAGGAGCATACACTGAGGGACACTACACCAGTATAGGATATTCCTTCAGCTTCTGCACATCTAGTGACACCCATTTTTCCGACTACCACAACTATATTTATATAACTCTAACAAATTTTTATACCAAAATTTATTTTTATTATAACTTTTAATGATATTTTTTTATTTAATAATATATTCACCTACTCATAGGAGGTGGGGGAGGGGGCATACTCGCTTGCATGAGGTATGGAACCACAAACATAGTTGATTGTTGAATAAAATGATGATGGAAGGATGATTGATAAACTTGGGCAACAATGTAAGGTTTTTTTGTAAACGCTAGCCAAATACTCTGACATCATTCCAGTCAGCCCTCTCTCTTGGAGACATCTACCACACGATGACAAGGATAATGCGTGGACACAAATATGGGAAAAAATATATTGGATTTAATGTAGAATTAATTTTTATTTATATGAATAAATTTATTGGGTGTCATCTTCAGTTAAACTTCCCTGATGGTGAGGGTGCACGACCATCACATTTAAAGGAGCTAATAGAGAATTGGAGATCTTATAAGAAAGAGTTGTTTAATGCCTTGTGTGATAGAGTGGGCATGAGGTTGGAGACAGTACCTATCAATGATGACCACACGATAGAGAAATATCAACAAATGATTACCCATTGGGTGACATCCGAATTTAATGTATTAATCCCATTTGAGGTATGTAAATTAAACTTTTAATATTTTTCATTAATATTTTCCTATTTATTATTAATCATTATTTAGAAATTTTCTGAAAAAATAGAATAAACATTGATTCAAAGCAATACATCTACACTTTGGGAGAACTACTATGTCAGATCATGAGAGGCAGTTGGTACGATATAGTTGTTTATTATTTTTCTTTAGGACTTTCCGTTTTTATTGTTTCATAATTAAATTATTTGATTTTTTGAATATGGAATATATGATTATACATGCACTTAATATTGTTTCAATGTCATTACAGAAGCAAATAGTTATTATTTAAGGACGTCTTCCTCGAGAAAAATTGTTTTGCTCAAGTAGAAGGAAAAAAAATGGAACTGCGGTTATTGAACAAACACAAGAAAATATTGTATGTTATAATATGTTTATTTAAAAGTTTAAAATCTATTTTGAAATTGTATAGTCAATTAATATTTTTAATAGGATTCTTTAGAGGCCCTTGATTCACAGGAGCCTGAAAAATTTGGGCCACACGATCATTTATATCAGGTTTTGGGAGATGAGCACTCTGGTCGAGTATATTGCCGACTTGGTAAGAATATTGTCCTGACGAGGTATTGGTCCTCTCCAGGTATCCATTCTAGTACCACTGAGTTGGAACAGGTCAAGGAGCATGCAAGACAGTCTGATAATAGGGTCATAGAGTTGGAAGAACATGTTCAAACGAGGGTGAAAGAATTTGTGAAACTGATCAAAGATTTATCTACATCCCTTCCACTCGAGGCCATCATAGATTGTCAGGCATATATTTCTTCGATGTGTGCATTATCCAATGCACCGAGATATAGTTCTAGTGTCAGTCGAGATGATGATGTTCTTAGTGACGACGATGATGCTGAAGAGGAAGATGTTGTAGATGATGATGATGCCAAGATTGGGGGGGGATGATGGTGAGGGTGAGGGTGAGGTGAGGATGAGGACGAGGGAGAGGATGGGGCTGAGGATGATCACGTGGACGGTGACAAGGAAAATGACATGGATAAAGATGTCGGTGAGGTTGAGGTTGATGATGACAGTGGTGATGGTGTTGGTCATCAGGGGCAGATTGATCCATTACATTTTTTACTTATATTTATGATATTTGATTTTTGATTTAATATAGATTTTTAATTATACTTCAATGCCTAGCACACCTTTCACACACCCATCATATCCCCCTCCCTCCTCCCTGGACCCCAAACAACACCCTAGATAACCCCACAGACAGCCCCACCACCCTCGGCCATGGACCCCGGACCGCCCCTCGGACAGCCCCCACCCGCCTCCCTGGACCCCAGATAGCCCCCCTAATGCCCCCCGGACAGCCCCTCCAATAGCCCCCCTAGACCCCGTACAACCCCCCAGACAGAATTGTTCTCAAATAAATTTTTACCACCCATTGATGGTGAAGTTAAAGATGAGTTATTTTAAATGGGTAGACTATAAGAACATGGTGTTTTCACTCTGATATGGATAATTTTGAATTCATTATAACTCTTTATTTTTGACCAAATATGGAAGACTAATGATGTTATAATGGTTTATGGGGCTTATGGGGATTGTTCGTAGCTCGGAACCCCGGTCGGTGTAGAAAAAAACTATACCTCACAGTTAGTAAAAAAATTAATTCTATACTAAAAGGTATCTACCAACCATATAGGGATATATATTAGAAGCAATGTGCCTAATTTTCCCTATCCATGCAGTAGGGGATTGACATAATGCACAATGTCTATAGTTTTAGTATAACATATCATCACTGTTATTGCACAATTCTCCAAACTGGAATATGAAAAACTAAGAAAACTCATTCATATTGTGTTGATACTTCAGGAAAACAATCCATAATTCATATGTCATGCCTATGAGTCTTCCCCGCCTTAATCTGAGGCATGGGGTGGCCGATATCACTCAAAGTGTCTCTCTTCTGTTTAAAATGGACACGCTTTAAGTAAACGAACTGGCATACGGAAAACCAACCAAACGTACTGGGACTGTGTTGATAGTTTAGGAAAATGATCCTTGGGTCATATGGGACTGGTACGACTCAACCCCGCCTCAATATGAGGCACAATGTGACCGGTACATTCAATGTTTCTAACTTTTATTTGAAATGGAAAACATTTTGAATGAAAACAACAACTGACATACAGAAAAAAAATCAAACATATTCAGATTCTGTTGATACTTTAGAAAAATGATCCATGGGACATTTTTGACGTGTAGGAGTCATCCCCGCATTAATTCAAGTCATGGTGCGGTTGGTACCACTCAAAGTTTCTCACCTTAATTTAAAATGATCAACATTTTAAGTGAAAACAACAACTAGCATACAGAAAACCAACCAAACACATTCAGGTTGTGTTGATAATTTCTTAAAATGATCCATGGGATATTTGTGACATGTACGAGTCAAACCTACATCAATCTAGGGCACGTTGTTGCCAGTACAACTCTAAGTGTCTCTCTTTTGATTAAAATGGACAATTTTTTAAGTAGAAACAACTGGCATATAGAAAACCAAAAAAACATATTTGGATTGTGTTGTTACTTTAGGGAAATGATACATGGTACATTATTGACATGTAGGAGTCAACCACGCATCAATCCGAGGTGCGGTGTGGCTGATACCCTCTAAATGTATCTCTTTTGTTCAAAATGGACATTATTTTAAGTGAAAACAACAACTTGCATACGAAAAACCAACCAAACACATTTTGATTTTGTTGATACTTTTGGAAAAAAACCCATGGGTCATTTTTGACATGTTCGAGTCAACCCAGTATCAATATGAGGCACGAAGTGGCCGGTACCACTCTAAAAGTCACTCTTTTGTTTAAAATGGACAACATTTTAAGTGAAAACAGCAACTGGAATACGGAAAACTGACCAAACACATTTGGATTGTGTTGATACTTTATAAAAACGATCCATGAGTCATATGTGACGTGTGAAAGTCAATCCCACATCAATCTGATGCACGGTGTGGCTGGTATTACTCTAAGTGTCTCTCTTTTGATTAAAATGGACACTATTTTATGTAAAAGCAACTAACATACAGAAAACTGACCAACCATATTCATATTATGTTGATGCTTTAGAACAACAATCCATGCTTCATTTATGACATATACAAGTCAACAGAGCCTCAATCTGAGGTGCGGTGTGGCCGGTACCCCTCAAAGTGTTTCACTTTTATTTGAAATGGACAACATTTTAAGTGAAAACAACAACTAACTTATGGAAAACCAACCAAACGCATTCAGATCATCTTTATACTTATGAAAATGATACATGGTCCATTTTTGACATGTACTAGTCAACCCCACATCAATCAGAGGCATAGTGTGGCCGGTACGACTCTAAATGTATCTCTTTTGTTTTAAATGAACATCATTTTAAGTGAAAACAACAAATATCATACATAACATGGACCAAACGTATTCTAATTCTGTTGATACTTTAGAAAAATAATCCAGGAGTCATTTTTGATCTGAAAGAGTCAACCACCCCTCAATCCGAGGTGCGGTGTGGCTGGTACCACTCATAGTGTCTCAGCTTTATTTTAAATGATCAACATTTTAAATGAAAACCACAACTGGCATAAAGAAAAATGACCAAACACATTAGGAATGTGTTTATACATCATGAAAATGATGCATTGGTCACTTGTGATGTTTACGAGTCATCCCCACCTAAATTCGAGGCACGGTGTGGCCGGTAACACTCCATGTGTCTCTCCTTTGTTTAAAATGGACACTGTTTTATGTAAAAAAACTGACATATAGAAAACCGACCAAATGTATTAGGATTGTGTTGATACATTATAACAAAAATTTATGGGTCATTTATGAAGTGTACAAGTCATCCGAGCCTCAATCTTTGGCCCAGTGTGGCCGGTACCACTCAAAGTGTCTCACTTTTATTTGAAATAGACAACATTTTAAGTGAAAACTAAAACTGGCATACAGAAAACCAGCCAAACGCATTCATATTATATTAATATGTTAGGAAAACGATCCATGGGTCATATTTGACGTGTAAGAATCAACCCTGCCTCAATCTGTGGCATGGTGTGGCCGGTATCACTCTATCTATATAACTTTTGTTTAAAATGAACATCATTTTAGTTAAAACAACTTTCATACAATAAACCGACCAAACGTATTTGGATTGTGTTGATACTTTAGCACAATGATCCATGGTCCAGCCTCACAAAATCCACTTCTCATATGAGGAACTACAACCCCTATTATAAAACACATGATGTTTATTACGCCAAGGACATCTATATTCCGTAAGTCACACAAGCTCATTGATACAATCCCATTATCATTATCAGTAAGTTAAAATACACCCTTCCCAAAAAATGGGACATTATATTTGTTTTTGGTTGAATTCATTTATTCATTTCATTATTTTTGGTTATTAGCTTATTATTTCTGAATTCAATCATGTATGTGTTATAAAAATTCCATTTTGTATCTATTCTTAATTCTGTATCACATATAAATACATATTTAGTTTTTAATGTATTGTATTCAAAATTCATTATAAAATTATGTATCCTCATAATTATAAGTTTTTAAGTATGTTTCCTTATTATGTATTGTATTGTATTATGCATTTACTAATGTACAATTCACATAGCATCACATAGAGCATGTTGTTGTGTGAATTGTACAACGAAGCCTATACCAACGGTTTTAAACCTTTGGTATAGGATATGTATGTACTTTTTTACTAATGGTTTAAAATGATGGTATAGTGGGGAATGGTTATAAGAACTCTATACCAATGGTTTATATAAAACTATTGGTATAAAGTAGACTTCATTGCATAAACCAGCAGTTTATCTCAAACCATTGGTATATGTCTATTGTCACAGCTTACATAGCTACGGTTTCTAAAACCGTAGGGATAATTTTTAGCAACAGTTCTCCACCCTATACCAATGGTTTTCAATAGTTGGTATACCTTTCATTTATAGTAGTGATGATCAGAGTAGTACAAGAAACATAAAATATATGACAGATGAGTTTAAATTGATGTACAATCCTATGGAATTATTACATTTAAAATTAATGATATATAAATTATTTGAAAAAATCTCAACACTCTTGGGATTCCATATCATCGCACCAACTCATTCAATGGATTATAGGTTGGTCATCACATCACATCTACCCATATGAAGTGTTCTAGGGTGGCCATATATTATAAATTTACCAATCCATGAGATTTTGGGGAGGTCTATACGGATGTTTTCATAATGAAATAGTACACAACAATAAGATATACGACAAACAAAAGAGAAATCACCAAAACCCTTGCAACGTATATCACAAACACATTTAAAAAACATACAGACATATATATATATATATATCTCATAGAATTTATAATACACATAATTGAAAATAAAAAATCTCATTAAAAAAATTAATGATAATAAATATAATCCCTTCCTAATTTTAAAATCCAGAAACCTAATTTCTGAAGAAATTATTATAAAATCACCCTTACATTATATGTTCTAAAAAAATATTAAAACATAAAACGCTATGAATTTAAAAATATAAATACATATAATTAACAAAAATTGATAAAAAATATATATAACCATTTTATTATAATATCATAATATTGTAAAATAAATACAACCCCATAATAATTTAACAAATAGAGATCCATTGAGATTAAATAAAGATGGAATCATCGTTACTAAGATTTCCCTTAAAATGAAAAAACACAATTCCGAGAAATTTACTTTTTAAGGAAGACCCTTAATCCAGAATATTAAAACAGAATTTAAATTAACAAATTCCCTTACATGAATTGCATAAAAGTAGTTTCTGATGTTTCTTCGCTCCATCAGCAGACTAAGAATTAGTTTGCTAACTCATTTTGGTCATTCATTAAAGGTTTTTGTATCCAAAACATATTTTATTTATATAGTGGTATAAATATTTATTTAATTATTATATCTGTGGACTATAGATTATTCTTTATGATTTAAAATCAGTGAAATTTTTTTGATTGAAGTAAAATTTGAGATATATATGTAGTCAAAGAATAAATGTGATTAAAAACAACAATTTAAAAATACCAAAAAAAGATATCGAAATATGTAGAAAAGATAACAACGGATCAAAAACAAAGATGTATATTCATAATCTAAATGAAATAATGTATATAATGACCAGAAAAAAATAACTAATGACATTGTAAAAGTTGAAATAAAAAATGAAACGACAAATACTGAATGAAAATCAGAACCTACAAATGAAAACACAAGCCTACCTCACTAGTTTGAAGAGAATATGGGACCCTTAGATCTAGATATTGATTTTTTTCATAACAAATCCTCAATTAATGTGAACACTAGATGTCAGATAATGTTTGAGAAACTTGAGACAGTCGAGTAGGTTTGTGTGATTCGAGAATCAATTCTCCGAGGAGGAGCATCAGTAGTGGGTGACATCCACGGAAAGATTTTGATATCACGATGGGATCAAAACTAGTAAGGTTTTTTTGAAAAAGATCAAGACACTTTTATCATGTTGTTCAAAAATGGGTGGATAAAGAGTCTAATTTATCTCGCATTTTTAGCACTAATAAAACCTCAACTTTATCATCACTAAAAAACATTGATAAAGGGGTTATAATTATAATAATAAACAAATGGATATATATATATAATAAACATAATTAATATAAATAAATATAAATATTGTAAATGAATTCTTTATTTAAATATATTTATTTTCATTTTATAATTATTTAAATATATATATATTTATTTATAATTATATAAATTTTATTAATAAATAATATTTATATCATTATATATATTTATATAATTATATATTTAATAGGTAAATATAAATATAGATATGGTAAATATATTCTTCACGTATGTGTATTGTTTATACATTTAATAATTATTTATATACATATTTATTAATCTACAATTATTGGTTTATAATTATATAAATAATTATTTTTAAATAATTATTTATAATAATTAACTATTAATGTTACAAATATTTCATTTAAATTTATACATATATTTAATTAAAATATTTTTTAAAAAATATTTTTTAGAATTATTTATGAATCTCTAATTTCAAGTGCATGTATGTTAAAAATTACCGAAATTTAATAAATTAAAAATATATACACTTTAACAAAATTGAAAAAATGGATATGTTTTGTGTGTGTGTATTGAATATAAAAAATGAACTAATTACATATATGTGAAATCAATATAACAAACATTTGGTCGTAGTAAAATTGAAAAATCGAACGACATTATATTATATGCACATAACTCTATGCAATTAGTTAGTAATTTTAATTCATATTAATTTTAAATTATAAACCATTATTTATTAAATATATTACTATTTAATTTAAAGAAGATATATATTTTTTAATATATATTTCATACTTATATACATTAATATATATATATATATATTCAGTATATACTATTTGTTAACATTATTAATAATCATCCAATTAAAAAGATTCTTATCATTTTTTTTCAAATTACTTATTTTAATTTTAATGTGGTCAATTTTGAATTTTCATATATATATATATTTAATACATTCCATTTTTTAGTTTTTATAATATATATATATATAGTATAATAAATTTATTCAATTATTTCAATAATTATTTAACTAATATATTTTGTAATACTTTTTAAAAAACTCATATTTAATTTTATTTTTTTTAATTATTTCATTTTATTTATTGGACCATTATCAAAAATAAAATGTGCTAATAAAATATTACTTTATGAACACTAAAAATATAGCATTGATAAATGGTACCATTTATTAATGTTATAAATACTACTCTGATAAAAGGTACCCTTTATCAGTGCTAAAAATAAATCATAGATTAAGGGTACCCTTTATCAGCAGTAAAAATAAAGCTCTAATCAATGGAACATTTATCAAGTGTAATGAAATAATAAATAAAGTGTTTAAATTTTCAACTCTTTCATTAGCACTGCTAAATATTCAATTTATCATCATTTCTCTAGCACTACTAAATAAAAATTCTCTTATACCACTATTTTTAGTAGTGTGTGACCACATAAGAAAACAATATTCCATGACCCATTTAGCCACTTACCAAAAATTTAGTTATAAATATATTTTTTCTAGTTTTACATACAATTCAAAATTAGGTATTCCCTTTTATAATTCGTGAATAAACAGAATCACTTATTGTTAATTTTTCTTTCCTTGTAATTTTCTAACCAAAACACTAACATTTGAACAACTTTGAAACCCCATCTTTAGATATTTTAAACCTAAATGGTTTTTTAGACACCATCTAAAACCGTTTAAAAAGGAAACTAATCTAAGAAAAAGGTTAGATAATGATATACATTTTAAGTATATACTTCCTTAAAATAATTTCCAGAATCAATATATAATGAATTCATGGGATTTTACTGGGGTAAAATAGTAAGACACACGACACTGATAAATCAATAAATCAGGATATGTGAACAAATCAAGTATGGGTTAAATAAAAAATCATATTGGATAAAAATATGTAATATAACT
Source organism: Viscum album (assembly GCA_963277665.1). Taxonomy (NCBI): domain Eukaryota; kingdom Viridiplantae; phylum Streptophyta; class Magnoliopsida; order Santalales; family Viscaceae; genus Viscum; species Viscum album. Next base: position 1,560,944,957 of record OY728146.1, read on the forward strand.
ACAGTCTCCTAAATCATCCCAAATGGATCTAGTGTAATGGGTTAATCCATTAGTCTCTAGAAATAGTGACATGAAATATTGGCAAGGAAGCTTGGTAGACACTGCTGAACATGTCACATCTTGGGTAGTGTTATCGGACTAACTCGAAATAAATTATCCATGAACTCTATTGTCTATGGGTTCAAATCAAGATATTAGTTCATAGAAACCACTACCATTTATATTCAAACCATCAAGGAGTAATGATACACATACCTAGGTTTTCCATTTCTACATATAAATGGTTGTTCTTCATGGTGGTTACATACTATATTTCTAGTAATCCAATAACATAAAAAATAGAGGTATAATATCCATAGATAAATAAGAGATATCATTATTAATTTTCGAACATTTGATATAATCATAACCTCTTACTCCATCGAAAGTGATATCTCCAGACATATACCGATGTATAAGCCACACATTCAAAAAATAAAATTCATGCTCATATTTCTATAGTTCTTACCAATTTCAAATCTATTGGGAATCTAGAGGGTCACAAAAATTCAGTTCTAAACACATTTAATGTTCCAAATAGCTATTTATAAAAAAGGAAATGATTTTCTAGTCATTCCATACACACTAGATTAAAATATCATTTCAATAAAGTTGTAACAAAAATGATCAATAAAGTTTTTCTCCAAATCATTTCAAAACACTTTTCCATAACCAGCATGGTCCATATCATTTCAAAAATTAGTTTAAGTAAATTAATACATTAACAAAAAACACATAGGTTCCAAAAATCCAGTTATGAATTCATTTCATGACTTTGTTATGATCAAACCACTTGTGAAAATTTCACAATATTTAAAAGATTTTTTCAAGTATTTTACCCACACATTTCATTTGAAGAACATATTTTAGTGGCTAAGTAAAAACATTGATAATAATTTATAAAATCTATAACATTATTACAAAAAATAATTCAGACACAATCTATAGTTTACCTCATGAACCAAATGTTGCCAAAAAAAATATATAATACGACACTTTATTTACATTGAAACTTATAATGAATTAAAAATACTTTAAATTGAATGTTCCACTAGAAATTCACAGAAAAAAATAAATGGAATCATTATGGAATCCAAAAAAAATTAATTAAAATAAATTATCCATTTTAAAAATAAAACTGGCAGTTTAAATGGAAATCAGCAAGAACCACCAATAAAATTCCTATTGGAACAATACATGAAAAAGTTAAAAACACTTGAGTCAATTGAAAACCATGATAAAACCTTATAGATGTATGTAATAAACTAAATAAAATATTTTGAAACATTATAAATTCAATGTTTTCTAAAATAATATCGTAGGTTATGGGAATCATACCTCAAATTAATGATTAATTTTCCATAATGTGTTTCATTTATGGGAGTATTTTCTTACAATAATGTGACGATAGATACAAACCCTAGAATCATAAAAACCAAAAAATTAGTCAAGTATGAAACCCCTATGGTTAAAATGGAATTAAATAAGGAAATATGTGGAGAAATATATATGTAAATGTGAAGGGAGGGAAGAAGAGTCTATACCATTGAGATGCGGCCCTAAATCATAAAAATGTTGGAAGAAGTCACTAAAGGAGAAACTGGTGGGGAGTTGGAGCTGCACTCATAGGCGGATGATGGGCCAATGTTTTGTTTATGGGGTTCAAATTATCAAAATATGGGAGGGGAGGTAGGTAAATTTTTAGAAAAAAAATAAAAAAATTTAAAAACAAGTTTTTATTAAGTGGGAAATTCACACGGTTTACCCACAAGTTATAACAAACCATGTAGTGACCATCGAACCTATATGAACTATGAAAAAGGACCCACCATAGTTACTCCTAAGATCTCACTTGTGATACCTAACTATATTGAAACCAAGATAAATGTAACTATCAATTAATTAACATTAAATACATGTGAAACACACACGATTCTAACCACATAGGATAATCGTGAACCCCTTTTAATCATTTCAATTTTAAAATATGAGGCCAAAAAGTTACTAAAACTATTAAAACTCAGAATAAATAATTAAAAAAATGTCAAATAAATAATTAAATAAAACTATTATACATAGAGGGTATGAAATTTCTCCTAATTATAAAGCCTTCTACCCCTAGAAATCCATTCCAATGGATATAATAAAACAAGACACTAAATCATTAAAATTCTGATAAATAGGTTAAAAAATAAGAAACTATTAGAAATAATAATTGGAGAAACCACCAATGATAAATATTCCGCTAGAAAAATTCGGCACATGCTCAAACAGATTCCAAATTCTATAGGTGGAATTAAGCCAGCAACCAAAGTACACTAGGCTCAACTATAACCAAGGCCAACTAGAGTCTCCCCAACAATTATACTATTTATAAAATGGTGGGTAATAAAAAACACACTATTTTGGAGACATAACACTACAAAATAAATCTCCTAGAAGGAACACATTAGGGATCACAAATACTCAATCAACCATACCATCCATCTATATGGTAAGGATTGAAACACCACACTACTCGACAAAAGCACCATGAACTCTTGAACCATCCCAAAGCTCAATGTTTCTCTAACACCCAATTGAAGGAATAAAAGAAAGAAACATCCTAAAACAGGAATACCAAGAATAATTAGAGGACTATCTGAGGTCATCATACCCTCACAAAAACTAGGTAGGATTTCAAACACATCAGAACTATACCATTAAAAACAAAAAAAAAACGTAACCCATATGTGCACATCACAACACCCTCAGTCCAAGACCCCAAATCATAAATAAAAATGAATCCTATATCCCATCCATCAAGGATCCAATCACTGTACAGATCATCTAGAAACATGGATCACATCAATTTCCATATACCAAAAATCACAAAGTCATGGAAAAATAAATCCATTCACTCACATTACCTCCCAAACCATGATCCCCAAGAAATAATGACAATGAACAGAGAATATTTAGAATGACACCCCATGAGATTGTAAGACAATATAGGAAAAACAAAAATATAACATGTCTTGAAACACAACCACTATTTCTCATCCTAAAAACAGTGTCCCTTGATGATATTATCAAACAAAACTTCACCAAGGAACCATAAGGTAATCGATCATATATACCCAAATCACACATGTGACACTATCTAAGGAAAATATAAACACCCCAGAAAAGAAACATAGTGATTCTAGGATTCAACGGTAGGGATAAAAAATGAGGATTCTAGTTATAAAACTCAAATATGGGTATAGATTAGACAACAAATCAAATGATCTACATGTAAGAGTCCAAGATAATCACATTATGGTTCATCCCATGAAAAAGAATTACCATGAATATTCCAATACATACCAAGAAGTTATAATCAAAATAACATATAACATTAATTTTACCTATTTATGAACCCAATATTAAACCATGTAGTCTCACTAAAACCACTAAAAATTCAAAATCAATAAGATGGTAAAATATAGAAACTCATTCATATGTAATAGAATCTCAACTTTAATTAAAATTCAACAACCCACACTAAATTTTTTGAAACACACTATAAAAAATCATATAATATTCTAGTAAAATAATTATAGTATTTTAAATTAATTTCCCATTTTAAAATCCTAAATTTTGACAAACCATTCAAATAAAAAAATAAAATTACATTTTTAATATAAACTAAAACCAATTCAAACACCTAAATTTTAAAAAACCATTTCCATTAATTTTATAAAACCACACCAAAACTAATTTAAAAAATAGTCATTTATAAATACCTTTATCACAAAAAGAAATTTTTGAAAATCCAACTTCACACACATAGAAGATCAGTTTGAAAATAAATACATAAACTAAACATGTTATAAGGACTCCCTTAATTTACTCCCATCACTGGTAATGACATAAATTAATCCAAAATATTTATCTAAATGGAATGTAGTTCATCAAATTCCATGGAAATCAGTTTGAAGTGACCTAATCTAATCATACTTCACCGTATATATTATTTCCAAAACCAAGAATTTCCCAATAAATGGATTGTGAGACCCTGAAAGCTATTCTCGCAAATAAAAAACCTTCATCTTTTCATCCCTAAAAATTAATGGAGTCCTCAATGAAACAAATAAATTCTAGAGAGGGAAAACACATCATCAACAGTCATCCAAATTAAATTTTAAATTCAAAATTTAAAACCCAATTACCAAAGGTACCCCATAAATCTTCAATAATGGTGGTGGTTAATAACCCACTAATAAATGACCGCTTATGTACTAAAAAATACTCCTCAACTGAGACTACAAGGACATAAACCATAAAACAATTTTGATACTAACAGAAGGGAATTTGACCCTATTAGTAAATGAATTAGATAATATGGTTCAATTTTTTATGAACCAGATTGGGTTGCCATTCGACCCAACACATGAACTGATCCACCACCAAGAAAAAGGAAATTCTTGATCCCCATAGGCTAGAATATTTTTCTCAGGCATCAAAAGAACACACTTGGGAATTATTTCACCCAATAATGAGAGTAAAAACAAAAATAATTTCTCCTAAAAATATATCATGACTCATTCGTAAGATGGAAATACACAAAAAAAACAAGTATGAATATATGAGAAATAACTGATAAATGAAAAAAATAAACTCTAAACATGATTTATTATCCCTCCATATAAAATATATAAATCTACCTCTATATGTATTTTTCCTATAAAGTATAATATATCAGTATCATTGATCATTATAAATAATTAAAAGAATAAAAATCTATTGTAAATCACATAAATGTATGAACAATAAATATTATATTAAATTAAAAGAAGGTCCAACTGAATTATGTAAAAGTCACCATATAGTGAATGAAATTAAATAAATATAGAATAATATTATCTGAGACATTCAATTCCAAAGGCTAGTGAAACGATAACCTGATAACATAAGACATAGATACTAATATATTCATAAGCACCTAATAACTCAATAAGACACCAAATTTTTTTAACTTTATGAAACATTCATTATAAATCAAATTTATTCCATTTTAAAATAAAATTCAAAATTTGGTTTTCCATTATATTTTTAGTTGATGAAAATAGACAGTTAATTTTTTTCATCATAATACATTATCCAATAAAAAAAATCTAATATAAAATTATTTAAGTATCTACATTTTTATAATTTAATGAAAACTAATTTTCTATACATCATTATAAGCCATTTAGAATTGAATTTAATCCATTCAAATAGTTTGAAAATTTTATACTTTTTAAATAGAAAATACACCCTTCAAATAATTTTCAAAATATAATTTTAATGAATTCAAAATCCATATCTATGGTATCAAACAGAAACACATGGAACCTATAAATAAATAAAATATTATATGAAAAATAATCAAGTAGTAGTGTTTTGAAAAAAAAATAAGCGGTGAAATAAACAAATATTTACATATAGTTCTCCAAAATCATACTAAAATTGATCTAGATTCATGGGAAAAGACGTAAGGCTGTAGAAATAGTAATGTGATGTGGTTAAAATAATCCTATGACAAAACTACTAAACATTTTTTGTCCCTAGTAGTCCCGTTATACTAACTATAAATAAACATCCCAAGAACTCATCCAATTGTTGGATAAAATAATATTGTTAGCTCAATGGGAAGGATACCCGTTCTTATCAGACCATATTAGAGTAGTTAGAAAATACCATATTCATAAAATGGTTTCATTAAATGTGTTTCTCTCATATAAGTCACCTATTATAATCTTTTCAATCCCAATAAATTTCAGATGACAATTATAAATAAATAAACCAATAACTTATCACCAAACACATCCCAAACATTTGAAATAATTCTAACCTCCCAGAACATCGAATTAGATATCCAAAAATATATAACATTAAGAAAACATAAACTAAATAAAATCCATTCCCCACTAGCCATACTTCATAATAATCTTGAATAAATATTGAATCAAGTGGGTCTTAAACATAACATTTCTAAAACAATATAATTTTATAAACATTTCTTTATAAAAATGGACTTTTAATTCGATTATATTCTTGCCATAGGTTTATATAATAATTTAAAACCATATTTTCCAAAAATAATCATGTAGATTAATCGCAAAATCATTTAATTTTTTTTCTAAATAATCATGATCAACCTTATTTGAAAAATTAATTGAATGAACCATACGAAAAGAACTAAGAACTCATAATATCGAAAGCATTATCCCTAAAATCATTTTAGAAACAAATAATGGTAAAATAACTTGTTTCCCTCTCAATTTATTTAAGAGATTTATTAAAAGACCTTATCCAGACATATCATTTCATATATTCCATAAAATTTCCATGTAATACATTTGATAATAATTTATGAAAACTCCTTCTCTATAAGCCTAAAAAATGAAAAAAATACTCTTTAATTAATGACATGACCTCAATGGGGTAAAAACATTTATTATTCAATAATTTTATTCAAATCATAATTTCAATTGAATTAAATATATAGGGAATTTGTATTTCCACTTGAAATTATATGTAAACCATTTAATGAAACAATTTGGAAGACCCAGACTTTTTCCCTAAATTTAATAAATCATTTTAAAAACCAATCCATATTTTTAGAGATCCACCATTATAATCTACCATATAAAATCCTTGTTTCCCAATACATTTAATGGAAAAAACATTCTAATAAACTTCAAAAAATGATAAAACAAAATAGATAGGTATAATTAACTAAAAACATTATTTCAAACATAAATAAATCAATGGTTAAGAAATAAAACTCCTAAGTCATCGCAATCCTACCTTTAATTATTGATGGATGTCCTGGATTGTGGTTCATTCAATAAGAATTTTTAATTGGGAAACAGAGGCCCCACATGTACACAAGAATCAAAAAACACTAAATATCGGTAAATAATAGAACCCCTAGATTTTGGATAAACCAAAATCAATAACAATAGTGAATGAAATTGAGAGGGAAAAGAGAAGGGAGTTAAGAAGAGTGAATACTACATATATAGGATCCTAGATCACCATGAATTAAGAAGAAATATTTCAAGGTAATAGAACCCAGAGTGGAGGTTTGTAAACATGAATTGGTCTAACCAATGTCGTGGAAGGAAAATAATCAAAGGTGATAGGGGAATAAAAGGATATGTTTTTAAAAAATAAATTTAGAAAATAAAAAAAAAATACTTATTCACTTTTCAATTTTTAGAGTTTACCTCTAGAGTTTTGCAATCCACTGGGTGACCATGTGGCACACACTAAATAAGAAAAGAACCCATACTTGGTTACTTCTACGTGCCATCATTTCTTAACTACCAATATACCAACCATTACAAAAGAGATTATCTATGATAGACACAAAATGCATGGGAACAACATGGTTTGAATTCAAGAAAAGTCCATTTGAAGTTAAATTAGAGTTTTTATAAGTTTTTTACCAAATATGTAAGAATCAGATAGTATGTTTTTTATTTACTACTATCATATACACTGGAAAAATAGATTATATATATATGTATTCTTATTTTATTCTTCATGTAATTAATATTTTCTATAATCTAAAATATATTTTACAAATGGGTTTTAGGTTTCCACTATATTTATTATAAATATTTTATTTCAAACTGCCATTAGTGGAATTTGTTCCATAATTCAGTAATGATTTAAGAAGCATCAAATCATATAAAAAATGATTAACTGTCGATATTATAGACTGTGATATTTTGATATTGTTGTCCATGATATGCCTATAAGAAAAAAAATATAATGATTTCATTAATGATGGTATAATGTGTCATTTTCTAGAATATTCATCATAGAATAATTGATAGTAATATAAGATATCATTACAAGGTTATTCATTTATCATGACCTTTAAAATAGTGCATCGTAAATATAATGAAATATGAGATTACAAAATATGATATATTGATCAAATTTATTGTTTTAGGGTTATCGTAGGAAGTGACATAATGATTTAGTTATCCATGAAACTAATGGGGGCTATAGATAATAGGAAATATAAATTATGATTAATTTTTTTAAATCAAATGTAGGGATATGGGATATCATTATTTATAATAGATTAAATGAGTTTATGAGATAATGTTATGTGATATAGAATCCCATATATGTTGGGAAATCATATAGGGATGTCATTTTAAATAATATAGAAATCAATTGTTTTTAAAAAAAATAATAATAATGAGTTTTTAAATAATAAATATAACCAAATATAAAAATTTTATAATAGAATATATTAACAATTTCCATAAAAGAATGGATTATTCAAAATAAGGGGATCTTTTATGTTAGTAATTAATATATTAATATTTTATTTATTTATTTATTTATGTTCACTTTTTATTGTTTAGGTATATAAATTTTGTATTTTATCAAAATTTCTATGCATTAAATTATTATTTTTTTATTTATTCATATAAATATCTTATCATGTATTTATGGAGTTTCGTGGAAGGTATAATATAACATTATATTAGTTCATAAAAAATTCATAATTTTTAGCTATAATTTGAAAAATCAATATTTAAAATAAGAATAATATATATTGACTTTATGATTATATTAAAATGAATTCCTCTCTTGAGTAATGATCTATGGATTGTTGGATATTGGGTTAGAATTCCATTGGATAGGGGTTGGAGTTCTATCTAGAAATTTGGGGTTGGCTACTTATCACATTATATGTTCTCTTAGGTAATATTTTTGTTTCATATTATTTTAATCCATTACATTGATTATTTTCATAGACCTATTACATGATATATATATAAATCTGTATAATATATTTTAAATAATATTTTTAGTGGAAGTATAAAAAATTCATTAAATGTATAACAATTCAGTCGAATCCATTAGATGAATAAATATAATTTTTGAATGAATGAATACCTTTAGGTATGATACTAGATATTTTTAGACGAATGATAATAGTTTGTTAATCTTCAAAATATGGATGGTGTTCTAGTAATTTTAAAGTTAACATGCATCAAGACATCAATCCTTCGATGTGGGCGACACAAATAGTTAGGGGACTATGATTATCTTGTGTATGATAAGAGAAATATGTGTGATCACTTATATAAGGATAATTTATATAATGTAGAATTTTTACGACACTTTTCCAGGTGACCTTAAATAATATGTTCCGAGGTGAATAGTTTTGACCTAATTTATTTAATAAATTTAGGAAAATTGATTCTAATTCAACTGTCTAAGAGATATATGTGATTTAATTGTCAATATTTTGTTTTTACATCTCAATTGAATAGGATATGTATTATACTAAATAAAAAAATGAAGTATAATTTTAGACATTCAAATATATATATTTTATGAGGTTATAATATTTGTGGGAGTATACAAAATAAATATCCTTATTGGATATTTTTTGAAACATGATACTCACATGTTAATATTTTTTGATTTAGAATTTTTAAACTTATTAAATATTTGAATGATGACATTAAAATTTCATTAGTTTTTAAAAGAATACATATGGTAATAAATAATTGAATTTTATAGAAGAATATTTTTATTATTCATGACTGATGGGTATTATATAATGGTTATAGAATATATATTTTATTCAAATTAATGCAGACTCAAAAAAAGATTAAGGGAAGTTAGATCTATATGATAGGTATGGATCATGTTGTTTACCATAGATGGAGGAACATATTATATATGAAAACAAAGGCAATTATTTCTAGAAAAAAATGGATACCATGCTACAAAAATAATAAAAAATTGAGTTATATATCTTGTTTGGAGAAGAAAGGATATCCTTAAATTATTCAAAACAACAGTGGTTATATATACATGAATTAATTTTATAAGAATATGAAGTCTATTTAAGGGTTTTGGTATTCTTAATATAGAAAATATTTTCTACAATATTTAAAATAATTATTTAAAATTTAATATCTAAAAAACATAATTGTAGTCCCATCACACGGAAATATATATGATAATTTCATTAAAAGACTCCAAGAAGAATTATTATTGATTCCATTTGTTTCATGAGAATTTTGTTTAATGGAAAAAATTGATAAATTTATTTTCAGTGAAATTGATGAAAGGCATGGTAGGGTATTATAATTATTAAATTGTTATGTAAGTGGGATAATGAGTATAAAATAACGTAGTCGTCATAAGTACTTCATAACCTAAACTAGTGGTATTATATGGTATCGTTGTATGTTTTTTATTGGTAATTTCATTTAAAAAAAGATGAATATTATAATATTAAAAAATTAATTAGAAAATTAATTTTTCAGGAGTAAAAATTTACATATATCAATTTGATGCGGGTAATATTTTTGTTAAATTTATTCTAATAAATTGAGATCATTCAAATTTTATCATAACTAACTCTTCTAGAAAAATATTATTCTAATAGTGTATTTAAAAGGATCCATTGTATAATTTTGGAAATGGTTCGATAAAATATGAGATAATATAACAATAAAATACCATTATGGGGTTGTTATCTTGAAATTTATTTTATTTACTTATAAATATATTGTATAATGTAGTTGAAATGACATTATATAATTTATGGACTGAGATATTCCAAAATATGAATTTCTTCAAAGTTTGGGGTTGAGAATATTTTGTATAGAATAATTTTGTGTATAATATTGGTTATATATATAAAATGTTTCTATTTATTAGATATATCAATGAAATTATAGGTTATTATATTTTTAATACATTAGATAAAACACTTTATGTGGATCATCAGTGGGTATTTCTTGGGAAGGATAACATTACTCAAAGAATTAAATAATGTAAAATTGAATATAATGAAGTTGAAGAGAAAAAAACATGAATAATTATTTAGATATAATATTAGAAGGTTCGATAAAGAGTTATAAAAATTGAGGAAACTCAAAAATAATAAGAAACTCAATGGTTTGGTTGGATTTTATAGGGTCCTCAGATATATAAATTCTTTTCATAATGAAAACGAGGTTGTGTTTATGCAAGATAAACATACCATCCATCAATAGTATAAATAATGAAATATTTAGAATTGGCCTTTATCAGAACTAGTGAAAATTGATGAAAATACTTCCCTTATCATCGCTTTTTTGACACTAAACAAGCATGCTTTTATCAATTCTTTATTTATTGTGTTGATAAGGGGTAACCTTATTTAGTGTATTTTCTAGCACTTGTGACTTTCCTAATCGCACGCATAAGTCCCACATCAAAGTAGTCATTGTTCGACCACTTCATTAAATATGATGCATCTAAAAGACGAACTCAAAAGACTATTATGGGGATCAGCTCAGTCAAACACTCTCCAAATAAATATATGTGCACATGTCTATACACATATTCCCACATAGGACCTGGCCCACCATATGATTCCCTCAAGCATCTACAAAAAAATCAAGTCGACTCACACACGACCCATCCCACCTACCCCCCCCATCTGGGCAAATACAAGACCCTACCCACCTTCCCACATGGGAAATTTCCCATATCTTATAGATACCAATAATAATAATCCAATAAATTAAATTATTGAAAATATTAAAAAATTGATATATTTAAACAAATAAAATAATGAAAATGAGTAAATTAAAAATTATTAATAAAATAATTATTTTATAATTTTAATATATATATATAATATAAATATTACTATATATTATATAAATAATATTTATTTATAAAATTAATTGATAAAAAAAATTAATGAATAATAAATTTAAATTGAGTAAATTAAAAGAAAATTTAAAATTTTATTTATTAAACAATTTTTATAAAAAATTAATAAATTTAAGACACATATATATAAATTATAAATATAAATTGATAGAATATATTAAAGAGGGATATATAAAATGAATATATTGAAATAAGTAATTAGATAAAAAACTAATATTAGTAAATTAAAAAATTGTGAAAATTGTATTAATTAAATATTTAGTAATAAAAAAACAATTTAATATACATATACATAAATTAAAAATATTAATAAATAATACATATTAAATATGCGTATATAAAATGGAAAAAATGATAATAAAAAAAAATTACAAATGAATTAATTAAAAAATTATTAAAAAAATTCATTGAATCAATTATTAGTAAAATGAATAAATTTAATATTTATGTCATAATTTTAAAAAATATATAATATATATCAAATATAAATATATAAAATAAATAAAATGTAATAATTAAAACCATATTACACTCTTTTTCATTTTTAATGGGTTTTAGACATAATCATTAATTAATATATTTAATATTTCAATGTAGAATTATATTCCCACATATATTTCTATATATATATGTAAATTTATTAAATATTTCTTAAAATATAATTTTTATTATGAAAGATATTTACAATTAAATTTAAAAAGTTTAATATTTATATAAAATGTTTTAAATTAAAAAATTAATATTTATTAAAAATATTGAATAATTGTATCGAGTAATTGACATTTAATTGAGTGGCATTTGATTTTTCTATTTTACAAATATCTAATGTGGGTAATATTAATTTCAAATGTATATATTTGTAATTAATGCACTTTTATATACATCACACACACACACAAAATATTTTTGTAATGTATTTAATTTTTAATATTCATTTTAGAATTATATTTATTAACATAACATATTTAATATATATTATGTTTCTAATTAGTAAATTTTATCAATTTTTATATTTTTATTCAATATAAACTGTTTATTAATTTTTTATTATTTATTAGAATATATTAATTTTTAATATTATTTATATATTAATAATATTAATGGATTTTTTAATATATTTTTAGTTTATTCATTTTTATTTTTTTAGTATTAAATGTGATTTTAATTTTATAAAATTTCAATACTTATCTAAACATGTATATTTGATAAGATTATATGTTTTTAATATGTTTGTAATTTATGTAATTAAAAAGTATACATCACTATTTCAATGTATATAAATATTCATTTTCTTTATTTTTAAATTATCCTTATAATTAATAATAGTAATGATTTTTCTAAATTTATTTGTTCTTAATATTATTTATTTCATAAATAGGTAATACATATTATACAATGTAATTGTTAAATTTAACATTTATTAAATTCGTACATATATATAAAAACATTAACATTACACTCACAAATATTTACGTAATTAAGGAAATCATATATAGAAACCTATACAACTAATATTTATATACTTTATTAAAATTTTAATTTTCATATTATAATTCCATTATGTACCATAATATATATAATGTATTTTGTTTTTATTGGAAAGTTTTAATTATTTTTTTTAATATTAATAGAGTTAGTAATATTTATTCATTTTTTATATTTTTATATTTTTGTTATAATTCAATGATTTTATAATATTTATTGATACATATTTATTTACTATCTTTTAATATTTTCTATATGTCTTCATCTTTATTCCAATATATATTCATATTTTTTTATAATTTTTATAATTACTAAAACACCTCAATTATTTCAATATTTTTAAATTCTACCCATTTTTAATTATTCAATTTCAGTCATTTTTATAATTCATGCTTTTAAGAATATATATTCATTAACAATTTTTAAATTATACATGTAAATTTTTTTATAAATAAATATTTTTATAAATATATATTTACTATATTTTTAAAATTTTATATTATTAATCGCAAGTATATATATATAAATTTAATATGAATTTATATATTTATAACTATATAATTATAAATTTAAATAATTATATATTTATAATGAATTTATTTTAATAATGAATATGTTTCCTATATTTATATTTATTTCTATATATATTTATTAAATATATATAAAATTATAAAATTATATAATGATATATATAGAATAATAAATAAATAAATAAAACTATATTTAAAAATAAATTTTTTATAATTGTAATTATAAATATATATTATCTATATTGATATGATGGAGAGACCGATAAATTGTTTATCTCTCTCTCTACAATAATGTTGTTCTGGTTGGATTCCTAGGATGCTTTCAATTTCCGTTATAGTCTCATTTCTAGTATAGGTTTTTATTGATTCGATGAGGGGGGTGGATGATGAATTTGGTTTAGCCATGGAATTGATGCACAGTGCAGTGAAAGATCATGCCCTAATGAAATATTTGAAATTGGATGTTTAGGTTTATTCTACGAATGAGGTAGGTGATAGATCTTGTTCATACATGGAATAATTGTTATCCTTAGAGGAGAATCTGGGCTCGATCATTTTTTACCCATCTCTAATGTCTATGGATACAGATTCCAATAACCAATGGAGGTTAATTTTGATTTCTCTAATGGAGGTGTATGTCGAACGTAACTCACGAAATATGCGAATTAATTTTTTATAATTAGATAACAATTTTTAGATAGATATTCTATATTTAAACTCTTCAAATCCAGGGAATCATTCAAGGATGGTCATGAATATAAAGTGGTTTGATAATATTGACTGATTTTTTCAGAGTTCTCAATCTGATTCCAACTCACATAAGTATATTGGTAGGAATGGAAATTTTTTTATTGTTGAATCTAACACTAAGATGTAAGAGGAGTTAAGAGAGGCTTAAAAAAGTTGATTATTATGTGGTTCACTTCATAGGTAAATGGTGATCCCTAGATGCTGGTGGATTTGAGAAATCTATTCTTCTAGGTTTATAGATATAAATATTGGCATATTGTACTAGTCATTATGGTATTTTACAATATTAAATTCAATTCAGAGGACTATAAGATAAATTCATAGAGTTATAGTTATGTTAATATCAGACTTGGGATCATTTGATTTTAGGATTGGTATCACTGGTGTGTTCTACATCAGGCCAATAATTATGTATCCTAGACTTGGATTCGAGTGAGATGGTTGAAATTGATTTTTTGGAACCCTAAAATTCGTTTGAATTTTTATTTTCCTATAAAAACTACATGTAAAATTGTTAAGGAAACTGAGATGTTCAGGTTTGGACATTATGCCAGAATTATATTTGTTTTTTATCGCAATTCAATGTTAGTAAAAACTATGTATCTAGTTTCTGTTGGAATTACATTTGTATTAACATTGAATATTTCCAGGTATGTGGCTTATCTTTTATCTTCTTCTGTATTCGAAATGTTAGAGAATGAAATCATAGAGTTTTGAGAAAAAATAATAGTAAAAAGTATAGGCACTGGGATAATTATTGCAAGAATAAATTACCTATTCCTGATGCATCCAAGCCTGCAGATGGGAGGTAGAGTTTATTAGGGAAGGATGTATTGGAGGGTGTTTCTTTTATGCCATTCAAGATCTACATGAATTTTAAGGGGAGTGGGAGATATGATCTTTCATACAGTAGTGCACTTCAAAATGATGGTTCTTTTGTTTTTATGGTTTCTATTACTAATATGGGGGGTGATAGGATTTCTACATCTATATATACACATAATTTAGAGATGAGAGGTATTCTAGAGGTTCTGGTATCTTTTCTAGATATGATGCTGCCAAAAGGGATGATCAAATGGATTCAACTCAATCTCCACTACCATTGAGATTGATGGTCGATATGGTTGCGGAAAAGACTCTGGACAATGGTTGGAATGTTTTAGATGATGAGGGATATCGAATGGTCCATCCTATAAAACCCATGTCTTCCAATTATTATGATCAAAAACTATATCGCATTTCTATCATGGTGAATTATGTTCATATATGTGTGATAGTTTATGTCGTGACTGCTAGTACCAGTGTAGAGGATATCGAGTAGTCTTCTAATGGTGTGGTAGACATGAAGGCTAGAGGAGGCCGTGATTAACTATCTTTATAAATAATTATTCTGTCACCATGTCATATTTCCTTTGTTGATGTTTATTGTCAACAAAATCAGTTAGTGTAGCAATATCTATCAATTTTTGTGTAAGATATTTGAATACCATAGGATGTAGTTAGGATGTTATGAGTCTGGAAAGGGGTGGTAGGTGGACAAGCTCTATTAGTAATTGGGATTGGTCTTATCTATCTAAATTTTTTGAGCTCATGAAATCTACATATGTCTCTTTTGGAAAGGCCACACTCATGTAATTTCAATCTACAAGGGAAAAAATACCATGGCTCCTCTAGTGTAATAAAGGGGTGACTGGTTTCCCCAGGTCCATATTGATGAAATAGAAATATGTTTTCACTTACAACTCAAAGTTTCCTTTAAAAAAATGGAACCATATGTTTTAAGATTTATTCATTATTTGAAAATAAAAAATTTGAATCAATGAACACTGGAGATGGTTTCCAACATTATTTGAGGCTTTTCATTAAAGACTATTCATGGAAATACACGACCAACAACAATCCAAAAGACTGCTCTGTTTTGTCATCCAGTGATGATCTTTTGCTACCACAACTGGCTTAGTCATGGATTGGAGGGTGACACCCAATGGATTTTTGTGGGTATCCAAGTAATCAAGGATCCATAGGAAGAGGTAGGATTTTAACTTTTCCCCACTATTTTAGGAATTTGTAATATTTTTGTGTTTCAATTATTTTCTCTATTGTAGTTTACAAGTTTTATAATAATTTTGGTGGATGTGGGTTAGATTTTGAACTAATACTCAAACATTATATAGTATATATACTATATTTATTAAATTATATACTTATAATTAGAAATATACAAATGATTTTTTATAAGATATTTATATAAATATAAATAAATAATTCTATATTAAAATAAATATAATAAATATATTTAAATAGTGATTATATTTAATATTTTTTTTATTTAATATTATATTTTTATTAATTTATTAAATATATATTATTATTTAAATATATATAATGTTATAAATATATTTAAAATTATATTTATTTATTTTTAAATATATATATTTATGATCATTGTTATAAATTTTTATCGACACTGAATAAGGAGTAATGAAGACGAATTTGACCAAAATTTATTATTATAGCTTTGAAAACCCCTCTTTATCTGCAATTTTTAGGAAGGGATAACAAAAACCACCTTGATGTTATAGAAAAACCCAAATGAATAAATTTCCTCGCACTGTTCAAGATCACATGAATGATCAACTTTTAAACCTCCCTCCTTTAATCTTATCTGAATGCTACCAATTCTCAAATCTAAAGTCTGTTATTTTTTCTCCTCTAATCTCACTGCTAGATTAAAAATTAGAAATATCTTTGAAGTGGGGTTCATAAATTACAGTCTTTTCAAACTTCTCTCGTTTACTATTTCACAGTATCCATTAGATGAATATAATTCATCTTCTTCACACTTTTACATGTTTAGATTCACTCTATCAAACGAGTTCTCCTTTAGACTAACTATTTCATCCTGTTTTTTCGTTAGCCAGTATACTCTCCCTTATTCATGAGTGGAAAAATTTTGAGTGGACCCAACATCATAGAGTTTGTGGTAATCCCCATTTATATTTAATTATGAATCATATGGGGATTCCTCCATTTTTATCAATAATATCCACCCACCTCCATGATTATTTTCATACAATTTTTATAACGAAGTGTAGGGGTGGTTCTTAATCATTCAAAATCTACCCCTCTCCCCATTTTGTTCTTATTTTTTCAAAGTTTCCAAAGGTTGTTAATTCATCATGTAAATGTAAATATGAACTAACACCCATATCCCACTTGTTGGAAGACATTATCGCACAATGTGGTGTTAAATTATCCATATTATTTTTATATAGGTTTGGTGTGTTTTGATTCGCTGGTCCATGATATGATGGATTATTATTCTTACATCTCTCTTGTCCCACATAAATAAACCACATCATCTATTTCACTCTAGAAAATACTAGGAACATATAACATAGTTCTGGAAAGTGCTGATACCACACACTATAGTACTCTAACTATTCACAACATTAACTCCATGGCCTACTTGCATAAATTATTCTTGTTAATGTGTTATGTCACAGTTTTTTATACATGGTCTAAATTGATGATTTTTATATCCTATTAGTGATTGTGTAACACCTCAAAACATTATAATATTTTAATTTCTAAATTATTTTAATTTTTCTATGTACTTCATGTTTTACGATAAACCATTTTAATATTACTCTAAACACAACTATATGTTGACTTGTGTTACACACGAGGCCCAGTTTTTCAAACAATAATATATTAATAAATATTATTATTTAATATATAATATTACCTAACAATTCAATTGTTTTTATAAATAGTATTGATAAAATTGTGAATTTTATATTTTCCATATTATTTTAACATTAATTATATGTATCTTCTCATCATGATATATGTAAAAATTAAAATTTTCAGATGAATGTTTTGTTATTAATAAAAAACATTTTCCACCCTTTAATGGAAAGAACACTTTAAATCTAATATTTTACACTTTACAATATTAAATTTTGAAAAACAAACTTACTATTTGAATTTGGGACATCATAATTTTTTCTAGATATTTTTATTTGTTTTCATATAATGTTCATAATATATTGAATAATAAAAAATAATGCATTTTAACTCAAAACTGCCTTTTCATCTAATTTATTTATATTCTAAGATTATCCTTTTAATTTCATTAAAATTATAATGAGATTATTTTTTATCCTTTAATCAATTTTTTTCATTATTTTTTAATTCATATAAAATTATTTTATAAACACTTTTTTATATTTTGATGGTTTTTACTTTTAGAAAACTATTTTTCTATTTTTGTAAATAAGGATTAAATTTAAATTATTTACCAAAACATAATTTTTATGAATATTGATAAATTTATTCTCTATTTGGAATAAGTGGGTATATATTCTTTTAAGAGGATACCTTTATTTTTAAATATTATGAATATTAATATTATTAATTTTTTTGTTTCCACGGTTAATTATAAATTGAGTAATTAAATGTCAAAATAAAATTATAAAATTACACAAAAACCGGTAAAAATACTAGTTGATGACTAAATTTTACCCTTATAATAGATTTTTTTAAATGTAATCATTTAATGAACACTTATCCATGAATATGACATGAGTATTATTAAAATCAATGAATGTGACAAAATGTAAAACTCTCATTTCACATAAGAAAAATAATTTTAAAATGGAGATCACAAGTATATAACACTGTAAATAAATTTTCTCTGCAATTACAACATTATTTTTTACATTGTATTAATTTATTTATAATATTTATAGATTAAATAATTACCATTAATGATGACACAATAGTGAAGAAGAAATATTTTTATTAATAAAAATATGGAATATATGATATTAAAAATATTGAAATAAAAATAATTTGACTTAATCAATGACATGAGTTTATATTATAGATAACATATATCTTCTACTGAAATATTATGAATATTGGTTAGATGTTATCATGTTGGTTTTATATTTTTAATAATGAAAATATAAAAAAGATTCAAAATTGTATCAAGGTATACTTTAAAATAAATAATATTTTAATAAATGTTATAATATTCATAATAATATATATTTTTTAAGAAAATATCAATTATAATTTTACACATTTCAAAAATAATTCAATTGGGTTAATTTTGGGAATTTATAGTAATTATATTAACCCTGCTCTATAAAATCTTCTAAACACGATAAGAGTTAAACCATTTGACTAATGGTTAAACCCAAGAGATATGGTTAATTTTGTGACCAAAACTTTTCTAAAAATAATTGGTTGAGAGAATTTAAATCTATACTAATAATATCCACTATTTAACTCACTATGGAGATTTTTGAAACAAAAATAAATTCATAATAAATTAATAGTTTTGTAGTTTCAAAAAGTCCCCTGCCACTCTCTTATAAAAGAAAACCTCTCCAACTCTTTTATTCACACATCTAAAGCCATTTTTATAAGGACTCGACCTTAATCATTACGCAATCTTGAATTAAATTAATAATTCACATTGATGACCCTATTGGGTTTAGAGTTTTAGGGAATTAGGCTATAACTATTACATTACATCTAGAAAATTACAAAGTAGAAACTTCTACTCAGTGTCCAATTTTTTTAAGAATATAATCTTTCAAAAAAGAAACATGTATAGTTCAATGTTTTAGACATCATGACTTTTCCTTAATCCCATCCTTTACCCTATTCATCTTTAGGTCCTATGGAAAAAATTTCAAAAAACATGGGATGAGCATATAAAGCTCATTAAGGGCTATAAAATAAGGAAGTAAAACATTATACCATCAATAAATACAAATCAATGAAACCAATACTTTTAAATCATAACATTCCTTATGATATCATAATATTTATGAATAACAAATAGAAATTATAAATCATAAAGGTAACTTGGGGCATCCATATCATACTTATATTGTATCTATCATAGGTATGTAGGGATTGACGTTGGAATACCCATCACATTATATTCCCTAAATCTCTTAGGAGAAACATTAATGTTTTCCTCTATCATGTTACCCAATTCAATGGAGGGAAATCTCGGGCTCTCTCGCCCTACGTTTATCATGGAACCACCCTTATATGTGAAAAAATGCCCGATAATTATAACAAATTATTAACACATAAAACAAACATAAAATAATAATAACATTTCCACATTGCAATCACAATATATCATTTCAAGATACTGACATAATCAATTATTTATCATACCATTTTCAATACCATTTAAAACATTTAATAAAAATATTTTTTATTCAATTTTTCTTATATCACGTTGATGATTTTGAAATAAATTTCAATTTCAATATATTCACATTCATATAAAAAAATAAATAAAAACATTTTTAAAACAAGGTCATTAATGAGAATGATTTAGATGAATAAATCGTTAAAAAACTTTAAACGATATTTTAGTCAAAGAGTTCGTAACCAAATGAGAGACGCTTGAATACTAGTAATTGAGGAATACCATTAATCAAAGTGTATAATATCATGATAATAATAATATTCATGATATAATATGTCAATGATCTGTATATACACCATATAAAACTGAATTGGTGTATAACAACAAATATGTCTCATTGGAATATAAATTTAGACAATGTACCATTTAAAAATGATGTCCTTAGATTAAGATCAAATAAATGACATAATTATGTGTGGAAAATAAGAATACACCCAATATAAGTGGATATTAAATGTTAAACAATCATAGTTCATTCAAACATATTCATTTCAAAACATAATCCAGAAGTATAAGTTTAACCCAAAGAACTGAAATTGGGATAAGAAGGTCTCTTACAAAAATTCGACAGCCTAACGCCACCACATTAACATTCAGAAAATGATTTGATGAGAGAAAAAGGTACTCTCATAACATAGACATAACATTTATAGCAATGAAGATAAATAATAACATAAACCAACATAATAAAAAAGAAATTAAAATACATGACCTAAAAGAAGTCTTTGACTAAAAGAGTATGGTGAAAGGTTCCCCTTCCGATTTGGTAACATTAGGAACATACAAACCATGAATGAAGGATCATAAAATTAAGATGTATATACACATATATTAGAGTATATTATAAAAATAATACAATAATGGGATGTAAATACACCACACAAATTTAAATAGTTGTAATATTACATGCATCTCATGGGAATAAAAAGTGAGATGAAAATCCCTTACCACATTGTAATCAATCGAGTCATATGACCAAAAGTTAATAAAAACAAAATGAATCATAGAATAACATAACTATAAATGGAATTACGATAATATATATCAAATGGAATTACAAAATACACTACACGAAACAAATAAGTGGTGAACAGTGGAATTCTGACAAAATTAAAAGTTAGATAGGAAATCCCATACCTCTTGTCTGATCTGACTTGTTTGTTCCTTTTTCATCCTAAATATTAAACATAAGTAAATTTATACTTATTTAAGATACCATTTAAATATTATTATTCCTTTTTTATCACTTATTATAATGTTATAAATATTATGTTATCATTTAAGTTAATAATGGTCGTTTTGTCGATATTTGGTACTTGGGTCTAAAATGAACACCATATAATTACAAGTTGAACTTGTGGTCAAGTTGAGATTGTGAACACCTTATATTAATGATTTAAATGTCATATATATCATATATATCCAATATATATATATGTATTTAATACATTACATAACATTTGGAGATAAGAAATGAAATGCACATTTCATGGAGACGGTAAACTGTTTGTACGCATGAACACTACTTTCATTACTATATCATATTTTAATTGAATGAATACATAATTATAAATAGTTTTATTATAATTCCAGTATAATATGATATATTATTTCAATAACTCCATCCTTTATAAGTCCCACATATGTATGAACGAGTCATATCACTTTGAGGGGGCGGTAGTCCACACATCCTCAACTCAAATTGTCACGTTTACACCTAATGAAAACAATAATGGTATGCTTTAAATTAGAAATAAATAAAAATAAAGAATACATAAACATAATATATATCATATATAAATACAGTTCTATCATAATGGCCACCATAAGTGGTGGTAGGATATAAATGAACTATCATCGTTTCGTGAGGCGTTAGTTTTCCATCCACAGAAACAATATGTTTTTTACCTATTAGATGGAGGTGTGTATAAATGTAGTAATAATACTCCTCATAAAAACATCCTACTATATTTATGAAACTAGTGTTGTTATAAAATAAATGAATAAAACGAGTTGAAGGGTTGGAGAAGTAAAATAACGAAATATAATTTAAGAGAAAACGTTACCTTAAAATTTGGTAACTCTCTTTGGTTTGAACCAAATGAATTTCTTTATGTGCCTTATACCCAAGGTAAGGATCCTATGTGTAACAAAGGTATGTAGGGAGATTAATTATGAAGAGGGTGGATGATCTAAGGGGCTTAATAAGTGTGATGATTGGATTGAAGTGAAGGGTTTTTATTAGGGGGAGAAGGGTCTCCTTTGGAATGTGTGAACGTATTATTTTATTATATATTGATTTTCAGTTTATAAAGGTTAAAAACTCATTAGGGACCAAGCTAAGATGACTCATGGAATAAATAAAATCGTCTAATAATAATTGGATGAGTTATGGATATTATTTTAATGTTTATAATATTATTTACTTAAATAATGTATTAATGAGGTAAACACTGCATCATAATTGTGTCTAATGTAATTTTCTTTATTTGAGGTCCAAAAATTATAACCAAATACCAAGATGTATGAAATATTTTTAGATTTTAAAATAATATTTATAGTCGAAGAGATAACTTATATAACCCCATTTAAAAATTAATTTACAAAATGACATTTGTTTATGTTATTTTTTCCTTTACTTTAAGTTAATTAAAATAAAGTGTCATTAACACACTTAAGTCGCTCCAAGAGGTTCCAAAATTGACCCAATGATGATCATGGTCATCCATGACCAATATAATAAGGTTATAACAAGTTTAATGATTATTGTGTGTTATTATAATAATCTTTTTACCTTGAATTACCATTTTTATCTTTAACCGCCGTAAATAAAAGTCAAAAGTTACTATTCACCAAAAATAATTCATCTTATTGAACCAAATTTTACTTAATAATAACAAAAATATAAGTCAGATTTTTGGAATTCAATTAACAGAAGCAGTAAAATTTTATTTAAATGAAAAAGTATGTTTTTTATCTACTACTTAGTGGTTTCACTATTCATCAAAAATTGATGTTTTCAGAAAAATACCAAAAAATCATCCTAAGATATATTTGATATTCCAAATTAAAAAATAATGTCTATTTTAATAAAATTAAAAACATAAGAAGTTGAATAATTGATTTAAAATTAATTCTCATTGTCAAAAAAATCATGTTTTTATGAAAAATTAACTATCAAAAGATAGACACTTGTTTATGTCCAAGATTTCAAATTAAAATTTCATTCAATGAGTAATATTAGATTAAATGGTAAAAATATAATTTTATTACAAATTAATAACAATTAAAATTACAATATAACCATATAAATTAATTATATTAAAAGGCATATTTGAATTAAAATACAGTATTTGTCACTATACATTAAAAAATGAATTTTATCAGAAAAATACCAAAATATTTACCGAAAGTAAAATTTGATATCTTGAATCTAATGGAGAATTTTATTTTGTCAAATAGAACATATAAAAGTGATCAAAACAATATTTAAAGAGGGTTCTCCATCCAATTGTGGTAAATCAACCTTTTTTGTAAATTTTGTTTTAAATTAGATTCATTCCCATTTTAATCCTCTATCATTTATTGGATAACTATACAAAAATTTATCATACATATACAATAAATTTGTATTTAGTTCTTTTCATTCCCTCCATTACAAAGGCTAGATGTTAACTACCATTTAAAATAATATTATATTATTAATTTTCAGTTTGAACCAATTTTGTGTGCAATGTAAGATGTCAAAGAAACCCATTGTTGTGTATCAGTTAGGCAATCAAACATAGTATCCCATTTAAAGTATAATTAATAATTAATTAAAAAACATCAATAAATATGAAATTTTCATATTATTTATTTTATTGGGATGTTACATCCTTCATCTTTTTGGGAATTGGGTCCTCGTAATTTTAAAATTGGGCTCAGAAACTTCATTGAAATCCCCACATCGGAAAAAGAGTCAATCAATCTATCAATATAAAATAAAGGATGATAAGTACAAAGGCTACTCGAGATAATATATACTAAGATTACATGAAATCATGGATATCAAAGAGAAGAAAACATTCATGTTCGGATGGGGAGTGATAGAAACCATGATTAGGAGAATGTTAACCACCAAAATATCACATAATTATGATGGGTTAAAAAGTATTTTATTCCCCTGTTGAAATAGTTAACTGAAAAAGATTTTGTTTTATGTTTCATTTCATTGAAGAATTTATTTATGTGTTTAACTAAAAACATAAGGAAACATAATTACTTGTCATGTATACTTTCATACTTTACTAAATTTCTACCACAATCTATTCTTTTCTCCAAACTATCAAAATTCAATCTGACTTGGTCCCATTAAAAGCATTAGCATTAACTTCTAGAGTATCAAATAATCTGAAAAAAAGAACTATATATTTTCCTTATATTAAGACATCATCCAAAACCAAAATTGGTTTGTACAAGATTAGATAATCCCTAAAAGGATAATCTTTAAGAAAAATACAACTCTTAATCTCTAAAATTACACAAATAATACACAAGTTTCAAAAAAAACCATTCAATATTAAATTGTCCTTAAAATCCTTCACATTAATCCAAACTGAAATTGAAACTGAAAATTTAAAAGGATTTCATCACATAGTCTTCCACAAATATCATAACATTTATCTCCAAAAACATCGACTACTCTTAAAGTCTCATACTGAAGTTTACTTTACCTAATCACATATTCTCTATGACAGGTTAATAATTTCCATAAATAATCTAAATCACCTTATATCCAAAATAAAAACATATATTCCTATAAAATAATATTTCAACCATTACTCCATAAATTCTATCTCATAACTGACATTCTCATCAAATAAAATAATAACATGTAGTTGCCTCAAAAACAAAAGATCATATGAGTCCCTAAGCGTGTTCTTTATTTCTACACCAGAAAAGTTAAATATTTATTTAATGACCTATTCACATATCAAACAACATGGTAACACATAATAGAAAATGTATTCCAATGTAATCCCATCATCTATATATCCATAATAATTTTGAGCATTTCATCATCCAAAAATGTACCATAAATCTTGAATCCCTTATATGTAGAATTTTTACACATTCGACATTATTCATTGTCCATTATCAATTATTTTACAATCTAATCCATAATACATCATTCATAGAATCAAATTCATTAATCATATCTGAAAATTCAATAATTTCAAGACTTCATCAAAGAAATAATTCATACATTTCATTAGTTATTATCAGTTTACTCCTCATCAATTAGAATTGCATTAGGAATTGGTATATATATATTTGTATAATCATGCTGATCCCATTCCCTATCCTTCGTTGTATGAAATCTATTTGTATAATGACCATGAGAACCACATTTAAAACCTTCAATTGATACTTCAGAATGAAATTATTTCCCTTTCCTTGAGTCATTTGATGCTTCTTTTTCCATGGATGGTTCTTGCATTATGACCTCCATTCCCACATCTATAGATTATTACTGCCCAATTGAGAAATTTTCTTAGGTGTTTCTTTCCACATCCTTGTCTAACAGGTTTTTGAACATACATACCTTTATGATTATTACTAGAACATCCATAGGGATTTGTTTTTATCATATATAATTATTTATAAAAATCACAAGGGTTCATCTGGTAAATGATAACCCCAGATAGATGGTTGAGAATAACCAAAAGTGTTCTCATTGCAGCTCCCATTTCATTCAGTTTCTCATTCAGAAAACTATCACAGTTTTCTTCACATCCAATGTTACATCGGTTCCTGCTAGACAAATCCATTTACTAAAACCAAAAATGTTTAGTGTGATAATATTAGTAAAATCATCATATAATATCATATGATGAGGGTAAATAATATGATATATTTAATCTAGTTAACTTAAACTCATTCACTTTATCTAAAATAAATATGACTCTTTCTAAAATCCAAACCATTATTGTAATGTCAGTTATTCTTAAGGAACACCCTAACTTCTAAGGTTATCTAATCCGTCCTCTGATACTAACTATTAGAACCCAGCCATAAAATTTTCATAATCATGAATTAAATGAACAATTCACATTGAGGATCTTTTCTAGATTAGAGTTTCATAGAATTATTCCATAACTATTACATTACATCTCAAAATTTACAAAGTAGAGACTTCTACTATGTTTCCAATTTTTTCACCAAATAAAAACTATTAAAAAGAAACATCTCTATTTCCATGTTTTAGATAGCATGAGTTTTCCTTGATCACATCCTTAACCCTATTCATCTTTAAGCCATGTGGAAAACATCTCAAAAACATGGGACGAGTATAAAAATCACTACAAGGGTTATAAAATAAGGAAGTAAAACATTAGCCTATCAATAAATAAAAATAAATGAAACTAATACTTTTCAATCATAACATACATTAAGAAATCATAAGATTTATTAATAACACCGAGAAATAATAAATGATAAAGGTAACTTGTGGAATCCATATCATACTTACATTAAAGCTATCACAGCTACGTAGGGAGTTACATTGGAATACCAATCAAAATATATTCCCTAAATCTCTTAAGATAAACAATAATGTTTACTTATGAAACGTTACCCAATGCATTGTAGAGTTATCTCAGGCTCACCCACACTATGTTTATCACAGAACCACCCGTATATATAAACAATGAACAATACCCATAACATATTCATAAAAAAACAAACATAATGGAATGATAAAATTTCAAAATTTTAATAACAATATATAATTTCAAGATATTGACATAATCAATTCTTTATCAAACCATTTCCAAAACCATTTAAAACATTTAACAAAGAGGTTTCTGAATCAAAGTATCCATACCAATTTGATGATTTTAATATAAATTTTAATTTCAATACATTAAGGTCCATATAAATAAATCCTTAAAAACATTTTAAAACATGGTCATTAATGAGAGTGATTTAGAAGAATAAATCATTAAAACATTTTAAACAATATTTTAGTTAAAGAGTTCCTAACCAAATGAGAGAGGCTTGAATACATGTAATTGAGGAATAACATTAATCAAAGATTATAATATAATGATAATAAATATATTCATGATATAATATGTCAATAATCAGTATATAATCCATATAAATGTGAATTTGTGTATAAAAACAAATAAGGCTCAATGGAATGTAATTTGAGACAACATCCCTTACATAGATTATATCCTTCAATTAAGGAAAAATCAATGACATAATTATGTTTGAAAAATACGAATACAACCAAAATAATTTTATATTATGTGTAATATAATATGTTTTCATTCACACGTATTCATTTCACCACATAATCAAGAAGTATGAGTTTAACACAATGAATTAAAATAAGTTTAAGAAGATCTCTTATAGAAATTCGGCAGCCTAACTACATCGAATTAAAATTCAGAAATTGATTTCATGAGAGGGAAAAGGGTATCCCATCACATGGAAATAAAATTTACATCATTAAGGATATACAAGAACGTATCCCCGCATAAGAAAAAGTAAATTAAAATACATTCCCTAAAATAAGACTTTGACTAAAAGAGTATGGTGAAAGGTTCCCTTACCGATTTGGTAAATTTTGAAACTTACACCCCATGAATGGAGGATCATATAATGAAGATGTAAATACTCATAAATTAAATTATATTACACTAATAATTCAATCATAGGATGTACATAAACCACACAAAAGTAAATAGTTTCAATATAACAAGGATCTCATGGGAATAAAATTTGACATGAAAACCCCTTACAATGTTGTAATAAATCGAGTCATATGAAAAAAAGATGATAACCCCCAAATTAATCACTGAAAAACATGAATATAAATAAAATCAATATAATATATTTGAAATATATGTAAACAATACACCACATACAATAAATAATTGGTGAATAATGGAATTCTCATTAAATTAAAAGTGAGAAAAGAAATCCCTTACCTTGTGTGCGATTTGACTTGTTTGTTCCTTATTCTTCTTGAATAAAAAACATAAGTTCACTTATAAATTATTGAGATCCCTTTTCATGTTTATTATTCCTTTTATATCCCTATTACATTATTATAAACATTATGTAATCATTTATGTTAATAATGGCCGTTTTGTCAATATTTAGTACTTCAGTAAAAAATGAACAACTTATAATTACCAGTTGTCCTTGTGGTCAATAGTAAATTATAAACATAATGAAATTCAGGATTTAGATATCATATATATCTTCTATATTATGTTTATATTTGTATTTATAACAATACGTAACTTTTTGTGGTATGAAATGAAATGCAAAGTTCATGGAGACGGTAAGCCGTATGTAGGCATGAACACTACCTTCATTTCTATATCGTATTTTAATTGAAGGAAAAAATATTTATACATAGATATATTATAATTAAAGTATAATATAATATATAATTTCAATAACTCCATCCTTTATATGTCCCACGTATGGTATGAACGAGTCATATCACTTTAAGGTGGTGGTAGTCCGCACTTCGTCATATGAAATTGTCATGTTTACTCATAATGGAAACCAAAAAGATAATATATAAATTAAGAACTCATAAGACTAAATAAAATATAAAAATAATATATATCATAAAGAAATATAGTTCCATCATAATGTCCACCATAAGTGGTGGAAAGAGATAATTGAACAATCATCCTTTCGTGAGGCGTTAGTTTTCCATCCACATAAATAGTATCTTATTTACCCATTATATAGATGTGTGTGTAAGTGTAGTTTGAATAATACTCATAAAAACATCATAGTATATTAATGATATTGTTTGTGTTATAAAATAAAGAATAAATATAGTTTAGGGGTTGGATAAGTAAAATAAAAGGAAAGAACTTAAGAGAAATTGTTACCTTAAAATATGGTAACTCCCTTTGGTTAGAACCAAAAGAATTTGTTGAAGTGACTTCTACCTAAAGTAAGGCTTCTAGGTGTAAGAGAGGGATTTAAGGATATTAATTGGGAAGAGTTTGGATGATCTAAGGGGCTTTAGAAGTGTGAGGAATGGGTTATAAGGGATGGATTTTTATAAGGGGGGAAGGGGCTCTTTAGGATAGTGGGAAATTATTATTTTTATTATATAATGATTTTCAGTTTCTAAAGGTACAAAACTCAATAATGTCGAATATAGGATAACTAATGGTCGAAATAAAATCATCCAATAAGGATTGGACTGGTTTGGGATATTATTTTAATCATTGAAATATTATTTATTTAAGTCATTTATTAATGAGGTAAACATTGCATCATTATAGTGTCATAAATAATTTTATTAATTTGATGTCAAAAAAATTATAATTTTTTTTACCATGATGTATAAGTTAGTTTTATCTTTCAAGGGAATATTTATTGTCGAAGAGATAACTTATATAACACCCTGTGAAAATTAATTTACAAAATTATATTTGTTTATGTTATTTTTTTTGTTACTTTAAGTTAATTAAAATAAAGTGTTATTATCACTCTTAAGTGGCTCCATGGGGTCCCGAAATCGACACAAGGATGACCATGGTCGGCCATGACTCATATAATAAGGTTAGTACACGTGTTATGATAATTTTGAATTATTATAATATTATTTTTACCTTTAATTACTATATTTACATTTAACCATGGTAAATAAATGTCAACAGTTACTATTCACAGAAAAATATTTTATTCTTGTTGAACCACATTTTACTTACTAATAATAATGATTTATGTCAGATTTATTTAAATTCAATTCCCAGATGAGGTAAAATATCATTTAAAATGAAAATGTCAGTTTTTTAACTACTACTTCGTGGTTTCATTATTCATCAAAAATTAAGATTTTCAAAAAAATACCAAAATGATATCCTAAGCTATATATGATATTAAGAATTAAAAAATGATGTCTATTTTACCTATTTAAAAACATAGAAGTTGGATTAGTTAATTTAAAATTACTTCCCTTTTTTGAAATAAAAAGTGTGTTTTTAGGAAATATTAACAATCAATAGATTGACACTTGTTTATGTCCAATTTCAAAGTGAAATTCCTTTCAATGACTGACATTTGATTAAATTTTACAGATGTAATCTTATTTAACAATAAAAAAATTAAAAAGGTAATATAAAAATATAAATAAATTAGATTAGAAGGCAGATTTGAATAAAAAATATTATTTTTCACTATTCAATAAAAAATGAATTTTATCCGAAAAATACCAAAAATTTAAACAAAGTAATTTTTGATGTCCTGAATCTAAAGAAGAATTTTATTTTCTCATATAAAACATATAAAGTTACCAAAATTATATTTAAAGATGGTTCTACATTAAAAGGTAGTAAATCATCTTTTTAAGTAAATTATGCTTAAAATTAGTTTCATTCATCATTTAATCCTCTATATTTTATTGGATAAATGAAAAAACATTTAACAAAAATTTATAATTATTTGGTAGTTAGTTTTGTTTATTCCTGCCATTACAACGGCTAGGCATTAACTACCATTTAAAATAATATTATATTACTATTTTTCAGTAAGACCCAATGTTGTGTTCAATGTAAGATTTCAATGAAACCCATTATTCTGTATCAGGTACACCATTGAACATAAAATCCCCATTAAAATAAAATTAATAACTAATTTACAAATATTAGTAAATATGAAAATGTCATATTATTTATTTTCTTGAGATGTTACAATTTCACTTGGCCAGAACATTGACAAATATTATTCCAAGATCCCTAAAATCATCCAAGACGTAATATTTTGGCGGGAAATCAAACCTAAGGAGCCCATTCTTGAGAATAAAAAGAATATACCATAAGAGTAAAAAATTCTTCAGTCTAATCTTTCAAAATTATTTTCATCTTCTATCATCTCTTCCTATATTTCTTCCATAATAAATTAATTACTCCAGTTTCATATACATTATGATATTTTATTATCATTAATGGAAACTTCTAATCCTCCTACTATCAAACCTATGAACATCATTATCACCAAGTGTGTGTATATATCACTTACCATCTCCATGATGTAGTGTATTTTGTTAATCAGCACAACATTTTGGATGGGTATAAGGATGAGTATAATTAATAAAATTAATGAATATAACGTAATAATAATGGTGTATAATTAATTTAACAACCAATTTCATACCTTTTAACCATAAATGGAATGATATTGTCACTCGTGCGTACGTACAACCTACCATTTCCATGACACATTGAGATTCATTCTCTACATTATCCATTCATGAATAATTATAAAAGTTCTATGATGACTAAATATAATGTTTTTAAACATAATATATTTATTAATGTCTATTAAATATATCTTCTATAGATGAAACATGACTTACAGGATAAAAAATGAATAAGAAACGATGTAGTTAAAACCCCAAACAATGGTAATACTAAAATATTATTAAAAAAATTATATAAGAGGATCATATATGATATAATAAATATGGATATGGTCCTAGTGTAATTTAATACATAATATAACCATTATATAGGTGTTTAATTCACTATAAAAAAAACTAAATACAATGTAATGGTTAATTTCACAATCTCATTATTATCTATGGTTGTTATACATATGTATCTATCTGTATATTTTTATCATCCCTGTCTATGTTTCTTAAAATGTGATTCAAAATATTATCAATAATTTTATAATGTAATTTTTACCCATTTATTTATTTTTATAAAATGTTTTTGGAAGGAATCTTTCATTCATTTTCTAAATGAGGTACTTTATGACCTTTTGGAAAAATGAAGGAATGAATATTTTTGAAACATATACAATGTAGGTGGATATATTATTCCATAATGATCCCTTATTAATTATAAGCTTCCCCTATAATCTTAAAAGGTTATTTTCAAAAGACATTTTCTCTTTTATAATGATGTTACATTTAAATTATTTCAAAGTAAAAAATTTGTTATTTATCACAAAGAGTTTTTATTATTTTATTAGATTATTTTCATCACTGTCAATAACTTTTGTTCGATTTTATTCTTAATTGATATTTATTTATTATGATAAAATAATTCTTATTGTATTGACCGTTTTTTGATATTTTTGACTATGGATGTACTATTTTGAAAATATTTATGGAATATGGTTAATGTTATAACATTTCATATACTAATTTTAATACGAATGTTTGTGTTGATTACGTTTTACCATGATTATAAGAGAAATGAATTATAATTAGATAGTTATTTGTGGGACCTACTATAGCCCCTCGATGCATCGGTAGTTCTCATGAGATGAAATTATTGGGTGAAAACCCAAAATGATTGTTTTCTAAACTGTGTAAATTTTGAAGGTCGATTGATCATTACATAATCCAGATGGATTTCTGCCCACAGACATAACATGTCATGAAGATAGATCTTGATTGTATCTTTCTTGATGTTGTTTATTGATAGTGCATAAGTCATGAATTATTCATTACATCATTATAATATTAGTTATAGATATTCCAAGTTATTATTTGAATTTTAAGCTATCCATGGTTATGATTATTTTATATGATATTATTTATTTTTCCATATTATGATCAATATTATTTTTAATTTGATTTCATTTTAATTAAACGTACTTTTTAAGGTTTCTATTTATTTATTCATAATAGCATCTATTGTATACTTACCCTTAATGAGCATATGATCCCACCTATTTATTGTCTTTTAATTTACTGGGATTCATAGTAGTTCATTATGAATGATATGTAGGTTCAAGATATGATAATAGTGGAAATATAAAATGATTACATATGTTTTATTTTATGTTTTGAATTTTATTGCAATGTTGATGAATGTAATATATTTTCCAAGAGTGGTAAAATAATCAGTCCTCTGAGATTTGATTCCATGTGATCCTGCAAATGTGTTGAAATAATACACCTGATTCGAGTTTCTAGGGTTGAGGTGTAATATTTTGTTTCATAGGATTTTTTGAAACACCATAGAAACTATTATTCAATAATATATAAAAGGTAACATTACCAAAAAATAGAATTTTAGGATTAGTATAGAAGAACATACTATATCATTGGTAATGTATATATTATGTGGGTATTCCTAGAACAAATCCATATATGAATACTATAATCAAATATGGTTCTAGAACAGATGTACCTTAGAGTAATAACTTGGACATGGTGTTCCAGTATTGACATGGGGTATCCGGATACACGACAATGGGCCTTACAACGCACCTATTTTGAAACTCTTGGAGTATTTTATTAGATCAATTCAAATTTTCTTTTTGAACAATTATGATAGATTTAAAGTCAAATATGTATCCCAAAGAACCAATGTTTATGATTATGAGATTATACATGCATTAATTTTTCAATTTCTATTTCTTATTTTTAAAATCATTCATTAAGATTCATAGCATAATCTACTGAATTTTGTTTCTTATAAATGAAGCCTAGTGGGCGAAATGGAAATCATATCAACACATGTAATACATGTAGATATTTCCCTCCAATGTTAGATAATGATTTTAGAGCTGCTAATACATCTGGTTCTGAACTTCTTATAACAGTACCAAGATAACAGACTCTTGTTATGAATGATATCCTTACCCGTTTCGAGCACCCTGACCCATAATATTGATGATCAATGTTAGGCCACTTTATATGAAAATAAACTCTAACATTAACTAGGTTTACAAAACCATTTTTTGATTCTAAATTTATATGTTACATAGATGAGAATATTTATTTTTATGGGAGTATTGATAGAGGAAAAGTGTTCATGGGAGTTTATCATTTCATAGATGATACCGATAAATGGTGGTTATTAATTCAAAACACGAATGAATATGAAGAAGTATAAAATATTAAATATAGAAAGTGTAAAGAATATTTCCTAGAAAAATACTTTCTTCATTAATAGGGAGCTAATATGGAGAGACAGTTGTTGAGTCTAATGAAAAATGATGATGATAATGTTTCAAAATATGAGTCCAACATTACATGTTTAGAAAAGAATGCTATGGGCTATATATGTAACACTCGGAGTAAGATTGATTGTTTCCTTGATGTGTAAAATTCAATTACCAAAATGGATTTGATCTCCTGAAAATTATCACCATACAAAGATATAGTTACATGTGTTATAAATAAATAAAAATAATTACCTATGACTAATGAAATAAATATAATTAATGAGAAGAATAGGACATTGGAGGAACAGATGAAAAAATAGAAGTGGGGAAACAATAATTTTCCAAAATTTGATAATTGAACAAAGAATCACACTACAAATTTCATGAAAGGATTTGGTGTTTGTTATAAGTGAAGATAAAATGGTTACAAAGAAAAATAATGTGAAGGGAAGAGAGAAAAGACTGATATTCAGTGTTTCAAAAGTCGTGAAATGGGGAATTACAAAAATAAATTTCTTAAGAGGTAAGGACATATAATTTATAAAAATAAATTGTATAAAGGTAAAGCATATGATATTACAAAATTAGATACTGAATAATTATATTATTGGTTTCTTTGGGATTAATTAATTATGTTATGTGAATATTTTATTAGCAGTGTTTTGGTTATATGAATTTTGGAATATGTAAGGATTTTACTGTTGTAATTAATCTTTTAGGATTCTGAAGCATGGATGTTTTAATGTGATCCAAATTTTTATATTTTTCATATCTGATAATAATTGAAACATAACATTTGATGAAAATATGGTGTCATGATTGATTTTGAAAATTTAAAGACTTTATTGGACTATTAATTTGGAAAAACGTATTTTAGTTGATTCACATAGTTGGAATAGATTATGCTAGACATTGGATATTATTTTTTTGATGATAAATAAATTATATAATTTTGATCCTATAAAGGAAACTTATGGAATGCTTTAATACTATTTTTTTTATAAAATGGAAAAGTCACAAGTCAGATGACAACCCATCACATCCAACAAGGTCGCATGACTTCAATATGTAACCGAATGGCGAGAAGGTTGAATCACCTACCACTATCCTATGTGATGTTCTGGTTAGTATAAATATTTTTTCATTATTTAAAAAGTGTGAAAGATGAAGTATAAGTTCATTTTTGAAAAAATATACTATAATCATAAATATAATATTTTGAAATTTTATCTTCAATTGAATATAATGATGAGTTCGTGATAGGAATTAGTTAATGGATGATACTATACATGTAAAATAAGTATGCTTCCTTATTTTCATAGTATATTATGTAAATTAATTAATTAGATATAGAGAAATGATATTGTAAAAATAATATCCTAGTACTTTTTCATATGAATCAAGTGGTCCTATATATCATTAAATATTCAGGTCTTTATTAATGTTAATGTTCTTCTAATCAGGTCCTCCATCACTCTCAATCATAACATGATGATTATATTTTTTTATTCATTTCCATGTTTTATTACATGAATCCCTTGTATGTTTTATCATTAGTGTCCTTCATATTTCTCTTTATTTATTTTAAAGTGGGGGTCTCATTAATTTTTTCTCATGTGGGATTTAAACAATGATGTTTTCAACTATCATACCCCTAGGTTTGGATCCCGAGTTCAAATTGTGAGAAAACAATTTATTGAAGGAGGGGAGAATGTAACTCCTTTATATATTATTATGTTTTAATTTCTAACTAATTTTTTTTATACAACAACATTCTAAAATTATGGGTTACACAGTAATGAGTTTACTGGCGTTACATGCAAGGCCATATTTTACCAAACAACAATAGATTAATAAAATATAATTATTTTATATAATATATAACCTAGTTGTTAAATTAGAGGTTCTGAATAATATTTAACTTATTTTAAATTCTATATATTTCATATAATTTTAACATTTATCTTATGTATTTTCTAGAAATTATATAAGAAAAAATTCCTTTTTTCGGATAAAAGAAGTGGTTTTTAAAAAATATATTTTTGTCGGATTTTAATGGATAACCCATTGTAAATCCAATATTTGTCACAATTAAATATTTATTTTTAAAAAATAATCTTCTTCTATGGATGTGGGACAACAAGTTTTAGTTTGGTTCAATTTTTGGTATTTTTTGATAACTTTCATATTGTAAGGAATAGTAAAAAATACTGTATTTTTATTCAAAAATACTTTTTAATCTAATTCATTTATATTGATAAATTTTATTTCTAATTGGTTTAAAGTATAATTAGAATATATTTTTATCATTTAATACAATTTTTTTATTTGAATTAATTTCACATTGAAATTTGATGTAAACACTGGACAATATTTCGATGGTTTCTAATTGTTAAAAACTTATTTTCTCATTTTGTTAATTGGGATTAATTTTAAATAAATTAATGAAAAATTTTGTGTTTAAGATTTTTAAAAATTGATTCCATTTTTAAAATTAGTATGTTTAATTTATGTTAATCTTTTACCTTTATTTATTTTTTTATTATAAATAGTAGCTTTAATATATTTTTATCAAAATTAAAGGTAAATAAGTAATTAAAGTTACAAATAATGTTATAAAATTATCTTAAAAACTATAAAAATCTCATTAGATTAATAAATAATACATTTATCATCTATGTATCAAAATTAAATCATTTAATGGACACTTATCCCTGAATATGACA
Organism: Viscum album; assembly: GCA_963277665.1. Classification (NCBI taxonomy): domain Eukaryota; kingdom Viridiplantae; phylum Streptophyta; class Magnoliopsida; order Santalales; family Viscaceae; genus Viscum; species Viscum album. The sequence continues at coordinate 1,560,982,390 of OY728146.1, forward strand.
TGAATTTTATTAAATTCAATGATTGAAACAAAACGTCATAGTCAAATTTTATATAAGTATAAATTTTTTTATATTTATATAACATGGATATAAATTGGATTATAAATAGTATATTGAGAGGTAAAATAATTATCTACATCAATGTAATTTATATATAATTTTTAGAGATTAAATAAGTACCATAAGTGATGATATAATAGAGATGTTTAAATTATTTTATTAATAATACTATCAATCAAATGATTTTAAAAATGTAAAAATAAATTTTATTTTACTTATTAAATAACATCGATTAATTTTATATCTAAAATAGACATGTTATTTAAATATTTGATGTATTTATTTGATGTTTTCTTTTTAAATTTTCAAACAAATGATAATGTTGAATAGTATTAAAATTTACATAACTGATACTTTAAAAAAATTATATTATAGTGAATGTTATAAAATTCATAAAAATTTATTTTTCAAAAATGTAACTATTATAATTTTCAATATACAATAAATTATCCTAATGAGTTTGATTGTTAATTTCAAAGTAACTATATTAACCCTATATTATAAAAATACATGTAAACACGGTAAGAGTTAATATTTTTAACAGAGGTTTAAATTCCAAAGATAAGGATAATTTTGTGACCTAAAACTGTCTAAAATAATTTATTGTGATAATTTCAACCTAAAAACATCTTAACCTATAAATAACTATCATTGGTTTTTTTGACCAAAAATAAAATTATAATAAATTAAGAGTTTTATAGTTTCCCAAAGTGCCCCTACCATCTCTTATAAAAGGGATCCTATTATTCTCTTTATTTCCCATCTATAAACGTCTTTGGATTAGACATAATATTCCCTAACCTCCTCAAAACATCCATAAATTCTTCCTATAGGCCATAATTTGGGTATGAAACGATTCTATGGACTCCTTTTGTGTAAATAAAAAGGAGACATCCATAGAAGAGTTAATTGTTGTATCAAATCTTTCAATGTTCTTTTATTCCTATACTTCATCTTCCTATATTTTTTTATATAAAAAGAATGACTATTGTATAATATACATTATGAGATGTTATTATAATTATGGGACAACCATATTCCTCTTTTTATCCATTCTACGAATAAAAATATCCTCAGTTGTGCGTGTACGACTTACCATCTTCTCATCATGGTATAATTTATTATTCAACAATAGTTTATTTGGATGGTAATAATGATGATAGTAATTGATATAAATAATATCTATATCATTATAATTATTATGTATAATTTATATACCATCCAATTTTATACCTTTTAACCATCAATGGAATGATATCATCACACGTGCGTACATACAGATTTCCATCTCCTTGATGCAGGGAGATTAATTCTCCATGTTAACCATTCAAAATGATTATAGAATTCATATAATGAGTAAATATATTGTTTATAAAAATAAAAATAAATATTAATATGGATTAAAAGATATCATGTCTATAAGAAACATGACATAGTTGTTGAATAAGCCTATAAGGAGAGCTTTACAGCGATAGTACCCTCGACAGAATTGGGTATCCCCACCGATTATTCTACCTTACCCTTCCCTCCTAGTAGTTCTTTATTTCAGTTCCCACATTTTTATACATCTTTGTCCCCTACACCATTATTCAATGTTGATCTTGACACATCACTATATTCGCTATTCAGATCTGTTCGGGTGTGTTTGATGGTCGTTGTCGGGATCTCAGATGGCTAGAATCGCCATAGTCCGAACTCGGCAAGACTACCACATCTTCCTGACACATTACAAGGTTGTAGATGTTGATATCAATAACACTCAGTGTCGAGAGTGTCCCTTTTCCTATTCCTCTCGTGATCCTTCCCACCTGTTCGGTGTGTTTTTTATCTTTCGTCTACATTGACCCCCAATGTTCATTACCTTCATCCTGAGACACTATCAGTTCACAAAGGGCGTCCTTATGAACTCTCGAGGAATTCAACAGTCCATGTCCTGTTTTATTTTTCTCCTTTGTTTTCTCATTGTGGTTTATTTGTGGTTTGATGGTTTTTCTTAGATACCGCCTTCTGTGGTGATGGCCTGGTGCACAGTTCAAATACACTAACACCGTGGGCTTAGTGCAGGTTACGGCAGGCCTTGATGGTGATGATTCATGTTGGCTAGCTCATGAATGATCTCATCTGGAATGGAATTGATGTACGAGGTTTATTTTCCATAGGAATGGTGATTTATGGGTGTTTTGGGAATAGGGACATGTGGGCACATTTGGTTTTTGGGTGGGTCATGTCCTGGGCTTGGATCCTTGACTGATCTGTTTTTTTCTATTTTTGGCTCGGATTGGGCTTGGTTGAAGTGATCTTTTATAAATAAATAAATGCATTTTTATTCATAAGAAACATTACTTAAATAAAAAAACACAATGGAATAAGAAGAATTCCACACACAAAAAAATGGTAATACTAAATTATTATTAAAAAAATGATATAATATAATCATATATGATATCATAGACATGGATATGCTCTTGGTATTATTTAATAAATTTTGTTAAAATTATCCAGTAGGTTATCACACCCTCCACTAAAGGCAAGTAAATAGAATGGGTTATTTTAAAAAACTCAATATTATTCATGGTTGTCCATACATAAGTACATACAATGAAATATTTATCATCTATATCCATGTATCATAAAAATAATTTCAAATTATTATCGACAACTATTTATAGAAAATTTTACAAATGTGTGATTTTTTATAAAACTTTATTTAATGAAATATTTATGTCTCTTTCAAAACTAGGTACTTTATGACCTTTTCTATGAACTATAGAATGAATGTTTTTTAACTTATATAGATGGAGTAGATATTTTTTCTTTTATGATGCCTTAATATTTTGGTGCTTCCCATAAAATATTAAAATGTGTTTTTCAAAATAATTTTTTTCTTTTATAATTATGCGAACTTTAAAATATTTTCAAATTTTGAAAGAGATATTTCTATCAAATAGTTTTAATGATTACATTTGATTATTTTCATCTATTTCTACTTCCATTATTGAATTGTTTTCTTAATTGAAGCTTATTTTTTATAATACAATTGTCCAAGTTGAATTGAAGGTTTTTTGATATGTTTGACCATGGATGTGCTATTTTAATTAAATTCATGATTTTTGGTTAATGTATTAACATTTCATCCTCTATTTTTAATATAAATGTTTATGTTGGTTATGTTTGACCCCTTTCATAAGAGGAATGAATCTCTAAATGTAAGTGATGGGTGGGGCCTGCTATCGCCCCTCGATAAATCGGTTGGTCTCATGGGATGAAATTTGTTGGTGAAAAACCCCTTCACATTTGTTTTACACGTAGTGTAGCATTTTCAGTAGAATAAATAACGAAACAATTCATAATTTTTTCTACATTTAGACATAAACTATCACAAATATAGATCTTGAGAGTAACTATATTGAGGATATATCTTGATATGACATATGTCTAACGTTATGCATTCCCAAATTATGATATTAGTTATGTATTTTCCATTTGATTATTTAACTTGTAGAATATCCATGTTTATGGTTATTTTATATGGTATTATATATTTTTTTCCATATTTTAATCAAAATTTTGTTTAAAGGGATTGTCTTTCTGTTCTATATTATTTCTTATGGTCTATAAACGTTTATTAATAATAACTTCTATTGTATTCCTACCCTATTGAGAATCTGATCTCACCCCTTTCTTATATTTCTTTTCCCCTGGATTTCATAAAGTTTATTATGACTGATATGTAGGGTTAATATAGTATTATAATGGCATTCTCAATGGATTATCTATATTTCATTTTATATTTTGATTTCTTTGGTATGTTTGATGAATGTAATTTATTTCTCGAGACCACTAAACTGATCTTTCCATTAGGATATGATTCCTTGTAATCATGACATTGTATTAAAATAATGGAACAGATCTAAGCTTCTAGGGTTGGATAATTACGACATGGTTTTGAATTAATTGTAAAGTGTTTATAAATTAAATATATAGCAATGTTTCTTATTTTTTTCAATGGGTTTCATAGAAATAAATGAGTTTCCTTATATTTTTATTATATTAAAATTTACCAAATTTTGTTATCCTAAAATTATAATTATATATTAAAATTATTGTGTGTAATCACTTGCGATCTATTTTTCCCCTTCCAAATCCTTTCATTACAATTTTAACAAATGGCTTGACCAGCACACATGCAAGTGATGTTTTTTTCCTCACTCGACCTCTCTAATTCTTCACGTATTCTCTCTTACCTCAATCCATTGTCGGTTCACACTCTCCCTCAACTTAACATTTATTTTCACTCATTTAAAAATTATTTCTCACTCTAATTGCATGGAGATCTTTGTTGTGCATTGTAAAAAAAATTCCCACTTATCATGTAAGGTGGTGACAACAAATGATTAGTCAAAAGTGTTTTTGCGGTGCATAGATATAAATGAGAACCTTGTTTAACGTATCCTTACTACTCCCATGGATTAAAACTAATGAATTATACCCATTTTATTCAAAGTATCCCACTTACTCCGATGGATTAAAACAACAATGGATTTTTAAACCATGTTAATACCATGGGTATTTTATTTTTAGTGACCATTATAGTATCATCTTTTAAAATAGTATTCATTTTTGGAAACCATAAATATTATGAAATGTGGTTTAATTTTCAAACACAATTGCATTTTAATATTATTTGGATATTTATTTATAGATTCATTAACAACGGTGGTTTTTTATTTAGTTTAAACTGATATTAATTTTTTTTAATATTATTATCAATATTAAATTAATTTATTTAATATTCATATATTAATTTTTATTTTATTTGGAATTATATATTTTCAATTGATATTCATTTTATTTTAATTGAAATTGAATATTCATGTTTTTATTTTAAAATGAAAATTTTCTAATATAGAATTCATTTACAAAATCTTATTATTATTATGATTTATTTGGTATCATTAGGAATGGTTGGAGTATCCCCCATATAAATTTCTAATTTAAAACACATTTATCACGTATACATACTAGATTAGAAGATAGTTGAATAATTTTACAATTTTTGTTATAATAACCCTTATTGATATAGGTGGTGTTGATTTAATTTATAATGAGTATACTCTTTAAGATATACCTTTGAAGGTTTTGACTATTAGATGAGGGAGATACCTTATAGTGACTTATGTCACTATTAGAGGTGGAATCAAATCATTTTGGATCTCAATTATATGGAATAAATGTGTACTATAATTTTTTGGAATATTTATTAATGGAATTTTTTTTTGGTTTTTTAATGGAAATAAAATAGAGGTTTAGGATATTATAGGATTTCTAAAATATACTTGAGATTGAAAACTGTACTTCATTTGAAATAGAAGTTACTCAGTGGATTATAGTACAAATATAATTGTTTATAATATTATAATACACGGTGTGGGAAAATCTATAGAAAATATACTAACATAGTATCCAACATCACTTTTATTGTCATCAATAGCTTCATCCATTTGATTCATTATATTCTTAGCTCTTTGAACCTATGTAAAATCCCGGGAATAAATTACCTTTAATGATCCAAGGAAGTATATTTTTACACAAATTCATTAATCTAGGTCACAATTAAATGCTATGAAAAAACAGCAATTTCAATGTGATGTGTACCATTTAATAAAAAATAATATTGTTTACATACATATATATTAATTTTTTTTTACCAGTTGACATTAAATTGAGATCCTGGACAAACAACCACATGTTAACCCCATGTTTTCCTTTTTTATGTCATAATTGTTTAAAATGAAAACTTGATAGAAATCATAACTAGTAACACTAAAATGTTGGGTTCCCCTTTTATAATTAGTTATGGATTTCTACATTAATTTTTAAATTCAAAGGGGTATATATTTATTTTCTAAAAACAAATTAATATTTTATGAACCTGATATGATAAATATGAAAACAAATTCATGCACTCTAGTCATTTGACAATATACTATGAATACAGAGTGAAAGAGTTCCTCGTGTCTATAATAGAGCATGAATAAAGAACCTTATCAAATAAATTTTTCCTGGTTGCATTGATTTCATTCATGAAATTTTTTTATAGAATAGTTTTAAGAACGTTTTATTTTTTATAGAATAAAAAGTTCTATAAATGTTGGGATAAACATGATGAAAAACTAAACGTACAAACTAGCTGGGATTACACTGTGGTTTATAGATCCTTTTATATGTATACCATTATAATTGAAAATGGAGACCATATAAAATAAATGAAAATGGAAATTAAAGATAAACATTGTGATTGTAAAAAAAATAAAAAAGGTAAATATGTCTTGTAAGAGACAATGTTATACTAGTTCTACTAAATAAACAACATTGTCACCAATATTGATGTTTTATAATTATAAAGTTCACCGTAGATGGAGAAACATCATTATTATTGAACTACTTTGTCTCTTGAGTGATATTTTACCAAATGAAAATGAACTTCCATATTGAATAAACAAAAATAAATGAATGCAACATTTAGTGGACATGATCTCTAAAAAAATACATACTTGTCCCGATGATTCCATATTGATTCTCATGGACCATGAATCACTCATTAAATAACCTAACTGTATTTCAAATCTATATAGGAATTATATATCAATTCCATTAAAATATGTTTCACAATTTCATATCCTTCCATTATTTAGAGGATTGTATGTACGTCTTGAAATTATCATACAATTTCTATGGAATTTATATACAATAATTAAATATTGAATAATATATCACACAAAAGACTCCATTTAGTGGAAAAATTTTGATTATGAGAATCTTGAATTTGGAAATGAGTCAAAAAAACATCCAAATTTAATTATCTATAGATGAAATTAATCATTTTGGTTTACATATTAGTACTCACAGTAACTGGCATGTTATGTTGGTAAATTATAACTTGGCGATGAGGTTATACTTGAAGCTAAAATATATAATCATTTATTTGCTTATATCTAGAACAAAAAAACTATAATGATATTGATTTCTATTTAGATTCACTAATCTAAAATATAATATTGATGTGGCATATAGGTGTTATAATTTATGATTCTAATATATGTGACTAATTAACATTCAGGGTCATGTTTTATGAGATGATAAATGAATTTCCTACTAATAAAAATTTTATAGCCTGAAGAAATCTTGGAACATTAGGGTATCCCTTTCATAAAGAATTCACACACTCAGGTTGGTTGAAACTAGTACATCCCATGTTTTTCAAAATAAAACACTATGTTTGATAACATACAAGATGCAAAAAATTTGGATTAAGAGAAAAACATAATATCAACATTTAAATGATAGTTATACCATAGCACTTCGAATTATGAGAATGAATAGAACTAAAATTTTAACATTCTAGATAAATAATGAATATCACATTTTCATATTTACTAATATTTTTTAATTATGTATTAATATCTACTTTACAGGGGTTGCTATGTTTGATGACGTACCTGATACTCAACAACGGGTTACATTGAAATTTAATGTTGCACACTAAAAATATAATATTATTATTTTAAATGGTAGTTAACGAATAGCCATTTTGTTGTAGGGAATGAATAGAACTAACTACAATAAGATTATTCATGTTTGTTAAATGTTTTTACATTTATCCAATAAATGTTAGAGGCTTAAAATTATAATGAACGTAATTTTAAGCCTAATTTACTTCTAAAGGATGATTTAATGATGTTTAATGTAGAAACATCTTCAAATCATGTATTGGTAACTTTTATGAGTTCTATATTAAAAAAAAATTTCTTCTTTAGAATTGGGACATCAAAATTTACTTTCGGTAATTTTTTGGTATTTTTCTGATAAAAAACATTTTTTAAATGAAGAGTGAAAAATACTATATTTGAATTCAAATATTTATTTTAATATAATTTATTTATATGGTTAAATTAACATTTTAATTGGTTTTAATGTGTATTTATATTATATTTTTACCATTTAATCCAATGGTGGTCATTAGAATTAATTTCAATTTGAAATTGGACATAAACAAGTGTTTGACTTTTGATAGATATTATTTCATAAAAACACGCTATTTGTTTTGATAAAAAGAAATAATTTTAATTTCATTAATTCAACTTTTTTGTTTTGAATTTTGTAAAATACAAATCATTTTTGAATTCAGAATATCAAATTTATCTTTGGCTGATTTTGTGGTATTTTTCTAAAAAATATCAATGTTTGATGAATTATGAAACCACTAAGTAGTAGTTAAAAAACTAATTTTATCATTTAAATGAATTGTTACTGCGTTTGTGAATTGAATTTCGAAAATCCAAAAAATATGGTTTTTATTATTAAGTAAATTGTGGTTTAATAAACTGAAATGAATTTTTGGTGAATTGTAACTTTTGACTTTTATTTACCATAGTTAAAGGAAAATAAGGTAATTCAATGAAAAAAGTATATAATAATAATAAAAAATTACATTAACACTTGTATTAAACTTATTGGTTGAGTAATGACCGACCATGGGCATCTTTGGGACGATTTTGGGACCCCATGGAGCTACTAGTAAGTGATAATGACACTTTAAATTAATTAATTAAATGTAAAGAAACAAATGACCCAAATCAATATATTTTATTAAAGTAATTTTTACATGGGGTTATATAAGAAAAAATATAAAATATAAATATTAATTGTAAAAATTAAAAGATTTTCTACATCATGGTATTTCTATATATTTTTTAGAAATCAAATAAATATAATTAAATTTGACACAAAAATGATGTAGTACTTACCTCATTAATAAATGATTTAAATAAATAAGATTATAAATATTAAAATAACATCTAAGACCGGTCCAATTCATATTGGATGAATTTATTTCTACCATTTGTCATCTTATATTTTTCTTTAATTAGTGTTGGATAATTAGAAACCGAAAATCATTATATAAATTTTTTTTTTCACACTTTCCTAATGAACCCCTCCTCCCCCTTATAAAAATCCTTAATCTCTAACTCATTTCTCACACTTCTCAAGCCCCCTGGCTCATCCAACCCCTCATAAAATAAGCTCTCACGATCCCTCTCTTATTCCTAGAAGCCTAACCTTATAATGAAGTGACATCATGAAGTCCTTTTGGTTTAAACCAAAGGGAGTTGGCCGGAATAATGGTAACAGTTTGTCTTTAATTCTTTTCTTTTATTTTACTTCTCCATCCCCTTAAACTCTTTTTATTACTCTATTTTTTTAAAAAAATAAATATCTTAAATATACTAGATTGTTTTTATATGAATTATTCAAACTACACTTACACAAACCTCTGTCTAATGGGTAAATAACATACTGTTTCTGTGGATAACGAACTACTGCCTCACAAAACGATGATTGTTCAAATATCTCCAACCTCTTATCAGGGTTTTCATTATGATTGAACTGTATTTTTATATAATATATAATATAAATATTGTTTCTATGCTTATTTTTTTCATTTATAGAATACCATTATGGTTTCCACATTGGGTAAATACGATAATCTCATTTTCCGAAAGTGCGTCCTACCGCCACCTCAAAGTGATATGACTCGTTCATGACTTATGGGGAACATATAAATGGTAGAGTTAATGAAATTATTTATGATATTATAATGGAATTTTAATATACTTTTGTATCATTATGTTTCCATTCCATCACAATATGATATAGAAATGAAAGTAGCTTTCACGCGTACGTATGACTTACCGTCTCCGTGAATCGTGCATTTGATTTGTTATCACCAAATGTTATGTACTATTAAAAATACATTTATATACTGGATATATATGATATATATTATATCTAAATCATTAATATAATTTTGTATATTATGATCTGTTGACCACATTAACTACTTGTAATTATACGAAGTACATTTTTGACTCAAGTACAAAATGTTGACAAAACAGCCATTATTAACATAAATGATTACATAATTTTTATAACATGATAATAAGTTATTTAAAAGTAATGATAAATTTAAAAATGGTTATTAATAAAGTATAAATTTACTTTATTTTATAATTTAAGAGAGTAAATAACGAACGGGTCATGTCAGACATGAGTTCAGGGGTTTCTTATCTCACTTTTAATTCCATGTGATTTCCATTGTTTTCCACTTATTTAATGAATGTGGTGTACTATGTACATCCATTTGATATATATTATCATTAATCCCTTTATATTCATGGTATTATGTGATTCAAATGGTGTTTTTTAACTTTTTTTATATGACTCGTTTGATTACATTATGGTAAGGGGTTTTCATCTCACTTCTTATTCCATGAGATTTGTGTTATATTGCTACCATTTCCTTTTGTGTGGTGAATGTACTAACCATGATTGTATTAATTGTGTAACATGAATAAATTTATGGGTAATAAAATCTTCATTTTATTATCCTTTTTTCATATGATGAATGCTTCAAAAGTTACCAAATTGTTAAGGGAACCTTTCACCGTCCTCTTTTTAAAGACTTTTTTTGTTATGTCTTCTAATTTAAATCTTATGATGTTGGGATATGTTATTATATATCCTTAGTGATTTAAATTTTATGTCCACATGATGATATACCCTATTCTCTCTCATAAATTTATTTTTTTGAATTTTCAAGTCAAGCCATTAGGCTGTCAAATTTTTGTAACGGAACTTCATAACCCAATTTCAATTATTTGGGTTCAACTTATACTTCTTGATTATGTAGTGTAATAAATATGTCTGATTGACCTCTGATTATTTAACACTTAATATCCACTTATATTGAGTTTATTATTATTTTTCACACATAATTATGTAATTGGTTTCTCATTAATCTAAGGATACCGTCTTTATAAAGGATTTTGTCTCAATTTATATTCCCTTGAGACTTCATTTTGGTTATGTGCCAATTCACTTTTATATGGAGTATATACTTCCCCTTAGAATATTATATCCTAAATATCATTATTCTCATGATATTATATGTTTTTTATACTAGTTTATAATTACATTTAGTTTAGTGTTTCTCAACTTTTATGAGACTCTTTAACTAAAACATCATTTTAAAAGCCTTAAATAATTATTCTTATAAATATTTCCCATTAATGTCCATGTTTTCAAAATGATTTTTTGTATTTATTTATATTGACATTAATGTTCTAAAACATTAATTCCATTAAAATCTTTAAAGTGGTATGGGAGACATTGATTCAAAAATCACTTTATTAAATGTTTTAAATGGTTTTGAAAATGGTTTGATTAAACATTGATTATTTCAATATCACGAAATGATATATTTAAATTTCTATATAGAAATGTTATTAGAAATATTTTAATATTTACAATATTTTATGTGTTATGATTTTATAATGGTACTTGGACATTTGAAAGGTGGTAATGTGATAAACCAAATGATGAGTTGTGCCGTGATAAACTAGGATGGGTGGTTACGTTATAACACTCAAAGAATTGGGTATGGAAGTCCGCCATATGGATATTACATTTAGTGATATGTGTGGAGGTCGACCTTATAGTTCTTCCATTTAAGTATGTTAATTTCCCAAGTTACCTTCATATTTTATTTGTTCTTTAAGTGGGGATTACGTTAATATTTTGGTTAAATAAGGTTATTCAATGATCTTTTATTCAGTGAAGAGTATTTACTACATTATAAAGGTGAAAAGTATTATTTATGATAATTTATTCATTGTTTTCTTGTTGTTTTGATAAAAATTAACAGTTTTAATTTTTTGTGTATCCCTTACTGAGCTTTTTATGCACACACAATGTTTTTGAAATGTTTATAATTGGACATAAAGTAAAATAGGGTCAAGGATGGGATCATAGAAACCTCAACCTGTAAAAAACATGGAACTAGACGCGACTCTTTTTTCAGTAATTTTTATTTTGTGAAAAAATGGAAACTGGGTAGATGTTTCTATATGTAATATTAAGGTTGTTATTTATATGTTATAACTTAATTATCTTATGATATATACCTGAAAATATCATCAATGTGAATTATTAATTTAATTCAATAATATGCAATGTTTAATGTTGTGTCCCTACAGTTGGTAACAGAGGTTGGTTAAGATAACTTTAGAGGTTAGGGTGTAATTTAAGCATGAGTGACATAACCATAAAGGTTATCATATTAGAAAGAGTCATCATCATTTTTAGGTGATAAATGGTTATTAAATTTTTTGGTGAAAAATGAATAGTATTAGTTACCTTTGTGGATAAAATATGTTATGGTTAATTTTGAGCCATTTTTCTTTTTTTTTTCAAATGTTATGAAATTGTATAGTTTATGAACAAGAACAACAAGAAGAACATGTGTCAACCTATCGTGTTAGAAAATGCTATGGGAATCAAACCCACAACGAATGTGAAATTCGGATTTATCTCCTACCACTGGCCTAAATGAAGTCCATGGTTAATTTGACTAATTATTTTTAAATTAAATGATTTTATGGATCAAGAATAATTTGAACCTCAGTTTTATTAAATGGATATCCTTATTATAGGAAAATGATTTGGTTATTATGTGATACTAGTTATTTTGGAAGAGGTTGTCTCTTTTGGGAACACTATATGCATAAGGAAAATAGAATAATATGGAATCTCATTTGTGGAGTAATGGTAGATATTTTATTTTGTAAGAATATATGGTTCTTTTATGGACAGATAGTGATTTGGGATATTTATATAAATGATTAACGTATCATAGAGAATATGTGATTAGGTTAATTACACTTCAGAATAAGGATTTAAGAGGAGACGATGTTTTTGGAGATAAATGTCAAGATTTACTGTGGAAGACTATGTGGTTTAAATCTTTATTAGTTTTGGGTTTCAATTTTAGTTTTGATTATTTTGATGAATTTCAAACACAATTGAATATTGAATGTTCTTTCTTGAACTTTTGGTTTATTTTATGGATTTCGATGATTAAGAGTAGTATTTATTTTTATAAAGGATTACACTTTTAGGGAATATCTAATCTCATTCTAACCAATTTTGGTTTTGGTTAATATATAATGATAAGGGAAATATATGGTTCATATTTTTTGTATCATTTTATTCTCTAGAAATTTATTTTGTTACTTTTGATCAGTCCAAGTCAACTTGAATACTCATGGTTTTGAGAAAATAAGAGTTTGTGGTAGAAAAATAGTAAAGGATGAAAGTCTACATGACCAGCAAGTTTGTATCCTTATGTTCTCAATCACGCTCATAAATAAATTCCTCAACTTTATAAATAGGAACTAATAAAATTATTTCTATTTACATTTCCTACCAAGAAACCAATGACCATTTAACCCATTAAAAATATGTGAGTTTCTTGTTGTTAACTTTCTCCTAATAATGATTTCTATCAGTCTTCATCAAAACATGACACTTAGTTTTTATACCATATCCATGTTATCAGGGAATCCTAGTATGGGTTATCATGGGTGACCTTTGTACATATCATACTTTATATTAAATATATAGTTTTATTTACTCTTTTTCCGATGTGGGACTTTTAATGAAGTTTCCAACCCCAATTTTAAAATTGAAAGGACGCAATTCCCAAAAGGGGAAAGGATGTAACGTCCCAGATAATAAAATAATATAAAAATTTTCTGATTTATTAATATTCTTTAAACAATATTAATTTGTACTTTAAAAGGGTTTCTATGTTCGATGATGCACCCAATACACAACAACATGTTTCTTTGAAATCTTACGATGCAGAGTAACAATATAATATTATTATTTTTAATGGTAATTAATTCATTGACATTGTATTGGCAGGAATGAATAGAACTAAGTACAATATGATTATTCATGTTTGTTAAATTTTTTTCCATTTATCAAATAAAAATTAGAGGCTTAAATTGTGAATGAATCTAATTTTAAGGATAATTTACTTTAAAAGGTTGATTTACCACCTTTTAATGTAGAACCCTCTATAAATCATTTTTGGTCACCTTTATATGTTATATTTTAAAAAAATAATCTTCTTCATAATCGGGACATCAAAATTTTCTTTGCCTATTTTTTGGTATTTTTCCGATAAAATTCATTTTTTAATGAAGAGTGAAAAATAATTTATTTTAATTCTAATGTACTTTTTAAAATAGTTTATTTTTATGGTAATATTATTATTTTAATTTGTTTTAAAAGTGTAATTAGATTATATTTACACCATTTGATCCAATGGTGGTCATTGAAATTAAATTCACTTTAAAATTGGACATAAAGAACTGTCAATCTTTAGATAGATATTGTTTCTTAAAAACATGCTATTTGTTTTGAAAGAGGAAATTAATTTTAAATTAATTAATTCAACATCAATGTTGTCAATTTTTTAAAATAGACATAATTTTGTAACTTAGAATATCAAATATATCTTAGTCTGATGTTTTGGTATTTTTCTAAAGAATAATAATTTTTATGAATAGTGAAACCACTAAGTAGTAGTTAAAAAATAAACATTTGAATTAAAATGAAATTTTACCACTTCTGTGAATTGAATTTTTAAAATCTAACATAAATGGTTGTTATTTTTATTTAAAATGTGGTTAAATAAGATGAAAATAAATTTTGCTGAATAGTAACTTTTTAATTTATTTACCACAATTAAAGGTAAATAAGGCAATTCAAGGTAAATAGAATATAAAAATAATAATAAATTACCTTAACACATGCCTTAACCTTATTGGATGAGTCGTGTATGACCATGGTCATCTTTGGGTTGGTTTTGGGATCCCATGGAGCCACTTGGGATTGATAATGACAATTTGGATTAATTAATTTAAAGTAAAGGCAAAAATGACACAAACAAATATCTTTTATAAAAGTAATTTTCAAAAGGGGATATATAAGTTATAATTTAGAATATAAAAATTCATTGGAAAGATAAAAATATTTCCTACATCAGGTTATTTTTTTTTAATTTTTAGACATCAAATAAATAAAATTAATTATGACACAAAAATGTTGCGGTATTTACCTCATTAAAAAATGATTTTCATAAATAAGATTTTAAATATTAAAATAACATCCAAACCCTATCCAATTATTATTGAATGAATTTATTTGAACCATGAGTCATATTATATTTTACATTAATTTGTTTGGACCTTTATAAACCGAGAATCAATATATAATAAAATAAATTTTTTACACAGTCCTAATGAACCCCTCCTCCCCCTTAAAAAAATCCTTCACGTCTAACTCATTCCTCACCCTTATCTAGCCCATTTGATCGTCCAACCCCTGAAAAAATAATCTCCCATAATCTCTCTCTTCCTCATATAAGCATTAAATTAGGTAGAAGCCACTTCAAGAAGTCCTTTTGGTTTAAACCAAAGGGAGTTAGCTGAATTAATTGAAACAATTTTCTCTTAAATTTTTTTCTTTTATTTTATTTTCCAATACTCTAAAGTATTTTTATTCCATTATTTTATAACACCAATATACTAAATATACTAGGTTGTTGTTATGATAAGGACTTGAACTACACATTCACACACCTCTGTCTAATAGGTAATGAACATACTGATTCTATGGACGACGAACTACTGACTAACGAAACGATGATTATTTAAATATCTCCAACCTACTATAATATTGGACATTATGATAGAACTGCATTTATATATAATATATATTATATTTCTATTATTTCTATGCTTATATATTTTTCACTTGAAGAATACGTTTATGTTTTCTAGAGTGGGTAAACACGATAATTTCATTCGAGGAAGTGCGGACTTCCACCACCACAAAGTTATATGACTCGTTCATGCCTTAGGTGGAACGTCTAAAGGGTATAGTAAATGAAATTATATGTGATATTATACTAGAATTATAATATACTTATGTATAATTATGTTAACATTCCATTACACTATGAAATAGAAATGGAAGTAGATTTCATGTGTACGTACGACTTATCGTCTCCATGAACCGTGCATTTCATTTATTATCCCCAAATGTTATGTACTATTTTAAATAATTGTATATACTGGATATATATGATATATATTATATCTAAATCATGAATATCATTATGTATATAATTAACATTTGACCACATGAACAACTTGTAATTATATGAAGTCTATTTTTGACTCATGTACCAAATATTGAAAAAACGACCATTATCAACATAAATGATTACATAATGCATATAAAATTTTAATAATTTATTTAAAAGGAATGATGATGACACTTTAGATTAATTAATTTAAATTAAAGAGAAAAATGAAAAAAAAACAAATATATTTTAGTAAAGTAATTTTTACATGGGGATATATAAGTTATAATTTAGACTATAAATATTCATTGGAAAGAAAAAAATATTTCTTACATAATGTTATTTGTTTATAAATTTTAGACCTCAAATAAATATAATTAATTATGACACCAAAATGATGTTCTATTTACCTCATTAAAAAACGATTTGAATAAATAAGATTATAAATATTTAAATAAAATAAAAACCATATCCAATTCTTATTTAATTAATTTATTTCGACCATGAGTCATATTATATTTGACTTTAATTTGTTTTGGAACTTTAGAAACCGAGAGTAAATATATAATAAAATAATATTTTCACACATTCCTAATGAACCCCTCCTCCCCTTATAAAAATCCTTCACCTTTATCTCATTACCCACACTTATCTAGCCCCTTGGCTCGTCCAACCCCTGAAAAAATAATCTCCCATAATCCCTCTCTTCCTCCAAGAAGCCATACCTTAGGCAGAAGCCACTTCAAGAAGTCCTTTTGGTTCAAACCAAAGGGAGTTACCCGAATTAATGGAAACAGTTTTACCTTAAATTATTTTCTATTATTTTACTTCTCCAATCCCTAAAACTCTTTTTATTCCTTTATTTTATATCAATACCAATATCCTAAATATACTAGGTTATTTTATAAGGACTCAAACTACACATACAGACACCTCAGTCTAATGGGTAAAGAACATACTGTTTCTGTGGACGGTGAACTACTACCTCACGAAACAATAATTATTTAAATATCTACAACCTACTATAGTGGTGTCCATTATGATAAAACTGTATTTAGATATAATATATAATATATTTATATTGTTTCTATGCTTATATATTTTTCATTCGAATAATACATTTATGGTTTCTAGAGTGGGTAAACACGATAATCTCATTTGAGGATATGCGGACTTCCGCCACCACAAAGTGATATGACTTGTTCATGCCTTCTATGGAACATATAAAGGGTAGAGTTAATGAAATTATATATGATAATATACAGGAATTATAATATTCCTATGTATCATTATGTTAACATTGCATTACAATATGAAATAGAAATTGAAGTAGATTTCATATGTATGTACGACTTACCGTCTCCCTTAACCGTGCATTTCATTTATTATCTACAAATGTTATGTACTATTATAAATACTTGTATATATATATATATGATATATATTATATCTAAATCATGAATATCATTATGTATATAATGAACTTTTGACCATATGAACAACTTTTAATTATATGAAGTCCATTTTTGACTCAAGTG
This sequence comes from Viscum album, assembly GCA_963277665.1. Classification (NCBI taxonomy): domain Eukaryota; kingdom Viridiplantae; phylum Streptophyta; class Magnoliopsida; order Santalales; family Viscaceae; genus Viscum; species Viscum album. The sequence goes on from OY728146.1 coordinate 1,561,000,042, forward strand.
CCAAATATTGACAAAATGACCATTATCAACATAAATGATTACATAATGTTTATAACATGATAATAATTTATTTAAAATGAATGATAATGACACTTTAGATTAACTAATATAAAGTAAAGACAAAAGTTACACAAACAAATATCGTTTAGTAAATTAATTTTTACATGGGAATATATAAGTTATCTATTCAACTATAAATATTCATTGCAGTGCTAAAAATATTTCATAAATCATGGTATATGTTTTATAATTTTTATACATCAAATATGTAAAACTAATTATGACACAAAAATGATGTATTATTTACAACATAAATAAATGATTTAAATAAATAAGATTAGAAATATTAGAATAACATAGAAAACCAGTACAATTATAATTGGATGAATTTATTTCGACCATGAGTCATAATATATTTGAAATTAATTAGTTTTTCACCTTTATAAACCGAAAATCATTACATAATAAAATAATATTTTCACACATTCCTAAAGAACCCCTCATCCCCCTTAAAATAATCCCTCACCTCTAACTCATTCATCGAAAATATCAAGCCCCTTGTCTCATCCAACCCCTGCCCATATAAGCTATCAAGATCCCACTATTTCTCCTATAATCCTTACCTTAGGCAGATGGAACTTCAAGAAGTCCTTTGGGTTCAAACCCAAGGTAGTTACCCAATTTAATGGTAACAGTTTCTCTTAAATTCTATGCATTTATTTTACTTCACCGACCCCATAAAATCTTTTTATTAATTTATTTTATAACAACAATAGTATCCTCAATATACTGTATTTTTTTCTGAGAAGGATTAGAAATACACTTACATAAACCTCCGTGTAATGGGTAAAGAACATACTGTTTCTGTGGACGGCCCACCACGGCCTCATGAATCGATGATTATTCAAATATCTCCAACCGCATCTCATGGTGGCCATTATGATGGAAATGTATTTATATATAATATATATTTTATTTTCAATGTTTATATTATTTTTTATTTTTCATTTATAGAATACCATTATGGTTTCCATATTTGGTAAATACGATAATCTCATTTGAGAACGTGCGGACTACCGCCCCCTCAAAGTGATATGAATCGTTCTTGCCTTATATGTAACATATAATGGATAGAGTTAAAGAAATTATATATTATATTATACTTGAATTATAATATACTTATTTATTATTAATTTTCCATTCCATTACAATATTTAATAGAAATGAACTAGCATTCACTTGTACGTACGACTTACCTTCTACATGAACGGTGCATTTAATTTATTATCTCCAAATGTTATGTACTGTTACTAATACAGGTATATAATGGATATATATGATATATATGATATCTAAATCCTGAATATAATTCTTGATATAATGAACTTTTGACCACATGAACAACTTGTAATTACAAGAATTACATTTTTGACTCAAGTACCAAATATCGACAAAACGACCATCATTAACATAAATGATTAAATAATGTTTATAAGAAGTTAATAAGTGATTTAAAATGAACTATAAACTTGAGAAAGTTCTTAAAAATGTTTAAATTAACTTATTTTATTATTCTTGAGATTAATGACCGAACGGGTCAGGTCGGACACGAGGTAAGGGGTTTTCTATCACATTTTTAATTCCGTGAGATTTCCATTGTTTGCCGCTTATTTATCGAATGTGGTATAGTGTGTACTGAAATTTGATATATATTATCATGATTATATTTATACTCATGGTTTTAGGTGATTCAATTGGTGGTTTTAGCTTTTATTCATATGACTCGTTTGATTACAATGTGGTTAGGGGTTTTCATCTCACTTCTTATTCCCGTGAGATTCGTGCTACATTGCCACTATTTACTTTTGTGTGGTGTATGTACTACAATTTATTATATTCATTGTGTAATATACATTAATTTATGTGTATTTAAATATTAATTTTATGAGTCTTCTTGTATATGGTGAATGTTTTATATGTTACCAAATCGTTAAGGGAACCTTTCACCCTCCTCTTTTTTAAAGACTTCTTTTTTATGTCTTTTAATTTACATCTTCTAATGTTCGGATATATTCTTATATATAAATAAAGATGTAAATTTTATGTCCATGTAATGATATGACCTTTTCTCTCTCATCAAATTATTTTTCAGAATTTTAATGTGCTGTCGTTAGGCTGTCGAATTTCTGTAAGGGAACATCTTAACATAATTTCAATTCTTTGGGTTCATCTTATACTTCTTGATTATTTCATGTTATAAATATGTGTGAATGAACTATGATTTTTCACACTTAATATCAACTTATAATAAGTGTATTCTTTTTTTTCACACTTAATTATGTAATTGACTTATCCTTGATCTAAGGATACCGTCTTTTATAGGATTTTGCCTCATTTTACATTCCCTTGAGATTTCATTGTTGTTATGTGCCAATTAACATTTATATTTTGTATATACTACACTTTGGAATATTATTTCATGAATATACTTATTCTGATGATATTATAAGTTTTGTTTTATACTATTCTTCAATTTTTTTAGTCATGTATTTCTCATGTTTTACTAGACTCTTTAAATAAACATCATTTTAAAATATTTAATGAATTATTCATCTAAATATTTATCATTAATGTCCATGTTTTCAAAATGGTTTTGAGTATTTATTTATATGTACATTAATGTTTTAAAATTTTAATTTCTTTAAATGCTTCAATGTGGTATGGGACACTTTGATTCAAAAATCCCTTTATTAAATTTTTTTAATGTTTTTGAAAATGGTTTTATTAGGCATTGATTATGTCAGTATCTTGAAATAATATATTGTAATTGAAATGTAGAAATGTTATTAGTGAAATTTTTATCTTTACAATATTTTATGTTTTATGATTTTATAATGGTACTTGGTCATTTTATGGGTTGTTACGTGATAAACCAAATGACGGGTGGTGTCATGATAAACCCGGATAGGTGGTTACGTTATAACCTCCAATGCATTGGGTATGGAAGTCGGATGTATGGATATTCCATTTAGTGATATGTGTGGACGTCCACCATTTGGTTATTCCATTTAGGAATGTTTATGTACCTAGTTACCTTTATATGTTATGTGCTCTTTATATGTGTTTTATGGTAATATTTTGGTTACAAAAGGGTGTGCAATGATCTTTTATTCAGTGAGGAGTATTTACTACTTCATAAAGGTGAAACATATTACTTATGATAATGTATTCATGGTTTACTCATTATTTTGAAAAAAACTAACATTTTTCTTTTTTTTGTGTATCCCTTACTGAGCTTTTTATGCTCATCCGAATTTTAAGAAATTTTTTCACATGACGTAAAGTGGAATAGGGTAAAGGATGGGATCAAGGAAAAGTCATGTTGTCTAAAACATGGAACTAGACATTACCCATTTTTCAAGAATTTTTATTTTTTTAATAAAATGGAAACTGGGTAGATGTGTCTACATGTGATATTCAAGTTGTTATGTATATTTATGACCGAATTATCTAAATCTTTAAACCTAAAAAGATCCTCAATTTGAATTATTATCTTAACTAATGAATATGAAAATTTTAAGGTCATGTCCTTAGTAAATGAATTAAGAAAATATGGTTTACACTTGTTTATATAATGATTCATTGGTTACCAAATTAATTAGAAAATTAAAATAAAACCATCCGAATAAAAAGGTTGTGTTTCTATTTAAATAAGAATAATTATGTTTAAAAAAAAAATAAAATCACCCTATTATTATTATATTAATAAAATATAAATTCAATAAAATATTTAAAATTTATCTTATGTATTTTATAGTCTTAATATAAGAACATGTATAATATTAAGAACACAATAATTTAAAAAAAACATGTTTATAGCCTTTTGATGGAGAAACCATTTTAAATTTATTTTTTGAAATTATTATAAATTAAATTGGAAAAAATAAAATTATAAATTGGAATAGGGAAATAAAAATTAATTACAGTTGAATTTTTAGTATTTTTTTTCTCTAATTCATATTTTAATGAATAGTGCAAAATAATACCTTTTAATTCAAATATTTTTTTGTCTAATTAATTTTTATTATTATATTATATTCTTATTTTTTCATAAAGTATATTTAAATTATTTATTTATCTTTTAGTATTATTTTTTTCATTGGAATCCATTTTACAAAGAAATTGAATAGAAAAACTATGTGAACTTTTGAATGTTTAACTTAATTAAAACATTTTCTTATTCCATGATGAGATTAATTTTTAATTAATATCAACCAATTAAGTGTTTTTAATATTAAAATATGGATTTTATTTTGTATTATAAGTTCCAAATTATGAATGTTGGTCCCCTTTATTTTTGAACGTTATAAATTGTAACTTTATTTAATTTTTTCATTACTACGATCATGGGTAAATCACACAATTAAAGGATAAAAAATATTATAAATATTATAATACTATCCTAAATATTTTATTAATCTTATTATAGGAGTTATTGTAGACAGTAAAAATACATGTCCTAAAATGGTTGCTTTTGGAAGCCTCTTGGGTGTGATTATGACATTTATAATCTTTTATTAAAAGTAAAAGCCAAGGTGTCATAATAATATCTCATAATACTAAAAAAATATTAATTTTGTGTTATAAACTTGATATCTTAGACTATAAAAATTACTTATAGATATAATAGTACTACCTATATCATAGTAGTTTATTTACGATTATTAGGTAATTAATACTTAAATTAAATAGACACAATGACGACGTAGTAATTTAATAATTAAATAAAGAATCATAAAAATAATATAATAAAAGTATTTTGAAATAAATTATGCCATCCAAGAATTTTATGGATTAATGTGATAGGTTGGTGATGAATTAAATGAGTTTTTTCGAACTTATTTTGATGTTATGATATTTTTTAAAAGAAAAATAATGGATAGTGTCAAAATTGACACTATTGGTACTATAAAATAGAAAATATTTTATTAAATGTTATAAATTTAATAAATATCCAAGATTATACCAAATTGTTGAGATAATTCCTAATATATCATTAATGAATCAATTAATTAAAATACATTTAAACTGGTTTTAGTAATCTATATTTGAAAAAACATTAGAAAATAAGATGGAAAAACATAAAATTTTAACTGATTTACCATATGGGAATTTGGAATCGGTAAAAAAATATCTTTATGTCTAGAATATATAAAAATATTTTTTTGAAAATGTTACTGTAACATTAAAAAATATGCATGGAGGAACAAAAAATGGAATCATGGATATGTTGGACATGATTGACAGGGGTCTAAGGGAAGAGTTGGCACTTCTGATGGATAAAAGTTATTATTTTCAAACTCTGTCATGTAACACGCTATCATGATAGAAAAAATAAAATATTTCCATTTTCCTTAATGCTTTAAAATTTTTATTAGGGTATTCATAAAATATTAATAATATCATATCAATGGGTAATTTGAAATTACATTGGGAAAAATTAAATGACTTCCATGTTTTGATTCAAGATTTGATGCACATCACATTTCATTTAATTTTATCTAGAAATGTATGACCCACATTATGAAGAATTAGATTTTTTTAAATACATATTTAGTAATGTTAAAGACCTGGTTATGTTTCCAATCATTAATAATGATGTTTTAGTACTATTATTTGAATTAGAGATGTTCTTTTCAACACCATTCATCGATAAAATGGCCCACATGATGGTGCACTTCATTGGAGTGGTTAAACTATGTTTTCCTATCCATTAAATATAAAATTTTCCCATTGAGCATTAGATGAATATTATTTCAAGAAGTGTTTATTGAAAAGTGATACATTGTTGAATTAGATATTGAATTCGGTTCCGATTTCCTATTAGACGTTGGTAGAATCATTCATGCAAATTCTATTCATAGAATATGCTTTATGGGTAAAGGGATTTTTGGAATATATTCGGTTAAAAATTAAAATCATAAAGTAGTATTAATCTCACCATTAAAATTTACATATTAGTGAATATATTGATCTATACGTTGAATCCCACAAAGTAATTCATAGAAATTTGAATAAGTCGACGACTAAAGGGTAAAAATCAAATACATTTAATTAAATTTTCATAGGATTGTAAAAATATTATATTCATAGTGTGCTATATAAAAATATGAATTCAATAGTTGAAATACATTGATGTCCATCTAGGATACCTAAAGAAAATGTTTTATCTTATTGTGGTTTTGAAATTAATGGTTATATATTCTATAAAAAATAACATGAGGAACACAATATGATGCAATCAAGTATAGTTAAACTTATGGATGAACTGATTCATATATCTATTTTACATAGATAGAAATCCAATTTATACAAATATATCTTATTTTCAAAATCCAAGAATAGATATAATATAATATGTATTCATATTCTGATGTGTCTGTTTTCCAATATAAATTGTGTGGAAAAAAACTGAAATGAAAGTTAACAAAATATTTTTCGTGAGGCTGAATTATAGTGTGGAAGTAGAAAATGTTGATCTATTCAGAATGGAATCACAAGTATTTTTGTTATTTTATTTCTCAAAAACAACAAAGAATAAGTTTCCAATAGTCTTCCTAAGGACGAAATCAATACATTCCACTGAAAATTCAATTGAGGATGACCCATTCATTGGGATATAAAAAATATTTCATTGATGTCACAATTTATATAATCTATTTTATTTTAGAGGTATCCACAAATACGGGATTTGGATTACCGATATAGGAGGAACACCACATCCACCTTTAAAAAGGGAGTTCAATGATTGGGTTGATGGATTTTTAATTCATTGTATTTGTCTTCATAATAGTATTTGTTATATAATATATTTACATAATATAAATAAAATGTATGAATAATATAGTAGGAAAATAATTTTTCCCATGATGATGTTACCAAAATCATTGAATAATTAGTGGTTAATTATGAAACTAAATAATTATTAGGGCATCAACACCATGTTGATAAATGAAACAAGAAAAATATAGAATCATAATGTTTAATAAATGTCAAGAACCATCCGGATTTAACCCCATACCAATCACCCATGGCGGCCCACACCAAGCCCTGAGAGGTGTTCCCAATCCTCATGGGAAGAAAACAAGTTTACGATAAAGAAATATAGTAATTGGGAATGATTTTTACAATGATACATTGGATAACCAAAAAAATTAAAATAAACCAATAGAACTAAACTGGTTGCGTAAAAGAAATAAACTACTACAAGTACCTCCATGTAAACCCATGGGCCACCTCAAACCATATTATCACACTCACTTTATGAGAAAACAAGATATGGGGGATCACTTTAATATTTTTAAAGATAAATCTATTTTCATGTGTATTAAAAGATAGTAGGTGCACCTAAATAAATTATTCCCTATGCATTTCATTTAAAAGAAACCCATGCCATAAATGATTCAAGATACAACAAAATAAAATTATGGGTTTACAATATTTTTCAAATTAATGTAATAAGCATCCATTTTAAAGAAAACCCATTTCTACCCATCACCTTAATAAAATAGTTCCAAAAAATGCATAGATTTTTTGAAATGAAATAAAAAAATTATATTAAAACATAGTTTTTATAAAAGAGGATATAATCCTGAAAAAAATCAAATGGATATAAAATCACATGATCCATGGAAAATCCCAACTTATTGGGGTTAGTGGGGACCTAGGATCGTTGTACCACAATGAAATGGAATAGAAACCATTACCAAAAGTTTCCACATGCACGAACCACTAGAGATGTATCAATTTAATGTTCTAGTTGTTGTTGATCATCATCAAATTTTTAGTAGGTCATGTATCATAAAACCTATAAGAGGAATTGTTCCTTATCCCATATTATCCATATTGTTATAATAACTAGTATTCCCCTGAGGTACCAGAGGTTTTGATGTTCTGAATCCAATTATAATATAAAGAACCTTCTTTCTACACAATTTTTTCTACAATAATCAATTAAACTCATAACAAGAATAAAATCAATAAAGGGAAATAATCATTTAACCTCCAACTCAAAACCAAACACCTCATATTTACTATATATACCAAGACATCATATTTTCCATTGACTTTTTTAAACCACAAAAAAATCTACTTTAATTCATGTGAACTTTCAGAACTAGCTTTCACACCCTAAACATAATTGTAAATTCTTATTGAAAACTAAAATCTATTTAGGAGAAAATTCCTATAGATATTTGGAATGTAAAAACCAAGAATTTCCCTATGATATATTAGAGATAAATGTTAATTCAATTGAGTTATCCTATTTCTAATGTTTTATATTTAATTTTTTAGAAGAATTAAAATGTTATCCATTTCTGCATAGTATAAGTTATATTCTTGTTATTGTTTGTTATATTAATGTATTATACCACTATAGGTGGACTTATAAATTTTTGATTACTTATGATAACCATTTATTTTTAAGATATATGTAATGACCTATCATTCTATCACATGATTTACTAACACTTCTAGAATGAAAAATTCAACATCATTTCATTAAATAAGATATGAAGTGGGAATTGTTCAAGGCATGAACAATGGTGAGACTGTTCCAAAATAAAGTATGTATTTATTCTCATGAATAATTAGTCAACATTAGGGAAAGGATCATTAAACACAATAATTTTATCTTAGTACCTTCTTATCTGATGAATCAGATGGCCCCTTAAATTGTAATCGATTTATAGATTTTATTATTTTTAACTATTTCCAAACCTTGTTCTATATCACTATCTATCATAACATGACAGATAAATTTTTCTTTCATATCCATGTCTTCACTTCCCACCTATGTTCTCCTATGTGGAACCCTAGTGACGAGTTAATTTGGAAAACTATTATATTTATAATTTTTCTTTTTTTAAGAACATTTCCATATTCAATTTTACGATGTCGGTTTCATTAAATGAAACTTTCAAGTAGTAAACGTTTTATATCCCTGATGAATTTGAGTGAAAAATTTAATTTATGTAAGGTATAATGAAAAATCGTAGGATTTTATGTTCTAGACTCTTTTTATTTTATTTTATGTCTTAGGTTGTATGGTAAACCAATATTATCTTGTTCCATACACAACACCATATTATCTTGTTATATACACAACACTATTCTAGGATTCTATTACATAGAATTTCATGAAATTTTGATAGAATTCATTTCCCACTAAATTGTGTATGGGTTTTGTTTAATGTCTAAAATAATTTTTTTTATTATTCTATACGCATCAGAAAAGTAATATTTTACTACATGGAACACTGACATGGATTACGTTACATGAACGAGCAAACTTCCTCGATAGCTTGCGTTGTATGCAATATAAAGTTTCACTAAACATATATATATATTTAAAATATTATTATTTAATGTGAGATAAGGTAGACGTTATAAATATTATTAACCAAATTTTATATTTTATATAACATTAAAGATAATCTTATGCATTTTGTACAACATTATATAAAAAAAATCATTTTTTTTGATAAATTAAATATTTTAAATAATTGTAGTTTTTTCATCATTTGATGGCACACCAAATTTAAATCTAGTATTTAATACTTCAAAATATTCTATTTCATAAAATAAACTTATTCTTTGAAATCTGGACATAAATATTTAAATTAAATGAATTTTTGGAATTTTTCTGATACAATTCTCATTTTAATTAATAATAAAGTAATAATGATTTTTAATTTAAAATTGCATTTTAATCTAATTAATTTATATTTTTATATTATATTTTTAATTTTTTTTAAAATAAAATTGGATTTTTTAAAATTTTAATATAATATTTGTCATTGGAATTAATTTCACATTTAAATTGGACATAAACACATGTCAATCATTTGATAGTTTTTACTACTAAAAAACTTGCATTCTAGTTTTTCCAATAATAATTAATTTTAAATTAATTTCCTCCAATTCAATGTTTTGAATTTGGAAAATTTGATTTCATACTTGTAATGAAAATATCCAAATTTTTTAAATTGGTACCTTTTATTTTTTGACATTATGAAGAGTAACTTTAGTAAATATTTTTATTTACCATGGGAAAGGGAGATTCGAGTAAATTAGGGTAAAAAAATAATATTTGAATAATAGAAAACTACGCTAACACATGTCCTAATCATAATGGATAATATATATCTAACCATGATAATACTTAGGAATATTTTAGGAACCTATGTAGCCATTTAAGTGTGATAATGACCATTTACAATGTTTAATTTATCAAAAAGGGAAATAAAACATAAATATGTATCCCTTAACAAAAACAATTTTAATTTGGTTTATATAAATGATAACTTTTACTATAAATATTAATTGGTTAGATAATAATATTTAACACATAATAGTATTTTATTTTTAATTTTTATACATTAGATAATTAAATTTATATATGACACAATAATGACGTAGTGTTTGCCTTATTAATGATGGAATCAAATAAATGATATTATAAATATTTAAATAAAATAAATTTGAATTTTTTTATGAATTACATGAATTTTATGTATGAATATGAATAATTATCTTTTAGGAAATGATTTTTTTGAAGGAATAATGTTGTTATGAGGAAAAATCAATTACTAAAAACTGTCAAAATTGACATAATTGGGTTTTTAAAGGAAATACTATTTTATTAAATAAAAAATTACTACTGAAAATATATGATTCTTCCAACTTACTTATATAATGTTATACATTTCATTAATTATCCTATTTTTGTTCCATTTTAATTTTATAGTAACTATAGTAAATATATTGTATTGAAATGAATGAAGACATTGTAAGAGTTAATGTTTTTAACCAAGGGTTAAAGCTAAAAGATAAGGTTAGAATTGTGACCTAATATTGTCTAAAATAGATTGGTTGAAATGAATTCGACCCATAACAATATTATATTATAAATAAATTAGATTGGTAATATTATAAACCAAAAATAAATTTATAATAGATTTATATTTAAAGACATTCCTAAAGTGCCCCTCACCTTTCCTATAAAAGTGAACATATAGTTATCTATTATACACACCACTAAATAAATGTTTCTTAGAAAAAACTAACCCATTTCCTCTCCCATCCTCCCTCACGACATCCTAGAGTCCATTATTTTGGAATAAAGTCATATTAAAGTGTCCTTTTATGAAAATCTAATGCTGATACTCAAAAAAATAGGTCATTGTTTTATCAGCTCCTTTAAAATAATTTTCTTCTTCTAATTCAACTTCTTAAGTTTCATCCATAATAAATTAATAAATATAGTATATAATAAATGATTATATAATATTATAATAATGGGACAACCTTATACCTCCTTTTATCATTCCTATAAATACCAATATCACCATGCATGCATACAGCTTACCTTCTCTATGTCGTGGTGTAATTTTTTATTCAACAATACTTAATTTGGATGGGTATATGATGAGTATAAAGGATATATATAATCAATATAAAATTATAATTATTCTTTAAAATTAACATTCCATCCAATTCAATTCTGTTTAACCATTAATTGAATGATATCGTCGCTCCTGCGTACGTACGACCTACCATCTCCACGACATGATGATATCCATACTCAACATTAACCATTCAAGAAGACTATAAAGTAAATATAATAAATATGAATGAAACATATTACATAATAATTATACTTGATTTATGTTTGTATATATATATATTTCATTTATATTCTTACATTCAATTCAATAAGGATATAAAAGAAACGGTCTATCGTACGTATGAGCTACCCTCTCTATGAATGGTGTTTTCCATTTAAATTATATATATATTATATATATTTATATATTGAATATTATTGATATATAAATCTTGTTTTATAGTATGTAAGTAAGTAAATCATTACCTAATTAATACGTTAATGAATAACAAGTCAATACATGCACGATAAATAAAATGATTATTACCAAAAAGATTCTTTAACATGGAATTATTAAATAAACAGGTAATATAAAATATTAATTGAATAATATATGATATCAGAAATATTATTATTTTACTATTAGAAGAAAATAATATGTTTAAACCCACTATATAGGAGTTTTAGACACATATGGATGAAATCATAACTAATGTAATGGATTATGTTACAATCTCATTATTATCTGAAATAGTTTATTCATAAGTATTTACTGGGGTATATTATCATTCACGTCCATATTCTCAAAAAATATAATTTTATTTCTATTGTTTTAATAATTTTTTAAAATTGATATTTTTTCCTATTATAAAATTTTTATTAAATGGTATGGAAGGAATCATTCTTTTTTCCTTACAATGTACTTTTTGACTTTTCCATCAAGAGTACGATAAGGCTATTTTTTTAACTTATATAGAATGAACATAAATTACATCGCATAACACCTTATTTCCAGGAAGTTTCCTCTTAATGGTTTTTATGTTTAATATCTAATAAATTATTTTCATTTAATATGGAGTTGCATTGTGTGAAAATAAAATGTTTTTGAAGAATAAAGGACATTTTACAGAAGAATTAAGTTCAGGTGTTTCATCAATACTTTTTTACATCTATGATGACTCGTTTTTAAAAGGTTTATTTTTCAATCCCTATTATCACTATGATTTTATTGTGATAATGATCAAATCTTATTTTATATTGATTATGTTATGATGGAATGATGTTCAAGAATTCCAATTTATTTCATGGGGTACGAAATGATGAATGTTTTATGTATTTGTGGTACATGAAGGTATTATTTCATTATTAGATCAAAGGGGGATATATCTCCAACCAATGCATTGGGAACAGATTTATAACTCACGAGATAGACAAGATGATAACGAAAAGTAAATTCAGTTAAGAAATATAGGGATGGAACGACATGTAAATCTAGTTCAGTAATACATGTCTATAATGACATGTAATCCCTATTCCGTATTTGACATTGTCTACTATGATGGTCTTCGTAAAAATGCATCGTCTACTGTGGAAATCATGTTATTTTCTTACTTTTTTCAATAATCCCATGTTTTATGCCAATGTTATTTTATCATGGTTAATGTTCCATTATGATATTTTCCTTACATACTACTAAGATTTATTTAATGACTCGTTATTTTGATGTTTAAGATTTATGTTCATGTTTTCACAATCTAATTTTTATTGTTGGTTTTATCTTCTCCATGTTTACTTTTACTGGGCATTTTAGCTCACACTTTTAATATTTTCTTTTCCCCATGATATAAATAAAGTTTATATGTAGGAAAACAAACTGGGATGTTTTTTAGGGGAGATGTTGAAGATATTTCCCCATGTTAGAGTCTTATGTTCTATGTTTCAAAAGACACTAAACTAATATTGTATTAGGCATATATTTGTGTAATGTATTAAGAAATCATCCAAGTAATGTAATGTCCATGTTTGTCAACTTGGGTTGGTACATAATCCATGATTAATGATGACTCCAAAATCTTATGTATACTATGATGTTATTATTTTAAAGTAATAATCCATAATTTAGACTCGTATCCACTCCCTTTAACTCTACATATTAATACATCATTCATTAGGTGATGATTTATCGCCTTAAAGGATTCCATGTTTTTATTTTACTTTACCACCTTCAATCCTAGTCAAAAAAACACTATAATGGATGAAATATATTGCAAAATTTATGTTGAAATATTTTTTATTCCCTCAAACTAGCATGTATACAACATATTAGATAATAATGAAAACCCCGTTTTTGGTAAATTAAAAACCATCAAATTATTCTTATCTATTATCATTATCATTTTATTTGATGAATAATCCACATGTGTGAAAAATAATAACATATAAAAAATTTAAACTTCTTGATGATAATTAATAACAAATAATTTCAATTCTGGAAAATTATAATCATTTTACATGATCTTCCATACATATATACAAGTGAAAAGATCATGAAAACATATAAGAAACAATCTCAAATGATAAAATTAAAATCTATGACTCATGAAAGTGGTTGTAAAAAAACTTTAAAAAATTAAAAATAATAAAATACATGTATAATAGGTTCTCTATTTTTAATTAATGAATCTAATATTGTTATCTAAGATATTAATGAGATGAATATATTCGTTCATATGAAAATAAAATTCTTTAACCTAACATGCTTTAATTTTGTTATTCATGTTTCGTGAAAACATTCAGGGTGTATATACTTTTAATATCCTGAAAATATAATTAATTTTTTATTACCTTTTCTATTCTTGGATATACATTTTTCTAATCATGTTTTATAAATATAATAAAATTCTGAAAGAACCCTTCATTCCAAAACATCTTTTGAATCCTCTTGATTTGTTTCTTCTTCTTTAATAATAATGAATATTATACAAAATATGTTTTCCCCATTCTCATTTGGAAACCCCCATGTTTATTCATGAATTTATTCTATTTGAAATGAATCTCACTCATTTAGAGGGGTTAATTAATGTCTAATATTGATATATGTTTTATGTGGAATGCATGATTATGTAAATGTTATGATGTTATGGGTGGTCCCATAATTATATTGTGTTCCAATGCATTGGGTAATGTGATTTAATTTATAAGATAATGTGAAATATGCATGAATATGTTTCTATATTTGTTTGTAATGATGATTTTATGACTCTTCACATATATTATGCGTAAACATGTTGATATCATTTTTCACAACTATGTGTGGTGTTTGACCACAGATTCATAATTTTTCATCTGTATGCATTTCCACATTCAATTATTTTATCTAATTATTCCTGTCATGATTATAATGGTTATCCCATAAATATGTTATGATTTTTATTATTATTCTTATCCATGTTATATTGATTCATGTTCTTATCTATCCTTTTACATGGATTTAAGATCATAACCTTGATTTATATCCTTATGTGATTAGCAATACTGAGGAGTATATGAGGGAAAATAAGAAGTTAGAGAAGAAGAAATTAAATAATGATGACTTTTTATTATGTAAATGTTATTTATTGACCTAATTTTACCATGATACTAATCCTTTAGAACCTTATTTTTTAATGCCATTATAATGATTATGATTAATATGATTTTATAGTAATGTAATAATAAACTGAGTCACATTAGTTAGAATCATATCATATATTGTTAAATTTTTAAATTATGAATAGGAAATATTAGTGACATCCCTTATCATTAGACAAATTATATGTAATCACTTATGAAAATTCATTATAAAATAATTCTACACAATAGGATCCCAAAAGATATTCCTTTAATGTTAATTACACATAGGATTAAATTATTTATTCATGACTTGTTGAGTTAATTTTTTCAATCAATAAAATTCTATTTTCCAAAATGGGGGGATCGAAGAGATACTAAAAAAATACATATGTAGGGGATAAAATATTAATTATCCGAATGACATCCCTAATCCCTTGGGAGGAGAGTTAAAATTTTCATTTATATTCTTACCTTACTGTGTCAGGCTATGAACAATTACAAGAATAACATGGAACACTTGACTTTATCAAAGAGGGTTAAACTGGATATCGATTATTTCATACATCAACGATCATTGACATTAAGTGGATATTTTGATCCAATGGTCATAGAATTGTGGGTCAACTCAAATGAGATGATCTTTTTTTTCTTTTTTTTTCTATGATGGTGACAGAGACTCTTTTTTTATATCATTTAAATTTAGTGGTTGACCAATGTTGGGTGTTTATTAATAAATCCATGATAAAGGATAAAAATGAAGAAATGGAGTGGAAAAAATTTAAGAATATATTTTATAATAAGACATTCCCTAAAACTCCATGGACAATGATGGAGAGAGAAATAATAGAGCTGGAAGAAAAAGAATTTGAATCTTCCATTTCTTATGGGGAATGATTCATTATGCTATAAAGGAATTCCTTGGTTTTTGTAAACAAAAATGATTGAAAAACCCATAGATTCAATAGTGTTCTAAAACCAATCCATATAGATGATCTAGAAATTCTATACATCGAGAGTAATGAAGGAGTGGTTTGATGTGATCTCAAAGTGGACACAAAGTTTATAGAATTGTCACATTTAAATAGAGATTAGAAATGAAATAAAGAGTTTCATTATGGATGATCTAATTATAATTCGGGAATTAAATCTCAACCACTGACAGGTAAAAAATGTTGGATGAAGCATCATAGGAATGTCCTCAAAGGGAAAAGGGAATTCTTCAGGTGTGGGAGAGAAGGAATCCAAGCTCATGAATGTTGATGAGACATGAGGAATATAGACTATGTGGGGAAGGAAATGATAGCACCACTGATGGTTAAATTTTTCAATAAAAGGGAGTATGGGCATTATGCAAGCCAATGCACTATACCGGAACCCATTAAGGGAAAACATCATTAGTAGAAACTAATGCCAAAATAGAAAGGCAAATATTATTATATCACTACTATTGAGTTGGATACCTATAATTATGTGGTGATAGTTATGATGGTTATTTATTCAATAATATTGAATGTAATATTTTTTTTGGTTCTACACATTCTTTCTAATCGTGAACATTTAGCGGAACTATTCCAACACCATTTGAAAATATTGATTTTGAGTGATATATGAGGAAAGGAAATAGGGAAAATATTACTTCCAAACTATATCTATATCCTCCTAAATTAAATTTATTTTAATGAACCACCGAAAAATATATTCTTTCTTCATTTGGTGGAGTTTGAGTTTATATAGGAAAAGGATTTGATACCATTATACAAATCCAACATCAAGTGGTGGGAAAGGGAGACCACTCTTCACATCTTGATAAATCCTGTAATTACATAAAAGAGTAAAAAAGAGGATGAATATCCTTCATATTTATCATCTCAATTGTGGATATTATTGACTTATGAGAAATAGTATATATATCAAATTATTGAATCAAATGAGAGAATCATGCTCAAAGACATGCCATTTTGAGGAACTAAACTAATATGTTCCCCGATGAATGTCCTAGTCTTTCTAATGGATGAGTGGTTAACATATCAATTGAATGTATTCCTAGATAATTTCCTCTATCAAATAAACCTTATATAATGGCCCCATTGAGATGGTGGAACTAAAGAAGCTATTACAAGAGATTTAGGATAATAATTTTATACCCCCGAGGGCTCCACCATGGGGTGCTCCATAACATTTCATTAACAATAAGGATGGATCTATTCACCTCTTCATTGATTATCATAAGCTAAAAAAACATGATAAAGAACCCGTATCCCCTACAAAAAATAGATGACTTGTTCGATCAACTGCACGAGGCGATGTATTTCTCTATGGTGGTCCTTTGGTTGGGATACCAAAAATTGAAGTTGTGGATGGAAGATATTCCCAATACTATGTTTCAAATTTGGTATGGACACTATGAGTTCATAGTGATTCCTTTTAGGATCTTTAATGATACACAAATAATCATGTACTTAATAAATAGGGACATTGGATATTAGGTTGAAAAAGGTTCGTAATTCATTATTGATAACATTTTTTTAAACTCCAAGAGCAAGGAAAAAATGAGGAGAATTTTAATATTGTGCTAAATACCTTTCTAATGGAGAATATATATGAAATTTATAGTAAATTTGAGTTCTATATGGAAGAAGTATTATTCATAGTGCATTTTATCAACAGAAAAAGAATTTTCGGGGACCCTTCCCAGAAAAAGAAATTGAAGAGTGGCTCAGGAGAACATCTACAATGAAGATCTATAGTTTCCTTAGTCAAGTAGGGTATTACATAATAAATTTGAAGAAAATATATTTATTGTCAAAATCAATAACCAAAAGGACTCTAAAGGGATAAAATTTATTCTGGACCACTGAATGTGAATACTAATTCAATGAGTGGAAAAAGAGGCTTCTCAGAAAACCAATACTCACACTACCGACAACTGGTGATCTATTTTTTGTATATAGTGAATATTCAATGAAATTATTAGAATTTTTACTACCAAAAAATGATAAATTTATAGGCTAGTCCTCATCGATGTGACAATTAATGAAAAAAATTTCCCACACATGATCTGGAGTTGGAAGATGTTATCATCATGTTAAAAATATGGTGACATTATCCATATGGGTAGAAGAGTGGTAATCATAATCATTATAGGATCCTAAAATATTTTATCAAACAAAAAGATATGAATATGTTCCATTGAAGATGGTTAGATAACATCAAGTATTGAAACTTATTAATCCACTATCATATAGGTATATAAAATAATGTTTCATATTCTATACCTAGAAAGGAACCTTCAACATTTTCAGTGATGAGAATTGATAAGGAACCAATATTCATAGATTTGAAAAGGATGGGCATAGGAATCATTAATGAAGGAATTCCACTAATACATTCTCAAATTATTTCTTAATAATCCCATGTGGAGAAAAGAAAGGATGTTCATGGAAATGATATTGAATTTTAGAATAAGGAAAGCGCTTTCAGAAAATTTTAATCCTTAGAGTTCAAAATTGATGTGGAAGGAGTTGTAAGATTTGTTTCATGACTATGTGTATCATCCAATAAAAAGATAAAGAAAGAGCATTTAAATAAAACACATAGCACTATCTTCCCTCTTCACCCAGGGAGCAGAAAGATATATCAATATTTTTGAGAGAACTATTGGTGGGACTATATTAAAAAATAGATAATAAAATATACATAAATGTTCTCAGTATGTTAGTAAGTGAGGGATGAAAGGAATAAATAAAGGGGGGTCAAACATCCATTCCACATACCAACATGTAAATGTGAAAACATCTCCATGTAATTTTCCACAAATGTATTGAAGACATCCATAGTAAACAATAGTATATGGCTTCTTGTGGATCATCTAACAAAGATAGATTACAATATTGAAATTTGAATGAAATTCTCATTTGATAAACTAGTGAAAATATAGAATAATGATGCAGGTATTCTACATTGAGTTCCACTATCGATTGTATCCAATTGAGATATAATAGTCACCTCAATGTTAAATAAATGTATCCAATATGCTCCAAAAATTGATTCAAAATTCTGTATGGTTTTTCATCCTCAAACTAATGGGTAGTTTAGGTTGAATGTTTATAAATTAGAATAAATATTGAGAGAATTTTTGATAGACCTCAAAACATGATGGTACAAATATAAACCTCTATTTTAGTTCTCATACAGAAAAAAAATCTAATTGAGCATCTAAATTGATCTATACGATCCCCTTTAGGGAAAAATATTCATAACACAGACGTGTAGGGATGAAATCTATGAACATTTGTTGCTAAGAATTGTAATGGTCAATGAAATTGTAGAAAATGTGAAGAGAATTCTTCGGCATAACAAGGAATCCCAAAGCTGAGAGAAGCTCTGTGAAAGCCACCCTTGACGAGACCTAGAGATTAAGATTTTTTTCATGGTATTCCTTTTCACGCCACCATAGAAGAGAATAATGAGATTTTGGAAGAAAGGAATGTTAAGTCCCAAATATATCAGCCCATTTGATATTCCATGTCATGTAGAGGTTGTGGAATAATTAATAACACTTCTATAAATAATATACCATGTACACGATATATAGCATATATCGCTATTGAATAAATACATATCAGATCCATCACATGTACTTATTTCATAGGTGGTATAGTTGTAAAATTATCTCTATTACGAGGAGCCACCAATGATTATCATGGATTGGAAATATAATGTTTTACGCAATAAGACAATTAATACAGTCAATGTTCTTGGGGGAAACCAAAAGAAATATCTTCAAACCTAGAAACCATATGATGTATTGAATGTTAATTCCCTCACCTTTTTCATATTATTATGTGAAATGATATTTAGAGGGATAAATTTCAAATGGGGTTAAGAATGTAACAACCCAAACATTATCAAAAAAATTTATGATTCATATAATTACCAAATATGGTAAAAACATTTATATTGCATATATATACCAATAATTTTTTTTTTCATAAATTAATAAGAAAATGAGTGATATTTATTGAAGTTAAGGAGCCTATATCGGTGGAATAGTAACTTTTCCCTTCGAAAAGTTACATAACCATTAGGATTTGTAATCCAACCAATATAACTACAACCTAAACTATGAATGTAATAAGAAAATATAGCCATCTTATAAACTAAAATATGATATATTTACATCATGACATAAGTAAATAAATTTTCTAAAATAGATAAATTAACTGTTAAAAATTTTATAAGTTGTAATAAATTATATAATATTTTATAATAAGTATAATTATTTAAAAAATAATGAAATATATTCATATATTAAAAAAAATTCTTATGATTTAAAAATAATTTTTTGTGAGATAAATTAATTTTTATTTTGTCATAAAATTGGTTATAGTTTGAAAATATGTATTTTTCAAATAAATAATGATTTTAATTAAACATATAATTTCTCATATTTGTAAAATAAATTTCATAGAATGGAGATAATTTATAAATTATACTCATTGAAAAATGGATTGAGTTAATATTTGGGATTGTTCCAAAACAGATGAGTTTCTGTGAATAGTGAAAGACTATAATTTACGATAGTTATCAAATTCAAAAATTGTTTAGTAATGGTTGATGTATGGAAGATTTAAGACCATAATCTCGAAATCTAGTTCATTATTTAATTTATATAGTGATAATTTACTAAAGTTTTATAGTTATTGGCAGAAATTATATAATAATAAATATAATAAAAAATACCCCTCTCCTCACCTTATTAATTCCACCCCTCAAAAAATATTATACTCACACCTTCCAAGCATTGAATATTTTCATAATTTTAACCAATCATATTACATATACTCTCCTAAAGGTCTATGAGACTTTGGTATAAAAAAAAGAACAAAATCAAATTTCCTTAATGATGTTCTTAAGGATAAGAATTCGAGAGGTAAAATTCATTTTCATTTTATTTTAATTAATTTTAAATTTCATTTATTTTCGTATTCTATAGATATATATTATTTTTTAAGTGGAATTATATCTATAATTTCATATATATATATATATATACTTTAATTTTATTATTTTAATATAATAATCCATTATCAAACCTCTTCTCCTATTCAATTTGTTCTAAAATGAATATATCATCTGTGAGGTCTTGATTTAATGCCTTTGAGATTGAGAAGATTTTTAAAAAAATTCACATTTTATGGGGGTCATAAATACATTAATATTGTTGAAACAGATTTCATATTTTATTTAATTACATTTTTTAGGTTTTTTTACTACTATATATAAATAATATTAAATAGTATGTCAAAAGTAATTCCTGAATAATGAAGAACCGCTAAATTAATCAAAATGATTATAATTGTTGTTTTATATAATCAACCATACTCAAATATAGAAAAAATGATATATAATAACATTTAGACATTATTTATTTAATTAAAAACTTGTAATTATAGTTATGTATAATTATTCCCATTTTAAATGATCTTCCATACATATATTCAACTGAACTGATCATGAAAATCATGAAATCCAACACTCCTGAATGATGAAATTGAACTCTATAACTCATCAAATTCTCCGAAAAATAACAAAATAATATTTTAAGGAATGAAATAAATGTACAATATGTTCTATATTAAGAAATTAATAAATATAATTTTATTATATAGTACACTAATATGAAGAAATAATTCATACATAAGGTAAAAGGATGATCAATCTTGTTTTCCATTATTTGGGTGATTCCACTTTCATGACAAAATTTATTGTGTATGTTCTTTTAATATTCAAAAATTATAGTTTATTTTTTATTATATTCGATTTTTTCAGATTTTCAAGTTTCGAATTTTGTTTTATGAAAAATAAAAATATTTTAAAAAAAAAACGATTATTTCAAGAACACATTTTTACTCATATTGAGTTATTTCATCGTCACTAAAGAATGATGAATCTTATAAAAAATATATTTTTTACATTTATAATTTGGCAACCCCAAATTTTATTCCTGAATTTATGCTATATTAAATGAAACTAATTTGTTTCCATGTTTTATTTTTTGTCTAATATTGATATATATTCTTAGGGGAAATCATGATTATGTAAATGTTATGATGTGATTTGTACGTCCATAATTAGACAGTGATATCATTAATTTATTAATGTGATTTATCAAAAGAGATAATGTGAAATATAAATATAAATTATATGATATTTCTTCAAAATGATGTAGTTATGAATATGCAAATATGTTATGAGAAGAAATGTAGCAATATTTTTTTATAACTATTATTGGAATTAGATCAATAAGAAATTATGATTAATTTTTATGCATTTAAAAGTTAAATTCTTTTAAATAATGATCACTTTCATTATTATGATTATGATACCATTCATATTTTATGTTGATGATGACTATTATCACCCATGTTATATTGACTCATCTTCTTATCTACCATTTTATAGGGATTTTAGATCAAATTTTACTTGGAAGTATATCCTCACATGATTACGAATACAATAATGTACATTAGGGACACTAAAATGATTGAGAAATAAATAAATAATGTTGATGTTTTAATTTATAAAAGTTTTAAATGGTTCAAATTTTATAAAAATGATAAACAGTTTTTTACATGTTTTGAAATTCTATTATGTTTTTCATCTTTAAAATGAAGTAATTTTCATGTAAGAAAAAACAATTTAGCTCTATATTAATACTGTCATGAGTTAATATATATATATGTGTGTGTGTGTGTGTGTGTGTATTTCTATGTTTGTCTGTGCTTCTGTGTATGGAATTTAATATATATATATATATATATATATATATATTCCTACCTACACATACATAGAAAATTCATCTTTGTCTCTAGCGACTCGAAACATCATCGAGGATGACCAAGACACTGTAAAAAAATACTAGAAATATGAAATGAAAAAATAAAATATGGAACAAACAAAGATGATAGAATGATCCATCCTTAAACAGTGGTATGTAAACCCAAATTGTATTAAACTCTTCATATTTAGTAGATAATGACAAAATAATATCTAGATGATGACCTGAGAGACCCATTTCACACCTTAATAATAGAATGAAATCAAAAGAACCAGGTTATCCCTTGAACTATGGTTTGGAAAAACATGATGGGTTGATTGGGATTAGACAAACCTGAAACCAAGTACATAGAATGGATAAGGATATCATAACTCATATAATCGACCAAGAACCCACAATAAATCATTGGATTTTCTATGTAAAAAGGAAGCAGAGAGGCAGGGATGGCATGTGGCTACGGAGAGGATTAGGGGCTTGGGTGTCACATGACACCAAGGAGGAGGAAATAGAAGAATAAGTAAAATGAAAATATAAATATAAATTTAAATATGGAAACCGTCATGGTTTGTGTAGATTTTACCAAAATTTGCTCCAACAGTGTGCTGGCCACTGCCTAGGACAAGAACCCCCTACCACATTTTCACATAAGATGCCAAAAGATTTAATTAAACTATACGCCTTACATCAGACACACCCCAAGTCCTACATGGCTTCCTAATGAGCACCTAAATTTTTTAATAACCATGTTGAAGACATGAAAAATATCTCTATCAAATGACAGATCCTGACAACACAATAACTACATGGTTTCACCTCACCTTGTGGGCTAACCGTGAAATTGATAAATGGCCTACATAAATATAAAATTCGGCACGAAAACTAATGGAACTCAATCCTTATTAAGGAAAAAATTAAATAAGACCAAAAATAAATAAAATACAATAGAATTTTTGGATTGGGGTGTGAAAATTCTACCAACCATGAGATATTATGCACTTAAAAATCCCTAAGTGACTATATTGATCAACACAAAGTGAATGGATGCAACGACCCTTAAAAACCTAGAACACTTATGGATTGAAAATTGGGAACTCACTCTAACCCAAATCCAAAAAATTCATGATCCCAAAACAATGTTTGAAAATGAAGAGATAATAACCGAGGGTCTCATATATTTTGAAGAAACCTTAAATGAGGAACACCCAGACCCCTAACATAAGCATAACCCAAGATACTCATCGAGGATTAGAGGGATTGTTACAAATGGATTTCCACACAATGAAGTATAAATATCTCATTCCACATTAGTCCCATTTTATGGTTTTCTCCCACCATTCTGTAAGTTCATTCAATCACCATTCATGGGAAAAAACAACTCAGAAATCCAAACAAAATCTCTAACACTTGTGTTACCTCTTATCTTCTCGAATAATAATGGACAAGTTTAAGAGAGGGAAAAACAAGGACCATAGTGGGACTCCCAGAAATTTAATAACCATATAGAATAGAAGAACTCCTTGTATGGGGGGGGAATGAAATAGACTACAATGAAACACTAGACCGAACTAAGATGCATCAATTCCACTAGACTCGATAATTTATAAAATGGTCACAATACAAACCAATACTGATCCATGGAAACTAACCATTTATAGATCCACGTCTATATAGACAGAATATACAACTATAATTATGAGAGTCCACAGTGCATTTTTACATCAATAATGAACATAGAATACGAAAAACTACAATAGAAAGAGTCAAACAATATACTCTCCAATATCGAAAGAAAAAGAGGGCCACCACACCATACACCCAATGTTTCTTGACTATGTGAAAGATTATCTCTAGGGTGTATGGCTTGATCCTTGTTGGATGATACATCCATTACCCCACATCCAGTAGGTGAAATCCTTAGATCAGGATATCTTTTCTAGCAGCACTGCTTGCATAACATCTCTAAATGACTCAAATGGCCACATCAATTACAGGATATCAAAGGATTATGGCAATACGACATTGAATACCCAAACTGATCACATTGAAAGAAAACAATCATGAGGAAAAGTGAACATGAAACAGTAACTAGAAAATGGGAAACCTCAATAAAAGGTTTATTTGGCACACACTTCTTTCCATATGGGGATCCTTGTCAAGAAACAAGAGAGACCAGATCTTTGACTGCTTTCGTCTACACTAAAGGGAACCAAATCATCTAGAAATGCCTCATCCACCAAATTTTTATACAGATATGAAACAAATGTGGAGACTCACTCCTTAATATTTAAGGGAAGACCCTAGATAAGATAATAAGAGTCCAGTAGATCCATTGACACTACCTCTCAAGGGAATGAATCAAGCTCTTTTAAATTGATAAAATAAGCATGAAACTTCTGTTAACCTAGTTGAAATCTTATGTTCTCTAATACTATATTCACCAAAACATCCTAATGAATAAAATATTAAACCAAATGGTCTTGTGTACTTCCTAATACATCCCAACTTATGAATATGATTGTATAATAAACTCCAACTGATCCAAACTCGTACCTCCCACATGCATAAAACAATTCCTATCCTTAAAAAATCATGATTTATCAATGACCTAAACACAATTATGAATACCCCAATCCACTAGAAAGACTCAAACAGACATTGTAAACCATAGAAAACTGTGAACTGCTGATACAAACATAAATCTATGACTCTATTGGAAGTCTGTGTGGAGGTAAAAAACTAGGTGAGACCTGATGTAAACCATTTGAAAAATTGTATTTTACAATGTAAAAAAACCCATTTAAACACCAAATAAAAGGGAAAATTACAATCCAAAACACCACACCCATAATCGGAAGACCAGAAAAAAAAACTAAAACCAACTTTTAGAATCAAATTTTTTATTTCTAAATTTTAAAAAATTCATCCAAAAGTCATATTTGAATACAAATTGATCAGAAAATTCCACTTTTCAAATCCTTCGAATATTATAAATACCATTTCTAAAATAATGAAATGCCCAACAAGCATTACCCTTTTGAAAATCCATTTAAAAACCCTTTTTATTTTAAAATCCCCTCAAACTGAATAAAACCAAACTAAAACATACACGCACTGAAACTCCTATATCAGGGAACTAGTGTTCGTGTCTAACCCCACCACACGGATAAATGGACCATTACCTAATCAAGAATAAACCACTATAAGAATATTGAACCATAAAAATGGTCTCCACAAGGACTCTATTCAATTAAATACCATAATATCATATCACTTCCATTATCTTTCCATAAACCACAAAACCTAAAAAAACAAAGGATTCAATTCCCAAATTAACTCTGGTAGCTTGAGGCTCTGAAGAAGAAAGTGGTCATGATTATTTTCCCAAACCCACATATCGATTCCCAACAGTCTAATCACCAAAATAATTGATTCCCCAAATTACAAAGGTCCTCGTTTGATTAATTTTTTTCACAAACCAATGAGGTTCAACCCTGAATTGGTTTCCCAAGATGGACATCAATAAGGCTTGAGAGGCGTTCTCCATCCTCATGGTTTGGAATATTGTTTCAGGAATCAAAAATAAAGAAATTCAGAATGATTTAGTACATGGCATATTCAATAACAAAAAAAATATATTTATGCCAAAAAATACTATAAGATGAAAAGAAATAAACTAATACACAAACCACTATGTGATCTCACTGGTCACCTCTACCTGTTAGATAAAAATAGTTCCTAGAGTGAACCAAAGTTGGGAGAAACACCATATCAGAATAATAAGATAAATCTATAGTCCCAAGTATTCAAACATTGTAGTCATTCCCAAAAAACTATTACGTATAGATTAATTTTAAAATAAAAACAATCCATCATAGTTCGAAAATACAAGTGTATAACATCAAAATTTCCCATTATTTTAAAATTAAAGAATTTATATTACTTTAAAAAATGTTCTTCCATTGGATTTCAAAAATGAATTCCACGCATGAATATAAATTTCAAAACAAAAAGAAAATATTTTGGATTAAGACTATTTTTTCATAAAGGAGGAAATAATCATGAAGAAACATAAATAGAAATCACATCTCTAGCACCATGGAAAATCCCTATGTACTTGGTTTACTAGGGTGTTAGGATCCATCTACCATAGTAAAATATATATATTTCCTAACACAAAATTTCCTTATACATAAGCCACAAGAGAGGAGTCAATCGAGTGTTATATCCATTTCCAATAATCCAAAAAAATTTAGTTAGTGTTGTAGCATTAAACCTAATAGAGGGACTGGGTGTCAACCATTCTAATCTACCATGCACAGTAGACATAGTATTCCGTAAATCATGTGAGGTTCCCATGATCTTAATTTAATTGAAATATCAAATAAAAATCACATTAAACACAGTCACTGTTCCAATACTCGAAGCAACAACTATCAAGAAACCATTAGAAAAGGGAAAAGAATAATGTAACCTTGAAATTATGCCAAAAACAATGATGTTTTACAAACATAACAATACATGAAATTTTTGTGACAACCAGGTCCCCGTGATAGCACAGACACACCACCTTAACAAGGTCGTCGGGTCCTGGCCTGCCAAGTTCCACTAGTTGCCCCCGCAGACACATGGGGCCCACCCTAAGGTCCCACCCTAAGGTCCCACCCATGTGCCCGAACGGGTCATCTGACTAATGATAGTCCCCACATGTCAACATATGTCCTTTCCAGTGTGCTTTGTCCTCACTCACACACACCCTGGGAAACATTCCAGAAGGTCACCCATCCTAATCACTACCCTAGGTCAAGCACGTTTAACTATGGAGCTCTAATCAGACAGGCTCTTGAAAAGGAAGGTGCACCTTGTTGACATGAGTCATATCATTTAGTAATTTAACCCATTATCATTTGGGGATGTTACAATCACCCCCCCCCTAGAGAACAACACCCTCATTATGGGCCCTACATCTCAACCCAGGTAGTGCACCACACTTAAGGCTGGGTACCACCTCTGATACCAACTGTGACAATCGGGTCCCCATGATAGCACAGACACCCCACCTTAACAAGGACGTCGGGTACTGGCCTACCAGGTTCCACAAGTTGCCCCCGCGGACATGTGGAGCCCACCCTAAGGTCTCAACCATGTGCCCGAACGGGTCATCTGACTAATGATAGTCCCCACATGTCAACATATGTCCTTTCCAGTGTGCTTTGTCCTCACTCACACACACCCTGGGAAACTTTCCAGAAGGTCACCCATCCTAATCACTACCCTAGGTCAAGCACGTTTAACTATGGAGCTCTAATCAGACAGGCTCTTGAAAAGGAAGGTGCACCTTGTTGACATGAGTCATATCATTTAGTAATTTAACCCATTATCATTTGGGGATGTTACAATCACCCCCCCCCCCCCCTAGAGAACAACACCCTCATTATGGGCCCTACATCTCAACCCAGGTAGTGCACCACACTTAAGGCTGGGTACCACCTCTGATACCAAATGTGACAACCGGGTCCCCATGATAGCACAGACACCCCACCTTAACAAGGACGTCGGGTACTGGCCTACCAGGTTCCACAAGTTGCCCCCGCGGACATGTGGAGCCCACCCTAAGGTCTCAACCATGTGCTCGAACGGGTCATCTGACTAATGATAGTCCCCACAAGCCAACACATGTCCTTTCCAGTGTGCTTTGTCCTCACTCACACACACCCTGGGAAACTTCCCAGAAGGTCACCCATCCTGATCACTACCCCAGGCCAAACACGTTTAACTGTGGAGTTCTAATCAGACAGGCTCCCGAAAAGGAAGGGTCACCTTGTTGACATGAGCCATATCATTTAGTCATTTAACCCTTTATCATTTGGGGATGTTACAATTTCACCCTTTTTTAACCAACACACAAATTAAAATTCATTAAATATAAATTTCCAAACTATTATATATTCACCAAACAACTTTGGAAATACATATTTCACACTCAAAACCATTTTGAGACCCCCTTTTAATGAAATATAATTTAGCACAAATTTATAATTAATATTAAATAACATTTTCCAAGGAAACGAATAGAGAATATTTCAATATGAAAGCCCATTATTAGAATTATAGATAAATTATATAAAAAATGAAAAACGATTTATAATAGCCACAAATATTTAAAAAATAATATACATAATACATAAATATAAAACAAATTTTTAAAAATATGATGAAATTATAGAATTCAAATTAAATTCTTAGGAATATAGAACCTACCTTGAAGGGGTGATCTATAAGTTGAAACACAATGGAAATCAATGCATTCATCAGTGACCACTCTAATCTTCTCATTTCAATTTTCACACATATGCACATCCACCTCTATATATAAGGAAAAATATCCATTATTTACATATTTGTACGACCATGAATATATAAAATGGGTACCTTATATAGATGTTTATACTTCCATATACCCTTTCACCTTACAGAGGTATTCATTTTTCACACAAACAAACACACAGATATGTATATATATCTGTGTGTGTGTGTGTGTGATTGTGTGTGTGTATGAACACATAGCCCCAATATATAAATTCATACAACAATGAGTTATTGTGTATATATTGGGGAACATTTAAATATTAATTTTTACCTACACATATGCATATAAGTATGCTTCGACTCTGGAGACTCATTACCCCTTCAAGGATTACCTAGATGTAAAACAGAAAAATTGGAAACCCAAAATTAACAAAAGAACCTAATGAAATAAGAAGAAAACAACTGGGAAGAAGAAAAAAAAACCTCAAAAAGTTGTGGGTGAACCCAAACAATTTCAAATGATTCTCCTTCAGAGATAAATGTAAAATAATACATGAGGCCAACTTGAGAGACCCATTGTATACCCTAAAAATAGAAGAATATAAAAAAATTAGTTTTACCCTTTAATTAGGATTCATCCAAACAAGATAGGGTGATAGGGTGAGGGAAAACTCCATATTAAGGAAGAATGAGGGTAAATGTAATCTTACCTCTATGAATATCCCATGAACCCTCAAGAAATCTGATTGATTTTTTATGGAATGAGAGATATGATAGGGAGGGTGGCAAGAAGCTACGGAGAGGGAAGGTGTTTGGGGTATTCCATGATTCTAATGAGGAGGAAAGAAACTAGGGAAGGAAGGAAGAATAAGAGAAATAGAAAAATAACATAAAATAAAATAATCAAAAAAATTAAATTGTCAAACCAAGACAGATTGCACATGGTTTAATAGACTATGTTCCAACCATCTTTTGGACACTACCTTGCCAAAGAACCATCTCCCAGGGCTTCCTATAAAAACCTGAATGGTTCAATCAAGCCATGAAACGTTCTCCACACACAGCCCAAGAAATTTAGAAATTATTGAGAGGAACTATATGGTTTAGCAAACCTTGTGCAATCAATGAAAAATGGCTATGTAACGTTACATATCCAAACAACAAGTTCACAACATGGTTACTCTTAACAATGATAGTTAATTCTGTATGAGCTAAAAAAGTGTTAGGATTAATAGTGGCCTATATACCCTGAGAGGGGGGGGGGGTGAATCAGGTTATGGATATTCTTTTTCAAAATTCTTCCTGCACCACTGGATCTTGACCTCTTTATCACAAGGGTCACTTTGTTTGCACTTGTGTGTTTATTATTACCACTTATTTTCTTCTTTGTCTGATGATGATGCTTCAAATGCAATGCAGGGAAGTAAGCAGGCAGACACAAAGATTTTTACTTGGTTCACCCTCACTGGGCTACGTCCAAGGAGCATACGCCGACAAGTTGCAGTGAGTACCAAATCCCACTAAACTTCACTAGCTGTGGATACAATGTTTGGTCTAGATCACTTCTATTCCCAGGATCACTACCTTTACAATGTTTAGGGTCAGCTCACTACTTTCCCAAGTGTCACTCCCGGTTTCTCTCCCTCTGGCTCACTTCCGGTGGAGATGATCACCTTCTTCCTCTTCCTAAGCTCACTGCTCTGTGAAGGGATTCACTCACAGTTTATAGACCTGTAGGTCTCTTCATTTTCATGAATTCACGCATCCTTAACTGATGATGGATGATCTATTAATGTCCAAATTTCATCCACTTATTAATACCTCTTTTCCTCTGTACACTGGGCAATTTCTTTTGGAAACACCTTCACAAAGAACCCTACTTCGCGAAGCTCCCAATTTCGCAAAGCTCAAACAAGCCTTCGCGAAGCTCTTGCCCTTTGGCGAAGCACTCTCGCGAAGTACTTTCGCGAATCACTACCGCGAAGCTCAATCCGTCGCAAAGCAACATCCCTCACAAAGCGTAATAAGCCAACACAGAGCTCGTAGGTTTCGCGGAGCTACAATAGCTACTGCGAAGCTCCTCTTTCACGAATCACACTAGCTCTGCGAACCACCTTCGCAAATCGAGATCAAAGGATCTTCTCTGAAAAATCTCTCTTCTTCTCTCGAGGGGGTCGGCCTCTATTTAAAGGCTATTCCACCGACCCTCATCCCTTCCGCATGAAGTCAACGCCACGTCATCTCAAATCGCAAAGCTCCAAAGTTTCAGCCGGAATTCTGTCCAAATCGCGAAGCACCACGGAAAGTTTCCGTTCACGGAGCTTGACGTAGCCGCGAAACATTTCCATCAACATTCCTTCGTGCCTTCTCCATGAAGCTCCCTCACAAATCCCTTCACCGCTGCTATGCACATCAACTCTGCCGTTTGTGAAGCTTTGACGTAATCGCGAAGCATCACCACCTCCATTCTTCTGGTCTTTGCGATTTCCAAACCATGCATCCTATCCTCACTAAATTCATTCCTTTTCAATATTAAATTGTTCTTTTCATGGAAATCCTATTTTCGCGATGCTCACTAAACTCCAATTTTTGGACCCCAAAAATTTGGCAAACACTAGGAAACAACGCCACCTTGTACTGCTCTTTTGTACGGCCTCCAGATCGTCCTTTCCTTTGTCATCGTTCTTTGTGAACAAGGATTGTCAAAAAATTCTTGGGAACACGACAAATATCCATGAAAACCTACTTTTTCAACAAACACAGTCAACCCAAAAATACTGCAAAGTTATCTTGAGGGATTTTTTCCCAACAAAAAGCCTAAAAATATTTATGTTTATACCCTATAACTATTTTAAGTAAATCCTTCTCATGAATAAGATAATGTATAACTGAAAATTAATAATATAAAATATAATATAAGGATTTGGGTGTGACACTAAGCTTCTCAAGTCAATATGTAGAGGTATAAATTTTTTGGTTTGATTGAATCGATATAGAAAAACTGTTGACCCCAACAAATAAATGGTTATTTGTTATCTTGGTGGCAGAGTGACAATGAATTTTTCCACATATATAGACTCCCATGTTAATGTCTAACATGTAATGATGGAAACCCTTTGGGAATATATTAATTCTGTGTTATGATAAACGTTATCTATTTTAATGAAATATTTTTTAAAGGATTGATGGTTTAATTTTCATTATCAATTTTAGATTTCATTTATTTCATAAGATTTCCGTGATAAATATTCCATATTGTCTATTACAAGAGAACAAAATCGCTTCCAAACACTTCTTACCATGTTTCATCTTTGCGATGCTGGGATGAAACTAAATCACCACCCCTAGTTAATTATGTAAACATTATAAAGTAGAAAAAAATGAAATATTTTCTCAATATTGGAAATAATAAGTCATTTTACATATATTATAGTTCATAATAAATTATTTTATATTATTTATTTTATCTAATTTTATTCAAAATTTATAATTTATAAAACAATAAAAAAGTTGTGAAAATAAAAAATGTGCATCAAAACTAATGTACCACTATCAAAAATAATTGATAAGGTATTATTCACTAGAGAATAAAATTGTTTGTATTTGAAATCAATGATAAATGTTTTATGTGATATAAAACAACATATGTTCCCTTTTTTATATCTAGATTAATGAATGAAAATTTGAATCTACCTCCATCCCATGTCCTGTGGTATGAAAGGAAGACCATGTACATATGGTGAGTAAAATAGTTAATAAAACATAGAAGGAGTATGGGAAAGATGTTCATATTTGAAATAAGGGAAATTCATTATTCATTATTAAGTTATAATATAAAAAAAAATTTATGAAAAAAATTTATATGGTTTAGACTTAAGAATCTATAATGATTTTACTATAATGAACTACATTTAGTAGCTTTAAAGAGGCTAGAACAATTTGGTTGTGTTAGATGTGATGGTTTTAAAGTGTCTCCTAATACATATATTGATAATAAAAACTCAATACGATACATATTAGATCAATAAATGATTTAATGTATAAATAGATACTTCACATGATATTAGTTTATGGTATAATTTGGAAATATTCAATATAAAAATGATAAATGAAAAAATAATGTGGAACAAATATTACGACATTAACATCCAAATAACCCCATGATCTTTGAGGAAAGTCATTCCCCTCAATCTCATAACTTAACATTGCTAATCAAATTATTCATTACTCATACTCTTAAACGTGAATCAAACAATATCAAATAACTTTATATTGGAAAAAATTTACAATAGAAATTGGTATTTAATTTTTATCTATCCATTTTCACAAAATGCCTTGTTGTTGGGTGTACGGTGTATAATATCACAATATACAAGCTACACAAAAAACAAATCTAAAAAATATCACATGATATTGGGGATTTAAGTATCTCATGTGTCGATCACTGAGTTTCATACCCCATATGATGATTCAGATATTACAACTGTCATTGATTCTATTGGAACATTCATAACATGGTGATCAAATATTAAAAAGATATATTAATAATTTCCTAGAAAATTTCAAGCGAAAAAACAACAATAATAAATGAAAAACTTTATGAAGTGATATATGGTATTACATATGGATAACTTAATATGGAAATGTAAGGTTGGACCAAGAAAATCTTGGGAATGAACTTAGAAAACAAAAAGGCCTTTCAGTATTTTTTTCTAGTCAAAGTCCACTACAACATATATTATCATTATTACTTCATGTAGAAAATACAATCAAAGATGGTTAAGTTTCATGAATTATATTTGAAGAAGTTTTATTTGGAAATATCATTACATATGATATTACTCTCAAGATTAAAATTATATTATTTAGTATGATTATCTGGGAGATTCAATCATTAATACATATATGAAGAACATTTCCATAATACACTTGTCAAAAAAATGATAAAAAAATATCATTACAGTTAATAAATAATTATATTTTCTATCGGAATTTATGTTACTATTATTAAAATGGAAAACCCATAGAAGAAATGTTTGGATTCATTATACATATATAGTTTCTATATATAAAAATATTATTTGTATTTGAAATAAATTGATAAGAAAAACATGAGCTAAATGATGAATTTAAGAAGAAATTAACTAACGACGGAGTCTTTTTGATGCCAACAATATAGGGGTAAAAATATTCAATCTTATCATATATAATATATTTTATTTTTATTGTTAAATATTATTTTTTGTTTTTATGAAGTATAGGATGTTGATCGCTATAAATCTGGACACCCCACATATTTTTTCCAATGCATGTATTTCTCTCAAACAGACTGCAAGTGATGTGTATTTTGAATTTGTAATGCACCGTAATCAACATTTTATAGATAAAAATAAAATTATATGTTTCTATATTTTTAAAAATAATTTTTTCATGATAGGATTATTGGTAAATATAGGCTAAATCATGGTATGAGGTGAATGGAAAATAATAAGAAGCATATATATTACCTAAAATAGAAAAAAATTAAGGTATATATAGAAATATTTATCGAACAAAACATATTTAAAAAACAACTACTTATTTTTTTCCAATGTTTTTGTATTGTTCGAAGTAAGATTACAACAATGATGGTTGATATTATATTTTCAAATTTATATCATATATCATATACCATAAAGCTATTATAATCCTTGAATAGGTAATTTCTAAAGGTAATTTCAATTTCATTAAAAATATTTTTTAAACTTTTGTTTGAATATATTTTATCTATACTACGAAGATTTATTTAAATCTACATAGTAAAAAGTTGAATTAAATTTATTTATATGTGATTGGGATATATACATGGTGTCTT
Organism: Viscum album; assembly: GCA_963277665.1. Classification (NCBI taxonomy): domain Eukaryota; kingdom Viridiplantae; phylum Streptophyta; class Magnoliopsida; order Santalales; family Viscaceae; genus Viscum; species Viscum album. The sequence continues at coordinate 1,561,035,103 of OY728146.1, forward strand.
TAGGTATGCCGATATAAACATTAGATGATTAAATTTTATGTTTGTTGACTTGTATGCTCTATCACCATATAAATATATTTGTGTTGTGAAACATTAGTATCATAATGATTAAATATTTTTTCTAATATGTTTGTTAAGGAGATGTATAATGTAGGGAAACAATTGTTTTAGAAATTAATGAGTAGAATACATGGTGTTTTAATTTTTATAAACATCTTGAGTATATGTCTTGCCGATACTTGTTTTGCTAATTTTTTCATCATTTTATCTATAATGTTTATTATCATCTTTATCATATTTCTCTAATAATTATTTTTTAAAATTGAAAAAAAAATCAAAACACATTTGACTTGCTCAAAATTGAAAAAACAATTGATTGTATTTATAATTTGGGATAGGGATCCAAATTTCAATTTTAACTTATAGGAATTGACCACACTTCAATTTGACACACGATGTGACTGGAATAACTCAATGAAAGTGTTTTCAATAGAAAAGTGTCATTGTAGTTTTAAATGCACGTCACATTTCCAAAACGGACAAAATGAGATCTGTGTATTTTCTTTCATTAGGAAAAAATCCACAATTAATTTTTCACAACTAGGAAGAACCGCACATTAATTTGACACCTGATGTGGTTGGTATGACTTGATGTATGTGTTTAAAATTCCAAAGAGTTAGTTTAGATTAAAACAGTCATCAAATAAGAAAACCAAGAAAAAAATGTGGATTATTTTCAATCATTATAACGATGATCTATAATCCCATACTCAAATGTATGAATCAATAAAACATAAATCCAATATATGAGCTTGTATATATGACTCTAAGTGCATGATGTCAATATAAGTGTGTCAATTTATTTTAAATATTGGGGCACATCACCAGAACCGGTAAAATTTGCTCAAATTGTTTTCAATGATTTGAAAAAAATTTATATTTAATTTATAATCTATTGGAACTTACATCACATAATTCTGACAGATGATGTGGTCAGTATGATTTGTGATGTGTGTTTTTAATATAAGTGTCATTTTATATTAAAAAATACAACAACTGACCAAAATAGAGAAAATAAGAACGTATTGTTTTTAAATATTAAAAAAAAATCCATAATTCATTTTGAATGTGTATGAATCAATCTCATTTCAATCTAACACATTTTGTGGTCAAAGTGACTCAAAGTGGATTTTTATAATAAAAAAGTGTCATTTCATTTTAATATACACATATGATAAAAAATATTGAAATAATAATGGATTGTTCTAAAACATTTATATAGTGATCCATATTTAATTTTTGATTTTTAAAAATCAACCAAACATCATTTAGATAGAAAACATGGTCGGTATGACTCTGTGCATGTTTTAAATATATAAGAATAATTTTAGTTTAAAATGTGTATCACATCACTAAAACAAATCAAACGAGTTCATTTTATTTTCAATATTTTGGTAAATAAATCCATAATATATTTAAAATTTGTATTAATCGAACTCACATTAATTTGAAAAATCACATGGTTTGTACGAATCAAAGTGTGTGATTTCAATATATGTTTCACATTTTTCTAAAACATGCCTCAGAAATCCAAAATAGATAAAATGGTAATTTATTTTCAAAAAACATTAATACAATGTTCCATAATTCATTGTGTCATATAGAAATAAATCATACATTAATGCAAAACATGATGTTGTTTGAACGGATCAAACTACGTGTTTTCAACATAAATGTCTCATTTAATTTACAATGCCTATCACATACCAAAATAAAATAAAAGAGAATAGATTGTCTTCCAGATTTTGGGAAACGATCCATAATTTATTTATGACATATAGGAATGGACCGAACATCAATCTGATACACAATATTGTTTGTATTACTCTATGTATGTGTTTTAAAAATAAAAGTCTTTATTTAGGTCAAAAACGTTTCACATGCTAAAAACTACAAAAAATAGGACTGATAGCATTAAAAATCTAGAACAGTGATCCATAATTAATTTTTGAAATGTATGAATTGACCACATTTCAATCTGACACACAATGTGGTCGATATGGCTTGATGTTAATGTTTTAAATAAAAAACTATCATTCACTTTAAAATACATCACACATCCAAAATTAATGAAATGAGTTTATTATCTTCCAAAAAGAGAAAAACTTCATGTAATTAATTCATGACCTGTAGGAAGAAATAATTTTTGAATTAGATACCTTAGTGCTGACTAGGACTCAAAAATTAATTTTCCAATAGAAATGTGTTATTTTAGTTTAAAAAAACATTCAAATATCCAAAAATATGAAAATGATCTTATATTGTTTTGAATCATTGGAAAAATCGTTCACAATACATTTATCATTTGTATTAATTTACTACACATCAATCTAATATATATTGTGGTAGATATGACTTGATGTTCTTATTTTCAATACAGAAGTGTCGTTTTTGTTTAAAAAAACATAAATATCCAAAAAAACTAGATAATATTATTTCCAAAATTTAGGAAAATATCCCGAATTATTTTTATTTTTAGTAATTGACTGAATATAAATATGAAAAATGATTTAGTTGATGTGACTCAATGTGTGTGTTTTTTAATAAAAAATGTCATTTTAGTTTAAAACACACATGAAATTGAAAAAACATAGAAAATGAGATTAGATGGTTTTCAAATATTATAACAATGATCCCATATAGTATTCCATGTGTATTAATTTATGTTAGGTCATTATGATACATGATTTGGTTGATATGACTCAAAGGGGGTTTTATAAAAACAAAAATGTCATTTTATTTTAAAACACACAACAAATAGAATAAAGAAAGAAAATGAGGTTAGGTTGGCCTCAATCATAAGGAAAATGGTCTGTAATTCATTTATGACATGTAAGAATATTATTCAAAACAATATAACATCTGATTTGAATGTTATGTCTCAAATTGCATGTTTTTTATATAATTGTGTCATTTTAGTTCAAAAAGAAAAAACATATCCAAAATAATGAAAACGACCTTGTTTGGATTTCAATCATTAGAATGATGATTGATAATTCAATTGTGAAATATAGACATATATCACACATGAATTACACACATTATGGTGTTTGTATGGATCTGTGTTTTTATTATCATTATATAAGTTTCACTTTAGTTTTAAATTCACATCACATCACAAGAACAAAGAAAATGAGTTTATATTTTTTCAAATAATTTTATTTTTTATTAGTTAATTAATTTCCCTATCATTTTTGGCTTATATATATTTAGTTAAATTCTCCTTGAGAATTCTTGAAGAACATAAAAATGATGTGATAGTTGAAGGCTTGTTCTCAAAAATCAAGTCCCATCGAATTGGGTCTCATCCATAATCAGTTTTCTATTATCATAGATGAGATCCAATTAAATAATATCTCATTTTTTATATCAATAATAAATTATGTGACATGTAAGAATAAAAAAACTCAATCAGATACATAATGTCACTGGTGTGACTCAAATTATAATATTTTAGTATAAAATAAAATATTGGTGTTTAATTTATTTCATTATATTATTTCAAAAAAATTCATTTTTTCTTATACAGGTGCATTATGTTTCTCGATCTGTAGTGCTTTGTTTGAGAATAATATGACTGGTGTTCGGGGGGAAAAGGAAAAAGGAACATTGATGTTTTTTGAATGATTGTAATACTTTTTTACTTACTCATTTTATTTTCTAAATAAATGTATGAAATATCTATAATATAGTGTTAGTTATTATAATATTTTCATTATAAATCCTATTTCAATTATTGTTTTGTATTTCAACCTATTTTTATAATTTTTTTTAGTTGAAGTGTTCTATATTTTTAATATCACATTACAATAGTATTACCCTATATCAATGCTATAAAAAACAATGATAAAGGGATATGTTATTGGTGCACTTTTAACACTAATAAAATATCATTTTCTTAGATCATTTTATATTGCTACTAAATTTGGGGGTATTTTAACCATTTTTTAAATTATAGTGTTTTTTTTTTCACTGAAATTGTCTATTTTAGAGATGTTAAAGTACTTATTAGTATAGTGTATCAAGAATCCATATAATGTTTTTATTAAAAAAAAGGTTAGATGATATGAAATCTAAATTGGAATCAACATGCATGGATTAAATTTAGTTCTCATTTGTATAACACATATTAATTCAAAAAAACTGATTGTCATTTTTTCAAAATTCCCCTCAATTCCCCTTATAATCCTTGGTTATTATTTTCTTTTATAATGTTTGGAATTTGATATTAAATTTTAAAATGGTATAAATTAGGATATTTATTTATTAATTAATTTTTATAATTAAATTTAAAACTCATACTTATATTTTTTCAAATATTTTGAATATTAATTAGTAAGTAAAAATGATTCAATGATAAATTAGATTTGCTTAAAACCATGAAATGTTAAGTAAAAAATTTAATTTTTTATGATACATTGAAAATAAATTTTCTTGTGTTGTTGGAATGTTACTAAATATTCTTGAAATAAAAAAAAATTGCATCAAGGCTAGTTTGGACATTATTGACATGAGGATATGGGAAGTGTTGGTACTAGTGATGGATAAAAGTTATATGTTTCTTCCTTTAGTATCTTCTACTCTTTTTAGACAAGATTTTTTTTATTTTCCTTAATGGTAAAAATGTTTAATAGGGGAATTCATAAAAAGATCATGAATTTCATTTCAATGATTAATTTTATGTTACATGGACTAGAATCACCTAAATTACCTGTTTTGGTGGAAGAGTTGATGCAGTTCACTTTATATTTCATTCTGTCTAAAAATGTATGAAATAAATTTACCATACACTACATCCCTTTCATAGAAATATGTTGTAAATTTATTGACATAGGGCTGATTAAAAATCAGTAATAAGTATGTTGTAGTTATATGATGTAAATTAGAGATATTTATCCCACCATCCTTCTTTGTTATAATAACAAACCCTATTTTTCTCTTTAATAGAGAGTTTCAACTATATGGTATTATCCATTACATATGGATGTACCCCCATTGAATGGTATATGATGATTTTAAAATAATATATCATTAATAGAACTCTACCTAATGGTTTTATCGAAGAATTTTATATTGTTGAAGAACCTATAAAATTCCTTTCTAATTTCCTATTACATTTTGATATAATCATTCTATTAAATATTCATTATAGTGGAAACCTTATAAGGGGAGGTATTGCTGGAAGATATGTTGTTACAATTACTATGATATAGTGGTAGAAATCCCACACTAACATTTTATATAATAGTAAAGATTTGGATTCATATGTTGAATCCAGAAAAAAAATCTTATACATTTTAATCAATCATGTGTTAAAGGATGGATACCAAATATACATAACCAATATTTTATTGTGTGGTTATGCGATTATATTTCTATGGAGTTAGCTACAAATTAATATTTCCATTGTGGAATGACATCGATGAATATCCAAGGGCCAAATTAAAATATTATATCATATAGTTTTTCAGCAATTAATAAAAATATGTAATATATAAAAGAACATGATGACCATTGTACGAAACAAAACATTAGATTTAATCATGTAGAGGAAGCGATACACATATACATTTCTAAGGAAAGATATCCAATTTATGTTAAAATGTAATTTTTTACATCATTTAATATAAATAATTATTGGATTATACAACATTTCATGTGTCAATTTTCCATTGCAAATGGGATGAAAATATAAAAGTAGGGAAAGATGATAAAATGGGCTTCATGGAGGTAAATTTCATTGTGGAAGGGGAAAATGACACGTTATTCATAGTTTCATCACAATAAGTGTAGGTATTCTATGTCTCAAATCCAACAAACAAGAATTTTCCAATTTTACTACTAGTGACTAAAACAATTGTAGGTTTAGATAAAAATATAATCTATTATACCCCATTCATTGGGAGATCATAATTATTCCAATGTGGTCCCAATGTATACTATGATTTTTATGTTAGTGGGAACCCTCAAAGGGTATATTTTTATTCTCAATAGAGGATATATATATCTTCTACCATTAATTTAAATTAAAAAAATTCAATTATCATGTTAATGTTATTTGATTATAATTTTATTTTCCTCATATTATTATGTGTTCCCAACTATATTTACATGATCTATACTAAATTCTTGGATATTCAGGCAGACAATGACATATACACATGATGTTGTTTCCATTATCCAAGAATAACATGTGGTTGATGATAAAACTATATAATTATTTGGTTATAAATACCATGTTGATGAAAAAATAACGACACAACATCATAGTGTGGACTAAAATTATCAAGGCATCAAGTGAGGGTATAAAATTTTAGGATGGATAGAATTAATGTGGGAAACCTATTGACCTCAACTATTAAATGGTTAATAGTTATGTTGGTCCCACAATGTGGATCAATGTTCTAATTGATATAGATTCTTCACACCATGTCCAACCTATAATGAAGGAATCCCTTTTGGAAGATATTAAGGTAATGTTAGGATAAATAATATATATTTTTATGAAATATTATATACTGAATCTTTGTTTTAATTTCCATTATCCCTTGATGAGAACCAATACTATGGATGTTTTACTTAAGAAATTTGTATTATTGGAATCTAGAAAATCCCATATAGGATTCCAGACCCTTCTTATCATGTTCTAACTTATGGATACTGAGGGGAAACTATACCCCCACCCACCAGTTTTTTAGGCACACATTAAAAAGAAGCAAACATAACACTCATTCTAAAATATTTACGACAAGAAATCATTTTAAGATTATTTTAGTGAATAATAAATTCTTTGAAATAATATATTTCATCCAATTTCATTAAAAATTATTAATTTGTGAAATAAATAGGAGTGCAAAAAATAAACAATGTGAATCAAAACTAGTGTACCCTTATCACAAAGAAAGGATTAGCTATGTTTCACAAGAAAATAAAATGGTTGGTATTTTAAATCTTTAATAATATTTTTATCTGATATGAAAAAAATATGTCCCTTTGTTTATAAGCAAATTTAGGAATCAATATTAAAATACACCAATATCTCATATCATGTGTTTACAGACCTGATGTTATTGCATTACATAACCTTGAATTTTAGTCAAGAACCCACTTCCTTTCATATTGAGGATCTTTCCAAGATTAGAGTTTTAGTGAATTGTTATATAATAAATAAATAAAATTCCACTTTCTTATAGATAAGATACCACAATAAAATAATAATTTTTTTTAAATATAATAATTTTTAAATAAAACATGTTTTATTGGACAAATATTTATACCATTTAACTTGGATTCCTAATCTTTCTTACATAAATATCACTTAAACCTATTCTATAATGATTTATAGAGTTTTTTTTAATATATTAAATAAACAAATTCTTGTTTATAACACCTTTTATGATCATTACATAACATCATTTCACCCTTTGATTATTAGTATTTTTTTTCCTCCGATTGTTTTGAGTGTGTTCTTTACATGATTTCCAAGGCCGGTTTGTATTAGATTTTCTTGTTTTGTGGAAATTAAATTATAGATGTGGAATGAAATGGTATTCTTATGTTTCCAAAATATATAATTTTATCATAAATCATTTTTTATAATATATGAATATGGATCATTAGATAAAACATTAAAGATGTTTTTTAGATCATTTATTGCATTTCCTCGATAATCATGAACTTGTTTTATTTTATAATATAATTTCATGAATATAATTTCATAATATAATATTAAATAGGTTAAAAATACACTTTACATTCTATTTCAACCATTAATAGGGTTTTATGATCATCTTTGAAAGATCTAATTTATATTCCAAACACATCATGCAAGATTTTGGTAAATTGGTGCATCGGGGGCGGTGTTTTAATTATTACAAAAAGTGGGAGAGGAGACTAAGGAAGATGATGAATCATTTACTTGAACATGTTAACATATAGAATATATAAGATTATATAGATTTCATACCTCCTAGATAAGTGGAGGGAATGAGATTATAGGAAAATAAATGAATTGGATTGAAAACCCCTGAGAAAGGAAGATGATTCTTCCCTTATGATCTCTTCTCCTTGAGATCCTCCTTGATGCCATTGGTATTGGCCTTTTGGTGAGACTAGATTATCTAAAATGTGTAGAAGATCCTTGGGGAGTGGATTTTGTAGGTATTAGTCAATGATTAAGTCTTGGGAGGTGTGAAAAGAATAGGGGGATGATGGTGGTATTCATAATGGATGAGAGGTGGGGTTTTAAATTATTTTAATCATTATTATAATATTTTTATCAATACTATAAATATTCATGATTCATTTGACCCCAAATAGTAATAATTTCGTTTTATTTTGAACCCTTTGGCCTTACATCAGCCTTGAATCATCTAATATGTAGTAAAATATGTATTAGAAATTTATTTTAATTTATCGTATTTAACTATTAATTACAAATTCATGAATTTTAGAAAAATACCAAAAATTCATCTGAACCATTTTTTGATTTGTAAAATTTAAAAATAAACTCCATTTTTAAAAAATAATTTTCTAAATATTATTCATATAGTTTTTAAATAAAAACCTAACTTATTCAAAAATAATAATTTAAAATCAATAACTCATTTTTTTACATCCTTAGAAATTAATAAGTTGTCATTATCTTAAATCATTATGAAATTAAAACAATTGTATAATATAATATTTTTATGATGATATTGATATTTATAACGGTATTTTACTATTCAAAAAAATATGGTTGGATGACTTATACTCCAAATAACGTACTGATCACAACTCTATATATCCGTTTTTTGAAATTCAAATCATAGAATCTAGAAAATTATATTTAAAGGAATGGAAAAACTATCTTCTAAAAAAAGTCTAATGAATTTCAATATATTTTTTAAAAACCATGGTCTGTTTCATTATCCCCACCATCTATAAATTGCGTCCCCACACATTTTTATACAAATTAAACACGTGAGGGTGTCTTTCCCTCCTAGTATTTTCATACTCCCTTATTTCTTCATGAACCAAATAGTATCTCCACCAAAATATTTTTTGGTCTATTACCTTATTTTGAAAAACACTATATCATTGGTCAAGGATCTGAATAGGTTTCTCTTAATAATAAATATTCTCTACCAGATGAAATTCTTCTAGGATAAAAACATGAGATGAATCTGGCACATACTTTCTCCTCATTGAAACATGAAAAAAAATTGTATACCTGAGGAAAAATCAGAGGAAAATATTCTTGAAAATAGATTGGTCCAACCTTATCCAGGATTTCATAAGCTCTAATGAACCCTATACATAGATTTAATTTCTTACCTAACCACATAACACACTTCAATGTTAAGATACTAAGTAAAATATGATCACCTACCTCGATATAAAAGTCATTCCTCCTATTGTCTTCCTAAATGTTACATCATTGTTGAGCTGTAGTCATGTGTTGCTGGATAATATTAACATTCCCAGCCACTGAAACTTCCTCCCGTTTAATCAAATCAAGGAATTTATTCTCTATCTATTATTTCACCACCTTAGTTAAATATAGTTCATATAAGACTGAAATTAGTTGAACTCTAATGCATCAATATTCTCTCTATCCCTAATATTTTTGACCGATGACCACCACTGACCATCATTAACTTTTAAATGATGAATATAATGACTTGAATTTGGATCATCTAAATATCCCATAACATCAAATGTGTTTTTATGGGAATTAATCCAATATTCAGTCGCTAATACGTCATAAAATCCATTGAAAGCAGGAGGTTGTTGTCACATAAAATTTTCCAATATTGTCATGTTCCATTGTGGTACATATGGTTGTTCCATTCACATATGCCACCAATATTTTTTCCATAATCAGATAGTCCATTACAATTACAAACTACTCGATTCAAATCCCTACCATTCTGGGCTGTAGATTCAGAAAGATATCATTCTTTCGATGACTCTCCTCTTCAGCAACCTTGTTTCTTCTACGGAAAACAATTCTAAACAAACATATCTTAGTAGAAGCAACATGGTAATATTTAAATGAAATATCATTTCAAATTATCCAGAAAGTAAAATAAAATTATAGTAGTTTATTAAAATCATCAAAACCCCTATATCTACCTAAACTATCATCTTATAAAAACTATAATTACATGTCCTTATTTCATTACAGAATAATTAATTTTAGACAAGAACTCAGTTCCTTTCACATTGAGGATCCTTTAATGTTTAGATTTTTAGTTAATTTAGATATAATAAATAAATAACATTCTACATTCATATATATTTGATACCACAAATAAAAATATCCATTTCTTCCAAAATATAATATTTTTTAAATAAAACATGTTATCTTTGACAAATCCTCATAACATTTTACATGGATTCCTTCTTTTTCATACGTCAAAATCATTTAAACCTCCTGTATAATGATTAAAAGAGTGTTACTAATCTCTTAAAGATACATATTCATGTATATAACACCTTATACAATCTTTAATATTACCATTTCAAGCATTAATTATTAGTATAGTGTTCCTTCCATTGTTTTGGGTGAGTTCTTTACATGATTTCCATGGTTGGTTAGTATTAGATTTTCATCACGTAGGGAAATAAAATTTTAGAAGGGGAATGAAATGGTATTCATATGCCTCTATAATATAAAATGATAAAATAATTCATTTTTATTATCATATTTGATGATGTATTAGTTGATAAATCATTAATGATGTTTGTTTAGATTGTTTTTCTCCGTTCCTCGATAATCAAGAACTTGTTTCATTGTATAATTTAATTTCCGGCATATAAGTAATTAAAAAAATAAAATATGTTAAAACATACAAATTAAATTCTTTTTAAACCATTAATAATGTTTTATGACCATCTTTGAAAAATGTAATGGATATTTCAAACACATCGACCATTATTTTGGTAAATGGGCACATCATAGACAGTGTTTTTTATTTTAAGAACAACATGTAGATGATAGGAAGTAAGATGATGAATCTTTTTCTTGAACATGATAAAATACAGAATATATATTATTATAGTGATTTCATACCTATTAGATAAGTGTAGGGAATGATATTATAATAAAATAAATTAAATCGAATGAAAACACATGAAAAAGGAAGAAGATTTTTACCTCTGGATCTCTTTTCCTGGATATCCTCCTAAAGGCCTATAGTTTTTGACTAATGGTGGTACTAGAAGATCTAGGACTATGGAAAAGACTTGAGAATAGTATTTTTTTATTACATAGAAAATTCTCACATCTTGAGAGGTTTGAGAGGAAAAGGGGAATGAGGGTGGTATTTATAGTGAAGAAGAGGAGGGATTTTGCATTTTTTAATAATTATTATAATCTTTTTCGCAATACTATGTATAGAATTGATTAATGTGACCCCAAGTAGTAATAATTTCATGTGATTTTGAAACAAGTTGACTTAAATAATCCTTTAATCACCTATGATGTAGTAAAACAAGTATTTAGCATTTATCTTAATTTAACATATTTTACAATTCATAAAAAATTCATAAATTTCATAAATATCTCAAAAATTCACCTTAACCATTTATTAATTTTTAGAATTAAAAAAAGAACTCAATTTTCTAAAAATAATTTTTTAATTATTTTTAATTTAATTTTTAAATAAAATCATAATTTATTCAAAAATGACAATTTCAAATCTATAACTCATTCTTTAACCCCCTGAAAAATTAATCAAGTTTCCATTATCATAAAGACTTAATAAAATAAAATAAAAATAAATTTTCCTATTTATTAGGGTCATATTAATATTAATTATGGTTTTATACTATTCTTGAAATATAATTTTGGTTCCATTAGACTCAAAATAACCTACTGATAAAAACTATAAATGATTTTTTTTGAAATTATAATAATAGAAGCTACAAAATTATGTTTAATGGATATTTGTAACTATCTATATAAAAAAATATTCTTTCATTTCATATTATTTTTTAATAATCATGGGGTGTTCAATTTTACAAAGATTCTAGAAATTGCATCCTTGCATCATTTTTTACATATTAAACAATTGAGGTTACCTTTTCCTCATAGAATTTTAAGAGTCTCATATTGATTTTTTAACCATGTTGTTTCTCCACAAAACCGTAACCTAGTGGATTACCATATACCAAAAAACATGTTATCTTTGATCAAGGATATGAATGAGATTCTATTCATATGAAATTTTCTCTTCCAACTGAACTTCTTCTCGTCTCAAAATATGAGATGAATATATTAATACTTCTTCAACATTGAAACATGAAAAACATTGTGTACCTGAGACAAACTCAGAGGCAAAGAAACATGGTATGAGACTATTCCTACATTCTCTATGATTTCATAAGGTCCAATGAACCATGAAATTATATTTCCTTTCTTACCAAAATGCATAAAAAATATCCATATTGAGATTTTAAGAAAAACAAGATCACACACCTTGAATAAAAAGTCTTATCCCATATTGTTTGCGTAGTATCTGAATCTTCTCTGAGCTATCCACCTATGTTTCTGGATCATATTCACATTCTTATCCACTAAATATTCTTAATTATTTACAAATTCTATGAATTTATTCTCCATCCTAAGTCACATCACATTAGGAAAATATATTTCATAGAAAACACCTTTAAATTCATCCAAATCTAAGGCATCAATCTACTCTCAATCCTTGATATTTTTTTACCATTGACCACCACTGATCAGCTTCACCTTCAAAATAATAAATATAAATAACTACCTTTGAATTATCTGAATAGACCATACCATCGAATATATTTTCAGTAGCCTTATTCAAACCTTCATCAACTACTTGGTCATAAGAGACATTGAATGTATGAGGGTGTTTTCTAATAAAATGTTCTCCAATTCTCATCTTCTGTTCTGGTACCTATGGTTGTTCTGCTGTATGGATTCAACCACCATTTATTTATTTTAACAATTGATACATTACTGTGATAAACTAATTCGTTCCAATCCCAACAATTTCGGGCTATAGATTCAAAAGGATATCATTCTATTAGTTCATATCCTCTTCATCTTCATTGTTTCATCTACGGAAAACCATTCGGAAGAAACAAATCATAGTCAAAGAAACATGGAAGTCATTAAATTTTATATTATTTAAACTTAATCATAATGTAGAAAATTATTTATGGAATTATATTAACATCATCCTACCCCATAATATTGTATAAACCATGCTCTCATACCAGCTATAAGGGCCCATCCTTATTACATTACATAATCTTTAATTTAAGTAAAGACCTCACTTACTTCCATATTGATGATCTTTTAAAGTTTAGAATTTTACTAAATTGATATATAATCAATACATAACATTCAACTTTATTATAGAGTAGATACCACAATAACATTATCCATTTCATCCAAAATATAAGACATTTTAAATAAAACATGTTTTCTTTGAAAAATATTCTTAACATTTAACTTGGCATCCATCTTTGTCTTACATAAAAAAACATTTAAACATTCTTTATAATGGTTAAAATATTATTGCTAATATATTATATAAACTAATTATTTTTATAACTCCTTATATGATCACTTCATAACATCATTTCACCATTTAATTATTACTATTTTGTCCCTTCCATTGTTTTGGGTGTGTTTTTTAAATGATTTCTAGGGCCGGTTTGAATATGATTTTCTGGTTAGATTGAAATAAAATTTCAGAAGATCAATTAAATTGTACTCATGTAACACCCCAACCCCAGGTACCTAGAGTAGGTGCATTATTACATAACATTAGAATGATCACAAAAGATCAAGTTTTGAATGACTGATTAGTTTAGTAGTTTTGGAAACACTAAATATATCCATAAGTCTTACAATACATTATAAAGTAAAAAAAACTACTACAACATCTTGACTTCATATCACCTCATACTATCCTTGCAGGTCATTCAAAAATTACTTCTTAACATCTTGGGAGAAATAAAACATTGAAATGGGTGAGCTCAGATGCTCAGCAAGGATACAAATATAGCAGAAACTTTTATAAATAAGCATAAACATTTAAGGCAATGTATAACTAAACCAAAAGTCGTTTAAACTAGAACTTCATCATAATATGGAAAAGGTAAAATGATATAATTCCATTTACTTATTCACATGTATATTCTACTAGTCGAATAATCACATGCAATATCAATAACCATTTTAATAACGATGGAATGCATAAATCCAGACTATCATAACCACATAGTCAACGCCTCATGCCAATATTACAAATAAGATTTTGTCAAGGCCTTGTTGCAAGACACTAGTTTGTCTCATGAGAGCTACCGTTGCATCGGGGAGCTATAGAGGGCTCCACTTGTAACTTACTAAGTCCAATGCATTCCTCATATGAAAAGGTTTAAACATACACTACTGGAAATTTAGGCTATAGCCACGGTTCAACAAACTGTGGCTGGTAATGGTGTGACTATAGGGCAAGACCTATATCCACGGTTTGAAACCGTGGCTATAGGGTATTCCCACAGAATCAAACCGTGGCAGAACATTAAGCCACACAAATCCTATAGCCACGTTTTCGAACCGTGTCTATATAGCTTTAGCCACAGTTTTAAACCATGGATTTAGGTCTACAACCACGATTTTAAACCGTGGCGATGGGCTTGACATTTCTTAAAAAAAACCACAGCCCCCCCCCATATTTAGAAGGATTTTTGGTTGTTTTCAATGGTATATATCCCATAAAAACCTGAATCTCTTTTGACTCATAATCCATGTCATCATAGTAATGATCATTCTTTAATGGACTTTGAAAAAAATTTCACCTTACATTAAGGATCCAGCCTTTCTAAAGTCAAAATCCTCTCTTCTATTGAACCCTTTTGTTTTCTCCTGGTGCACCCAAAACCTCTCTCCCTTAAACATTTTGAAGCCACAATCAATGTGATTATGATGATATTGATATTTAAAATGTAGAATTCATAATGGAATGTTTGTAATTGAAGCTAAAATTTAAGGATAATTTGAAAGGTGAGTTGAAACCATATTTTATAAAAATTTGATTTGACTCTGAGATTTAAATGATTTCATGATGGTGTTCAGAAAAGAAATGTACAGAGTATTAGTTTTTAGAGATTTCAAATCACTGAATTTATTAGAACAATTTGAGCCTATAAAATAGGTTGGGATTATTCAAAATGAAGAACTGATCGATCATCTGATAGAGATATTGAGAAGAAGAATTTGAGAGAGCTACTTAGAATAAGCAACATAAAGAGAAGAAGTTTTCGACCAATGATTACTAGAATTTCAGTTGGGTCGTGGTTTTGAAAATATAGGAACATATAGTTTTAAGGTAGTTGATTAAGGCCACCAGATTCAAGTGATTTAATGTTTAGATCTATACCAATTTCAAGCACCAATCTGTAAAAGTTCTAGATTTCGAAGTTCAATGAAGTTTGAGGGCTCTAGAAATTTAGTTTAACAGAATTAGATAACATGCTATCTTTTATGGGATTTTGGTATAAGTATAAGAGTTAGTGAAAGTTCCATCCGTAAGGAAGTTTATAGATAATCCATAAAGATTGGTGGTTCCATTATAAACAATATCACCATTTATACCTGAAGGTGGAAGAGTATTTTCAAGAGATAGCCTATCCACTAGTGTAATAAAGTGGATGAAAATCTATGATAATACCTACTCTTGGGTAAAGGATAACAACATAACCCATTTTCAAGAGATAGAATATCCAGTTGCGGGCTACAAGCATTCGGCCCAACCGGATCGGGAAACTCCAATCCAACAATAACTCCCTTGAAAGTATAAAGAATAGTTGATTTTCAATGTATAAAGATTGAAATGTTAGATTTGGATGAATGAAGAAATTAAATTGCATAAGATAAAATTAAATTTTTCATTAAGAGAATATTATGAAAATCACATTTAATTTTTTTTAACTTGAATAATGAATTCAGATTACATAAAACAAAAATCATGATGGAATAAGTTATTACATAACGTTAGGTACAATGATGACATTGATATAGTACCTGAGTCAGTTGTTTGGGATCTTGCATCAGAAGAAGCACCCTATAAGGGGATAAACGGTAATGTCAAATCGAATGACTACTCATATATTGGACATAGGTGGCTGAAAGAATCTAATAACCTACACTCATGTAAGAAAATCCTCATTCTTATGATTGTGAATAGAAAAAACTCATCCTCGTTAACTTTTAAGCACACCTTATCTCTCTTTGAATCTCATGCTCAACAAAAGCATTATTAGGTGATGTACCCACCATTTTAAAGATCATAAAAACATGAGTTTTTCCCTCCTCCCTACTATAATTCCTATTTTCTATTGGTTTTATACAGTGATCGAATCTATATACAACTTATTTTTTATTCCCTCTCTCACTTAATATTTAAATAACTTGCATTTCAGATCCTCCATTATCTACTTAATGCATTCCTCATGTTGTGTGGTTAAGGGTGTTCAATTATTCTTTTGGTCAACAATCGTGCCTTGTTCAGTGGCTCATGAGTCTCCACAGTGATCCCAATATCTGTTCTAGGTCCACCAATAAACATACCGATATACCATTTTTCAGTGAATTCTGTTACGCACAATGTCATCCACTGGAACTCATCAATATAGTCATCTATTTCCCCGGCATGTCGCAAACCTTTCAAGAAAATCACTGAATCATCTTCTGTTTCTTCTCCATATCTACTGTGTAGCTACTCTTTGCACTACATCCATATGATTTGTGGTTCAACTAACTACAAAGAAATGATCAAACACAGATTGTAGGTGCTGGGGGGGATGTTGTGGGCTAATTCGATGGTGGCAGGGGGGGCTGTTGCGGGCTGTAATGCTGGTGGCAGTGATCTGAAATTAATGTGAAAGGGGGATAGTGTGGGGTGGATGTTGCTGTAGTATGGCCAAATAACAGCATTACTGCAGCGTGTCCGCGGCGTGACTGTGGTTTGACCGTGGCGTGACCGCACCGTGTGACCGCGGCGTGACCGTGGCATGACCGCGACGTGACCTCGACATGACCGTGGCATGACCGTGGCATGACCGCATCATGATCACGACGTGATCGTGGCATGACCGTGGAGTGCCTGGTCCATCGACATCCACGTGGCATCATCTTCCGGCTAAGAGCGAAGTGAGCGAGAGGAGGCTAGAATGCTGGTGGAAGGGGGCTGGTTGTGGGTGATGGGGGATGGTGCGAGATGATTCGAAAGTGGAAGGGGGGGGGGGGGGCTGTTGTGGGCTGGAATGCTGGTGGAAGCGTGCTTAAATGAAGGTGGAAGGGTGCTGGTGTGGGCTGGATGTGGCTGGAGTAGGGCCAAATCACGGCATTATAGCGGCGTGACCGCGGCATGACCGCAGCGTGTTGGCCCGGTCCAACAACATCCGCGGGGCATCATCTTCAAGCCAGGAGCGAAGGGAGCAAAAGGAGGCTTGAATTCTATTGGAAGGGTGCTGGTTGCAGGTGCTGGGGGGATGGTGCGGGCTGATTCGATGGTGGAAGGGGGGCTGGAATGCGGGTGGCTACGGGCTGAAATGAAGGTGGAAGGGGGCTGGTGTGGGCTGGATGTGGCTGGCGTAGGGCCAAATCACGGCCTTACATTATCACACAATTCATTTAATTATATTTAACATTTATTCTAAAACTCATTCAGCACAAATAAAATGCGATAATTTAAGAAACTAGATCAACATAACTTTCATTGTTAGTTTCCGCAGACAGCACACCTCCGTTGGAGGGGTTTTATTATAAAATCATGACTTTATTTATCAAATGAAATATTTATATTAAAGAACACTTATTCAATATATGAAATTCAATATAATTAAGAAGAATTAAGAAAGAAGCTAAGTTGAATTTAAAGCAATCTTGAATTAAAGAAGCTAGAAGAGGGATCCTACCTCAAGGTGAAACCAAACCGTCCACTTCGGCTCTTGGATCTTTCTAACTAAAAGTTGCTGCTCCCCCACTATGAATACGCACCTTCACACACATTAAAGGATACCAAGCACCTATGAACACACCCGCCTGGCCATCAGCATGTGTAAGGGGATCCTTGCACATATGCTTATACGCATATATCAGTCTCCACTCACTTGTATATGCATTTATATATATATATATATATACATGGGCACACATAGCCCCATACGTGCATAATCACTGCCATGGTTGACGATACACGTAACGGAAAAACCCACATACATATACTTTCTTACCTATTCACACACAGGTGAGTATCCCATAACTTGGCTAATCAAAATCATCGAGCAAGGACCAACGCACTACAAAAAGGATATTAGGAACATTAAAACACATAAAGGATGCTACAAAACCAGTGAGAAACCAACCAATGGCATTAAAGTATTACCTCTATTGGGAGAACCAAATCCACCCAAACCAACACGAAATGATCCAACACCGTACTAAAATCCTAATATTGAGTAAAAAACACTTAAATCCCCAAATACATGATGTGCGAGACAAGTATTAACCATATAATCTTACCTCGGATCAAAGCCGGTGAACCAAAACAAACTGAACCCCATTTTCCCCCCTTTGCAGAATATAATTACCCTTTGTCCACAGAAAGAAGTAAAAGACCTAAGTGGCCAATGCGATAAAGAAAAAAAATAAAAACTAAACAAAAACATACCTGTCTCCTGTGACTATACACATCACCACCTGACATATAAGAACCACAATGCCCCATGGGTCAAATAATGTTCCTACAAACAAGGGGAAATATATCCATGTTTCAAAATGATACTATCAAATAGTACATTCCTATTAATTAACAATTATTCTTCCTGTTAATGGTATATAATTATTTTGGCTCGAGTTTCAGCTTAATTTGGTTTTGTTCGATACAAGTTTTTATCCCACCTAATAATAAAATTTTATTAGAGGACCCAATTTCTAATCAAATATAATATATCATAACAAAAAATGGATCCACAACTATGAATAAGGCTGAACACGATAAGAAAGAAATTTTGATCATATAGTCTGATGAGTTATAAAATGATAAACCAGAAACCTAAAAAACATTGAGAGTTCTCTAATTTCTCAATTGAATATGCAATTTTCAAACAATAATAAACATGTAGAAGAAGAGGAAACCATGTTTCCTCAACATAAATGTTTAGAATATGAGAAATAAGAAAGATCAAAGAAACTCAAACACTTATGAGAGGGTTAGGGATCCATTTTAGGATCTTTTTTTATATATTAATCATACATGTTTCAATATGAGGAGACTAGTGTGTGGTATTTTGATGAGTTTTTAATCCAATGCTAATGTGATAGGTCAATCCATTTATGTAAATGATATACATTGAGGTTCTAAAAAGTAAATAGGTTGTTGAGATGACTCTATCCAAAAATGTATTATCATGATAAAGAGAGATATCATGATTTCTCAAGATGTACTATAGTGGCCTATGGTTGTAGTTTTAATGAAATAAGAGATTTTTGTTTTTTAGACGTAAGCCCAACCCCTGATCATCTTGTTTCTCTAGATGTGGATTCTCTAAAACATAGAAATGAGTATTAGAAACCTTTTTCCATGTAGAAGCCAACCTCATCAGTGGTGTGGTTGCCCAACCATTTTTAGAATTAAACATATGACAGGTGTTCAGCATCATATTCCACCGTTGTGGTAGTTTCTGATAAGGAATCATTTCATGGTGTTTTATATTTTTATTAGTAGAAATGAGATGGGTCAAGAATAATATTTCCCCAATACCACATTCTTCCTCCAATAGAAGACTATTTCAATAGATTTTTTCATTAGAAAGGTTAGAGAAGCTATGGATTAGGTCATCATCTAATCCATGATTTTACAGTTCTATTGCTTGGTGAAATAGATATCATCAAGGGTACCATTTTCATTCTTTGTAATTAGCATCAGTATTTTCATGATTCATGAGAGAAACACACATGCATAGACTTGGATACAAATTTATAAGAAAAATTGGACGTATTGGCACCAATGAATTTTGGGGGATGTTGCCTACTCAGTGGGGTGCCCAATTAGATTGGACAAGAAAACTGGAAATCCTCGAATTTGACACTATAATAGAGTATTGGTGGGGGAAGATATGGATGTCACATTGGTTGAAGAAGTTGTGTTGACAACACATGATGACAGTAAGAGACTTGAGATTCATTATTAGAGGAGGCATATGTTCTGTTCTGGATGTAAATATTTTGGGCATCTTATTGGTTATTGTGACAGAGATAATGAATGTGGTCATTTCAAGTTAAAGGGACATGAAAATGCCCCTTGTTGAAGGAGAAAGGGGAAGGATGTCTTCACGAGACCATTAAAGGTGAGAAACCTTGATAAAGGTGGGGATGTGTCATGTATGGAGGTGAATAAGGATGGTGGAACGCCCATTGCAGCTGTGTATGGGGACCTGGTGGTGCCTGAGGTGAAAGCTACTGTGTATCCTGTTCCTACTTCATTAGATACAAATGTTGGTGGTTTTCTAGCCATGCTCAGGTTGATGAATTGATCACACAGGGGTGTGAAACTATTGGTCATGGTGATTATATGTCTAATCCAGAGAAGGGAATAAAGTCTACATCATCTATAAATGAAACTTATACTGGAGACCCCAGTGAGGAATCATTCTTTCCTATTCCTCATTCCTAGGTTGCCCGAATAAATGATTTTGGTGGGAGTCCTCTAGAGAATATTACTGCTGGTAAAAAGTTCACCCCTTTGAATGAATCCTTTTTTTCAAATGAACCTAATATTTCCCATGAATTTTTAAGAGAGGGATGTCCTGCAAACCGTGATTATGACCAGGTCAGTTCTGCAATAGTTAAACAGGTCAATGATAGAAACGATTTGAAGGCTAGCATGGAATGCCAATACATGAAGAAGGGAGGGGGAAGCAAGGAAAAGGTAATGCATATGGAGTGCATGGAGGGGGGCCTTGAACATGGAGAAATCCTCCCCTAACATAATGAAGAATCTATATTGGAATGCTCAAGGGCTGCGAAACCCCCCAGCTATCAGGGCCCTGAGGAATTTTATAATGGACAACTAGCCAATTATTATTTGTATAACAGAACACAAAATGATCATTATGAATTGAAAAGGTTTTAAATGTTCCTCTCTTGGTTATAAACTAGTCTCAAAAAACCTATATTACATCTATATGAATCATCTTTGAGTTTTAAAGCATAATAGAATAATAATATCTACAGATCGTGCTAAATAATAGTGTGTTTCAGTCACTCTTTAGGAGGAGTGTGTTAATCATATGATTAAATTTGATTATGCTACTACATCTTACATTTGAAGGAGGTAGTTATGGGAATAACATTGTGATATTTTAGGTATGATTATATAGAAATGGAGGATTATGGGATATTTTAATTATGTTTTACTGCCTGAGGAAAAAACTGGATTAAATTTTAACTATGTTGCATCTGCTGAATTTTGATTGTGATTCGATCAGTGTAGTCATGTTGAAGTACCAATTGCATGTGTTGAATTCACACGGTGCAGATACACAGAAAATGGATGACATTCTAGTAATCTCGATGGATGTTTTATTTACATGGGTGATATGAATGATGTTATAGGAATCTCTGGTCACATATTGCCAGAATATCATTCAGATCATAACACATTACTTGTTGAGGTATCTACATCCAATACAAGTTTAACCCCATTACCCTTTTGCTTTAAAAATAGGTGTCTCAATACAACTTGATGTAGGGAAATTATTGAGAAGCCTGGAAAATGATCTTTGTTGGCAGCCCAATGTTTATTCATGTAGAGAAAATATGGAATGATAAGGTACTCTTGAAGTATTGGAGTAAAAACTCCTTTTCCAATCATGATTGTGAGATTAAGCTTGATGAAGAACGACTTGCTGACTACCAATCCAGCAACCAGTCTAATGGCAGCCCCTCTAGGGAGGTTATACAGGCTCTTGCAAAGAATGATGATATGGTGATTGTCAAGGAGAGGCTTTAATGCTATAGATTTAATGTCAAATGGTTAATAGAGGGTGATAAGAACTCAAAGTTCTTCAATAGAATACATAAGGAAAATAATTTTTGGTCTATAATGAAGGTTGTTCATGTCAATGGGTGTATGTACACCATAGAAATTGAAATCTCTAGTGCAGTGATTTCATATTTTGTGGCCCTTTATTCTGATGATGGCGATGACATGACCTATACAATGGTTGATAGTATTGTCCATTTCATTGAAGAACAAAAAAATTGTATTCTTATAAGAGTTCCTTTGATGGGGGAAATCAACGAGGCAGTGTTCTCTCTAAACATGGATGGTTCTACTGGACTAGATGGGTTCCCCAAGAAATTCTTCATGTTCCATGACGATATCCTGAAGACAACATGGTTAATGTGAGTCAGAAATTTTTATTCCACACCTCGATTCCTCACGAATGTAACTTGAACATTATTTCCCTCATACCCAAAAAATAAAATACGGTAGCTATTAGGGATTTCAATCCATTTGCAATTGGAAATACCATTCCAAAATTAATTATCCAGTTCCTGATGACTCGTTTTGGTGGGATTATCAAAGATTTTATTTCCCCAAATTAGTTTGGATTTGTTCTGGGTAGAAGAATCCATAATTTCCTATTCACTACTTCTAAGAGTATTAATTCTATAAAGAAAAAATCCTGAAACATGAGCTTTTATCTCATGATTGATATATCTAAGGATTTTGAGACTATCAAATGGAGTTTTATTTTTGAAGTTCTCAGAAGGTATGGATTTTCTAATGATTTAATCAAAATTCTTTTAACGATTTTCAATTCGGTGAGGATGTCCATTCTGATCAACTGATCACCAAAGGGCTATTTCACTTATAACGGGGGTGTTCGTCATGGAGATCCCCAATCTCGGCTCCTATATTCTCTTGTAGAGGACTAAATGATTATGTTCATTATTGAACTCACTCAAATTGGAATTTATAAACAACTTTAGGTTGTTTGGATAATTACCATTCCCTCTCACCATTTTTATGCATGATGATATTATTTTGTTTTGGAATCCTTCAAAGCATACCATTAGATCCATTAAAGGCTTTCTTAGACATTATGAAGAGGTTGCTGGTCATAAAATTAGCTCGAATAAATCCTTCATCATATTTGGGAATGGGATCACTATCAGAAGGAAAATAGAATTTCTAGGAGACTTGGTGTTAGAAAATAATCTCTTCCTTTCACATACCATGGGGTTCCATTATTCTGGAGAAGAGATAAATGAAAATTACTTGAGGAAATTTTACCTATAATTATTAATCATCTTGTTAGTAGGAAGGGAAATACCATGTAATATGCTGGAAGGGTTTTCCTTATCAACTCGGTGACTACCTCTATGTTTGTATATAAATTTTCTCATTACCGTTGGCCAAAGAGTATGCTGAATAACTTGTAGAGAATGATTAGAAACTTCCAGTGGACAGTCTTAGTTCATGAATGGAAGCTTATTACTGTGGCTCGAAGGGAGTGTATTATGTCCATTGGGATGGGATTTATTGGGCTAAAGGATCTCAAAGTATTTAAGGATATCTTGATTAGTAAATTCATATAGAATATCTTGGTTTCCAATGACCCATTGGTTGATTTTTTTCCTAGAAGGTTCAAGAAGAGGCTCGTATGTGGGTACCCCCACTATATTATGTCCTCGGTATGGACATCTCTTAGGCACTCATTTAAGGACATCATGATAAATTCAAAGTGGCTGGACAGATTTGACTCCAGCCTCAATTGTTGGCAGACTAATTGGAAGGACAACCCCATTGATAACAACATGCTCCATCCATATGTGTCTCAGATGTCTATTGCTAATGTAATGCAACACAATGATGATCTGGTTGGGATTATCTCACAAAAAGAAGTTCTAGAAATCTAGAGATATGTGTGTATGGACAATGACACCTTGGTCTGGATACCCAATTACAATGGGCTCTTTACCACAATGGACTATTATTTTTTGAAATGTTTCAGCTCTTTCAGGGAACATAGATGGTTGGTTAAATTTAATGTTCCTCATTTTCTTCCATCTAGATTTACGCTTCATTGGAGGCTCTGAAAAAACCACCCCATGATGCATGATCAGTTCAAAAAATCAGGATATAGTCTTGATTCTGCCATTCCTGTATGTATGTGGGCTATAGACACCGCAACACACCATTTCATGGACTGCTCTTATGCTAGGAAAATATGGAATTATATTGGTTCAGATTTCTATTAATATTTTTAAAATTGTAGGTTTATTGAGGAGCTCCTACTTTGGTTATGTGATATTGAGAAAAGCATGAAAGTGCACAATCAACATGTTGCTACTGTATCATTGGATGTTTTCTTCATATGGTCTGCACAAAACCAGGTTCTTTTATGTAATAAATATGTTTGCGTTCAGGCGGAATGCATTTATATTCACAAAGAAATTCATGTTGTAGCTGTTGTCTAGAAAGGTGCGATGCAGAATATTTGTGATGAACTGTTTATTCTCCTTGTGATTTTGGTGGCTGGGAGACCGAAGTATCCTCTTGTTCTTTGATTTGTTCGATGTATTACACTGATCCCATTCTACATCAAAGTTAATGTTGTTGGAGCTACCTCTCACTCACCTAGACTAGCGGGGTGTGGGAGCGTGTTCCAGACCAATCGAGGCTTGGTTAAAGGCTATTTTCACCAATTGATCGGAAAAGGTAATGTTTATGAAGCTGAGCTCTGGGATTTCATTTATCTAGAAAATTATGCCATTCAATTTAAAAGGTCTGCTACAATTTCCAGCACACCGAGTACCTGGTACCCCTCTATCGGGTACCTCATAAAGGCTGCAATTTTTTTCTATTAGCCACCACCCTAAGATTTGGAAACCAACCCTCTAAATAACCATTAGCCTCAAATGAAAACACATCCCAGAGATTTATTAACTTTTGAGATTCCAATTCATATCCAAATTCTCAAAAATATCCCTTCTTCAGGAAAAAAAATCAAAATTTCTTTAAAATTACCAACCCCTTAATTGTGTGGGTCATTAAAAACTCCCAACCATAAGAATTGAAATCCCTGAAAAGCGTCCAGGATGATCCCCTGATTCCCAATTTAACCATTAAAATTTTATACCATCACTTTTTATCGATTCGAATTGTCCACAACTCCACCATGCAGATTACCAATCTAGACTAATTGGTTCTTCACCAAAAACCACTTGTCCCTAATTCCACACATATCAATTATAGTTGGAATAATGTACCTAATTCAGAAACCACTTTACCATACTCAAACATGTGAAACTATTCCAGTTTACATCTACACATTGATAACAAAATAATGAACACATAATTGTTCATAAAAAGGTGTAGGAGGATCACCTGGAGGGGGTTGGCCACATCGGAGGCACACCGGAGGAGGTGGGGAGGCCACCTAGGAGCAGCGTCGGCGGAGGGGTGAGGTATCCCGCATTCTGTGGAAGCAGCTCGCGGTGGGGTTGCCTTGGTCGGTGTCAGTGATGGGCACCATTGCGAGGGGCACCATTAGTGGAGGAGTATCAATGATAGGAGAGGTCGCGATGGGTCGGTGAAGGAGGGTCGCGCGCAGTGGGTATCATGGAGGAGGGTACCGCCGTGAGAGACGTTGAGCATTTGGTGGGTCGCGAGGGGCACCATCAGTGGAGGGGGATCAGGGAGAGGAGATGTCACGATGGGTCGGGGAAGGAGGTTCGTGTGTAGTGGGAGAAATCCTGGGTTCGGAGGGTCGCCACTGTGAGAGACAGAGTTCGGAGGGTCCCGATCACAGGAGGATGGAGGAGAGGAGCCCGACGCGATTTGGAAGAAAAAAAGTGATCGGCGGAGAATAAAGGAGGAGCACGACTGGATTTGGAAAAAAAATTCAGCACAAATTTCTAGCCACGTCAGTATATACTAAATCGTGGATATAAATAATATATAGCCACGGATCTATAAAACCATGTCTATAGATCCATGGCTATTGCTTAAATTTATAGCAGTGATAACATAAACATTTGTATTAAAACTAGCATATGAAATGTCAATACATTATAAACAAACCATGAATGGTATAAAAATAGCACATCCATAGTCAAATGTAACTAAATCATTAAAATATGGAAGATTTTATTATAATAGATTAACCTTAATTGAGAATAATGAATGATATTGACATAGATGAAAATAATCATCAAAACTATTTAACAGAAATATCCCCCTTTTTCTTGAAAACATTTAAAAGTCACCGTATTTGTCAAGAAGCCATTTAAAAATAGATTTTGGAATCAAAGTGTCCCATACCAATTTGAAAATTTTAAAATGAATGTTAGTTTTAAAACATTAATGTCCATATAAATAAATCCTTCAAACCATTTTAAAACATGGTCATTAATGAGAATGATTTAGAATAATAAATCTTTAAAACATTTTAAAATGATATTTTAGTTAGAGTTCCTAACCAAAATAGAGAAGCTTGAATAAAAATAATTGAGGTAATAAATTTTTTTAATATCATTAGAAAAAAGGTATTCCTGATATACTATGTCAAAGTACATTATATACAATATATAAAAGTGATTTGGTGTATAACAACAAAGAAGTCTCAAAGGAATGTAAATTCAGATGAAATATCTTATAAAGATAGTATCCTTAGGTTAAAGATAAATCAACGACATAATTATATGTGAAAAATATAAATACACTCAATATGATTGGATATTTATTGTAAATCAATCAGAGGACATTCACACATATTCTTGTAAAAACAGCACTAATGAATTGGATATTTAACTCAACAAATAAAGATTGAGTTAAAATTACACTTATCATGTTCATATCGATGTCTTGAGAATTTATAAATAGAGTGATTATGTGTATCAAAAGTGTATCCACAGAAAGTTGAGTGGACATTATTACATAAACAAATGAATATTGATTCCACACATAATCATGGAGTAAAATAATCAATGAAGTATGCATAAAGCCAAATGAGTGGAAATTGAAATTTCAAATTCCATTATCGATTAGGTAACTAACGAAACATACACCCATGAATGAAGGATCATACAATGATGCTGTAAATATCCATAAATTAAACTATATTACACAATTAATACAATCATGGGCAGTACATACAACACATGCATTAAATAAGTGGTGAACAATGGAAATCTCACGGAATTAAAAGTGAGATAAAAAACCCCATAATTTGTACTTTTTCCTTGGTAGAGGGTAGGTTATCCTCCTGTATAATGGTGAAATAATATTTATTTAATTATACAAGAATCATATACATTAATATGATATCATATATGATCCTTTAACATTGCCTTGTTAATAATATCTAATTATTATCGTCGTTTTGGGTGTTAACGTACTCGTTTTATTTTATATGTTTTTATACATAAGTCATGTTTATTATGGATAGGTTGTATTTTATTCATATACAGAATGATATCAAGTCCTTAAAAATTATTTTTAATCATAAAATGATAATTAGACTTGTATGGATACGATGGGGAATGAATCTCATAACGTTCGTGGAGACGGTAGTCCGTACGTATGCACGAGCGATAATATCATTCTTTTGATATTAAAATCATATATATTTGGATGTTATATCATATATAACGAATCATTATCATGGTATACTTATTATTTAAATGAACTACACATCATTATTATACCCATACAAATAATAATGTGTTGAATAACAATTACACCACGACGTGGAGATGGTAGTTCGTACGTACGCACGTATAGTGACATGTCATTCAATGGATGGATAGAATACTGAATATGGTTGTAAAATATTTATAATAATATCACAATATATAAAATATACTGGAGTTATTGTTTCAGAATGTAAATAACAAATAATGAAGAATTTGAAGAAGAAAAGAATTTGAAAGAGCGTTGTGAAAACATTACCTCTTCTTCGGGTTCTTCCTTTTGTTTTGATCAAAAGAGCTCCATAGGTTGGCTTTCTGATCATAATAATTCATATAGGTTGAGTTTAGTGATGTTGAAAGAATATTTGGGTAAGGTTTGGCCTAGCCAAAAGGTTATGAAGGTGGAAATTAAAGACAAGGGGGAGTACCCTTTTATAAGAGGGGTGAATGGCACCTTTGGAAATGCTAGAAATATTATTTTATAATAAATTAATATTTGGTTTCAAATGGATCCAAAGTTTATTATTTAGAGGTTAAGGTGGGGATGAGTCTAAATCCTTTAAACCAATAGATTTTAGATAGGTTTTATTCACTATATTAACCTTATCATTTATATTTAACTCTTAGTTAAATAGTTTGACATTTACCATGTCTCTTTGTATTTTTATATTATATAGTTAATAAACTTACTATATAGCTCCAAGAGACCCCCAAGTGGTCCATTAATGATAAAAATATCATTAAATAATTCCTTTGGCATATCCTTAAATTTTTAAGAATAGAATATCAATTAATAATATAATATTTTTTTTAAAAACACTTTTATGTCAATTTTGAAATAATTGGGTATTTTGTTTTTGGTAATTTCATAACATCATTATTACTTCGAAAATAAATTTTAATACCAACACTAACATGTCATATTAACCTATATAATTAGTGTAATTCATAAAAGTCTCAAATTACATTTATTTTGATATTTATAATATCAATTATTTTAATATTTCATTAATTAGGTAATTACTGCATCACCATTGTGCCATTAATAAATTAAATTATTTAATGGCTAAAAATTATAAATAAAATACAATTATATAGGAAATATTTTTATCTTTATAATTAATATTAACAATCGAATTTATCTTATGTATAACCTTATATTAAAAATGATTTAGTTATGAAACTTTGATTTTATCTCTTTTAACTCTTTTTTGAATTAAATAATAATAAATGTCCTAATCTAATCCAAGTGGACCTAAATGATAATATTTTA
The DNA here is from genome assembly GCA_963277665.1 of Viscum album. Taxonomy (NCBI): domain Eukaryota; kingdom Viridiplantae; phylum Streptophyta; class Magnoliopsida; order Santalales; family Viscaceae; genus Viscum; species Viscum album. Next base: position 1,561,064,178 of record OY728146.1, read on the forward strand.
TTCCTAAAGTTTGTTTTGATTGATATACACTTATCCAATAGAATTAGGACATGTGTTTGGGTAATATTAATATCATTTTACCCTTAATTACCCTATTTTCTTTTGACCGTGGTAAATAAAAGTAAAAAAGTTATTATTCATCAAAAATTATTTTCATCTCATTGAACCACATTTTACTCCTTGATATTAACCGAATATCACATATTTTCTAAATTCCACTCACAGAAGAGGTAAAATTATGTTTTATGTGAATTTCCAAATTCCTCGAGGAGGTGGGTAAAAGACGGTGAATTGTTCAATATAATTTTTATATATCTAAAATTATTCTAAACTAACTCCAATTAATTACATTGAACATATATAGGTATTATGAATCTAATTTTACCATATCTAAATTTAAAAAAATTAAATAATTATTTAAATAAAAATTTGTCTTTAAACTATAACTCAGTGTTTTTTCACTATTCATCAAAAAATGAATGTTTTCAGAAAAATTCCAAAATATCACCCTAAGCTGATTTTGATATTCTAAATCCAAAAATAAATTCCATTTTGAAAGAAAAAATTTATAAAATTTCAAAATGTGCGTATTACTATTCATAACGGCTTGTTTGATTGGTTGTGGTGTGTGTTAGAACTCGAAGTTGCGTACAACACAAGCTACTGTATTATTCAAAAAGAAGTGTACCATGAAAGCTTGGGGTGTCATTTTCTCCCCTCCTTCAAATAATATTTTTCTCGAAATTTTTTGAAATTGGGCTTTGGAATATAATGTAAAGTCCCACATCAGAAAAAGTGCAAAAAATTTACCTTAAAAGAAAGAAAGAGAAGTGAAAAGGTCACCCAAGATAACTCATACTAGGATTCCATGTAGGAAAACATGGATATGGAAGATAAACTAAGTGTCAAGTTCTGATGTTTAGGGATAGAAAACATGATCAGGAGAAAGTTAACAACAAGAAAGCCACAAACTTGTGATGGGACAAACAGTCATTAGTTTCCTAGTAGGAAAAGTATACAGACAACAGTTTTTTAAGTAACATTACATAAAGATGAGGAATTCCATTATGATATTGACTAAGAAAATTAAGAGATATACTTACTTTCTAAGTAGAGTTTCATTCTTTAATAAATTTCCACTACTAACTCATTTTTTTAAATGATGAATATTCAAGAAGACTTGGTTACACTGGAAGAGCTAAAATAAACTTCTATAGAATCACATGATCCACGATGGATAAACAATATATTTACCTTGTCTTTAGAGATTAATCAAAACCAAAACGGTTAGTACAAGATCTGATGATCCCCTAAAAGGATATTTCTTCTGAGAAAGAAACACTAATCATAATTTCTAAATTTAAACCAAAAATACCCAAAAGTTAAATAAAAACCATTCAATAAACAATTGTCCTTAAAATCCTTCAATATAATCCAAACTAATATTGAAAACCAAAACATAGAAGAATCTAGTTATGTAGTCTTCCACGTTAAATTGTATCTCCATATAACATCAACTACTCTTAAAGTCACATACTTCAAACTAATTAACCTAATCACTTATTATCTATTATAGGTTAATCATTTCCATAAATATCCCAAATCACTAGAAATCCACAATAATAACGTAGATAAAAATCCACCATTACTCCTCAAATTAAATACCATAGTATTTTAGTTTCCTTGGGAATATAGTGTTCCCAACAATGCGAACATCTTCCAAAATAACGTTTATCACTTAATCACAAAATCATTTTCCTATACTAGGGGTATTCATTTGATAATACATTAGAACCCAAGTCAACTTATTAATGATCAATAAAATCATTTAACTATATATAATTAGTCACATTAACCAGGGACTTCACGTAGTCCAGTGGTAGGCGATAAATCCCAATCGCACTTTGGTTGTGGGTTCGATTTCCCACAGCTTTGTCCGACACGATGGGTTTTCACCCGGTCTCCGTGTTGTTATTTTTCAAAATCTATATTTTATAACATTACCCAAATGAGATAAATTCCTCAAAATAACCATAACATAATTTTAACCAGAAATGTTATCTCATACATTGCATTTTCATCCCAAAATAAAATAACATGTAATTTCCTCAAACCCAATGATCATATAAACCCAAATGGCTATTTATAACTATATCAACAAGGGAAAAGATAATTCTTCCTCAAATATCATTCTCACATGGAAAACTGCGGGGTTACAAATACAAGAGAAAATTATTCCATAGTAATCCCATCAACAAAGAGAACTAATACTTTTAAACATTTCTCCAACCATTTATTTCCACATAGCTTCTTCTTTGTCCAAGAAAATATCCTATAGAACTGGGCATTCACTCTGGTAATGGACAGGTCCCCTACATTTATGGAAAATGACTGTAAATGGATTTTTATGACCATTTATATTTTCTTCCATAGTACTCTTCATTTTGCCTCGGCAATTTTTCACTTTATGTCCTTCTTTCCCGCATGTAAAGAATTTATTTGTTCCGTTGAGTCACCTTACTAGGTGTCTCCTTCCACATTTCCACCATGATGGAAATTTAGGATTCTTTTCTCCATGGTCTCCACTGCTGGAGCTCTTATCATTCATCACCTTTGTCTTTTTGTTGAGTCTGGGAGTTGGTTAATATATATGTTGTTGATCATATTTTTTGAAAATAGATTTGGCATAACCACAATATATTTTATGCCTATCAAAATTCCATTTTTTGCTCATTTCCTCCACTGTTCCCACCTCTTACATCATTCTCAAAGTTATTATGACTTCCTTGGACTCCAGCCAATTAATAAAACCCGAAATCATTGTGTGAGTAACAGTAGTAATAAAATCATTTAGAGTATATCATTACACCATATTCTCAATTTGAATCACCTTAGGATTAACCAAGGTCTTTTATTATCATCTTAAATTAAAATAATTCAATTTTTTTTAAAGAAAATGTAAATTATCCTAAGAATATCCACTGGGAGTGTCGTAATTAAGAGTGCATCAAGGCTTTTTGTCGTGTACCACTTCCCATTCGAGTCCAGCTCAAAGCGGTGTCTTCCGGTTTTACCCCTAGGTACATCTGTGCCTGAGCCACCTCTACCTTCTCGTATCTAGACAGGTATGTATTTCTTGTAAATCTCACAAAATCTATAAAATACCATAATTCAAGGAAGTTCTTCTAAAATAATCCTGAATGTCTATCTTAGGGATATGGGCCTTAATCAGAGTTTATCAAAATCTAGTTTGCAATGTTTTTACTGAACTTCCTTTGATACCAACTGTAACGCCCCGACCCCAGTTACCCAGAGTCGGTGCATTATTACATAACATTGTCATGATTACAAAAGATCTAGTCTCGAATAACTGATTAGTTCATTAGTCTTAGAAACACTAGATATATTCATAAGTCTAATATTAAATCATTAATTAAAAAAACTAAAACAACATCTTGTAATCATGTCCCCTCATACTGTCCCTACAGGTCATTCATAATTTACTTGTTCACATCCTCAGAAAAATAAAACATTGAAAGGGGTGAGCTCAAATGCCCAGTAAGGATAAAAATATAGCGGAAACATTCATAAATAAGAATAAACATTTAAGGTAATGTATAACTAACAAAAAGCCTTTTAAACTTGAACATCAGCTTAATATGGAAAAGATAAAATTAAATAATTACATTTAATTATTCACATGGATATTCTACTAGTCGAATAATCACAAGAAATATCAATAACCACTTTCATAATGATTGAATGCATAATTCCAGACTATCAGAACCACATAGTCAAGGCCTCGTGCCAAGACTACAAATAAGATGTTGTGAAGGCCTTGTGCCAAAACACTAGTTTGTCTCACAAGACATACCGATTCATCGAAGAGCTATATCTGGCTCCACCTATCACTTACTAAGTCCAATGAATTCCTCATATGAAAAGGTTTAATCATAACATAAACATTCGTATTAAAACTGGCATACGAAATGTCAATACATTATCCACAAACCATGAATGTTATAAAAATTGCACATCCATAGTAAAACGTAACTCATTCAATAAAATATGGAAGATTGTATTGGAACAGATTAACCTCAATTGAGAATAATGAAGGATATTTCCATAGATGAAAATAATCATCAAAACTATTTGAGAGAAATATCCCACTTTTTCTTGAAAACATTTAAAAATCAAACAATTTGTCATGAATCCATTTAAAAATGCAGTTTTTAATCAAATTATCCCATACCACATTGAAACATTTAAAAGTAATTTTAATTTTAAAACTTTAATGTCCATATAAATATATCCTTAAAACCATTTTTAAAACATGGGCACTAATGAAAATGATTTAGAATAATGAATCTTTACAACATTTTAAAATGATATTTTAGTTAGAGTTCCTAACCAAGAAAGAGACACTTGAATTAAAATAGTTGAGGTAATAAAAAATTTGTATTATCATGAGAATAAATGGATTCATGATATACTATGTCAATGTACATTATATACACTATATAAAAGTGATTTGGTGTATAACAACAAATAAGTATCAAAGGAATGTAAATGGAGATGAAATATCTTAGAAAGATTGTATCCTTAGGTTAAGGATAAATAAATGACATAATTATTTGTAAAAAATATAAATAACTCAATATTATTGGAAATTAAGTGTAAATAAATCAGAGGACATTCACACAAATTCTTTTAAAAAACAAGGCCAATGAATTGGATATTTAACTCAACAAATGGAGTTTGAGTTAAAATTACTCTTATCGAGTTCTTATCGATGACTTGAGAGTTTATCAATGGAGTGATTATTTGTATCAAAATTATATCCAAATAAAGGGGAGTTGAAATTATTACATAAACAAATGAATATTGATTCCACACATAATCTTGGAGTAAAATAATCAATGAAGTATGCATAAAGCCGAATGAGTGGAAATTGAAATTTCAAATTCCCGTATTGATTTGGTAACTTACGAAACATACACCCATGAAAGAAGGATCATTAAATGATGATGTAAATATCCATAAATTAAATTATATTACACAATGAATACAATCATGGGAAATACACACACCACATGCAATAAATAAGTGGTGAACAATGGAAATCTCATGGAATTAAAAGTCAGATAAGAAACCCCTTACATTGTACTTTTTCCATGGTCGATGGTAGGTTATCCTCCTGTATAATGGTGAAATAATGTTTTTAATTATACAAGAATCATATACATTAATATAATATTATATATTATCTTTTAACATTTCTTTGTTAATAATATATTTGTATTATCGTCGTTTTGTGTGTTAACTTACTCATTTTCTTTTATATGTTTTGTTACACAAGTCGTGTTTGTTATGGATAGGTTGTATCGTATTCATATAAAGAATTATATCAAGTCTTTAAACATTATTTTTAATCATAAAATGAGAATTAGGATTGTATGGATATGATGGGGAATGAATCTCATCGTGTTCGTGGAGACGGTAGTCTGTACGTACGCACGAGCAATAATATCATTCTTTTTATATTAAAATCATATATAATTGGATGTTATATCATATATACAGAATAATTATCATGTTATACTTACTATTTACATGAATTACACATCATTATTATAACCATCCAAATAATAAAGTGTTGAATAAAAATTACACCACGACGTGGAAACGGTAGGCCGTACATAGGCACGTATAGTGACATGTCATTCAAAGGATGGATATAGTACTTAATATGTTTATAACATATATATAACAATATCAAAATATATAAATGATACTGGAGTTATTATTTTATAATGGAAATAACAAAGAATGAAGAATTTAAAGAAGAAAGGATCTTGATAGAGGGTTGTGAAAACATTTCCTCTTCTTCGTGTTCTTCCTTTTGATTTGATCAAAATGGCTCCTTAGAATAGAAATATGATCAAAATAAGGACTCTAGGTTGAATTGAGGTAAGTTGAGATAATACTTGGGTGGGTTTTGGCCAATCCAAAATGCTTTGAAGGTGTAAATTAGAGAGAAGGGTGAGTACCCTTTTATAAGAGGGTTAGGGGAACCATTTGAAAAGCTAGAAAATTTATTTTATAATAAATTTATATTTAGTTTCTAATGGCGTAAAAGTGTATTATTAAAATTTTAAGGTGGGTATGGGTCGAAATCCTTTCAACCAATACATTTTAGATAGGTTTGGTTCACTATATTAACCGTATCATTTATATTTAACTCTTAGTTATATAGTTTGACATTTACCATGTCTCTTGGTATTTTTCTATTATAGAGTTAATAAACATACTATATACCTCCAAGAGACCTCCAACTGGTCCACTAGTGATAAAACTATCATTATATAAGTCCTTTGGATGATCCGTATATTTTTAGGAATAGAATATCAATTAATAATATAATATTTGTTTTTAAAACTCTTTTATGTCAATTTTGACATTATTGGGTATTTTGTTTTTGATAATTTCATAACAGCATTATTACATCGAAAAAAATTATATAACCAACCTTAAAAAGACATATTAACCTAGAAATTAGTGTAATTCATAAAAATTCTCAAATTAAATTTATATTGATATTTATAATATCAATTATTTTAATATTTCATTAATTAGGTAATTACTGGCTGTTGGATGGCGGTGACGACGGCGAAACCCTGGCGATTCTGGGAGAGCAGTGACGACGGCGACAGTGTCGGCCTTCCCCCCACTGGGGGGGATGGGAGATTTTCCGACCTATGTGAGACCAGGTGTTTTTCGACCTTTTTCGAATCCAGACTTTCTTCCTACTTTCCTGAAAATCTCTTTGAGCCCTAAGGCGTCTGATCTGTTCGATGGGTGACCTAATCTTCATCTCTAAACTTCAGAGTTCTCAGAATCTTCTGTGCTTCTGAATCTTACCTTGCTTGTGCGCTTTAGATATGGACGACCTTCTGTTGATTCCTTCAACAGATTTATCTTCGGTTCGTGGGAGCTACAGGAAAGGTAAATTGTCGGTCTTCTTTACAGGAACCACATGATGATTTGGTTCGAATCAGAGGAAGATCTCATTACTTCTTGGTCGAGAGCTCCTCGCAGTTTCAATGGGAATCTCTACCTTCTATTACGCTGGTATTTTGACGTTCACATGAAGTGCGATTCACCGTCGACAGCGGTTTGGGTATGTTTCCCTAATTTGCCGCTTCCCATCCAGAACCCTACTATTATTCAAATGCATGGAAACCTTGTAGGAAGGTTTTTGTGTTCTGATAGTCGTACTAATGTTGTGTGCCATCCGGTTAATCCCCAGGTTTGTGTGGATATGAAAGCCTCTCGACGACCATTTTATTATGTGTGGATTACCATATGGGAAGAGTACAGGTGTAGACAGCAAGTGATTTATGAGAACTGGACGGGTTTCTGTTCTTATTGTCACCGCCTGGGACATGAAGTGATGTGTTGCTGTAGGAATGGAGCTTTGAAGGACCGACAACATGTTCCCAGTAGAAGGGATGTAGTGGCTAGGAGAAGACCAGCGGATTTGGCTCTGAGGGTGGGAAACCCTTCCAAGGCAGCTGTTGACGAAGAGGAGGGTTCCCAATCTGTAGGAGTGGACAGTCTGCTAGGTGAGGCCACCAAGGCGGCTGTTGAGGAGATTCTTGCCCCTATTGTTGAGGAGATGAATATTGAAGGGTTAGATTTGGATTCCCAGGCACCGGAGATGGATGGACTAGTGGTTGAGGTCAGTAGGGTGCTAGAGGAGGACGACCAGGGTGCTAAGGATTCAGTGGATTGGATGCTTGCTGGAGGCGGAGCTGATTTGGTTCAGACTGTGGGGGATGCGAGTACCAGTCCTACCCTGCAGGTTCCCTACACAGAAGGGGCTAGAGGTTTAGATCCAATGGCCAAGCCTTTTGTTGCTTTATTCAACAGGTTTGAATGCCTTGGTAATGGTGATGTTGAACCGGCTTTGAATAGTGTTTCCAGAGGTGGGGAGGAGGGTATGGGCCCAACAAGAAAGGAGACTTCTATCAGGAATCAGGGTCCAGTGGAGGCCAACAAGGAGTTATGCATGGATGGAAGTAACACCTCGCCCAAGAGAAAGAGGGGCAATAGTAGGAGCAATGATAGTAAAGGGAATGTGGCCTTCTCCATTGCTGTGGAAAAGGCTCCGAATGAAGATGGATGTCTCCCTTTAGTGGAAATCAGCAATACAGATCAGAGGCTGGATAATTTTGAATGCCCGGTTTCTGTTTGGAGGAGCAACATAGTAGAGGAGAGGAGAACTTTGGGGGTGGAACATCACCTGTGAGTGAGCTGGCTGGGATTTCTTTCAGTGATATTGTCAAGAGAGGGACTTAAAATATGGATACAAGTGGCGAGCCTATGTCTACTCTAACAAGAAGAAGGGTGTAGAAGGATTACTCGCACCTTCCACTACCGTTGAGTACCATATCAGCTTCTAAGCAGAGTGGGGAGGTGGTGATTGTTTGAAAAAGGGATGAGTGGCCGTCGATGCCTCACCTGAACGGCTTGTTCTGGAGCAGCTTAGAAGTAGGGTTCAAAGTGCCAACTATTGGAGGAACCCAGAGTGGGAGTCAGATACAGGTGAGGAGGAATCCTGCATGGGTTTTGGAGACGATTATGGCTATTATGATGTGTAATGTTGTGTTGTTCTGGTTTGTTTAAGTTTCATCTATGTATGCATGTTGTATGTTAGGGTACCTGTCCCCTTTAACCCGGCTTTAGAAAATGAAAAAAATGATTTGCAGGTAATTACTGCATCAACATTGTGTCAGAAATAAATTAAATTATTTAATGTCTAAAACATATAAATAAAATACCACTATGTAGGAAATCAGTTTATCTTTCTAATGAATATTTATTATAGAATTTATCTTCTGTATAACCCTATATTAATAATGTTTTAGTTATTAAAGGTTCATTTTTTCTCTTTTAACTCTTCTTTGAATTAAATAATAAAAAATGTCATAATCTAATCCAAGTGGACCTAAATGATAAAATTTTAACCCTAATATTTTTTTTGTTCGAGATAAACTTGTCCAATAGAATTAGGACATGTGTTATGGTAATATTAATATAATTTTTACCCATAATTACCCTATTTTCTTTTAACCGAGGTAAATAAAAGTAAAAAGTTACAATTGAGAAAAAATTATTTTCATCTCATTGAACCACATTTTACTCTTTTATATTAATCGTGTCTCTCTTATTTTATAAATTCTACTCACAGAAGAGGTAAAATTATGTTTTATGTGAATTTCCAAATTCTCCTATGAGGTGGGTAAAAAATGGTGAAAAGTTCAATAAAATTTTTATATATCAAAAATTATTCTAAACTAACTCCAATTAATTAAATTTAACTTATATAGGTATTATGTATATATATCGACCTTAATTAAATTTAAATAAAATAAATAATTATTAAAAAAATCGGTTTTAAACTATAACTCAGGAGTTTTTCACTATTCATCAAAAATTGAATGTTTTCAGAAAAATAGAAAAAATTCACCCTAAACTAATTTTGATATTCTAAATCCAAAAATGAATTCTATATTGAATGATAAAATTTATAAAATTTCAAAAAGTGGGTATTACTATTCATAATGGCTAGTTTGATTGGTTGTGGTGTGTGTTAGAACTCGAAGTTTTGTACAACACAAGCTATTGTATTATTCAAAGAGAAGCGTACCGTGGACGCTTGGGGTGTTACAATTCTTATGTTTCCAGAATATATAATGATACCATAAATCAATTTTTATCATATATGATGATGGATCATTAGATAAAACATTAATGATGTTTTTTTAGATTATTTTTGGCGGTTCCTCGATAATCATGAATTTGTTTCACTATGAAATTTATTGCCACGAATAGAAGTTCATTAAAAAAATAAAATAGGTTTCAACATATATATTAAATTATATTTCAACAATTAATATGGTTTTATGATCTACATTGAACGATGTAATGGATATTATAAACACATTGTCCACACTTTTGGTAAATCAGCACATCATGGATGATGTATTTAATTTTCAAAAAAGAGGCAAGGTAGAGAAATAAACGTGATTAATATTTTAGATGAACATGGTAACATAAATAATATATGTGATTCTAGATGTTTCTTAACTCATGGATATGTGGAGGTAAAAAATAGTATTATAAAAGAAATATTTTTAAAGAAAACACATGAAAAATGATGGGGATTTATTCATCTTGATATATTCTCCTTGAGATCCTCTTTAAGGGATTTGGTTTTAGCCTTTTTGGGAGGCCATAATAACTAAAACGTACTTAAGATCCTTGAGGATGATATTTGGATTAACATAGATAATGATCATGGCTTGAGAGGTTTCAGATGAAGCAGGGAATGAGGGTGGTATTTATAGTGGATGATAGGAGGGATTTTAAATAATTTGAAAAATTATTATAATATTTTTCTCAAGACAATGAATAGTTTTATTTAATGTGTCCCCAAATAGTTTGAGATCCTCTTTAAGGGATTTTATTTTATTGTATTTTATTATTCGTAAAAAATTCTCGAATTACAGAAAAATACTCAAAATTACCCATTAACATTTTCTGACATATATAATTTAAAATTGAAATCCATTTTTTTAAAATATTATTCAAAATAATATTAATTAAATATTTTAATAAAATCATAATTTATTCCAAAATAATAATTTTAAATCGATAAAACCTTTTTTAAAACCTTGAAAAATTAACCATGTTTTCATTATCTTAAGGAATTAAAAAATAAAATTATAATACAATTTACTATTAATTTGGGTCATATTACTATTTATAAGGGCGTGTTATTATTCACCAAAAATCATGATGGTTTCATTAGATAGAAAAAAACGTACTGATCAATAATATAGCTAAACGTTTTTCAAAATTACTATCAAAGAAGCCAGAAAAATATGTTTAAATGCTATTTTTAATTATATACCTAAAAAAGTTTTTTTCATTTCAACTTATTTTTTAAAAACCATGGGGTTTTAAAGTGTTCTATGGATGAAGTCCCGTATAAATAAGGATGGTAAACTAGTTGATGAAATCCCAAAAAGCAGCATATAAAACATGTGTAAATTTAACATAATAGTAAATTTTTTCACATTATATAATTATTATAGAAAAAAATCTATTTATGTTCATTTTTGATATATTATAGACGCAAGAATCATAGTGACCAAACTAGAAGAAAAACCACATTCAGTAGCTTTAATGCAGCTATAACATAATGGTGGTGTTAGATATGTAGGGGTAGCTTGTGTCCAGGGAACTATATTTAGAATATGAAGCTTCAAAAAGGTAAATAGCAGATGATGAATGGACTTCAGGTGTCAATTTTTAATTTTCTAGATATTATTTCCTAGTCTTGTTTAGAACCCAGTATATGTAAAAAGACTACAGAAAACCTAGAGTGGAGAACATATTATCAGAAGAAAAACCAAATGATCCCACTATCATTGAGGATAGACATTATCCTTAATCTCACACCATATATGTGGTAATCAATATTTTCATTACTCTCCCTCTTTAATGTGAATCAAATATCTTCTAATAAAATAATTTTAGTAACATTATGTGGGGTAATGTTTTATGTGATTTCCATCTATCAAGACCAATTCACGGCCTTGTTACAAGGTTTGTGGTGTATAATATTTGATGAGATATGATACAAAAACAATTAACTCCCAAATGATCACATGACGGTGGTTATTGATGTGCCTCAAGAGATGATCACTGATTTTATTGTTCCACTTGATGATCCAGATATTATATTGGCTAATGATGTTGTAGAAACATTCATAACATGGAGGTATAATATTATTAAGATACATGAGGTATATCCTTAAAAAATCATACCAATAACCTATAATTGTTACGAAAAAGGATCTGAAGTTAGATATGGTATTACAGATGGGTCAAACGATAGATAAATAGAAGTCCAGATAAAAAATCTAGTTAATTGAACAAGAAAAAAAATTACTTTTTATATTACCTTTTTCCAAACAATTCCACTATAATATATATTATCCATAGAAACTCTTAAAGAAAAAGCATTCAAAGATGGATAGGTGTCCTAAATTACATATGAGGAAGTTGTATTTGGAACTCTAATTATATACATTGTTGGTATTAGTAGTATAAAGGAGACGCTCTAGTTTGAATGGTTAGGAGTCTCAGTTTAGAATACCTACATAATGTTTATTTTCAATATATTTCTATCAATAAATTATCTTATTTGCTCATTAATGATAGTAACTACTCATAAATTCTACAGGTTTTTGTATTACTACTCTATAAATGGAATAATTTTGGATGAATGGTTTGGATTATTTTATCCTGGTATAATTTCTAGCAAAAAAATATCATTGGAGTTGAGAGAAATTGACTCGAAAAAAGACATGATAAATGGGAAATTTGAGGATAATATAACCAAATTAATACTTTTTATGCTTACAATATAGAGGTAAAACTCTGATATTGTCATCATAAAGTATTTTTTTCATTATATATTTTTTTGTTTTCTTATAAAGAATTAAATGTTGAAAACAATCAATCTGGATACCCAAAATATTTATTTATTTATCCAATGCGTGGATTTCCAACATACTGACCACACATGATGTGTTTTTCGAATTTTTAATAAAGTAGATTTTTTTTTATTTTTAAAGTTCTGGTTACATGTTTTATTTTTTCTTTTATGAATAACTTATTTATCATACGGTGCTAAATAAATCTAGGCTAAATCATTATATGTCATGGGTAACTAAATATATGTATCCTATAAATTACTTAAAATAAAACATATAAAGGTATATATAGAAATTTTTAACAATCAAATAATATTTCAAAACATTTTAACTATTTTTTAAATGGTTATGTAGTGTTTGAAGAAAGATAACATCCATGATTGTGGAATATTATTTTTGAAAATTCATAACAGATATCATGTACAATTAATACACTAGAATCTCTAAAGAGGTAATTTACAAAGCTAATAACAATTTCATTAAAAATATTCCTTAATTGTTTGTTTGTCTATATTTTTTCAGTTCTATAAATATTTTCAACAATCTACTTACTCAAATAAAGAAGTAAATTTATTTTTTGATTAGTGGGAAGTAAACATTGAGACATTATTTTTTCCGAAATCCAATTTAAGTGATTTAATAGTTTATTTTGGATATATTACAGTCTATGACCATATAAATATATTTTTTCTGTGAAGAATTAGTATCAAAATGATTATATATTAATTTTTACTTATTCTCAAGGATAAATATAATGTAAGAGATCTATTTTTTTTATAAATTAATTAGAAGAATAAATGGTGTTAGAATGTATATAGACATCATGAATGTGTGAATTACCAAAATGTATTTAAATAATTTTATTATCATTTTATCCAATTTTTTGGATAATTTTATTATGAATTTTATATGATACTTATTTTGATAAATTTACAAATTTTTTCAAAACAAATTTCACATTATCCAATCCACACAAAAAATTCAGATTGTTTTTATACATTAGTATAATAATAGATATGTCATTTATAACATGTAAGAATTGGACACACATCAATCTATAAAATGATGTTATTGGTATTACTCTATGTTTTTGTTTTCAATAAAAAAGATTCATTTGAGTATAATGTAAACATCACATCACCAATACCATTAAAACAAGCTCGGTGTGTTTTCAGGATTTGGGAAAACAATTCATAATTAATTTTCACTTGATGTAATCAACCTCATGTCAATGTGATGCCTAATGTGGTAGGTATGACTTGAATTACATGTATATAATAAAAATTTCATTTTAGTTTAAGAAAACAATCAAATAGATTGAACAGAGATAATGATATTTTATTATTTTAAAACATTATGACAATGATCTATAATTATGTCGTGAAATTTATGAATAAAAAAACATCAATCGATGAGATGATGTGGTCGGTATTACTCGAAGTGCGTGTTTTTAGAATAAATGTGTCATTTTAGATTAAAACTGGGATCACATCACCAAAACTGAAAAACCACACTCAAATTTCTTTTAAAATGTTTTAAGATGACCTATAATTCATTTATCACATGTTGAAATTTACTTCACAACAATATAATATATAAAGTGTTTGATGTGGATCTAAGATCATGTTTTTAATTTAAGTGTCATTTTATTTCTAAATAAACATAATATATTCAAAATCGAACATAGAAGCTCTGATTATTTTTAATCATTTCAAAAATGATGCATGATTCATTTTTGAGGCATGAGAATTGATTTCATGTCAATCTAGCTCCTGATGTGGTCAGAATGACTTGATGTACATGTTTGTAATATAAAAGGGTTATTTTAGTTTAAAACACACATCACATGGTAAAATATAATATAGTTTTCGTTGATTGTTTTTAATACTTATGATAAATATCTATAATTTTTTTGATGTGTAATAAATAACTGCACATAATTTTGACAAATGATGTGGTCAGTATGACTTGATTATTGTGTTTTCAATATATAAGTTTCATTTATTTTAAAACAATTATGATATAGCCAAAACTAATCATATGATATTGGTTTGTTTTAAAAATTTTTAAAAAATGTTCCATAATATATTTTTGATGTATATGAATCAATCTCACATTAATCTGAATCTTTTTGTGGTGAGTAAGTCTCAAAGTGTGTCATTTCAATATCAGTGCTATTTTAGTTTAAAAAATTCCTCACATAGCCCAAACTGAGAAAAAGATATTGTGTTTATTTTTAATACAATATGAGAATGATTCAAATTTTATTTTTGACTTGTAGTAAAAAATCACACATCAATCAAACACCTTATATAGTCATTATGACATGCTGTGCATGTATTAATTATGATAGTGGTATTATAGTTTAAAACCCACATAACAAAACCAAAACCAATAAAAATAGCCCTTATTGTTTTCCAATATTAATAAAATCTTTCATAACATATTTTTGACATGTAGGAACTGACCATGCATCAACTCGACAAATGATGAGGCCAATACAACCATTAGTTACTGCCTTCAACATTAAAGTATCATTTTATTTTAAATCATGTGTTGTGTTCTCCAAACTTATCCAAATATCTTATATTATTTTCAAAATTTTGAACCATTATCCATAATTAGTTTTTGATATGTAAAAAGTCACCAAATTCTAATCTGACACATGATGTAATTGATATGTCTCCAAGATCATGTTTTTAATATGAAATGTTTATTTCTTTTTAAAAGTAACCACAAAGACAAAACTATGACAATGTGTTTGTATTATTTTTATCCTTTTCGAAAATGGTCTATAATCCAATTGTGGCCCGTAGGGATCAACCACATGTTAATATGATACTTGATGTGGTCAGTACAACTAGAAATGATATTTTTTAATATAAAAAATTTCATTTTAGTTTAAAATACCCATAAAATATCAAAAACTAAGAAAACGTGATAAGATAGTTTTCAAACATATGGAAAATGCATCATAGTTAATTTTTCACATGTAGTAACTGACCTCACATAAATCTCGAACACAATGAGGTCTATATGAATCCAAGCTAATTTGTTAAATACAAATGTTTCATTTTATATTAAAACAGACATCATGTATCAAAAACTGAGAAATTGTGTTCAAAGTATATTCACATGTTAGAAATAATAAAAATAACCTTTCATGTGTTGGAATTTAAAAAACAACAATAAGACACATTTATATGACTCAATGTGTGTGTTGTCCACAACAATGTGTCATTTTAGTTTATAGAAGACATTAAATATCCAAAACTGAACAAACATGCTCAGATTATTTTCCAACATGAGGAAAAATATCCCAAATTCATTTTTCATGTGTATAAATTTACCATAGATCACTCTGATACATGATGTGGTAAATATGACTCATGGATTGTGTTTTCATTAAAAACTCTATTTTATTTTATGAAAATATAAAATAGTCAAAATCGATCAAGCGTGCTTTGATTTTTTTCAAACTTTTGTAAAATAGACCATAATTAATTATTAGTATGTCAGAATGAAACTCACATAAATCATACATAGGATGTGACAAATATGGATCAATGTGTATGTTTTAAATATAAATGTGTCTTTCTAGTTTAAAACAAACATCCCTTGTCAATACTGAGAAAAAAATCTAGGTTTTTCTTCGTATTTTAGTAAAATGATCCATAATTCATTTGTGACATATGGAAATTTACCACAGTTAAATCTGACACACAATGTGGTTGGTATGGCTCGAAGTGCTTGTATTTTGTATATAAATTTAATTTTAGTTTAAAACAAGTATCTCATAATCAAAACAACTAAAAAATCTCTTATTATTTCTTCATCATTTTGTTTTTTATTACATAACTAATTCCCCTTTCATTTGTATATAATAATTATTCAGTTAATTTCATAGAGACAATGATTGAATAAGAACTAAAAAATAGTGTGATAGTTGAAATATTGTTATAATTTTTTTTTCTTATTTGATTGGTTCTCATCTGTAGTTAGTTTTTATCATAAAAAATGAAAGAAAATTAAATAGAATCTGTTGTTGTGAAAAACAATAAATGGTTTGACATTTAATAATCAACAAAAACTCTATCCAATAAACGTTGTCATTAATATGACTCAAATTTTATAATTTTAGTTTAAAATTGAAAATTTCTATTTAATTTAATTATTTAGATTATTATTAACTTTTAAAATATTTTCATAAATATGTTCATTCTATTAATTTAGATAGAGTGGTTGTTTACAATAGGATGACCGAGGGTCAGCTAAAAAAAATCAATGATTGATTTTTTGAATGTTTTTCATAATTTTTACATACTTATGAAATTATAAAATTTAATGTTTAAGATATATATAATATAGTTTTATTTTTTCATATATGTGTATTGTGAATTTTATTAAAATTAAATTCACTATTTAAAATTTATTTTTAACACTATTTTTTCTATTACAATGTATTGTAACATTATTAACACAGTACATCAGTGTTCCCCTTCATCAGTCCTATAAAAATAGTTGACAAGGGGATAATTTATCAGTAATTTTAGTAATGTTGTTAAAGTTTACATTTATAATCACTTTCTCTAGTGCTAATAAAATCCATGGGATTTTAATCATGCTTTGGGGGGGGGGGGGGTTATGCTGAAAAGTTCTATTTTAGTAATGTTATAGGCCTTATTTGTAGTAATGTATCAAGAATCCATCTAATGATTTTTTTCTAAACAATGGATATATATGAAATGAAATTGAATATTTAATCTACATACATGAATAAATTTAGATTATGGTTGAGTCAACTAAAGGGTTATTACTAATAAGACTCGAAAATTCAAAAAAAAATGTATGTATTCAATGAAAATACCCCTCAATGACCCTTAAAATCCTGAGTATTTAACATTTTTTGAATATGGTGGGGATTTAAAATTACATTTTAAAATATTTTAAATGATTTATTCATTTTTCGAATTAAATTTAAAAATTTTACTCTTATTTAAGAATTTTTAAAGAAACTAATATGAAAATTTAAAATTTTCAATGAATAAATAAAATTTGGTTAAAAATATGAAATATTAATTCATAAATTTAATGTGATTTTCTTGTGGTACATAGAAAATTAATTTTTTTGAAATACATTAAGTATACATCAATTCATTTTAGGAAAAAACATGCACCGAGAAATTAATTCCACATTGTGTATCATGGAAAATTTTAATGATAACATTGATTGGGAGATAAAAAAATAGAAAATTACAAAAGTGGATGGATTGTTTGGGAACAGAAAACAATGAAATTCAAAAATCTCCAAAAAGATATTTTATTTCAATTTATGATTTAATTTTAGTCCAAAATAGAGGTCTATTTAACAAGATTGTAGAAACTCCTTTAGTAATGAACATTCATTTTCCCTAAAATTGTTCATCGGTGCCCTCATCCAACTGTCGTTAATCATCTTCTTTGTAGCATACCAAACATGCAATAGTACCTAGAATACAAATGTGAAAAAGGCTTCTAGGAGGATCCCAATCGATCGATTGGGATGCACGCGTCTATGTAAGGAAGATCAGAGTCATGAATATCTTTTCCTTTTTTTAAATGTATATAAATTTACATTTTTTGATTTTGGATTCCCAAGACTTCATGGGAATTCAGTGGAACATCAATTGGTATTGTTTTTTAGATTTTCAGGATAGATTGGAATTTGTATTCGAACTTGAATTTTATCACTGTTAAATCTAGACACCATAGATTCATCAGTCATTTTATGTTTTGGAGGACATAAATTTTGATCCCTGAGAGAATATTAATGAATTTACTTTCATATTTGATAGGAATCTACCCTGAGAAGCAATTTTTTCTTCTTTATGGGATTTTGTATCAATGGACAGGTGAGAGATGGAAGTGAATGTAGTTGATTCTTTTATTTATTGGGGGAAGTCTATTTCCCTTATTTATTATTCCTCATCCCAAATTTGGGCCTCTTCAATTTCATTTTAATATTCGATGAAACATAGTCATAGGGAAGGAACCATCGTTTTCTAGTTTTTGATGGGGCTAGACAGATCAACTATCTCAGGAGCTCCATTTTCCATTAGATCACTCCACAGATCTGATATGTGTGAGTATCTAAAATCTGGACCTCATTTCCATTCCATGGGTTGGGGGGTATAAAAATTCACATACACCAAGTGCTAAAAAAAATCCCCATTGAAGCTACAAAATCAATCCATGATGTAATCTATGACTGAGATTATAAATTAGCCCCCCCAAATATGTTTTTCACTCTCACGCACTATAGCCTATGTCCCCATGATGAAAAGATGACCATGAACACAATATTTTCGTGAGCTATAACACATATATAATTTATGCTCTACTAACCAGTCCCGTATCCATACACAATGTAGGAAGAATGGGTTGGTCCACTAAATTCTATATTACCTACCTCAAAACATTTCCATCATGACATTCCCAACACATGCTATTTGAATCTAGACAAACCCACCGTCTCGACACCATCATGGATAAATACTTCTAGGCCCAATTGAAATTCTTGAATTGATCAAGGATCACCTAATTTAACTACATTCTACCAACTCCCTTCTTAGACTACATTAAGTCAACATCACCACAACTCTATCCAGTATAATTTCATGTCCAATCCCAATATGCCAAGACTGGTTTTCCCACATATTACATTATATGGAACTCTTTTCCCATGAACCTCCACTCATATTATTCTAAAAGTAATTCATAGTATGATCATGGGAAAAAAATATTTTAGTTTGATGATTAGACTGATATTGATCACGAACCTCAATTCTGGACACACGTTACCCATCCAAGGAAGGGGGAGCGAACAACTCAATACTAATTTTTTGACGAATGAAGATATTTCCATTTTTATGGCTATAAATATTTTCCTTTAGGTCACTGTAAAAAAAATATAAACCATGCACCTAAACTAGGATTCAATTTGCCTCATATTTATTACAATTCATGGAATTCTAATTGATGTTCTATTCTTTAATTGTTTAATTTTGTTGTTCTAGAATCCTCTAATTCCATCATGTTTATCACCCAATTGATGTATCAATGATCTCAAACTACATGATCATGTAGAGAAAACCTCCATTGAGTTTTCCTATTGGGGTCATAGTGGTGAAGATTAATTTGTGTGTTTCAATGTATCATACTATTTTCTATGATTATGGTGTCACAGTAAAGATTATGTGTATAAGAAATGATCATCACAGTACATTTCATTGACTATGATCTTATTCTATTTTGTTTTCACCTAAATTATTATCCATTTTTATTACACATCATAATAGAGGATTCATGTGATTTTATTGGATGAATTTTCTGTGATTACTGGATATATAGTGAGTAAGTCCAACAATCAATTTAGGGATGTGGTTTCCCATTATCCAAGGATAATTGTGGTATTCTTGGTTAAATAGAGTATACATAATTAGTTTAAAAATTAAATTAAAATTAAAATTGTAGAGGATTTATGGATGAATAATATTGAGTTTTCAAATTTATTTAAAAGATTTTCAATAAATGAAAATGATGATATTGCCCATTCGAGTTCACCATAAGCCCCCATGTATTTTATTATAACCACATTTTTATTCTTGTTATTTACCTTTATTTTATTTCATTCCCAATGAATTTAATTATAAAACCAAACAAGAAACAAATATATAGAGTTTAGGATTTGATAAATTAAAAATAAAATAAAAGTGCATACATGATTGTGACATGGAAGAACCTACAGACACATATTCTTTGGAAAACACATTAGTCATCCTTATGATGTAATCCATTTTATTTATAAGATACCATTTTTGTCACAACATGAAACAATCATGTGATAAATTTAGAACATTTGTCTTAGAGTTAGGTGATAGTATCATTTTCCCATTTATAATTTTAAAAATAATTTTATTTTTTAAATTCAAATTTAGATTCCTTAAAAAATTCTATTGACTGACCCATAAAAAATATTGTTACATATTTTTCAGTAGAACATGGTATTTTTTTCAATACTACCAACAAGATATATTTCATGGAATTCATTTTTGACATTTAAAAAATATGAAAAACAATATTCTGGAAGAACTAGTCATGGAACATAGATATTTTTCAAAAAAAATCATCAATCTCATACAGGATATATGGACGTATTGGATGAGCTCCAAAGAGAAGAAATCATCCCTCTAACATCTAAAGATGGAATTTTAGAATTTTAGGATGTACATTATGATCACCTACAACCATGTTGATAATTTTTAGGGATATAACTTTGATCAATTATCTTATTATTTTAATCATATACAAATAGATCACTTTCATGGGATTTGTGTCATAGTCTTGCAGAATCAATAGTTTTACAATAATCCAAAGTTGTGGAAGATAAAGAGAACATTGAGGAGAAAAAACATGAACCTATGTAAACAATGTCACAATAAAAACAATATATTAAAATAGAAGAAATGGCTTCCCATCATTAAAAGGAAGGGGAGTTAGATGAATGGTATTGTGAAAATGTGATTTAATTTTTATTAGTAGAATTTGATGTATAAGATGGTAATTTTTAATGGATGAATAGAAGGCCCCATAAATAATTAATACAACCCCACCTATCAATATATTATATACTATTTAAAATCACTATGTATTTAAATGGGGCCTCGAAAAGAAGAAACAAGATTAGAAGAGCTGCCGGAAGAAGAAAATGTTATGGTTCTCACCACTAAATATTCATCCACTTCTAGAATAAGGATAATGCCAATGTTTTCCAAATCTGAATATAATAAATTAAAGAATATTTTGGGAATTTTTACCAATGATAATTATAAATTTTATATAGTTTTCTACAAACATTCTATTAAATCCTTTAAATTTTCAGTAAACATTTTTATATTCCTTGAATTTAGTGTAGGGAAGCATGGAAAAAAATCTTAGACCATCTGGAAGAAAATAAAATATAAAAAAACAAGATTCATACCTTCCCAATGTTGTGAAAATAAAATTTAATAACAACAACCATGTTATATCGTTCCATTACACACATTTTCCAAGACTTCCTTATTTATTTTCCACTGAAAAAATTTTGGATCTAAAAAATTCATTGAGGATATAGCTGAAATCATGTGTGGTGAAAGGGGGAAATTCTTTTTCTTGCGTTTCTATTCTTTTTCTTTGTTTTGTGTTTTTAGTGTATATGTTCTATCATATATATATATTTATATAGGTTAAAAAATATACAAAATTTTAGGAACACTAAGGATCTGTAAATTGTTATTTGCTTATTTTTAAATCCTTCATTAAGATGGATCAAAAACTCTATAATCTTTTGAACTCCAAGTTTCATTTGAGGGTCCAGATCATATTAGCTAATCCCTAAACATTAAATGATTGAAGAATTATGTCTGTTTTCTTTGGATATTATTGTCAATAATCTTCATGATTTTGTAATATTAATTGAAATACAAATTGACTAGGGACTAACCAAAAATTTTATTCCAATTATGTGATTTTTTAATCCACTCTAACATCATCGGCCTTAGACCCTCACTTCTTGAGAGAAAAATTGTTGTTTTAGATGAATATGAACTTTTATTTATTATCTCTCAAATATTTGTAACTCATGATGTACATTAAACATGATTGGGTAATTTTATTAGAATCATAATATTTTTCCTTCTTACAAAAATTGAACAATGATTCATGTCAAGACCTTAGATAACCATGAATTGCCTTATGGGATTAAGCCGAATTTCTTTCAAAATTATCAAATTCCTGAAATTGATGTATAATAATCTTTCATGAGTAATTCAGGTCTATGTGTGTATTAAAGTGTCGTCCATGTGTTTTTCCCTATGATATATTACATTATAAGGTGACATTGAGAGAAATGAGTCATCATTTTGTGGTATATAAAAGAAAAAATAAGATGCGTTTCATTCTATAAATTCCATTTTTCCCATACTCTCCTTTATATGAAAAAAATATGTCTAAAATATTTACAAGGGCGGTGAGTTTATATCCTTCATTATTTTTATTTTTGGGATTATTGATCTTAATAAAGTGAAGGTCATGCTCACCATTATCTACATTCAATTGAAAACTAATTTTCCATGAAAAAAATTGTACATACAAAATTAAGAAAAATAATATGTATGATAAATTTTTTAGAGTCATTTTCATGACACATGTCCCATTTAAATTAAATGAAATGAAGAGGAGTGTGAGTGTGGCATCATATAGGCGAATTAAGTGAGGGAAACTTTTATCCAATCCTTGGCAGATCATGATTGATATTTATAGGATTAAAACTGTCATCTTTCTATTGATACATATTTTAGAACATTCCCACCAGCCTAAAATCTATTGAACAAACATTAAATTCCCCATGATTCATTTAATTATCATGATTCATAGTGTGGAGAGATGATAATGTTCCCACACTACAGGAAAAATAGAATTTTTATGACTGCTATTTTTGGATATGGCTATGGAAAAACCAACCGCTAAATTGCATGTCCGGAAACTATTGGTGGCGGTTAAATCATTTTTCAGGTGGTTTATGGGAACCGTCATAGTTGATGCATCTTGCGGTGGTTATAAGGTTTTTAGCAGTGGTATTAAAAACCGCTAAAAAAGTAAGCCCCTGACTCAAAAAAAAGCTGCTAAAAACATTATATCTGCCACAAACTCATGGGGACAATGGGACACTATAGCGGACGTTTTAACCACTGCTATGTTTAAGAATGTAGTAGTGGTTATAAACACAACTAATAAAAAAATAACGACATTTAGCGGGGGTTAAAATGAATGAAAAATATACATGTTACAATTAGCGATGGTTAAAATCGCCGCTAAAAACTGATTTACAAAAAAATAGTTTCTGCATCCCCTGTACAAGTGACCTGAAAAAAAACCATTCCAATAATATAAAAAGTCCAACAAAATATATACTACAGTCAATATGAAATGATATTCATAACTAAGCACAACCAAATGCATCGTTCAGTGGGTAAAAGAATACCGATAAACATATCACATGAACATTAGACCTTTAATCAAAATTATAAACAAGAATATATATCATATTTCATGGAAACAATGCCGAGCCTATGTTAGCATTAGGATAAGAGGTAGTAATAGTGGGTCATTCATGATTTTAGGGGAAGTTGTGTGATTGTACTAGATCAAGAATCATTTAATCACTTATCATATAAAATTGAGATCATATGACAATGGTAGGCGGAAACACATCGAATTCGTTGTCGGTGTTTGAGTTTTATTATGGGTGACACCTCAATTAGGGAATCAATGATTGCCGATGAAAAATATGCTAGCACTGAATATTATGGGGTTGTTAGGGATTATAAAGAGTGGCATGATTCTAGAATACTATCTGGAATTTCCTCTACAATATCATGGAATGCGTGACGTTTTACCTACCTATATCTAGTTGTGCATTCTCGATTAAAATTATGTGATCAACTATGAAGAATTTTAGTTTGAGACATACCCAACATTTGTGGAGTGCTCGGTGTGAATCATTGACTATAGTGACAATTTTTTTTCTAGAATACTGATGTCACTTGTTAGAGTCATATGGGAGCATGGACGTATGCATGTTGAGTCTTACAAGTGATTATATGATATGAGGGCTCAATAGCCCTAGTTTTGTGGGAGTGAAATATAGAGGCACTACTCAAGGATGATAAATCATCCTATGGGGAGATTATAATGAATTGAAGTTTTCTAGGGGCCTTAAGCCTTATATTATACCCTTCATTAATTGTTTCTGAGATATTATTTTATGGGTGAATTTTTATGTTGTATTTTTTGGGTTTTAATCTTTATAAAGGCCTCTAAATGGTTTCAGGATAGGAACATGGTCATGGTAAACCATGTGGTTCTCCCAAGAAAACCATGTGGCTTGGTTGAAGAAGGATACTAGGTGGGACATGGTTGGAACATAGTTAGATATGATCATGAGTAATTTAACATGAAATATATGCATCTCAGAATAGAGGAAAAAGTAATTGTTAGTACAAAATTTACCAAATGATAATATTCATTCATTGACGATGTGCTATAATCTTTTATTCAAATAAGGAATAATAGAGATAAATGGGTCTTATGGAATGTTGAAAAGACCTAGAGTATCATGAATACCAGTGAAATTAGAAAATTTTGATGATTAATATTATTAAATGTTAGTAATGGATATGTAGTGGTAAAGGCACTACACATGAAAATGTAGGATATGGGAGAAAGAATTTCATTAGTTGAATATAATATCTTATCAACACTGTAAGAATAATTATTGGGTGTAGTTGAGGGTTTAAGAGAATCAATGTGGGTATCCTTAAAGATATTTTCTTCCTTGGTTAAACAAGTAAAAGAATGTTAGAATATTGTTCTAGAATGTATCACGATGTTTGATAAGTTGGAAGAATGTGAAACTATTTCATGATTGAATTGTGATATACATGGAGTGTTTATAGTTCGTAGCATGGTAGTGGTCATATATTCTATTAGAGATGAGTTTATGAGATCCTATAATGAATTGAAGTGGGATGTTCTCCAAGGGTAGAGAAACCTAATAAATTTAGGAAAAACGAATCATAAAAAATGAATCACAATAAAGACTCGACATATATGGTGCACAACACACTCGAGATATGACGATATAAAATGAATCATCAGAAATCTATAAAATACATAAAAAGAAAACATGATAATTCAAGAAAATGTAAGGTCATGAAAATGTTTGGTGACAACAATGAGCCACACATGATACATATACAAACCAACTATTACAATATTTTTCTGACATATCAACAATACAACAAATCACTATCCAATGATGAACACATATCATCAACCTATCCACCTCCATCTCCACATCCTGCTACCAACTGTAAGAACATTATATTGAAAATTAAATAGGGTTTCATATTTATATTTAAACATAAAACCAATAAATTTTTGAAAACTAAATGATTTTGAATTTATTTGATATACCTGCTCACTATCAGTTGATGCAATACCACCTGGGGAATATCTATCTATATACTAACATATATCAGTCAATAATTTCTGAAAATCAGATATCTATGCCCCCTGGTCTTGAACTATATTTCGTAGAGAATCAATCTCTCTATAAGAATATTTGTGTATGGGATGACTACAACCAAGAGTAGAAGCAGCTGCAATCTCCAATGGATATCCAAAGACCCCAGATGATACAGTTTCAAACCCATCCCGCACACTCTACTAGGAGGATCCTTCTAAAGGACATTAGCAAACAGGTCATCCTGGGAGATTGAGTATGACTACGGAGGATTGGAATCCCATTGTTCTTTAATTTTTACATATAAATCAAATATAAATATATATAAACATAGTAAAATCTAATAATAATTTATTATAATAAAAAATTAGTTCACACCGCAACTTCATTGGATGTCTTAATAAAAAACCATCCATCAGATTTTTTGTGACCATCCAACCACTCTTCAGTTTGGGATTTTTCATGACCTAATCTCTATGACTACATTAAACAAAGATAAATCAATAATTTAATATATCAAATAGATAATATTTTATTATAAATATTTGAACTAATTAAATGATTACCAGAGGCGATCGACTTCTAGAAAAGATTTTTGACCCCATTGTGTGAGGGATGACTTGATTTTCTTGGCATGGGGAATTCATTCTTGTGAGATCCTAAAATAAATAAAATTAATTGTAATGTATTCAATTTCATCTCCCCTTCATATACATGTATAAATGTAAAATTAGGTGAATATAATAATATATATTTATATACTATCTTCTTTTCATCACGATGTCTATCAACACAAACATTCTACTGTTCATTGGGTACCCCATTTGGTACCTTCTCATATATTTGATGGACGGTCAATAAATTATCATTGACATCAATCCAAAATTTCCATTTTAGGTCTTCCAATTTTTTACCTTGGGTTTTCAATGTTAACTTTCTTGCTATAACAACATCCACTATAAAGTGGAGCAACAACTGTGTACAGAAATTTATTTTGAACAAATTAATAACATGACATTCGGTTACACCATAATGTATTAAAATAACATTTATTTGGGAATCAAAAACATCATTTTTACCATCATGGAGGCATATGTCTCCAATCATCATAAGAAATAGGAAGGGGAATGGGCTCCGCTGCCAGCTGGCCTAGAATTGGGAAAAGTAATCCCACGGCGTCATCCGTAGGGATCCCATATGAATCAAATGGGACAACTGTCCTCTCTCCATTCATATTCCATACATCTGATCTTTTTATATTTTTCTCTACAACATCATTTTTTTCATATTTAATGAACAAACAATTAGTATTGAAAATGTTAAATTAATTTATTTATATTAAAATTCGTACCTATAACAGCGACCCTCCAGTATGCTAGTGATGTACTCGAAGTGGTACGTCGGTACCCCACTGCTGAAACTGCTAAAGGGGTTGTCGACAACTCAACTTCTAAAGTGATGCTCATATAGGGTTTGAGAGATGGTGTAGGGGAAGATGGTATAAGGCCCCGGCCTTAAACCTTAACTAATCTTGAGATATTTCAAGAATACACCTTAAGGATCTTTTCAGGTTTAGAGTTTTAGAGAATTAGATCATAAAACATGTATTACATTCCAAATTTAAGAAAAGTGGTTACATAAAAGATAGTATTCATTTTTCCCATCAATGAAAACATATTTAAAATAAAACATGGATTCTTTCATGACACTTCCTTGACACTATCATCATATCATGTACCTTTCCCTTGTCATGTGAAAAACATTTCAAAAAAAAAAACTTGGGATGAGCATACAAAGATTAGTAAGGGATATAAAAATATTGAAAGGAAACATGGGTACATATATACATAAGAATGAAATAATACTTTACCCATAAAACATAAGCACTTTATTATACCTCATCAAATCATGAATAAATCATAGAAATCATAAGACATAAAGGTAACTTGAGGCATTCATAACATTATTACGTAGGGAGTAACCCTCTTGGTTACGTTTGGAATACCTATCACAGTATATTCCCAAAATCTCTTCGGAGAAACCTTAACGTTTCACTCCTTCGCGTTACCCAATGCATTGGAGAGCTATATCGGGCTCACCCGCCCTTAGTTTATCACAGAACCACCCGTCTTCATAATAATTCCCAAGAACCTCAACATAATCGTATCAAATAAAACTTGAATAAAGGAAACATAACGTTTACACCTTTCAATCACAAGATATCAATACAACACATTGATATAAAAACATTATGAAAACCATTTTCAATACCAAAATAAAATAAAAGTAATAAATGCTATTTATTTTTCTTTAAAAAAGGTATTGCTTGTAGAGGAAGCCGAAACTCAAATAATGGTCACGGTGGTGGAGAAGTCGTTGTCACCGCATACGTATGACAAAAACATTCCCTTTTGTCGTTTAGTAAATGCTTTGTATAAAAAATATTCCTTTTGAATAAACGTAAAATTCAATGGAGTTTATACACCTTATAAAAGAAGGTTGTGTATGAAACAAAATATGCCTCAATGAAAGGAGATTGAGACGAAGTCCCATACCTTGGGTCCGACTTGACTCGTTCTTTCATTATTCTCCCGAATAATAAACATGAGTTAATTTATACTTGTTTAAGAACCTTTTTCAAGTTCATTATTCCTTTTATATCACTTATTGCCATGTCATGAACACTATGTAATTATTTAAGTTAATAACGGCCGTTTTAACGATCATTGGTACTTGAGTCAAAAATAAACCATTTATAATTACATGTTTTTCATGTATCCATTATATCCATAATGTTATTCATGATGTAGATATCATATATATCATATATATCCAGTACATGCATGCATTTATAATATTACATAACATTTAGAGGTAATAAATGAAATGCACCGTTCATGGAGACAGTAAGTCGTACGTACGCATGAACGCTGCTTCCATTTCTATTTCGTATTTTATGAAACGGAATCATAATGATATAAAGGTATATTATAATTCAAATGTAAAATCATATATAATATCATAACTCCATCCTTTATACGTCCCACATATGGTATTAACAAATCAAATAACTTTGAGGGGGCGGTAGTCCGCACTTCCTTAAATGACGATATCGCGTTTACCCATAATGGAAACCATAAAGTTATTCCCAAAATGAAAATTACATAAGCTTAAGGAAAACATAAACATATTATATATCATATATAAATATAGTGTCATTTTAATGGCCACCTTTGAAGGTGTTAAAAGAATATTGAACAATCATCGTTTCGGGAGGCAGAAATTCGCCATCCACGGAAACAGTATGTTCTTAAAACATTAGATGTAGGTGTGTGTAAGTGTAGCTCAAATAATTCTTATAAAAAATCCTAGTATATGTAAGATACTGGTTTTGTTACAGAATAAATGAATAAAAATAGTTTAGCGGGTTGGAGAACCAAAATAAAACAACAGAACACAAGTGAAGACATTACCTTGAAATCGGGTAACTTCCTTTGGTTTGAGCTCAAAGGCTTCCTTGGGAAGACTTCTGCCAAAAGTGAGGCTTAAAGTAGTAAGATATGTAAGTGGAGAGGAAAAATGGGTATGGTTTGGCCGAGCCAAAGGCTTTGGAAGTGTGGGTAAGGAGGTAGAGGTGGGGGCCTTTTATAAGAGGAGAGGAGGGGCACTCTTGGAAAGTAAAGAAATGTTACTTTATTTTAAAATGGGTTTCGGATTCAAAAGGTCCCACATTGATATAATTCTAGGGTAAGGTGATAAGGGTTCTAAATCCACCCATCCAATAGGTTTTGGACATGTTTAGGTCATAAATTTTACATTATCTTTTCATTTTATTTAAATCCTTTATTAATGAGGTAATCACTACATCATCATGATGTCATAATTAATTTAATTTATTTCATGTCTAAAAATTATAAAAAAATATCATGATGTAGGTAATATTTTTATCTTTCTAATTAATATTTATAGTAAAAAATATGACTTGTATAACCCCATTTAAAAAATGTTTTAGTAAAACAACTCATGTTTGTGTCATTTTAATTTTAATATTAAATAAAAAGATATTAATGTCATTTTCCTACCAATGTGGCTCCATAGGGTCCCCAAGTTGACCCATGGATTTTCCTGGTCGGCCATGACACATCCAATAAGGGTAGGACATGTTTATAGGTATTTTAATTTTATTATAACATTATTTTTACCTTAAATTGCACTAATTACCTCTAATCGCGAATAAAAACTTAAAAGTTACTATTCACCAAAAAATTTATTTTAATCCCATTGAACCGCATTTTACATATTAAAGACAGCCATGTATGTCGGTTTTTTGAAATTCAAAACACAGAAGTGGCAATGTTTCATTTAATCGAAAAATCAGTTTCTTTAACTACCACTTAGTGGTTTCACTACTCATCAAAAATTGAAGTTTTTCAGAAAAATACCAAAACTTCACCCTAAGCTATATTTGATATTCAGAATTAAAAAATGATGTCTATTTTAAAAAATTCAAATCATATAAGTTAAATTAATTAATTTAATAATTAATTCTAGTTGTCATAACAAATAGCGTGTTTTTATGAAACAATAAGTATCAAAAGATTGACACCAGTTGAAGTCCAATTTCAAATTGAAATTGATTCCAATGACCACTATTGGATTAAATGGTAAAAATATATTATAATTTCACTTCAAAACCAATTCAAAATATGATCTAATCATATAAATAAATTAGATTAAAACAAGGTCTTGAATTAAAATACAACATTTTTCACTATTCATTAAAAATGAACTTTATCGAAAAAATACCAAAAATTCACACAAAGTAAATATTGATGTCCCAATCATAAAGAATAAGTTTATTTTGACAAACATAGCTTATAAAATTTTCAAAAGATATATTTAAAAATGGTTTTCCATCAAAAGGCAGTAAAACAATCTTTTAAAAATATTAGTGTATTCCCTGCTTAAGATTGGATTTATTCTTATTTTAAGCCTCTAAACCACTATCTAATTCACTAATAGACATAGATAAAATTAACTATTATTCATTACTTACTTGGGATGTTACATCCTTCCCCCTTTAGAAAATTGCATCCCCGCAATTTATTTACTTATCGAATAAATTGGGGTACTTATCCCTCGTTGCATTTTCAGATTCCCATGTTGCCTCTTCCATCATGTGGTTTTTCCACAAAACCCTTACCTGATTAATCACCATATTCCCTAACACTTTCTCCATGTGGTCAAGAATATGGACCAGTTTTTCCTCATAATATAGGTTCTCTTCTAGCTGAACTACCTCTGGACTCAAAACATGAGATGGATCTGGCATATACTTTCTCAACATCGAAACATGAAAAGCATTGTGTACCTGAGATAAACTCGGAGGTAAAGCCACTAGGTAAGAAACTGATCCAACTCTCCCCATAATTTCATATGGTCCAATGAACCTTGGACTCAGCTTTCCATTCTTACCAAATCACATCACACTTTTCCATGGTGAGACTTTGAGAAAAACATGATCACCTACCTCCAAAGATAGATCCTTCCTCCTGTTGTCTGTATAACTCTTCTGCCTGCTTTGAGCTGTTCTCATGTGTTTTTGTATCAGCTGAAATTTTTCTGCCAACTCTTCTACTAATTCTGGTCCCATCAATTTTCTTTCACCCACTTCATCCCAAAAAGCTGGAGTTCGACATCGCTTCCCATATAACGCCTCAAATGCTGCCATCTGTATACTGGAATGAAAACTGTTATTACATGAAAATTCAAACAATGAAAGATGTTGGTCCCAACTTCCCTGATAATCCATTGAGAAAGAACGTAGCATATCCTCCAATGTCTGAATTGTTCATTCTGACTGCCCATCTGATTGAGGATGAAAATCTGTACTAAAATTTAATTCAGTACCCAACGAATTCTGAAGGCCTTTCCAAAAGATAGAAGTGAACCTGGGATAACGGTCAGATACAATGGAGAGGGGAACTCCTTGTAACATGACTATCTCTTTAAGATACAAATGGGAAAGTTGATCTAGGGAAAAAGTATCTCGTATAGCAATGAAATGAGCAGATTTAGTCAAGTGATCAACAATAACCCAGATTGCATTATTACCTCGAGGGGTCATTGGCAATCCCACAAAAAATTCCACAGATATATTCTCCCATTTCCACTCTGGAACTGGTAAAGGCTGATGCATCCCTTTCGATAACTGCCGCTCTGCTTTAACCTGTTGACATGTCAAACACTTCATAGTAAAATTATCAATATCTCTTTTCATTCCATCCCACCAGTAATACTCCCGCAGATCTCTGTACATCTTAGTACTGCCAGGATGAACTGAAAATGGAGATCTATGAGCTTCACATAACAACTTTCCCTTCAACTGTGAATCACAAGGAACACACAATCTCTTCCCAAATCTCAAAACGCAATCATTATCAATGTTGAATTCAGGAAACTTACCTTTCTGAACCAGCTCTACCTTTTTATGCTACTCACTATCTTGCTTCTGTGCTTGCTTGATTCTGTCTGATAGAGAATATTTCACTGATACCTGAAACAAAACAAAAGAACATCCTTCACCAACAACTTCTATGCCAATGTTCATCAAATCCTTAACCAAAGGATCACATTCCAAACAAAAAATTGTTAATGAAGCATTACTTTTTCGAATCATAGCATCAGCCAATTTATTTGATTTTCCCGGATGGTAATGAATTGTACAATCATAATCCTTGATTTATTCTATCCATATCCTTTGTCTCATGTTCAATTCGTTCTAAGTGAATATATACTTTAAACTTTTGTGATCGGTATATATTTCACATTTTACTCCATACAAACGATGCCTCCAATTTTTTAGAGCAAAAACAACAGCAGCTAATTCCAAATCATGTGTAGGGTAATTTACCTCATGAGTTTTCAACTGTCGTGAAACATAAGCAATTACCTAATCATTCTGCATTGGGACACAACCAAGTCCTTTAAATGAAGCATCACTGTAGATAGAAAACTCCCCATTCCTGGAAGGTATTTCCAAAAATGGAGAATTCACCAATCTTCTTTTCAATTCCGGAAAACAATCATCACATTCTTTTGTCCAGATAATTTTTACACCCTTCTGAGTTAGCTTAGTCATTGGACTAGATAACCATGAAAAATTTCTAACAAACCTTCGGTAATAGCCTGCCAAACCAAGGAAACTACGAATCTCTGTTACATTTGTGGGTCTTGGCCATTCTTCAACAACCTTTGTTTTTGCAGGATCAACGGTTATCTCATCTTTGGAAACAATGTGACCAAGGAAAGAAATTTGTTGCAACCAAAACTCACACTTTCTAAATTTCCCATACAATTTATTTTATTTTAAGGTTTGCAAAATAACCCTTAAATGTCTTTCATGATCCTCTTTACTTTTAGAAAACACAAAAATATCATCAATGAAAACCACCACAAACTTATCCAAGAACTCATGGAAAATTATATTCATTATGTCCATGAATACAGCAGGTGCATTGGTTAGCCCAAAACGAATTACTACAAATTCATAATGGCCATATCTTGTACAAAACGCAGTCTTCGGAACATCTGCTTCCTTTACCGTCAGCTGATGGTATCCCGATCTCAGGTCAATCTTTGAAAAAAACTGAGCTCCCTGGAGCTGATCAAACAAATCATTTATATGAGGCAAAGGATATTTGTTCTTAATAGTGATTCTATTCAAGGCTCTATAATCAATGAAAATTCTCATAGAACTATCTTTCTTTTTGAAAACTAAAATAGGAGCACCCCATGGTGATGTGCTAGGTCGAATTAAACCTTTCTCTAATAAATCATGCAATTGCTCCTTCAACTCTAAAAGTTCAATTTGAGCCATTCGATAAGGGGGTTTTGAAATTGGCTTAGCATCAGGAACTAAGTCAATAGTTAATTCAACTTCCCGGTCTGTTATTATTCCAGGCAACTCATCAGGAAAAAAATCAGGATACTCATTTATAGTGGCACATCATTAATCTGAACAGTTCCCTTTTCTTCAAAAATATGTTATAGGTAACATTAATTTCCATCTTTTACAAGTTTCTAGCCCTCTTGATATGTTATCAATAGTAAGGGTTCATTCTTGTACACAAACTGAAAGTATTTCTGAAATCAAACTTCATTATCTCTACAGTCAATCTTAGCATGGTAAATAGAGATCCAATCCATACCCATGATATCATCAAACTCTACTAGAGGTAGAAAAATAAGGTTTGCAAGTAGGTTCTTTCCACAGATAATGATAGTAAGATTCTTATAAATTCTTTTTGGCTCAACATTTCCCCCAGGTGTTTTTACGAAAAGTTCACGAGTCATTTCGTGAGATGGTATTCCCATTTTACTTGAAAAGGTTTTAGAAATGAAAGAATGTGTGGACCCAGAATCAAACAACACACTTGAATAATCTGAATAAACAAACAAAGTACCCGATAAAACTTCATTTGATGGCCCGAAATCTGCTCAAGTAGTTCCAAATGATTTCACCACCCCTTTCTGCTTGTAGTCTAACTACTTCCCATCACTCGAGCTCTTTGTCGGACACCCATTTGCATAGTGACCGTTCTCATTGCACTTAAAACATTTCACTAACTGTAAATAAAATTTGGTATTACCATCACCTTGATAATTTTCATTGCAATCACGAGCCTTATGTCCCATCTTACCACATCGGTAGCACTTTCCAGAATTCTGAAGACATTCCCCAACATGCCTTTTCCCAAATTTATCACAAACTGGAAACTTAGTTTTCTTACCATCAGACTTTTTTGAAGAATTCTTCCCTTTCTCCTGCCACCTCGGTCTCTTCTTCTGCTGGGTTTTATAGAACACTTGATCATTGGGAAACTCCATTTCCACCTTCTCAGCACATCAAACAAGCTTTTCATAACTTTTAAACACATCAGAAGCTAAAGCCCTTCAATATTATGGTTTTAATCATGAGTAAAAAAGATTGATTTTACTATCAAGGTCTCAGATAAAATTTGGAGCATACCTTTCCAATAGAGTGAACCTCTCTTCATAGGCAGCCACTGAGTCTTCCTCTTTCCTCAATTCCAAGAATTGTTTTTGCATCCTAAGTAGAACAGACTTAGGAAAATACTTCTCAATAGACATACCTTTCATTTCATCCTAGTCGAGAGCATCAATATCATCAACGTCCCTGATATTTTTAACCATCAACCACCACTGATCTACCTCACCCTCCAAACGGTAAATAGAAAGACTAACCTTTTGATTGTCTAAAGACCCCATGACATCGAAAATCTTCTCCAGTTCTTTAATCCACCCTTCAGATTTCACAGGGTTAGATGATACTCTCAATGATGGGGGATGTTGCCTCATGAAATGTTCCACCACTGACATGTTCCTCTGCCGTTGATCTGGCTGATCTCGTGCATGGATACCACCACCATTTATCGCTTGAGTCAACTACGTCATTACAAAAAAACTGTTCAGTTCTAATTTCGACCATCTTAGGATGCTGATTCGGAAGGTTATTTCCTTCTGTATGCCTTCCTAGCACTGCTTCCCTGTTTCCTCTGTGGATTACCATTCTGAACACACATGTCTTAGATAAAGCAACATGGTAATCTTCAAATGCTATATCATTTCAAAAAAAAAAATATTTTTGGATAATAATTTAATAGAATTCTAACTTCTAAAGTTATCTAAACCGACCTCTCATACCAACTATATGGCCCCGACCTTAAACCTTACTTAATCTTGAGATATTTCAAAAATACACGTTGAGGATCTTTTCAGGTTTAGAGTTTTAGAGAATTAGATCATGAAACATGTATTACATTCCACATTTAAGCAAAGTGGTTACATAAAAGATAGTATTCATTTTTCCAATCAACAGAAACATATTTAAAATAAAACATGGATTGTTTCTTGACACTTCCTTGACACTATCATCATATCATGTACATTTCCCTTGTCTTGTGAAAAAAAATTCAAAAAAAACATGGGATGGGCATAAAAAGCTCAGTAAGGGATATAAAAATATGGAAATGAAACATGGGTACATATGTACATAAGAATGAAATCATACTTTACCCAAAAAACATAAGCACTTTAACATACCTCATCAAATCATGAATAAATCATAGAAATCATAAAACATAAAGGTAACTTGAGGCATTCATAACATTCTTATATAGGGATTAACCCTCTTGGTTACGTTTGGAATACCCATCACAGTATATTCCCTAAATCTCTTTGGATAAATCATAACGTTTCACTCCTTCACGTTACCCAATGAATTGGAGAGCTATATCGGGCTCACCTTCCCTTAGTTTATCACGGAACCACCCGTCTTCATAATAATTCCCAATAACCTCAACATAATCGTATCATATAAAAAATGCATAAAGGAAACATAACATTTCCACCTTCCAATCACAAGATATCAATACAAAACATTGATATAAAAACATTATGAAAACCTTTTTCAATACCAAAATAAAAGGAAAGTAAAATATGGTATTTATTTTTATTTTAAAAAAAGGTATGGCTTGTAGAGGAAGCCGAAACTCAAATAATGGTCACAGCGGCAGAGAAGTCATTGTTTCCGCATACGTACGACAAAAACATTCCCTTTTTCCTTTAGTAAATTCTTCGTATAAAAAATATTCCTTTTGAATAAACATAAATGTCAAAGGGGTTTATACACCGTATAAAAAAGGTTGTGTATAAAACAAAATATGCCTCAATGAATGGAGATTGAGACGAAGTCCCATACCTCGGGTCCGACTTGACTCAGTCATTCTTTAATCTCCAGAATAATAAACTTGAGATAATTTATACTTGTTTGAGAACCTTTTTCAAGTTCATTATTCCTTTTACATCACTTATTTCCATGTCATGAACACTATGTAATTATTTAGGTTAATAACGGTCGTTTTAACGATCATTGGTACTTGAGTCAAAAATAAACCCTTTATAATTACATGTTGTTCATGTATCCATTATATTTATAATGTTATTCATGATGTAGATATCATATATAGCATATATATCCAGTACATTCATGCATTTATAATATTACATAACATTTAGAGGTAAGAAATGAAATGCACCATTCATGGAGACGGTAAGCCGTACGTACGCATGAACGCTGCTTCCATTTCTATTTCGTATTTTATTTAATGGAATCATAATGATATAAATGTATAATATAATTACAGTTTAATATCATATATAATATCATAACTCCATCCTTTATACGTCCCACATATGGTATTAATGAATCAAATCACTTTGAGGGGGCGGTAGTCCGCACTTTCTTAAATGAAGATATCACGTTTACCCATAATGGAAACTATAAAGGTATGCCCAAAATGAAAAATACCGAAGCTTAAGGAAAACATAAACATATTATATATCATATATAAATATAGTGTCATCTTAATGGCCACCTTTTCAGGTGTTAAAAGAATGTTGAACAATCATCGTTTTGGGAGGCAGAAATTCCCCATCCATGGAAACAGTATGTTCTTTAACCATTAGATGTAGGTCTGTGTAAGTGTAGCTTGAATACTTCTTATAACAACATCCTAGTATATGGAAGATACTGGTTTTGTTACAAAATAAATGAATAATAAGAGTTTAGGGGGTTCGAGAAACAAAATAAAACAAAAGAACACAAGTGAAGACATTGCCTTAAAATTGGGTAACTCCCTTTGGTTTGAGCTCAAAGGATTCCATGGGAAGTCTTATGCCCAAAGTGAGGCTTTGAGGAGTAAGAGAAGGAAGTGGAGAGACCAAATGTGCAGGGTTTGGCCGAGCCAAAGGCTTTGGAAGTGTGGGTAAGGAGGTAGAGGTGGGTGCCTTTTATAAGAGGAGAGGAGGGGCACTCTTGGAAAGTAAAGAAATGATACTTTATTTTAAAATGAGTTTCGAATTAAAAAAGTCCCACATTGATATAATGCGGGTTTAATGTGATAAGGGTTATAAATACACCCATCCAATAGGTTTTGGACATGTGTAGGTCATAGATTTTACATTATCATTTCATTTTCTTTAAATACTTTATTAATGAGGTAATCGCTGCATCATCATGATGTCATATATAATTTAATTTATATAATTTCTAAAAATTATAAAAAAATATCATGATGTAGGATATTTTTTTAGATTTCTAATAAATATTTATAGTAAAAAATCTGACTTTTATAACCCCATTTAAAAATTGTTTTGGTAAAATAACTCATGTTTGTGTCTTTTTAATTTTAACATTAAATAATAAGATATTAATGTCATTTTCCTACCAAAGTGGCTCCATGGGGTCCCCAAGTTGACCCATGTCTTTTCTTGGTCGGCCATGACACATCCAATAAGGGTAGGACATGTGTCTCGGTATTTTCATTTTATTATAACATTATTTTTACCTTAAATTGCACTAATTACCTCTAATCGCGATTAAAAACATAAAAGTTACTATTCACCAAAAAATTATTTTAATCCCATTGAACCACATTTTACATCATAAAGACAACCATGTATATCGGATTTTGGAAATTCAAAACATATAAGTGGCAAAGTTTCATTTAAACGAAAAATCAGTTTCTTTAACTACCACTTAGTGGTTTCACTATTAATCAAAAATTGATGTTTTTCAGAAAAATACCAAAACTTCACCCTAAGCTATATTTGATACTCTGAATTCAAAAATGATGTCTATTTTACAAAATTCAAATCATATAAGTTACATTAATTAATTTAATAATTAATTCCGTTGTCATGAAAAATAGCGTGTTTTTATGAAACAATATGTATCAAAAGATTGACACCAGTTTAGGTCCAATCTCAGAATTAAATTGATTCCAATGACCACCATTGTATTAAATGGTAAAAATATATTCTAATTTAACTTCAAAACCAATTCAAAAGATAATCTAATCATATAAATAAATTAGATTAATAAGATGTTTTGAATTAATATACAGCATTTTTCACTATTCATTAAAAATGAACTTTATCGGAAAAATATCAAAAATTCACAAAAAGTAAATTTTGATGTCCCAATCATAAATAATAAGTTTATATTGAAAACCATAGCTTATAAAACTGTCATAATATAGACTTAAAAATGGTTTTCCATCAAAAGGCAGTAAAACAATCTTTTAAAAATATTAGTGTATTCAATATCATCCATGTATGTAGATCAAATGGTAAGACACTTTTCATCCAAAAAATATTCTGCAGTAGAGCCTTCTTCTTGAGCTTTATTTCTCATGTTAGATTTCAAATGAGAAAGATATCTGGGAAATAAAATAATAATAATTATGCATTTAATTAAGTTCCAAAAATTATTTAAATAACTAAAAAACATATAAATAATGTACCTCTCAATTGGATACATCCATCGATAATGAACGGGGCCTCCTAATTTAGATTACTCAACCAAATTCACATTTTAATGCATCCAAAGAGTAAAAAATGACGAAGGAAAAATCGTATCCATTGCACAAAGGGTAAATACAAACCTTTCCTGGAGGTTTTCAAGCTGAAATGGATGTAATGATTTCTCACATAGTTTTCTGAAAAATGTGCCGAATTGGAGTACAACAACAGTAATATTTTAATATGATAATGTTCACAAAGCCAATGGTAGTAACTATTGTAAAAAATATGTGAATCGTGACTCATCAATCCATGTAACATACAATTCTTCAAGTCAACACACCTTGATATTTTATTTGAATAACCATAAGATACATTCACATTCATCAAAAATCAATGGAATGTATCTTTTTCCTTATTTTTCATTGAAAAAATTATCAGAGCATACTTTTCATTCTCATATGGCCATAAATAACATTTTATGTTCATTAATTTTAAGACATTGTGAGAATTGAGGCAATCCTTCAACATTACATTCTTATTAAGCAATGTGAAAATCAAATTTTAACAGACATTCTTCTCAATATACCTCACATCAAGATTATTCTGCAAAAAATTAAATTCCCAATACATATTTTGAATAATATATATGCTTTCCTCAATTGTTGGTTTGCGATTTCACTTGACGATATACCATGAACTCGTTTCCCACTATTATTCAAATGAAGGACCTTCCTCGATTTTGTTTCAACATTTCCATGTTGTGTCAAAATTTTAGAACCAATTAATAACTTTGGAGGTGGTCTACGATAAATGAAACTGTTAAATTTTGATCTGTTCATTCAAAATCTATTAAAAGCCTCTAGAAATATTCTATGGCATAAGAAGAATCATTTTCTACTGTGAGGTATCCATTTGTGCTCAAAATCAATGTTACAAATAAGAAAAACCAAACTAGTGTAAGGGTTCCTACCAGATAAATTCCCTAGCCCTCTGAATTAACTGATGGACTACATTAAAGCAGCATGCATTTTGAGCATTTTTTAGAAGAAGCATAAAATGTCTCAATAAGAATGCACCAAAACTGTTGTAATTCTTCAATTAATGGTAGACAGTATACATCAATATCATTTCCAGGGTTTTTTTTCTAGAATAATAATTGAAATGATAAAATTCATTTGTTGCATACACATCTACAAAGGCAGATTATAAGGGATCAAAACAACTGGGCATCTACTATTACTGGTACACAAAGTCCCAAATTGGTTGAATCCATCGGTATCCAATCCCAATCTAACATCCTAATATCAGTTGAGAAATATGGATTTAATGAAATATATTTCATCCACAAGTAAAAATCTCAGGGTTGTCTCATTAACCCATCGTTGTGATTATTTACAGAATGAAACTTCATGTTTTCAGTGGTTTTCGATGTTATGAATAATCTTTGCAACCGATTCTTTAAAGGAAAGTAATGAAAAACATGTTTATGTGTGTTTCTTTTCTTTTTATTTATGAGAGAATATTGATTCAGGCTCCCAACTTCACGAATTGAATGGAATCTAGAAGAATAATTTTTTTTTATAATCTGGACTACATGAATCTCATCTCCAATAAATCATACAATCATTGTGACATGGAAGTTTCTTTGTATAATTCAGACCAATCCTTTCATCAAATTTGTTTACATCATAAAAAGTCTATGGGATGATTGCTTCATGAAATTCATCATGCCAAAATTCCAATATTATGGAAATTTCCTTTTTTAATTCTAAATATAAATTTGATATGGTACAACATAAGAATAAATGAATGTTTTGAATATTTCATTCAACCACTATACAACTCTTTATTAACATCATCAATTAAATCTTGAAACGTATTTTCCTTAGTGACGTTTTCTCTTAAAATAGTCTCCATAGAATCATAAGGACGATCCACTAGTATTTTACAATCTTGATATGGTTGTCCTATAGTCTCAAAAACATCACATGTCACGTTGTTATTTGTAGAACCCTCATCTAGTTGTTCTGATATATTTTCATATTGATGTTGCTCCCTAGTAGTGAGGAATGCATAATTTATAATTTTTTGAATTTCTATTTTCCATTGTTGACCAAGTAGGCAGGTCCTTCTGTGGATTGACATCAATGCTCAACCTTTCTGTAACTTTCGAATATATTCTCCAAATCCAACACAAATATTGACTGGGGAATTGCTTCTATATTAAATGTTCATAATCCTCATCTCTCTTCAACTATCATCTAAATGTAAATTTTGGACATGGACATCTTATTCTCCCATTAACGGATCGATTGGAAATTGAAAAATATAAAAATTCATCCAAACCCTTAACATACAGAGGTGTGTTCCTTTTTTATTTTATCCATCTCTTTTCCATGTATATCACAATGTGCCTACACAACAAATAAATTAAAATAGATAACTATTTCTAAATAGGGAATTAGATTCATGTATACTAGTTGAAAAAAATATATAAATATGATAAATATGGGTTTTATACATAAATACATAGGGTATATAATAAAACAACCCACAAGAAAACCAAATCAAAAAAATTTAAAAGTTCAATATAAGAAGACGAGAACAAGGATCTCATCCCTATAGTTTTTTTTATGTCGTGCTGCACCAAAAAAGATGGCCAAACTGATGATGTCAGAACTATGATATCACTATGTTAAGGGCTTGAAAAATTGTATAATAATTGAATAGATGTTATGAATATGAAATGGAAACAAACTATTACCATAAACACGACTCACAACATTAAAAAATACATGGGGAACCAAGATTTAGAACATGCCATGAATCATTATGTGAAAGGATTCATGGCTAGGGTAGATGAATCTGAGGCTAATAAGTAAGGTATTTGTTTTTCCAGACTCAAAAGAAACATGGTATTCAGAAAATAAATGAAATAATGTATAATAAATTTCCTACAATATATCCTAAAATAACAATGAAAAGTATAGATGTCATTAATCCTTTTAAATTTCAATGTAATTTGTTTTCAATTATAGAATGTGGGAAATCAAATTAAATCCATAATCTTATAGAATACATATAAAATATTCAATACCCAAAAAATATTCAGTAGGTGTAGTATTAAATATAGTGTATATTAATATTTTTCCATACTTTTTATGTTTTTGGTGGCTTAAAATTAGGATTCAAAGAGATGGGTATGGTTCGGGGTTGAGAAATTTAGAACATGTGGGATATCGTGGTGAAGTGTTATGTGTAAGAACAAGTTGTGACCCTACGTGGGGTTAAATTTTTCAGATCTGGGGTGGATCATAAAACATCAATGGGTGTTTAAACATAATGTGGAGCTCTAGGGTGGATAATTGATCATCCTTGGGAATCCCCTATAGTCCAAGAGGGGGTCCACTTTCTCCAACCAACACTTTCATGCAAGGGAATTTTTTATATTTTACATAGGATTTTAAAGAATAAATTTTCTTTTCTTCTTAGATGACTAAGAAATAATATAGTTGATTAATTTAGGAATGCTTCTTTACACCCATTCATTATACTTCTAAAATATTGTTCAATGTCATACTGATGAATAATTAATTGATTTGGACTCCGAGATGCTAAGAAACAACATGAAAACCTCAATCATTGATATCTTCATATTGTTTAATGGAATATCATTCCAAATCTCAAAATTTGGTATTTTGATAGGTTTTGAAATATCTATTGATTGAGAATAAATAAAACATATATATATTAGGGGTTAAATTCTAATGATAATAGGTAGGTGATAGTTAAATTTTTCCTCCATGAAATATTTGTTTCCTATTTTTGTGGTATATAGATGTTGGTCATGTTGAAGATACATAATTAGTCTATTTTTGGTTGGTGAATTTAGTTTCTCATGAAGAGATGAAAAAAATTACAATGTAGATAATGAATCAATTATCCAATTAAAAACTAGTTCATATTCAGTTCCTCAAGAAGGAATGAATATAATAATAATTTACTAGAAGTACATAATATACTTATAATGTCAATTAAATGTTTTTAGAATTAATAATAAACAATACATATAGAATTTCCAGTGATTTATATGTTTTGTTATTCTAATATGATATATGCATTAGGGACTATAAATCATTGTGTCCATAGGGAATGTACTATTTGGTTATCAGAGGCTACTAACTAGCCCAGAGGGTCGAAAAGTATTATGCATGGAGTGGTATTCTCTTTAATAATCCACTATGAGAAAATATTAAGTTAAAGAACTGAATAATAATCAGTAGTATATATTAAAGATAAAAATATAAATTGGTTTATGATAGTGAATATATTTTTTTAAAATTAAGAATTAATCTAGTGTATATATAAAATACATCCCAATTGAAAATTTCATTTAAAATGAAACTAGAATAGCTAGAAAATATTATAACAAAACCCCACTAAATTACATAAAAAGATATAAAATTTACTTGATGATGTCTCATAAATTCATCTCAAACCTATTTAGAATTTTTAACCTTAGCTGCATCACCATGAATTTAATATGTATTAACTCAAGTTGATTATATAAAGGGTGTAAGAAACAATGCAAATAAACACTTAAATAACCAAAGTGTGACAACTTTTAATTTTATCTTATATTATCGTGTAAGGCTATTAAATTATTTATTTAAATCATAAAATGAGTATCATTATGGAATTTTTTTTAAATTCAAGTCACCCATAAAACATTTATACAAGTATTAGCTAATGTTGGTGGATGTTATAAAACCCCACCAAGAAGTACGGTATCAAAAAAATGGCCCATGATTGTTTTATACAAAACACATGGAAGATAGTATATCCCCATCAAACACATGGAATTAAAAAAAACATGGTACCAAACACAAGGACTAGCCAGAATATGGGATCAAATCATTTCATATAATGTCGATTCTAAATGCATTACCTCTTGTAATATTTAATTATCGATGACATTCACATATTAAAAATATTAGTCTCATAATATCAAAAAACACATGTTTCAAATTCAATACATGATGCTCATAATTATTCCATTTATATTGTATTGAAATAGTTAATTAATTTTCGAGAAAAATTAACGATAATAATAATTTTATTTAAAATATTATTACTTAAAAAATTACAGCAGGCATTTTTATGAAAAAAAACGGAATTTTGTCTCTTTGTTTTAGATATTCCATTTTAATAAATAATAACCATACGTTATACAATATAAATTTACATTATATTCATTAAATTATAACTTCAAAAAAATCATTCCATTATTTATAAACATCATTATATAATCACAATAACCCATGACTAACTACATTAAATCAATTTCATGAATTTTACACCAAATAAAATATATTTTTCATGTAGAAAATAACTACTATAAAACTTATTTAGAAA
The DNA here is from genome assembly GCA_963277665.1 of Viscum album. Classification (NCBI taxonomy): domain Eukaryota; kingdom Viridiplantae; phylum Streptophyta; class Magnoliopsida; order Santalales; family Viscaceae; genus Viscum; species Viscum album. The sequence continues at coordinate 1,561,108,656 of OY728146.1, forward strand.
AAAATACATGTAATTTCTAAAATATTATTCTTTATAAAAAATCTACGTTCTCACAATAATATTGTGAAATTATATAACAATAAAAAACTATTTATAAATAACATAATCAAGATCTATGTCATGTTCTAGTAACACCCAACCCAATCACTAACTCTCTCTTAGACACCTATAAAAATAGGATATATGTATATATATAACGGGTAAGAATACAAGTAGATTAATTTGAATCCTACCCAAAACCTCACAAGAAAATTGTTGAATAAGCATAATAACATCATAGAAAATAAACAAATAAAAAACACATTACCAATAGGGATGACATGGCACACTGATGGGAGGTGAGGTGCGCTGAGGGTCAACAAGCATGGGTCAAGACCAGTGAAAGGGAGGTGATCTAGGTTAGGGGTGGAAATGGGGGTGTGAGCATGGGTCTTCCGATGCCATGGGGATAAGAGGCAGTGAGCTAGGTTGGGGGCGGAGAGTGGGGGCGACGAGAAAAATTCTTTGGTGGTCATAGGGTCAGGGGAGGGGGAGTGGCAAGCAGGGTATTGGGGTCATGGTGGTCGGGGGGGGGGGTCTCATGGGGGTCAGGGGGAGTCTTAAAATTATAAAAAAAACACATTTTAGTAGCGTTTTATAAAAAACCACTACTAAACCCTTCTTAAAAAAATTAATGGCGGTTTAGTAAACCGCCCCTAATTGACCACCGCTAAGGCCTTTTTTGCTGTAGGTCCATGCATATAGTTAATTATAACATTCCAATAATAAGCGTAGTACAACATTAATGCATTCTCTTGATTAATTATTGAAAAGGAACATCATGTTTGGTATAAAATAAAATGTATTTGGTTGTAATATGAAGGGTGGTTCTATGTTAATTGGATGATTTAATTTAAGGAAATTTACATTCATTTATAAAGGATGAATAAATATTTTATGGAAAGAACTAATTTTTTTTCTCACACTTAAATGGTTGTCTGGATATCATTTATGTCTATCTTTTCATTTATGTTATTGCTTTTTCTATACTGAACATTCACTGAAAACCCTATTTTGAAATCTCAATATCAATAAATACTTGAATAAATATCTCATTATTGAATTTCAATGATAAAAGTTCTATGTATTGATATTTTTAACATGTGAGGAGTAAGAAGTCCATAATTGTTTTGAAAAAAATTAACGTTATTCTTTAAAAATGACTATCATTTTCTATTAAATTCCTAAATTATTATTTTTTTTAAAAATGTAGGGAATTTGAAATTAAATTTTAAAATTGATTAAAAAGTTATTTTAATGTTTTAAAAACTCTTGGAAATATATTTTAAAGCTACAATTATATTTTCAAAATATTTTTGAATTTTACATGGAAGTAAATTTATTGATTGAAATAATTAATTATTGTTTAAACTAGGAAATTTCAATTTAAAAGGTTGAATTTTTATTTATGATACATGGAATATTAATTTTTTTTAAATGAAAAAAGTTGAATTAAATTAATTTTAGGAATATAACATGAAATGATTAATTTTTACACACTTTGAAGCTAAGGAAAATATAATGGCAACTGTGACCATGTCCCTATTACCATGCAATGGGTCTGCATCCTTTCCTTTTGATTATGACCATGCCCTATCTTCGTATAGTGTAACAGTGAAAATTCACACCTATTAGAAGAATAAAATTTATACTTCTGTTTTTCTACCACTGTAATGTAAGAACATATTCATCTAAGTCGTCCTTCTGTTATCATGAATCACCTTTTCTGTAGTAAACTGTACATTACACTGTACCTCAACATTTTCTCTGAAAAAAATAGATTCCTTTAGGATCCCACTCGATTGACAGAGCTGCAATATTTTGTACCAGTATCACTTTTAAAAAAATATTCTACATAACTAGGATTAGAGGAACATTAAATTGAAGGCATTTGTACTGAAGCGGTTTCAATCAGTGCATCTCAGAAAAAGAACCCTTTTTAGGTTATAGTATATAGAATATCTCATAAGAATTTTCAAAACCTGAATTACCCATAATCCTGTTGAGCCATCTATCCTGAACCTAATCCCACTAGTGAGAGTTGAGCTTTATAGTCTGAAAATTTAAATGGGAATCTGAAAGAAATTCTAAACCAATATCCAAGATCTATCATAGAATCATATAAAAAATGCTTTAATGATATCATGAAAGGTACCACAATATACATAGAAATATGATCTCATTTTGTTTATGAATAATAATCCAAATTTTCTGAATAATATTTGATATTGAAGAATGGTTTTAGTAACTACTTTATTCATCATATGTTGGAATACAAAGATCGGACAGACCTCAACCATTTTTATTCCCTAGGCTATACATATAAAAAATCATGAACAATAGTTTTTTTAAAATTACCCTAATGAATCCCATATAATCAATCCATGTTGTTATCACCTACTAAAAATGATTATGTCACCCAAATAGGTTCCAAACTTTCCTATAACTGGAGAATCTGCTCTCATGAAGTCAAAATGGCCATGAAGACACTATTCATTTGAATAGTATATTACCTATAGTCTGAGATCTATCAACTATTCTGAGATCCATATTCATACTAGGAAGATTGGGTTGATCCACTCAATTCCATATTCTAGGACTCACTACATTTCTGACCTATGTTCCCATGCACATACTGTTGAAATATTGATAAAGACACTATCTTGGAACCACCTTGAAGAACTAGTGCCTTGCCTAATTTAAATTATTGAACTAATCCATGTTAAACTTGCTGATGACATCCTTGACTCCATGCAATTATCTCTCTTCCAAAACCACTTAAAGTCTACATCACCATATCTATTTCCATTACATGTTCAGGACAAAATCAAGGTTTAGTTCCAAAACTAACATGACGTTCTCACTCTTCCAGGCCATTCCTAGGCTTTGATCTCTATTTTTTTTGACTTCCACAAAGATTATTCTTGAAGGCATTCAGAGTTTGACCACATGAACAGAATATTTAAGTTGGACGATTCAAGTGATAATGATGACTATCATCTATTAAAGACATAATACAACCATCTCAGGAAGGAAGAACTAACTATTTTTTATAATTTTGAGGAGAATAAAGAATATTATTCTATAACGGATAAAAATATTTTTCTTATGTTCTCTATATAAATTTTAAACCGCTGATTTTAACTTTTTTTTGTTTGGATTTATAATAATTCTATGCATTCAAATTCATGTGATGTTCTTAATCTGTTCAATTATTTCTTTTTCTTATCCCTCAATTCCATCATGTCATTAAAATTCTGATGTCCTAGTAATATCAATATATATGATAATGGGGAGATAACCATTAGAGGGAGGTCTCAGTTGAATATTAGTTATTTTATTGTATTCGTTTATTTCAATTTCACACTCTATTTGCTAGGATTATGGAAAGATTGTGAATATAGTATATAGAAGAGGTGATCATCACTCTATATAACATTGAAACTATTTCACTTCACTTTTTATATTACTTAAATTTATCCCTCCATTTGGATCAGAAATTTTTCAATTAGAATCCTGATATTTAAATTAAATAATGGTAAGAAATTTCTATCAGGTGAGTGAATAATTCAAGTCACTCGATTGAGGAGTGATCTTGCCCTGTCATCCAGAAAAATTATGTGATTACTAGTTTTGTTGATAATTATTGATAACATTAAAATTTATATAAAATATTACGATAGTGGAGGGTGTAATGATAAATGATATAGAGTTTATTCATTGAGTTAGATAATTTAGAACAAATTTAAACAATGATCCAAATCACTATAATTCTCAATAAGACCTCATGTATTTCATCATAACCCTACTATCATGTTTGTTTTCCTTATTTATTTTATTTTATTTCCAATTAATTAAATTAGAAAATAAAATGTACAAAAAAACTCTTGACATTTATTTTTCATAACATATAAATAAAACTAAATACATTTGAGTGGTTGAGATAGTGAAGAACTAACCCAAAAAATCTATTTGGGAAACGTCTTTTGTAATACTAATGTTGATTTCTATGTTTTTATTAAAACAATTGTGTATCGAAAACCTATGAAAAACTCATGATAATAGACCAATTATGTGTAAGTTGATATTAAAAATTAGAAATGACAAGGATAATATATTATATACAAAAAAACATTTCTTATTAGTGAAGGATTATATGAAAATTCACAATAATGAATTTGAAGAAACATTCTCACCTAAAATTGTGATAAATTCAGGATTTCTTGTTATTATTATTTTTATTCAATATGGATATAAAAATTTATTTACATAATGAAAATTTCATTGATAATAAGTATATGACAGAACTCAAAAAGTTTTTGCCTCCTAATATCATTATTTTCAAATCAAAGTTTCTAAATTCCATTATTGAATTAATGAAATCATCATAGAGTTGGAATATCCATTTTTATGAGCCACATAATATAGATATATTTTATAAAAAATAGATTTTATTATATTAGACATATGTGGGATACTGGAAGAATGACAATATTTTTGGTATCGATTGGAAAGGATGAGGTCATAAGGGGCACAATAGCATGTGAGAACTGAGTAGGGTTTCCCTACAACTGAATAGGGTTTCCTTGATCCTCCATTATCTGTTCCACCATTCTCCTCCCTCTACTATCTATCTTGGTGGTAGTTCTCTCGATGCTTCTCTTTGATTCCTCATCCAGGATCCACCTCCTAGCTACCATTCTTTAGAGCCATCGCATCGAACACTTGGTGGATGGGGCCACAGATGCACTTTGTGGCATTAATTGGGTTTTGGGAGGCTTGGGATCATTGGCTTTGATTCTTGGAAGAGCCATTATATCACTCTCAAGTCATTACATGGTCTCGGATGGTGACCTCGGGACCACTAAGAGCTGGAGGAGTCCCATTTCCATTTCTCCTCCAAATCCTTCAAGACAATCTCAACATCATGGTTCTTCGTCATATGCTTATGTGTTTGGATGTCATGTTGGAAAAATATGGAGTCAACCATATCATGATTTCATAGACTTAAAAGGCCTCTGGAGCTCTATCCATGAATGGTCAATGAACCTACTTCCTAAAATTATTACACAGTTCTTCACTCAGATAACCTCCCCATTTTTGGTCTCATCTTCGATGAAACCTTCCTCTAGATTTCATGCAGTAGTTCAAGATGGGATTTATATTTTTCTGATCCCTTGAATTCTATGTTTTATATATTTGGCCATAAATCCCTTTCCATTTTTCAATATTCCCCTGATAGATCGGTATCGGTATCGAGTTTTGAGTTTTGTGTTTTTGCTTGCTACTATCATTTCTTTCAATCTAAGGACCACTATGTTTTCCTTCCCGTCGTGGTGTTGGTTCTGAAGACCACGTTTTTTTGGGGTTTTGGTTGGGTTGTGTTTGGGTAATGGTGGCCTTGGTGGACATTGATGGGTGGTAATGGGACATCCGATGATGGCGGGTCGGTGACGGCGGTTGGTGATGATGTGTCTCGATCATGGAAAATTTGAATGATTTTTGGGATCTGATGCGATTGACAACCAATGTCAGCATATAAAGGCCTGACTTTCACGGGTTATTGTGTGTATTTTTTTGGGTGGGTTGGTCCTGGACAGGGTTCCTAACTAGAACATTTATAGTTTTTTTGTATTTTTTGGGTTTTTGGGAAACTCTGATCCTAAACTATGATCCTTGGCCGACCCACTTAAGGATTTTTACAGGTTGGATCTCACATATCTTTAAAGTGGTATTATTCATAAAATCAAAAAATATAATGGTCAAACTATACTTTTGGTGTTGTATGTCGATGAAATAATACTCATAATAAATTATATGAATTCTTATAAGTCTATCAATTGTTGATATAGAAAATACTTCATAATAAAATACATTGGTAAACCAATCTGTATACATGTTTTGAAAATATCTAAAGATACTTATAAGAGGGTTCATGTTCTGAGTCAAAACACACATATTGGTAAAGTGATATTGAATTTTATCATGGATATATCCATGAATGTTTTTTTACCAATATGAGATTGTCCTAGTATTATAAAGTATTATTCTTTTTCATTAGAGATTAATGGAAATTCATGGATTATAATTTTTATACATAAAAAATGTGATGAAACATCTATGTCATATAACATATTCAACTTTATGTTCCTTCTAATTTGAAAAAACCCATTTGGTACTAATAAAATACTATAGAATTATGGATCATAAAAGATGTATTCATGGTGTAATGAGTTGAGGCTGAACTCCTTGTAAGGGGTTACACTGATGTAAGATTTCAAACTAACAAATATATATCCAAATATTAATCTCTGTTTTTGTTCTACCTTTGTAGTGGAAACAATATCTTGAAAAGTTCTTAGTATAATTTAGAGTATGATTCTATAATAAATGTAGTGTACATAATTTCGTTAGATTTTATGAATGGGTGTTTGGAAAAATAATTTTTTTAACTAAAATAGTAGTATTCCATTACATATGAGACTAGATAAAGTAGTTTTGTGAAATAAAAATAGATATCATATAAGATGAAGAATCATGGTCTCACTAAAAGACCAAATTTACCGTTTATAAATACCATTTTATTATATAATTCATTATGAGGGGAAATGTAATTATTTTTATAGTGGGTATATAAGATAAAGATGATGATCCATCAAAGACCCCATTAATAATGTTAAAAAATGCACGTATAGTTATTAGGATTTTGATATCTGGATGATTTTGTTTAATGTATTTTATTTTCAATTTATTCCAAAAACAATTCATAAGATGTAACTATTTTCATGATAATATTTATGGTCAATTTAATATTAAAAGAAACATACAATTCTTTTTTTTCTATGGATGCATTTACTATGTGATATTGGAAAGATAATTAACACCTAAAGAAAATCATTCTTTTATTCCTATATTATTTTATCATGGAAGGTCATGGATTGTGAAAAAAATAATATTAGTATGAGTATCGAATTGTAAATCGGTAAAACTTTTCACTCATGAGAATCATTTATGACTTCATATCTAGATTTCACTACTAGACTATATCAAAAAGAGTTCCGAACATATTTTCTTTGATATAATTAGTGGATAACACATTATTTAAAAATAAATTATATTATTTTTCCAATGTATCATATATTAAAACATTCATAATTTTAAATACATATCACACCATCCATTATAATAATCTAATCATGGGTTATTTTTGTGTGTAATTGATAATGTGGTAGATTTTTAATAAATAAGAAGGGATTCTTATTCCATTATTACTACTATCAGATTCGGGACCCTGATTAAATTAGATCGAGTAAATACATGACCATTATTTGTTGAGTTAAATTTGATGTGATTATATAATTAAATGAATGAGTTATGGGGTATTCATTACGATTAGTTATTTCATTTCAAAAGAATTTATATTTGATGGGTTAGCCTATAAAATATAGACATGTTCATATCTTGGGGTTGTACTCAATGTATTGGAAAAAATGATTATATATGAATGCATGTGATGTATAAAGATAAGTTTTGTGGGCATGTATATATATAGGAACATGTGTTTGATAGAATTAATACCAAATATATTTTTAGCTTTACTTGTACTGATAATTTCCAACATTCTAAACATTGATTATATTTATGGATTATAAATATATAATAATTTTTATTGATAAAAAGTCACCCATGGACACAAATAAGTATATAAAATGAGATAATATTTAGTTATATTGATATTTTAAAAAATGAGAGGACTTTTGATTAATTATCAATAATAATTTAGTCAAGATTTCATAAGTATTTTTAAAAAATTCATTACATTTTTTATTATATTGTTAAAGAGAAATATTGAAAGTATTATGAACTAATGCCCCATATTAAAAAAAATTAATATAGGACACCTGTGACATGGGATATCATAAAAGGAAATATAACGTTGTTATAATATATCAAATATTTCTGTTTTTACACAAAACCATCAATTTAATCTGATTTTACATAATTAAATGATTAATTTTATGGAATATATTCATTGTAGATTTTAATGGTCACATATGATAAAAGAAGCATGTGTTATAAGAATGAAATGGAAATGATAAGAAATTTGGTTAAGATTTAATAAACTTTCAATTCTCAAATGGGTATTTAACTATTAATTAATTCTTATTGAAATAGATTATGGGTTTATTTTGAAAATGAATGATGCACTAGTGTGATATATTGATAATGTTGAATATATCAACCCCCTACCCTAACTATTCTCAAACTAGAAGAATATATTTTCATATATTTGTAATATAAAGAATGTTCTTCTAAATAGAATTAAAAATTTAATAGTTGGAAAATATACATTTGGGAATGAACCAGTATGTCATTCTAGATTGATGAAAATAAAATATCTGATACAAATCTAGAGGAAAAAGTCATGTTATTTTTTCCATCTTCATCTTATTATTCTTTATTATCATTGTAATGATCATAGATTAATGAGTGATAATTTTTTCCACATTTTGACTTATTTTAGTTTATTAACATTTTTTGAATGATATATAAGATAGATTAATTTAATGTATTTAAATCATATAAAAAATATTGCAAACAAAAATGTATTCATTGACAAATGGTCAACCTCAACATTTTATAATTGATCTTAATAACCGAAACATGCGAGACGTCTATGAAAAAAAATTATAAATCAAATATAATTAATCAATAGAAATTTTAATTTTAAATAAAAATTCAATTCTAAATATTCATGACTTATTTCGATAAAACATTATTTTGGAATTATTGAAAAAAAAACAAAAACAATAATTTTGGTTCAACTATGTTGATCATCGATTTCAATTATTGTCAATATGTAAATATATGTTGGTGTATAATTTGTTGATTCTTAGATAATTTTTATGGCTTGAAAAAATATCCGTGTTACTATGATTATTTATTATACTATTTTAATTGTCCATGACATTGGTCAATAGGGACACACTATTTACTATATTTCTTAGAGAAGAGGAATCGGATATATTCCTTGTATATTCATCATTAACTTCTTATATGAGATTTTGACTAATGAGGCCTTTATTGGTTATTTTATTGGTAGACATCACAAAAACATAAGGCTATATATGTGTACACAATGTTCAAAACATCTCTTCACATGTGGGAGGAGGACCTCAACAACATGGTGGAATCATTACATCCAAACCACATGAAGGGTTAGGTGTGATTATCTGTGAATAAGGACCACAAGAGTGTGCAATCAATGGATAAAATGGTCTGTGTATAGGAACACTAAAGAATATGGACTGCACCATAGTGGTCCATCACGATAAGTACGTGGCTATGAGAGGACCTTATACTTTGTTATAAAAACTTTATAGGACTGATATATTGAAATAGTGAGGGAAAGAAAATGTTCTTTTTCGATGTGGGATGGCTGGTCACACACTACTATTCTTATACGATTTAAATTTTAGATATAATTAGCATTGATTGATTTGCGCGATCTTTACCGTCTGATGGATCCTGTGTTTCACATTTTCATATAAGGAGTTTGTCTTCAACCATCAGCCTCCTGATGTTTGACTATTTGAGCATGATAGAACTGATTATCGCGATAAGACATGTTGATGGTTTGAGTCAAGGATGATCAACCCAATTAAAGGCATGCAACTTCATTATTCAAGCATACTGTATATTTAAAAGATAGTGATTTTATAATATTTCATCATAAGAAACAATAATGTGAATGGTTTTTATGGTATGATATTTAATGGATCACATGACCACATGCTAATTGTTTTCGGAGAATCGTTTTTTTCATTGAATGAAAGAAGATCATTATTACATCACATAAAGAAGGACATATATATTGACTATAAAACATCTCCATGTTTTCCATATATTAACAAATTAATTATTATATAGGATTTCCATCCAGCTACCCTGAGTTTTCACATGATGGAATTTCAATATTCACAATGAATATAAAATAAGTCTACATTGGTATCACGTGAACAATGATGTGGTCATGTGATGAAGTTATGCGCATTGGATGATCATTCTAATTATGCATGGATTTGTTTAGAGTTTCAAAATTCATGCGATATTTGGATCTTCAACCATTTCAATACATTATCTATATAACATGAAACCCCTAGGAGATTATTTTAATTATCCTTTGTAAATGTTGTTGCACAAATGAGGGAACAAGATTTATCTATGATTTGTTTAAGATATCTCTCAAAACAGATCCATCATGTGAACCATACACATGAAATACAATGAAAAACCATGTGATTAATTCATATAAAAGAGAAATATGTTCATGTGATTCAATCTGGGGAATAAATCTTGTGAATGACTTACTAATTATGTGTAGAAGACACACATATATATTTCCATGGTCTCATGATGGAACCCAAGAACAAAATCCTTTCTACCACAATGGATAAACCTCTAATCCATATAGGACAGTAAATGGTGTTGGAAACAGAACCATGGATAAAATATGTATTAAAAAAGTCATCATAATGACAAATATCATTAAATAGTGAAGTCATCCCACACATAACCTCTTTCTTATGTGAATGACCTTTATAAGAACCATCATACATTCATCTTGGTTACACAATCGTCCCGTATATAGTGTTTTGAGATATTTTGAATCTCATTGACACATATTCAATGATATTTAATGAAACATGTGTGATCTCATGAATTGGTTATGCACATCATATATTATTATACAGTTCATGTGCTTCACATGAAAAAATGATGTTATGTATTAGAATTTGTGACTTAGTTCACTGAAGAGTTCTTTGTTGATGTTCAAAGAAAATTATTGATTAATGTATTATTTTAATACCTACATTGAGGAAAAGAATATTCATTGGAGGAAAAGGCATCATGTGTAGTAGGGTGATCCAATTCAGAGATTCTAATGATTATCATTGAGGAACATTTTTTTCTCGAATAAAAAATGCTATTGAATACTACTGGTACAAATAAAAAACAAATAACACTGGATCATAAAGTTTTATGTTTTAGTACCAAACCATTTTACACAAATTACATGTAATTCGAATAATTAAAAAAATTAAAGTAATAAGAGAATACGGTGAACAACCAAAGGATTATAATGCCAAGTAGTAAGATTTTGGAAAACCTTGTAAAAATACTCATTTGGTTTTCATTGATTTTAGTTATTTTCATACATTATAAGTGGAACGTCGTAGAATAAGATATCAAGGATCTATCAAGTCAAAAAGGCAGAATAAATAAAGAGGACTGTAAAATGCTACCAATAATTCCACCTATAATTAGATCCAACTGAGGACTCAAGAAAATATAAATTCATATGAAATGTTTAACAGTAAACTATTTTAATTCATGAATAATATTTATAAAATTGATTTAAATATTTTGAAATAGGTTATTAAAATATTCAAAAAATTAACCTGTCATATAAATGAACATATAAAATAATGACGTAGTTTTTTGTCTGCTATAAAGTCAAATGGATTTTGAATAATCCCTTTCAGTAGATATTGACATAGTCTTTTATATAATTTTAAAATGAAAGACTTATCACATACATTAATATCTCATATCACTTCCAATGATATAGTTTTTATCAGAATAAAAAGTCATGGTATCGTGATTTACTTTATTGCTACCCCTTATATCACTGATGACAATATCATATATATCTTACTACAATATAATCAATTAAAATTATCAAATAATAAATCTTATAATTATTTTGATGTTTTATTCCATAGAAAAGGATATCTTATATCATGACTCACAATATATCAAAAAGTATAATTTGAATTATATCACTCCATGAAATATCACCATATTTTTTGTGTAATATTATCCAAGATGTTTTAAAAATACAAGAAAATTATATCATAAACATAGATATTAAATCTAATGAATATAATTATAGCCACATAAAATATATCATATTATTGAAAATTATTTCTTATTTTTCATTTCTTGTGGTATCAGTTTCTTTATAAAAGTGTAAAATTTATTGAAAATAAAACGATCTAAATATTGGTTTGAATTAAAACAGGTCATATAGATGGGTTTCATAGGCATCGATAATGTAAAACATGTATTGGATTTAACACTCATACACCATGATTATTTTAAATAAATATATAGATAATAATAAATTTTAAAATAAATAATTAACACACATTATAGTTTTTCTCTGATATTCTATTTATAGAGAGTTTATTGATGGCTAGTAAATACAATAAGTATATTTTTTCCACCTCTGTTGATCTACCAACAATGAAATCAAAAAACACAGTTTCTTAGATTTCTCTATAAAACCATAATCTAATAACTTCAACACAATAAAGGATGAGAGAGAAAGGGTAATGAATGTCTTTTTAATAGTTGTTTATGGATGGACATGTTATTTTGGGGCCTATAAATCATTATATAACACTAATTTATTTATATAAAGAAAACAATGTGAGTCTACTAATTTCATATTATACATCCAATTCTTAGACTTATTTAATACAATTTTTATAATATATTGACTTAAATCATACCTCTATTAATGTGACTTATTATTAAATGAATAATATAATGTATTTATACTTATACTCAACATCATCAACTGAATTAATAAGAGAAACACACAATATGGGAATGTAATATATTAAATATATCAATATAGATGTGAATAAATATCATATATCATAAAATTATGTATTATCAGGAAAACTATAGGCAATGAGATACTCTATATCAATATATATGATATAAAATTTTGTCAAAATATAATTCACCTCTTCCACACATTTATGGTTTCATTATAAATGTTATATAACAATATTTACATGTTTATGTACTATTATAAATTTGATAATACTTCTTGTAAATAGTTTCCAAATCATATTAATTATAATGTGGACTTTTTTAACAGTTTCAATATTTCATATTGAAAATCATCATTTCTAATAATTATTTAGAATATTTTTTTGTAGAATTTTAGTGTAATTGTTTTTATGAAAAAATATATTGACAATAAATTTTTTAAAAAATTATCATAAAATAATTATGATTTTTGGATAAGTATATATGAAAATTAATATATGGAATACCAAATATCATTAATGTCTGAAAACCCACCAACATCTATTACTGTTCACAACCCCACTATAGAAACTAATCATAGTAAATTATTTATTTGTAACATAAATGAACCACCATAGTTTTCAAATACATATATGTTTTTGATGAAAATAACAATAGAAACTTAGAGGTATCAAACGAAACAACTTCCCATGCGATTAAATATTTAATTTTTCCTCAATAAATGGTGAGCTATGACCAGAGAATTTTCTAAAAATAAAATAATGTAATAATAATGGACATGTGATTTATCAAATTACCATGACATGGATTTATGATCTATCTCTCTTTAAATAGAGAATTTTTTTAAATATACATGAATATCAAATTAGGGAACAATTTACAAAGTGGATTTCATGACAGAAACACTCAAATGGACACTCATAACATGGACTCAATATGATGGAGTCATAATTCATATAAAAAATACTAAAACCCATAGATCCAAATATCATCATTATACTGATAGTTATGTACAATAATCATCCGTTCATCAAATTTATTCCCCCATAATTTAGGTAATTTTACCTTGAGTCATATTTATAATATTTTTACACATGATGAAATCCTATGGGGACCCTATGGTAAGGATAATTCTTCTTACATAATGTCTCAATACCTAGTTTCATTTTTTCTATGATTAGAATGTATTATCCTAAACATATGTAGGTATTTCTTATGTGACATGATATGATATGACCCACCATTCACTTCAATGGTTGTCATAATGGGGAGTAAGCCATGCCAAGCCCACTCGCAATAGGCCCTTAACTAGTGACAATTTATAAGAAGACATAACTCATGGGATCCTTAAGATATAAAATCCAATAATCAATATACAACTAAAATTTATCATATAACCAATTAACATCATCCATATATAAATGATTAACAAAATAATAAAATAAAAATTCTATAAAAATGGTTAGAAGGAATAATTTCATATGAGAAACTAACTAATAGAGATATATTCAAATGATAACATATCACCATTTAAAATAGAAAGAGGATGAGGTAAGACACCTCATTAGTTATGCAACTCCAAATAAAATGTAAAAAAAATTCATATTTTCCATGAACGTTTTCAGTCCTCTTTTTCATCATATTTACCATATCCACATAAACCAGATGAACCATATAATGCACTTCAAATGAATATAAAAATAACATGGGAACAAATCCCATGTACTGGTGAGTAAAAACATACCATGTTATTATCCCTAAAAATTAAAAAATCAAATAAAAAATCTTCTTGAACCTAATACTATAGAAAATGGGATGAAAAGATAAGTATTATATATGTTAAGTAAAATATAGTGTAATAATGTAAACCTAGTATTCCAATGTTAGATCAATTAAGGATCATTTCTCACAAGAAACTAGTAAAAAACAGAATATAGAATGACTAAAAAACCCCAAAACTGACATTCCAGTTATTAGTCATATCATGATGGAAATAATGTTATCTGAACACATTGCAAGACTTTATATATGTTTACATCCAACCCTTTATAATTGTCATAATTACTCTTTGAATCATTTATATAGACCTATTCCAAACAGATGTATTCTAATCATTCAATGGAGTAAGAAACTAGAAGTTAATATATACCCACACACTATCTCATTGGGGGAAGCATTGTCTCCTGAAGTTTGAAGAAACACACCCTATAATGTGGAGGAGTACAGACTCTCATGTAATTATAGGTGACCTGTGAATCATCATGAATAATGGATTACTGAACCAATAACCAAATGGAGTTTAATAATGTAATTATTTTTCCCCAAGTTTATACGAGGAGTTACAATCATCAGAATTCAAATGGTAGAGTACTTCCCCATCCCCAAGGTGGTTACTGAACCTATATCGACGTAAATTTTCTCTTAAAACACCATAATCATATATATAATAATAAGGAATATATTCCATTAAATAATGTCATATAAAATGCAACTAACAATGAAAAAAAAAGTCATAATGCATTTCACATGTGAAAATTATTGAAATAAACTATTCATTTTCCAAATTTTACCACCTGAATGAGAATACATGAGAAAACACAAGATGAAACCCATTTGAAGACTTGTAAAATTATATATGAAACATGTATTACTCAACAATAGTTACAAATAAATCACCACAGTTTAGTTCATATGGATTTAATCTACATGGTATATCCTAGTAGAATATATAGTTTGTGGGACATATAGATTTTCTAGGATTGTACTTTCATGGGAGTACATGTTGTGTTATAGAAGTACACATCACTTACTCTTATCCACAATATATATGGGTCTAGGGTTTTATTGGGATTTTACTCATGTAAATTCCATGGTTTGTGATCTTTTATAAACCATGTTTCACTAAAAGGAACCCCTATGTGTTATTCTATTATTTTCATGCAACCCCTAGTAATACATCAAGGAACATACATTGCATGTTTTTTTGGACATTTTATTTTGTATAGTATATAAATGATTCCTAATCCATAATCACTACATCCCTAGATTCACCCCATCACCACATCCAATTCTATCACCTCCCGATGTGTAACTATTTTTATCTATCCTAACGCCACTAGGGGTTACTTGAAGACCTGGTAAAAGTGAAATTCAGATTATTATTAATAATTGTCTCCCATAGGTTGATCTTCTTCTACTCAAACAATAATCAATGTAACAAATTACCTATCATCCTCCATTACACCGTAGATTCAAGCCTCCTTCCACTGACAATATTGAACATGGAATCATATGATGTTTTCATTGCACAACCTAATGTTTTGGGTCACATGGATGAAATTATAGGCAATCATGAAGGCCAAAAGTGAATGGTTTTTTAAAACAAAAATATGAGATGATGGAAAAATAAGAATAGT
Organism: Viscum album; assembly: GCA_963277665.1. NCBI lineage: Eukaryota > Viridiplantae > Streptophyta > Magnoliopsida > Santalales > Viscaceae > Viscum > Viscum album. The sequence goes on from OY728146.1 coordinate 1,561,124,738, forward strand.
GACCAATGAAACATTGGACAGCTGGCGGTTTCCCCCTTCATATATTCATAGTCACACAAATACTATAAAAAATTTAATATGATATACATGATAAAGAATAATTTTCTTATATTGTTATAGTAAATATAATAATATATGATTAATCATCAAAAAAACCATTAATAAATTCATAATTCATAAATTATTTACAATAAAATAATAAATTAGCATTAACAACTAAAAATTGAATTTTCTATAAAAATTATAAACATGGTGAATAATTACAATAATGAAAATCGACTGTATAATACATGATGGATGAATCAATGCATTTACAAAAAGATAATTCATGAATGTTACAATAATATTCATTATGATATAAAAATAATAAAAATAAGAATTTGATTAATCTCAATAAAAACAATAAATCTATGAAAACATGAACAATGGTCCTAAATCATGGAATAAATTTGGTCCTTTGATTTATTTATATTTTCACATGGTTTTCACATCAATGCCACACGAATGTAGACTAAATCATCATTTTTATATATACTTATATGATATGGACGAGATCCCCCCACCGTATTCTTTATGAATTGGACTTTTCAAAATAAGAAAGTGTCTAAATCTAGATTGAAGATGAAATAATTTATTTAAAATGTGAATTTTGATTATCTAGGTATCTAGTTCAAAACATGAGACTGGGTAGAACAGTTTGAACACTCGAACAAATAAATTATACATATCCTATCTATAGAACCTAAATCCAAACAAAAATTTGGTGCCAAAATTTTTAACCATGGATCTATTAAGAACTATTTTTTCCCACACAAATGATTTAAATATTTATTTACTAAATAATAATTACATATCCCAAAAAATTCAAAAAGATCAAAACACCACTAATATTTGACCCATTGGTAAATTTAATGTCCTTTTTTAATGGAAGGAATTGAAAATATTTATGATCCAATTTACTATAAAGAGAATTATATTATACCCATTAAGTGATCCAAGACTTTGAAACTCGAAAACACATTATGTATTCAAATTTAAAATCCCAAGATATTAAATTAATTTTTCATATGTTTAACTCTTCTTACCCATATTCCACTTCATGAATATATCTATATTCATTATACCTAATGGATATAGGTTGAATAAATTTTACTCATACACAAACCCTATCTCAATACATCATTGGTATCCCCCAACATTTAGTTAACTTTACAGTTGTCCAATTATTATATAGTAATTGTCTTTCTTACATGACTATAAATGGATTGATCTCATTGCTTCCGTCAATGTTAATGATTTAAGTACACATTATTAATTTTTTTAATTAAAATAATTTATTTTCAGTGAAAAGTGTGATACCTTGATCAAAAATATTAAAACTCCATGTCCTACTATAATTGTAAGGCGTAAAACAATAAGGCATCTTTCTTTAGGATGATATTAATTAATTGTTATATTAAATTCAATTTCACTAACACCCATTTAAACTATATGAGGTTTTATTCCCCTAATTATGATACATTGGAAGACTCCTTGTGGTTAAATCCCAACATCATTGTCATCAATTATTTCTATTTCCATGTTATTATAATGTTTCACTTAATGTTTAATCTTTCCATATCATGGGTCATTTTATTTTATTTCTCATTGGAGGACACATAATATCTCATTTTAATTACATTATACTACAAAATTTCATTAACAAATTCCAATGTTATGTTAAGTAACATGTGTATTTATCATATTGGTTTCAACACCAATTTAACCTCCGTAATGTTCTAAAGGTCGTTAAATAATATTGTACCTTCTTGGATATATTTATAATATAAATTGAGCATAAAATTTATTATGGGAACTCAAAAGACAAAGTTCCTTAATTTATGTATTTAAAATCCAATTTAAAAACCATAATTTCTTATAGGTATTTAAATCTAAAAGTTACTTCTGATAGAAAAATTCAACTCTTAGGTGACCATACCAATTTCTAATGGGTATTTAAATCATAAATATTATTAGATATATTTAAAATGAATAGAAACTTATATTTTATTTATAGATATTTTCACAAAAAAAATTAAACAATATATACATTGTATGGATTTTCATTCCAAAGTAACTTAAATTATCTTTGTATGATTATTCACTCCGTTGTATCAAACATAGTATTTGTATAAATTTTCACTCAAAAATAAAGTTCAAAATATTCTAATGATATATGAATCCATGAAATTATTTATATATATTATGATTATGTAATATAATTTTTATAAAACATTAAAATATATTTTCATCCCACAACTTAAAATCATGAATTTTATTTGTGTAAGTCATTGATTCATTGAGTAATTTCTTTCATAACTATAAATTATTGAGTATTCAAATTGTTATATATAATGTGTATAAGATTATATGTGTTACAAACATAAGATGTTTCCTTATTAGTATCATTTTTTGTTAATATATATATATATATATTTCAATTATCCAATTAATTGTTTGTATTTTACTTGATTATGTAGTAAGTGATACAATTAATTGTTATCCAAAATAATTCCTTTTAGATAAATATGATAAAAGACCTATAATTTATAAGAGTGTCCTGGACTTGATAATAATTGAAATTATGGGGTGATTGGACCACTCATCCTCTCAATTTTTACAACAACCACACCATAATTCATACTATAAAAATAGAATGAAAACATGTACTAGAAAAAAATTTCATAAATAAAAAATACAAAGCCTTACATGATATAAATTTCATTATATGGCAGAGATTGATTGATCAGGTTTATGCAAAAAATTTACAATCTACAAGTTGTTTGTTTTCATTTTCTATCACATAGAATCTAAATTTAAATGAATGGTGATACATGAGATATGTTATTTTATCCTCCAACTACTATTGGAAAAGTGAATAAGATGCTAATATTTCCACAATCACTCAAAACAAATTTATGATATTCCCACGAAGTGATGAAAAAAGTGATACGTATTTAATGGTTTCAAGAAAACCCTTCCCAGTATCCTTTTTTTAATAACTCCAATGACAATAGTTCATAAAAATGGTCTATAGATATAAAAGACAAGCTATAATCCCAATGCTATAATTGATTTGGATATGTATATATATTTTTTTAATCCACAAAGCCTTCTATATATAAAATGAATTATAGAGGTTTTGTGGCCCTCATAAATATCTAAAACTACTTGAGGGGTATTTATTAGGATTTTGAACATTTTATTCTATATATCATATATAACAGTAGTAGTATAATTAGTTGTCCCCCACTTCTATCCATGATTCACCCAATTGGGATCTAATTTATTAGGTTCATCAAAAATACTATAAAAACCCCTTTATAACAATCCTAATAGGTTACTACCCAGGAAATTCATTATAATGAAAACTATAATGCATCATCAAGGGAGTATTTCCCCTATACTTTTAGAGAATAAGTAATCGAAAACACTAAAATATTTCCCAAACATCATCCGATCGTAACAATTACTCTAGTATAATTATTCATCATATTGGGACAGAGGCTATCATCATAGTGTTCTGATATAAGATAAATAAAATTTCTATTATGGAGGTCCTCTAAACAATAAATGCTATATGAAACACATAGGAACTCTATATTGATGTTTAATAATCCAAAACTATGAGATGATATTTTTATGCACACAACCACCTAATGTGGACATATTTGGTTCCCCACATTACATGATATAATTTTTTATTACTGAAAGGATTAAAACATACCATATCTATTAATAATGTATCCCTAAGAATATTTATTCTTAAAGATAATCTAATCTTAATAGGAACTATTTTTTGGTATAATGATAATTCAATTAAATAATGGGACATAACATAGTGTAGATAATAATTAGTCAATATTTGGAAATTCAATTTCATAAACACCATTATATGTAAATTAATCTCACAGAGCTCAAATCTATAATGTCCTTGAATTTATATGTAATTGTTTTTTTAATAATATCGAATTATTTAGATACCATACACTTTGACGATACTTCAATTTGAGGCCCAGTGAGCATGGAGAGGATTTGTATCTTTTTTAAGTTCACTTATGTAAATGTGCGAGTGGGTTTTTCTAACAATAAAAATATTTCCCGGATCAAAAATACGAGTGCACCATTGAACTCAAAATTTCGGGATTTTCCTATAATAGATATAACATTGATAAAAAAGGGTCGAATGAAAATGTTATTTTTTGAACATTCTATAAATTTAAAAAATAACATTAAAGAAGTTATTTTAATTCTTTTCTAAACTATTCAGTGGCAGACGTAGATTTTGTGGTGCAGTGATGCGGATACGATGAGGTGCATTAAAGGAAGCCCCTTAATGTATAATTAAGTTACAACATAACGATGCTTTAAAAGCAGCATAATTGCAAACCTATTTCATAAATGAAATAGCGTAATCACGCAATTTCACTTTGTAAAATAAATTACGTGATGTGTTCCATTTTTAATTAAATATCGCATTGGAGAGAGGGGAATTAATTAATAGAAATTGTATGATGAATAGCCAGCGAGTTTCCTCTACAACATAGAAGCACGAACGCTGGAAGAACATCATCTGCATCGACGTACCTCAATGAATAGAGCTATGAAGAAACAGGGGACATCGACATCTTGAACCATCAAGGACGGAATGCAATGGAAATGATTGTCAAAGAAGGTAGGGGTTTATGATTTCACTGTGATTTTTTTCTTCCCCATTAATGTTTCTAAAAAAACCAACTCATATCCACCCACAGACATGTTGATCGGAAGATCATGTATTCTTTTTTGATGGTTGTTAAATTAGAGGACTTGAATAGTGGAGTTTATTTATGGGTAGAAATCCCAAAACCTTCTATTGATTATACACCTCTAATGTGGAGGGCACTAGATGACATGAACAATGCCCGAGTCCCTCCACCTTGCATCTTATTGTCTGTTCATCGTGGATGAATTTTCAATGTTGTGGCAAGGAAAGATCGAGTCCATTGAAGTGAAGAGGGTATTCTCTAGAGGTCATATGCATTATTAGTGTGATGAATGGACCACCAGAGCACATCCGGTGGCCCCGTGATGTTCGTGCCGGTATTCCGGTGCCAATGACGGTGATGTTGTGTAACAACCAAAGATTTCACAGTATGATATCTCTTTAAATTAACTTAATAACTGATATTTCTTGCAATACTAACTTATCATGCATTATACGGAAGATTGAGTTTCTGCGAAACAACACATTACAATTAGTATTATTTAAATGATATAATTATTTATACATTAAATATTGTGATATGAATAGTAAAAAATAAATTTTTGTTTTTATTTATAAATTATTCATATAAATAAAGTATATATATAAATAAATGCTCTGGTTTTGTTAAAATAGTTATATATTTAAAAAACATTTTTCTTAAAAGAACTAAATTTATGTCCTTTTGTCACTAGAAAAAAAATTAAATTTAGGCACTCCTAAAAATTGAATTTGTTAAAATAGACTTCATTTTTAAATTTGGAATAGCAAAATTACCTTAGGGTGAATTTTCGGTATTTTTATGAAAACATTCAATTATTGATGAATAGTGACAAATACTACAGAGTACATAAAAAATGACTTTTTCATTTAAATAGTTATTCTTAATTTAAGTTTATTGTAAAGTAAAAATGGTTAAATAATACATATATTAGTCCAATTTAAGTCATTTGAGGAATTTTATAAAAATAATAGATATATCAAATGTATTGATATTTTTAACGTCTTTTACCCACATTCTAGGAACATTTGTAAATTTTCATAAAACATAATTTTACTGCTTCTTTGAATTTAATTAAAAAATACAACACAAACGATTTTCTTAATTAAGTAGAATGTGGTTCAAAAGGATGAAAATAAGTTTTTGAATAGGAACATTTGAATTTTATTTTTGATGGTTAAATGTAAATAGATTAACTAAATGTATAAATGATAGTATAATTACCCCAACACATGTCCTAATTCTATTGGATAATGGTATTTTGACCAAAATAAACCATAGGAATAAAATATGATTCTTTTGATCCAAATGGATAAGAATAGTACATTTATTATATTTTATTTAAAGAAGAGTTAAAAATGTTAAATTCAATGTTTAATAACTAAAATGTTTTTAATATAGGGTTAAATGAAAGATAAATATGACAGTAAATATTCATTAGAAATATAAAATATTTACTACATCATGGTCTCTTATTTATAATTTTTAGACATTATATAATTTAATTTATTTATGAAACAATGATGAAACACTAATTACCTTTTAATGAAATATTTAAATATTTTATATAATAAATATTAAAATAAATGTAAAATGAACCTTTTGTTTCCATCAATGATTTTTCAAGGTGAATATGACATGTAAAGGTTTATGAAATGAGTTTTTTTGATGTAATCATGTTTCTATGACTTAAAAAAATACTAAATATTGTAAGATATGAAATAAATGAGTTTTCAAAAGAAAATACTATTTTATTAAATGATATAATACTAAAAAAATATAATATTCAGTCAAACGACATATATAAGGTTAGATAGTTCTTTAATGAACCTTGTGAGGTTCTCTTGGAATGTTATAGTATTTTTATTAACAATGTAATATGAAAATACCACAATACATGGTAAATATTAAACTCTTTAACTAAGAGTTAAATCTTAAAGATATGTTTAATATAGTGACCTAAATTTGTTTAAAACCAATTTTTTAGAGTCTTTATACCAATACCCACCTTATACTAGAAATAAATCCATTTTTATCTATTATAAACAAAAAATCATTTTATAATAAAGTAATATTTCATGATTTTCCTAAAGTGCCCCTCACCTCTCCTATAAAAGGGAAATTCTCCTTATCTTAATTTCTCACCTCCAAATCCATTTAGATCAGCCATACTATTCCAAAATATCCTACAAATGACCCAAAATTCATCTTATAGGCCATAATTTGATCACAAATCCAACCTGAGGATGCCTTTTTCTCAAATCAAAAGGAAGCACCCAAAGAAGAGGTAAATATTTTATCAACCTTTCAATGTTCTTTTATTCTTCCACTTTATCTTTCATTGATGTTTCCATAATAAAATAATAAAACCAATACCTTATAAATAATTTTATGTTATTATAAATTTTTTACAACCATATTCATTATTCTATCCATCTTATGAATGATAAAGTCACCATAAGTGTGTACGTATGGATTGCCGTCTCCACGTAGTGGTGTAGTTTGTTATTCAGAACTTCATTATTTTTATGGGTAAAACAATGAGTATAATTTAGGTAAATAATAAATATAACATGTTAATGTTTCTATATAATTAATATACCATCCAATTACATACCATTTTATCATTAACTAAATGATATCATTGCTCATGCATACGCACGACTTACCGTCTCCAAGACGCAATGGGATTCATTTCAACGTTCACCATTTAACAATGATTATAAAAATATATATTATTAATATGTATTTAATATATGAAATAATAATTCTACTATATATATATATATATCTAATACACTTAGTTCCATTCAATACCATTTGAAAACGGAAACAACGTTTTTACTTACGTATGGATTGCTATCTCCATAAACAGTGTATTTCATTTCATTTATCTATCTATTATACATATTTATATTTGGAATATATATGATATATAAATAAAATATAATATTTTGGATGTATTTAAATGATTATCTATGTGATATTATCAAGAATAACAAGTTATAACACGTACGAAAAAATAAAGAAATTATTACTTGAAATTTTACTTTAACATTGAAATTATTATTAAATGGGCAGTATAAAGTAATAAATGAATGATTTATTATACAATAAATATTAATATGGTTCTTTTATAATTTAATAACAAACTATGGTTATTATACATAAGGTTAAACATAACCACGACTAAAGGAAAGTACAAGGTAAATGTTAATTCCTAAATCTCATTATTATGAAAGATTGTTTATGTGTAAGTATTTACTAAGAAATATTTATAATCCATGTATTTATTTCATAAAAATAATTCAAAAGTAATATTTAAATGTTTTTTGTAATAGAATCTTTATCAAGTTCATCATTTTAAATGTTATAATGATTTATCTTTTTAATTATTGTCCATGTTTTATAAGTAAATTTAAAGATGTAGTTATATATAAAAGATTATTTTAAAATGTTAATTCCTTTAAAAAGTTTCAAATTGGCATGGGATAACTTGATTAAAAAATAAATATTAACTGACTTCCTTTATAAATGTGTGACTTTTAAATTATTTCATAAAATGGTGAAATTTCCCTCAAGGGGTTTTACTGATCATTTTCAACTATGTCAACATCCATTAAATGATATTATTCTTGATTGAGGTTATTTTATTATAACACAATCATCGATATTGTATTGAAGGAGTTATGATATTTTTTAATGTTGATGTGCTATTTATATACCATTAATGGTTTATGGTTAAAGTATTGACATTTTGTATGATTTTTTTAATACGTATGTTTATGTTATATTTCAACATTTTCATATGAGAAATGCATTGTACATAATAAGTGATAAGAAGGGCCCACTATAGAACCTCAATGCATTGGTATGTATCATGAGGAAAAACAGTGTCTAGGCACAAGGTCTTGAAAAAATTTATACTTTGAGTCTTTGGATTTGACCTTGACTTTTTGGTTAAGATTTCCGGCATTATACATTCCATCATTATTAGATTAGTTATTAATAATACATATGATTATTCGACTAGTACAATATCTATGAAAATATATAAATGACATTATTTTATTGATCATTTATATATTGTGATGATGATTTTGTTTGATGATCTTGTGTTTAAATTTTATTCCTTTTCCATAAAAGTTTATTATTATTTATTATAATTTCCTTCTCTATTGTTTATCCTTATTGAGAATTTGAGCTCACCCCTTTCTTGTGTTTTATACTCCCAGGATTCCAAGAAGGGTATTATGTTTTATTTGTAGGTTTAATCACCGAGAATTATATAATTCTAAAATAATTACCAATTTATTATTTTATGTTTGAGATTGTAATGTGAAGTTCATGCATTTAATCTATTTTCCAAGACTTTTAAAATGATCGGTCCTTCGGGAAATGATTCCTTGTAATCAATCCAACGTTATATAATAATCCACTAGCTCTGGTTAACTTGGGTCGGGGCATTACAGTTGGTGTCAGAGGATGTTTTGTAATAACCTTGGAAAATATATTTAGATAAACTTTGATTTGGAAAAATCTCCATAAGATATAAATTAAGGATTTTTGTAGAAGAACATAAAAAATATTGGTAATATAGATATTATGTCGGATTTTTGAGCAATACATCCATGTTTGGAAACTACCATGGGACATTTTTCTAGAATATATGTACCTAGGATTGAAAATGATGACATGGAGTTTTGGACATAACCTAGGGTATACTGGTACACGACAATGAGCCTTACTGCGCACCTAGTTTGGAAATCCTAGTGGATATGCTTAGGATAATTCAAATTTTCATTACAAACCATTATGAAGGATTTATGAGAAAATATTTCTAACAACTGATGAAAATAAAGAATGTGACATTTTCATATTTATTAATACTTTATAATTAAATATTACTTTTATTTTAAAGGGTATTCTATATTCAAGGCCATACCTAACATCAAAAAATGGGCTTCTACAACATGTTATGTTTCACACAATGCAGAGTCATACTTAAAAATAATAAAATATTATACTTTATAATTTTAGTTAACACCTATTCGTTGTAATGGTGGTGTTGGAATCACCTGTTTTGATAATCCCAAATCATATTTTTGATAATCCCAAATCATATTTTAAAAAAAATGAAAATCATGTTTTGATAATCCCAAATATTTTTTTCATTTATTTGAGATCCATGTCTTAATTCTATGCTAATCATGTTTTATTAACGTTTCCTGTTTCTATAGAGTAATATTCATATACTTTCAATCGCACTACTTGATTGGTTAAGCTTACAGTGTAAAATTAATCTAAGTACAGAGGTCACCGTTATAGGGTTACGGTTACAAGCATACCATTATATGGTCTCCGCTATATAGTCACTAGTATATGGTCACCGTTACAAGGTTATAGCTACATGGTCACTGCTATATGGTAACCGTTACGAGGTCACAATTACAGGTTTACTGTGAGAAGGTCACCGTTACATTGTGACTTATGTGAGCATACTGTTAAAGGTTATTGTTGGAGATTGTTGATGTGCACATACTGTTGAATCCTAACAATATGAAGGATATTGTTACCACTCTACCGATGATTATTCATCAATTCCTTTTCAATTTCTTGATATTATTCTACTGATCATTTTTTATAAAATAAATGCTCTGAAATTAATTAATGCTGACTATAAACGTTTCAGAAGACAATTCTATGGACTGTACGAGGTACGAGATACCATGCACGTGATCTACTCATTCCCATTATCAGACCTCAAATATTAAAATGGAAGACCATGAAATAAGAGAATATATGGAAGGACACAAAAATAGGTGAACATATACATGGACACGATGAAAGGGTTGCATGAGAAGTGTGATATAGCTTACTCGCCAGGTCAAAAAGCCTAATCATCCAGCACTAATATCCTAAACCCACAAGCTTCACGAAGATCATTTTGGGATAAACTCATTCCTGCCTTTTGTGCTTAATCAACTCTGGATCAACATTAGAAACAGATCACTGAAAGCTAGAACATAGAGTTCTGACACTCTATTTTGGAAATAAATTCCTGAGATTGAATAGAACTTCACCGTTTCTCATTACAATTAGTCAAGAGATAATCTACAAACACATAGATCCTTCTATTATTTTTCTCATCATAACTGCTCTATTGTGTTTCTTTCATTTACATCTTTGAGAATTGTGTGTCACTTTTTATATCACACATTGTCTCATGTGCTAGAACTGAAGGATAGTAAATATCCTCACATCAAACTTCACCTTATCTATATTTTCCACGTATAACTGTGGAAGAGATCTTGTGTGGTCTGTATTGTTTGTTTTTTCCACGAAGAACAGTGGTAGAGGGTGTGTTCCCTGGACAGTTTGTTAAAACTGTTGTCAATCCTGATATAGTTTGTGTATCAATTTTTAATATAAACTACATAGTGGCAGGTGATCACCAAGTAGAGAGGATTAGGTCTCGACTTCAGATAAAACCTCTTGTCTAAATTGTTGTGCAAATCCTCATATACTCTGTTTTCATTTTATCCACTGCTTATACTTGCTAAAACATAAAACTGTTTTTTGTTACACTTTGATAGTTAGTTTTGGTCAGTGTGTGCATTTTTTAAATTCATTAAAATTGTTTCAAAAGTTTAATTTGTGTTCTACACCAATTCATCTATGGATTAATCACCCTTTGAGAAATCTGTTAATCAATTGAACATTTATATTTCTACTTCCTTAATTAAGTAGGCCGTTTTTTAAATTTGGGGTTTTCTTAACTATAATAATTTTAACAAAATTTTTTAATTGGAACTTAATTCACCCCGCTCTTCATTATCCACTCCGACCAACATTTGGTATCAGAGGTTTATTTATTTCTAAGATTTTTAAATTCTTTTTAACTGAGATTTTAGTTGCACCTTAAAGATCCAATTTTTTTTTCATATCTAAATTTTCATTTAATTAAATTCTAAGTAACTATAGAAACTAGAGTTGATGGTGATGCTACTAACATGCCATAATTATTTAATGGTAATGACTATGTTGAGTGGATATTAAAAATGAAAATGTATCCAGAGAGCATGGAACCTTAAATCTGGGACACAATTGAAGAACAACATACACTACTTGCTACTGCTAGGGACACATGGTCTGAGTTGACTAAATCCACATATAACAATAACTATAGAGCAATGAATGATTTATATTGTTCTATATGTAATGATGAATTCAATATAATATAATCTAGTAAAAAATTGTATGAAATTAGGGATAATTTAGCTATTTATCAAGAGGGAACAACCAATATTAATGAAATTAGACTAAATACATACACTATTAAATATAATAATTTTTAAATGAAGCCTGATGAACCTATCTCTGAAATGAATCATAGGTTCAATGAAATAGTGAATATTATGAGTCTTCTTGGGAAACTAGTGGATAGTAAGGACCAGATTATTAGACAGCATCAATTCCTACCTGATAGATGAGAGGTACTTCTATTTCTATCTTAGAATCTTGTGACATAAGCAAGCTACCAGTGAAGGAGCTAATTGGAAAAACTTATGATGTATGAAGAATAAATTAAGGTGAATCAAGAAGTAGAGGATGAACCAAGGAATAAATATTTATCTTTTAAAACTACTACCTCAAAAAACAAGGATAAATAAAAAGTTCAAGATCTTGTAGAAACTTCCTCAATTGAGGACTCAGATAGTGATTAGGCAATGGCGCATCTTGCTAGAAGATTAAAAAAGTTCTACTGAAAGAAGAGATTTATCAGGAAGTCAAACTATAAGGGAATGTATGATAATAATGTACAATGGAAGAATGAAAAAATGGAATGACAACTCAAATGAAATAATATGTCATTAGTGAAAACGAAAAGGTCATGTGAAGTAAGACTACCCCAAGATGAAATTTAAGAAAAAAGATGAAGATAAGGGAACAGGTTATAAAAAGGATATTAAATCTACCTGCAGTTCTTCAAAAGAGAGATTCAGTGGATATGATGCTTCTAATAATGAACATAACAATCATGCCAACTTATGTTTCATGACAGAAACACCTGAGGTAACACATAATTCCCCTTTGCCTAATTATTATTATTCTGGGAATGAAGATGAATCAAATATTGATGAAAATAAGACTAAGGATGAACTATTTGAATATTTTTGAATGCATGGAGATACTTTTAATAAACTCTAGGATAAATATAAACTATTGAATAGGAAATATGCTCTAAATGAATAATTATAAATCTGATCTGAATATAGAGAACTAAAAATGTTCTCAACTATTAAATGAAAATGCTGAACTCGAATTATCCAATGAACAATTAAAGGGAGATCTTGAAAAATTTACTACTGGTAGAGATAACATGACTATGTTTCTAGGACAACAGATTTCTCCAAAAAATAAAACTTTTCTAGGATATCATCCTGGACTGAGAAGGATCATTAACAATAATTTTTTTCCCAAAATTTAGACAATTCACAGCTAGATCATGTTCTGGACAAGTTATTGAAAAAAAATTCTCTAAATGACCAAACAATGTGTTTATGTCTCAAAATATATCTGCTGACTATAGGAAATCTATGAGACAAGTTTGGGTTCCCAAAGTTCTCTTTTCTAACCTCTCTGGACCCATGAAAATATGGGTACCAAAGTTACCCAATATGTAATATGTTTTGCTGGGATGTTGTCTAAAGACCACCTATAATGCTCTGTGGTACATAGAAAGTGGATTTTAAAGACATATGACAAGAGAATATTCATGTTTCAATAGTATAATTAAAGCTGATGGTGGATATGTAACATTTGGTGATAAAAATGAAGGAAAAATGTTAACCTAGGCCAGACTGGTAACCCTAGTACTGTATTAATTTCAAATGTACTTTTTTTTGATGGATAAAAATACAATCTGCTAACTATTTCTCAATTATGTGATGAAGGTTTTAATTTTAAGATTGAAAATGATGCATGTAATGTTTTTAATTCAAAAATGATTTAATATTTACTGCCCTCGGAAATGAGAATGTATATGCTGTTGATTTAGATTCTTTAGTTAAGAAAAATGTTTCTTGATTAAATGTGTTTCATAAGGAATATTGGGTGTGGCATAGAATACTAGGACACTGTAATGTGGAATCACATAGAAAAATGACTTGGAAAGGTTTAATTAGATACATACCTAAATTGGAATTCCCACTTAACAAAGTGTGTAATCCTTGTAAGATTGGAAAACAACACAAGGATTCTTTCAAACCAATGAAAGATGTATCTACTTCTCATCTTCTTGAGTTGGTTCACATGGATTTTTTTGGTCCATCAAGAGTTTCATGTCTAAATGGGAAGCACTATGTTTATGTTATTGTAGATTAATGTTCTAGGTACACTTGGGGTATAATTTCTTGCCCACAAAAGTAAAGCTTGTTCATATTTTATCAAATACTCTACGTCTGTGGAAAATCCTAGTGGACTTAGAATCAATACCTTGAGAAGTGATCATGGCCGTGAAATTGAAAATCAAGAGTTTGAATATTATTTTTCACACAATGGATATAGTCACAACTTCTCTTCCCCTAGAACACATCAACATAATGGAGTCATAAAAAGAAGAAATATGACTCTTCAAGATATTTCTAGGACAATTCTCAATGAATATGATTTTACAATTTAATTTTGGGAAAAAGATGTTAATACATCGTGTTACATTATCAATAGAGTCTAGATTAGACCGATTCTTAAGAAGACCCCTTATGAGCTTCAGAATAATTGGAATCCTATGGTTAATTACATAAGATTTTTTGGTTTCAAAGTCTTTAACCATAATACTAAAGATAATCTTGAGAAATTTTCTTCCAAAAGTGATGAAGGAATTTTCATAGGTTTCTCAATCTCAAGTACATCTTATAGTGTATTCAATAAGAGAACCAAATGTTTGGAAGAGTCAGTTCATAACAAATTTGTGATACTGATCCACATGAACCCAACACCTCTCTTGAATATCATGAGGAAGATATGTCAACTCTGGATCATAATTATAATGATAACGAACCTCCTGTAAGTAACAAGTTCTAGGAATCTTCTAGAATCTTCTCCTATTGAGTGTGAACCAATAGACAACCATGAGGATCCTAGTTAAACTCTTTCTAGATGTATTCGAACACTATGGAATCATCCGTTAGATGTTGTAGTACGTGATTTAAATCAGGGAACACAATCTGGAGCTTCTCTGAGAAACCTGGTTGAACATCAAGCTTTTATTTCACAGCTTGAACTTAAGAATATCAATGATGCAACCAATGATGAATTTTGGGTAATGGATATTCAAGATGAATTGAATCAGTTTGAGAGAAATAAGGTTTGTGAATTAGTAGATAGACCTAAGGACACTTTTACCATAGACACTAAATGGGTGTTTAGGAACAATGTTGATGTGTCTGAAATATAGTTAGAAACACAGCTAGACTAGTTGCACAAAGGTATAATCAAGAAGAAATAATAGACTATGAGGAAACCATTTCTCTTGTATCTAGACTAGAATCCATTAGGATACTACTTGAATATGCACCTCATCTGAATTTCAAACATTATAAAATCGTTGTTTAAAGTGCATTTCTAAATGTATATATATCTAAAGATGTATTTGATGAACATCCCCCGGGATTTGAAAATCCCCATTTCCCAAATCATGTTTTTAAATTGTCTAAACCCTTATATGGTCTATAGAAAGCTCCATGAACTTGTTATGATAGACTTAGTTCATTTCATATTTCTAAAGGTTTTAAAAAAGGGATAGCTGATACTACTCTCTTTATTAAAAGGATTTCCAAATATGTTTTGATAGATCAAATATTTGTAGACGATATAATTTTTGGATCTTATAAACATTATTTATGTATTGATTTTTCAACAATGATGTAGGATAAATTTGAAATGAGTTTAATGGGGGAACTAAAAAACTTTCTTGGATTTCAAAAATATTCAAAAAAAGATGGCATTATTTTAAATAAAAATAAATATATTAAGGATATTATAAATTTTTTTGGGTTGGACAGTAGTAAAGGTATTGATACACCTATGAGTACCACGAGAAAATTGGATACTGATGAAACTGGAGAACCAATTGATCTAACCAAATACAGAGCTGTGATTGGGAGTTTGCTTTATCTTACTACTAGTACACCTGATATTATGTTCAGTGAATGCATGGGTCATCGATTTCAATCCAATACCAAAGAGTCTCATTTAAATGTTGTTAAAATGACTTTTAAATATATGAAGTATACTATAAATTTAGGTTCATTTTATCCAAGAGGACAACCATTTGGTTTAATAAGTATTCGGATGATGACTTTGCTGGTTGAAAGTTAGATAGAAAGATAACATCTAGAACATGTCACATTTTAGGAAAGTCACTAGTATCATGGTGTAGTATGAAATATAATTCTGTTGCATTATCTATTTTAGAGGCTAAATATATAGCTGCTGGTAGTTGTTGTGCTCAAATTCTGTGGATGGAACACACTTTACGAGACTATGGATATCAACTCAAACAGGTCTCCATAAACTTCGACAACACAAGTGCTATTAAAATATCTAAAAATCCAGTATCTCATGCTAGGACAAAGCATATTGATGTTAGATATCACTTCTTGAGAGATCATTATCAAAAAGGTGATATCACTTTTGAACTTATTAGAACTGAACACTAATTGGCTAACATATTCACAAAGACATTTATTTCTGAGAAGTTAAATTACATCAGACATGAGTTAGGTACGATAAATTCTTGCCGTTAGAACCTAACTGTTAGAACCTTACCTTCAGAACTCACTGTTAGAACGTTACCTTTAGAACCTTACAGTCAGACCACACTGTTAGAACCTTTCATTTAGAACCATACGGTCAGACCTCAATGTTAGAACCTTACAGTTAGAACAATACAGTCAGATCTCACTGTTAGGATATCACAGTTCGACCATACAGATACCTCCTTACCAATAGACATTAGAAGTCTGAGACTTTTCATTTTGTATACTCTCAACCAGAATCTGAAACATTTTTCTGCTATTATTTATTTATTTTATCTATTTTATTTTTCGATCCCTAAATGAGAAAAATATAACACAGACCACATTTCGATCCACATCAAACCCTCTTCCGAACCTCTTGGTATAAAATCTCAGAACCTAAACCTCTACTGAAACCTCAAACCGCTCTGGATTAATGTCTAGATTCAAGAGGTTGCTGGTAAATGAATAAGGAGACACACCTAATCCTAAGAGACCTAGATCTCAATCGAGTTATGGAATCCATATAGAAGAAAAGGTGCAGAATATGCATTCATCAAAAAGTGAAATAATAGTTTAGAAGGAATTATGGTTAGAGTGGCTGCTTTCGAGTCTTTCTTTGGTGCTAAAGGCACTGGAATCTCAAGGCTGGGTTGAATGTTTTTCAAACAACAATGGACCCTATTACCCAGAATTGGTGAAGGAGTTCTATCAGAATCTGATGCTCAGACAGTCTGAGAATGAGCACTGGATGACCTCCAGAGTAAATGGAGTAAATCTATGTTTCTCCTCTGGTGAATGGGATGATTGTTTAAGGATTCCTAAGGAAATGAATTTATGAATATTACTCAAAAGTGATACCTCCCACTAGTGAATTCGTTTTTTATGAATAAGATTTAGCTGAGTTGATATGGAATGGAATTCCTATTAAAGTCATTTCTACTAAAATGTCAAGGAAGGATAAGCTACTTTTTAAATTTCTTCAGCATGTGATTTTTCCCAAGAGAGGGGACTTCACAATTTTGAAGTATCAATACATATTCAAGTTGTATTTTCTGAAGAATGGACATAGGATTAACCTGTCTAGGATATAAATGATTCAACATGAAGAAATAACCAAGACTAGTTCCAAATATAATGCTCTATTCAATGAAAAGCTGATAACTCTGATATTGAATGAAAAAGGAGTTATTGGAGATAAGGAATAAATTTTTATTGTAAAAGATAACCATTGCATCACCAATGTGAAATGCATGTTAATGAAGATTAACTAGAATCCATGGATGAGGAGATGGGTGAATGATGAGGCTAAGGTGTATGAAGAGTTTAATCATATGACTCATCCTAGTAGGCCTAAGAATAAGAGAGACCATGTTCTTAAGCCCGATGAAGCATAGCCTGCCTGCTCATATGAGGAAGAGGAAGTTGATGTTGTGAAAGGAAGAGTGGACTCTCTTATAGATGACATGAGTGACCCTAAACTTCCCTCTAATCCTTGTGAGACTATTGTATCCTTTGGTGAGCCTATCCCACCAATGATATTTCTTAGAAGGGATGTTGTCCTAAGGGACAGTGATAAGGAAACCAGTGAAGAAGAAATGGCTGAAATTGTATTAAGAGAATTCAGAGATACCTCAGATTGGGATGATGACTCTGAATCAAGTCATCCAGGCCTTGAGATAGCTACTGCTGAAAATTAAGAGGAATGTCTAATTCTTAGTCCACTAATAGGACATACATGAGGGTAGAAAATGGAGAACAAGAAGAAGCTTCCAATTCAGTTGAGGCTAGACCTGTTTTGGAAGTGGTTGACGATTCTGAGGAGAAATTGAAAGTGAACCTTTCTGATGTTGCAGTTGATCAAGGAGGACTGGAGGAAATTAATGTGGATGATCAAGAGATTGCTCAAAATGAGGCAGAGGAACCCGCTGTTACAGGCTTAGTTGCTATTTTGCATGAGATTGAAGGCTGGTCTGAGGACCCTGGATTTATAGTGTTGGGTCAAGACTATGATAAATTAGAAGATGAGAGGCCTAACAGAAGACCCTCAGTGCCAAACCTCACTTTATTCCCTTCAAAAACCTCTTTCTCTCATGACATTGTGACAAAGGAAGAACTTGATTCTTTGAAATCATACCTGGAGAGACACTTTGATGGGAAAACCACTGAAATAGAAAGAACAATAGAAGTCCATCAAGGACTCATTACATCTGAAGTGGAAAGGATATCCCCTACCTCCCACTCAGCTGTGTTTCATGATGTAAAGGAGTGTCAGAATCAAGTAAAAGTGTTTGCAGAATCTATGGATTCAGTGAGACAATCTATTTCAATATTAGATGCTTATATGGCTTCAAGGACTCTAGTAGATAGAGACCATGAATTTTTTAAAGGTGTAATATGACCAATGGTCACAGTGTTTGAGGATGTTAAGAAATATATGGAAACACATGTGAAAGGGAAAGACGATGATACCAAAGGTTGATCGGTGGCTTTACCAAATAATTCAAGGAAATAGTGACCTTCCCTCTGGCTCCTCTAGCTACATCTGTTTTCTCTTTAGCCTCTCCTCGATTTGACATAAAAGCCTTCAAGACCGTTTGTTAGAGAACAAGTTGAAAAATTATCTGGTGTTAATACCTCAGGATGTTAGGACATTTCCATCAGCAGGGAAATTCATAATCATGTGGGTAACTATTTAAGGGAAGCTGATCAGGATCAAAAGGCCATCAAAGATCAAGTTGACTTCTACTACAAAAGGGTGTACACTAAAAATTAGATGCATGGTCACTTAAAGTTGTTGTTGGAAAACATAAGGATCCCACCTGTCACTTATGCCTTCAAGGATTAGGTTAGCATAATTAGAGAATTGAATCCTTTGGAAAAATTCATACAGAATAAGGATGATTTTATTTCTAATATAGAGAGAGGTGGAAGTATCATTATGGACTTTAGGAATCTTCTCTTCCCTTTCCTCCATGTGGACTTCACTCTAATCGTAGTTCCTCCAGCTCTGCCTGCTTCTTCAGCTGCATCCTGTTCCACCAGTGCTGCTCTTTTGATGACTCTTGCCAAGGATATCATAAGCATGACCCTCTCAATTCCTCATAGATATACTCATTACAGGTCTACTGATACTTCTATTGTAGCTCCTCCTACCTTGATAACTGCCATCCCTCAGCCCATCCCTCCAACTTTAGTACATGTATCATTAGACTCCAAGGACAAAGCTCATATTGGCGTATCTGATGTGGATTGAGTGTGGGATTTCCTAGTTGATAGGGATTTGTGTATCAGTTTTTGTATACTGTACTCATGTTTTATTAATAAAGATTCTCTCTTTTCACCATTTTTTTTGTTCTATAGTATTTTTGATAATCACAGTGGGGGAGAAAATATTATAGGGTAGAAAAAGGGGAGAATTCATTCATGGGGGAGAAAATAGTCTAAACTTAAATCTTTTGATTCAATGACATTAGCATATGTGTTTTACCTTGATTCAAATATCTTATCAATTCCATAATTTGTGATTATCAAAAAAGAGAAGATTGTTGGACTCACTTGTTTTGATAATCCCAAATCATATTTTTGATTATCCCAAATCATATTTTTTATATATTTCCAAATTTTATTTTCAGTTAAGTGAGATCCATATCTTCATTCTATTATAATAATGTTTCATTAACGTTTCCTTTTCCTATAGAGTAATATTTATAAACATTAAGTCTCACTGCTTGATTGGTTAAGCTTATAGTGCAGAATTTATCTAACTACAGAGGTCTTCGTTACAAGGTGAAATTTACAAGAATATTGTTATATGTTCACCTCTACAAGGTCACCTCTACATGGTCACCACCATATGGTCACCGTTACAAGGATACAACTAAAAATTCACCACTGTATGGTCACCAATACAAGGTCACCGTTACAGGTTTACCGCGACAAGGTGACCGTAATATGGTACTGGTGTGAGCATACTGTAAAAGGTTACAGTTAGAGATTGCCAATGTGCACCCACTATTAAAGCCTAACGATATAAAGGCTCCAGTTACCAGTCTACCGATTCTTATTCTTCAATACAATTTCAATTTCTAAATATTATTCTAATGGATTTTTTTTATAAAATTAATGCTCTAACATTAATTAGTGTTGATTGTTAACATTTCAGGAGACAATACCATGGATAGTACGAGGTATGAGAAAGCATGCACGTGATATACTCATTTCCATTATCGGACCTAAAATATAAGGTATTAAGACCACAAAATAAGAAAATATATGGATGGACACAAAATTATAGGAACATATAAATGGACATGAAGAAAGGGTTGCATGAGAAGTGTCATGAAGCTTACTTGGCAGATCAAAAAGCCAAATCATCCAGCTCTAAGATACTGAACCCACAAGATTCATGAATAAAATTCTCAGATAAACTCATTCCTTTTTTCTAAGCTTCATCAACTCTTGATCAACATCAGAAATAGAATAGTGAATGCTAGAACCTGGAGTTGCGACACTCTCTTTTGGAAACAACTTCCAGAGAATGACTAAAACTTCAACTTTTCTCAGTCCAATGTGTCAAGAGATGATCTAAAAACACATTAAGTCTTCTAAAATCTCTCTCATAATATCTTCTCTGTTGTGTTTATTTCTTTTACATCTTCCCATCATTACTAATCTATTGTGTTTCTTTTATTTACATCTTTGAGAAGTGTGTGTAACTATTTATATCACACACTGTCTCCGGTGCTTGAACTGGGGGATATTGAATATCCTCACATCAAACATCACCTTATTTATATTTCCCACGTATAACCATGGAAGAGACCTGGTGTGGTATGTATTGTTTGTTTTCCCATGAAGAACAGTGGAAAAGGGCGTTTTCCCTAGACAGTTTGTGTAAACTGTTGTAAAGCCCGATACTAGCTGAGTATCAAGTTTTAATATAAACTGCTTGGTGGTAGGTGATCACCAAGTGGAGAGGATTAGGTATCAGATTGATAATGAACCTATTTTTTAAAATGTTTTGAAAATACTCATATACTCTGTTTTGATTTTATCTATTGCTTATATTTTCTAAAACATGAAACTATTTTTTTCTTACACTTTGATAGTTAGTTTTGGTTAGTGTGAGCATTTGTTTAATTAAGTAAACTTGTTTCAAAATTTAAATTTCTGTCCTACACCGATTCATCTGATGATAAATCACCGTTCGAGAAAAATTTTGATCAATTGAACATTTACATTTCTACTTCCTTAAATAACTGGGCCATTTTTTTTAAAATGGTGGTTTTCTTAACCATAATTTTTTTAACAGAAATTTAAATTTAGAACTCAATTCACCCCTTTCTTGAGTATCCACTCCAACCAACATGGTGAAATGAATAGAACAAACTACAATATTATTATAAATGTTAGTTAAATGTTATTATATTTATAAAAAAAATCATAGGCCTAAAATTTGAATTAATCTATTTTTAGGCATAAATACTCTAATATTATTTAAAAGGACGATCTGTAGCCTTTTGATGGGGAACCCACATTAAATATAGTTTTGGTTACTTTTATATGTTCTGTTTGAAAAAATAAAATTATTCTTCATAATTGAGTCATCATAATTTACCTTGGGTAATTTTTTGGAATTATTGTGATAATGTTGATTTTTTAATGATTAATAAAAAATACTCCATTTTAAATCGAAACTACCTTTTAATCTAAATTATTTATACGTTTATAAAATCTTTTTAAATATATTTAATTTGTAATTATATTATATTTTTACTATTTAATCCAATGTGGGTCATTGGAAGTACTATCACTTTGAAATTGAACATAAACAAGTGTCAATCTTTTGATAGTTATTATTTCGTAAAAACATGTTTTTTGTTTTGACTACGGTAATTAATTTTAAATTAATTAATGCAACTTATATGTTTTGAATTTGTTAAATTAGAGATATTTTTTAAATTTATAATATCAAATATATCTTTTTTTGAATTTTTTTATATTTTTCTGAAATCCTTCAATTTTTGATGAATAGTGAAAACACTGAATAGTAGTTAAAAACACAAATTTTTAATTTAAAAGAAATTTTACTGATTCTGTGAATTTAATTTCTAAAATATGACATAAATGTTTATTATTATTAAGTAAAATGTTGTTTAACAAGTTGATCATAATTTTTTGTGAATAGTAATTTTTCCCTTTTATTTACAGCTATTAAAGGTAAAATAGACAATTGAAGGTAAAAATAATATTATAATAAAATAAAATTATTTTAACACTTGTCCTAAACATATTGTATGAGTAATTAATGAAAATTAAAATCCATGGGTAAAAATTTTGGCCTTTGAAAGAAATTTGGGTAATATAATGACATTAATATCTTTTTATTTGAAGTAAAAATTAAAATATCATAAACATGTATTATATTGATAAAAAAAATTAATGTGGGGTTATATAATTGATATATTTGACTATAAATATTAATTATAAAGAAAAAAATATTTCCTACATCGTAGTATTTTATTTATTAGTTCTATACATCAAATAAATAAAATTATTTGTGACACAATAGTGATGCAGTGTTTACCTCATTAATGAATGATTTAAATAAATAAGATTATAAAAAATGAAACAACATCAAAAACTAGTACAATTCTTATTGAATGATTTTACTTCAAACAAGATTAATTTTTTCTTCTACTTTAATAAGTTTTGGACCTTTAGAATTCAAAAATCATAATATAATAAAATAATAATTTCAAACATTCCTAAAGAGCCCCTCCTCCCTCTTATAAAAATCCTCTACTTACAACCCATTAATCACACCTTTCAATCCCGTTGGATCGTCCAAAAACTGTCCAAATAAGCTCCCAAGGTCCCTATATTCTACCTAGAAGCCTTACCTTAGATATAAGGAACCTAAAAAAATCCTTTTTGTTCAAACCGAAGGCAGTAACCTGATTTCAAGGTAACGTCTTCTATTAAGTTATTTTCTTTTATTTTACTTCTCCAACCCCCAAAAATGTTTTTATTTCTTTTTTATAACAAAACATGTATCCTGAATATACTATTTTGTGTTTATGATATTTATTAGAACTACACATACACACACCTCCATCTAATTGGTAGAAAACATATTGTTTCTGTGGACGACGAACTACTGCCTCACGAAATGATGATTATTCAATCTTCTTCTACTACCTATTATGGTGGAAATTATGTTGGAATGATATTTATATGTGATAAATTATATTTTTATTTCCTATATACTTTTGTATTTTTTATTTATATA
Source organism: Viscum album (assembly GCA_963277665.1). Lineage (NCBI taxonomy): Eukaryota > Viridiplantae > Streptophyta > Magnoliopsida > Santalales > Viscaceae > Viscum > Viscum album. Next base: position 1,561,148,617 of record OY728146.1, read on the forward strand.
ATAACTTAATGGTATCAATAATGGGTAAACATGATAATTTAATTTGAGGAAGTGCAGACTACCGCCCCCTCAAACTAATATGACTTGTTCTTTCCATACATGGAATGTATAAAGGATGGTGTTAATAAAATTATATATAATATCATATTGGAATTATAATATACCTATTTATCATTAATATTATATTCCATTAAATATGAAATTGTTATTAAAGTACCTTTAATGAGAACGTACGATTTACAGTCTCCATGAATGGTGCATTTCATTTCATATCTCAAAATTTTATGTAAAATTATAAATACATACATATACTGGATATATAAGATATATATGATATCTAAAAATTTAATATAATTCATGAGATATTTTAATTTTTACCACATGAACAACATGTAATTATAAGAACTTCATTTTTTACCCATGTACCAAATATGGACAAAATGACCATCGTTAAATTAAATGATTTCTTAATGTTTATAAAATGGATGTAAGTGATATAAAATGAATAATAAAATTTAAAAAGGTTCTTATGAAATTATAAATTAACATTAGTGTATTATTCATGAGATTAAATAATGAATGGGTCCAATCGGACATGAGGTATGGGGTTTCTTTTCTAACATTTAATTCTGTGAGGTTTCCATTGTTTTCCACATATTTATTTAATGTGGTGTATTGTTTACTACCATTTGATATATATTATCATAATTATCATCATATTCATGGAATTTTGTGATTCATTTGGTGGTTATTAACTTTTTGTCAAATGACTCGACTGATTTCTACGTGGTAAGGGGTTTTCATCTCACTTTTTTATTACAATGAGATTTATGCTATATTTTCCACTGTTTTTGAATGTATTTTATATATTGAAAATGATTTTATTCTTTGTGTAACTTAATTCATGTTATGGGTATTTAAATATTCATTTGATGATCTTTCTTTCATATGGTGTATCTTTCGTAAGTTACCAAATCGGTAAGTAAACATTGTAACCCAATTTTAATTCATTGGGTTAATCTTCTAATTCTTAATTATATCATGCTATTATTATGTGTGGAATCACTATTTGTTTATTTATGTTTTAATTTCCTCTCACCTTTGTGTGGATATACTTTTTATACACATAGTCACTCAATTTATAAATTCTAATGTCATTGATATGAACTTGATAAGGGTAATCAGAACTCAATTTCTATTCATTGAGTTAAACATCCATGCCATTGGATTAGATTTAAAAATAACATGTGTTATTGTTCTCATATTGCTTTACACTAAATATCCAATAATATTGAGTGTATTTATATTTTTCAGAAATTATTATGTAATTAATTTATCCTTAATCTAATGATACAGTTTTTATAAGGGATTTCATCTCAATTAACATTCCATTGATATTTCATAGTTGTTATGAACCAATTCACATTTATACGGTGTTAATATTTTCCATTGGAAAATTATATCATGAATCCAATTATTTTCATGATATGATAATGTTTTGATTAATTTTATTCCTCAGTTATTTTTATTTTAGGTGTCTCTCATTTGGTTAGGAGCTGTTTATCAAAAATTTCATTTGAATGTTTCACTGATTTATTCTTCTAAATCCTTCTAATTAATTTCCATGTATTAAAATTTGATTAATGGATTTATTTATATGGATATGAATGTTTTGAAATTAATTTTTTTAAAAGCTTCAAAGTGGTATGGGACACTCTGAATAAAAAATCACATTATTAAATGTTTTAAATGGTTTTGAAAATGGTTTGATAACGCATTAATTCTGCCAATTTATTGAAATGATATATAGTGATTGAATTGTGGAAATTTTATCTTTCATTTATGTTTTTTTATGTGTTATTAATATGTTATGGTTTTTGGGAATTTTTTACGTATACAGGAGGATCCGTGATAAACCTAGGGTGGGTGAGCCCGAGATAGATCTCCAATGCATTGGGTAACATTATGGAGGTAAACATTAATGTTACTCCTTAGAGATTTATGGAATATACTGTGATGGGTATGCCAAATGTACCTCCCTACGTATCTGTGAAAGCTACAATGTATGTATTTTATTTATGCCATAAGTTACATTTATGATTTATGATTTCTTTGGGTTATTGATAAATGTTATGATTTCATAAGGAATATTATGATTGAGAATTATGGTTTCATTGATTTGTATTTATTGATGGGAAAATGTTTTCATTCCTTATTTTATAACCATTACCGAGCTTTTTATGCTCATCCCATCTTTTGAAATGTTTTCCATAAGACATATAGATGAATAGTTTCATTGATGGGATCAAGGAAAAGAAATGCTTGCTAAATCATGGAACTAGACAAGTTTCTTCTTTTTTAGGTTTTATTTTATGAAAAAAATTGAAATTGAGAAGAATTGTCTACTTTTTAATTTTAAGATGTAATTGTTATGACCTAATTCTCTATAACTCTAATCCTGAAAAGATATTCAATGTGAATTATTCACTTAATTCTAGATTATGTAACGTTTATGGTCAAGTGCATAATGATGGTATCAGAGGTCGGTTTGGATAAATTTAGAGGTTATGGAGCTATTTAAGCATAAGTGACATAACCATAATGTTAAGAATATTAGAAAGATTCATAGATATTTTAGAGGTTATAAATGTTTATTACATTTTGGTGTGAAAAATGAAAGGTATTAGATAACCTTTGAGGATAAAATATGCTACGGTTATTTTTGAGCAATTTGTCACTTTTTTTGGAATGTTATGAAATTGTATAGTTTTTTAAAAAGGATGACACACAGACCATGTAAAAACTTGTCATGTCAGAAAAAGCTGTGGGAATCGAACCCACAACCAATGTGCAATGGGATTTTATTGCCTACCATTTGACTACATGAAGTCCCTTGTTAGTATGACTAATAACTTTTAGTTAAATGATTTTATGGATCAAGAATAACTTTATTTTGGGATTTTATGTTTTATCAAATAGACATCATTAGTATTGGAAAATGATTTGGTGATTAAGTGATAAAGGTTATTTTGGATAATACTCTCTCTTTTGGGAACACTATCTGCTTAAGTAAAATAGAATACTATGGGATTTAATTTGTGGAGTAATGGTTAAAATATTATTTTAGAAAAATATATGTTTTTATTGAGGACTTATGTTGATTTTGGTTATTTATGTTAATGATTAACTTATCATCGAGAATATTTTATTAGGTTTATTACACTCTATTATGAGACTTTAAGAGTAATCGATGTTTTTGGAGGTAAATGTTAAAATTTACTGTAGAAGACTATGTTATTAAATCCATCCAAGCTTTGGGTTTCAATATTTGTTTGGATTATTTTGAATAATTTTATGTACAATTTTATATTTAATAGTATGTCATGAAATTTGGGTACTTTTTATTGAATTTTGGAGATTAAGAGTAGTATTTGTTTTTAAAAAGGATTTACCTTTTGGGGATTATCTGATCTAGTATTTTTTGGTTAATGTATAATTATAAGGTAAATATATGGTTCATATTTTTTGGATCATGTTATTTTATAGATATTGATTCTAGAAATTTTAATTTCACAATGACATCTTGAATACTCATCATTTGGAGAAAGATGCGTTTAAGGAAGAAATTTTTTAATTGATGAAAGTTTATATGCAATTATGTATGTTTCCATTTTTTCTTATTCAATATCTTAAATATAATTCTCAAAAATTAATAAATGTAACATAAAGCAAAAATGATGTCCGTTTACTTTTCCTACTGGGAAACCAATTACGGTTTAACCCATTGCAAATTTTTGGTTTTCTTGTTGCTAACTTCCTCCTAATCATGTATTATATCACTCTCCATCAGAACTAGACACTTAGTATCTCCTCTATATCCATGTTTTCATGGAATAAAAGTATTGGTTATCACAAGTGACCTTTGTACTTATCTTTCTTTCTTTTAAATTGATAGTTTTATTTACTCTTTTTTTGATGTGGGAAGTTCAATGATGTTTCCAAGACCAATTTTAAAATTGCAAGTATGTAATTTCGAAAAGGTAGGAAAGCTATAACATCCAAGGAAAATAATGAATATCAAAATTTCATATTTATTAATATGTTTTAATTAAATATTAATTTTATTTTAAATGGGATGCTATATTCAATGGCACACCTAACACAGAACAATGGATTTCTCCATACTCTTTTGTTTCACACAATGTTGAGTCCTACTGAAAAATAATAATATATTATTATTTTAATTGTTAGATAATGCCTAGTCATTGTAATGGTAGGAATGAACAGAAATAACTACAATATTATTATACATGTTAGTTAAATGTTTTTAAATTTATCCAATAAAAGTTAGAGGCTTAAAATGTGGAAGAATCTAATTTTAAGCATAAGTACTCTAATATTCTGTAAAAGGTTGATTTACCACCTTTTGATGGTGAACCCTCTTTATATAAAGTTTTTTTCACTTTTATATGTTCTATTTTACCAAATAAAATTCTTCTTTTCGAATCGGGACATCAAAATTTACTTTGGGTAAATTTTTGGTACTTTTTTTGATAAAGTTCATTTTTTAAAGAACTTTAAAAAATAATGCATTTTAATTCAAAAATGACTCGTAATATAATTTATTTATATTGTTATATTATCTTTTTAAATTTATTTAACATGTAATTATATTATATTTTTACCATTATATCCATTTTTGGTCATTTTTAAGTAATTTAACATTGAAATTGGACAAAAACAAGTGTCAATCTTTTGATAGTTTTTATTTCATAAAAACACGCTTTTTGTTTTAACAATGAGAATTAATTTTAAATTATTTAATAAATCTTAATTTTTTTTGAATTATGGTAAAATAAACATTATTTCTTAATTCGTAATATAAAATATACCATAGGTGTAAGTTTTAGTATTTTTCTAAAAACATCCATTTTTTAATGAATAGTGAAAACACTAAGTAGTAGTTAAAAAACATACATTTTCATTTAAATAAAATTTTAAAACATATGTGAATTGTATTTTGAAAATCCAATATACATGGCCATTATCATAATGTAAAATGTGGTTCAATAAGTTGAAAATAATTTTTAGTGAATAGTTTTTTTATTTTAGTTACCGCGGTTAAAGGTAACTAAAATAATTAAAGTTAAAATTAATATTATAATAATAAAAAATTACCTTAACACCTATCCTAACCATATTGGATGAGTAATTTCTGACGATGAAAATCTTTCGGTAAGACCTTTGGCCTTTGAAATCCATTTGGGTTTGATAATGACATGAACAACTTTTTATTTAATGTATAAATAAAAATATCATAAACATGTATTATTTTTTATAAAACTACTTTATTGTGGGGTTATATTATTGATATATTTGACTATAAATATTAATTAGAAAGAAAAAAATATTTCCTATGTCATGTTATTTTATTTATAATTTTTAGACTTCATGTAAATTAAATTATTTATGACACAATAATGATGCAGTGTTTACCTCATTAATTAATTATTTAAATAAATCAGATTATAAAAATTAAAACAATATAAATAATTTTATGACCCACCTTCATTGAAAGGAGGGAAGGGATAGTACATTTCTAAGATCTTCTTTTTTTAAGTTGAATGAGAGATAATGTCCCCCAAGTCCCGCCTCTAGTAGGCACCGAGGTGGCGACTAGCACCAAGGGTATAACTTTCTCACGATATGGGAGGAATTACCCTTTTTAGTTAACCACGATTGGGAGAAATAATGAGTCAACACCATACATCACTATGTATATAATACTTAAAAGAAAACCAACTACATGCATGTTTTAATAATAAAACCGAACAATGTATAAAACCAACAGAAAAAGAGAAGGCTTAGCAGAAAACAACAAAAACCAATTGAAACTCTAACGTCCAGACTAGTAAGGTCCTGCAAGGCCTCTGAAGTCCACCTGGAAACCAGAAAGTAAACGCAGGGTGAGAATACAATGTATACATAGTAGAAAAAACATATAGTTATCGTGCACAAGTGGGGAGATGTCCTAATGTCCCTTGAGAAGCAGAAGAACCAACATCTATCAAGGAATCTATCCATCCCATCTCACTGGCCACTCTCACCAAATAACACAAGCAGTAAGGTAATAGTAATGAACAAAACATTTGGGTACCCCGCACCACCATTCCCCCTCTAGCTAGCTACTCATCCCTAACGACAAACGCCTTGACTCTACCACGCTCTTCCTTCCCACACACACCAAGGCCTCACAACCATCCATCCCTTCCTCCACACATTGGGGCCACGTCCCGAAGAGACATGGGAGAAAAACCATAAACAGAACCCCTTCCTGAAAACACATGGGCCTCATCCCAATGATTCTTAGGAAAACAACCTTCCCGAAGAGTCCTTGGCTAGCAACATACCAAACGAAACATACCTGAAGAATCTGGGTTGTAAGGTCGCCTCCAACCATCACATCCGAGGTAAGAGGGAGCATGAAGGAGAGTAACTAGGGGAAACACCCTTCCCCATGAAATGGGTGTCCGAAACTAAGTGAAAAATGAATATGGGGTGAGACTAAACACAAAACATATAGCTACACATATATATGTCATCACACAACCCATCCAATAGCTCTTAAAATAGATATAAGTAGCTGCCCAAGAACTGCTGGCTCAGAAAACAGGCCCACAACTAACAGTTCCCAATTAGCATGTTCAAGTTATCATTCAAAATAGTTCAGTATGAGTTAATCCCTTCACTAATGGGAAACTAATAGGCACAAACATAGATGAAATAATAAAAAAACAGTAAGGAAAACCATTAGTTAATTTAAGCATTCAAACCCAGTTCTCTTGTAAATAATAACATCAATGTGGAATTAGTGGAAACCCTCAAAAAACTGGAACCAAAGAAAAACACAACAACAATCGGTTATCCCAAAATTATTTCATTACCATTCCACCCAGATCATTATTAACTTTCCAGTTTCATTCATGTTCACAACCCAACCTGTAGCCCTGCTACCAAACACCACCACATCCACAAAACAACTCGTGCCATTCCAACCACACCATTCACAGCCCCGATGTTCACCCATCCATAACAAACACATTCACCCCTTCACCCATTTTAGAACCGAACCATCCCATCATTCATATTTTATTCCTCTATATTATTTTGTTCAACTGGGGTGATCACACAAGGTTATGGGTGTTCATATTAAACAGCCGAGTTTATGTGTTTAACTGATTCATACATGATTCCCATTCACCAGACAATACGTAAAACAAGGCACAGCATATGTGCACAAACAAAGACCCCCAAAGGCCGTGATTTTCCGTAGTCCTAATACCATTAAATTCATAACAACATAATAGGGAAAGCATGGATAAAACATGTAACAACATTAACAAACTTCCTCATATCCCTTCTTTAACCAGTTATTATCTTCATTACACAATTGGTTAATTGCCTCGTGATAACTGTAGAACACCCACCCCGCATGATACACAAGGAGGAATGAAACAGGTAAGATCCCTACCTTATTGATCAAGGAGAGACGTTAAGTCCTCACGTGGAAACTGGAAATCAGGAGTTGCAAGAGCTTCCATGAAACACGATCACAGAAAACTTCGCAATAGGGGTACGACTCGTCAGAAGGAAGGGTACTCCGAGTGTAGGGTGTTAGAGAAAAAGAAACCTAGGGTGAAGAGAAACCATTAGGTTATAAAGGCTAACAAACATCATCCCCTAGATGGTTATGATATGGAAAAAAACATCAAACTGTGGAAGAAGCGGTATCGTGGGATGACCACACGACTGGGCCACACCACACGTCCAACTTAAAAGGTCCATACCCTTCGGTGCGGTTGAAACCAACGTACACCTTAATAATAATTTAATTAAAATGTAATTAAGGGGATTTAAAACATGCTTAAAGGGGTCAAAACACGGTTTAAAAACCAATTCATGCAAAAAAAGGCGCTTCTGGAAAACCCGTAGAGATCTTACCGTTAGGCTAGGTGTGCCGGTAGACCAAGCTACCTATAGGCCGGGGCCACCGATAGGTCGTGCTACCCATAGGACGAGCGACCGGTAGGCCAAGACACCAGTAGGACGATCCACCGGTAGGCCGACCCATCGTTAGGCCAAGCCACCTGTGAGCCGAGGCCACCGGTAGGCCGATCCACTGATAGGCCGAGCCACCGGTAGGCCAAGTCACTGGTAGGCCAAGCCACTCGTAGGTCGAGGCCACCGGTAGGCCGAGCTACCGGTCGGCTGAGGCCACCGATAGGACGAGCTATCGGTAGGCTGAGGCCACCGGTAGGCTAAGCTAACGGTAGGCTGAGGCCACCGGTAGGCCATGGCCACCGTTAGGCCAAGGCAACCATTAGGAGTCTTAAGCTTTACCAAGAAGCTAGGATGGCCTTCCAGACCACCCAGAACACCCCAACCATCAGATTTTTACCATGTAGTGGACCCCAAAACCCCGGGCCATTACATCAGATACTTCTCAAACTATTCTCGTTCCCAATATTATAAGAACAAACCAGAAAGGAGAAAAGTGGGGGTTCAAACAACCACCCTTTAAAGATACTTCTTAGGGGAAGACCCCTGAGTTGTTCAAAAGCTAGAATAGAACCCCCCTACATCCAGAAATACTCAACCAAGAGTTAACAACCACAAACATTCACAACAAGCACAAGCATCACACCGTCCAACACCATAGCCAGAGAGTCCCTTCCTACATGTCAAGATATTATCCGCTTTGGGCGGCACTGAAACGCCTACACGGGTTTTAATCGCATCCACATTAATGTGTTTTGATTAGCAGTCAGATTTTCCCATCATCACATATTTGGACACACAGAGCAAAGGGAACAAAGCATCTACTAGCTAAGAAAAACAATCATTTCATATATTAAAGCATAAGGTAAAAAATCTCAACAAAACTCAGAAAAACAACAACAACAACAAACAATAAGGAAGTCAAAACAGCTCTGGGTACTAAACGCATAACTGGGAATCCCGCTCCCAAGTGCTCTCCTTGAAACCACCATGCCTCCACAAGACACGATCCAAGGGGATGGTTCATCCACAAAGCACTTTCACTTTACGATCCTTGATCTTGACTGGTCGTTCTATGAAGGTCGCATCATTTTCGACATCTAACTCTCCCTAATCGATGACATGGGATTTGTCATGTAGATATCGATAAAGCATGGAGACGTGAAAGTCGTTGTGAACATTCTCCATCTTAGGTGGAAACGACAGCTGATACGCCACCTCACCAACTCATCCCAGCTCCTCGAAAGGTCCGATGAACCTGGGGGAGAGCTTACTCCCTTTCCCAAACCTTTGCTTCCCACGTCGAAGGGAAACCTTCAAGAACACATGATTCCCAATCTCAAACTCCAAGGGCCTCCTCCTATGATCGGCATAAGACTTCTCTCGGTCCTGGGATGCCTTCATCCTCTCATGCACAAGCTGAACCTTCTTATTGGTGTCCTGCACCACCTCTGGCCCAAGAACAGCTACTTCCCCAGTCTCTATCCAGCGAACGGGTGACCAACACGGCCTTCCATACAAGGACTCAAACAGTGTCCTTCCAAAAGTGGAGTGGAAGCTATTGTTATAATAAAATTACACCAAAGAAAGTGTCGTACCCATGATCCCCAAAAATCCATAACACATGCATGTATCATGTGTTTCAACGTCTGGATCATTCATTCTGTTTTCCCATCCGTCTTAGGGTGGAAAGCAGTGATAAGGAGTATCTTGGTGCCAAAGGCATGCTGTAATCCTATATAGACTTGTGAGGTAAACCACATGTCTCGATCGAAGAAAATAGATCTCATAATCCCATGCAACCAAACCACCTCATCGACATACCTCTGGGCAAAGGTGCTCACCAGGATCGACTCTATAATCACCAATAAGTGAGCTGATTTTGTTAACAGATCCACCACTACCCAGATGGCATCATAGCCTCCCTGAGCCCTGGGTAGCCCTGTGATGAAGTACATCGAGATGTCATCCCACTTCCACTCAGGAACATCTAATGGATGTAACAACCCTCCAGGAAAATGGTGTTCAGCCTTCACTTGCTAAAACACTAGGCACTTAGCCACAAACTATTGCACCGCCCTCTTTACCCCAGGCCACAAAAACTGTCTCCTCAGACCTTGGTACATCTTTGAGACCCCAGGATGTACTTCTAAATCCGAGCCATGGAACCCATGGAGAACACATTTACGCATCATCTCCGGAACAAAAATACTTCCACATAAAAGAATCTAATAATGACCATCCTCCAACCATCCCTCAAGATCATTTCCCTGATAAACTCGCTTTCACATCACTTCCACCTTTTATTCCCCCCACTGAGACTCTTCCACCTACACCACTAAGGAGGAAACTACAGTCATCTAAAATATACATCCTCTTCCCCCTTCCACCCTTGCATCCAATTTCAATGCCATTAACACCTCCATTACTCTCCAAGATTCTTTATATTCCCAAACTACTTCCTTCTATGATTTCCTGCTCATGGAATCAGCAACAACATTACCCTTTCCCCTAGTATAAGAGATATCTAATTAGTAATCTTGGAGAAACTCAACCCATATCCGCTGCCGAAAGTTCAGATCCTGCTGGGGAAATACATAACGCAAGCTCTTGTAATCTGAGAAGACCAAAAAGCACTCTCTGATGAGATAATTCCGCCAAAAATTCAATCCGAACACCATGCTTGGAAGATCCAGATCGTGGGTGGTATTGTTACGTTCATGAGGATGTAACTTACTAGACCCATAAAAGAGCACTCCTATCTACTGTATCAACACACATCCCAACCCAAGTCTAGAATAATCATAGAAACACTTCAAACAACACACCTTCCTCTCTTAATCTGAGTAATGGAGCACTAACCAGTTTCTCCTTTAGGTAGCCAAAAGCTGTCTCGCACTAGTGGCTCCACACTAACGCTTGGTACTTTTTAGTCAAAGATTTCAACGGAGCTTCAAATCAAGATAAGTTGGGCACAAACCTCTAGTAATAGCATGCCAAACCTATGAAACTATGAACATCTGCCACATTCATTGGTACTGCCCATGAAACGATTGCCTCAATCTTCGATGGTTATATTGATATTCTCTTATGAGACACTACGTGTCCAAGGGACTGTACTTCTTGGGTTATGAACTTACACTTAGAAAGTTTCCCATATATATGGTGGTGTTGATGGTCTCCCAAAACTACCCTAAGATGCCTAACATGCTCTTCATCTGATCTTGAGTAGATAAGGATGTCGTCGATGAACACCACAACGAACTAGTCCAGAGACTCTCAGAAGACAGAGTTCATGAGGTTCATGAATGTATTTGGGGAATTAGTAACACCAAACGGCATGACCAAGAACTCAATGTGGCCATATCTGCACCTGAAATCCATCTTCGAGATATCACTGTCCTTCACTCTCAACTAGGGGTATCCAGATTGCAGATCAATCTTAGAGAACCAACCTGCTCCCCTCAGCTGGTCGAAAAGATTTTCTATCCTCATGAGGGGGTAACAATTCTTGACTGTCACCTGATTCAACCTGTGGTAGTCTATGCACAATCATAGACTACCATCTGAATTATTTACGGAAAAAATCGGAGCACCCCATGGCGACAAACTGGGATGAACAAATCCCTTCTCCATCAGATCGTCAATCTGAATCTACAACTCCTGGAACTCCGAAGGTTCTATCTGATAAGGAGCCATAAAGATCGGGAGGGAACTAGGCTATAAGTCTATGCCAAACTCAATGTCACGTTTAGGGGGAAGATTCACAACCTCATTGGGAAAGAAATTAGGGAATTCTTTTACAACCTCTGGGGCATCCATCATTCATGCGTCTATCGACTCCACTGATAGCCCATTCAGCATAGAAAAGAGTGGCTCCACGTGTCGACTCCCCACCTGATAACTCCGCTCCCCAATAAAATCCACACGTTGTCCATCCTCGTTGGAAAATTTGATCCTTCTTCGATAGCAGTCAATGATGGCATGCACGGAGAATAACCAGTCGATGCCTAGAATGACATCGTATTGCTGTATCTGTAGTGAAAGAAGGTCTCCACAGGACTGATACGGTCCCAACATCTGTCTACATACCCAGAAAAGGTAAGATATGTTGGTCTGATCCCCAACTAGAATTATCAACACTAGGGGAACAACAAGTATCTCGGCATCCAGACCCAGAGAATGGGATAATTCAGGAATATCAGAGGAGTTAAAAGCTCCCAAATCAAACAAGTCTGAAACACGAGTGCTAAATAAACGGATCATACATCGAACGACCTCCTGTCCTGCTGGAGCTACCAACTCTGCGTCGTGCAACTGTCCACGCCCAGCTCCTCTACCTCGCTGCGGTCGACCACCTCCACGACCACCCCCTGGTCGAGGTCCCTGAGGAGAACCCTGACATCGGTATCCTCCCGCAAGGTCATCCCTCGGAGGGCCAGGGGCATACTGCTACTGCTGGAAAGGCCTCGTTGGCAACAGATGCTCCTGAGGTGGGTGTTGAAATTTCCCACATTCACCTTCTGGAGCTCATGTCGGACACCTTCTCTGGACGTGCTAAAAAACTCCACCATAAAAACACTTTGGTCCTAGCCCTATGGAAAAGTGGTGAGGTCCAAATGCTCGGAACTAGAACAGAAGAGGCCTAATCCCGGCTTGTCGAATCCTGGAAGGCTCTGTCGTTGGAGACCTGCTGCTGACCGCTTTCCCCTTTGATGAACTCTGTTATTTCCCTTCTCGTAGCATGTCTACCTTCGAGTGTATCCGAACTACTATCTTGGCCTTCTTTTGTACTTCTAGGTACGTCAGAAGAGTGAAGGGAGTGATAATGTACTGAAGAGAAGGACATAGTGCCTCCTCTAACCATCTTGCCTAAGACTCCTCATTCAGAAAGAGATTCGGGGAAAAGCACAAGAGATCTTTGAACTTTCTCCCCAGCACCCTCACTGAAATTCTTCCATGCTGATGGGAGAGCAACTCCAATCTCTTCTCAGCCTTCACCGTAGAGGAGAGGAACTCCTCACGAAATTCCTTCTAGAAACTAGGATAAGAAACCTCTACCTCTGTCTTCTCTCCTAGGAAAAGTGTCCACCACTAACGTGATTCTACTCTTGGATAACTGACGGACAATAGAACCCATTACTCCCTTGGAGCACGAATCAAAGAGAAGGTGATTGCTATCTCCTAGATCCCTCCCTCTGTTACTGAGTTAGAAATGATACCCTCATACTTCTCAAGGGTTTGTTGTTAGAAATAGCACAGATTCCTCTACCACAAGTTTTCCTCCTCATCTCTTTCAATTTTCAGCTAGTCAACTACCCCGATCTGCTGGGCCTCAACCTCCCGAGATGTTAATGGATAATGTCCGGGGTCCATAGATGTAATGTAAACAATGAATGATTAAGCTCGAGTAGCAAGGGAAATTATATTTATTATTATTAAATTATTCTCCTCAAGGTGCCGAAAATCAATTAAAACACATTCAATATCATGCATGTACCTTCCATAGGGTCTCTAACCTCCAATAAATGTAGTCTCACTTGGTCGTTTGATAGGCTCAGAGTCATTTCATCGGATCACAGGGGGCCCTAAAATCCCGTGTCCTAGCCGGTCCTCCCTGGTATATTTCACAAACCAATATCACCTAACATTCTTTACCCTACCATCAGATACAATCATCACGGTGCCTAACTCCAGACTCAATATTATCCCTCAAACCTCCCTCTGATACCATTCTGTCATGACCCACCTTCACCAAAAGGAGGGAAGGGACATCCTATTGTCAAGCTCTTCCCTTTTTAAGTTGAATGAGAGATAATGACCCCCGAGTCCCGCCTCCAGTATCCCCCGGGGTGGCAACTAGCACCAAGGGTATAACTTTCTCACGATATTGGAGGCATTACCCTTTTTAGTTAAGTAGGATTGGGAGAACGAATGAGTCAACATGATACACCACTATGTATATAAAACAAAAAAGAAAACCAAACTACATGCAGGTTTTAATAATAAAAATGAACAAAGTACAAGAACTCAAAAGTAAAAAACCAATTGGAAAAGAGAAGGCTGAGTAGAAAACAAAATAAACGAACAACAACTCCAACGTCTAGACTAGTAAGGTCCCGCACAGTCTCTGAGGTCCTCCTGGAAACCTTAAAGTAAACATAGGGTGACCATACAATGTATACTCAATAGAAAAAACATATAGCTCTCATGCACATGTGGGGAGACGTCCTATAGTCCCGTGAGAAGCACAAGAACCAACATCTATCAAGGATTCTATACATCCCACCTCACTGGACACTCTCACCAAATAACACAGGTAGTAACGTAATAGTAAAGAACAAAACATTTGGGTACCCTGCACCACTATTTCCCCATCTAGCTAGCTGCTCATCCATAACAGCAAATGTCCCGACGCTACCATGCTCTTCCTTCACGCACACACCTGGGCATCACAACCATCCCCATCCCTTCCTGCACACACCTGGGCCTCTCAACCACACATCCCTTCCCGCACACACCTGGTCCTCACAACCATCCATCCCTGCCCGCACACACCTGCACCTCATCCCGAAGAAACCTGGTAGAACAGACCATAACCAGAACCCCTGCCCAAAAACACCTAGGCCCCATCCCGAAGATTCATGGAAAAAATACCTCCCTGAAGAGTCCTGGGATAACAACACACCAAATGAAACCTACCAAAATAATCTTGGGTGTAAGGTCGCCTCCAGCCATCTCATGCGAGGGAAGAGTGAGATGGAAGGACAATAACTAGGGGGAAACAACCTTCCCCATGAAATAGGGTGTCTGCCAGTAAGTCCCAATGCTGGTGGGGTGCGACTAAACACAAAACATACAGTTACACATATATATATCAACACACAGCCTAACCAATGGCTCCTCAAACAGATACAAGCAGGTGCCCAAGCACTGTTGCCTCAGAAAACAGGCACACAACAAACAGTTCCCAGTTTCCCTGTTCAAGTTATCCTTTATAATAGTTCAGTATGAGTTCATCCCTTCACTAATGGGAATCTAACAGGCACAAACACAGATGAAAAAAAACAGGAAGGAAAACCATCAGTTAATTTAATAATTCACACCCAGTTCTCTTGGAAATAATAACATCAACGTGGGATTAGTGGAATCCCTCGAAAAACTAGAACAAAAAAAACCCAACAACCATTGGTTATCCCCACATTAATTCATTACCATTCCACCCAGTTCATTATTTGATTTCCACTTTCATTCATGTTCACAACCCAACCTGCGACCCTGCTGCCAAACACCACCACATCCATACAACAACTCATGCCATTCCAACCACACCATTCACATCCCTCGCTATTAACCCATCCATAACAAACACATTCACCCTTCACCCATTTTAGAACTGAACCATCCCAGTGTTCATAATTCATTCCTTTATATTATTTAGTTTAACTGGGGTGATCACACATGGTTATGGGAATTCATATTCACCAGCCGAGTTTAAGGGTTTAATCAATTCATACATGACTCCAATTCACCAGACAATGCATAAAACAATGCATATAATAGGTGCGTAAACAAAAACCCCCAACGGCCGTGATTTTATGTTTTCCTAATCCCATTAAATTCACATCAACCTCATAGGGAAAGCATGGATAAAACATGTAACAACATTAACAAACATCCTTGTCCCCGTTATTTAATTGGTTATTATCTTCATTACAGAATTGGTTAACTACCCTGTGAGAACTGTAGAACACCCAACCTGCAAGATACATAAAGAGGAGGGACACATGTAAGATCCCTACCTGATTGATCAGGGATGGATGTTATGTCCTCGCGTGGAAACTGGAAATCAGGAGTAGAAGGAGATTCCACAGAACGCGATCAAGGAAAACATCACAACAGGGTTACGACTCATCTAGAGGAAGGTTACTCTGAGCGTAAGGTGATAGAGATAGAGAAACCTAGGGAGAAGAGAAACCTTTAGGTTATAAAGGCTTGGATACAGCATCCTCGAGAATGTTAAGATATGGAGAAAAACTCAAAAACATGGAAGAAGTGGTATCTTGGGTTGACCACGCGGTTGGGCCACCCCACACGTCCAACTTAAAAGGTCCCCGACCTTTGAGGCAGTTAAAATCGATGCACACCACACCAATAATTTAATTAAAATGACATTAATGGGCTTTAAAACATGCTTAAAGGGGTAAAAATACGGATCAAAAACAAAATCGTTCAAAAAAAGGCACTTCTGGAAAACACATGGAGAGCTCACCGGTAGACCAAGCTACTGGTAGGCCATGTCCACTGGTTGGCCGAGCTACTAGTATGTCGAGACAGCGGTTGGACGAGCCACCGGTAGGCCGAGGCCACCGGTGGGCCGAGCTACCAGTAGGACGAGCCACCAGAAGGCCGAGCGACCAGTATGCCGAGGCCACTGGTAGGGCGAGCCACCAGAAGGCCGAGAAACCGGTAGGATGAGGCCACAGGTAGGCCGAGCCACTGGTAGGCCGAGCTACCAGTATGCCGCGCTACCGGTATGCCATGCTACTGGTTGGCCGAGGCCACCGGTATGCCGAGCTACCAGTAATCTGAGGCCACCAGTATGCCCAGCTACCGGTAGGTCGAGGCCACCAGTAGGCCGAGCTACCGGTTGGCCAAGGCCACTGGTAGGATGAGCTACTGGTAGGCTGAGGCCACCATTAAGAGTCTTAAGCTTCACCGAGAAGCTGGGATGCCCTTCCAGACCAACTAGAACTCCCCAACCATAGGAGTTTCACCAAGTAATGGACCCCAAAACCCCGGGCCATTACACATAACCTGTCCAATTCTAATACGATGATGTTATTTCAATCAAGAGTTGTCATATCTTCTACATTAATTAGTTTTCGACCTCTAGAAACAAAAAATCATTATATATTAAAATATTATTTTCAATCTTTCTTAAAGATCCATCCTCCCCATTACAAATAGCCCTCACCACTAACGAATTACGCACACCTCTCAAGCCACGTGGCTTGTCCAATATCTTCCTAAATAATCTTTCATGATCCCACTATTAAACATAAAATCCTTAACATAGGTATAAGGTGCTTCAAGAAATCATTTTGGTTCAAACCAAAGGTAGCCACTGGATTTAAAGGTAACTTCTTCTCTTATGTTCATTTCTTTTATTTTATTTCTCCAACCCCCTAAAATATTTTTATTCAATTATTTGGTAAGAACTACAGTATCCTAAATATATAATGGGAAGCTTTTATGTAATTATTCTAACTACACATACACACAACTCCATCTAATTATCAATGAACATACCGTTTCTGTGGATGTCGAACTACTATCTCATGAAACGATGATTGTTAAATCATCTCCTAACATCTCTTATGGTGGACATTATGATGGAAATGTATTTATATTTAATATATATTATATTTATTTTTTCTATATAATTTGTTATTTTTCATTTATGGTATACCATTATGGTGTCCATAATGGGTAAATGATATAATTTAATTGGAGAAAGTGCGGACTACCGCCCCCTCAAAGTGATATGACTTGTTCATTCAATACGTGTAATGTATAAAGGACCGAGTTAATGAAATTATATATGATTTTATAATGTAATTATAATATTCTTATTTATCATTATGTTTTCAGTCCATTATATATGAAATAGAAATTAAAGTAGCATTCATGCGTACGTATGAATTACCATCTCCATGAACGGTGCATTTTGTTTCTAATATCAAAATGTTATGAAACTTTAAAAATACATAAATCTAATGGATATATATGATTTATATGATATCTAAATCATGAATAAAATTTTAGAGAAAATATAATTTTGACAACATGAACAAATTCTAATTATAAGAAGTTCATTTTTCACCCAAGTAGCAAACATAGACAAAATGGCCATTATTAACATAAATGATTGAATAATGTTTATAAAATGGTAATAAGTTATTTAAAAAGGAATAATAAACAAGAAAAGGGATATTACAAACGTAAAAATTTTCATTAGTTTATTATTCAAGAGATTAATGAATGAACGGGTCAAGTCAGACATGAGGTAAGAGGTTTTTATCTCACTTTTTAATTCTGTGTTATTTCCATTGATTGCCATTTATTTATTGCATGTGGTGAATTGATTACTACCATTTGATATATATTATCATTATTCTCTTTTAATTCATGGAATTATAGGATTTATTTTTTGGTTATTAACTTTTGGTCATACTAATCGATTGATTACAACGTGATAAGGGGTTTTCATATCACTTTTTATTCCTGAGAGAATCATGCTATATTTTCCACTATTTATTTTTTTGTGGTGTATTTACTGCAATGATTGTATTTTTTGTGTAATATACTGTAAGGTATGAGTATATAAATTGTAATTTTATGACCCTTATTTCATCTGGTGTATGTTTTGTAAGTTTCTAAATTAGTAAGGGAACTTTTTATCCCAATTTCCATTCCTTGGGTTAATCTTCTAATTCTTAATTATGTCATGCTATGATTATGTGTGGAATAAATTCTTCTTTATTTATGTTGTAATTTAAATTCCCTTATGTGTGGATATACTTTTGATAAACATAATCACTCAATTGATAAATTCTCATGTCATTGATATGAACTTGATAAGGGTAATCTTAACAAAATTTCCATTCATTGTGTTAAACATCCAAGTCATTGGTTTTGTTATAAAAGGAACACGTGGGAATGTCCTATGATTGATTTACACATAATATCCAATCATATTTAATGTACTTATATTTTTCACACATTATTATGTAATTGATTTATCCTTAATCTAAGGATAACGTTTTTATATGGGTTTTCGTCTCTATTTACATTCTATTGAGACTTCATTGTTGTTATGGACCAGTTTTTGTGTATATAGTGTTAATACTATCCTTTGTCATATTATATCATGAATCCCTTTATATTAATGATATTATAATATTTTTATTAATGTTATTCCTCAATTATTTTCTTTTCAAGCATCTCTCATTTGGTAAAGAACTTTTTAACGAAAATAACATTTTAAATTCTTTAAACATTTATTCTTATAAATAATTTTTATTAATGTCTATGTTTTAAAATTGTTTTTAAGGATTTATTAACATGCACATGAATTTTTTAAAATTAAAATTTCGTTCAAAACTTTCAAAGTTGTTTGGAACAATTTGATTCAAAAATCTATTTAATAAATGTTTTAGATGGGTTTGAAAATGGTTCGATAAAGCCTTGATTATGTCGAAATCTTGAAATAATATATTGTGATTTCATTGTTGAAGTTTTATCTTCTTTATATGTTTGTTTTATGTGTTAAGAATATGTTGCGGTTATTGGGCATTGTTTACGTATAGGGGTGGTTCCTTGAAAAACTTAGGGCATTTGAGCCCGAGATAGCTCTCCAATGCGTTGGGTAATGTGACAGAGCTAAACGTTAATGTTTCTCTTAAGATATTTAGGGAATATACTATGATATTTATTCCAAACATAACTCCCTACAAAGTTGGGAAGCCTACAATGTATTTATGTTATGTATACATAAGTTACCTTTATGATTTATGATTTCTGTGTGTTATTCATAAATCTTATGATTGCATAAGGGATGTTATGATTGAAATGTATAGACTCATTGATTTATATTAATTGATGGGATAATGTTTTCTTTCCTTATTTTATAACCCTTACTGAGCTTTTTATGCCCATCCCAAATTTTGAAATGTTTTTCACTTGACATAAAGATGAATATGGTCAAGGATGAAATCATGGAAAATTCATGCTATCTAAAACATGGAACTAGTCAAATTTTTTTAGAGTTTTTATTTTATGAAAAATTGGAAACTGAGAAGGAGTGTCTACTTTGTAATTTATGAGTTATAATAGTTATAGACAAATTCTCTAAAGTTCTAAACCTGAAAAGATCCTCAATGTGAATTTTTCACTTAATTCATGATTTTTAATGTTTATGGTTGGTTACTTATAATATGTTAGCCAAGAAACCATTCTTATGAGACTATATTGGTGAAAATATTCAATTAATGTTGAAATTTTTTCTAGTTTTTGGATTATACATTATGATATGATTTAACATTGTGTATTTCATTATTTATAAATGGCTAATAGTTGACAGAGTGAGATCATCACTAATACGCATGATCCAAAGAGTAAGATGGATCCTATATTTCCTTATCTTAAGCCAATATTTCGAAGGGAAATAACCTCCAATGTATTCACATCATTTGAGTAAATAGTATCATGTGTTAATGAGATAATTAAATAACTATCTAATCCCTATGGTTTTGAATGGAATCTACTAAAAAAGATAATGCAAGAGATAAAGATGGATAATTGGATGAAGGGAAAGAATGATTATCCTATATGTGATTTATTTAGAAAGAATCACCCTAGGAAGTGCTTGAACATACACGGTGTTTGTAATTATTTTTATGAAAAGGATAATCAAAAAAAATAATTCAAAGGGAACAAAAAAATCTAACATTTAGTGTTTCAACTGTACTAAAATAATGAAATATGGAAATAAACGTCATATGTGTCCTGGAAAAATAGCTTAAGAAAATCAAAGGGATCGGGGAAAAGAATAATATGTTACTGCAGTTGATGAGGAATAATTAATATATTTGTGTTTCTAGATTGATTAATTATGTCATTTTAGTGTTGTATCCCGGATGTACTGGTAATATGAATTATGTAAATAAATAATGATTGTACTGTTGTAGTATTTCATTGATGATTTTAGATCTTATGAAGAAGAGTGACTATATATCAAGTTAATTTTTTTGGAAAATACATAGTTGAGGGAAAGATAATCCTTAATATGGTCATGATACCGAGAAAAGTGATTTTTATAATGTAAATTTGGTATTATAGAAATCCTTGGAACTGCTTAATGGTTTGTTAAAAAAGTGGTTCATACCATCATTACTGGTAGTTTTCAATATTTTTGAAATTATGGTTAATATATAGTATTCTATATTATACAAAAGTAATCAGGATGAACAAATGTATTAAATGTGTTTTTGAAGAAATACATTTTATAATCATGTTTTAAGAGAATAAATGATGAAGGTAGTCACATGTATATTATGTTACCCTAATTATAAATATTGGATTTTGAGTTTGGAAGGAAGTATTTTGAATAATTCTAAAGGTCAGAATGGATTAATATGGTCACTGGATACTATTGTTTAAGGATAAAGAATATCATAAGACTATTTTTCGATTATTATTAAAAGGACAACCCAGAGGTCAGGCGATAACCTATCTCGTCTGGAAAGGGTGCGAGACTTGAACCCGCACCCAAAGGGCGACAATGGTGAATAACCTACAACTGGACTACGTGATGTCCTAGTTTTTGTAAAGTATTTTTTAAAATGGTATTCCAGATGAATTATATATTTTTTGAAACCATCTAGGATTAGGATTAATAGAATTTTTTTTAGTTTTATTATCTTTTAGAGAGAAAGATGAGCTTGTGATAAATTTTTTTTAATGTATAGAAAATTACTTGTCCACTATTTTTTTTCTTCATATTCTATAAATACGTTAATTCATAAACATTAGGGAAATGATCTCAAAACAAATAACGTGTTATCCGAATACATTATGTTTTGTTGAACTGATGATATTTTAAATCATCATAGATTTATGGTTCTGAGACCCTCAATTTTTCATTTATTGTTCAATTGTTTGTGATTGATGACCTCAATCACTCCATATAAATATTTACGTTTTTTATCCAATTATGTTTCTTTAATTTGAAACAATGTTATTCTATTTGAAATCATAATTTGGAGGGGACTTTTTTATTCCCCCTTTCCTCTCATTAAGACTATATTTAAGAAATCCTATTTCTGATGTGGTATTTCCACAATGCTATTTTCAATTTTCATTATTTTATTTTCGTAGAACATTTACAAATTGTGAAGACACAATTTCTTGAATGATGAGAGAATGTAAAACACCAATATTTCATTGTATATTTTTTCTTTAATGTAATTTAATAACTTATATTTCACACATCACCGACATGGCTTGGGTTATACTCAAGATTTAGTTTATGTGAAACAACACATTAGTATTATAGTTATTTAAACAATATATTTATTTATCAATTAAATATTGTGTTATGTATAGTAAAAATATATTTTTATTAATATTTATAATGTTTTCATATGAATAAAACATATTTCTAATTTAATCTAATTTTTTTGTTAAAATAATTATATATTTTGAAAAAATATTTTCATAAAAGAACTAATTTTATGTTATTTTGTGAACAATAATAAATGTAATTTTAGACATTTCTAAAAAATTAATTTGGTAAAATAGAATTCATTTTTGAATTCAGAATATCAAAAAAAATTTAGGGTGACTTTTTGGTATTCTTCTGAATACTTATAATTTTTGATGGATAGTAATAAATACTATATAGTACATAAAAATGACATTTTCATTTAAATAATTATTTTGTAATTAAAATTTATCATAAAGATAAAATATGTACATAATACATATAATAGTCAAATATAAGTCATTTGAGTCATTTTATAATAATATCAGGCAAATAATTTTTTTTGAACTTTTTAACGCCTTTTACCCACCTTTTAGGAACATTGGAAAATGTGCATAAATTTTATTTACCGCTTCTATGAATTGAAATTCAAAAATCCAACAGAAACAGTTTTCATTAGTTAGTAAATTGTGCTTCAATAGGATGAAAATAATTGTTGGTGAATAGTAACTTTTAAATTTTATTTACCACTATTCAATGTAAATTGGGTAATTAAAGTTAAAAAGGATATTATAATTACCCCAACACATGTAATAATTTTATTGGATAATTTTATTTCAACAAAAATAAACATTATGAATAAAATATGATCCTTTTGGCCCACTTGGGTTAGATTAATAAATTTATAATATTTTATTTAAAGAATAGTTAAATATGTTAAATTCAATTTTTAATAGCTAAAACATTTTTAATATACGGTTTTAGATAAGGTAAATTATACTATAATTATTCATTAGAAATTTAAAAAAAATTCTATATCGTTGAATTTTATTTATAATTTTTAGAAATTAAATAATTGAATTTCATTATAACACAATGATGATGGAATAATTACCTTATTAATGAATGATTAAAATAATTGATATTGTAAATATTAAAATAAATGTAAATTGAAACTTTTGATGGCATACATGAATTTTCAAGGTGAATATGAAATGTTATGGTTGATTCAATATATGTTTTTGGTAGTAATAAAGTAGTTATGACTTTTACAAAAACAAAATACTAAATAGTGTAAAAATTGACATAAATGAGTTTTTAAAACAAGTAGTATTTTATTGAATTATATAATACATGTATAATTATAGGATTCTACCAAAGGACTTATATAAGTTTATATATGTCTTTAATAAACCACTTGAGGTTCTCTTGGAATTTTATAGTATTTTTATTAACCATTTAATATAAAAAAAAGACATGTTAAATGTTAAACTATTTAACTAAAAGTTAAGTCTAAAACATAAGGTTCATATGATTACCTAAACGTGTCTTAAACCTATTTTTTAGTGTATTTCGACCCATCAAATCCATATCCTAGAAATAAATCCATTTTTAGCAACTAAAAATAAAAAATAATTTTATAATAAAATATTATTTTAAACATTTCCTGAAGTTCCCCTCACCTCCCTTATAAAAGGGTACATCACCTTCTCTTAATTTCACACATCCATAGCCATTTGGCTGGGGCAAACCCCACCCACATATCATCCCAACTACCCTCAATTAATCCAATAGTCCTTAATTAGATCATAAATCCATCTAATGGTGCACTTTATTCAAATCAAAAGGAAGGATCCGAAGAACATGTAATTATTTCATCACCTCTTCCAAAGTACATTTCTTCTTCCACTTCATCTTTCATTGTTGTTTCCATACTAAAATAGTAACTCCAGTAACTTATACATAATTGGATTTTATTATAGGTATGATAAATCAATATTCATTATTATATCCATACTTTTAATGAAAAATCCACCATAAGTGCATACATAAAGCTTACCATCACCACTTCAGGGTGTAGTTTGTTATTCAACACTTCGTTGTTATGTTGTGTATAATAATTAGTATAATTTATGTAAATTAATAATATAATATTTTTATGTGTATGTATAATTAATATACCATCCAATTATATAACATTTTATCCTTAAGTAAATGATATCATTTCTTGTCCGTACATAAGACTTATCGTCTCTATGAGGATTACCTAACTCTCCTGCTAATCCACCGCAATGTTACGAGACCCTCTAATGAGGGCCCATGCGTTTGGAAAGGGAATATGATGGGAGATCAGGGTATTGATGATTTCACTTACAATCACGATACATGATAGAGTGGAAGATAAAGCTATACTGGTGGAGATCTTTCTAGCCGAGTAGGGGCAGATAGTGAGAACCACAACTGGGAAATAGGTGGTCGAGCCATCTAAAGAAGGAAACAGGTAGAAGATGCAAAGGATTAAATAGACCAGATCTTCCAGAGGATGACCTTAGGATGCAGGGTCAGAGATGTGGATCTCGTGATGGAGATGATGTCTACTGAGGACAAGAGTTTGATACTCCTATGGTAGATAAGGGCACGTGTCTCGTGACTTCTCAACTGATCACATGGGTGATCAGAAGATAGTTGAGGGACCACTAAGACAACAATAGAGGGTCTACCGAGGAGGCCCACAGGGAGGTGGCCATGGTAGGGTAGCTTGATGAGTGGAAGGAGGTGGTGGATGGTTTGAGGTATTACCACTACTACCCCTAGGTGGTTAACCATGGCCTCATGGAGCTTGATGATGGGGGCGAGGAAAGCCTCGGGTGATGAAGGCATATGACCACAACACTCAAGAGATGATTAGAGGCAAGATCTGTGTCTTCTACACCATAATTTCTATTATTATAGACACATTTTCCAGTCACTCATTCATTTACATAGACATCATTCGAGGCTCGAAGAATCATGTGGTGCAATTGGATCAATCCATATGATTAGAGAATCTTATATGTGGGGATTCGACGATTACACACTGGTTCTAGAAATGTGAGTTTACTCTAGAAGGTGAAAGATTCAGCTGTGATCTTATAGTAGAAGTGTCGAGGACTTACGATGTCATCTTGAGTATGGACTGGTTATCCATTGTCCATGCTCATATAGACTATTTTTGGCACAATGTGTTGTGTCTGTGGGGATGGGATATAGTTTTCCTTCACTGATGAGAAGGGAACCTTCGCAGCAATGAATGTACATTATCGGAGAAGGGTGCATACGATCACTCTTCAGTTAGAAGGACTCACCCTCAATGTGGGGGATGAGAGGAGTCCGACAATTCCTATAGGGGTGGATGAGTATATGGATATCTTTCTAGAAGATGTCCCCTGAATACCTCCTCTTGGAGAGGTTGACTTCTACATTGACTTGTACCTAGGGATGGAACCAATATCTACACCCACATATCAGATGGCTCCCCCAGAGCTCCATGTATTGTGAGTAATGTTCGAGGACTTTCAAAGGAAGGGGTTTGTAAGACCCCAGGTTTCTATATTGGTATACCCATTTTTATTTCCCAAGAAGGAAGACGGGAGCATTAGATTATAAGTATCCATTCGACACCTGAACCAGCTTACCATGAATAATAAGTATCCGCTACCAAAGATTGATGACCACTTAGATGAGTAGAAGGGAGTGTGGTGGTTCTCTAAGATTGAATTCAGATTAGGATATCATCAACTTTGGGTACAAGATGAGGACGTACCGAAGTAAATCATTAGATTCTGGTACGACCACAATGAGTTGTTGGTGATTCTGTTCTGCGTGACCAATGCCCCAACAGTGTTCATGGGACTCATTAACATGAGTTTCCACACATACCTTGATAGTTTCATGGTGGTATTCGGTGATAACATCTTGGTGTACATGGTGTCAGCGGAGGACCATGTAACACGCCTTTGGATATCCCTAGATACACTCTGAGATCACCAGTGTTTTGGTAATCTCTCGAGGTGCTAGTCCTGGATACAGGAGGTCCACATTCTAGGACACGTCATCTCAATGTCTAGTGGTGTAATGATTCCAAAAAAGATTGAGGAATTTCTTTCATAGGAGGAACACTGGAGGGTTACTGTGGTGCCATGTTTCTAGGGGTTTTCTAGATACTACAAGAGGTTTGTGCCCAACTTTTATATAGTAGCACCACCCATTTCTGTTTTGAAATAGAATGTACAACGCTTTGTATGGACAAGGTGTAGCTAGTAGAGTTCACTAGAGCTAAGGTGGAGACAAATGAGTGACCCCATCCTCATACTACTAGAAAAGGGAGATTAGAATGTATGTAACGCCCCCGTTCTGGAATCCACTAACAGGCGCCCTATACCTAGTTGGTCACATGGCCTCAAGCGCATTTCCCCAAACACCGGAGGGTGCCGACTAGCAGCGAGGGCCATGGGTGTGATAGTGTAGAAACGATTCCCTCATTTGAAGAGTATACAGTGGAAGTAAACAACACATACAATAGTGGAAATAGTAAATATCCAACACAATAAACAAGAGAAAACATAACAATAAACAACTGGAGCACACACACACACACATATATATGAAATGATTCATGATACATATGTCTAGGAAAACAGCCAAACAAGTCACAATGCTGAATAAAATTATAAGGCAAAGTACAAAAGAATATAGATAAGAAACTCCTCAGCATCGCAAGCCTCGATTTGGTCCCATTCTCTCCTGCTCTAATGAAATCAAGTACCTTAAGTCGAAGGGCTCTTTCCCCTGTCTATACCTGTAGAAATATAATATGTTTGGTCCCAAAAGCATGACCCAAACAGGGTGTGAGACTAAATCCCAGTAGGAATCCTCCCGAAGATCTGTGCCTAATTTTCAGTGAGTATATGGTAGGTAAATTACAGTAAACAATAAACAGTAAGTAGTGAACATGATAATACATAGCAATAAACAACCCACAGATCAACAAGAAATTGTGAAGAAAAAGTTAACCACAATAGGTAACCCTATAGGAAGTACTCACAGTTGTCCCCTCTAGTCTTATCCAAGTATTACCAATAACCCTCTAGGAAGAACACTCATCCTAATCCCTCTGGTTTGTTCATATGATATTATACGACTCTCTAAGGAAGCAGGCTCAGTCAATTCCCCTTATAGTTTAAGGTAGTCAGGGAATCTCTGAGAAATATCACATAGTATGATCCCATTATAGCCCCATGGTCTAGAGAATCTATGAGGAAACTCACTATTTCAATTCCTCTTATATCCTCAGGTCTATCACAGAATCTCGGAGGATGCTCACTCAGTCAATTCCTTCTATATCCTAGAATGGTTTAAGGAATTTCAAACAAAACACAGAATCTCTGAGGATGCTCCCTCAGTCTACCCCCATATAGTCTATAAAGCTCAAGAATCTCTAAGGAAGCTCACTCATCCTATCCTCCTGAAGTCTATACTATCCAAGACTCTCTGGGAAGCTCACATGGTTTATCCCCTATAATTTATAATGTCCAAGACACTCTGAGGAAGCTCACTTGGTCTATCCCCATATAGTCTATAGCACCAGGTTCTCACAGCCCCATGCCAGTCAATGCATAATAATTCTATAAGGCCAAAGTAAACCAACATATCTACTTGGATAACCATTATACAACATCTCAACCATTTTAATAAGTAGTGCTCCATCCTACGGTCACAAGGCATGGAAAACCAGTATAACGGCCAAAGGAAGAACAATACAAAAAGGTTGTAAATAGAACAAGGAATGGGAAAAACATCCATGAATAAAAATTATCCTCATAAATAACCAAATTACCTCTATACAAGCACACAAGAAAGGCAGGAAAACAACATGCACAAAACTGTAAACACGCAATACCCCGTTTAAGGGTATTTGTGGAAATTTCACCTAAAAACCCAAATACTATGAACAGAGAGGCACAAAACACGTACCTTGATGCTAAGATATCAATATACATGAACCATGAAGCTTGAATTTCATTATAATTTTATAGATCTACGAAAACGTTCAAAAATATCAAGCCATGATAACATGAGAAAAGGAGGAATTGGAAAACAAAGCTCTAGGAGATGGAAGAGCTTAACGTTGTAGTTACAATACAATTGACGACAGTCGACTTGGAGAAAGGACATAGGCTCGGGGCTCAGAGGAGGTTCACAGTCATACGTGATGCTCTTGGACGAAGAAGCTGGAGAAGAAGCGTGGTCTCGCGATTAGGCACAACCACTATCTGTTTAATGAAACAAAAGAAATTACACGACATGTACTTTTTTAATACATGGCGTGAACTAGGATATTCCGTAATCCTTTTTAATAGGCCTCCACAACACCCCACACGACCATGTGCGTAGCCCAGACACGACCGGCACATGACCTCGCAATACATCGAATTACACAGCGTGTACTTATAAAGTACATGGTCTCTAATTCAAAAATATCCAGAAACTCCCCTTTTCTCAAAAAATATAGAAAAATAAAAAATATACATGAAAATAATGTTTGGGTTTTCACAAACTTCCCACCTTAAAGAAATTTGTCCTTGAATTTCCCTATAGAGGCGTGGAAGGAAAAACACCAAACAGCTCCGGCCACTGCGATCGTACATCAGCCTCCCTCTCCCATGTCTTGTCCTGTACTCTCCCATGCTACCATAACAACCATAATATAGGAACAAACCATCCATAGAAAACCTTCTTACTGGGATCAACAATCCAAATAGTATTCTCCTCAAATGATGTATCCGCTTCATGCTCAACCTCCTCAGGTTGAAAGACATGAGACAGGTCTGAAAATTAACATCAGATCAGAAAAACGTGGAGGATGTCGTGCATAGCCTGGTACCCCTGAGGTAACTACAACCGACAAGAAACCGGCCCAACTCTCTCCAATACCTCAAACAGCCCGACGTAGCGTGGTGAATCTTACCCTATCTCTGAATCCTCTTGTGTCCCAACCTCGCTGCGACACACAGGAAAACCTGATCCCCGACCTCAAACAACAAAGGTCATCTCCGCTGATCAGCTTAAGACTTCTGTCGAAGATATGTTGTAGCCATATTCTTCTGAATCTACTCTATCTGCTCTGCGGTATCCTAAGAAGAATAGGTCCCATCAAAGCTTCCTCTCCTGTCTCCAGCCATCATAAAGGTGATCGGCATGTCCTACCGTACAAATCCTCGTATGGTGTCATCTGAATAGTTTCTTGGAAAACTATTATTGTAAAAAACACCACAAGAGGTATATGCTTCTTTGAAGAACCTAAAATGTCTAGAATTATTGCTTAGAGCATATCCTCAAGCACCTGAATCATACGCTCAGACTGGCCATCTGTTTGGGGATGGTAAGCTGTTCTCAAAAGTTCCTATTTACACAAAGCCTTCTAAAGCCCCTGCCAGAACCAAGAATTAAAACGTGCATCCCTGTCTGAAAAAATGGTATGTGGAACTCCATGTAGACATAGAATATCTCGGATGTAAAACCATACTAGCTCATCAACACTGAAGGTCTCCTCAATCGGATGAAGTGAGCAACCTTCATAAGCATGTCGATTACAACCCAAACAACATCATTCGATCATGGTGACCTTGGAAAACCGGTCACAATGTCCATCGCATCATAGTTCCCCTTTCACTCCAAAATGGGTAACTGATGCAATAGACTTTATGGTCACTAATGGTCCTCTTTCGCATACTTAGAAGATGAAAACCTCATGACAAAACCAGCAACATCTCTCTTCATTCATGGACAACAATACTTGCAGTGTATATCACGATACAACTTGGTGACGCCAAGATGAACTGCCCAAACTGAGGAATGAAAATTTCGCATCACCTCCTCAAGTATATCTTCTGGCACCCATACACATACCCGAAAATGCTATATCTCATCCTCGCCTACTGTCCATCCAGGAAGAGGGTCCTCTCCTGACACAATCTCTCGTAGGACTAGCCCTTCTGAGTCTTATAGCTGCCTCATCCGTAACTAATCGAGAAGAGTAGAGGAAACAACTATAGAAGATATAAAGTTCTTCTCCGGTATGTCGTGCACCTCTGAATGCATCTCATAGAATAGAGCCATAAGATGACACTCACGTCTGGCCTCTTGAACTGCCTATATCTGAGTCCTCCTACTCAACATGTCAGCCACTGTGTTTCCATTCCTATGTCTATAGGCAAGCTCAAAGTCAAAGGACTGATGATACTCAACCCACCTATGCAGTCTCAGATTCAGTTCACGCTAAGTGAAGATTTAATTGAAACCATTTTGGTAAGTGAAAACTACAAAATTCTCTACAAGAAGATAATGTCTCCAACAGTTTAACGTATGAATAACAGCTGCCAACTCCAGATCATGCATCGGGTAATTCCTCTCATGTGGCCTTAACTGCCAAGACTCGTAACCAACGACTCCATCTCCCTGCACAAGCACAACTCCCAACCCGATACCTGACACATCACAATAAACAATATATATCTTGCCCGGATCTAGAAAGACAAGTATCAGTGTTGAAGTCAACCTCCCTTTCTGCTCCTGATAGGCTAACTCACAAGAATCTGACATAAGAAATTCACACCCTTCTTAGTCAAACCTGTTAGTGGTGCTACTAGGTGTGAAAAGTCCCGTATGATGCGTCTGTATTATCCAGCCAGCTTTAAGAAACTCGGTTCCTCAAATACATTCTTCTACTACTCCTAGGAAACTATTTCCCTCACTTTCTCAGGGTCTACTGATACTCTTGACTCTGAGATAAGAAGACCCAAAAAGTGAATCTGGTCTTTCCAAAAGTGTCATTTTATAAGCTTAGCATATAACTGATGCTCTATCATTATACTCATAATGATCTCAAGATGGTTATAATGGTCGTGTCGATTGTGAGTGTACACCATGATGTCATCCATGAAAACCACCATGAAGGAATCCATGTAGGGATGGAACACTTGGTTCATCAATGCCTTCAAAACATCAGGCACCATCATGTGACTGAACAGAAAAAACATATACTTGTATAGAACATACCTGCCCCGGAAAGCTGTAAGAGGTATATCAGATGGTCTAACATGCAGCTGATGATAACTAGATCTCAAGTCAATCTTTGAGAACACTCTGGCTCCTCAAAGCTGATCAAATAGATCATCAATCCTCGGCAAGGGATATCTGTTCTTGACCATCAACTAGTTCATCTTCTGATAGTCCACACAAAGCCTAAGGGTACCATCTTCCTTCTCCGCGAATAGGACAGGCAAACCCTATGAAGAAGTATTGGGTCGGATGAAACTCTTTTCCTGCAACTCATCCAACTGTTTCTTGAGCTCCTATAACTCAACTGTAGCCATCATATAAGAATGAATTGACACTGGGGCCGCTCCTACATGAGCTCAGTCGAGAAGTATACCTGACACTCTAGAAGAAAAACCTGAAAATTCTTTTAGAAATACATCTTTGAAATGATCCACCACTGGAGGAATGTCTAACTGTGAAGTCCCCGGGTAATCCTGAAAAAGACTACAAATCTGGGCAGTAACTCCTCCTAGACCATGATGCTCGGGTCCTGCTCGACTCGCCTAGAAATCGCACTCACCTCTATGAAAAATGGATCCACCCTCTAGTGATACAAAACTCACCCTGTGGTGATAGCAATCGATAACTTCCTGGAAGGGGACTAGCCAGTCCATTCAAGAATGACATCATAGCTTGTAATCTCCAGGGCATAGAGGTCCCATAAGAAATGATACCCTAAAACCTCAATTGGGTACTCTCTCCACGAATGTACGATAACCGTTCTAGTCCCCAATAGTTTGTATAGATTAAAATTATCGGTAGAGGAAAAGATGCAGAGCCTAAGGCACTCTACAACAACAAAAAAGATAAATCTATGCATAACACCAGCATCGAAAATAGATGAAGACAAAACTGAGGATTCTAGGATCGTACCATGAACTGTGGATGGTCCGAGATCTTGCTCCTAATGGGTCCTCTCCAAATCGAATGTCTGGCCTCTACCGCGGTCCTACAACACTGGATGACCACTCTGAGCTGATCCAATTAGCTATCGATGGTAACCTAGTGAATAACCACAATGGATGTGAACTCCACATCGGCCCAAAAAGGCTAAAGAACTCCAGTTCCCAGACTGGTGAGAAACTGGAGATGCATCTCTTGAACGCTGCGTTATAGAAGAACCCATACCACCAGCTGTAGGTGAGAAGATCTGGAGAAAAAGATGAAGATGGCTGATCTTGCCTCAAGAACGACACTCCATCGGGTCTCTCTGGCACATAGGCCTAGTATGCCCACTCCTCTCACATTGGTAGAATACTACCTAGCTACCTAATGATACATTACGCCTAATCTGATCTCCTCGAGCAGACTCCCTACAGCACTTCCTGCTATTAGTAGGAGGAACACTGACTCTGGTTGTCTAACCACCCTGGCTCACTGCTCCAAAATCCATCAAATTGCACGTAGTGATCATCACCTAGTTGATAATAGATGATATCTAAGTCTACCTGAATATGTTCACATGTGAGTGGATGTCGTGCCTTAGACCATCCTCGAACATCCGCAAAAGGAACAAATCATCCCCTGTTGGAATCGACGTGAAATGCTGCAGATTGGTGAAGATAGACGAGTACCCCATAACGAAAGAGTACCCTGCTCTAAAATCATAAACTCCTAGGCTCGTTTGGTCCTCAAGGTCTCCGGGTAGATGTAATTTTAGAAGATGCACTGAAACTCATCCCAAGTCATACTCTGCTGGTGCCCTTACTATGAGATTACCTCCACACACCGCTTGGTGGAGTCTTTGAGCATATAGGTCGCGAGCATCACCCTATTCTCTGGATGTATCTCTAGATGATCGAAAATTGTCAGCTTGGCCTCTAGCCATGACTCTGTATCCTGAGGTCCATCATCCCTAGAGAAAGTAGGAGGGTGCTACTGCTGTAAAACCCATGTCAACTCTACCATTGATGGGGAAGGAGGTGGCACTCCCTGGAAGTTTTTCATCATCTTTATAAAGTCTTCCCTAAACTGTGCATCAGCACCATCAACTAGTATAACTTTTGGTGCCAAGGCTTGCACAGTAGGAGGATCTGTATGAGGTTCCTAATCGTGCATATCCCGTGTCCGATCACCATCTGGCAGCTAACGTACAATCGGAGGACGTCTTGGTGGCAAAGCTCTGAAAGGTCAAAAGCACACCATAGATTAGGATTATCAAAGAATGAGAACACAAGAGCACAAGGCATGAATAAGAGAAAGAAACATTTAGGTTTACAAAATACTACTACACGACATGTATAAAATATACACTGCGTGTTATTTGAGATCATTCATATGGGTGTGTGCTTCTACCACGACTGGTCTTGTAATGCCTCAACCAAATAGTGATTTTTCCCCAAAGATGGTGTGTACTTGAACTCTATTCCCATGCCTGAGTCTCATTACATGGCTAACCCACACGGTACACTTAATCCAAGACTAAACAATGTGTTCTTTGAGGTCATTCACATGGGCGTGTACATCTACCACAACTGGACGTGTAACGCCCCAACCACACAGTGTGTTGTCCCCACACACGGTGTGTACATGAACTCTATTCCCCTGCATGAGTCTCCTTACATGGCTAACCCACACATTCAATGAAATAGTTTTAAAACTACACGGCGTGTATCAATAAAGTACATGCCGTGTATTCTGGGTTTTTACGGGTAGTAGCCCAGAAACTGCTCTGAAGCCAATAAAAAGTAGAAAACATTAGTTAAGGTGACAAATTCCAATCCATGATGGCCAATACTCCCCGCGAATAAAATCTTGGAATCTCATACAACTTATAATAAGGAAACCGGGCAATGATCAACCAAATTCCAGTCCATGAGGGCCTATAACACATCAAGAACCAATGTTTGGAATCCATATATGCAAATTACTATACAATCTAATTCTATATCAAACAATAGTGATTCTATCGAATCATCTATCACAACAACATGCATAATCTACAAAACTTCTATCACAATAACATGCAATCGCTAATGCATCCTAGATAGCATGGAAAAAATGCATGGCATGTGATTCCTAACAAGTGACTATATGATACATGAGATGGAATAACCTCATATAATCGGGTTTTGAGAAAAATAGAACCACAATATCAACAACTGTAATAGCACATAGCATGTGAATCACTCAAGGTGAAATCAAATCAACTGTAAATGTTCAAAACCATAAAATTGCAATAAACCAGGTAGGTTGATTTTCCTTGTATACAGGTCAGCTATTCTCGGGCACACCTTATTACCAAGATCCAATTCCTTATTATCCCTGGATATAGGCTCCAAATAGTATGTCAAGAGAAAATAATTTCTCTAATACCACTTTTAACAAAGCGGTTCGGGAAACCACCCAAAGGTGCCCCATACCCAGTTGGTCACATGGCTTCAAGGGAATTTCCCCAAATGCCAGAAGCTACCAACTAGCAGTTAGGGCCTTGGATATGGAAGTGGGGAATATATGCCCTCATTGGTAGATTACACTGTAGAAGTAAACAACACATGGAATAGAGGAAGCGGTAAATATCCAAAATAGTAAATAGTGGAAAATTGAACAATAAACAACTGCAGCACACACACACATACACACAAACATATATATGAAATGATGCATGATAGATATGTCTAGGAAAGTAGACAAACATGTCAAAATGTTGAATATAATCCTAAGACAAAGTAAAAAATAAAATAGATAAGAAACTCCTCAGCATCGCAAGTCTCGGCTTGGTCCCATGCTCTCATGCTCTAATGCAATCAAGCACCTGAAGTCAAAAGGAGCTTTCCCTTGTCAATACATGCACCGATATAATGTATTTGGGCCCAAAAGCATGACCCAAACAGGGTTTGAGACTAAATTCTAGTAGGAACCCACCTTAAGATATATTCCTATCATTCAGGGAGTATATGGTAGGTAATGTATAGTAAACAGTAAATAGTAAGTAGTGAATAGGGAAATACAGAGCAATAAACAACTCACAGATCAACAAGCAACTGTGAAGAAATAACTAACCACAACAGGTAACTCTCCGAGAAGTACTCACAGCCTTCCCATCTAGTGCTATCAAAGAAGTACCAACAATCCTCTGGGCAGTACACTCAGCCTAACCCCTCTACTTTGGTCATACAGAATTATATGACTCTATGAGGAAGCAAGCTCAGTCAATTCCCTTATAGTCTCGGGTAGTTAGGGACTCCCTGAAGAAGATCACGTGAGCTAATCCCTTAATAGACCAATGGTTTAGAGACTCTCTATGGAATCTCACTCGGTCAATTCCTCCCATAGCTTGAGGTCTATCACAAACACTCTAAGGAAGCTCACTCAGTCAATTCCTCCAATAGCCTGGAATGGTTTATGGAAATTAAAAAAAATCGTAGAACCTCCGCGGAAGATCACTCTGTCTACCCCTATATAGTCTATAAATATCAAGACTCTCTGAGGAAGCTCAGTCAGTCTATCCTCCTATAATCTCTAATATCCAAGACTCTCTGGGAAGCTCACCTGGTCTATCCCCTATAGTCTATAATTTCCAAGACTCTCTGAGGAAGCTCACTCATTCTATCCCCTTATAGTCTATAGCACCAGGTTCTCGCAGCCCCATGCCAATTAGTGCATATAAATTATATAAGGCCAAAGTAACCCTATAGAGATACATGGCTAACCATTATACAATATCTCAAGAATGTGCAGAAATAATTCTCCATCCTACAGTCACAAGACATTGAAAACTAGTATAATGACCAATGGAAGAACAAGACCAAAAGGTCGTAAAAACAAAAAAGCATGGTAGAAATATCCAAGCATAACAGTTATCCTCATACATAACCAAATTTATTCTACAAAAGCATACAAGCAAGGTAAGAATCCAAAGGGGAAAAACAATAAACACGCAATACCGCGTTCAAGGGTATTGGTGGAAATTTCACATAAAACTCAAAGACGTTGAATGGAAAGGAAAAAACCACTTACTTTGATGCTATTATATAAATATACATGAACCAAGAATCTTGAAACTCTTTATAATGTCATATATCTACAAAAATGATTAAAATTATGAACCCACGATATCTTGAGAAAGGGGTGTAATTGAAAAATAAAGCTCTAGGAGAAGGAAGAGAATACCGATGCGGTTCCAATGCAATTTACGACGGTCGATTCGGAGAACGGATGGAGGCTCGGGGACTCGGAGGAGGTTCGAAGCCTTACATGACGCTCTCAGTCAAAAAAGATGGAGAAGAATCATGTTATCACAATTAGGCGAAACCGTGGTCCGTTTAATGAAAAAAAGAAATTACACAAAATGTACTTTATGAGTACACGCCATGTACTAGGCTTTTCCATAATCTGCTTTAAGCGGCCACCCCAACACCCTACAAGACCATGTGTGTGGCCCAGACACGGCTAGCACATGGCCTCACGTGACATCAAATTACACTACGTTTAATTATAATGTACACGACGTGTACTTCAAAAATTTCCAAGAACTCCCCTTTCTCAAAAAATCCAGAAAAAGGAAAAAACTACCGGAAATGATGGTTCGGGTTATTACAATGTAGTCATCTACGACACATCCAGGACAACACTAGGTTTTGTCCTGATGCAGGAGCAAGCAGTGATGCTACGACCCCTATATGTTGAGGCAGCATATGCAGAACTATGCGACCCATGACCCAGAATTAGAAGGAGTGGTCTTTTCCATAAATATGTTGTCTCACTACATGATGGGTGAAAGGTTTACAATATACTATGACCATAATAGTATTCGGTATATCTTTTCACTAAAGGACCTGAACATTAGACAAAAGTGATATCTGGAGTTCCTCAAAGACTATGACTTTTAGGTAGTCTATAATCCTGGGTAGGGGACCATGGTGGCTAACGTACTGATACAGAGGTCTGGTATGTAGCTTCTAAGTGTGCCAATGGGACATTTAGCCGTAATGTAGATATCCTTCATCGATGATGTTGAATAAACTTACCGCTAGTCTATGACTGTAACTCTCCATCTCCTTTAGTGAGTTAGGGAAGAACAACTTTTGGATGTTTACTATGAGGCACGACTTGCACATATACCCTCAAAACATGCTCATGATGGATTTTCGATAGGTGGGGAGAACATCACCCTTTTTAGAGGGAGCACCATGGTACCTGTGATGTTACTGGAGGCGATATTGAGAGAATTACATACATCTCCTTTAGCGGAACATACTAGTGTGGTGAAACTGTATTAGGACCTACGACCTCAGTACTGGTGGCCATGGACGAAAAAAGAAGTGGAAGAGATCATTTCATGATGCCACACATTTCAACAAGTGAAGGTCGAGCATAATGTTCTCGTAGGTTTGACACGGCCCCTTGAGGTACTAGAGTGGATGTAGGATGGTATCGCCATAGACTTCATGACGGGGATACCATGCCCTTCTAGGGGCCATGACCTTCTCTGTGTGATCTTTGAATGATTCACCATGTTGACTCACTTCATACCTATCCATGAGTAGGGATCACAAGAATGACTAGGGTGTCTATATGTCCTGAATATAGTTCTGATTCATGGGATGCCATCACCGATCATATGCATCCATGATGCACACTTTACATCTGGGTTGTGAAAGGGGTTACCGGAGGCATTCAAGACTTAGTTGCGCTTGCGCACAACTTTTCACCCTAGACGGATGGTTAGATGGAGTGGACCGTATTATCCATGGATGAAATTATTTGTACTTATGTTCTATAGTTTGGTCCCTTTTTGGAGGAATAAATACCCCTGGTGGTGTCAGTATACAACAATAGATATGAATGCACCATTATCATGGAAACGTTTGAGGCCTTGTACAGGCGTCCATGTGGATAACCTCTTTGATGGGAAGACCCAGGGGAGTCAACAATCATTGCTCCATAGCTGGTACAACCTACAACTGAGAATGTGTAGAACATCCATGATCAGATGAGGACTACCCAGAGAAGATAAATGTCTTATGGTGACAGGAGATGGAGACCCTTGGAGTTTGAGGAGGGAGACCATGTTTTCCTTCGGGTTTCACCACAACGAGGACTGTAGGGATTTGGATGGGGAAGCAAGTTGTCTTAGAGATTCATCAGACCTTTATAGATTCTCATTATTGATGGAAAGGGGGCGTACCACCTAGCTCTTCCCCCATAGATGCACCAGGTGCAGAATGTTTTTCACATGCCACAACTAAGGAGGTATGTTCGTGATCCATTTCACATCATCGACTGGGGCGACCTGGAAATTGATAATGGGTGATGTTTTTGGATTTTCTGTTGGAGATAGAGGACTGACAGGAGAGGGTCCTTTGTGGATGATTTATTACTCTATTACACATTTGGTGTTAGCATGAGAACCTTCAGGAGAGCACATGGAAGAAGGAGGCTCATATACATGCTCAATACACCCATTCGTTTGATTAGCGTTCTTTTTTGTTTGGGGGAAGTAAATCCCTAAGGTGGAGAGAATGAAATGTCCTAACATTTCTAGGTATTATTTTTAAATTATATTGAATTATTTCGAGACCACATTTTTTGAAGGCATGTGATTCTTGAGGCCTAGTGAGACCGAAATAGAATTATGATCTATTTTACGGTCACTTAAGTAAACGTTTGAGTGGGTTTTTTCTAACATCTGAACCGGTGCTCAGATCCAAGATCTTATTGTACCGTTGAAATCAAAATTCTTGGAAAACCTAGAATGGACATAACTTCGATCGGAAAGTGTTGAACAGAAATGTTATTTTTCGGACATTTCAGAAAATAATAAAATAACATTGAAAATGTTATTTTATTTCTTTTCTCAACTGTTGAGTGGTGGAAGCTGACGCTATGGTGATGTGACATTCTAGAGATGAGGAACATTAATGTAAGCCCCAAAATGGATAGTTAAGTTGTAGCATAAAGATGCTTTAAAAGTATCGTAACTGCTATGTTGTTTCATAAATGAAATAGCATAACGACGCAACATCGCAGCGTAACAAAAACTCTACGACATGTTCCTTTTTTATTATCTAATGCGTTTTTGATATGGGAATTAAATATTGGGAAATTTTTTGACAAACTTCAACTGAGATTCCTCACAAAAAAATAACGATGAACGATGGAAGAACGATATCAACTTCGACGTACCTCGAAGAATAATGCTGGGAAATGACCAGTGACATTGACCTCTTGAAC
Organism: Viscum album; assembly: GCA_963277665.1. Classification (NCBI taxonomy): domain Eukaryota; kingdom Viridiplantae; phylum Streptophyta; class Magnoliopsida; order Santalales; family Viscaceae; genus Viscum; species Viscum album. The sequence continues at coordinate 1,561,188,035 of OY728146.1, forward strand.
CCTCGAGGACATAATGCTATGAAAATGAACGTCAAAGGATGTAGGTGTTTTTATTTCTTTGTGATTTCTATTCATTCCTCGTTCTTCATTCAAAACACAACCAATGGGGATCAACCCCCAAATAGGTTGATCCATAGATCATGTGTTCTTATTGGAGGGTTTCTAAAATCAGAGTCATGAATGGAAGGGTAGATTCAATGGTTGAAATCAGAAAACCTCCCTTTGATTATAAACATCTAAAGTAGAGGGTGCGGGCCAACATGAACAAGACCCGAGTAACTCTTCCTTGCATGTTTTTGTGCGTTCTTCATGGACGAATTGTCAAAGTGGTGGAAAGACTAGTTGAAGTCCATCACATAAAATAGCGCATTCTGTTGAGGCCGTTGGCCATGGGGTGTGAAGAAAAGGCCACTAAAGAATGTATGGTGGTCCACCGATGTTTATGTTGGCGTACCATCGGCGGCGGTGCAGGCTGCATCATAGACGACGGGGTAGCGGTGCTGTCATCCATGCCAGAGGCTGACGAAACGGTGTGCCGAGTGGCACAGGCCATGAACACCATGTCCACGACACTAGATACATGGGGCGCAATGCCAATACCACCTGGATTGGCAACCCACAAACATGGTCCAAATTTGACGTAGAGGAGCTGCTGGTGAGACCAATCGTGTGTCCTGAATTTGAATGCAGTTTCTCCGCATTCGGAAACACACCAGCTGACCAGACCCGCCCCATAGGGCCAAACCTAGTTTGTAAGGGATCTATATTGAGTTGGATCTAGATCGATTCAGCTGGGTCGGACCGTACATAGATCAAACCGACACAGGTTTCACAAAAACACATATATCTCTCAAACAGAGCGCCTGATTAACGCAGCTTCAGTGGCGTTGAGACCCTTGCGAAGGGGTGTTCTTTCTAAGATACTCTAAGTGAGTTTTGGAGGAGTAATTCATATGGACAGTCTAGATTTAACTTGTATCCATCTGGGGACTTTTTATAAAAATCCCAATATCATATGGACCTGGTGTCCATTCGATGTGCCTTCTATTTATTTGGGACCCTTATGATGAGACCATCCTTTAGGTTACACATTGTGGGAATTCACGGAGGTATAGATATGATATATGTATTGAGGAGAAGGTCCTCTAGAATTCGATCATGCTATGTCTGAGAATCTAGTGGCTGGTTTTGATGTGAAGAATGAATAGAGAAACTTCATGGATCAATATAAGATTAACCCTTTGTGGATCAACATAAGTGAGAACTTTTTTGGATCTTTAAAAAAATTACCTTTCATGGATCAGCATGAGAGAGACCCTTTTAGGATCCTCAGTAGCGCAACCCATTGTGGATTGACCATATAGAGACCCATTGTAGATCAGTAGTAGAGAGACCCTTTTTGGGTCCGGAGTAGAGCAACCCTTTAGGCCAAATCTTTTTTTTCAAATAACCCATTTTTTTGGGATAAATGGGAACCCTTCAACAGAACAATCCATGAAAATAAAACATCAAAACATAAAAAGGTGCAAAGAAAACCCGTAATTTTCAATTAAAATTTTAAATTTTAGATTGATGAGAAACCCTTCATGGATCAGTAGCATATCCTCTTTACATAATATGATGATCCCTCTTTATGACTAATCATCAATACTTCTATAAATATGGTATACCTTGTGTGAGTTTTGTCATTCATATTGTGCTTTACATTGAGAATGTTCTTGGTGGTATTTTCCTGTGTATTTCTGAGTGAACTTCAGGAGACTTGGCATCCCTATTGAGTATTGTTATACTCAATACTTCATAGGCTTCGCCCGCACATATTGGGTCTTGTTCAGACAATGGAATTTTTTGACTGAGACTATGGGGAGCCTCGGCAAGATGGTTCTCAGAGGTGGATCGATAGATGTGGTGTGTTGTAGTGACATTCGATAGTGATATATACCTACCCTTTAGGTAGGATCCTTTGTAGATAACCACTAAAGCCTGTACATTTTTTTTGTTGTACATATGTTTCTTATGGGCCTGTATTTTTTCCCTTTCCTATTTTTTTCCTCTTTTACTCTTAGTGGTGGTAAATTGTGCTGGTTGTAATAATCTATTTCTATGTGGTTTTGTTTTTGCAGTATGCCTTGTCTATCTATGTACAAGTTTGAAGGAAATGCCTTTCCTTTTTTGGATATGACTTTTAATGCTTGTCACTAGCCCCTGGCCTATGGAAGGCGAGAATGGGGTAGTCACAACACAGTCTCTGAGGGACGGTTTGTGACAATACTCTTCTAAAAAATCATTTTGTATGTGACATAACATGTCTACACTAACATGTCCACTCTATAAGAGAACTGTAAAAAATTCAACCTTGTGAAACATTGAAAAGATTAGACCTATGATCTAGTATACATTATGAATGATAATGATTATTTTGTGGAGATTGTATTTATGAATCACTAAGTATTATTGAGGCCACTTCCCCTCATGTTTGAATAATTGGTTATGGGTAATGTGATACATAATAGCTATACACTGCCATTTTTGACAAAGAGTACTCTTGAAACCCACACCCTATAAAACATGAAACAAAATATAGATACTAAATGTTATTCAAATAGAATTAAAAATCTTTTAAGTGGAAGATGTTATAACAATCATCAACTTTATAGGAGAGTCCACCCAATAATAAATTTAAAAGTAGATATGATCAATAGAATTGAGTAGTTGATAGTTTTCGATAAGTAATTTATCAGTTAATAATTAATTTCACCTACAACATTGAATCGTCAACCTGTATGGATGGAATTTTTTTTAAATCAATCACCTCATCACCTAGAAAATTCTAGAATTTTTTTATCATGAGAAAACCCTATATCACTAACAACAAGAAGACCATAAATTTATGTATTATGGGATTTCTTATCATAAAAACCCCATATATACTAATCATTGAATCAAATTTTGACCTAATAATTATATTAGCATACTAGATAACATTTTCTAGGATAACATAATTCCCACATACAATCATCCACTAGCTGCATCTATCCAACCAGTTGATGGTGAAAACTACATGTAAGTTTCCAAAAATCACCATTTTTGTAGAGAAATTTTCTATTTCAATCACCACAACATTCAATTAAATTTGGACAGTCAATAATGTAATATTAAAGAAGATTTTAAATGGTATTAACCCAATTCTACATATGATAACACCAAAATTTAAGGAGGAATATCTTAGTTAAGACTCAAAAAAAGATAGCCTTAATTTATTTGAAGACCATAATGATATGGTATTCCAATATACTAAATTTGAAAGTATCATTTGGATTAGAACTAATAATTCTTAATGGAATACTGACCTAAAATATTAAGGGGAAGAATAACAATTTTGGTAATTAACCATTTTCTTGAAACATATAAACATATTGTGCACACTCAACTCCAATGAAAAAAATTGATAAAATGGTTGATTGATGAAATAACCATTTCAATTGGGCCAAAAAATTATGGATAAGGTTAACAGAATTGATATATCTACAAAATATCATTTATCTAAACTTATAATGTTTATTTTTATTGATGATCACATAATTATTCTCATATAAATGATTGGCTACCTGAAGTGACCCAATACTAAGTTGTTGTGGAAACAAGTCACTAAATATGATCTTTTAAAGATTGAAATAGTTCCACCATTGATTGAACAACCTCAAGAAAAACCATTTCTTCTATATAAAAGATAATATAATGTACATTTAAATGACTAGAAATGTGATATGGTCTTATAGATAATACCCACTCATTTTTATCATCAAAACATACCAAACATGAAACACAATTATTCAATGATTTAGGAAATTAAATAATTGGAATTCAAATAAAATAATGAGTATCATCTGAGAGTAAATACTTGAATTTCATAAAATATAAAATGAAATAACTTAATTTTTGGTGAAAATGTGTATATACCATGTTGAATCAATAATTTCAATGGGTTTATTTCAAAAATCCATTAACAAAATTTGTATTCCCAACATCATTTTTTTAATTGTTCATTTCGCATAAAATATAATTTCATTTACCTTTTTCCTAGTATACTATTCTATTAAAAATAGAAAAAATGTAGAAATGATCATTATAATTTTTCCCCCAAATGATAATGGTTCCATCATTTTTTTGTACAGAAACCTAATAAATGGATAAATATATAGTTAATATAATCTTTATTGATAGTTCCTATATAATATAATTTACATCGTAAGAAAAAATAATATTCTTGATAAAATTGATTCTACGAAATGTTAGAACAAATGAGTAGCATACCTAAATACTAGAAGGATAGACATGATGTATTCCATAAAAATAAAACACTATAATTATTAATTATGATAAATATTCATAAATACTGCAAATGTGGATTTATCTCTCACGTTGATTACATAAAATTTCCATATTGTATTTTGTGTGTTCATTGAGATGGAAAACAACTTGGAAGACACTCAACATCAGACATAGACAAAATCCCAGAATTCATCATCTCCACAAATAATTAAATTTGATAAAATTACAGAGAGTAGTAGTAGAACATACTCTTCCACAATTTCTGGTAAATCTATAAGTGGTTATGACAACAAAAACAAAACAGGAATATTCTTTTCATATCCTACATATACATAATGAGTTAAAATACAAATAATTTAAATATTTTTAGGAAACAATGATTTGGGTATGTAATTATTAATTATAGTATGAATCATGTATTTGAGGAGTTCCCTGTAAACTAAAAAGCTCATGATTTATTAAATTAGAAACTTGTTATTAGTTAAGATGGAAATAAAACAAATTATTGATCATATCATTGATTCCTATTAAATATTATTAAATATTTCTAAAATATCAAGGAATGTTTTTATGAAATACTAAATTAAACCGAGGTAGTATTAAAAAAATCCAAAATGGATTTATTTGTTGAATCAGCCACACCCACTACTCTTATAGAGAAATATGAAGAAAGGAAATAGATGTAATTTTTTCATAGGACTATTTTAAAATTTTAAAATTTTTAAATTTGAAAATTAATCAATCATGTAACTGGAAGATTCATGTGTTCTTGAACCTTCCCACCACATCTCATGTATCCCCTCAACTCTTGACATGAAATCTGTGATGTTATAAAACACTAAGATGATACAGATTTGGAATTACTTTTATAAAATAAAGAAGTAATAACACCCATATGTTTTTATGTTAACAATAACCCTTACTGAGTTCCTCAACGAAGTTTATAGACTGAATATATAACTACCAAAGAAAAAAAATTAATCCTCTAAAGAACAACCCATATTTCATTTTACAAATATAAATTTATTAATAAAAAAATTTCAAGATCTGTATGTTAAGACTCATAACTAATGAGAAAACCCTAAGTACATCATCTATACTATATAACCACTAACGAAATGAATATCAAGATATCAATGTGAGTAAAATTATATGATGGGTATCATAAATGATTCCCTTTTCACTGTATGTTTATTTGATTGATATAACAATGAATATTCATCATATATGTCATCTGCTATAATGAGTTTTAATAATCCATTCTCCAAAATATTTGATAATTTACTATATAATGTTCTATACAAATTCTCTTCTCAAACATGTTCACCATATATACCTCATATTATAGTGATAACCAATGGTAGGAGGTCTACAACTTTCGAATATAAATTTTATGAACTAAAGAATCCCAGTTCAATACCAAAATGAATATTTCTTCCATTTATTATTCTCTATTATATAGAAGTTTCGGAGGTCCTCATTAATGATATAACTAATTATAAGGTGTTTTAAAGTGAATTATCCACCACCGAGTCTTATCCCCTTGAATATATATGACTCAATTAATGTTATAATTTTTTTTTATTTTAAAGCATAGTAAAAGAGAAATTTTAAATTCACATATTCAACCTTTATTGACACTTGGAATATGAATGACATAAAAACCATAACTATATATAAGATAATGGATATAGAATCAGTTTTGTTAGTCAAAAACTTTCTCCCCATGGGTATATTTAAATTAAGTGCCCCGTGTCCCCTTTAAAAATCCAAATATATGATAAATGTGTGCTAATACCCTTAAAAATGATTCAATTAAAGAAACATTTTAGGGATATGGAATTTGATACTAATACTATGGTTGTAAATTAGGATTCCTAAGACATTATTTTCTTTGAATACTATTGTAGTAATTACATATTTCTATATCTTCACACAACCACATCTGTTTTAAATCCTACGTCGTTCAACATGTATAAGTCCTCTAGGATGATATTTACATATTTTATTCTTACAAGATCAATTATATTGATAATGTGTGTTTAAATATTTAATTAAATAAACCACTAATAAATATTACCATACCGGTGATAGCATCAAATGGAATTGAGGACACCCTTAAAAAAACATACGAAACTATGAAATAGCGTTTTCAGCTTTTTATCCATAATATTGATGTTATTTATCCAAAATTGGAAAATGATATTACTCTACATATGATAGAAAAGTATAATATATATAACACCCTCACTTATAATGGATTAATATTTCATTTTTAACTTATTTTACCTATGTAAAAAATAGGATTCTCTCTATATGTTTTAATCAATGCCAAGCATGTATGAATTAAGTTGTGGTGTTGGTTGAAACACATTCAAGAAAACCATGATACTTCAAGATGCATAGTAGTAGTTAAATAAATCACTAGGATTATAGAATATTGAGATCGTCATTATGGTTCTCTTAGAACCATCGGTTCATATATACCATCTAGATAACCTTTGTTCCATAAAACCATATGACATATCGGTTGAACAAAAACCTATGGATGAGGGGATAAATAAATATTCCACTCTCCGTGATCAAGATCGGTATGATATATTTGATGCTTATAATACATTGGAATAATGCAGTGCAACCATAGTATATAACCTATTATATATAAAGATTCAATTGTGTACCATATCATTTTCTCTCTCTTGTGAAAAACTATTCTATTTTTACATGGTTGATTTAGGGGTAAAATTATCAGTGTCATTATCATTTCATCGATATGATGGATTTTTTATAATGTTGTTAGAAAAATTCTAGAATATAAATCATTTAAAACATGTATTTATTGTTTGCCTATGGAGATTCATTGGGTTTTTTTGTTTAACGTAGAGACACTGATGTTCATCCTTGGAAAACTAGGTCCAATATTGGCCACTTCTATGGTGGCAGAATGCTGAAAGAGGGTCTTAAAAATTCTTCTCTTTGGGAGGTGCATGGTTTGATTCCTAGGGTATTTCTATTTCCTGAATTTCTCCTTTCCTCATATCCCCTCGTCATTCCTGGTCACCTTGTTCCAACAAATTTCTTGGGGAATAAGGAATCAACCCACCTATGGTGACAAAACATTCTATAAAACCGTCCCTACTTAGGTTTTCACCCCACATGATGCTCTAGTTTCGTAATAAAAAATATCACTTTCTTAAATGGGGATCCCCTCTATAGTGACCTCTTCATGGGTAAGGGTTTTCACTTACGTGAAGGGTTTGAAAATCCTACTCTTGGAGATTCCCAATTTAAAAGGAAAACTAATAAAATTATTGAAATACTATTCTCTATGAAACCTAGGATAGTTAAAAGGATTCCATGAAGGCCCCACCTAGATAAAAGTGAAACCAATCATCATTTATGTTGTAACCATGGAATGATCCCTCAATTATATTTTATCCTAAGATAATAATTATTGAAAATAAAATAATTTAGATTACATATATAAGGACCCGGACTTAAAAATTACATAATATTGAATTAAATGAATAATTCACACGAGGATCTTTTCACTTTTAGAGTTTTGGAGAACTAGGGAATAAAAATTACATCTCAAAATATTACAAGGTAGACATATCTACATTGTTTCCATTTTTTTCATAAAATAAAAACTCTTGAAAAAAATTCATGTCTGGTTCCATGATTTAGACAGCATGACTTTTCCTTGATCCCATCCTTGACCTTATTCATCTTTAAGTCCTATGAAAACATTTCAAAACTTGGGATGAGCATAAAAATCATAGTAAGTGTTATAAAAAAATAATGAAAAGATTGGTTCATGAATACATAAAAAACATGTACTCTTTTACTTACCTCATGAAATCATAAGATTTATGAAAGACACATAGAAATCATTAATCATAAAGGTAACTTGTGGCATCTATATCATACATACATTGTAGCTTTCACAGCGTCCTATGGATTTACATTGGAATACCCATCACAATATATTCCCTAAATCTCTTAGGAGAAACATTCACATTTACCTCTGTCATGTTACCCAATGCATTAGAGAGCTATCTCGGGCTCACCCGCCCTAGGTATATCGTGGAACCACCCGTATACGTAAATAATTCCTAAGAACAATAACATGATTATAACACATAACATAAGCATAAAGGAAAGATGAAATTTCCACATTGCAATAATAAAATATCATATCAAGATATTGAAATAATAAATCCATTGTTAAAATCATTTTCAATACCAAAATACATAAAAAGAGAATATGCTATTTATTTTCCTCATAAAAACATTCCGGCTTATTAAGGAGCCAAAGATCAAATAATACTCGTGGCGACGGAAAGGTCGTTGTCACCGCTTACGTTAAAAAAACATTCATTTTTTTTAGTAAAATGCTATTTATAAAATGATTCCATTTGAATGAAATGAAAAGTCAAAGGTGTTTATACATCTTATAAAATAAAATCGTGTATAAAATACAATATTCCTCAATCAATAGAGATTTAGACGGAGTCCCTTACCTCGCATCTGACTTGACTCTATCATCCTTTAATCTCCTGAATAATAAACTAAAGTTAATTTCTAATTGCTTAAAAAAAAATTTCATGTTTTTTATTCCTTTTATATCACTTATTACTGTGTTATAAACATTATGCAATCATTTAAGTTAATAATGTTCATTTTGTCGATATTTGGTACTCGTGTAAAAATGAACAACTTATATTTACATGTTGTCAATGTCGTCAAAGGTTCATTATATAGAAAATGATATTCATGATTTGGATATCATAAATATCATATATATCCATTATATACAAGTTTTTACAATAGTACATAACATTTAGGGGTAATAAATGAAATGAACCATTCATGGAGACGTTAAGTCGTACGGACGCATGAATGCTACTTTAATTTAAATTTCTTATTTTAATGGAATTTAAGCATAATGATACATAGTTATATTATAATTACAGTATAATATCATATATAGTAACATTAAATCTATCCTTTATACATCCCATATAAGAAATTAATGAGTCACATCACATTGAGGGGGCGTAGTCCGAACATCCTCAAATGAGATTTTCGTATTTACCCACTATGGAATCCATAAAGGCGTGCTATAAATCGGAAGTAAAGAAGCATAAGGAAATAATAAACATAATATATATCATATATAAATACATTTCCATCATAATGGCCACCCTGAGAGGCGGTAAGAGGTAATTAAACAATCATCATTTCATGAGGCGTTAGTTTTCCATCCACAGAAACATTATGTTTTTCATCCATTAGATGAAGGTGTGTGTATGTGTAGTTAAAATCCTTATCATAACAACATCCTAGTATATTTAGTATACTTTTTTTGTTACAAAATAAAGGAATAAAAAGAGTTTATGGGTTGGAGACGTAAAATAACGGAAAACAATTTAAGAGAAATTATTACCTTAAATTTGGGTAACTTCATTTGGTTTAAACCAAAAAGTCTTCTTGAAGTGACTTCTGCCTAATTTAAGGATTCTAGTGGAATGATAGGGATGTTGGGAGATTAATTGGGGAGAGTTTGTATGAGACATATGGCTTGAAAGGTGTGAGAAATTGGTTAGAAGTGGTCTGCTTTTATAATGGAGATGAGGGGTTCTTTAGGAAAGTGTGAAAGTATTATTTTATAATATAATGATATTCGGTTTATAATCGTCCGAAAATCATTATTGTCGAATATAAGATGAGTCATGGTCAAAATAAAATCATCCAATTATAATTGGACATGTTTTGTATAATATTTTAAGCATTATAATCTTATTTATTTAAATCAATTATTGATGAGGTCAACACTGCATCATTATTATGTAATAAATAATTTAATTTATTTATTTTGTCTAAAAATTATAAAAAAATACCATGATGTTGGAAATATTTTTATCTTTCCAATGAATATTTATAGTCAAAAATATTATATATATAACACCATATAAAAATTAATTACTAATAGATTTTTGTTTATGTCTATTTTGACATTACATTAAATTAATTAGTCTAAATTGCCATTATCACTCCCAAGTGGGTCAAAGGGGTCCTAGAATCGACCCAAAGATGCTCATGGCTGTAAATGACTCAAAAAATAAGGTTAGGAAAAGTGTTAAGGTAATTTTGAAATATTATAATATTCTTTTAACTTTGAATTACCTTATTTACCTTCAACAGCGATAAATAAAAGTCAAAAGTTACTATTCACCAAAAATTATTTTCATCTTAATGAACCACGTTTTACATCTTGATAACAACCATGTATGTCGGATATTTGAAATTCAATTCACAAAAGTGGTAAAATTTCATTTAAATGAAAAATTCAGTTTTTTTTAACTACCACTAATTGGTGTCACTATTCATCAAAAATTGAAGTTTTTCAAAAAAAAATACCAAAAAATTCAGCCTAAGCATTATTTGATATTCGAAATTCAAAAATTATTTCTATTTCTCAAAATTCAAATCATTGAAGTGGAATTAATTAATTTAAAAATTAATTCCTATTGTTAAAACAAAGAGTGTGTTTTTACGAAACAACAACTATCAAAAGATTAACAGTTTTTTATGTCCAATTTCAAAGTGAAATTAATTATAATGACCAACATTGGATTAAATGGTAAAAATATATTTCAATTTAACTTTAAAACAAACTGAAATGATAATCTAACCATACAAATAAATTTGATTAAAAGGCACTTTTGAATTAAAATACAGTATTTTTCACTATTCATTAAAAAATGAACTTTATCAGAAAAGTACGAAAAAATCACCCAAAGTAAAATTTGATGTCCCCATTCTAAATAAAGATTATATTTGGTCAATTATAATGTATTAATGTGACCAAAACTATATTTAATGAGGGTTCTCCATTAAAAGGCGGTAAATAGGCATTTTAATGTAAATTATGCTTAAAATTAGATTCATTCATATTTTAAACCTCTAACATTTTATTGGATAAATGTAAATACATATAACAATCATGTATAATCATATTGTAGTTAGTTTCATTCATTCCCGCCAATACAATGGCTAGGTGTCAACTACAATTTAAAATAATAATATTATATTATTAGTGTGTAATGTAAGATTCCAATGAATAGCGTTGTTGCGTACTGGGTACGCTATCGAACATAGAAACCCTTTTAAAGTAAAATTAATATTTAATTCATAAATATAAATAAGTATAAAAATAACTTATTCTTCATTTACTTGGGATGTTACATCCTTCCCCCCTTTTGGAAATTGCTTCATCGCAATTTTTATTCACTTGTCAAAATAAGTGGCGGTAATTACCCCTCATAGCATTTTCAGATTCCCACATTGCCTCTTCAACCATATTGTTTTTCCACAAAACCTTTACCTGGTGAATTACCTTATTCCGTAACACCTTCTCTCTATGGTCAAAAATATGGACTGGTTGTTCTTCATAAGACAGATTCTCTTCCAACAAAACTATCACTAGGCTCAAAACATGAGATGGATCTGGCATATACTTTACCAACATCGAAACATGAAAAACATTGTGTACCTGGGATAAACATGGAGGTAAAGCCACTCTATACGCAACTGATCCAGCTTTCTCCAGAATTTCATAAGGTCCAATTAACCTCAGACTCAACTTTCCCTTCTTACCAAAACACATCACACATTTCCATGGAGAAAAACATTGAGAAATACATGATCACCTACGCTAAAGGAAATATCATTCCTCTAGTTATCTGCAGAACTTTTCTATCTACTCTGAGCTGTTCTCATGTGCTTCTGAATCAACTGAACATTCTCTTCCATCTCTTCTACCAATTCTAGTCCCATCAGCTTCCGTTCACCTACTTCATACCAGAATTCTGGAGTTCGACAATGCTTTCCATATAATGCCTCAAATGGAGCCATCTGTATACTGAAATGAAAGCTGTTATTATAAGAAAATTCAACCAAAGAAAGATGTTGGTCCCAACGTCCTTGATAATCCATCGAGCAAGAAAGTAACATATCTTCTAAGGTCTGAATTGTTCTTTCTAACTGGCCATCTGATTGAGTATGAGAAGCTGTACTAAAATTTAATTCAATACCCAATGAATTCTGAAGGCCTTTCCAAAAGTCAGAAGTGAATCTAGGATCACAACCAGATACAATGGAGAGGGGAACTCTATGCAACCTGACTATCTCTTTAACATACAACTGAGCAAGTTGATCTAGAGAAAAAGTATCTCTAATAGGAATGAAATTTGTAGATTTAGTCAATCGGTCAACTATATCCTAGATTGCATTATTACCTCGAGATACCTTTGGTAATCCCACAACAAAGTCCATGGATATATTTTCCCATTTCCACTCTGGAACCGATAAAGGCTGAAGCATTCCTTTCTGTAACTGTTGCTCTACTTTAACCTGCTGACATGTCAAACACTTCACAGTAAAATCATCAATATGTCTTTTTATTCCCTCCAACCAGTAATACTCCCAACGATCTTTGTACATCTTAGTACTACCAGGATGAACTGAAAATGGAGAACTATGAGCTTCACATAACAAATCATTCTTCAACTGTGAATCACAAGGCACACATAAACTTTTTCCAAATATCAAAACACAGTCATTATCAACATTAAAATCAGGTAACTTACCATTCTGAACCAACACAACTTTTTCATGTATCTCACTATCTTGCATCTGTGCTTTCTTAATTATATCTTTTAGAGATGATTTCACTAACACCTGAAACAAAAAAGAAGAATTTCCTACACCAACAACTTCTATGCCAAAGTTCATCAAATAAAAAACCAAATGATCTTGTTCTAAACGTAGCATGGTTAATGAAGCATTAATTTTTCGACTCAAAGCATCAGCCACTTTATTTTATTTTCTCGGATGGTAAAGGATCGTGAAATCATAATCCTTTATTAATTCCAACCATCTCCTCTGTCTCATGTTCAATTATTTCTAAGTGAATATATACTTCAATCTTTTGTGAGCAGTATATATTTCACACATCACTCCATACAAATGATGAATCCAAATTTTAAAAGAAAAAAAAACAGCAGCTAATTCCAAATCATGTTGACGGTAATTTAACTCATGTGGTTTCAACTGACGTGAAGCATAGAAAATTACCTGATCATTTTGCATTAGGACACAACCCATTCCTTTCAACGAAGCAACATTATAGATAACAAAATCACCATTTCTGGAAGGAAGTTCCAAAACTGGAGCATTCACCAATCTTTTATTCAATTCCTGAAAACAATCATCACATTCTTTTATCAAGATGAACATAACACCTTTTCGAGTTAACTTAGTCATTGGTCTAGATAACCGTGCAAAATTTTCAACAAACCTCTTGTAATAACCAGAAAAACCAAGAAAGCTACGACTCTCGGTTATATATTTGGGTCTTGGCCATTCTTCAACAACTTTTTTTTTCGCATGATCAACATTTATGCCATTTTTTGAAACAATGTGACCAAGGAAAGAAATTTGTTGTAACCAAAACACACACTTGCTGAATTTCCCAAATAGTTTCTTTTCTTTATAGGTTTGCAAGACATCCCTTAAATGACTTTCATGTTCCACTTTTCTTTTGGAATGAACCATAATATCATTAATGAACACAACCACAAACATATCCAAGAACTCATGGAAAATTATATTCATAAGATCCATGAATACAGCAGGTGCATTGGTTAACCCAAAAGGCATAACTACAAATTCATAATGGCCATATCTAGTACGAAATGCAGTCTTTGGAATGTCTGCTTCCTTTAATTTCAGCTGATGGTACACCGACCTTAATTCAATCTTTGAAAAATACTTTTCTCCCTGGAGATAATCAAACAAATCATCGATATGAGGAAAATGATACTTATTCTTAATAGTGATGTTATTCAATGCTCTATAATCAATGTAAAGTCTCATTGAACCATCTTTCTTTTTAACAAAAAAGATAGGAGAACCCCATGGTGACGTGCTAGGTCAAATGAAACCTTTATCTAATAACTCCTTCAATTGCTTATTTAACTCTAAATGTTCAATTTGAGCCATTAAATAAGGGGGTTTTGAAATTATCTTAGCATTAGGAACTAAGTCAACAGTAAATTCAACTTCCCAATTAGGTATAATACTAGAAAACTCATCAGAAAAAACATCAAGGTACTCATTTACCATTGGCACATCCTTAATCTTAATAACTTATTTATTTTAAAGAATATGAGCAAGGTAACATTCATTTACTTCTTTTACTAGTTTTTCAACTTCCTGATAGGTTATTAAAATAAAGGGTTCATTCTTGTACAAAAACTTTAAATCATTCTGAAATGTAACCTATTTAGCTCTGCAGTCAATCTTATCATGATAAACAGACAACCAATCCACTCCCAAAATAACATAAAACTCTACTAGAGGCAAAACAATAAGGTCTATAGAATGGTTTATTCCACACACAAGGGCATGAATGTTCTTATGTTTTATTTTTGTCTTAACATTTCCTCTAGGTGTTTTTACCATATGTTCTATATTCATATCTTGAGTTGGAATTCCCAATTTACTAGAAAACTTCTCAGAAATTAAACAGTGCGTAGACCCCAAATCAAACAACACATTGGCATAATCTGAACAATCAAATAGTCTACCTCATACAACTTCATTTGATGGCCCAACATCTGCTGAAGTTGTTGCAAAGGATTTCACCACCCCTTTCTGCTTGTAGTCTTGCTGATTTCCTATAGTTGAGTTCTTTTTTGGATTCACATTTTCATAATGACCCATTTCATTGCACTTAAAACATTTTACTGACTGTAAATCATATTTTGTCTTACATTAACCTGATCTTTTTCAGTGCAATTACGGGCCTTATATCTCATTTTACCACATCGGTACCACTTACCGAAATTCAAAAGACATTCTCTAGTGTGATTTTTACCACAATTTTAACAAATTGTAAAATTATGTTTTTTACAATCATACTTTTCTGAAGAGTTATCCCCTTTCGCCTTCCACCTTGACCTCTTATTCTATTGTTTTTTAAAGAATACCTGATCATCGGAAAACTATATTTCCACCTTCTCCGTACAACAAACAAGTTTTTCATAACTTTTGAACTCATAGGAAGCTAAATCCATTTGATAACTTGGTTTTAATCATGAGTAAAAATGATTTATTTCACTATCATGATCTCGTATAAAATTTGGATCATACCTTTCCAGTCGAGTGAATATTTCTTCATAAGCAGCCACTGAGTCATCCTCCTGCCTCCATTCCAGGAATTATTTTTCCATCCTAAGACAAAACACCTTAGGAAAATATTTCTCAATAAACATACATTTGAATTCATCCCAATCTATAACATCAATCTTCTCACTATCCATGGTATTTTTCACTATCATCCGCCACTGATCATCTTCACATTCAAAACGGTAAACAACAAGACTAACCTTTTGATGTTCTAAACAACCCATGACATCAATAATATTCTCAAATACATTAATCCACCCTTCAGCTTGAACTGGGTCAGATGATCCTCTGAATGATGCGGGATGTTGCCTCATGAAATGGTCCACTACTGACATGTTCCTCTGTGGTTCATCTCACTGATCTCATACATGGATACCGCCACCATTTATAGCCTGATTCAATTGCTCCATCGATGCAACAAACTGTTCCGTTCTGTTTCTGACCATCTCAGGTTGCTGATTTGGAAGGTTGTATTTCTCCTGATGTCGTCCCAACATAGCTGCCATGTTTCCTTTACGGAAAACCATTCTGATCATAGAAATATCTTAGGCGAAGCAAAATAGTAATCTGTAAATGCTATATGATTTCAATATTAACATAAATTACTTTAGGGATATTAATTTAACAATACCCTAACTCCTAAAGTTATCTAAACCTAACTCTGATACCAGCTATAAGGACCCATGCTTGAACATTACATAATATTGAATTAAATGAATAATTCACATTGAGGATCTTTTCAGGTTTAGAGTTTTAGAGAATTAGGACATAACTATTTCATCTCAAAATATTACAAGGTATACATATCAACATAGTTTCCATTTATTTAATAAAATAAAAACTCTTGAATAAAAGTCATTTCTAGTTCCATGTTTTAGACGACATGACATTTCCTTGATCCCATACTTGGCCTTATTCATCTTTAAGTCCTGTGAAGTCATTTCAAAACATGGTATGAGCATAAAAATCTCAGTAAGTGTTATAAAACAAAGAATAAAAACATTTTTTCATAAATACATACAAAATATGAACTCTTTTTCTTACCTTATGAAATCATAAGATTTAGGAAAGACACATAGAAATCCGTAATCATAAAGGTAACTTGTGGCATCCAAATCATACTTACATTGTAGAAATTACGGCTACATAGGGAGTTATTTTTGAATACCCATTATAGTATATTCCCTAAATATCTTAGGAGAAAAATTCATGTTTACCTCCATCATGTTATCCAATGCATTGGAGAGCTATCTCGGTCTCACCCGCCCTATGTTTATCATGGAACAACCCGTATATGTAAATAATGCCCAAGAACCATAACATGATCATAACACATAACATAATAATAAAGAAATGATAACATTTCCACATTGCAATAATAAAATATCATTTCAAGATATTGAATTAATAAATCCACTGTAAAAATCATTTTCAATACCAAAATACATAAATAGAGTATATGGTATTTATTTTTCATTTTAAAAACATTCCATCTTGTTAAGGAAGCAAAAGATCAAATAATACTCGCAGGTGTGGAAAGGTCGTTGTCACCGCTTATGTTAAAAAACGTTCCTTTTTGTCGTTTAGTAAAACACTTCGTATAAAAAGATTCCCTTTGAATTAAATGAAAAGTCAAAGGTGTTTATACATCTTATAAAAGAAAATCATTTATTAAAATACAATATGCATCAATTAAAGGAGATTGAGACGAAGTCCCTTACCTCACGTCGGACTTGACTCGATCGTTCTTTAATATGATGAATAATTAATTAATGTTAATTTATACATTATTAAGAACCTTTTTTAAGTTTATTATTTCTTTTATATGACTTATTACCATTTTATAAACATTATGTAATCATTTAAGATAATAATGTTCATTTTGTCGATATTTGGTACTTGAGTAAAAATGAACAACTTATATTTACAACTTGTCCATGTGGTCAAAGGATCATTATCTCCAGAATTATATTCATGATTTGGATATCATATATATCATATATAACCAATATATACATGTTTTAATAATAGTACCTAACATTTAGAGGTATGAAATGAAATGCACCGTTCATGGAGACGTTAAGTCTTACGTATTCATGAAAGCTACTTTAATTTATATTTCGTATTTTAATGGATTTTAAACATAATTATACATAGGTATATTATAATTACAGTTTATATCACATATATTATCACTAAATCTATCCTTTATACATCCCACATAAGGCATTAATGAGTCACATCACTTTGAGGGGGCGGTAGTCCGCACTTCCTCAAATGAGATTATCGTATTTACCCACTATGGAAACCATAAAGGCATGCTATAAATGGGAAGTACAGATGCCTAAGGAAATCATAAATATAATATATATCATATATAAATACAGTTCCATCATAATGGCCACCATTAGAGGCAGTAATAGGTAATTAAACAATCATCGTTTCATGAGGCATTAGTTTTCCATCCACAGAAACATTATGTTTTTCATCAATTAGATAGAGGTGTGTGTAAGTGTATTTCAAATCCTTCTCATAAAAACATCATATTATATTGAGGTTACTAGTGTTGTTACAAAAGAAAGGAATAAAAAGAGTTTATGGGTTGGAGAAGTAAAATAAAAGAAAATAATTTAAGAGAAACTGTTACCTTTAATTTGGGTAACTTCCTTTGGTTTAAACCAAAAGGACTTCTTGAAGTGCCTTCTGCCTAAAGTAAGTGTTGAACTCACCTGTTTTGATAATCCCAATTAGCCTTCACATACATTGATACTCCAAATTAATGTTTATCTACATTCAAATTTTCTCAACATATGATATTCTGTTATCAAGATGATAACAATAGTAAAATAGTCTCTAAAATATGTTAATCCATGTTTGTCTATGTTTATATAAATTCTGAAGTAATTTTAACCCAATCAGATGTGTTTTTCATAAATCAAATAAGTGTTAAGTCACTGATCTGCATATAGCTACTGATAAAGAGATACCGGTAATCAGTCTACCAATAAACTTAGTCTACCGATAGACAGAGTCACCGATACACTAAGGTCACTGATATGAAGAGATCTACCAACGGAATACGAGTTACCGATAGAACAGAAGTCTACCAATAGAATAGAATGGTGCTACCGATGTGCACATGCTTTTGATAGATAGAGCTACTGACAGACTAGAGCTATCTATAGAAGTCTGCCGATAGAGTAAGTCTACTGATACGAGCTACCGACCGACCTACTAATACATAGACTAGAGACTGATATGATGCGACTGACATAGTATACCGATACAAGTACAGACAGTCACCGATACATTGAGCTACCGATATAGAGTAAGAGTTACCGATACCAAGGAGCTACTGATACATTCAAACTGCTATCGATGGAAGGTCAGTATTACACAAAATTCGTTGTACACATCTACCAATGGAAGGATACTAATGATTGACCAACCAGTAAAACTATATACTCTCAATACTATTAATTTATTAATATAATGGTTACATTTGATGTTTTTAATGTAGTTAATGTTATTTAATGATCTATGTTTCCATATCAGGGAACCGTACCTAGTACCCATGAAAAAGGTAATCATTCCTTTTTGTCGGAGCTGAAAGCAATAAAAGAGAAGATAAAGAGCTCACTGAAAAAAATAAGAGAAAAACACATAGGGATAGAAAGTGAAGTGGTTACATACAGAGATAACAATAAATTAAGAGGGCTCAACAATATTCAAACATGGTGCATTCACAACAAGGCTTCATCCATACTCCTAGTATCCTTGATATACTTGAAGACACTATTATAAAAGAAACCACAAGGTACATCTTGAGTGAATAACTACAAAAAACACTTCATGAAATCAAGATGCTAAGCGGTACCCGATACAAGGAAGAAAACAACACTCTGTTTTTAGAACAAATACTAGAGAATG
This sequence comes from Viscum album, assembly GCA_963277665.1. Classification (NCBI taxonomy): domain Eukaryota; kingdom Viridiplantae; phylum Streptophyta; class Magnoliopsida; order Santalales; family Viscaceae; genus Viscum; species Viscum album. Next base: position 1,561,207,553 of record OY728146.1, read on the forward strand.
ACTCAGAAGCTTTTCTGACAAATCAAATGAGTCCAGAGATGCACTGCAAATCTCTAAAGCTCTTCTAAACTATTTCTCAATTACCTTGGTGATTTTTTCATTTACATTCCGAGCAGTGTGTGTACACTGTTTATTTTATACACACGCTGTCTCCTGAGCTAAACTGAAGGATTCTTAAATCCTCACTCAAACTATATAACTCTTTGTTTCCCACTGTGGATAGTGGTAGAGGTCGAGTAAGACCTGGATAACTGTGATCATTTGTTTGTTTTCCCATTAAAAACTATGGTAGTGGTCTTTGGACCTGGATAGTATTGCACTGTTGTTTACCACCGATCTGGGGTGTTGATAAATTTATATAAATTGTTTGAGAGGACTAAGTCTCGGCTTGAGACTGGACCTCTTGGTTACATCTGATGTGCCTTTTTGTTTAAATGATAAGTATACTATATTTATATTTCATATTACGCTGCTATTACTCTGAAATACAATACTATTTTAAAGTAACTTTGATAGTTAAATTATCATGTGTTAATATTTATTGTAAACCAGTAAGTTAGTTTCAAAAGATAATTTAATCTTAAGATTATGTTAACTGAGACTTAATCAATCAATGAGAAACTGATTGAACATTTACACTCTGTATAAATTCACTACAGTTTAACTTTGTTTTTAAATAGTGGGATTTTTAGAGAAATATTATTAACAGAAATTTTAATTGGAACTCAATTCATGCCCCTCTTTAGTATCCACTCCGACCAACATTTGGTATCAGAGGTTTGTTTATTAATACAAATTTTCAAAACATTTTTTTTTCAACTGTGATTTTAGTTGCGTCTTTAAAGATCTTAAATTTCTGTTAGTTCTAAATTTTATCTCAGTAAAACTATTTTCTAAAATCTAGCTATGAATAATAGAATAGAGGCTATTGCTACTAACCGTCTACCTTTCTTCAATGGTTCTAATTATGCCCAGTGGAATCTTAAATTGAAAATTCATTTAGAATGTATGGGTTTTGATATCTAGACTACTATAGAGTCTCAATATAAAATTCCAGAAACTGAAAGAACTACTTGGGATTAATCTACAAAGACTGCTTACAATAATAATTGTAAAGCTATGAATGCCTTATATTATTCATTAAGAGGTCAAGAGTTTAATATAATTTCATCTTGACAAAACTTCTTATGAAATTTGGGATACTTTTGCTGTTTCTCAGGAAGGAACAACCAATGATAAAGAAATGAGATTCAACACTTATACCATTAAATATGATAATTTTAAAATGAAGACTGATGAACCTTTTTATGAAATGTATCTCAAGTTCAATGAGATTGTCAATACTATGAGCTCATTGGGAAAGGCTGTTCCAGCAAAGGAACAAATCTTAAGAATATTGAGATGTCTACCAGAAAGATGGAGGGGCACTTCTGTTTCCATTAGAGAATCATGTGACATCAGCACACTCCCTATTAACGAATTAATAGGAAAACTTATTATGTATGAGTAGTAACTCAATTTAAACAAGTATTATGATGATGAACCCAAGAGAAAATCTATGGCTTTCAAGTCTACTACTTCTAAGAGCAAAGAGAATGAGAAAATACATGTACCTATTGAAAGTTCAACATGTGAAGATTAAGACTCTGACAGTGATGCTTAGATGGGTCAAATAGCCAGGAGATTCAAGAAGTTTTATAGGAATAAGAAGATATTCATGAAATCTAACTACAAAGGAAAGCATGACAACAAGGGTCATTGGAAGAAGGATTGGAAGAAATCTGATAAGGAGGATGATATAGTCTGCTACGAGTTCAAGAGGAAAGGACACATCAAGGCTGACTGTCCAAAATAAAAATTTAAAAAGAAACATGATTATAAGGACAATAAGTACAAGAAAGATATGAAAGCAACTTGGAGTGATTCTGAGGAGACCACAAGTGAATATGATGTTTCTGACTCTGAAAAGAATCATGCCAACATGTGCTTCATGACTAATACCTCTGAGGTACCTGTTTCCCTTATACTGAATGATTATTATTCTGGAAATAACAGTGACTCAGAAAATGATGAAGATATTTCTAAGGATGAATTATCTGAATATTGTAATATGCTAGAAGAAACATGTAATGAACATAAGGATGAATATAAGTCACTAAAGAAACAACATGCTCTCACTGCCAATGTTAAATTTGGTCTTGATGTAGAAAAAGAAAATAATTCTCAACTGTTAATGGAAAATACAGAACTGAAAATGTCTAATGGGAAACTAAGAAAGGACTTTGAAAAGTTCACAAAGGGAAAAGACACACTTAATATAATGTTAGGAAATAATGCTTCACCAATATAAACTACTAGTTTGGGATACCAACCTAGAAAGAGACATGTCACTAAAACTCGATTTATTCCAAAGTCTGGACAAAATTCTCCTTATTTCAATTCTGGAAATTCCTATGCTTCAACTAGTTTTTCATATGGTTATAGATCAAATAAAGTTTATCATTCAAAATAAATTGATTTTCTAAATTATATGTATCCCATAAGACAAATATGGGTACCTAAATTTTTGATTTCTAACCAATCTGGACCCAAGAAGATCTGGGTACCAAAGTCATTTTCCATCTTAATCTGTTTTGTAGGAAACTTGTTTGAAGAGTTCTCCCAAGAAGGTATGGTACTTGGATAGTGGATGTTCAAGACATATTTCTGGAGATTATTCATGCATTAAAATATTAAAAAAAGTTTATGGAGGCCATGTCACCTTTGGTGATAATTCTAAGGGAAAAATCTTCAGCCTAGGCCAAATTGGTAACACTGATTTAGTTTTAATTTCTAATGTTTTATTTGTTGAAGGATGTAAGTATAACCTGTTAAGCTTTTATCAATTATGTGATAATGGTTTTAACATTATGTTTGAAAATGATTCTTGTAATGTTTTTAATTCTAAAAATATTTTAGTATTCTATGCCTTGAGAAATGAAAATGTTTATGCTGTGGATCTGAATTCATTAGCTAAACAAAATGTTACATGCTTAAATGCTTTTCATAAAGAGTATTGGCTTTGGAACAGAAGATTGGGACACTGCAACATCTTTTCACATAGAAATATGACTAGGAAAAACTTAGTTACAGACCTACCTAAACTTGAATTACAAAATTACAAGGTTTTTAATCCCTGTCAAAACGGAAAGCAGCATAACGTTTCTTTTAAATAAAATAAACAAGCTTATACATCTCAACCTCTCGAGTTGGTTCACATGGACTTGTTTGGACCTTCAAGAGATTCTATACTAAATGGGAAGCACTATGTCTATTTCCCACTAGATGACGTTTCTATATATACTTGGGTATACTTCTTAGCTCACAAAAGTGAATCATGTTCTTACTTTTTTAAATACTCCAAATCTGTAGAAAACCTTATTGGACAAAATATTTGAACTTTAAGAAGTGATCATGGCTGTGAGTTTGAAAATCAGGTGTATGAATCATATTTATCACACAATGGCGATAGTCACAACTTTTCTCCTCCTAGGACACCTCACCAGAATGGTGTAGTAGAAAGAAGGAATAAAACCCTTCAAGAAATTTCAAGAACCTTGCTTAATGAATATGACCTGCATATTTATTTTTGGGATGAAGCTGTGAATACAGCTTGTTATATTATTAATAGAGTATTGATTAGACATGTTCTCAAGAATTACCCATATGAACTATGGAATACTAGAAAACCCAATGTTAGTTACTTTTGAGTCTTTGGCTGCAATGTTTTTATTCTTAATACAAAGGATATTCATGACAAGTCTTCTTCTAAGAGTGATGAAGGAATTTTTCTTGGTTAATATTTAACTAGAAAAGACTATATAGTCTTTAATAAAAGAACCAAATGTGTGTAAGAATTTTTTCACATCACGTTTGATGAAACTGATCCACATGAGAATAAAACCTCTCTTGAAAATCTTGAAGAAGATTTGACTATTCTGAACCTTAATGATAAATTTAAAGAACCTACTGTAAAAATATCCAGTTCTGGACATTTTCCAGAATCTTCTTCAGTTGAACCCGAACCTATATATAAACCTAAAATTTCTAGTCCTACCTTTACTATATCAACTAGGATTCTAAAGATTCATCCTTTAGATGATGTTGTTGGTAATCTTGATAGAGGGACACCGACTAGAGCTTCTCTATGAAAACAGGTTGAACCTCAATCCTTTATTTCACATCTAGAACCTAAAAATATCAATGATGCAATCAATGATGAATTTTGGGTAATGGATATGCAAGAAGAGTTAAATCAATTTGAAAGAAACAAAGTCTGGGAATTAGTTGACAGAGCCAAGGACACTTTCACAATAGGCACTAAATAGGTTTTTAGAAACAATGTTGATGAATCTTGAAACATAGTTAGAAACAAAGATAGGCTAGTTGCACAAGGATATAGTCCAGAGGAAGGTATAGAATATGAAGAAACTTTTGCACCTATATCTAGATTATAATCCATTAGGATCTTACTTGCCTTTGCTGCTCATCTGAATTTCATGTTATATCAAATGGATGTTAAAAGTGATTTTCTAAATGGTTTTATAATTAATGTTTTTTTTGTTTAACAACCACCAAGATTTACAAATCCTCATTTTCCAAGTCATGTTTTAAAACTTTCTAAAGCTTTATAAGGTTTAAAACAAGCTCCAAGATCTTGGTATGATAGACTTAGTAATTTTATTATTTCAAAGAGTTTTACTAAAGGGATTTATGATCCAACTATTTTTATTAAATGAATTTCTAAAAATGTTTTAATAGTTCAAATATATGTTGATGGTATAATTTTTAGAACTTCTAAACACTCCTTATGTACCGATTTTTCAAAAATTATGCAAAATGAATTTGAAATGAGCTTAATGGGAGAACTCAAATATTTTCTTGGATTTCATGTTTTTCAAAATGAAAATGGCATTATTTTGAATCAATGTAAATATAAAAAGTACATTTTAATACATTTTGGTTTGGATAGTATTAAGGAATGCGATACTCCGATGAGTACAGTTTGTAAATTGGAAGCAGATGAAACTGGGAAACCAGTGGATCAAACCAATTATAGAGGTATTATTGGAAGCTTATTTTACCTTACTTCTAGTCGACCAGATATTATGTATAGTGTGTGTATGTGTGCAAGATTTCAGGATAATCCAAAAGAATCTCATTTACTTTCTATTAAACAAATTTTCAAGTATCTTAAACACAAAGTAAACATAGGTTTTTTACCCAAAAGGACAATCCTTTGAGTTAATGAGTTATTCAGATGATGAATTTTTTGGTTACAAGTTAGATAGAAAAAGCACATCAGGAACATGTCATTTATTGGGAAAATCCATAGTATCTTGGTGTAGTACGAAGTAGAATTCTGTAGCATTGTCCACTGCCGAAGCAGAGTATATAGCTGCTGGTAGTTGTTGTGCACAAATTCTGTGGATGAAACACACTCTTTTGGACTATGGATATGACTTTAAGCATGTATCTATCAACTGTGACAACACTAGTGTAATTAACATTTCGAAGAACCCTGTGTCTCACTCTAGGACCAAACACATTGATGTAAGGCACCATTTCTTGAGAGATCATTACCAAAAGGGTGATATTACTCTTGAGTTTATTGGTACTGAACATCAATTAGCTGACATTTTCACCAAACCTTTGAGTTCGGATAGGTTAAGTTACATTAGACTTGATTTGGGAATGATTAAACTTGATCAGTAGCTACCTCACAGATGTAAATTCTCACCGATGTAAATTCTCACTGATGTAACACCACTAATAGGAATTGTCACTAATTGACCCTACCGATTAGTGCGATGTTTTAAACTTCTGTCTGCCACTAGAATCTGAATCATTTTTACCTTATTTCATTTTACTTATTTATTTAATGATTCCTAAATGATAAAAATAAATTCATAGCTACTTCACAATCCACTGAGCCTCAAACCCTTACCATAAAATCTTAGCTCCCAAATCGTTTGAGAACCCTAAATCCCTAGAACCAACGATGGAAAAAACCAAACTTCCTATCATCAGAGATGACTCCGATGAGCCAAAAGCAATGAAGAACTAGTTTGAGCCAGAAGAAAGTGGTAATGATGGAAGAATAAGATCAGGAAGATGACCAGTAAATCCTCATTTGCAGAATAGAGTTGTTGTGATCGAAAAGGAGATCTACGTGGAATGGTTTCTTCCTATAAAATCATTAGTGCTCGAAGTACTGAAAGATCAAAAGTGGGTAGATTGTTTTTCGTACAACAATGGGCCCTACTATCCGAAGCTAATGAAACAATTTTATGACTATGTAATTTTTGAGAAATCTGAAGACGAGAACCGAGCAACTTCATTTGGGAATGGAAATGAGTTGTCCATTTCATCGACTGAGTGGGATGAATAATTAAAGGTTCCTCATGAAGGTGTATCTGGATATGTCTCGAAATCTATACCACCTACTAGTGATATTTTTTATTATGATACTGGCTTAGAGGAACTCACAGGTGATGGAAATCAAAGACATGTAGTAGCTTCTGAAATGGATGGAGAGAACAGATTGATGTTCAAATTTGTTCAACATGTCTTAATACCAAGGGGAGGAGATTTTTCTAATTTAAGATATCAGGATATCTATCTCTTTCATCTCTTGAGACATGGAGTCAAGGTGAACCTATATAGATTTCTGATGACTCAAATGGAGGATATGATTAGACCCAAGTCAAAAACTAATTACTTGTTCTTTGCCAAGTTGATCTCTGTAATGATCAAATTAAAAGGAATAGGTGAGTCTCAAGATAAAATTGTGGTTGTGAGGAACAATTTCCATGTCACCAATACAGTTTGCAAATACTTGAAAATAAATTGGAACCCATTGAGAGGATAAAGGGTCACTTTTGACAAGAAGGTGTATGGTAAGTTTAATCCTGTGGATCATCCTTCAAGACCAAAGGATGTGAGGGATCCCGGTCTGGGACCGGATGAAGAGGATCCAGAATATAGTAATGATTCAGAGGAGGAATATTCGTCTGCTAATGGAAGAGGGGACCCTAATTTACCACATAGACCATCTCTTGAAAATCTAGGTCAACATTAATCCGATAAGGAAGAAGCTGCTTTAGAGGATGTTGAAGTGGCTGCTGTAGAGAATGAAGAAGATATTCATGAAAGTGAAGCATCTCTGTCAGCTGATTTGAGCCTTAGTCCAGTGATTGGACAATATTTAGTGCCTACTGAGGATGTAGTAGGATAAGTGGAAGAAGTTGTACCTAATTCAGAGGACCCTCCTGCTATTTTAGAGAAAGAATTGATAGTTGAAGATTCTCCTGATAAAGGAATACATGATGAGAATGCTGCTTAGAATACTATTGTTTTAATTGAGGATGCAGCAGTTGTGGGGGAGCATCAAACCATATTTGGATGTGTTACATTGGCTGTTGATATTGAGGATTGGGCAGAAGACCCAGGTTTTGTGGTCTGTTCTTCAGCCTATCCTGACTCTGACAATTAAACATCTCTCAATAGACCAAAAATCGTTTATGATGTTGAAACTGAGATACTACCGGAATACATAGTCAGAATGCATGACCTGGATACATTGAAGAAAAAGATGAAGGAGAGTTTTGTGTAAGAGACAAAGAAGATGGAAGCTTCACTGGTATCCTCAATCCAATCGATTATCACAGACTCAATGGTCAGTTTAGCATCTGAAAGAGCATATGTTGCAGTTGCACCTTCTGATTTGATCACCGAAGCTGATCTTGAATCCTTAAAGGATGAGCTGAAATAATCTTTTAGTTCCTCAGTTTCTGAGATGAAGCACTATTTTGTTGAAGAGATGAGTATGTTGGAATGATATTTTTAACCCTCTCCAGGATTTAATTTTTCAACCTTTATGAAAGAAATAGTTGAAGAAGTTAAAGATTTCCTATCTAGACAGGAAGCAGATCTTGAATCTCAAAAAAACCAGTTATCTCTTTGGACTCCTACATGAGATCAAAATCCCAAGCATACAAGGACTTAACCTATGAAAAAAGTGTTGTAAGTCAGATGGTTTCAGTGTTTGAAGGTTTTAAAACCTCTACGAATGATCAAGTTAAAACCTAGGATTCCAAAGTTCAAAATCTTATTAGTGGGTTGACCATGAACTTCAAGGAAATGGTAACCTTATCAATTGGTTATTTTTCTTCTAAACCCATAGTTGATTTGAATCAGATTCGAGCTATGAGGAAGGAAGTGCTTGGTTCAGCTTCAACCAGTGGCTCTATGGACTCATCTGAACTGAGAAAAGTTGTTCTTGCTACTAGATATTCATCTAGTGAAATAATGAAGATAGTCCAAGACTATATGGAGAAGATTCTGCCTCTCAGAAAGAAGTGAAAGATAATTTGGACTCTTATTTCTCTAAGATATACACAAAGCATCAACTCAACAATCATTTCAAACTTCTGTTGAAAAACCTGAAGTTACTTCCTATCAATTAAGCCTTAAGAGAGAAAGTCTGCCAAGTATTGGAATTGACTCCAGCATTGGAAAAATTTATGGAGAACAAGGATGACTTCATATCTACTATGAAAAGAGGAGGAGGAATAATTAAGGATTTCATAAATATGTTGCTGCCTTTCCTACATCTTGATGATAGGCCAGTGATTATACCTCCAGCCTTACCTGCCTCTACCTCTACTGATTCTCCAGTACAGATGACTCATGCCCAAGAAATTTTAAGCCTCACACCTATGATCACTCAAAGGACCCCCCAGTACAGACCATACCGAGTTTATGTGGCTCAGCCTCCTATGATCATTTCCATAATTCCTAAGCCTTCACTTGAATCCACACCACCTGAATCCTCTTCCGAAAAAAAGGGAAATCACACACTGAAGATGTGGATTGATCAAGTGGCTAAGAAGTTTGATTCGAATCGCTTTTATTTTTTGTTTTGTCAATATACCTTTGTTAAAAATCTAATACAATTGTATTTCCTTTATTTCTCATTGTGCTACTTTTTATATTTGTTGTTTTCCACTTTTTGATTATCAGAAAGGGGGAAAAATATTCTACAAATATTCTATAAAGGGGGAATGTTATTTACCCAGGGGGAGAATAAATAATGGGGAGAAAGTCTCAAAGGGGGATAAATTTTTCTCTAATACCATTACATTTAATTTTATCTCTGTTACTATCAAATTTAATTCCACCTCCGATCCATTATACTCTATAACATACTGTTTCTCTGAGATAATTTCATTTAATGATATATCCTATGATACAACCTCTCATTGTTTTAAACACTATAATATCAAAAGTTGTGATTATAAAAAAGGGGGAGATTGTTGACTTCCCCTGTTTAGATAATCCCAATTAGCCTTAAAATACTTTGATAATCACAATCAATTTTTATCTATATTAAAATTCTCTCAATATAAGATATTCTATTATCAAGATGATAATAATATTAAAATAGTCTCTAAAATATGTTAATCCATGTTTGTCTATTGTTATATAAATTCTGAAGTAATTCTAACCCAATGAGATGTGTTTTTCATAAAACAGATATGTTTTAAGTCACTGATCTGTTTATAGCTACTGATATGGAGCTATCGGTACTCTGTCTACCGATAGACTTAGTCTACTGGTAGATAGAGTCACTGATACACTAAGGTCACTGATATGAACAGAGCTACCGACAGAATTCGAGCTACCGATAGAAGAGAAGTCTACCAATAGAACAGAATGGAGCTACCAATGTGCACAACCTACTGATACATAGTGCTACCAACATAGTAGAGCTGCCGATAGAAGTCTGCCGATAGAGTAAGTCTACCAATACGAGCTACTGACCGGCCTACTGATACACAGACTAGCGACTGATATGAAGCGACTATCATAGTCTACTGATACAAGTACAGACAGTCACCGATTCATTGAGCTACCGATATAGAGTAAGAGATACGGATACCAAGGTGCTACTGATACATTCAAAGAGCTACAGATGTAAGGTCACTTTTACACAAAATCCACCATACACATCTACCATAGAAGGCTACTAATGATTGACCAACCAGTCAAACTCTATACTCTCAACCCTATTTATTTATTAAGCTAACGGTTACATTTGATATTTTTAATGATGTTAATGTTTTTTAAGGATCTCTGTTTCTAGGTCAGGGAACCATACCTAGGACCCATGCAGAAGGTAATCATTCCTTTTTGCTAGATCTGAATGCTATAAAAGAGAAGATAAAGACCTCACTAAAACAAAAAGAAGATAAAAACACAAAGAGATAGAAAGTGAAGTGGTTGCATACAGAGGGCACGAAAAATTAAGAGGGATCAACAATATTCAAACGTGGTGCGTTCACAACAAGGCTTCGTCCATACTCCATGCATCCTAGATATACTTGAAGCCACTCTTCTAAAGGAAACCACAAGCTGCATCTTGAGTGAAGAACTACAAAAAACACTTCATGCACTCATGCTATTCAGCTGTACCCGGAACAAGGAACAAAAAGACACTATGTTTTTAGAACAAAAACCAGAGGAGGACTCAAGAGTTTTTCTGACAAATAAAATGATTCCAGAGCTGTACTTCCAATCACTAAGATCTTCTAAACTCTTTCTCACTTACCTAAGTGATTATTTCATTTACATTCCAAGCAGTGTGTGTACCCTGTTTATTTTATACACACACTGTATCCTGAGCTGAACTGGAGGATTCTCAAATCCTTACTAAATCTCTATAACTCTTTGTTTCCCACTGTGGATGATGGTAGAGGTCGAGTAAGACCTGGAGAGATGTGAGCTATTGTTTTTTCTCCCACAAAGAACTGTGGTACAGGTATTTGGACCTGGACAGTATTGTACTATTGTTTACCCCTGATCCAGGTTGTGGATCAATTCATATAAATTGTTTGAGAGGACTAAGTCTCAGCTTGAGACTGAACCTCTTGGTTTCATCTGCTATGCCTTTTTTTAGATCATAAGTATACTATATTTATATTTCATATTCCTCTGCTATTACTTTGAAATAAAAAACTATTTTAAAGCTACTTTGATAGTTAAATTAGCATGTATTTATATTTATTGTAAACCATTAAGTTAGTTTCAAAAGTTAATTTAGTCTTAATATTAAGTTAATTAAGACCTAATAAGTCTTTGAGAAACTGATTGAACATTTACACTCAGTATAAACTCACTACAGTTAAAATTTGTTTTTAAATAGGGGAATTTTAAGAGAAATATTTTTAACAGAAATTTTAATTGGAACTCAATTCACCCCCTCTTGAGTATCTACTCCGACCAATAGTAAGGCTTATAGGGCAAGAGAGGGATATTGGGAGCTTGATTGGGTAGATTTTGGACGAGCCAAATGGCTTGAAAGGTGTGAGGAATTGGTTAGAAGTGGTCTCCTTTTATAAGGGAGAGGAGTGGCTCTTTATGAAAGTGTGAAAGTATTATTTTATAATATAATGATATTCAGTTTCAAATGGTCCAAAAATCATTATAGTCGATGATAAGATGAGTCATGGTCGAAATAAAATCATCCAATCTGAATTGGACATGTTTTGGATAACATTTTAACCATTGTAATCATATTTATTTTAATCATTTATTAATGAGGAAAACACTACATCATTATTATGTCAAAATAAAATAAATTATTTTTGTCTAAAAATTATATAATAAATTCCATGATTTAGGAAATATTTTTAGCTTTCGAATGAATATTTAGAGTCAAAAATATTTTTTATATAACACCATATAAAAATTATTTACTAAAAGATTTTTGTTTATGTCTATTTTTCCTTTACATTAAAATAATTAGTCTAAATTGTCATTATCACTCTCATGTGGCTCAAAGGGGTCCCAAAATCGACTCAAATATGATCATGGTAGTAAAGGACTCAACCAATATGGATAGGACAAGAGTTAAGGTAATTTTGAATTATTATAATATTCTTTTAACCTTGAATTACCCTATTTCCTATAACCGTGGTAATTAAAAGTCAAAAGTTACTATTCACCCAAAAATTATTTTCATCTTAATGAACCAAAATTTACTTCTTGATAACAACCATGTATGTCGGATTTTTTAAGTACAATTCACAGAAGTGGTAAAATTTCATTTAAATGAAAAATTCAGTTTTTTTAACTACCACAAAGTGGTGTCACTATTCATAAAAAATTGTAGTTTTTTAGAAAAATACTGAAAATTCAGCCTAAGAATTATTTGATATACCAAATTCAAAAATGATGTATATTTTTCCAAATTCAAAACATAGAAGTGGAATTAATTAATTTAAAAATTAATTCCCGTAGTTAAAACAAATAGTGTGTTGTTAGGAAATAATAACTATCAAAAGATTTATACTTGTTTATGTCCAATTTCAAAGTGAAATTAACTCCAATGAACATCATTGGATAAAATGGTAAAAATATATTTCAGTTTAACTTTAAAACCAACTAAAAATATAATGTAAACATATAAATAAATTAGATTAAAATTCACTTTTGAATTAAAATATTGTATTTTTTACTATTTATAAAAAAAATGAAAATTATCAGAAAAGTACCAAAAAATTACCTAAAGTAAAATGTGATGTCCCCATTCTAAAAGATTATTATATTTGGTCAATTACAATGTATTAAAGATACCAAAACAATATTTAATGATGGATCTCCATTAAAAGGCGTTAAATCAGCTTTTTAATATAAATTATGCATAAAATTAAATTCATTCATATTTTAAGCGTCTAACTTTTTATTGGATAAATGTAAATACATTTGACAATCATTTATAATCATATTATAGTCAGTTTCATTCATTCCCTCCAATAGAACGGCTAGGATTTAACTATAATTTAAACTAATAATATTATATTATTAGTGTGCAACGTAATTTTCCAAAGAAACCCGTTGTTGCGTATCAAGTACGCTATCGAACATTGAAACTCTTTTAAATTAAAACTAATATTTAATTCATAAATATTAATAACTATTAAAATATATTATTCTTAATTTACTTGGGATGTTACAACATATTTCATAAAATATTAGAGGTTAAGGTCAAATATACAACTACAAGGAAAATGACATTTCAAATTGATATCATTCCAAATGTTTTTAATTATTTAAAACATCCTAAAGACTGATTGATTTCACAATTTGATCAAGTAAATTACATAATTAATGAAACAATTTTAATTAAAATATTTACATGATTGATTGTTATTGTTTATTTTTTAATCCAATAAATCCCTTGATAGGAGATGGGGGATAAAAAATTGAAAAAAATATTGGCGACTCATCTTACATCTGATTAACACCACACTCAGCATGGAATTTCAAAATGTATATTTTTCCATTATTTAAAATATTCACTAATAGTAGAAAATGTACTTCTATACAACCTCTCACAAGCAAAATAAAAAGTAAATAAAGAATCATAAGATCAATATTTAATAACCATGATTCCATTAACTCATAGTTGTGAGGAATTATTTACATTGGAAAAATAATATATTGACTGTAATACGTATATTTTGAACATTTAGTAGTCTCATAATACAATATACATACTTGATAATAATATTACATAGTATACTTAAAATGAACCACATTAATTTATAAAACATTAATATTCTTGTCGTTCTAACCTTTTTTGAAAGTATAATTCTTTATTGTATTTTAATGAAATAATGAAACACTATACAGTTTGATCTCAGATGCTCAATATGGGTTAGTATGCAATGGATTCAAAAATTGAATAAGTATGATATATAAATATGGAATGAATAAATAATGAATTATTTTCTATATAATAAATAACATGAGCATTAAATTTCCATGGATGATATTATAATGGAAATAAATTACACACATGGGTAATAATAATATATCTCATAATGATGGAATTTATAAATCATGAAATCATAACTGTTAAATCTTTTAATTGGTCTAAATAATTATACATAAAAATTTCAGTGTACACATAATACCACAAATTATTATCTTATGTGACCTGAAAGTGTGTTGAGGAACTATTTCAGGATACACTAGTCAATTAATCTCATCCAACTCATTTTAAAAGAAATTAACAATGTTAGGTTTCAGAATAGCAAAGGGTAGTCATCTGTTCAATAAAAAATATATGATTCCCATTAGGCTTATAAATACAATTATGAGTTATTATTGTCGCCAACCATTACTTAATAAGTCTAATGAAATAATATTATTAATATAATGGAGAAATAATATAATACAGAATGATAAATAAGGAAACTCATAAATAATAAACACAATATAATCAATTTTTTTAAAAGGTTGGGGTGAAGCCTCAATTTATTATTAAAACAAAGACCTATTTAGAGTGGGTAGAGGGAGACTCATTACATATCCTGAAGTCACATGGCCAAGTGGCCTGAATTCAATGCTTGAAATCCCATTTTATTTTGGCCCAAAGGACCCCTTGGTGAACAGTAGTTCTACAGTACCTGTTCTACTACAGTACCTGCTATAGTACCCACCACCGCTACAGTACCATGAAACAGTTCCTCCACCTCTACAGTGCCACCGCTGCTACAGTGTTGCCACTGCAACGGTGCTGCCGCTGCTTCAATACACTACTACAGTACCCCGGAAATTCTTCCCTACCCGGATTTGATCTCGGGTCTTTTGGATGCCACGTAGGAACCTGTACCACATGGGTACATGCTCGTTGGCAACACGATATAATCAATAATAATCCATATATAAATATTTCGTATATTTATCATCAAGATTTTCCTAATAAAATAAATTGTGTGTTTATCTAAGTAAATAACATTAAATCTATTTTTTTAAAAATATATCATATTATCATGTTATTGAAAACAATTACATAGTAAAGTAAAAAAAAATTATTTTTTATCGGAAGATTGTCTATCTAGAAGAACTCCCATAAATAATAAGGAGGATGTATATGGTAAAAATAGTGGAATGTAATTGAATTAAGGATTATAATTATATATCACATTTAATGATTAAATATAATGTGATTGAATTATCAACTATTTTGAATTTAAAATTTACAATACCTTAGATACAAAAGTAGTAGGGTAACGAATGAAGCATATATTTCACTATTGTAAACCATAAGAAAAATAATTTTGAGTGGGAAAATAATATAAGAAACCTTTAAATAATGGGATTGTAATGGTTAATAACATTGATAAATTATAATTCAATAGAATATAATAAATTTTCTATGATTTAGGAAAATGAATTCGTGATTTTTATGAAATGTTGTAATAATCATAAATAAGATAGATTCCATTTTTTAGGAAGGAAAAATGAAATATTATATATAAAATTATTTTTTGGAAAATTATAATTATTAGAAAATTCATCCTGAATAATTTATTTTTTTAAAAAATATTGATAAAAAAGATAAAATGGTTGATATATGATGAAAATATTTTCATGAAAATTTAGTACAATCAGAAGAAACATTTAGTGGAACACATGAAATTTTTAGAAATTGGAAAGAAATAGTATTTTTTATATTGTTAATGTTTTCAAAATTTTCTACATCTTTTGAAGAGAGATAGAATTATCATTGAGTGATAAATATAAGATAAATAGAAGAATTTTTTTTTAAAATTAAAACATGAAAAACAAATACACATATTATGAAATATTTTATATATAGAAGATAAATATCCAAAAAAAAGAGTCCAAATGTTTTAAAAAAAAATTATCATTTTAAAATTTGTAAAAAACCAGCCACGAAATTTAAATGTGATTATTTATTTAAAAACAATAAATGCATACTGAGAGATTAAAAGGATAGAATATACCCATATTTTATGAATATTTCCATATAATGTGGAGCGTAACTCAGTGAAATGATTTTGATTCCAATTAACACAATACGACCTTAGTGTCATTTAAATCAAAACAAAATTAAAGAAGGGATATGAAATTGAATTTTAAATAAAATTTATATAAATTAAATTATGAAAAATAAATAAATAAGGTACTATATTCTCTACCTAAATGATAATAAGAATAAAATGTGGAATATATTTCAACGAAAGAAAATTGAGATATGAATCCCTTTCTTCAACATACTAATGACATGTGAAAGGATTAAAAAATGAGGAATGGCTAATATCACGTAGATTATGGATAAAATTAATTTTAATAAAACTCTAAATGAAGAGTAATTTTAATAGATTTCAAGATAGAATAACCTCAAAATGTGATATAAGGAGAGTCTTGGAAACCCTTATATAGACATAGTAATGACTTATACAGATGATTCGATGAGTGGAAATATATAATATATCAATATGAGTTTATAAAATGAAAAATAATAACATGGAATTTTATGAATAGAATTATATATAGTTAATGTTATCAGTAGATTACAGTAGAATAATTCCAAAGGAAGGGGTATGATTAGGAACCATTTCTTTAATCTTTATAACCCCTGCTCCTTGGAGTGAGACCTATGAAATTGGAGGACATACATTAGATTATAGAAAGGGCTTAGTGAAGTATATAATTTGGTATAATATTTGGTAGAATATATTCCATATGAATTATATTTTGAGAGTGAAGATTACATGGTGGATAAATTGTGATTCTACAGGTAATTGAGGTTATCATATAATAATACATTGAAAAATTTATTATTTTAGATAAATAATTTTAATCATTTTGATTCCATAGACATATATTAGAGTTTAATCAAAATATATTATTTCATATGAAATTTAAATACTGAAAAAATCAAAGGGAATCTTTGACTAAATCTATAAAAAGAGAATAATCAAAAAATAATTTGAATAAATTATAACTTAGGAAATGAAATTTTTTTTTATTTAAGGTTTATTTTTTATAATTATCAAATATTTTTTTACCAATGAAATACGTTTAATTTTGAAAACAATTTATAAAAAATTAGTGAGCCCTGCATTCTAATGGTTTCATAAAACATAACATAATTTATAAAAATTCCTAAAATAACCTTAATGCAATTTCAATATAATTATTCTAAAATACCAATGAGTTTTATCAAATAAAAATTATAAATATTTGAGACAAATCTTATACAAGAAGATATAAAATACATAGAATAAAAAATTATTTATATTAGAAACTATTTCCTTTTTCTATGAGTGATTATATTTAAATTTTATATTAATATATAAATATTTATTTTCTTATAACTTTTTATTTATACATATAAAACATAATATTTTTAGTATATAATATATTTTTAAAATCCTGCATATTTATACCATCTAAAAATGTTACTAATAAACAACTATTTTATAATGAATGTACTATAACAATTATATTATAATTCTTCACTATTTTCTTTTTTAGTCAAATATATATATATTAAAAAAAACATTTTTAACAAATAAAACTATTTAGTAGATAAATATTCATAAAAATTCTTGATTTATAACATTAAAAAAAAATAAGATAAACTCATGTAATATGTATATATATACGATAATTGTTTTTAAAAAATATACATGGAAAATTGTAAGATGCTATTTACAACCAACCAAAAAAATTATCTCCTATGGTTTTCTAAATTATTTGTTAATAAGAAATTTGTATGACTTAATTTCATCAAATATAGAAATAGATATTTTACTCAATTCCTTTACTAATATTAGTTAAAAATTGAAATTATTTTGAAAATATGTATTTGAAAAAATATAATTTTTTCCCGAATAAAAATAATTAAAAATATAGATGAGTTTTATATTTTGATCATATGTGTTCATATTTTTATACTTAGACTATTTATCTATAGATTAATGGATTCCATTTTGATTTAAAATATAATGCATTCATCATGTTATCCCCCTTAAATTAAAAATATATATTAATTATACCAAACCTCATCTTTATTAAAATCATTATAATAATGAAAATTATTGACACCATTATAGATCTATAAAATCTATGCCATTTTCCAGAAAAATTTAAAAACCAAATATGATAATAAATAAAACAATCTGTTATAATATGGTCCTCATGTATCCATATGTATTTCCCAAAAATGAATATCGTCATTTATACACATTTTAGAGGATTTCATAAAATTTATTATTTATTGGTTAAAATGTATTATCTAATTATGTTATTATAAATATATTTTTTATTTTTCAAGAATTAACTATTAAAAAAATAATATTACATCATTTTTTAATTTTAATGTTTGTTAAAATATAAAATTTATATAGATGATCTAAAAAATAATATTTTTAACACAGGTTTTTTGGAACTGACATAAAAAATTTATATGCCAATTTTTATATTTAATTGAAGTTGAATATCTAAATAAAATCATTTTTTATACTTTGTGTATCAATTCTAGAAAAATATTATTTTGATAGTAAAAAAATATGTCATTAAATGTATATTTCTATACAAACCAACATTGAAAGTATAATATTTCACATTTAATGTATGTTTTAGAAAAAACATTATAATCATTAAAAGTTATTAAAATAGAATAAATTGATTCCCTAAAAACACATTTGATTATTTTGAGTATAATAATCCATATAAAACAATATAAATGATGAAAAATACTCACTTTTAAAAAGTTAACAAAAAAACAGGCATGCATCTTACTTACAACTAAATCAAACCTAATAATAGTTTTCAAATATATTTTATAAGTGGATAATGTATTCATCTATATATAATACAACATTAAAAAACTATTAAATTAATTAATGTTATATAATTTTAAAATATTAAATTTTTATTTAAAATACACTAATTTTAATGGAATTGATCTTATTGAAATATATCTTCATCATAGTTGTGATAATATCAAATATTAATCATAACACATAATTACCAATTTCCATAATTCCTCTTTAATAATGGAATTGAAGTCATGAAATAACTCTTTAAATGTATTAACCATATATGTATATATGTTAAAAACACTAGTATTATTTAATGTAAAAATTAATTACATATACATTCACATAATATTTTTCTGGTTCCTTTATCGATAAGTGAACAATGATAAACTATTTACATGTCCTGTAATTTCATATATCAAATAAAAAACATATAATAAGAAAATTAATAATTTAACAATGCAAAAAATAGAATAAAACATACCTTTTTAACGATTTACTCATAGATTTATGAACTCCAAAAAATAAATAAAAATGAAAATGTATCTAGCCTTAATGTGTGAAGATTATTCTTATCATCCAATGAACACGGTGAAATAAAATTTCCAACAATTAGGACATTAAAATATTTTGTATTTAATAGTTGTATTTTTTTCCTTACATGTAAATGAAATGAAGAAACTATCACACAATATATTTTCTGATCTATCACATATATAATTGACATTAGCTTCAGTACTCATATATTGAAATTTATTTGAAATGTATTCTATATCCATAACATCATAAATGGAAACATTGTCAATTAGAAAGAAAAATATCATCAAATTATTAACTAGATAAGTGATAAACTAATATTCTTCGTATATAATTAAAAAATGAAGAAGTTAAATTTAAATATATTAATATAAAAAACAACAACACATGTATGGTTAGTCAATATAAAAATCATTTATAAATTTATTTTTAATAATAATATTTAATATTTATCCCTTATGAATTTTAAGAAGATGAAAATTCATAATAGGGGTCTATGAAAGAATTATTTTTGGATAATCTATTTATCCCACTAGGAACCACAATATACTCAAATTTAATATTCCATTAAACTTTTGTTACTTTTATTGTATTTTTTTATTTTAGATAATCTTATATGAGTTAAATATAAGAAAAAAATTAGAATAAATTTGAAATTAAGTGTATATAAATATTAAATAAAACATACCTCATATGTCAGGTGATAAAGATTTATATCTTGAAAAAGTAAAAAAAAGGTACACATAATATCTCCAACAATATAAATATCCTTTATATGAAACAAATCTATTACATTTGGCTCAATATTATCATGTACTGTTACACTAAACTGACTTAACATCAAACTCTAAAGATGTATATAAAAAAAATATTCTTCTTGTATGCTATAAAATGTTCATGGTGGCCTCTAGAATACAACTCATAGTACGTGGTCGGGTCCATGATTGGGGGTGGGGGATCTAGGTTTCCAAGATTTGATGTTTTTTATAGTATTTTTTTATATAAACATAGAATTTATATCTAATTTCACTTGATAAACCATTTTCTATTACAGGTTTAGAAACTATTACATAAAGGAATCCATTTATATGTCCCTTTATTTGAACTAGGGTGGCCAAATACACTCTTAATTATAACACCTGATTCATATCCTATAAAAAAATATGGTATTATTGATTTCCTAAATCTGTATCCAAAATTACAATCCAAACTAACAGGATAAGAGTCTCCTCATTCTATTTCCCATTAATATCATCCTCAAATTATATATTAAAATTATATATTAGTGAAATTAATTTTAATATAATAATATTAACGTATAATAAAAAATAATTTCTTATAATTCTAGAATCAAAATATTTACATAGATCTCCAAGAGATCTTCCTTTTTATCCTTTATCTATATCCATTTTTCATGTTTTGTGGAAGGATATAGAGGCCCACTATAGACCACTTCTAAGCTACTTCTGGATTTAGATATTAATACATGATACTTTTTTCTGTTATTTTCTCCTCTAACAGCTGATACCCACCACATGATTATTTATGAGGTTTAATATTCTCCAATAGTATGTCCTTTTGAGATATCCAATAGTAAATTCACATAATGTAAATGAATATATTCATTGAAAATAAACAAAATAATTATCAATGAAATTCATATAAAAAAATTATAATACTAGAAGTGCTTCATTAAGTAGGATAGTGAAAATTTAACACATTTATCAACATATGAAAACTGATACAATAGGTTTGGGTATTCTTTATTTAACATCTCAAAAATATATATTTTTATCAACATATAATAAAACACTTCATGTATTTTTAAATATGACACACACACTTGATTAACTTCATTTATTTATTAAAAATAATATGTCATCTAAATTTGAATATTTTAAATTATCCTCATATGAAATATATAATATTTTAAAATTGAATAAAAACAAATTAGTTGAGAAAATTTGACATTATTGAGTCTTATATCTACTATTTTTTATCCTATTGATAGTCCTCATTCATGATATAAAATATTAACCCTACAATAGATCGACATGCCCAAAAGACTCTTAAATTTATTTTCATTCGAGATGTTGGGTTTTTATTATTATGAATTTAAATATATATTATAACACCCCACTATTGTTTCAAATATATTTTCCTCTAATTAATTTAATTTTTTTGATATTTTTCATTTGAAGTATCACTATATATATATTGTTTATATAAAATGACATTGGTTATCATGAATTATATGAAAAAAGAATTTAATCATCCAATACACATAAATAATAGATTATCTTGTAATACATGCGACACTATGTTTTCTTTTTACTACACACAATAATGTGTCCCTTTGATAGCATGAATTACATTGAAGGCCATGTTTTTACCAAACTTCAATATACAATAAATATGATTGTTAAATTTATTTATATCCACCACTAAGATATTAAAATACAAACTGTGAATAATATTAATTAAATATTTTAAATATGATCTACACATGTATATAAAATGAATAATTTGGTTATAAATTAGTATATGTGAATGAAATAACTATTTGAAAATAAATAAATTCCTTTTTTAAGAAAACTATTTTATAATTTAATAAAAATGATATAAAAATATTAAATAAACCACCTTATGATTAATTATTTCAATAATATATATATATATAATTATATTATTCAATAAATATTTTTGATACTCATTTAATAGATTTTATAGGTATAATATAAGAATAAATCATATTTTATGAATAAAAAGGTTTATTTTTAAAAAATTCAATTTTAACGCCATTTAATGGAGTCCCCATTTTAAATATTAATTTTGGAAATTTTAAAAAATAAAAAAAATGAACTTTATTTTTGAAATTATAATATCATAATTTGGTTTGGGTGATTTTTTGGTATTTTTCTTATAAATTCCATGTTTTTCTGAATAATGAAAAAATAATAAATTTTAATTCAAAATTTCCATTCATATAATTTATTTACGTAATTAAATTAATTTTTAAATTTTTAATGAAGTATTACAATATCAATTATATAATTTTATTCACCCATCTAAGGTAATTGGAACCAATTTCACAATGAAATTTCACTTCAAACATTTTGTCTTTTTCTCATTAAAACAACGAATTATCGTCCCGCCTAAGATATTAAATTTAAATTAATTATTTATAATTCTTTGATTATAATTTTAAAAATTGTATTACTCATTTTGAATAAGTATAAATTATATTTTATAATAATTTAAACTTATTTTTTTTTTACCAAAAGGAATGTTGAATATGTTTAAAATTACTTATTGTGATTAAGAGAAAAATTATCTTAACAAATAAGTGAACAATAAATTGAAGGTCTAAATGATAAAAATAACTCATCAAAAATTAATTATTTGTTCATATTGATATCTTATATTCATTTTTTTCAATTGGGATCATTATTTGGGAAACATTACATTGGAATAATTTGGGTGCAATTCCCGTTTCAAAATTTAACAAGAATACCACTCCTCCTCCACTATAAAAAGGCACACAACCCTCACACTTATTGAAACATATGAAGCCATTTTTCTGCCCCAAGCACTGCAAAAATAGGATCCCAACATCCCTAAATTCACCCAACAAGCCTACTTTTTAGAATACATCCAACCAAGGAATCCCTTTGGTGAAGACCATTAGTAGTTACCCGTATAAGAGGTAAAATCATTCCTAAAGATCCATTGATAAATTTTCATTATCCTTAACCTAAAATCATATTATTTAATGATTACATAACAAAAAAAATCCAAAATATACTAATATATTTTTATTCTAATTTTTCACCCAGCATTGATGTAAACATCAATCCAATGAATAACGAAGTTATCGTTCTTGTGTACGGTGAACTACCGCCTCATGAAATGATGTTGTTAATTTTTCCTTTACCAACATTCATGATAGGAAATTAAGATGAAAAATTGGTTATAATATGAATATATTATATATATCATTTCTTCCATCTTTTATAACTAATATATTTATCATACCTTCATGACATCCATTTTTTGTACAGTCGATAACATTGTTTGTGGACATCTGGACAACCACTATAAAAAATGATGTTACTCATTAACAGTTTATTAGGAATGTATTAAATATGTTTTCAGTAAAATTATATTACATAGATGAAATAATAATTATACTCTATTTTTATATTTTTATATATATATATTTCTTTTACATACATTCTTTCAATACGATAATAAAATGAATACAACATTCATGCATACATATGATCTTCCATCTCCATGAACGATGTATTTAATTTCGTATTTCTATACTTCATAAAATATTTTACATAAATATATACTTAATATTTAATAAATTTATATTTTTTACATTTTACATTATAATATATGAAATATGATCGTTAATTATAAGCCAAGTCATATACGAAAAAGAATGCCGATATTACCCAAAATGTAACATTGACATGGAGTTGTTAATAAAATGGTAATATTAAGTCATAA
Source organism: Viscum album (assembly GCA_963277665.1). Taxonomy (NCBI): domain Eukaryota; kingdom Viridiplantae; phylum Streptophyta; class Magnoliopsida; order Santalales; family Viscaceae; genus Viscum; species Viscum album. The sequence goes on from OY728146.1 coordinate 1,561,231,294, forward strand.
AAAATTTTATATGGTGATATATATATATAAATATGGACCAATGTTATATTTATAATAATTTTATATTTCTAATACATGATTTTTGAATGTTTACGAAGAAATTCAATACTTAAGGGATGGGTTTTCTCATCTTACTTATTATATCTATGAGATAAATTCTTGGTTTGTCACTCATTGATTTTTTTGGTGTACATACAGACCATTGATATAATATATGACTATTAAACATAAATTTATTTTTATTTACTAATCCATTTTATGTTATTTATTTCGTTGATTTTAGGATTAAAATGTTACCAAATCGGTAATGTAATTTTGTCTCAGTTTTCCTTCTTTGAGACACATGCCAGGTTATGAAGCTATCTTTTTTATATGGGGTTCATATAATTACTTTAAAAATAGATATAAATAATATAATTATTTATATTATATTCTACTGCGGTAACATTTGGTTTCTATAATCTCATCGTTAACTTGATTGTTTATGACTATTCTTCTGTTGATGAAATATTATGATCCATCTCATAAGAACTATCATGAATCTTAATAACCTCTAGTTATTAATGTTATATCCATGTAATAATACCATTTTCACTCCTTGTTATATAATAAAATTTGAAAAATATTTTTATGAAAATATGAATTAATTTATCATTTCTGTTGAAAAACGGTGTTCTTTCAAAAGTCTGTTTTATAAAAAAGGATTTATAAATATTTTCTATTTAAAATTATTTTTTTAATGTTTTCAATTTTTTTGTTTTCAAGGAATTTTTTTCATCATTATTTCAATATTCATTTATAATTTATCTAAAAAAAGGGTGTTAAAATGACTTCAAGTATTCTTTCTTTACATTCAAGGTATACTCAAATAAAATAGTTTAATAAATGTCTTTATGAATTTATTTTATATTTTCAAATTTACTTTAATATAATTTTTTTAAAAAATTCTTGAGTTTTTGAAAATAAAATCAAATCAGTAATTATATTTTCCACCAGAAATAATTGAAATGAAATATTAAATCATTTATTATAATAAATGTATTTCTGAAATGTATTTACGAAAGATATTTTAATTGAAAGAATACTTTTTATTATAAATTTTCGATGGGATCAAAAAAATACATATCTATATATAATGAAATATTTTTTATTTTTTATATTTTACTGGGGATAAGATCCACAGATACCATTCATATTTAATCAATAATTTTTTATGTTTTGATGGAATGATGTTTATAACACCTTGTTCAATTACAAGGGATATATTCTTTTGAAACACACTATATTTAATGTGTTATTATCAGATAAAATTATAATGAGACCTATCTAGTTTCCATATTTAATGATATGATTATATTTTTATGATAGCAATTTCATTTCAGGGATTTTGATGAGATGTTTATGAAACCCTTCTCTTTTTATGGGTCATGATAAAGTTAATGTTTTATAATATTATTGAACATGTATTTATGATTTTATTTTCTGAAAGGTGGGACCTATATCTCCATCCAATGTATTAAGTAAATATTTTTATCTTAGGATAATGATAGGGTTGGAACGATGAGGGAACTCGGTTATGTTTTTCATGGGTGAAATGAGGAGTAAACTCGGTTTGATTGATAGGGATGGAATGAAGAGTGAACTCGATACAATAATAAATGGCTAGTATGGTATGTCAACCTTGTTCAGTGATATAGTTTTGGATTGGTAAGTGAACAAGGATCAATCATATAGGGATGTAAAGGGATATGAACCCAGTTTAGTAATACATTGCTGAAATGGGAAGTAAACTCAATTCAATATTGGAATACTGAAATTGGGATGGAACCCAGTTCTCTAAAGGACATTGTATGGTAGGATTGTATCAAGATTGATCCCTTACTAATATAATTTTTTGGGGAGTGAACTCATTCCACTATTATGGACTTGTAATTTTTACATGACTACAATGGAAATAATTTTTATAATCTTATGTTCCAGCCACAAATATAATTTCTTACTCATATGTTATGGTATCATGGATTATGCACTTGATTCCGATTTTATTCTTGTCTTATGAACAACAAATATTTATTCTATGACTCATTTAAATGATAATTGATATGTAGGGTATGATATAAAAATGTTATTCCCATGTTCTTTTACCCTTATGATAATGTTATTATTAAGTATATCCTTTGTTTACCAATTTTGAGGATCTATTCTTAACCATCTCTTATGTTATATTTCCCCAGGTTATGAATAAATATTCTATGTTGATGTCATAAAGGGGAAGATCATTGTTTGAAATAGTGATGATATTTCATAGAGTCATAATATTTTTTTCATGGTTTCTAGTGGCCCTAAATTATTATGGTCTTCAAGAAATAATTTTTTAAAGTGATGAATGTTCATCTAAAATGATGTAATATCCAAGTATATTATGACTGTGTATCCCTAGTTGGTATGAAAGGAAATTTTTAATCGAGTATTGGAAACTCTTATGAGGAATCATTAGTGAGTTCCTCGTGATATTTGTAAGGTATTTTAAAAGTTGTCTCATAGGATAGGTTTATAGAGTAGAAGAAGTATAGGGAAATGGCCTATAATTTTGGTAAAGTATAGGGAATTTATTTCCATGAAATACATCCTTCTATGGATACTATAAGTGGATGTTACTCTGGTACAAATGTACATACGGTTAACAACCCTTAAACCCCTGTACTGAGTTATACATAATGAAAAACTAGTGAATGACAATAGGCCTTGATGCTCATTGTGTCTTACACTCTCTGGGAATATACGTTGAAAATTAAAAAAATCATTATGAACCATATTGAAGGATTTATATATATTATTAATATTAATGAACTAGATTAAATTCAAGGGTTAATAGATAAGAAGATAATGTGTCTTTATTTTTTAATCCAATAATTATTTATCATGATTATCTGGTTCAGTGCAAAGATGATTGTTTTTTATTCTATGTTTTTTGGATTAATTCAATGACTAGAACCATAAGAAACTACATAAATCCTGAATGTAATGGAAAATGAATAGATTAAACTCCTAAGAAACTAAATATTTTATGGGATGGAATGAAATGTAAATTTTTTATTATGACACAAATTTCTCATTTTGGGAATCACGGTTAAGGTACAAATGAGAATTTGATAGAAAATGATATGTTGAGTCCTCCATGAGTAAATTTCCACTATCTTTTAGTAGTTCTTATGATCCATTAGTTTCTGAGTAATGGATTAGTATAACTAAACTTTTAATTTTTGTTCTCTAGTGTTTATATCATAAAAAGGTCACTATAGTTTTCTACCATCTGGACGGTGTGGCAGATCAATTGTGGATTCTTATTAAGAATATGAGGCGATAAGACGAAATTTAATCCATAGATTGTGATGAGTTAAAAATATGACTTTCCAATAAATTTGTTCCTCATATTCTGCATAGGAAAGTAAAAAATGAATTCCTAAAGCTTATGATGAAGTATGATGAATCTATTTGTTCATATAAAGAAAAATTTGTAATGTTTTTTGATGTAATTATTGGATAATATCATTAAACATTTAATAAAAATTTATAGATTAATTAGATTCCTAGAAGATAGTATTTTAAATTTCGTGTCTATTAGATACACTAGATGCTCTAAAGAAGTTGTTCAATGTTATATCATGGTTGAAATGGTGGTTATAGTTGAGTTTCAATCCTGATGTATTAACTTGAAAAAATATAATGGAGTTCAACAGAAAATATAAATACCATAGAGTGGCAATTATTATATTTCATTTATTCTAAATGTGCGGGAAGAAGCAAAGAAAAAGTTCTATTAAGGGTACACTTACGTATTGTATCTATGGAATTGATGTTCATCGGGAAAATGATTGCTAAATTAATAGGAATAAGTTATAAAATAATTTGAATATATAAAAGGCTTCACATAATGAACCTCCCACACTCTAGTATTTCAAATGAGTGTAGTTTTGGAATTAAGAATATCAATGCAAAAATATAAGGGAGAATATGGTTGATAATCCACATTAACCCCTAGTGAAAATGTACAGTGGGAAATACTATGAAATTTTGATGTAGGAAGAGAATAATCGATTTCTCTTTTTCTATTTTTACGTGACAAATTGAGCTTTTAATGAACAATAATATATTATTAAAATGAATATAAAAATATTTCAATACCTACAAATTATCCATTTAAAATAAATTTATGAATATTATTAATTAAATTTTGAAAATATGATTCAAACATGTATATAAAATAAATATTTTGTTTATAAATTAGTATAACTGAATTAACAGACTATTTGAAAATAAATATATTACTTTTCTACGAAAACAAATTTTCTATGTACAAACATAATTTTTTCTGTATAAATTTAAAAAAACATCTTTTGAGAAATTTTCTCAATAAAATTTATATATTATATATTCATCCAAATTTTTTTATTCTCATATAATATATTTTATAGGTATAATATAAGAAGAAATCCAATTTTATGAATAAAAAGAAGAATTTTTATAAAAGGTAATTTGACAACATTTTAATAGAGAACCCATTTGAAATTGTAATTTATAAAACAATAAAATATTTATTAAAAAAACATCATTTTTTAAATATTAATATCAATGTTTAATTTGGTTTAGGTTTTTTTATGTGAATACTCATTTTTTGATGAATGCTAAAAAACACTAAACTTTAATTCAAAAATACATTTTCATATAATTTAATTATGATGTTAAAATATGTTTTAATTTTATTTGTTAAAGTATATTTAGATCAATTATTAATCACATAATTTAATTTATTTCATTTAAACCAATTTCTCAATGAAATTGGAAATACAAATAATTCAACGTTTTAGACCATTTCGCGTTAAAACGCACATTTTCAGCTCCTCTATAAGATAAATTTTAAATTAATTTACAGAATTTCTGTGATTGGAATCTAAAAAAATAGATTCTATATTTGGAATAAGTAAAAATTATAATATAAAATATGTATAAAATAGTTTTTTTCTAATGTTTAGTGAATGTGATTAAAATCAAATACCACACATAAGAGAAATAATAGTTTATCAAAGGACTATGTATTAATATTTTTTCAAAAAATGACCTAGAAAATTATCTGAAATGAATTTTCTATTCATAATTCTACCATATTATATATTTTATATAATATTAACCTTTATTTTAGCCACATAAGTTGGGGAAAACATGTGTGAAATTTTTATTTAAAAAATTTACATAAATTCTACTCCTCATCCACTATAAAAAGGCACTCAACCCTACCACGTATTTACATCACTCAAGAACATTAAATCACCCAAAATATGTTCAAATAATTTCCTAAAAATCATAAATTAATCCTAGATTCTTCTGTTTTGGAATAATTACAACCGAGGAATCTCTTTGGTGAAAACCAAGAGGTGTTACCCAAAGAAGAGGTAACATCCTTCTCAAGCTCCTCAAGTTTATTATCATTATAGAAACTTAAAACATTATTATTACAAGATTATATAATAAAAAAATCATCCTAAATTAACTAACATGTTATAATTCTATGGTTTTAATATAAAATGACACACACTTTTGTCAAATGTGTAACGAATATTTAATTCTTTTGTACAACAAACTATTTCTTCACAAAACAATGTTTTTAGTTGTTTCCTTTACCACATCTAATTGTTGGTAATTATGATGGTAAATAAGTTTTCATATTATATATATATGATATTTATGATTTTTATATGCTTCTGTAATGATTATATAAAAATACCTTCATGTTTTTAATTTTTTTGGGAATATGATAACTTCTTTTGTTGATGTGTGGACTATCGACTCCTTAAAACGATGTGATTTATTCACACCATACATGTAATATATTAATGATCGGTTTAGGGAAAATATATAATATATATGGAATACTAATTATTCTATAAAGATAAAATAAATAAATATATGTCTACCACTTTCTTTATTCCAATAATATTATAAGAAGTAAATAATGTTTACGTGTACGTAATACAAACTGTCTCCATTATCAGGGCTTTCCAATTACAAAATTTTATATTATTAAGAATATTATTAATACATATATACATATTATATATAGTATCTATATGATTTTTTACATTCTAAATAATTTTCTAATTTAGACGATCATGAATAACCAGACGAATAATACACAAAAAATAAAGAAGAGATTTCCCAAAATGTAACTTTAACCTGGAGTTGTTAATAAAGGGGAAATATAAAATCATAACCAAATAATTTATGGTATTATATATAATAATATGGTTCTCTAGAATATCTATAATAAAATTATATTTATTCTATGAGTATTTACATGTAAAAATAAATTCACGACTTATGATAAGGGTTTTCTCATATCAATTCTTATATCTGCGAGAGATATGCCTTATTCGCCACACATTTCTTTTCTGTGGTGTATATACATCCAATTAATATAATATATTATTATTAAAATTAAATTTTTTGGTATTTACATATTTATTTATTTATTTTATTTCATGGGGTTTATGTGTCAAAAATTACTAAATCGGAAATGTAATGTTGTCTCAATTTTCCTTCTTTCTAACTCATGCCTTGTAATCCACCTATATTTTTCTATGAGGTGTATATAAAAAAATTTAAATATTATATAATTTATTTATTTATTTTATTAATATGTTAAGTTTGATTCTATTTAATACGTTCTATTGTATTATGAATCAGTGTTACTAATTGTTTTACTGTTAATTTCTATACTCTCATCGTTTATCGAGGTTGTGTATATTTATGCTCATATTGATGAAATATTATGATCCATATTTAAAACATCTCTTAAATTATCATAAATATATTTATTGGTTTTATATATAATTAATGGTACAATTTTTACACTCAGGGTAATTATAAAAATTAAGAAATTTGTTTATGGAAAATCACACTTTATTTATTCTTTCTATATGAAATGTGTGTTCATCCAAAATATTGTTTTCTAAAAAAATTCAAAATGTTTCCTGCTTAAAAATGAAAATAAATATTTTGATGATTATTTTTTTTGTTTTCATGGAAATATTTTTGCAATATTTTTGCAATATTATTTTATAAGTTTTCAATAAAAATGAATTTAAATACATTTGAATTATTATTTCAATATTTTCAAGGTATTTTAAAAGAAAATGGTTTTAGAAATATATTCATTTTTACATTATAATTTTTTATTATATTTTTTAATATATATTTTTTCAAAATTTTTAATGCTTTAAAAAGTCTTTTTTTTAATTTAGAAAAGATATTTTCATCAAGAAATGATTTAGATGAAATTGAAAAGATTAATCTATAATAAAGCGATTTTTGAAATGGTTTCATGAATGTTATTTTAATGAAATATTATTTTACATTAGAAATATTCAATGTGATCCTTAAAAAACCATCTCCATATTAGATTACATACTTTGTTATTGTTAATGGTCTACTAGGTATATGATCCAGTGATACCATTATGATTTTTTCTTGAATGGTTTTTGATTCTATGGAATATTATTTATATAACATGTTTCTCTTCAATGGGTTATATGATTTTAAAACTCACATATTCTCATGTGTTATGATTTAATCAAATGTTTAAAGATCTTATCTACATTCCATAGATAATAATGTGATAAAATATTTATGATACCCCTTTCAGTTAAGGGGTCATGATATGATGTTTATAAAACCCATTTCTTTTTAAGGGTCATAATATGATGAATGTTTTATCAACTTGTGTAACATGAATATTTTATTTTATTATGTGATTGAAGGTACATAAATATTACTCAAATTAATGGTCTAATGATGTATATATGATGAATAGGATAAGTATAGAATAATGAGTGAACTCGATTCAATAATAAAAGTATGGAATGAGGATTGAACTTAGTTCTGTAAGAAAAGAATACAATGGGGAGAGAATTAGGATTAGTAATATATGGATGGAAAATTAAGTCAATAGTTTTTATTAAAACATGTATGGAATGGGAAATATACATGATTCAGTTATATAGCTTTATAAAGGAAATATAACATGATTATGTAATATAGGGTATTAACTGAATATAATCTCATTCCAGTAATACAGTAATAGAATGAGGAGTGAATCCGATTTATTAAAGGAATTTGTTTTGCTAATATGGCCTTGGAAGTGACCCTTGACTACTAGAATATTTTGGGGAAGGTATCCATTTCAATACGATGGCCTTGTAATTAATCCTTCCCAACCATGTAAAACATTTTATTATGCTTTTTTGTCTACCCAAAATTCTCCATCTTATTCTTGTGTTATAGTTTCAGTTATGATTCTCTTCATTCGCTTATGTTTCGTCCCTTCGGAAATAACAATATTTATTCCATGACTCATGTATATTATCATTTATATTCAAGCTAAGATCTTAAAATGTTATTTTTAGTTCTCATACCCTCTCTTGGAATGTTTATGTATCACCATTGTTTACCCTTATTGAAAATATTCTCTATCCCATTTCTTACGTTTTCTTTCCCCATGTTATGATTAATATATTTACGTAGAAGTACTAATGGGGACGATCTTTGTGGGACATAGTCAAGATCATTCACTGAGTTAGAATATTTTTTCCATGTTTCCAAATACACTAAATTATTTCATCCCTAAGGAATTTATTTTATTAATGTGCTTAATATTCATCTAATATGATGTAATATCAATGTCTGTTAAGCTTGTTTCTCTATATATATCATCTACTCCACATTATGAATTTATAGTTTTGGTAAATTTTTTATCCCATACCTATACAATCTATGAATATTATTCTCTAGATATAAATTGGACAAAATCGTAAGAGGTTCACCAATAGGTCAACAAGTAATTTTGAAAAATAATAATTTAATTTCATTTAATAGGTTTATCATTAATGATTTATTAATTTAAAAATACATAAAATAACTTTTTAAATATTCTTCTTCATATGTTTCATTTATTTAACTAGTTTAATATAATGATATTTGGTGATAATGAATAATTTTACAATTAAACAATTGTTTAATGTAAATAAAACTTATTTTTAATAATATAATGAAAATTAAACCGAATAAGAAAACTAATAATTTTTAGAAAATTTCAATACATAAAAAATTGAATACGAAGATATCGAAATAAAAATATATATTATTATATGGAAATATTTCAAAAATAAAATAAATATAATCACTTTAACAAAAAAATGTAACTAAAACTAATAAAAATTAAAAATAAATAAAAAATGGAATAAAAATTCCACAATTATATATTTCAAAATATATGGTACAAAAAATGTTTTTTATGTGTAAATTTCACCCAAAAATCAATGACGTCTGGATTATTTAGTAAAAAATTGCTTACATATAGCAGATAAATATAAAATTTAACATAGAATAGATTATATACCAATTATCCATTGAATAAAAATATAATCTATAAAATAGAGGTTTCAGATATGTAAGTTTCAAAAAAAACATTGAAATTTTTTATTTTCATGAATAATTAAGAGAAAAATATAGTGTTTTATCACATCTCATGAACATATTCATTTTGAATAAAATAGATTATGACTACATTGAAATCATTTTTATCACTATATAATCATGCAAATGACGATGCAATTATCTATAAGTCCACAACATCATCCTCATCTAAATCACCCAAACGAATTATCTTTCCTAAAATATAACAGACCACTAATCACTCGATATGTCAGTAATACAACATATCTAATTTTCATATTCTTTATGATAGATGTATAGTCATTCAAACAATATATTTTCAAATTGATGAGTTTAAATACAAAATCATCATTTTTAGAGAACTATTACTATCATATAATTAACATTTAAATGTTATAACTCAAAATTTCTTAAAATAAGTTTCTCATATATCTGTAAAACACTAAAATATTTCACTGATACATCAATTAGGTTTTCTTCTTTTAAAATTTATAATATCAATTCTTTTTCATTAACAATTACATTGTTATTTTCACCAGTACTCATTTCATCATTATTTTATATATAAATTGTGTATCCATTACTTTCAAAACCAGACCATGGCCCATTTTTACTATTAAAATGATTCTCATGATAATAAATATCGGATGAATATTTACTCAAACTATGAAACAAATGTATGTTTAGGTTCATTTAAGGACCAATTTTCATTTAATTTTCTATATCAATCCTTCAATCTAGTAATATGTAATTATAAATTTGTGTGAACCTTGTTTTGGCTATTAAAAATGTAGTAATTGGAAAACATTTCTTTATCGTGTGGAATTAATTCTACCTATAAGTCATGAATCCCATTACCATCATTATTAACTATAAAAGTCATGATATACATAGACTATTGTATACTAAATCATATAAATAATCGGTACAAAATTTAATAACCACTTAATGATATATATTAGAATAATTAGGACCAAAATTTGATGTTATAGGGAATTAGAAAAGGTTGACCAAACATGTCACTCTATCCAACTCAACCCAAGTCCTCTAGTGAACCTCCCCATTGAATAAACGCTACTAAAAAGTTTTGAGGGAATAAATAATCTAATGGGGATATTGTAACCTCTTTCCAGATTGTATTAACTGTTGAACATATCCCAAATGCTGGAATATCCATGAAAATCGGAGTATTTAAAATGAATAATCATAAAAAAATGTTAAAATAAATAAAATACCACATACTATAGTATATACTCAAATCATGCAAAAAAAAATAACTTGTCATCCTCTATTCATACTATGTAAAAAATAAATACCAAAAAAATTAATGTAAAATGCCCATCCACTAAATCTGTGCTATTCCACATTCCCAGTCTCCAAGTCACTCAAGAAGTATGAGTCCAATACTAGGACTCCAGTTGATTGTATTTTTTTGATAAAGAAACACCATTCCTCCACTGAATCCACAAAACATCCTATTCTATAACTAAAACAGACCTCATTTATGATTTCACCCTGATATTAAAGTACTGGGGGAGAGACATAAATCTTAGTAGGAAATCCCAATGGTGATCCTATAATATATAATCATTACAAGTGCATCCACACGTGATATGACAAATTTTTTACAAACATATTATCACCCTAAATAAAATGACCATATATAACAAAATTAATACGAAAAATGCTAAGGAGAATGCTGGGAATAACCATCTATGGGTATTATCTATACACCTAATGTAATCTTTCCCTGATCTGGAAAAAATAGAGGATTTATAGCACTTGGATCACCCATCCAAATGACATCAGGCATGACTTTGAGATAAATTAAATATATTCAAGATGTCTAAAATGGAAAATTCATTAATTACATCCCCAAGGACATTACCATATGCATCCACTTGAGAACATAAAGCTCCCTCGAGCTATAGGATTCCAATTGTATGATCTGAACAGGGGGAAAACACTACTAACATAGATAGAACATGTATAGTTCATAGTATTCCTATAAAAATCACCAGATTGATAATGTAAATATTGAGGAATTGAATAGAATAAAACCTTAGTCCTCCAAAACATCTTGGACTAAGGAAACTCAATCCATATTTAGTTAAAACATTGTTGTCCTTTGAGAGGGAATATCTCCAATATTTCATTTAGTATCTCTCCATGATAGTCTAACTACAAATATTTATAAATAGAGGAAAATTTCATAACAAATTAGTAAAAAAACTCAATTCATTTATATCCCAGATTTTTCTTCTAATATTTAATACTTGAGTTGAAACAACCTCAATATATCATCGAAAAGAAAAAATATTGAGTCAATCCAGTCTCAATACAATCAATCAAATATTTAAAATATCAACACCAATCCACTATAATCTAACAAACAATGAGTATCCCTTAGTACCTGGGATCACCTCATCTAAACATTTACAATGGGATCATACCACTGGTCTGTCGGTAAAAAATTGACACATGATGTTGGCATGGTCAATCAAGCACCAAATACTCACTAGATCAAACAAAAACAAGGATCTCCTATGGTCCCCTAGACCACACCCAACTCCAAACCATATCCACACCTAATAACGAAAAAACTAAATGGTGAATTTGTAACTAACCCAAAACATACCACTAACCCTCCACAAGGGCTTCCATTGAGATATAACAAAGACAACATACAAGGGGATCCATTATCACATATAAAGTACGAGAAAATCATAGTTCTAAGACATCCTCAAACATCCCATAGTGGACCAACACTGATCCCTGATCAACAATACACATTCTAGGGGATCCCATTCAGCCACCATGAAAATATGATTGATTGTAATAGTCCTCATGAAATCCAAAATAGAAGGAATCCCTACAAGGGATGTTATGCACACCCGAAGTCATAGGGTAAATCCATTAACAATAAAACCATTTTCATAGATACATATATAAAAAAAATCCTTGGTATCACTTATCCTATATGGGAATCCATACTGGGTACCTTAGAACCATCTCCACATATCTGTAATGGCTTCAAGTTGTATATTCCACCCTTGGGTGTCATCCAATACCAATGTATCTAATAGAACTAATCCACAAACATTGGGTCTAAGAATTCAAATGGGTTGTCTAAACCTTAACCACTCAATCCTAAAACAATCGAGATAAAGAGACTCATCAAATAAGTCACTATTTCATATTTTAAGGATATTTCAAAAATAACCTCAAACATATCACATTTTCATACTCAATCCATGAAAATCATGCACTGAAATAATGTTTTAATAATGAAATTCCATTTTCAAATGAATAAAGACCTTTTGATGTAATGATATTATAGAAAAATCATGTACTAATTCAGTTATTTTTGACTATTATAATTCATATCCTCTTAGACATAGATGATTGTTAAGCATCAAAACTACTGATATTATGGCCATTGTAAAATGAAAATTATGATTACTATATATTAATGTTTATGATAAATATAGTTGAGAGAGATGAAATAATGTATAGGATCAACTATTAGGTTATTACCCTATGAATCCCATTTATCAAAGATACCAAGAGATATAAGATCATTGGGCTTTTACCTTGACCGTGATCAAGATAGGATTCAACAACTAAATATTGAGTGAAACTATTTAAGATAAAAGTTAAAGCTTTTCAATGTCATGGACTAGATTATGTTCTCCAAAACACCCCAAAAAGTGTCACCATCGCACACCTTACACTTTGGGAATACACTAGTATAATAAAAGGCTATGTTATTAGACCCTAAATATGTTTTTTTAAATATAATGATTATATTTATAATTTTTAATTATCACATTTTAAATTATTCAATAATGAGTATAATGAATATTATATTTTTATACGATAAAACACAAATTATATATTGTTAATAATATAGAGTTTCAAATAAGAAACTATTTTTCAAAAATTCAAGAATTTTTTAAACAATTGGTGTTTAGAAATTATATTCTTATTCATTTATTTTTTTGAAATAAAAATTAAAATAAAATTTTATAATGTGAAATGTATGTTATATAATGGTTAGATTCTAGAACCATAATAAAAATATATATCATTCAACAAATGGGGATTCATGAATTAAATGAATATGTTTTCATATTTATAGAATTTTTTTTATAAATTAAACATTATTTTTCAAATAATAATACTTAAATTATCCAAAATTTAAATTTTTGTAATTACTAAAGGTATATGATTTTTTGGGTAAAAATTGAATCTGATATAATTATACGGCATGCTATATGTCATTATAAAACCACAAAAATGATTTAATAAATAATATAAATTTAATTCATGAAAAAATAATGGTTTCCCTTAAAAAGAATTTTATTTTGAGGTTATTTGATTATTTTTATCAACCTTTAATGAATCCTACAAACCCAAAATTATATTATTAGTTATAAAATAAATATTTTATGAACATAACTCACATCCACATCATGAGTGGTATTATTTTAATGAGTTCGGTACATAAACATATAAAATATTGAAATAAAATTCTCCTTGGTAGAATCCTTTGTAAAAAAAATGGTATATAATTCACTTTTGATTATGTTGTCACATAGAGTCTAAAACCTATGTTTACAATTTGATAAATAGTTCCCATATCTTTTTCAATAAATACCAACACATCCTCTTACTCATCTTTACTCTAAATACATTTCGAATTAATTTACATAAACTTTCCCTCTGTATATCCCTCCTAATGTGTTCCCAGGATCTTAATAAGTTTCTCCCAAGACATCAAAATTTTCCCCTCAAGGTAAAGGATTCTCTCCTTCTCTTTTTTCGTCAGTGAAATTATTTACTTTATAAATTTTCATGCTGGGACATGTTTTTACAAACCAGCCTCACTATTAATATGATTTTGATGTTATGTGATACCAATTTCACTCTAATTAAACCCTTCAATGAATCTTTAGGTACCCACTTTTTTATACTGATATTATCTTATGCTTTTCTATGCTGAATAACCATCGATATTTCCACTCAAGGGTTTAAAAATATATTTTACTATTCTTCATTGATTGGGGAATCCTATATATGTAACCCAAAATCATTAATATTGAGATTAAGTAATGAAGACATATTTAGATTGTATGAACTCTATGACACACTTATGCAAGTGAATGACTAGAATGTGGTGGGTGTTCCCAAACTTATATAGTTTTCTAATGCATTACATAATTCTTCTATATCATGAGATACCATATCTAGTGTTTGAGAGGTAATACTAAGAACACTATGTTATGATGTCTTGAAAATAATTCTTAACTTATGTTTATCATGAAATTAATTATGTTGTTGGAAGCATCTTATATTTACTTTATGTAATCATCATATATTATGCTTTGTTTTTCAGGTTTATTTTTATAACCCTTACTATAACACCTTGATATTATACTTGAATCACTTATAAAACATTACATTTTCTATGTTTTTTTATTTTGATTCTCGAAATTTTATTTCACCCCACTCTTATGTACGTCCCCCGGTAATCCCTTACAGTTTTAGAAAATGAATGTAAATTTAAGCGCATGTATTGTAATTTTTAGGTAATTTTTTTGTACCCATGTTTTATGTTATTATGATATGTACCTATTTTTTAAAAAAATAAGATCAAAAAACCTCTAGTATTACATTATGTGTACATTTATGAAATAAATCATGAATTAAGGTGTATTTAATTATGAGGTTTCAACGTTTGTATCATTGGAGGACCTGGGTATTTTTTGGTATTAGGATTATAAAACCATAGTGAAATCCTTAGCGATATTACTAAAGATAGTAAAACATCACTAAATTTATAAAAATTAATGGATAAATGGTTTTTATTAAAACACATCCCTATCATGATTATACATGTAAATTTTTCTCTAACACAGTTGTATCTAGGGGTCATAACCCCCAAAAGGGTTCATTGGGACTGAATCAATCATCACTTGGTTTACAACAATGTTGAGTTTTTACACACCTATCATGACACTCTTAGGGTATATGATTTTTGTAATTTTACAATCACCTTAAAAACTATTATGAGGGGAACAAGAATCCACATAGGATTTAATATCTAGAAATAGATGATGGAAGAATTATAATGAGGCCTAGAAATTCATAGGTTAGGAAATATATGTTATATAAGTGTTAAAATTTTATTTTCATTGTTTCCCATTTATGTGTTTAATAGTTTAAAAATTATCATCAATAATTTTTCCCTTTGTATTTAGTAAATGGTTGTTAATTGTAGAAACTGATGCAACAACCCATCTGATGAGAAATGTAATGGTTTCAAAAATGAGTTTCCCAACCCGATGGAAAAAAATTTAAGAACTTCATGAAAATAAATTATTAATTAACACATGATTTTAATAGAAACATAAATCAGTGTGAAATACCTTCCACCCCACCCATTAGAATGACTGAGTTTCAATTGATACATTCATGTTGAAATGTCCCTTTCCTTTTAGTCTAACATTTTATCCATTAATCATGGAATAATGGATCAAGTTCATTGAAAAGATCAACTCCATTATTCAATTATCTAATTAAGATAAGATCTTGATGGGTGTTTATCATATATATGGTAATATTAATAAATGGTGGACATTCGTATGAAATATAAATCCAATGTAATAGATTGAAGTGATGGAATGGTAAAAAATTCTACAAAATATATTTTGATAAATATTGTCCTTTCACTCTATGACAAAAAATAGTATGTAATTTTCATTGGCCTAACAAAAAAGGATTATGAAAACATCAATAAATATGATTCATTGAAAGCAATACTTGCACAATACACTTTTGGAATTCTTATCTACCCCTATAGTAATATTATCTAGATATTTTGTGGCCAAAAGATGAGCCTACAATAAAACATAGATATTTGAGAGATTGACAGATATAGAGTAATGTCCTGATTCTCAATCAAATTCTAAATATAGATCATATAATATCATGGTTCCTTCCAGTTTGTCGATAGTGTGTGGATGATGAATTTTAATTTTTCTGTAATGATGGTGAAATATAATAGGGGTGATTGTAAAAAATCTCACTTTCCATGTCTATGGGATGAAAGACCCTAGAAATTTCAAGAAAGGGGCAATTAAATTCATTAGATGGAATAATAAAATAAACCTAGACAATTATTGTTGATGAGGGAAACCAATAACATTGATGTAAGAAAGGAATAACCAATTCAACACCCATCCTATATTCTAATGTCTTAGTTTAAATTAACAGGAACACTATAAAAATTAATTCTTTATGCTCGGAGTTGTCCAAAACAACTGATGATAAAAACCACCAAGTCCTAGATGGAAAGGGTGAGCTTCTTCCATTATAAATACTAAGGTGGATCCTGGAAATTATGTGACGATAGATATTCTAGTTATTCATTCAAGGATATTCGGTGAACTATTTTATTCTTATTATACGCATTTATTCATATCAGTAAATATTAGTAGAACTATTCAAACTCTACCACAAAACAAAAATTTTTAGTAATCAATAAAGATAGTAAATGGGTCAATTGTTTCATCGCAACAATATACCTCATCCCCTATCGGTATTTATATTTTGAATTTCCTAGAAAATTTTATGAAACGCCATATTGATAAGAATGAATTTTATTTAATTGTATTACCCTAACATAAATTTATGATAGTATGGAACCACCCTCCCTTTCATAAATTACCCTCTAATTTTATTCAAATGAATGGCGATTGATGAATCTATTTTGGTTTCATCATCAAATGAATGTATATTACTGAATTTTTAGAAAGTGTATCTTTATTGAGTGATTGGGATTAAGGAGATGATGCTACTTTATAAACTACCCATTTGTAATGTGTTTTTTGATGTGTTTCTAGAAGAATTTACTAGTCTTCCTCATAGATAATAGATTCAGTTCTCAATAAAACATATGCTGGGATGTTTTCGAAGATCGGAGGAATTTTATAGTGAATTTCCACTATTGAAATTCATGAACTGATTAAGAAACTATAGGAGAATCAAGAAAATTAGGGCTCTCCCAAGTGTATAGTCTATGGGTGCACCGATCATTTATATTAAGTAGAAGTATGGTTAAATGAACCTTTTAATTGATTATCATAAGCTAAATAGGATCATAATGATGTAAAATTATCTTCTTCAATGGATTAATTCCTTTTTCTATCACCTGTATGTATCCCGATTCTACTCCATGGTGGATATTTTTTTGGGATATCATCAAGTAATGTTCAGGAAGGATTATATCCAAAATAATACTTCTCATTGACGATATAGGCACCATGGGATCATAGTGATTATATTGAGACTCACTAGTTCTCCCTATACCATCATGTACTTATTGGATATAGTCATTTGGGATTACATAAATAATTTGTTGGTAGTATTTATAGATGATATTCTTATATACGACAAAAGTACAGAGTAAAATGAGGATCATTTTAATGTTGTAATGAAGAACTTTTGCGTATAAAATATTTATAAAAAACGACTGTAGATGTTATTTCTCGGTGGATAATATAATGGTCATACGGTATGTTATCAACCGTAAAGGGATAGATTTAGATCATTCAATAATCAAGGAAATTTATGGATGTCACATACAAAAATATGTGAAAGAATGTCATTGTTTCCTTGGAATATATTGGTATTATTGTAGATTTTTTAAAACAAATTCATGATTATCTAACCCAATAACCAAGATAAATGATAATGGAGTCATGTTTTTGTATTTATGAATTTTATGAGAGTATTAAGGTGTTAAATAATATTCTAATAACTACAGGTGTACTAGCATTACCCATAAATAAGTATTTATTTTTGGTCTAAAATGATGGGTAAAAAAAGTGATGGGAATTTGTACTCCTAAAATATGATAAACCGATAGCTAATTACTCCTTCCTATTATTGATTAATGAATAGAACTACCCAATTCATGATTTATAATTTGGTGGACTTATCTTCATGATGAATATTTAAATACATTATCTCTATGAGGATAGGTGTGACATATATAAGAATCATGAAATCAACAAGTATATATTAACAATAAAGGTGATCAATATTTTACAATTTAGGTGGTTAGAGATGATGATGGATTTTGGTTGTTCAAACTATTAAAAACCTAGGATGGTGAAAAAAGAGGTAGATTATTTGGTTATAATGGATTTGAAAACCCTATACATGATGTGGATTGAATGGGATAAAATGTTCTGAGAACTATTGTGGATATACATATGAATAATAAATCAATATTCATTTCACCAATATAAAATAACTTCTCAAACATCTATTATTTAGAGGATCACGGAGGCCCGAAAAGATTGGAGGTTCTATAGAATGAGATAGTGAACATTCCTAAGTAAAAAGTTCTAATGATGGAGTTATAAGGATTGTAACCTAGATATGTTTCCTCAAAAAACTAGAACTAAAAGGGAAACATTAGGATGATGCACATATCTCATCTTTCTAAAATAACAATAGAATAAGTAATATGTATATAGATCTGAGGAAAAAAATCATTATTGGATAAAAGGTAGACCGAGATTGTAGAATTTATATCTAGATGCTTGGTATGACTACTTGTTCGGGATAAATCACATAAGTCAAAGGGTATGATGATATTATTTTAATTTTATGTATAGAAATGGTAAAAATAACTCTAGATTTCATTGTAGTACTCTCTTATAGAATTAATGAAATAAACTCCATAATGGTGGAAGTCAATTAGGTTTCAAAGTTATCATATTCCATTTTTACCAGTGAAAATTTTTCTTTTGTCTAACTAACCATCATATATATAGGAGAAGCAGTACAACTGTATGGATTGATACTATCCATCGAATTAGATCAAGATCAAAATTTTATATCATGTATATATAGAAGAATTTTGAAAGAATTGCAGATAGAGCTATGTTTTAGTACAACATATCACCCTCATATAAATTTTCATTATAAGAGATACATTTAAACTATAAATGTTTTATTAAGATCATATTCAATGAATTTAAAATGATGTAGGGATCAACAACGTCCCCCAGTGGAGTTCTCGTAAAACATGATTTTCCATTAACGCATTCAGATTCCACCTTATGTGGCTTTTTATGGGATGTGTTATCAGACTCTGATATGATGGGATGGAGTTAAATACTAACTGTTTATTGGACTTGATCATGTCCAAGAGATGTAATAGACGTTTTAATTCATTTAGTGTTAGATGAAATCCTTAAAATTTTGATAAAAATGTATATAGAAAATCATCAATGAGATCTAGAGGTTGAGGTTAGTGATTAATTATTTCATAATATATGTTCACGAAAGAAATTTATGAGGTTTGGGAAAAAGGAAAATCTTCTCACAAGACACGTCATCCACTTTGGGATCACTGATTGCATCCGAGTAGTTGCATATATACTAGCACTCCCACCTAGTAAATATAAACAACAAGATGTGTTCCATTTATCCCTCTTGAAGAATTATATACAAGACCCAACACAAGTACTTAATATAGATTTGGTACCCATGGAGAACTATCTTTAATATGATGAGCAGGTGATGAAGATATTAGATCAAATCAACAATGGTTTACGAAACAAGAAAACTCACTTGGTCATAGTTCTATTGTAGAAACTCATGTTTCAGAAAATGGCATTGGAATTATAAGAGGTTATGCAACCAAGTTACCCTATTCTATTTTAGTTTTTAAAATAAAATATGTATGGAGAAATTTATAAAGGAGATTAACATATCAACCAAATGTTTTATATGTGAAATTTCCATTTCAAATGAGTGAATTTTTTATTATGTAATGATGTTATAGAATATAAATTCAATACATTGGTTATAATGAACCATTATAAGTTATATCCTATTAGATATAAAAGAAATTTGTTTATCATAACTATTAATATTATAGACATTGTATAATGACCATTATGATTTGTATATATTAAGGTTTATGATGATTCCAACTGATAGAGATCCCATAAGTTATGTCCTCAACCAGTGGGATCAAAACCTATTAAAATAATTTGTTGGAGCTACCATGGGGGATACAATCACTAGGATTTTACCTTGACCAGGACTAATACAATATTTAAAAATTAATGAAATGGAGAAAAAATTTATGGGACATGTTAAACTTATTGAGATCATGAACCCAAATATGTTCATCAGTCTACCCCATGAATGTGTATATGTCACACAACGTACCCTTAAGGGATATCATGTTATTATAAATAATTATCAGAGGATCCCCTATATAATGAGATTCTATAGAGTTATCCTATTTTATTGTAAATTTATGGATAAGGTGATATTATGGATTTTGGATTCTAGGTACTTCTTGATATGATTATCAACTATAAAAGACTTAATATATGATTGGTTGAGTGCTCATTGTGTAATTTCAAGTTCTCATTTTCACCTATTTTGTGGTATTTTTATTTTAATTTGAATTGTTGTCATTCTGTTATGGTGACACATATTTCCATTACTAGTTTAGTCCGACCATTCCAAAACAAATTTTTCATTCATTTTATCAGAATCATGGTGGCCCATTTTCTCTTCTTTGATAAGCTAACTAATACTATATTCCAAGAAAATTTTCTATTTATTTTTGGGGATGTTGATGTATCTATGATCTCAATAGATTTTATCAACATTGAGGATGTGGGGGAGCATCATTTGAAGAAAAATTTATTTTATTATTCATTTTTTATTTTCTGGTTAAACTGTAGATACATGGGTCATGCTACTCACATATACCAAAATAAATCACCTGGTAATTCACTGGTAGCTCCCAAAGTTATGGATTTTACTAGAAGGTCCATATGGATGGATGGGTTGATCATTTTTTATTCATATATATAATGAAAATACCCTACATTATAAGCGATGTGTTCTAGAGATTTAGGCTATTATTTTAATTAACCTGAAAGTGGAAACGTTCAAGGATATTCTTCCAAAAAATTTGGACCTCAATGACCATTTTTGGAGTGATTTGGGAGTTATCCTTGCTTCATCATTGGTTCATTCTAATTTTGTGGGATTGAAGGGGGTTTATGTGTTCTCTAATAAGAATAACCTGAATACTTCTCCCTACTCAAATTCCATGTGACCATGGAATCCTACATTAACAAAAAAACGGCAATTACAATGACATCAATGATGAGGATAGATGATGTTTTTGAATGGATGAGGTGTGATTTTAGTGTTAATAATCCATCATAACATGTTCTAAGTAGTTTAAAGGAGTGTGAGAAGGTGATTTTAGTCCTGAGAAGCGGTAGTATCAGTAATGGTCTAGGATAGTGGTTCCCTTAAAGACTTATTCATATTTTCCAAGTCCAATTGAAGGATGAATCAATAAGAGTTGGTTCCCATGACCATTTAGAAATATTTGGTGATGGTGATCCAACCCCATTAAAAGAAATGTGTGATTATGGGAAAATAAATAATGAGAATCAAATTTCATGAGGCATATCAGATGATAAAATAGTTTATAATGATTATTCACATGATGCATTCCCCTACAAGTCTAAGGAAGCATAAATTCCAAAAGAGTTCCATAGGTCCTCATCAATGAAAGAGAATCCACAAGAGGATTCATATGGAATTTTTTAACATGTGTTGGGGTCGTGAAGATTGATGGACTACATAATGTTTCTGAGTTATCCTATTACAAGATCATATAGAAATAATAAAATACAACAAAAGAGATTAAATGTTCTGGTGGGCATAAAAATTTGAATGTACAAGGGTCATATTATGAATTTGTGAATAACAATTGATGAGGAAATGAAAAAAATAGTGGAATGAACTGACATTGATCTGGATAATGCATCTAAGGAGGGATTCAAATCTGAGATCACCCAAGAGATCCAAATTCATTATAATTATGGAATTATAGAGGATTCCTTCTTGATTGTGGTCTCAAAATAAGATGATCATAGAATGTATGAAAGACCATTGTTGGTTACTTTTAATTAAGAACAAACCACATGGAATGATAAATTAGATACGATTTTGATACATGTATTCAATAAAGAGAAAACAACTTTGGAGGAGTATGTGAAGTCCTGGATCAAGATTGATTTACACTTCTAGGATCTCAATAATGAAAATCAAAAAATGGAGGCTAACTCCATCGAATTGAGATTATTATAGGTAATGAATTAAATCACCTTTAAACTATTATGTAATTGATTTGTATTTATTTAGAGGATTCACTTTTTTTCAAATTCTAAAGGTTTTTGTTTTTATATTTTTTAATTAAAAGTGATAATGAAATAAAGATATTTAGTTGTTTAATAAAGGGTTATGTATCTGGACCGTGATAAAATGGATTTATATATTTATATTAATTTAATATAATAATTAATATATTTATCATTTTTTATTATTACTTCATAAATTATTAAACTATGAACTTTATAAAGAATAGATTATTATATGATAATGAAATAATATTTTTGGGAAAAAATTTTGTTTTAATAATGAAAACATTTTTTTAATTTAATTTGTTTTGAAATAATTATCATTTTAATAATTAATTATTATTATATAATTTTAATTATATATAAATTGTAAAAATTATTATGAAGTAAAATGTAATTTTTATAATGATCAAAACTGTTATTGTCGTAAAAACCTATATCCCTCAAAAGGTGGGAATTTATTATTTCAAAGATTATATTTTGTTATTTATAAAATTATTTTGAAAAAATATTTATTATTTTTGAAATTATCATGTCAAAATTATCCAATTATGTATCTTCATAATTTTCATTGATTATCAAAATTTTGGGTAAAAATAAAATATCATGTAAATATATTGTTTGTGTTATGAAATCATAAAATATCAAAAGTTATGTAATAAATAAATAAATAGTATAAAATAATAAAATTATTCTTACCCTCTAAAATAATGTGTTTTCGGTTATTTTTGTAATTATATAAATCCTTATTGAGTTGTCCAAAATCTATATAATATTTTTATGGATTTAAAATAAATCATTATAGAAAAAAACTTATACATCACATAGGGTGTGTTTTAATGAGTTTAGTTCTTGGATATGTAGAATATATGAATACATTCCTCTTTGGTAGAATCAATGGTAAAACCAATGGGATGTTTGATGGCTTCAATTATTTTATCATATAGCAGCGAAAACCTAATTTTAGAAATTAAAAATGAATTCACCTCTATTTTCCTATAAAAACCACCAATCCTCCTATTCCTATTCACTAAAAATCCATTGATAATGAATTTAATCTACCTTTACTTCTATATATCCCTCTCAATGGGTTCACATTATCTTAAGAAACCCCTCCCAAGCCTTGGGAAGCGACCTATTAAGGTATGTTACTATATCCTCTTTATTTAAGAATCATCTTTATATTATGACTATTTTATATCTATTTTTTCATAATGGGATATATTTATATACATCCACACTACCAATAGTACAAATTAAAAGTTATGCTTGTCCCCTTTTACTCTGATCAAACTATTCCATGAATCTTTATACACCAACATAATTCTTCCACAACTATCCCAGGACCTTCGAGGCCAAGCATTTGTGAAGTGAATATCCATCAGAACATCTAATGAAGTGTATTAAATGAGATTTACCTATCCTTTATTGATATTGTAGTTAATTTTATATAACCCACACCCTTATCCATTGGAATAAAATAAATGAAATTCATATTTATGTTGTAAGATATATTATTCACACTTATTTATGTAAATTATATGAATGGGATGGGTGTGGGTAGAATTATATAACCCTGGAATAATTTGGGTAATGTTTTTATCTAATTATATTAAATGTTTGTTGAATAGGAGGATATCCTAAGCACAGTATGTTTTGATATCTCCATTGGAATCATTGAATATTTTTATGATGTCATGATGTATATTGCTTCCACAATCTAATGTTGGATTTTTGTTTTCATCTTATGACAAGAATCTATGCTCATGTTACTGATTTTCAACCCTCTTTTCATACATTGATATGACTCTTCATTCACATATACTACATTAACTTATGATTTTAATTGATTATTAAGTTATAAATATTTATATCTCAACCCTTTCTTTTGTACTTCCCTATGTTATCCAATATAGGTTTAGAAGCGAAATGAAATTTTAAGTTAATGTTTTGGAGATTTTAAATGACATTGTTATACCCAGGTTTCATGATATTATACTATGTATCTAACTTCCAAAATACACAAGGGAACATGATATTATGGGACTATATTACGTGTACCTTTTTGTAATAAATATTGAATTAAATACTATTAAAATATGGGTTTTCATAGATCACAAACTCACAACCCTCAATCAGGCCTCACATGACATATCGTAACCCACTGGAGGATTTTTATTACCACCCTCAAAAATATCATGGTGAAAATGATCACCCAATTCAAAAACATCAACCATATATCGCTTTTATTAAAAAGACATTCCACTATCATAATCTATGTGGAAAAAACTCATAAAAAACTACTCTTACGTTATATTTTTCCCACATGTTTAAAACTAGAAAAACATATCAATGAAGGAAGTACACATCATAAACCTCAAGTACTAGATGTGTTCCTCTAATAGTCCCCTTTTCCAATATTCAATGAGCACCTTTGTGTGGATGTTTCCTATGTACATAGTGTGTATTTTTCCTATATGATGTGTTCCACACATGATGTGTGCACCCCTGAATATAGCCATATACTGCATACAAGGTCTTCCAACTATTGTAAATAACCACTCTCCATGTTCTATTCATAAGCTCTAATAATGTGTATTACATGTCCATGTTCCCTCGAAATAGGGTGTTTGGCCCTACCTCAAGAAACAGCCCAAGTAAATCCACATAAAATGACGCAAACTAACATTCTTTGTAAATTTTTATTCCTCACCTTGAGACAGATGAATAATTCAGGATGTGTGTTCCCAAAATAAAGACAACATGATCTGTTTTTCCCAAATTATAAACCCTTTCAGTTGGTCTAAAACTCTATATTTCATTGAAAACCCAATGATTAGCCCTCCAGTAGTCTCTAATATTAATAAATGTAATTTTAAAAATTATAAAAAAGGGTTTATATGGGGATTTAATGATAAGACATAAAAATAACCAACCTCATGGAATAAAACACCATTTCTTTGTTCTTGAATCCTTGCTATGAATCCACCACACCCTGATCCTACTCTGTGTCATCTCACCTTGTGACCCGCTCTCCATATCCCACTCTTTATCTTCATCCAATATCAATATCAATGTTTGGGGGTAGCCTTGTAAGATTAAATATTAGGGATGAGGAAATAAAAATAAAAATAAATAACGAGGAATAGTTAATGAAAAAAAAATTTGGCTCAGGCTAGGCCCTGACACCCTTGATGGGTTAATTTCTCTCCTAGTAAAACCCATAAATTTCATAATCACCCACATAGATAGAAAATAATTTTGTCACTCAATTCATAATATATAATTGTTCAATGGTGTGATATAAAATTAATATGTAATTAATTAAATATAAATATTCCACACATAATTGAATAGATCAAATATCCACCAAACATCTATCCTTGGGAAAACACTGTATTATTTGATCAATAGAGTTATTGGAAAAATTATACAAGTTATTTTTTGGGAAACATTAGCATCTTCCTTTTGAAACAATCTTGGTAACAGAAAATCCAATATTTCATTATTTTATCAACATGTGATAATGTGGGTCTTCAGAAACATCCAACTATAACCACTTACTTCCCCCAGAGAAGTCGTAGTGGTCAATTAATAGCCATGATTTCACCCAAAACACTAACGCACTTTATTAAATCATGAAAATTCAATGACCAATCATAATGTGCCCAAAACTATCACATTCTAAGATTCATTCATCGTCAACTGATCAAATTATCCCCATCATATGAAAACCATTATCATTTCTCCATAAACCAAATGGAAAACACAATCCCCACACTCCATCAAACACCAAACATAATTACCATATATTAAATATTTTCTCAAACAAAATAATAAACATGAATATAAAAACCTCCCATACCTAGATCATCAAAAATGAATAAATATGTGCTTAAAAAACTAAAAAAATAGGATTTCATCTCCCATTGGACTATGGTGAACTTTACACCTGGAGGATTTCAGTACATTTATCCTTAAGAATCAACTTGAATGTTTCAACTATAGTTACACCATAATGGTTCGACCAATACTTGAATACAGTAAATATTCCTATGTAGGATCCATAAAAAAATATAAACCATTTAGAACTGTAAAAAAAATCACATTCCAACAAACAATGATAATTCTTCTAAATAAGTCAAAACAACCACCACTCTCCTCCTTAAGGAAAACTGTTCATCTAAGATCCTCTCACTAGATCTCACAAAAAAAATTATAATAGAATTAATTATCACACGAGATAGATCCTAAAAAACCACAAAAAATTTTCGTAAACCACTGGACATGCTCTTAATCCAGATTAGTTCCAAAAATCCATAACATTTTTTGTATCAATACATAAAATTTATGAAATTTTATTCCAATTTATTTTAATCCCAACAATGACACATGAATTTTCACATTTTAATAATATTAATTTGGAACTATAAGACCATTAAAGATTTAAAAAAATTCATGATCTCATTCTTTCTTAATGTCTGACAATCCATTTGTAAATATGTCATATTTTCATTGATTTTGGGATATAATTCAGAAATTATTCCCATGGATATTAATTATAATTATGTGTGAAGTAAATATTTTTATTTCCCTTTATTTTTAAAAAAATTTCGATAAAACTATCTCATATATGTTTCAAAGCATAAATTTCACTAATGACATATTTTGCTTCAAATTATCTATAATAATGTATCTTGAATAATATGTTCTATTTCTTCCAAGTATTTTTTTATTAATAAGAAATACCTTTATTTAATCATTTGAGATTCATATATTTTATGATGTTATAATATTATTGAGGAATAAATTGATTTTATGGGATATTATACTCTTGTAATACATTAAATTCTATTTTAAATATGTGATATTGATGATCCATTTATACAAATTTTTGATCTCTATTATATATAACCCTTATTATATATTATATATTGGTAACGACAAGTCACTTCATCACACATTATAAAATTTTATGTCTCCTAACACTGTATCAAGATGTGTTTCCATATAATGAATAATTTTTTATTATTAAACATTTAAGATCATGTTTGAAATTTTTTTATTTCTTGTATATATTATAATCTATCACACCTATATCCAATATAAATATAAATTCATAAATAAATTCTAATAGATAGACATCAATATCAATTCCAGGATGTTTTGGTTCAAGAATCATCAAAAACATAATAATATATTTTTCATTTAAAAATTTATATGGGAAAAATTTATAAACATCCAAAAAATAGGAATGAACTATGTTGCCTACAATTTCTATGATATGGAATCATTTCATTTTTTTAAGGAATCATTCTAATATTTTTAGCTTCACTTCAAAAACTAGTTATTTTTTTATCAAATATAATCATTTTCTTAATCAGTAGGGTGACATATGTTTTCCTTAGACATTACCATATATAAATTACATCTTAACGAATTTTCATCATTTTTATTTTCAAATAAACACTTTAAATATTATATTAAAATAAGATACCAATTCGAATTAATTTGAGGTTTAGTTCATGTTATTCAGAATGAATAAAAACTAACATATTAATCCATTTATTTTAAGAATTAGCAAATTTAACTAGTTATGATAACCTTTTATATTCATTATTATGTAGAATAAAATCGTTGAGGAAACCATGAATCGTTTTATACCCCAATACAATTATGAATAATTTATTATTTCATAATAAATGATATCTAGACCTCCATTTACATATAAATATAGCTCTGTTAAAATTTCAATATCATCAATGAAACTTTATTCAGTCAATCAATTTCTTGATTTTATGTTAACAAATATCATAATATATTATAACACTATAAATTTAGTACATATTGTGATTAGTTGTTTCTTTTCACCCCACAATATCATTCAATAGATTCAATTTTTGAATGGTATCCATGCCTACATCATGATTTAATTAAACAAAATGATCATTTGTATCATGATAAATATCATCACTACCATTATATTTTGTGTATTATTTTATTTTGTCATTATACATATAGTGTGTATAATTATGATCAATACCATTGAAATTTGATGCCTAATGATTTCTATGCAACCTGAAGTTATCATATTCAAACTCTTCTTGAATTTATAGAAAAATAAAATATTTGTTTTGATGATTTCATTTTTAGATTTACAATCAATTATTTACTCTTTTTCATATCCATCACTAGTTTTTCTTATATTTATCCATTTATGATCCATTAATTTAATATTATCACATTATAATATATGAATATATTAAAACAAAATAACATATAATCAAAATAATAAATTGACTACTTCTTGATAACTATTTAATTAATACAAACTAAAAAATAAAAATATATGGTTATTGGTTTGTTGGAAAACAAAATAATTATTTAAATAACATATATTATTTAATAAATACAAAAAAAATGGAAATTAGAAAAAAATTAAGAATCATTCTAATATCTTGAAATAAACAATATGAAGGTATAACCATAAAAGCACTAAAAAATATAAACATGAAACTTCTTTTAGATTTCATAAAATCCTCTATTTCTATACTTAAGTGACTATGGTTATTTAAAAATGAAAAATAAGTCTACTACCTTTCCAATTCAATGAATTATATATTTTTCATGAAAACAGTGGTGTACTCCTTATGGGTGACTAAATATATTATATAGCATATCTTCAAAATGACCTTAAATTATGTCATAAAAGATTAATCAAATGATTTTTAGGTTGATTAAATTTTAAATAAAATTTTAATCCACACAAAAGATATATATATATAAATATATATATTATTAAACCTATTTTATATTAAAAATAATTATGATATTATTTAAAAAAATATATCTACAAACTAAATCATCAATGATATTTATTTAAAATAAATCAAACTAACATATTTGATCATTTTTAAATAATAAACCCCACAATTAAATGGATTTCCCCTAAAAATGTAATATTTGTCCAAAAAATAAATTATCTATTAAGAGTACACTGTTTATTATTCCATGATCAGTTATTAATAAATGATTTATGAATAAACAATTAAACCATAATAAAAAAATAGAATAATATGATTATATATATTATAGTATATAAATTAATATTTGATATCAATATGAGCTACCAGTCACAAGTATAAAGAATATAAAACTCATTCTGAATATAACCATTCTATATTAATTAATATCTATAATATTAACTCAAAAAAATTATACACAAATATATATAATCAATTATAAATAAAAATT
Organism: Viscum album; assembly: GCA_963277665.1. Lineage (NCBI taxonomy): Eukaryota > Viridiplantae > Streptophyta > Magnoliopsida > Santalales > Viscaceae > Viscum > Viscum album. The sequence goes on from OY728146.1 coordinate 1,561,261,317, forward strand.
ATTCCTACCACAAATAATTTATATCACAATAATAGTAATTTTATAATAAAAATGAAATTATACTCTTAAAAAAATTATAGAAAATGAAACTTATAATTGAAATAGATGTAGATATATTAAAACTGAATGAATTTATTTTATTACTATAAAGTACATTGATTTTTTTAAAACCAACAATAAATCCTTAACATATAAAATATGGAGATTTGGAATGAAAATAGACAAGGGTGAGTGCCATAATGAAAACTAAAAAACATCAAATTGAATGAAATTAAATAATGTGCCAAAAAATATATTTCCAAATTCATTGATGGTGAAAAATGATTGAAATAAATGGAATAAATATTACTATTCCCATTGTATCCAATGAAGAGGGAGATGGTTTAAATAGATATGCGAAATGATGCAAAAAGTAAAAATATATTTCAAATGGAGATGATCATGTATGAAGAATTGTGGTTAGAGATTCTCAACACACACTTCATAGGGATTAAAAAACATCCATGATTGAACAAGGGAACCTATGGTTGTATGTTTTTAAAAAATATTGTGACATTATCTTTTTTTTTTAAATTGATGTTTGATGTTTTAATTATTTATATTTAATATCATTTTTATATAAAAATTACATTACTTGTTATATAAAAAACTATAATAATTGGTTTTAATGAAAACCAGAATTAAAAGTAAATGTGTACCACTTTTTATGATGTTTTTTTATAAAAATTTATTCATAAATATTCTCTAAGTGCATTTTAATATTGATCATCTGAAATCCAATGCAAAAATATATGGTCAAATATAATTCTTTTACTAGTGAATTTTATTGAATAAGATCTTTTAACAACCTTGACACTAATGACCAAAAGAAGATAATCATTTATTACATTATGAATAAGATTCATTGATCATAACACATAAGATTTAAATATTTAGTATTCTCCAAAGACAATATACATACATGTATATTTAATTACTAAGAAAACATAAATTACACCATAATCAAATACTAAACATTAATATTATACTATGTATATAATTATATAACATTAATGTGTCTTTATAAATTCCAAGTTAATTGGGAAAACAATATACCTGGGGATATCATAGGCTTGGTAAGGGGTATCGTACAACCAAATATAACATACAATAAAAATGATTTACAAAATATGGTGGGAAGGAATAATAAAATATAATAAATATAAGTAATAACATGAGAGTAATATACCCATTTAATATTTCAAAAAGATATAAAATATTCGCCTAGATGATAACAATAGAACTCATAATAATGGAACACATAATGTAAGTCCTCATAACCTTACCAAGAAGAAATGTTTCTAAAATATCACCCATAAATGTGTAAGAATACACCAAATACACAAGATTATTGTATCGAGAGAAATACTAGTGCACTGATTAGAATTTATTGACTCCATCCATCACATAATCACACCTCATTAAATATTATAATGATTAATATAATACTTCATGATCATAAAAAGATTAATTAAACAACTAATACCAAAGCTAGTCATGGTAAGATTCTTGTTAGTTAATTGATGATTTATTCCATAAATCACCCATCACATAATAAGTCCACTGGATTATTTATATGAAACTATTTTAAAATAGTACAAATCCAAATATTCCCTAGGAAACATTATATATAAGAATGTATACATAAAAAATCTTTATTCATATATAAATAATGGGTGTATACATTTTCAATATTTCCCAAATAAAATCAATGATATATATAATGTCTTGCCCCAGTCTCTAGAATCCTGGTGATAACCAAACCACTTGTGTTGATAGTGGTATCTCAAAAAAACCTCCCCATATAAGAGTTCATAATAATATATAGAAATTAAGATAAATTTTCCAGGAATATAACAATTATTTTATGCAAGATAAATAAATAATATCAATAAATAATAATAAAATATATTAATTAGTTGTACAAACCTTGATCAACCACAATGATTATCACAGATGACGGAGAAAATAAAATCAATAAAAAATATATATAAGAGTCTACATTAGTTTTACAATCCTCACCTCATCGTGATATTAAATCACGTATTAGTTATGTCACTTGATCAAGATACTCTGAGCCACTACGCAAAGTGAACTCAAAACAAGATATGTCTAATCGTTACCCAATTTCCATGGCCACTCAATGTAGATGTTAGTAAAACTCAGTTGGGAACCACCAATTAGGTCTCCTATAAAACTAGTAAATCTATAATATAAGTTCATCTGACATGATTATCTGAATAAATAAATAAATTGGTGATCCGTTATAAATAATACACATTAGATGTTTATATACTCACGTAAATCTTGATATTGACCAAAACATATGTTGAGTAGTGTAATTGTGCCTCTTACCATACTACAAAATTATTCCTACCAATATCAGTCTATTGTATGATTCCTTGGAGAGTCCCCTATGAAATATAGTAAAATAAATTTCACATGATGGATGGGAGAGTCATATCCCCTATCCATGATTACATTGGATAATATAATGCAATATGAATCAGTAATATGAATGATTTTGAATATAAATTCCTAATTATTCTTATAGATGACATGGGAAGGTTGCATATTTTTCCCTAATTCATAAGATCGTGTCCCATGAAATCTAGACCATATCTTAGGTGTGATGTATGGACACTAGGTTCATGTCTTGGGCCTCCCATTTGTAACAATATATCTCATTGGGTAGTATATCCCACCTTAACATATCATGTCAGAATCATCCTAACCAATTTTGGCTTACCTCATCTATATTGGCTCTAAGGTGAAATATGATCATCACTACCCATTTCTTAGGCCCACCCTTGAAAGGTTCAACATATAACTAGGGAATACTCCAAGGTCCCCTAGTTCAAATCATAACTAAGTCTCCTAATATAGTTCCCCCAATATTAAACTCATCCCATGGGTTTCCACACATCAATTAGTAGTTATATCATCCTTGTAATTTTCAAAGTCTCATCAAGTCATCACTAGCCTCTTAAGAAAATCCATCGAGGAATATGGCCTAAAGCCCATCCACATTCTAAGAAACTCTTGGTCGACATGAACACTCCTACAATCCATTACTCTCATTTAAGTTTTCCAACAAAAGGTAATCATGTAATAGTGGGGATATTAATGCTCATCCAATGGTCATCATACATTCTAAATGGATCTAAGTCATCTCAATGTCCACTAAGGCATACTTGGGACACTCATTCCCATATTTTTCACATCCAACTATTTATTGGTCACAAGGGAACCATTACTAAGGGACAATATTCTTATTTTAAAAAATAAAACAACTAAATTAGTCCAAACATATCATGTTATACAACTACAATAGATGTCTTGACCATCAAATACCCAATCACCCAAATCTAAATAAATAAATAAAAATACTGTAAGGCCATGTGTAAGGAATATTCTACCTCAACAGAGTCATATCCATTTCCAAATTATAGATCGGGTTCCCAAATCATGCCCATCAAATAACATCACACAAATTACAAACCACCCAAGGCCCTAAAAAACGAAAACATCTATTATAATCACATATATGAAAATTATAATTAACTAATAAATAAAAATTAATTAACACACTTAATTCAAAAAATTAGAAACACCTAAAACCAAACTTTAGTCACATATTGTATAGTAACAAAACCCAAAAGGACATTAGAGGTATAAAATTCATTCCCTACACCAATATAGGAAAAACACATAACTCCATGCAATAATAAAATATTAAAATTCATTTAGTTTAATTAAAAACACTGAAAATTCATATGGTTATTTACCTTGATAACATAAATATATGATGGTTTGAAAAACCATCTAATTTTTTTTTATCACCAAACCACCCAAAATTCAAATCAATAATGGCGGATTCATCCATGCTTCACTGTAATCAAGAAAAAATCCCTATGTAAAATAATAAAAAACAATATATAATACATAAAAAAGAATCATCAAGGAAAACTCATGAATAAACTCATTATAAAATTTGATGAATCGGTCCTAAAATATAAAAAATAAAAAATTCAATTGAATGGAAAAAATCGAGGAAGGGAGCCTGTCCATGTGATTGTCATGGAGAAGTGAAATAAGGTTTATATCTTTACAAAATTATTTGTTAAATAGTAATTCACCCCTTTTATGTGTTTGGAAACGTAGATATATATTTTACCAAACCATGTGTCATCCTTGTGGTATGATCTATCCAAATAAATCCATATTCCAAGGTTTGGTTTCATAGTTTCCTAAACCATACATCAACCAAAAAAATTTAATTTTCAAGGGAAAAGTATTTAACATGGTTGATCAGCATGGTTTATTATGAGATCCTAACGATTCACCTCAAACTATGATTCAATTGCACATATGAGCTATGGTGATTAGAAAATGAACATTAATCCTCCACATACTCAGGGAGCTGTATAGTTTCCTCTAAATAGCGCAAACCACACTATGCACAATGGGTAGAATATATCTAAAACTCATAAAAATTCATACAATGAGTTGGAGACTAATATATGTACATAATACAGCTCTCGAGCCTCAAACCATAAATAAAAAAAATTCTTTTATGATGATACAACCATGGATTATTGATCAGAATATCGATTCTCAAAATAAAGAGTCCAGACAACTGAAAAATTGTAATATCCTTAAAATTTAGCTACACAAAAATTAATCGGATTTTATAGTATCTCTATCTATGTAAATATCCTAAAATACAATTTATTATGTACTAGTTTTCACACATTATTGAATTATAATTTATATAATAAAATTAATTAATTCTCTTAGTAAATCAGATATAATAATTTCTAGGTGAACACCCTTCAATAAGAAGAAGGATATATAGTGTATTTTATAAATAACATTAACAATAGAGTCCTTATTATTATATATAGTTGAGGATAATAAAATATAGATTTAGGTATTGATCAACCAACTCATAAAGATTTTATTTTCAGAATAACATAGATACATAGGATTTTTGATATTGAGTAAAATAATGATTTTTATATAATAAATCTAATAAATAGGTATAAAGTCTATTAAAATAACATAAATATCTTTAAATTTGTGTTATTTAAAAATTAATTGATATAGGTAATCAATATTTTAGTGTCACATAAGAAAACATAGCTGTTTTTAGAAATATATTAAATTTTTATTGTGAAATATGTGAATGATTGAAAATAATAAAAATAATTAGAAGGAAAAAAATATAATATTTTCCTAAAATGATATCTTAAAACATAATAATGATTTGAAAATGAGGAATAAAAAAATTATTTTGAATAATATTATTAATATAAAATGTGTGTAAAATGGAGGATAACCCGATTGAATTTTTTTAATGGTATGTGACAATATCATAGAAATAGAGAAATACTCACTTTAATAAATATTTCAAAAATAGGATACAAATAAATTTAAATTATGTTTTATTAATAAAATATCATAATAATTCAACTACGAATAATAAATAATTTTAAAGGATAAGAAAATTTATTAGGAACAAAAAATAGTATACATTTAGAAAGAATTATTTTTAAGTACATTATTATAGTTTAAAAATAAAACAACATTTTTAAAAGAACATAAAATTTTATGTTAAATATAAATATGATCAATTTAAAATAAAAAACACATTTAAATTTATTTTTAAGAAAATATGGCAATAAAGATTACATATATGGAATTGAAGTATCATGAATAGAGTATCAAATGTTTCCATTAAAATGTTACATCACTAAAATCATTAAAGATGGAGACCACGACATGAAAATTTAAATTCCACAAAAAACAAAAAATAAATGCATAATTAGTGATTCAAAGGATATAATATACCCAAATTCAATAAATATGGTTAAATAAGGAATGACACGACTCAAATAAATGAGATTGAGTTTAATAAATATTTCATGATCATGGAATAATATGAATCCAAATTAAATACAATAGTGGACCAGAAATAGAATTATAAAACCCAAGAATCAAAATTAAATAAGGATTAAATACTTCAATGAGGTATACATAATACAATAAAAGAAATTGGTGAATACCAAACTAGTCTCAAAAATTTAAATTGAGATGAGGTTCCCTTACTTCGACATTGTGATAGATTATGAAAAAGGTTCTATGAGAGGGAATGGGTAATATTTTAAATATATTGGATCAAATGGATTTATTTAACATGGAAATATAATCATGATAAAAAAAATTTAATTGATGTTTAAAAGATTTTATGACAAAATAATCTCAAACAATATATAGAAATATATTCTTGTAAACCATTAGATCATTGTAATTAATTATGAAATGAGTTCAATGAGAGTAAATATATAATTTATAAATTCTAAATCAGAATTGTTTTGATAATACCATGGAATAATGATCATGTAAATAAATAATTCTTAATTTTAAATGATATTACCTCAAATAAATCTAATAAAATACTTAAAAATAAGAAAACTTACTCTAGTCATAGAGGAGTCCGCATTTGAATGAGACTATGTCCTTTAAGAGAAGGTATTTTTAATTTAACTAGTCGATAAAGGATGTCTATGGTAGTTTTCAAATAGTAAAATTGGAATATTTTTAAGAAAGGAAAAAATTACTATAGTGAAGAATAATATGTGGAGATTTATTTTTATATAGACATGGGTGGTGTATCCCTGAATACAATATTAAGTAATTTATTATACAGGGAAATGATAATAAATATTATGATATCATTTAATAGTTAATAGTTTTTTATTATAAAATATGTGTTTATTTTACAATTAAACACACAACAATCTTAATGAAATATTGGAAATATTTTATTAAAAGAATATAATAAAAAAATGTTTTCTATTAAAAAAATATTCCATATGATTCGAAAAATGGTTTAAAGGTTACTAATTTATTTATTATTTATAAATGAATCCTTTCCCATATTAAATACGTTTCAACTTATTGATTTTTTATCAGTTATAGGATTTTTTATTTTATAATGATTTCATCCAGCTTATCTTAAATATAAAAAACCATATTTTCATTATTCATCTAGAAATATAATTTGAAAAAAATAAAACATTTTCACCATAAAATAAATATTACATTATGATTAATAATATTTCAAAACATTTATAAAATTAAAATTCTAAATATATTAAAATTTAATTTGAAACAAAAATATAAAATTTATAGGAAATAATTTATATTGAATAAAAACTATTTATATTGTTATGAGTGATAATATTTATATTTATGATTATTAATTAATTTTTATGGGACCTATAATTAATTATTTTCACATATAAAACATATTAATTACCATATACAATATATCTTTTAATTTTTACATATTTATTACTCCTTAAAATATTAGAATTAAAATACAAATTTATATTGAAAATATTGTAACAATTACATTATGTTGGATTGTAGTCCTTCATTCATGATTTAAAATTTTGGATGAAATCACGTATTTAATCAAATAAAACTGATTTGGTGAACAATATTTATATGTTTTATATAATTAAACAAAAAGAAAAGTAAAATAATTAAAATTTAAAATTATATTTTTAGGATAAAATTCATAAAAATATAAATGGAAATTATATGTTATTACACAACAAGATTACTCATAGAGTTATCTTAATTTCCCTAATAAATTTAACTCAATCATTTTTTATTCCTCACATTAGAAATTTTTTCAATAATATTTTCAAATACTAATACATTATCATGGGTTTATAAATTGCCTAAAAATCATGATTTCATATTTTTTTGTAATGAGAAATTTGAAGTTCTAAATCAAGAAAACTAATAGAGATTATGTAATCAATAAATATGAATTGGTATTATTTCATGATCATACATTAGAATTTAATATTTACCCATTGATATAAAAATATATTATGTTCTATTTCCCTATAAAATCGTAATGATATTTTAGAAAAATTTCCACAACCTCATGGATCCAAAAGTAGATGAAATGTCCATTTATATATTGTATTGAAGATTAATTTCCTATTTTAGAAGAAATGTGTGGGGGTCGGGATGATTAAAATTTATATTAGTCAATATACTTGAAATTTTTTTCATTTCATGTTAATAAAATAATTTATTCCATAAACATCGTGGTAAATTATCATTTAAATGGGATGATTTAAAAGGATTAAGATATTAATATGTTTATGTAGAAGTGTGAAATAAATTGTTTACTTTTTGATCATTCTAAAATTCAAAAGGTCATTTAAAAATGTATTTTTGTTTTAATTATTCTCATATGTATCAATGTATAAGGAATTCATATGGTGGTAAAGAAAATTAATGTTGGTTTATATTTTATTCATTTTATAGGAACTATGAATTACCATAAAATATAGAGATTTGTGAACTACTAGGATTCCATTTTACATGATTGCATATTGTTTTTAGAGAATCGTCATGCATAAAAAATATAAGGTGAATTTATCCATCTCCCCAATAGTTTTCCATTCAAAAAAAATATCTTGGCACTTTTTCTATGTAGGGAATAAATTTTCCTGGAATATACCTTCTTATAACAATATAGTAGTTAAAATGTATCATCAATGTATTCAAAATCTTCTCAAAATGGGGTTTAGTTATATACTTGAAGTATTATTTTTCTACATATAAGTTATTTCACTCATAAAATACAACAACTCTAAGTGTTTTTTATTTACACATACCATTCTCAGAAATAACGGAATAAATTTCTCTCTTAATGAGTTGAATTAATTTTACTCAAATCACAATACAAAGTCAAACCACTCATCCATTTTCCATGTTTCCACTATATAATAGGTAAATTTATTCACCACAAGAATAAAAAATATATTATATAAGATAATATAATAAAATATGATTAATTGATATAATAATATACTCAATGCGTGATAAGATAATCACACCAAGACACATAATCCTATATAAGAGAACATGTATTCCTAAGTGTATGGGAAAAACTGGTGTTTCCCAAAAATATATAATTTTAGACTCATTATACTTCCATATCGTAAAAATTTATAAATATTAAATGTCATATGTTTGAATATATAAGTTGTACACCATCAATGAAACAATTCTATGAACAATAAACACATTATATGTTCATAAAAATAATATAAATCATACATTAAATAATATGGTACACATTTTATTACTCATTAGAGGATACTAAATGATTACACCATAGTAAATTATGATATTTTGAAAGAATAAATAATATTTTTAACACAAATGGGGTATAGCTTTAATTATGCACATATTTTACATTAATATAACCTACTCTTTTCTCACTCGAGATAGAGATCATGTCTCAACTACTTCTAATGCGAGATTCCCCATGTAGTATTGCATAAAATTATTCATATAAAGTATCATCGACATTATTTCATGACATTCTACCACATTACATAATTTACTTACTATATGATGTTATATTGTATGTTTTACAATCCCAACCACATTAGATTAGATTTTTTGGACAATAGTCCTTGTCATAAGACCATAAATAATTTCATATATTTTATTTCAATTGTAAAATTAAATTAAAATGTTTGTGATTTCCTAAATGACCATAGATCTAATAGAACATCATCTAAATCTCATGAACACTGATAATGTGTATGATATTTTATTTTCATCATCACATAAGAATGACCCACAAAGAAACAAGAGTCTTCAAGCGTAAAAGGCTCATAAGTATAAAATATCTATTTATGAAATCATGTATCCATGTTAGTGTTAACATATTTTCATTTATGTCGTTTTATTTAATAATATAACCATGTTTATCTTATACCATTAGAGTTATACATTATATCCCATTCATTTCAAGGCTCGCCAAACCTATGAAAAAAATTATCCAAATTCAGAATTATAAGTCACATCATTCCTTTTATAATTGGATATTGAGTGATTCTAGATCCTCTTATCATTATCCTAATCATGTGTTTTCTCTAAATTTCATGTTATAATTCACTTTATAATTTAATTTATTACCCAATCACATCATCACTTACTCAAACCTTTTATCCCTAATGCCCTTGTTCCCTCCTCTACTCACTTGGGATCACCCTTCCCTTGGTATGTGCATATCTAAAACTACATGTGTTTCTCATCCAATAATTATAGTGTATGTAGTGAAACATATATATCATATATTAAGTGAATCTATATGTCCCCCCTTCAACATTCATTATTCACATAATTTTCATCAAATCCAATCAACATGAATATAAATTACACAAATTATCCTTATCCAAATAAATATAAATTGCATGGTATAATGTCGAATCCTTCCAGATTGTGTTAAAATATATGATAGATTCTCATCCTCTCCACATTATGTTAAACTATGTAGAAAAATTCACATTATGTTTGAGATTCATCTATACATTGACCTATTTTCCATCCCCACATTAAAATTAAGTCATCGTCACACTTGATGGACATTAGGGACTCTATTTCATTAATTATATAAGTTCACCATCATCTTTTAAACCCTAATTTATAACTAAATATTACTAGATTATTTTTATAATATGAAATATATTGAATCATATACCCCCTATTCTAATAATAGTTACATATCTTTTCCACCTCATTTTAATTCTATGATTTTCTTCGTTTTTTTAAATGGATTTAGGATTTAATAATTTTTTAAAATGGGTTTGAATGTTGTTAAAGGGGGTAATTAATTCTGATAAAAATGTATTGATTCCATCAGTTCATTTTACATTAATCAATGACATGGTAAATTCATTATAGAAATACTCACTTCATCTTTTTTCAACCAATGAGTGTTACCTAAAACGAGCCATTCTTTTTCGAAAATTTGAAATGAATTGGGAGTGGTATGGACAATTTCCTCACCCATATAAAATAAAACAAAATCAACCCTTATCCCTTACTATTATCACTAATCTTCTTCCATCGTCTCCAATTTATTGTCCCAATATCTCTTGTTTGGAATTCTAATGGTTAACTACTTTTAAACAATGAATTATGATGTGTGAATAATTTCCAAATTATTATTTAAATGATTATCTTAATGTTATATTAAAATTATATTTACATATTTTAATTTAAAGTAAATAAATATAATTTAGTTTTATTTTTAATATTTATATTCGTTATAGAGAGTATCTCAAAGGGGGATGAATTCGGTACCCAAGAAACATTTATTTTAAAATGAATTAAATTGATATTCTAAAAGGGGGTAATTAATTCTTATAACCATACAATGGGTTTCTTTAACATTAATTATTTAGTTGGAATGTAATATAAAAAATTAATTAGTCTATTGAAATCAATTTACTTAATAAATATCATTTAACAATAGAAGTAACCATTACTTATTTATTTCCAGTTTTTGTTTGGTTAAAATGGTTTCAGTTTTAAAAGAAGAAATAACGTAAAAAACATATAATATAATATTTAATAAATAGGTTTAGTCTTCGGATGGTACATAGTCCACTCCATTTTGTCATCACCTTCCACCATGTATTTTATATAAAATAAACAAGTTTATCAACCACCAGGATCAGGTTTTTCAACAGATTACAAAATATCCAACACACACATGACCTCTTAAACTATTATATGTAGAAGTAGAAACAATCAGATAAGATATGGACCTCTACCACATTTATGTGTATTAATAAATTTGTAATAATAGTTAAGAGAAGATATCAATCCACTAATAGTTCAGTACAAGACACAATGTTAATGTGATAAAATAGATTGTGCACATACTCTTCTTGAAATATAAGAATTGATAAACATAATTGAGCAATCTAAATTATGTAAAGATAGAAATACTCTTTTTGTCTTAGTGTATCTCATGACTCATGGAAAATATTTGGAAATGATACTTGATCCTGGTTCTCATGATAAACATAGTAGAATATTGTATCATAGACTATTGTTCTTTACTAGGGGAAACCATCATATGTCTTTCATCTTCGGCTTCCACATTTGTGTGTTTCTAGGATTTAGCAGTTCATATCTTCATCTCTATGTTTTTTTAGTATGAATGATCACTTATATTGGAAAAATATTCTTTCAAATATAAATACATGAGGGAGTCTTCTTCCTTTCTTAACCATAGAACAATGGAGAATATCCATGTGCATCTGGATATTCTGTTTCCTTTTACATCACGTATGAAACACTCTCATATTAATTTTTTGATCATTTAAGAGGATATCATTAAAACAACAATGAGTATTAAATTCAATAAACTATCCTTTAGTAAATATTTAAAATAATTGTAATGTACAAAACCTAGTTTGGTATCTTAGTCAGGCGGTGAATGGATTTGACGATGTATCAAAGTCTGGAGATGTTTCATTACAGTGATGACACAATTATAGTGGTGTCAAGTATGTAGAAAAATTGCGTGTATGGATATAACTCCTTTTATAGTGACTAATCTGATAAAATATTATCTATCTAATTTTCATTTGTGTTGGTGGTGTCTCACACTTTGACAAATTTATGCTCTGGTAGCATGATATCTTGATGATGAGATATCATAGTGGCATCTCATACTTTACTAATTGTATAATTTGGCTATTTTTTTCTTATGGTAACTCATACATATCCATTTTTCTATGATGACAGAGAGACATGGACAACCATGACTCAAATTCGATAGATACCCATACATTTTCAGGTTTCTAGTTCAGTAGTATGACATCCCGGCGACGACTCTTTTCCCAGTGGTGAGTCTGCCTTATATTTGTGATTGGATGAAATGCCTTATCATCAATGGTGACACGTAATTAGTTTATTTCATCACTTATATCTTATTAGGAAATAATTTCAGATAACATGGTATTTTTTAGTATCATTTGAATCATGGTTTTGTGAAAATTTACATAAGAAGGTCAAAAATCACCCCATTTTAAGGATCACAAATCATGGTATCAAAGGTATCATAAATATAAAACATAAAGTAGAATTGACCGTATGTTTCAATTGTATCAATGAAAAATAATGATAAAATAAAGGTAATTATCATGTACCAAACAGATATAGAGAAATAATAAATTGTATTAAAGGTAACATATAAATATCATAATATTTGATTGAATGAGGCTAGGAATAAATGGAATAAAAATATTTTATCCCCCATTAAAGATTATCAAAAAGTATAAGAAAAGTAGAAGAAAATACTTAATGTAGTAAAAATTAAATAATAGTGAAATATTTATGGATAATCATGATCAATGGTAATGATGAACGTTTCATCAAAGAAGTTATAACAAAAATTTATTGAAAAAATGGTTACTAACACACTACAATGTTTGGGTTAAAGAATATAGTGACAATTTTACTTTATCGTTGACTCTCTCTAGATATGATACAGCACGATCTGAAAATATTTTAGGCAATGTACAAGTAAAACAAGTTTTTAATCTAGTGATATTTCTAGTATGATGATCTTACAAAATAATAATTGGACTGAGCTACCATATAACATATACATGAGTCACTAGAAAGGTTTTAACTGGGAAAGAAAAGGTGAATGAGGATCTCTAATCACTCCTGGGATGAACTATATCTCTAAAGTACTATGAATTTATTATTGGGAATCAACTAGTTTGATGTGAAAATGAACAAATGGATTCATTGGGTTAATGAAATCCATAATTACCGAGACACCTAATTTCATTTAACTAAATCAATCACCGTTATAAACCCTAAAACAACTAAATTTAGGACTAATCTCCTTAAATTATCTCATTTGTTACTTAAAATATTTATTAGGAATGAAAATATTCCAATTTTCATCTATAAATTTGAAATTCAAATCAATTTCATGCTTTGTGTAGATCGTATATAGATAAAACTTGTTGTATTTTGTGATATTCTCCCTTTCATATTTCATTCCATTGGAATTAGAGATAATCGACTTATGATCATGGTCATTTTTATAATTTATTTTACTCAATATTTTATGGAGTTGATCAGGCATAACACTTGATGAACTAGCTGAACCAACCCTCAATTATTCTCTAACAACATATTTGATCACTTCAACATCAAAAACTGTAGGAGGAGGATCACATGATCTTGATGCCACATAGGTAATATTTATAACCCTTTAATGAATAGAATCTATTTTTGTCACAAATAAATATTTCGTTCCTTCAATTAGGGTCTTTTTGGGTTCCAATTCACTACTCGTTCACTTATTTTTAATCTCTATCTCAAAATATTTATGCATCATCCTTGGTTGAATGTGACAAATCACCAGTTCCAAAAGATATCAAGCATCATTTTCAGTTAACATTGTTTGTAGAGGATCTTGGTTCTTAGAAACACTTATAAAAATATAAAATCATATTTTCACAAAAATCATCTAAGTATCCCCTTGTGAATATATCAACAAGAATAGGAGCAAGAGTTGGAGAGACATGTTGAGATGCAAGAGGTATCATAATGTAAAACAAAACCAATAATCATCCAAGGCCTACTTGATCTGTCATAGATCCCTTATGACCTCTTCATTCAATTCCTTAGGTCAAGCATTCATTGGTGGACACCATAGTCCGCTTTTGAATAAATCTCACACTTCAGAAATTCGATCAACCCATCAGTCTGAAATTTCAATAACAACAAGTTCAGTGGTAGGAGGTACCACTATAGCAGGCATCTCAACAGATTAATAAGCATATAATCTCTGTAAAATACATTTTTAGGCCCGACATCCTACTATTTACCAACTAAAGGTTCATGTAGCATATGAATATCCTTTTTCTAAATAACAAAAATATAATTAACATTAACATTCTAATCTATAGGATACTTATGAGTATATATACCATCCAACTGTAAATTAACATATTCTTAAAAAAACCCCTTTCTCCTATTCAAGTACTGGATATTCCAAAAAAGTATTCACACTCATACACTCATCCATATCAGAATCAGAAACTATTTGTTCATCATCAACCGAATTAATTTCAACTAGAGGAATATCAACATCTTTTTTCATAATCCATCCATCTAAACCATCCAGTTCAGAGTTTTCATCATTATATTAACTACCTCTACCATTTTTATCATCTCCACATACAATTTCATTCTCATATTCTTATTAATCATAAAAATTATCATCATCATCTTCTTCAATTGATTCTAGAAAATTGTATTTACCTTCTCTAGAGACATAATTATCATCCTCATCACTCTCCACAAAAGTTTACATTTTTTGGAGTCTCCATGGTGGACTAG
Organism: Viscum album; assembly: GCA_963277665.1. Classification (NCBI taxonomy): domain Eukaryota; kingdom Viridiplantae; phylum Streptophyta; class Magnoliopsida; order Santalales; family Viscaceae; genus Viscum; species Viscum album. The sequence continues at coordinate 1,561,276,623 of OY728146.1, forward strand.
GACATCCATATTTAATTGATTGTTATATAGGGGATAGTTCTATGTTTCTACCTTCAATGAATAATGGTTTTTTCAAATTATTCTTTTGAAACACCCGAATTTCCATTATCATAGTATTTTTCAACCTCATCATGCTCTAGACCTAGATAAAAAAATTCCCTTCACCTAGTACGATGATCCACTAGGTTAAATTTTGCATAAATTTTCTCCCTATAATGAACCCACTATCTTTCTATGAAGTTCTAGATAATTATCATTCTTGAATAGATATATTTTGTAAAACAAAAACAACCACAATATATAACTATATCTTCCTTATCAGCAACAATCCCCTTTTCCATTAATGATTTATAAATAATCAATGGATAAATCATGTAGTGGGAACTTGATATTGGATTTTTCATCTATAACATTTAAACCACAAGATATATATATATATATATATTTATACTATGACCCCATTTCATTAAATATATAAAGTAACCAACTTGGAAGATCAGTGTGGAAAAATCACATCTCTTAGGGTAGATCATGGGTTGTATGAAAATAAACAACAACCTGCACTCCCCATCCAACGCTATGGAAACAGGTCTTTCGGTTTACTCATTTCTAGTATGTTCTTCAAAATAATAATCATATATAAAAAGTTACTATATATCCTCAGGAACAGACCATTGATAATAATCATAAATCACTTATTGGCATACACCTAGTTACTTGATCGAATGATTTACTATAAAAACTATTTTCCATTTATTATATCCCACATCTAGTTCTTCTATTAATTTTTAAATCCAAAATCAAAATAACTGTTGAATATATGATTCAACCAAGGAAATAAAGGTCTCTCATTTAAGGACATCCAATATATCTATCATTGGCTCTGTATCACATTCAATACATGAGATTTACTAGACGTCGACCCCATTTCTTCGATATCCATTTTTGATACAACAAATCTATTTAAAATCTCGAGGTAAATTGTTGCAACTAAAGTAGGAACATTTAGTTTTTCTTTATCTTCTTAGTTGATCTCTTCTTATCTTGATAAATATGATAATGATGCTTCATTTTTGGTATGAATACTAGTTCAGAATGCTCCATCGATGTCCATGATAAAAGTTATTGGTTTCAAGGTTGGGAGAAGAGATTTCACTAAGTTCATGAGAGTATCAATCTGGGCTCACAATATGTTCGAAATAAAAAATGTTTCATCATCATATCATTTGGGATTTAGGAATATAGAAAAAATAAATATTGAACTAATACTGAAATATTGAATATAAATTTGTTGTTGGGAAAAAATATGTATCACTTCATGGAAATAACCAAAATCATAATAAATGAAATGAAATGGCGGTTTAAAATATTTGAAGCATTGAGATTTGTAGAGGTCTGAACAACTGATGGTGTGTCACTGAATTTTTTTTAACCCAATGGTGTGTCACAATAAAATTAAAATTAATTGAAATTTATCATTCATAACTCATGTTTGATATACAATATTTTATCAGAATAAAAAGGCTTCGTAAATATATCATCTATTTGATGTTTTATACCATTAAACTCTAGAGTGATGTCCCCTTTTTGAAAATTATCACTAAATAATTGATGTATTATGTCAACGTGGTTTTTCCTAGAATGTGATGTTGGATTCCAAGAAATGTTAACCACACTTATACTGTCTTAATTTATGGGGAAATTTTGGAATTGATATCTATAGCCAAGTAAATAATGATTGATGCCAAAAAAATTTCAAAAAACCAACAGGAGATATGTATTTAGCATCAGAAGTGGATTATGAAATAGAATTTTTTTTCTTACTACACAATGAAACTAGAGACTTTCCTAACAAGTGACATATTCTAGAGGTTCTATTTCTATCAAACATTCATCCTCTAAAAACAGCATCAGAATAAATAACTATATCAAATGCTTGTCCTCTAGGGTAAAACAATCCTAAATTTGTTGTATATATAATGTATTTGAAAATTCCTTTAACATCATTTATGTGTGACTATTTGGGATTGGATTTAAAGAGAGCACACATATACAAAGAAAAAATAATATCTGGTCATCTATCATTCATTTTGATAATACTACAAATCATATATTTGTAACTGGTTTGAACCACTGATTCCCCAGCTTCATCGAGGTCAAAAATTCCGAAGGTAGTCATATATGTATCACTACTCTTATTGTTATACATGTTAAATAATTTTAAAATATAATTTTTATATTAGCATTGATTCAAAATAAAAGAGGAATTATTTTGAAATTTTGTAATCCCATAATGAATTTTAGTACACCCATTGAAACCATTTCAAATTCATTTGTCATAATTTTGTAAAATTTAATAAATATATAGTTTGTTGAAGATCCAAAAATAATATCATAAAAATATATTTGTTCTATTAGAACATAATTCAAATTTTATTTTATTAAAATTGTAGGGTCATCTATAACTTTTTAAAATCAATTCAATATAAGAAAATAGATGAGCATATCATACCTAGCATTATGATCTTTTTTTAATCCACGTAAAGCATTAGTAAATTTGAAAACATTATTTGGAAAATTGGGATTTTAAAAACTATGGGTTGCTCCACAAAATCCCCAAAATATTAACCCATTCTACAAGTTTCCCTAAACATCCATTAGATAAATATTAAAATATAGTTTAGATTCATAGTCTAGAAGGATTATAATGTATTATAATCTGGATATAGGTGAAAAGGTTTCCCCAGAGTCTATATCGTATTCTTGACTACATCCTTATGTAACAAGTCTATCATTGTTTCTATATATTTTTCTTGATTCATTAACATTGTTTCAAAACACTCATTTAGATCCAATTGTCAATGTTTCATTGGGTCTATCAACATGTTCCCACACTTTGTTTATTTCAAAATGATTCAATTATTATTGAATGTATATTACCAAAAATTCATCGTTAATTGATTCTATGATGTTCTTAGGATTGAGTTAAAACCTAAATTCTTAATGGTAATCTATATTTCAAAGATAATGTCTATTTTTACCATTACATAGGTAATTTCCCAACCCTGGTCACCTCTAAGATGGTGGGTGGACCTGTTGGTTACATGACCTCAAGCCCATCTCCCCGGATGCCAGAGACTACCGACCAACCGCGAGGTCCTTTTTGTGAAAGAGGGGGAGACTATTCCCTCATAGGTAATAGGTATTATCATAGGAGAAGTAAACAAAAATTAATATTAAATAGTGGAAGTATATAAATGAATAAACTACAGTAGAAGCAATATAAATAATCCTACTAAATAATACTCAATTAAGGAAGCTCAAAAAATGATGTCATTCCATGATGAACGACTAAATGGAAAGTACAGAAAACATAACCCAAGCATGATATCAACTAAAATGAAAATAAACAAAGTGTGATAACTAAATCATGAGAAATGCTCAGTCCTCTGCCCTAGTCTCCATCTTATGCAGCAATAATCTATCATGAATCGGAACCAGCACGCTTCCCTTTGTCAATACCAGCAATCATATAATCTACATGGGTGTCAACGACGCCGGAGCAGGGTGTGAGATATAATCCCAGTCATCTGGCACCCATGGTGTATAAACCATATCATTTCGTGCAATTATAAAATGAAGTGTGCCATTATATAACAATTTCAGATAATTTATTAAGTGCAATGAAATAAATAATTCAGCTGAGGTTCCAAGTAGCACATATGCCTAATCACCTACTTCATCCTAATCTGGAAGTATGAAAGGAGTACCTGTAAGTAGAATACACAAATGCTTATATATGAATATTGGAAGAATAAGGTAAAACAAGGAAGAGGCATAACCCCAAGCTTGTTCTTTAACTTGTGGTCTAAGTCATGTGTTATCCAAGTGTGCTTCAACATACCAGAAAGTATCTCAAATATCAAGAGACTAATAGAGGCATTAATATAAACCTTCAGTGTATCATTATTAAGGTTAAAGTGGAGAGTTGGAGTCTGATCCCTTCCAGAAGGTATCGCTACAGAATATCTTTCAATTATCCAATACCATCGAGCCAGTCCAAGGAATTATTTTGAAAGCCCAAGTATCGCTTGTGGCATGAGTTTACCATGTGTCTGTTCCGATCTTGCAAAAATTGGTCGAGGGTCATCCGAGGATGGCTTAGCCACATTTCCTATAGATGTATCCTGATGGACCCAATAGGAACCAGTATCACTCATATGAATTATAAATCCAGGGAAGTCTTAGTACGGAAAAGCCAAGAACACAGCCCCCTGACACATAGAGGAAACCGTCCGGAATGAAGGGTATAAGCATCGCCCTTAATACGGGACCCACCTCCTCTCTCCGCCCTGAATTTGATTTATGTTTTCATTGTAGCAGATATGATATCAACATAGGTAATTGAATCTTGAAACCAAACAGGTACACCCATGCATCACATAGTGAAAATTAAATATTTCATAATAGCAATCTTAACCAAACAATGTATCACATCAACATAAGAAGATAAATTCACTTTTAAATAAATAAATAAATTAGACCAATCAACTTCCAATATCTAATAATTCAAATGTTCATAATTAATCTAAATTAATTACTTAAATTAAACACAACAAAATAGGTAGGGAAAAACATGTTAATAAAGACACTTTTTAATAATAAATAAACCATCACAACAAACTACCAAATATTCAATAATTAAATATTTATAGTTAATCTATACTAATTATTTAAATTGGGCACAATAACAAAATAGGATGAAATTAAATAAATTGAAATTTTGGGCTAACGAAAATTATACTGACCTAGTCAGCATGCCCAAGGGGTGTCCAACCATGTTGCCACAAATTATACAAATTAATTCCTGATCAATATGGCTGCAACAACTAGGAGAAACATGTTAAATAATGAATTTGGGTGAATTTTCACAAAGTCGGTAGGCATTGACTAACAGCACAATGTTGCGTCTTTATGAAAAGAACCAGAACAGAGGGAAAGTGAGTAAATACCCTACCTTATAGTCTTATATGATCCTATGATCAGTGGTAGACTTTGATTTGACCTAAAACGAAATAAAGTAGAATATTTTAGAAAACCCCAAAATTGGGTAAAATCCTTCTATGGTGAACAGCTCAAAGGATTTGGACTGAAATCCCACAATTCTTGGTATGTGTGATAATCCTTATCTAGAGGTTCACAACGCACCTGACGACGAAGAAAACAGAGGACGAACATAGGCACGAAGATCTTTCAAAGGGAGGAGAAGGTGGTTTGCACCACATAGAGAGGAGAGGTGCACCACGCATAGGAGAGGAGGAGGAGAAGAGGAAAAGAGAAAAAGAAATAAAAAGGGAAGAAAAAAAAGGTAAATAAAAATAAAAATAAAAATAAAATGTTGGATGACTTGAAATAAACAATTAAAATGGGTTTACCACATTTTATTTAATTTTAATTCCTCTCCAACCGTATCTATTTTCTTATTTATTTTAATCCCTCTTTAAATTTCATTAATTTTCTTTTTAACCTTTTCATTTATTTTTAACCAGAGCGTTGCGCTATGGTAAGATGTAATATTTTTACATAATGCCCGAACAAACATTTAATTAATTTTTAGAGCGGATGGGGACCTGCAATAGGGTTTACAGATCTATGCCATCGGTCTCTTTACAGATCTAGACCAAAAACATGAGTGGTTTGAACCTTGATTTATGTTGATACATTACATGCATTTATATGGGAAATTAATAATATTTTATCTAACCCAAAAATAAATATCCACCCTTGTATATACGTGTTATATATATTTATATACAGACATGTATATTCATATTTATACACCTTCACATGTATATATAACTATATATATATATATTTAATCTCATATATATAGAAATATATTATATATACATACATAAATGTTTTTTCCCAATATATTAATAATTAAAATAATTAAATAATAATTATTATTTAATTCAACCCATGAATTACACCATTAATAACCTAAAAATAATAACCATAAAAAAGGGATGAGGTATATTAAATAAAAACTGATTGAACATTTGTATTTAATTCGAAAAATTAATAATATCACATTTAGTATATTGGATAGTTATTATTTACACCGCAAAATGATTTATTAATTAGGGATATGCATTTTCATTTATTGTTCCCAACTTAAATAATTATATTAATAATAAAATTATTAATATATCTCATTACCAATAAAATATTTAAAACAAAAATAAATTATCTTCAGGTGTGATATGACCAATTGTCCAATGATCGCAATGTTTACGCCTTGCCTAACGTAATCCCCACATCGAGAAACTATTGGTGGTGTCAGATTTTAAATTCGATTCATCGTTTGAGAGAAAATTATTAGTCATTATTTAAAAATCAGAATAATTAACTAATTAAAAATAAAGATGGTATTATCACGTAAGATGGTTCCAAACATCCAATCTGAATCTATGTTATAAACAAACTTGCTTAAATTTGGTTTATTGGACCTAACTGTGGTCTCAGATTTCTCATACGACACAACGTTTGAGAGAAAATAATTATATATTTTTTAAAAATAGGAATAATTAATTAATAAAAAATAAATATGGAATTATCATGATAGGGGGTTCCAAACACTCGATATAAATCAAGGTTATAACCTACATAGGGTTAAACTGGCATTCCGGACCTAACGGTGGTCTCTGATTTCTCGTATGACTCATTTTTTGAAAGTTATTTCATTTGTTGAAAAGAAACAAACACATGTATCCATAAAATAAACTTAATATTTTAATTCTATCAATGCCGCAGTTTCCACTATCGAAAAAAAGTGTTGACACTTGGTTTTTAAACTGACATGCCTAGTTAACAATTTTTTTTTATTTTCTGCATTTTTTCATCCGGTTCAAAACATGGAACGTTACAACCTAAATCTCTTATAATAACATCTAAGAGGTTTTACATAAGAGTTATAAGATCTCGATAAAAGGATGAAGTGATCACATTTTATTCTAATGATTTATGTTCTGGAAGTGCTGAATATTCTTCAGAACTGGATGAGTTTTCCAAAATTTTTACAATATAATCTAATGGTTTTGAATTTATGATCATATAAGAGTAATAATTATCAAGGTTTTCTAGGAATTTTTTAAGCTCATGAGGATATTTTTCTTTAAATTTTAGAAAAACTAATTTTTCAATATTTTTTTTTCTTATTAAAATCAATATAGGATTTTATAGTGATTAAAAAACCAATGAAAATTACTACATCAGTATAGGAGTTTTTTTCCAAATTATCCTTAGTCTTAAGAATTATTGATTTTCAACAAAAAACTCTAGATTAACATAAAATAGGTTTCATATTCTTACATACATCATAATGGTTCTTCTTAAGGATCAGGGTGATTATGAATCCATTTCTGATGTAGAAGGATATATTGAAAGCTTCTATGCAAAAATAGATTTGTAGGTCATACTAATTTAACAAGGTACTAAATATATTTTATAAAGTTATATTTATCCTTTCAATAAATCCATTATTTTTGGGGTTCTAGGAGTAGAAATATTATTATTTTACACATTTTTTGAGAGAATATATTCAAAATCAGTCTTCTCAATCTCCTGACCATTTTCACATCTAAATGTACTAATTTTATGGCCGTTATGATTTTTGATGGACTCCTCATCCATTGAAAGATAAATATAAGAATCACTTTTGTGAGCTATAAATAATACCCATGTATACCTATATAATTCATTTATTAAAACATAAACAATGTGGATCCCATTTAAACACGATACCCTATATAGTCTAAATAAATCCATTTAATCCAATTTGAGGTTGATTAGTTGACACCTTCTTCATTAATATGAAAGAAAATTGGGGTAGTTTCCATTTTTTGAATGGCTATTGTCTTTATCAGTTGGAAATTCAAGATTAGTTATATCCCTAACTAAACCATTACTTTTAATATTGTCAACTCAATGAATATTTCAATGGAATATTCTCTTATTCCTAATACAAGATAGTTTCTGAAAGGATCTTCATCATGAAACATTTTGAAAAAACTATATAATTTAAATCAAAATAATATACATCTTCCTTTCTCAAGCTTTAAAACCATAATTTATTTTTAGAATAAAAAACATGTCAATACTTATTCTCAAATATTACAAAAAATTCACCATAACATAACTAAGAATTACTGAGGAGATCATTATTTAAACCATCAAGAATATTTTATAAATTATAGCTGAATTATTTTTTCTGATTTGACAATGGATGATGATTTTTTCATTATCATTGATACCAAAGGTGAAATTACCATCATCCCACTTAATATGGATATTGAATGACTAATAATCATTTTCATATGTCCTTATAAACCATTATACATGTACTATATACTTCTATTGTAGGTCTTCTAATAGTTTCCCTATGAAATAAAATTTATAAAACAAATGAATTCGGTGAACAATTATTTTTGGGTCTATAAATAATATTAGTTAATGATTTTGGAACCCACATTTTTAATGGGGTTCCTATAAAAATATTTAATCCTTTTAGAAATAAAAATTATTTTTTTCCTTTAGAATAACAGTTTGAAGAAGAACTTTTTGGTCTGGATTTAGGAACAAAATTACTCTTTCTTATTTTCCTTTCACCAGGTTGATATCCGAATCTAGTGACATAAGTAGGTGATACATTGTTACCTAAAATGTAATTAATCATTACTCAACAATTTTTAAAATATCCATATATTTATTTAATTTTTAATTTGAATGGTTATGTTCTATATTCTCTTTGAGATGTTGAGAATCTTTCTATTATTCAATAGAATGTTCATATTTAATATTATGATTCAAATCATATTGCCTTTGGGAAAAATTGTATTTGTCATTATTCTCATTAAATATTTCTTCCATCATTATAAAATATTCAAACATATCTTCTTGTGAAATATCATTATCATTATTTTAACGTTCATAAATATCTCAATTATGCATAGATAAAATACTAGAAACAGTAGGCACCTAATTTATTTTATAAATAAATCATATATTTTTTATCTAAATTATACTGAAGTGATGAATCTAAATAGTTGCAGCCATATACAGAAGAACTACATGTGTCTTTCGTAGTATTTTTCTATCTTCTATCATTATCCTCAAATTTTACATTGTATCTAACCCTTAAATGGTAATTTTTGACATGTCCTTTCATGTTAAGATCATAGTAGACTATATAATTCTCATAATTATACAATATTACATCAATGTTTCTTTGGAGTCATGTTTTATTTTGCAGTTTTGTTTTCTGAAAAAAAAAATCAGCCTATAAAACTTAAACAATATTCTGGCTCAGTAATTCATCTCCTCATCACTATCTAGTGGAGATTTTCTATCACATGAATTGGAAACCAGCACATTTTCATTTTCCTTATCTTATTTCATTATTGTTAGATGCAGTAGTCCTGATGGATACTTATTTTATTTTAGGTTCTTCATATTATTCTCAATTTACCTTTAACTCTTCTTAATACATCATAATCTTATGACTAACTAGAATCATGATACTATCACATGATTTTACGTTGGAGATAGATGTGAATGTTCATAATTTAGTTTGGAATCTTATAATCTCATAATCTGGGCCTTATTGAATAGTGGTTCTCGAAGTGATATAAACGTATTCACAATTTCATTGAACATGTGATATATATAAATAATTGATTCATTAGGATTCATCTTAAAATTATCATATTTAATAGTTTATGTGTAATTCCTTATCTCCTTAACATTAGGTATTCCCTCATGGGAAACATATAAAAAATCCCAAATCTCATACGTAGTTTTTCACATATAATGTCTATTAAAATCCTCATCTCCTACAACATGGTATAGGGAAGTCATGGAATTTCAATTAATATTATAACATAACTGTGTATCATATTACCAATATTTTGTAGCATTATCAATAATAATATATTCAAATTCCATTTAATACCATGCATCAAATCCCATTTATCTATATTCATTCTCATCTTTATTTTCCATTGAAGATAATTCTTTCAACTAATGAAATGAGTTCAGTTTTTTGAAAAACCATCTGGTTGATTTTCCATTTAAAGAATTAAATTGAAAAATAATAGAAATTTATTATATTTAATGATAAATCGAAATCATAGATAAATTTATTCTTAAAAACATAATCCTAAAGAAAACAACACTTTGATACAAAATGTTTCTCAGACTGTGTATCTCAAATGGGGGTGAATTGTGTACCCAAAAATATTTCTATTAAAAATGATCAAATTATAATACCATAATTTATTTAATATGATCTATTTAATCAATACAGTAGATCAATAAATTTTTTATTCATTCAAAACGTTTATTAATGATTGATTAGTTATCATGTAATTAATATAAAAAACTACATAATACTTTGAAATCAATTTATGTAGTTAAAATATTATAAAAACCCTTATAAATAATTATAAAATTATTAGTTTTTATTTGGTTAAATAAAATTAAGTTCTAAAGTAGGTAATAATGTAAGCAATACGTAATATAAAAATTTGGAACCAGAGGTCCATTCTCAAGCTAAGACATATTCTTCTCAACTAGGTGATCATAAGGCACCAAGATGTTATATAACATAAATAAGCCAATAAACAAACTATATTAGGTTATACAATAGATTACAAACTATACAGGTCACAGAAGACGTCTCCCACTATCACTCATAAGAGAAAAACTAAACAGGTGAAACATTGATTTCTCCCACAATTATTCGTGGGAATATAGATGTAAGAACTGTAAAGAGAATATATCAACTATATTTGAGTTCAACCTAGAAGATTGTGTGTTTGTGATAAAATAGAGTATGCACACACACTACTTCAAATGAATGAATTAATAAACATAATAGATAGATGTTAAAGGTGTAGAGAGAGAATGATTATTCTTTTATTTTGTAACTCTTTTCCCTTATAGAATATTTGGAAGTGAATTTTGGGTCTAGTTTTCTTAAAAAATATCAATAAAATATGGTTTTGTAGATCCTTATTATATATTGGAGGAAAGTATAAGATGAGTTTGTGTTTTGGCATCTTGAGATGAGTGTTTCTAGGATGTATCAGTATAACTATTCATCTCTATTTTTCTGCTTAGTTAGAGTGTTCTCTCAGTATGATAACAATTTTATTTTAAGTGTATACACATGAGGAAGTATTCTTCCTTTCGTAATAGTAGTAATGGAGAGAATATCCATGTGAATTTAGATATTCTATTTCCTAATACAGTATGTTTGACATCCTCTGTAATGAATTTTGTATATCATAAACAACCAAATAATTAAATTAACATTTGGGATTAAACTCAATAAACCATTTTTTAGTAATAATTCAAAATATGTATAATGTAGGAAAACAAATGTTGGTGTCTTAGTCTATTAGTGACTCGATCTAAAAAATAATTAGAGTCTTGTGGTGTCTCATTACAATAGTGACATAAAGATGGTGTGGGTATTTTAAATAGCCAAATCTCATGTATGGTAGTAACTTTCCTAGAGTTGATTCATCTGATGAAATATTATCCTTCTAGTGGTAGTTCAAGATTAATGTGTCTAATAATTTCCCACATTTATGTTTTGGCATCATGATATCCTAATGGTGAGATATCCTTAGTCTACCTCACACTTTACGTATTTTTTAGTCTGGTGGGGTGTTGCCTGACGGTTTCTCTGAATTATAGATATTTTCATGTAGACGGTGAGTCATGGACAATGATGACTCATATTCAATGGTGTCTCAAACTTTCTCAATTTTCCAGTTCAATGATATAACATCTTCATAGTGATTCCTTATATAGCGGTGATCCTACCATTGTCTTGTGATAGTTTGATGGCGTCTTAACCTCAATGGTGATTCAAACAGAGTCAATTTCATCATCTATCTCAGATTATGTAATACTAACAGAGAACATGAAATTAATTAATGTTAATAGAATCATGATTTTGTGATCATTAAAACAAGGAGGTTAACATGTAAATAATTACAAAAATAATCTATATATTTTTAATAATATAATTAAAAATAATTATATTAGTAATTTATTTAGTATTCAGTAACTAATATTATATAATATTATTTAGAATTATTTAATCTCAATATATAGTAATTAGTAAAAATTATTAATAAATAACATGTAATTTGAGTATTAATTTACATTCCTAATGTGTAATTAATACTATGTAATTTAAATTAAAAAAATTCATCAGGGTTAAGAGAAATTAGTACAAAAACTCTTTATTTCAATTGTTTCATTAATTAATATTTTATTACATTTCTCCACTGTGACAGTATTGTGTAGTGGGGAATTACATTAAACCTCTCAAATTAGATCTAAAGGGTCATCCCTCACAATTATCGGTATGATATCTCATTTTTAATTAATCATACTCATGTTGAATAATATATTTTCAGACAGTTAATTTGAAAGAATTTTTTTTTAAATATAATAAGTAATTATCTGCAGCGATACTGAATTCTGGTAAGTATTTTGTTATATATTAACTAACATGGAATACAAGTTACGTAATCTATAGTACATGATATTTTATTACAGTAATTAAGCATTTATTTATAAAGAAACTACAAAATAATACATGTAGACTTATCCAAAAAATTAATTAAATTCAAAATTCCAAAATTTAATAAATTCATTTTTTGGAAATTAATTTTAATTTTTAATTCTATATTTTAATATTACATAATAATGAATTTTTGATAATTTTCAAAAATAGTTTATTTTTTATATGAATAGTGGAAAATATTGATTTTATTGAACTATAGATATTATGAAGTAATATTGATAGAATACTAACATAAAATCAGATTTTCCATTTTTTATAAAAAATAATACTAGAAAAGTTATATTATTTATATAAAAATATAATATAGAACTTATAAATGTATTCTCACTATTTTTTGAATCTATGTAATGATTCTTGTATAAATAAAAAATATTTTTTGTTATTTTATTTTTTTTCAATTATTTAAAATGAAAATGTGAGTATTTTTTGGATTAAAAGAAAAATAATTCCCTTTTTGATGTAAAATCATCCAAATAATCAAATTGGAACCAAAATTATACATTATTTTTAAGAAAAATAATTTTTTTTTCTTAAAATAAACAGTTATCAATAAAAATTTTACATTGCATTGTGTAAACATATATTAAAAGTAATTTCAAAAAATTATAGGATTTGAATCATATAAAATAAATTAAATATTTTCAATGAGAATAATTAAAAAATTTAATAAATTCAACTAACCATTTGGCCCAAATGAATACTAATAATGATAAATATTTATCTCCAATCATAAGTGTATAATAGATTAAATGGATAAAAATAATGGGATAAGGTTTCAAGATAACAAAAAACACTTTTTAAACATTATATTTTTATTTTATTTATACATAAATAATATAATATTTGATTATATGAAGATTTGGATCCAAATTAATCAGATAATGACTTTATACTGTTTAAATATTTTACATTATTACATATGTGTCCCTATTTTTACATATAAATGGGAACCTCATATACTTAATTAATAATATAAATTGAACCCAATATCTCATTAATTACTAAAAAACAATCTTATCTTCCTTAAATTCATTCCATTTCTCCTATTATTAACTTAAAAACATAATATAAATTATTCTGGTGAATGGAAAATAGGATTCTCAATGAAATGGAAATTATCACACTCGACCATTTCAAAGTGTATATTTTCATCTACACCCTATATATTTTACTTGTCCAAACTAAAGTAATTGTTCCAGTAAATAAAATTTTATTAATTTGTAATTATGATTATGGTACAACCATTTTACTTCTCATTTCTATCCTTTGGGAAATGAAAAGATTGCTTATGCATACATACAATCAACCATCTCCATATAGCAATGTAATTAGTTTTTTCATCACTTATTTGATTGGATGGTTATAATAGTATAATTAATAAAATATATATGTTATTTATTAAATAATGATGATTCGGTAAATATAATATTCCACTTACCTTCTTGCCCGTCCATCCATTGGAATATGATAATGTCTCTCAAGTGTACATATGGATTATTATAAAATTGTATATAATGATAAAACATTTATTCTTGACATTAATATAATTCTATATATGAGGAAACCATTTAATAAATCCCTTAACCATATAGAATATACCGAAGTAGTTTTTGAAAGACTGATTGGGAAACATTAATGTGGTCAACCTAAGCATGATCTATTCAATGAATGAATTTCATATGATAAAAAAATGACCTTAAAATGTAATATAGAGTAAAATTTTTCAAAATAAAGTATATTAAATATTTAAATTTATTATATAGAATACAAATTTGTACAATTTGTGGTATTCAATCATCCATTATTAAAATCAAATTATATTTTTTGTGGATATTCACATTATTGTGATCAGGTATCTTTTCACGCTATGTTATTCATTGGAAATTATTTTTATATTTCATGTAATTATTTCTAATACCATGGATAAATTTATATATATGTTAAAACCCAAATAATCATTTTAGGAATGGAACATTTGTTGGGTAGTTTTTTGGGAAAAATGAAGAAAAAGGAATTTTTCTAAGTATATACTGTGAACTGTTGAGTACACACCCTGTACTGAAAGTGTAACAGCTGAGTACATGGCCCTCTAGGTGACCTGGCATACTACCTAAAGTGGGGTATAGTCGGGGATAGTACATTATGTGGAAATTAAATTAACATGTTACGTACTATTATTTTTATATTATTATTCGGAGCGAGGTGCCATCTCATCTCCATAATTATTTTATTCTCCCAGTGTCGTATACATGAGAGTAATTAATGAACCAGAATCATCAAGCTCCCCCCCCCCTCATTCCCCCGTACGTGCCCCAATTGAGATTCCACTAGGTGTGTTGGATTCCCACCAGGGAGTTCTATCTTCCTATAGAGCCTCTCTTCATGATTTCTCCTCTCCCATTAGTTAGCTAGGGATGATTTTTTTACCATTTTCATAGATCTACATCATTCTAGGACAATTCAAGATCCAATTTTCAAGATTGTTTTTCATACAACATCAAGGTAAGTTGTTATTGCCTTTCATTTAATGAATTTGGAATATATATATATGTGCATAAATTTATGAATATCCTTCATTAGGGTATTGTGTGTTTTTTAACATAACCCTGTTAATTACCTATTATTTTTTCGAAGGGAATGGGCTATTGCTTATTCATAAGGCTAAATAACATGATTGTGGGTGTGCGTCCCATGTTTGATAGTTAATGGTCATTGGGTCTTGGAAGCATTCCAGGATTGTTTTCTTTTCCATGCCTCATATTGGTAAGATGGAGTTAAAATTTATTTAATATTCATTTGATGCAAATTGAAAATGAATGACCATTGGGAAATGACTTTGTGAGCTTCCAGAGGTTGGGTCATTTACGTATAATTTACTGTTTTATTGACAAAGAGGTATTAACTCTGAGAGCTGCGGGGTGGTCATAGAGAAGATGGGTATTGACCATGAGGTCTACCTAGGGGGTCGTTATTAAATGAACATTAACACAATGTATTTTATTGTGAGAGAAGCAATGTGGTCATTATAGTAATTTCTTATTATTCTTACCAAAGGGGTATCGACCATGAGAGCTACCTAGGTGGTCGTTTGTAAATGTTTAGGGGTATGTGGACCAAATGGGTTAGTCTATGTGATAATTCCCACTGGAGCATTATATTATTTATTATATTGATGATATGTTAAACCAGATGTTTTAGACTATATGAAATTTCCTATAGGATTGTTTGTTGAATTATTGTATGATTGTGATGAGTCTTCCAAGACAAAGCACATGCTTAGACCCAGTCATACGTCATTGTTTAGATGGTCTTTTGAGACATCTATTATTACTATTATACGTGGGGATACAAAAATTATTATAGAACTCTAGGTTACATTTTTCAATGGTTTGAATAATTAATAAATTAAAATGAATGTAATTGAAAACTGAAGGATTGTTTAATTTTGAGTACTTACTAGTTTATTTCTTCATTTATTCATATTTCATGCTATATATATTCCCTAACATTTGTGAATAGATATTTTGGTGGTTTTCTACTTGGATTTTTCTCACACCATGTTTGGGTCATTCTTTTGGACCCAAACAGATTATATGTTTTCATGTATAGGTACGGGAAAGTGCCCTTCTTCCTTGGATACTTGCTTACGGTAGGCACTAGAGATAATGATACCAATATTTGGCTTCCAATGATATTGGATTTACTGATTTTGTACACATTGGATTTAGTGTTGTGTTTTACAACATTGTGACTTGTTGGAGTTCTTTCCTAGACACATGTTACCTGCATCATTTATAAATGCTATAGTAGTTATATTACAATCGGTCTTTCATTGTTTACTTGTTGTATGGTATTTCTATTTCCGCTACTTCCTACTATTGTTTATTCCACTCTGTATTATCTTCCAATGAGGTAATATTTTCCACTGTATCATACCATAGACCTCACTGCTAGTTGGATGCCTCTGGCATTTGGGGAAATTCTCTTGAGGTCATATGACCAACCAGATATGGGGAACCTTTCCGTGATACCTCAAAATGGGACGTTACAACGTGGTATTAGAGGGGATTTTATTCTTCGTGTCTTATGATTTGGATCCTATAGACAGGTATAGGAAGGAATGTCTATATGGTAATAATTTGTGACCAAGAGTAGCTAACCTAGTACAGGGAAAATCCATGTTACCTCGAATATTTCAATTTTATGGTTTTTTAATTTTTACTGTTGATTATGTTTCACGATTCAGTGAAACACTTGTTTTTTGCTATTATTATTGATATTATTGTGAATCTAATTTTGTTTCAAATTTATGATATGAGGTTATCCATCTCATGCGTCATATAGCCACTATTATATATCACATGTCATACATTCTTGTCAAGCCTTTTAGGATGTATAACAGATTGCATATAGCTGTGAAAGATATTGTGCTATATATGAATTCCGTTTTGATAGATTCCATGATATAATACATACTATTTTAATAAAGTATTGGAAAGTTTAAAGTTTCATTTGTATGGGTGTCAAACATTGGTCGCTGAGGTGTCAGGGTCCCTCTTAGATGGGAATATTGGGGATCATGTTTGAACATTAATTGAATTCTGTCAAGTTATGAGATAAATAAGAATTCCAAACATTGATTTTTCGGAGTATGGGCTCTCACAGGTCATAATTTTTCATGATTTGGACAAAAATTTATGTTCTTAGGGGTTCCAGAGATGTTTCAACAGATTATGGTCCAAAACCCAGACAACATGGAATGTGGTGTTATAGACCCATGCCAACTGTTCTTTTGTTCTAGAAGTGAAAAATTTTCAAAAGTATATGACATGTACTTGGAGTACATGCTATGTAGTATGTTACCGTGTTACTGACTGTGTGAGAAAATACATGGTGTTGGGACTCATTTGGTAGTACATGTCGTGCCTTTATTGTACATGACGTGTGGTAA
Organism: Viscum album; assembly: GCA_963277665.1. Taxonomy (NCBI): domain Eukaryota; kingdom Viridiplantae; phylum Streptophyta; class Magnoliopsida; order Santalales; family Viscaceae; genus Viscum; species Viscum album. Next base: position 1,561,294,238 of record OY728146.1, read on the forward strand.
AGAATCATATATCTAGTCATGTGACCAATTACACAAGTGGATGAAACTTTAGTTGTACATGTCGTTTATAGCATGTAAACACTGTGTAGTTGTCAACCATGTATCTAGTCACGTGACTAACAACACATGTGGACGAAACAAAAGATTTACACATTGTGTCTATCTTGTACACGATGTGTAGTTATCCACCATGTAACAGGCCGTGTAACCAACTTCACTAGTTGTAAGAACATATGTATTACACGTCGTGTATAGGGTGAACACCTCATGTAGTGTTACCAAAAAGAGAGTCGTGTAGTTATAGCCATGTAGAATAACATGGATATGAGAGAAAATTCATGTACACATTGTGTCATAGGTGAAACACTCCATGTGTAAGCGTGTTACATGACCAAGATCGGAAGAGGTACACGCCATGTTAAATTATTAATGGAACATGTCGTGTAGGTATTATAATGTCGTGTAACCCTATTTTGTAATACATTAATTTTTTCTTCTCAGGTTACTTTTTTCCACTTTTAGGTTGTTGTCCTTGATAATCTTATTTTGAGGTTTGAGCTTAACAATGCATACTCATGCAATCAATAGGTACTCTGGATGTACACCAGACACAGATCAATGATCATACATAAGAAATGGTAATGTATGGACTACCAGTAGATCCTCCCGTCATGCTTGTCTTTCAACTAGATTCTTCACTAGACACAGGTGTTGATGCACTATTCTATGAAGGCTTTTAGGATGTTATAGACTTTCCAGGGTTCCCTTCATCCTTCCCAAACTATAGAATAGTTGATGGGGGTGTTCCGTCAGTGGCATCATCTCTCCATTTCAGGGGATGGAGGAACACATGATTTAGAGACATGGGTGGAGGCCATGCTTAATATCTTCGAGCTTTTAGAGATTCCTCCTAAGAGGAGGGTGAAACTTGTTATGTACATGCTACGTGATTCATCCAAGAGATTTTGGGATGATATCTCACTCGTGGGATGTCATCGGGATGTGTCCTGGGGAGAGTTTCAGAGGATCTTCTTTGATTACTTCTACCCCAAGACGTTGTGGGCTGATCGAGCCATAGAGTTCTTCCATTTGGCATAGGTAGCTCTTTCAGTGATGGATTATTCATCACATTTTATAGATCATCATCACATCAAAACAGATCTCAGTGGTAATGAGTTATATTTAGCGAGTGATTTTAGGATGGTCTTAGGTATGACATCTGATTGCTGGTGAATGTACTTAGGATGACATCATTGAATGCTATAGTGAACCAAGCAGGGATTACCAAATGCAATCACATGGAGTTAAGAACTTCGTGCCAGGGAGGTTCAGCATTCAGGGCTGGTACTCCTTTGATAGCTAGCAGGAAGCACTGTAGAGAGCATTCACATGATGTTTCTTCACATAGATATGTGGTATGATACCAGTGCAGGAAGAGTGGACATGTGAGACCACATTTCCGGATAGAGATAGTAATGTGATGATATTGTGGAATGATGGGTCACCTTCATCATTTTTGTAGAATTCCCTCACCATAATAGGGTAATAGGGGATGAGTTATGTCTCCACGCTCAGAAACAGGACCAGCAGTTTCTCATTAGTCAGGGAAATGGAGTTATCCAGGCCGTTCAGGATTAGGAGATGGTTATGATCGTGGTACCCATGCGACAGGATTTTAGCGAAAATAGGGTAGATCTACTCAGGGTATTCAGGTAGGGTCATAGAGCCATGTTACAAGTCATACATTTGCGGGGGAGAAGACCCAACACATGGAAGATCCCATACCATCTACCGTTAAAGGTAGGATTCTAGTTGCTTCAGTTTTATCTTGTTCTCTTTTTTATACTAAGGATACTCATAGTATAATATCTTTTGCTACTATGGAGAGTCTTGGTATTTGTCTCGTTACTTATAATGATGTTATAATGCTAGAAACTCTATTGGGGATTAGGACAGATAGTGAATGTTACTTCAAAGAGTTCCCTATTGAGGTTGGTGGGCGCAACTTCTTATGGAACATCTATGTATTAAAGATGATAGGATTTTATGTCATTCTTGGAATGGATTGGTTTATCTACTTTCAGGCCGTTGTTGACTATAATTGCCTTTGGGTGAGTTTCACATCATTAGCGGGTGGTTCTATTCATCAGAATGGCGAATGGGATGTCCAGGTGAGTAGAGTTGGACCGAGCATCATGGGTTGGGTATAATTACAGCCCATATTTCTAGTTTATATCTAGATGATCAGGTTATTTCACCAATAGACATCCCTCTAGTGGTGTATCTTTTCAAAGACATATTTATAGATGAATTTTCAGGTTTATCTCCGGAAAGAGAGTAGTATATTTATCTATTGAGCTCATTCTAGGAGCAGGATTGGTGTCCACTCCTCCAAATAGGATCACTATACCATAGTTATATAACCTCAACATCCAGTTAGAGAAGTCACATGAAATGGGTTCCATCCAACTATATACTTATCCTTGGGGTTCGTGAATCCTTTCTGCGTAGAAGGTGGACAGTACCCTCTGATATTTTGTGGATTATCAGATGCTGAACCAGTTGACTATTATGAACCAACATCCCTTGTCAATTAGTGATGATCTCTTTGATCATCATCAAGGTGCCGGGTTATTCATGAAGATTTATTTGAGATCCGGTTATAATAAATTTCATGATAGACCATCATATAAACCTCTTATAGCCATTCGGATCATGTATGGTCTATAAGATGATTTCGTTATGCCATTCAGTCTCATAAATGCACTAGAAGTTTTCATAGCACTGATTAACCTAATGTTCCATTCTTAATTGGATTATTTGCGGTTGTTTTCGAGGATGAAATATTGGTGTAGTCTCACAATTGACATGACCATGCCACCAAACTTGAGATCAGATTGAGTACAGTTAGAGAGATTTAGTTATATTCTATGCTCTCAAAATGCCAGTTTTGGAAAAACCAGATTCACTTCGTAGGTCATGTTATATCACAAAATAGAGTATCAGTAGACCAAGTGAATGTGAGAGGTGTAGTTTCTTAGGGGCATCCAAAGATTATCTTTGAGGTATGGAGTTTTCTAGGTATTTCTGGTTACTAAAAACACATTATACTATATTTTCGTGCTTACCAGCGCCACTGAAGGGCCTAACTACGAAGGGTGAAAAGTATATTGAGCATATTTTTGTGATTTATCCTTTCATGAGCTAAAAGAGAGATTGAATTCAGCACTGATATTGGTCATTACAATGTTGGGAATGATTTACATTGTCTGCCATGATGAGGATGGTATCGTGTTGGAAGAAGATCTTATATAGGGGGGAGGAGTCATTTTGTAATTTTCTAGGTAGTTGAGTCCACATGAGAGGAAATACCCCACAAATAATGTCAAGTGAGCTGTAGTTGTGAACGCTTTACACTGTTGGAGATATCAACATTTTGGATGGAATTTTGTAATATAAACTGACCAGAAAAACCTGATATATATCTTTACTCATCATGATCTGAATTTGAGACAGTGATGGTGGTAAGAGTACCTTCGGTATTTTGACATTGAGCTTGTCTACATGTCTGGGAAATGTAACGTCGTAGCTGAGGTGTTGAGTAGGATGACTTAGATATATGAATTTCAGGAGCCAAGAACTGAATGGCAATTTATAGATCAATTCTATGTGATGCATTTAGAGGTTCATCAAAGACATGGTCCGAAATTTCTTTATTCTATAGTTGTTCCCACTAATATTCTAGATTGAGTGTGAATGAGGTAGCTTTCAGATTCTGAAGGCCTAGTATTATGGGAGAGTGTGTCAAGAGGGGACCCTAGTACTTGGAGGATCATAGGTGACAATGTGATCTTGCATTTCTATAGGTGCATATTGGTGTCAAAAGATATACACAAGGATCTCTTAAAATATTTTCATTCCTCAGTTTGGGTAGTGAATTGTGGTTTCACCAACATATATATATATCTACACCATTAGTATTTTTTCATTGTAAGAAGAGTGATTTTTTTGGTTTTGTTATGAGATGTTCTACCTATCAGCATTTGAAGGAAGATTATCAGCGACATGAAAGGCTATTACATAAGTTACCCATTTTCAAGTGAAAGTGGAATTATGTTGTGATAGATTTCGTGATGGGTTTACCGAGGTCATCATAGGGAAACGATGTGGTTTGGTTTATAGTTGGTCAGATCATGTAGGGTTCACATTATTTACCGATCAAGGAATCCTTAAGTGTTGATGAGCTTTTATGGTTGTACATTCAATATATTGAACATTTTCATGGGGTTCTACACTAAATAATTTTAGGTAGGGATTCTCATTTTACTTTTCATGTTTGGAAGAGACTACAGATGGCTTTGGGTATATAGGTAAATCTGAGTACAATTTACCATCCCTAGACAGATGGCCATTTCTAGTGCTAGATTCATGTTTTGGAGGACAATCTATGAGCATACCTCTTCGATTTTGAAGGATCTTGGGTGAGTCACATAGTCCTGGTGGAGTTTTCCTACAATAAGAGTATTGAGGTGATGATTCAAATGAAAACCTATAAGGATTTGTATAGTAGGTCTTGTAAATCATCCCTATGTTGGATGGAGGCAGGAGAAGAAGCTATTTTGGGATCTTTGATGATCTAGGAGACCACTGAGTAGGTGGAGTTGATTCGGAAGTTGATGGTTTCTACAGATTCATAGCAAAACACTTATACTGGTCGACATGTATATCCTCTAGAGTTCGGTGTTAGAGATCTGGTTTTCTTATGTGTCACACCGAGGTTGGGACACAATAGGAATAGGTGAAATGGGAAGCGTTCACCAAGGTACATCATGCCGTTTAAAATTTTGGAGAGATTAAATAAGGTTTCCTTTTGGTTTATGTTACCTCAGATGTATTGGGATATACATGAATTCTTTCTTGTGTGTCGTATATGGAATTAATTTTTGGACCCATCTAATTTTTTCAGCACATGGAGGTTGAGGTGGAGGTGGAGAATCCTTCGAGGAGCACCTTTTTAGGATTTTTTCTCAGATCATGATGGGTCTCCATGTTCGGTATGTTCCCATGGTATCGGTTATATTGTAGAATGGGTTAGTATAGAACAAGACATGGGTGAGGGAGGCCTAAGTTTGATCACAATGTCTAGAGCTGTTTGATGTTTCTTCTCTGCTACACTTGGAAGAAAAATTCGGGAAAAATTGTTTTAAGGGAGGATTTTTGTAAGAACACATATCTACACTTCTGGTATGGGTCATTATTTTGAGTTTTTTTACGAAAATAAAAGAAAGGGTAAATTTTCTAACTACACGTTGCTACCCAGTAACCGTGTGTAGCCGTGTACTGGCCCTGTAATAGCCATGTACATGCCCTTGTAGGTGAAATGAAATACCACCTAATGTGGGGGTCGGTTGAGGCTAGTACACATCATGGTCATTAAAGGAACACACCACATACTTTCCATTTTAATTGATGAGTCAGAGCGGGGTCACATCGTATCTCAAAAAATCTTTTCTTCTCCCTATGTCTTATACATGAGAGCGACGAACAGTTGAGAAACTTTGAGATCCTCACCTTCCACTGTCTGAGCTCTAAATGAGATTTTGTTGAGTGTGTTGGATTAACAGTGGTTAGTTATCTCTTCCCTTATAACATCTCTTCATGATTTCTCATATCTCATGAATTATCATGGGTGGAATTTTTTTACCCTTTTTGTAGATCTATGTCATTCTAGAATATTCAAGGGTCGGCATTTAAGTGTGTTCATCCTAAAACATCGAGGTAGGAGGTTTGTGCCTTTATTTGATTTTCTTTAGATTATATATGCTTAAAGTTATGAATACCCATGTTTGGGGTATTGCCTGTTTTGGAACATAACCCTATTTATTAACTGAGATGGTTTGTTTTATTGAAAACGTTTTGTTGCTTATTCGTAAGGTTGAATACCCTAATTGTGGGTGTTTTCCCATGTTTGATAGTTTATGGCCATTGGGTCTAGGAGGAATGTTATGATTTCTTTGTTTTCTATACCTCGTGTTGTTAGGATGTAGTTATTATTTATTTGATATGTATATTATTCGAATTGTGAATGTACGACCAAGGGGAATTTACTGTGAGATCTTCCCCATGAAGGGTTATTTACGTATAATTTTTTGTCATGTTGACCAATAGGTATTGACTTTGAGATTTATAGGGTCATCATAGATTATAGGGCTATTCACTATAAGAGATACCCATACGTTCTTTATTAAATAAAATTTAACCAATGGGAATTGACTATTAGAGCTTCTAGGTGGTAATTATATTAACTTGATGTCATAAAAACCAATGGGGTCTTGACTGTGAGAGTTTCCCAGATTGTCATTTTTAAATGTTTAGTGCAATGTGTTACCCAAGGGGTTATACTGTGTGATATTTCCCATAGGGTCATTATATTATTTATTAAATTGATGACATGTTAAACCTTAGAGGTTATATAAAAATATCTTTCTCAAAGGGTTGTTTATTGACTGATATTATGCTTGTGATGATTCTGCCAAGCCAAAACACTAGCTGAGACTCAGTCATACATGATTGTTTGGATGGTCATTTTAGATATCTGTTGTTACTATTATATAGGGGGATACACATCATAGGCTAGATCCTGAGGTTACATTATTCAATGGTTTGAATAATTAATAAATGAAAATGAATGTAATTGAAAACTATATAATTGTTTAATTTTGAGTACGTCCAAGTTTACTTCATCATTTATTCATATTTCTTTCTATATATATTCACTGACTATTAGGAAAATATATTTTGGAGGTTGCATACTGGGATTCATCTCACACCCTATTTGGGTAATGCTTTTGAGCCAAAATAGAATATATGGTTGTAGGTATAGATAAGGGAAAATTCCCTTCCTTCTCACATATATGAATGTTATCGGAGCTGGAGAGCATGGGACCAAGAAGAGTCTTGTGATGATGTTGGAGATAATAATTTTTTATACATGGGTTTTAGTATTGTGTTTCCAGAATTTTTATTGTTTGGATGCATTATAAGACACAGGTGACATACATGATTTATATATGATATAGTTGTTATATTACTATCTGTCATCCAGTAATTACTTATTTAATGGTATTACTGTTTCTCTTACTATTTACTATTGTTTATTCCACTATGTTTACTCTTCCAATGAGGGAAAAGTTTCCTCACTATTACACCTTTGGCCCTCATAGCTAGTCGATAGCCTCTAGAATTTGGGGAAATTCCCTTGAGGTCATGTTACCAACTAGGTACAGGGCACCTTTGGGTGGCACCAAGAACTTGGATATCATAGTATCTTTTATAATAATATGATGATCTAATAACCATATTGAACTCATAAAAATGGTATCAGCTAAAAGGAATCATATAAAGTAAGTTATTTCATTTACTAGGGAAATAATGATGTTTTTTATTCTTGATTCAATTTGAATAATTGTATATTTATAAAGAATATTGAGAATGAATTACAATGATCGTTCAATATATGTGAAATTCATAGGAATTTAAATTAATTGGTGTGCTTGGTTATATATATCACTTCAATACCACAAAAATACTCATGAGTCAAAATAGCAAACCTATGATACTAAAATGCTATATGGTTTACAACTACCCATTTATTAAGAATTAGGACTTGTTTAACAGTTCTTGATGGTAATATTACTGATATATTAGTTTAGAGGCCATGTTAAGGAATTTAAATAATTATACATTTCCTTTATAAATAATTCAGTTTCGATTATCAATGTATTTTCTATGTTGATATTTTCTATGGTTGTTTTTTGAACACTATTTGTTGATTGAATGTCATGTGTTTTGATTATCAACTAATTAATATTGATAATAACTCATTTACAAATGATATATTCCATAATATAAAAAACATATACGGAATCATATCCAACAATTTATTTGTTTTCTTTTTCCTATGATTTTCTAGGAATAGTGAAAAATATTGACAAAATATAGAAAGAAATTTTTTTTATTGTGTTAGGTTGAGTCTAAGAGAAGAATTTTATTTAGAATCATTTTCAATAATATGATGATTTAATACCAATTTCCATAAACACATTGAAATAATTTCACAGGAATTATATCTTAATGGAAAATTATGAAATGAAGAGGTCGACGAAGAACTAAGAAAAATAAAATTCCCTAAAGTAGAAAAAAGGGAGAATAAGATTACTAATATCTGAGATTTATTTAGAAAAATCTTCAAACTTTCTTAATTGGAACTCATTTTAATTTTAATTGTGGAGAATTGGATCTTAAGTCTCATGAATTAAATAAAAATAATAAAACCCCTTCAATACAATCATTAAACCCTAAATATATGAGGAATTATTTAATCGAATGTCTCAAGTGTTAAGGGAACCTCTAGAAGAATATTCCATGGGATGGATTCTAATATTATACCATTACTACCATAGATGTTGAAGTTCAAAAAGATTTGGTGGTAGGTAATTTTATCATAAACCTCAAATTTAGGTGATTCATGAATTTATAAAATATCTTCACAAAAATTTATATATTATAGATTTTATAGTAAAACCACATATTTTCTGAGGATGCTAAGAATTGAGTTATCAATCAAGACTATAATATTATATATTATAGAAACAATGATGAGTTAGTATATTCCCATTATTACAGCTAGACATACATTATTTAAAAATTTCTTATAAAAATTATGTGTTTGTTTGATATAATAATTGGAATGGATTGTCTTTAAATTTTAAATAAAAACATAAATTCCCAAATAAATAGATTATTATTTATGATAGTGATGTGGAATTACTTATCTTCATGGTGGAAAAAATTTAATATAAATCATATCTAGATCCACCACTCGTATTTATCCTTATTAAATTCATAGAGAAGATGAGCTGATGAAACCTATTAATGGGAAAGTAATCCGTATATTATAGGATGTACATATTTTGAATGAATACATTGACATGTTTCTTAAATAACTACTTGTGAATATTCCTGATCATGAATTCATGTTTTATAATGCTCTCCTCCCTGAAAAAAAATATCTATCTAATACACTATATAGGTTAACTATAGTGGATTTAGTGAAATTAATGAAATAAATACCATATTTATGTGATAAAGTATTTATACCCCCTAGTGTTTCAATGTGGGATCCCTTATTACTGTTTTATAATAATAAATATAGTATTATGAGGGTTTTCATCCATTATTGGGAAATCAATTCAATTACTACAAAGATTATGTATCATGTTCCCCACATTAATGACTTTTTCGATTGATTATAAGAAGCTTAATAATTTTTAATGATTAATATTCCTCATAGGTATAAAAAAAGATGAATAACAGTGGTTTAAATTCTAAATATAGCTTGTAGAATGAGTTATACTCTTTCCAAATTTATAGTTTGAATTCCTAAGATTCAATTATTGAAATAATTATTTTTTTCATGAATTAATGCTAAATGTAACGAGATTTATTGAAGAGTGTTAGTAAAAATAAAATTTTCATCTTTTTGCAAGATAAATTTTATTAATTTCATTTCATTTTTGAATTCATGATGTAGAAATTATCTATTGCTGAATTTTTGAGATTTTTAAAAAATATATGTTTTTTGAATGAGTAGTGAAAAGTTATAGTTCTTCCAAAACTATCATATTTTTAACATTATAATGAAAAAGAAATAAATTTAATGTTTATGAAAACTTTTTTGTAGGTAAAAATATATTAAATATGTAATATAATGTATAAAAATATAATTTCCAATTTATAAATATTATCTTAACATATTTGTAATATAATCAACGATTTTTTATAAAATATGTTTTTTTTATTTTTTATTAACAAAATATATTAATGGATACATTTAGTACTGTTTAGTTTCAATGATTAATAACTATCTATTCATTTAAAATAATCCAATTAATTTCAGCAGAATCAAATTTATATGTTGTTTTTATATAAAAATAAATTTATTCTAAAAACACTCCTTTTTCTAAAAAATGTTTTTGATGTTCTTTCCACACATATATTAAAATTAATTTCAATGATTTTATCAAATTTAATCCTAAAAAATGAATTAAATAATTTTATTTAGTACTGTTTATAATATTAATTAGGGCCTACTTAATGTATTTCATAATAAACATTAAAAACAATAAATAAAATTGCACTATAAATGTTATAACAACATTACTTGTAGTTAAAATTATAAATAAAGGTATTAATTCCACATAAAAATGAATAATTATTGTTTATTAAGGATATATATAGTCTTTATTAGCTTAATTTTTATTATTTTTATTTTTTAAGCGAAATTCTTTAGATATAAAATAATTAAAATTTAATAATTAATGTAATTTCATGTGTGTCGTCTCCCTCATTTATAAAATGGAATATCATATAACCCATTATTAATAAATTTTGATCCTTATATATTATATGAAAACTATTTTAATACCTTCTTATATTCATTAACTTATTACTAGATCCCATGTTCTCTTATTAATAACATTCTTTCAAGGATAAAGTTTTAAGCCAAAGGAAGTTTCTTAATGATGATGTATAAATATAAACTGAGGTTTTTTCAATGTAATTTATTATTTATAAATATATAAAAAATTTCATTAATCAATATAATATTTACTCAATTGTAATATATATATATATTTTTTTAACTTATTTTATAACCATTCTCTACTTCTTTTTCATCATATACAAAATTAATGCATTGCTCATGCGTACGTACGACCCACCATCACAACGTAGATGTGTAATTTTTTTTCACAACCACAATACATGGTTGGTTTAATGATAGAGACAATTATTATTTATTATATTATTGACATTAATATTTGTATTTAAATAAAATATATCATTTCCCTTCTTACCCTTATAACCATTTTTAAATGATAATGTCTTAAGTTTGTTTGTGAGGAATACCCCATCAAGGAAGTAATGTTAGTAATTATTATTTTTTCCATTCAATAATGATTAAAAATATGTATATAATGAATATATATTATATTTATATCATTATTAAAATTTTTGACAACATGGAACCATGTTAAATGTGCAATGTTTGAAACAATCAAATGGAAACTTAAATGAAAAACGAAATATTTTATACTCAGAAGCATTAGAGTTAATAAACAATAGTTAACAAAAGGGTGTCAAACTGTTTTAAGTGGATCATATATGATAATATAAAAATGTATATATTTTATGAATATGAGTATGATAAATTTAAATTTATTATACATTAGGTTAAAATAACTTGTGAAGAAATAAAAACAAGAGGTAAGGGTTCATTTAACAATCTAATCATTTTTCAGATTATTTATGTTAATGGTTTTGTTTGGAGGATTATATGATCATTATATATTGTACTGAATAATTTTTATTATACTCAAGGTATTTCATTTATTTTAATGTATTAATCCCATTTTTACCATCTCTTTCACTCAAATATTCTAATAGAATATTTTAATATAAAAGAACTATATTGTTTTAATTCAGTCAGGAATATTTTTTTTCATCTCCGTATTTTTATTAAAATGTTATCAAGACTGTTTATAATATCTCTTAATGATTTATTAACACAATTTCACCATTTTTAGGTTATAAAAAAATTAAATAGAAAATTAATGTTATATTATAAATTGGGTACATTTTACCAACGGTGTGAAGAAAATCATATTTTATGAGTAGACAGATGAACAAATTCTATCACCATTACAACTATTACATAGCCTATATATTACTATATATAATTCCATGGTTATGATGACAAAACTTTTGAATCCTAGCATTTTTAAAATATTTCTTGTTAACTAAGAGAATAATTATGTTCTTATATCTTCCATGGATTTTTGATCCCTTTTATTATATTAGTTAATGGTAATATTTGAGTAATTTTTTATCTTTTCTATGGTATAATTGATTTATTTTTTCTATGATTTATTTTCTGTAAACATTACCTTTTTGAGCATCTGATATCCCTATTTATTATTTTTTCTTATCCCTATGATACCATGACTGGGTATATGAATTATTTAAAGTATATAAAAAAGAAATAATATAGTTCTCAGTATAATTTTTTTGTTTTGTTTAAATTTTCCAGATTTCTTGTGAGAATGATGTATGTATATAGCCTTAGAAGACTATAAAAATATTCGATCCTTTCAGTATTGACACTGTATATTGTATAACATGATCGTAAAATTTTAATAGACACTAGGTTACTAGATTTTTTTTCTATATTTGGTATCAAATAATTATAGTATAGACCTCTAGAACAATATTTAGGAAAATATGTATATTATAAGATAAAACTTTAACAAACTATGAAGATATGTTTAAGTATAGGATAATATCATTTTTTTGAAATTATATATTTTAATGTTTTTCTAAACAATTAAACCACATTCAGATACTGGTGAGTGGATGTCGTTGTGGTAAAGAAACACTAATTAGTAGAATATCTGAATGGGGTTAATTAGAATTAATTCAATCATCATCGGTGCATGATGATTAATCTTATGACAAGAAACCCAACTAGAAACTCCCCAGGGATATACATTAGTAAAATTATACAACTATTTCATACCATTATAATTTATTTGAAAATATTTTTAAGATTTGAAGATGTTCATAGAAATACAAAGCATAAAATCATGAGATTCTCTATTCATAAATTTTCAATTTGTGTTAAGTGTTATAGAAGATTTAGAATCATATACTATGATTAAAAATTTATTATTTTATGATCTAACTTTGTATCTTCCTTTAAATAGAAATTTAGGTAAGAAAAATGAATGGTATTTTTATAAATTCATGTAATCAATAAGGGAATATCTATCTTATCTAAGACAATGAGGTAGGACATGGAGTTTGTATTTTGGTATGTGTGGATTAAATTATTACTATATTGGGGATGCTGACACTGGTTATGACTAATATCCTTTCTTGGATGGAGTAGCCTGTTAAACCCCAACAATGTTTGAAAATGTTGTACTAATTTATTTGACCAAAACATCTATAATTTAGTAGGAATATTAACCCCATAGTATCTAAGAAAATAATCTAGTCAATGGATAATATATTTCTTACAAAGAGAATTAGGAAAAGAGGGAATGTTTATAGGGGGTTTTCCTCTAAAATAAGACTCTGGTAAATGGTTTTCATTAATCTAGAAAACAAATGAGCTCTCTGAAATAAATATTATGGTTTAAATGAATTTAAAAGATATATTATTTGAATAATACATTCCTTGTGGGAAGATAGTTGATATAGAGAGGAATTTACACTATTTAAGGTAAAATGAAGGATAAATTTTCACTGAAAATTACGATAAATTTACATGGTTATAAAATCATGTTATAGATCACATACATAATCCAATGATTAATATTGAAATATTCTTAAATGATATTAACCTAAGCCTCAAAAACAATTTGTCACTCTGAAATTATTTGAATATGATGATTTAATATCATGTTCGATATAGATATATAAAAAATTAATTATGTATTATGTTTTCAATGGGGAAAGAGAATATTGGGGGAATATGAGCACTGTAGAAAATGAAATATGGTTGATGGGAAGATGGTTATGGTGAAATTTATAAATTTTAGTAATTTTGGATGGTAGCACCATAGAACTTGCTCGATGAGAATGATAGTTTTATTTCAACCTATAGAGAAAGGAAATTGGGCTCATGATTTGTAGAAAAATAAATAAGTCGTCACTATTCAATGCTTCATTTATAAGGAGGTGGAGAACAATGTGAATTATTTACCAGAATTTAAACTAAATTTCCCTTAGAAATTCCAAGGGATAATGTATAAGATTATTTAATCACTACAATTGAGGTTGAGGGACTTAAAGATATATAAAGGGGTAAATTTATCACTTCCTCAAATTAAGCTAAAAAATATTTGATTCTAGAACATCACAAACATTTATATATTCCATGTATTCCATGGAAATGTGATATTGACCGAGAACATTAAGAAGGGGATATTAAATCATGATTCCTAGTGGAAATATTACTTCAAAAATTATCTTTCATCAAAGAGTCCATTTTTTCCATGAAAATATGATATTTAAACACCACTTATAAATAATACCTGAATCTACCTCTATTAGATCTTATTAATGAATTAATATAGATGATGATAAATAACAAACATTTAATAGAAGGGTGTCCATAAAATAGATGATGTACCTATTGTCTAGGAGTACAATAATGTGTTTCCTGAAGAACTATGTGGATACCCACCTGAGCATGATGTTTATTTTTTAGTTGATATCATCCCTCATGAAAAAACATTATATAATACTCCTAATAGGATATCCATAGTAAAATTTGAGGAACTAAATAACAACTAATGGATTTCTGTGTCAACAGAAAAATATTTCATACTGCTTCAACACATATAGCCCCAATTATATTATTTAAGAGTAAAGATGGGTCTATGAGGTTGTACATTGATTACATTAACACCGATTACATCACTATTGTAGTTTCCCCATCTTGGAATCAACCTTAAGATTTCCCTGAGTTGGGTTGGACACATAATGTCATGTGCATCTCTCCAAACACCAAAGGTTGCTAACTAGTAGCAAGGGAATTTTCCATTTCTGTGGGGGAGACTATGTCCTCATAGGTAATAAGTAATATCACAGCATAAGTAACATCAAATAAATAATTCATATTTAACGAAAATAATTGATTAAAATGTTGAAGATGAAATATAAATAATCGCATCGATTAATAATCAAGCGTGGAAGCTCACAAAATGATGTCATGCCATGGTGCATATCTAAACTGAATGTACAGAAAACAGAACTCAATAATTCTATCAACAAAATAAAAAGACACAAAGAAACAACTACATCATGAGAAAGGCTCGGTCCTCTTCCCCTGTCTCCATCCAAATAAGCATGAGACAATCAAGCATCATAAGTAACTCACATCCCTCTGTCAATACCTTCAAGAATGAAATCTATTCGGGTATTAAGGACGCTCGAGTTGGGTGTTAAATAAAATCCCCAGAATCCGGAACCCAAAGTGTCTAAACCATTCCATTTCATACAATAATAAAATGTAGTTTTCCATTATATAACAATTTAAAATAATTAATTATGTACAATTTAGTAAATAACTCGTCCTGGGTTCCAAACGGCACCCGTGCCTAATCACCTACAATAGCCAAAGCTGAGAGTCTGAAAGCGGAACCTGTAAAAGGAATACACACGTGTGTATATATAAATCTTGTATGAATAAGGTAAAATAATGAAGAGGCATACCCCCAGTCTATTTCATTAACATGGGGTCTAAGTCAAATGTCAACCAGTTATAGCCCAGCATACCAGAAAGATTCGATCAATCTCAAGAGACTCGATGCTACATTAATAAAACCATTCAGTGCATCATTACTAAGGTTCTTGTTTAGAGTTAGAGTATGAGACTGTCCTAAAGTTATCACTATATAACATCCTTCAAATTATCTAATACCATCAAGACCATCCTAGTCAATCATTAGAAAGACCAAGTATTGCTCGAGGCATGGCTTTTCCCTCAGTCTGTCCTGATCTCGCAAAAAATTGCAAAGCATCATCTCAGGATGGCTTAGCCATATTTCCAATTGATCCATCCTGAATGGATCCTTTTGGAACTGGAATCACTCATAAGTATTATAATTCCTAGGAAGGTCTCAGTCTGGAAAAGCCAAAGACACCGACCCCAGGTGCATAATGGTAACAGTTAGGAATAGAGGGTCTATGTGTGGCCCTTAATACAGAACCCACCATCATTCCCATCCTAAATTTAATTGATGTTTTACAGCATCAAATATTATATAATAATCATATGAAATTGCAGCATTAAAACTAAACAGATACAACTATGCATCACAAGGTATAAATTAAGCATTGCAACATAGTAATCATAACAAGGACTGATACTACATCAACATAAGCAGATATATGCACTTTTTAATAAATACATAATTCAGTACAAAAAAATTCCATTGATAAAACAATTCAAAGTTCATAATTAATTTAAACTAATTATTTAAAATAAACCCAACCAAAATAGGTTTTTCAAAACATGCAATTAATTAAATTAAAAACAAGGAAAATAAAAAATTATGCCTCCCACGTTGGCAAGCCCGAATGGGTGTCTGACCATGTTTCCAAAATTCATAGAGTTTGATTCATGATCAATATGGTTGCAAGAATTAGGCTAAAAAATAAAATAAAGAAATCAGGAGAATTTTCATAAAGTTGGTAGGCACCAACTAACGTCACAACAGTGCGTTTTTAATAAATCAAAACAAAACATAGGGAATGTGTGTAGACTCTCTACCTTATATTCATATAAGATTCTAAGATCCACGATAGGCTTTGATTTGACATAAAATGGAAGAAAATAGAAGATTTTATAGATACCCAAAAATTTGGTAAAATATTCCTGCGACGAACTGCATGCAAAGTAGTCAAAAAAACTACAATTCCATTTGGGAAAGGTTATTATTGATCTATGGTTAACTTCACACATAATGGAGAAGAAAATACATTACTGGGGGAGGAGCGGCGATCTTCTGAAGGGGTGGTAGGGTGGTGCTCCACCTGGGGATAGGTTGGAGTGCGACGTGAGGGAGAGTGGGAGAGGAAGAGGGAAAAGAAATAAAAGAAATAATAATAATTTATAATAAGAGGAAAATAAAATAAATTTATAAGGGAAAATAATGATAAAAATAAAATAGAATAAAAGGATGGAAAGAAATGAAGATAAAAATCAAATAAAAATAGAAATATCCCATTTTTTTATTTTTATTTTTATCAAAACTCCCTTTCTATTTTATTTTTAAAAAAATTTATCCCTCATAGCATTATTTTAAATTTTCTATAAAAATATTTTATTTATATTCAATTATTAATTAATCTTGCTAATCCCGAATATCTCTCGAAGGTACGACATATCATTTTTCATAAAACCCTTATAGTGATTTAATTATTTTTTTTAAAAACAACATAGGCTCACACCCCAAGTCAATTTAAAAGAAATAAAATCAAAATTTAAATGATTCATACCTGATTATGGTTGGGACGTTTCAACCTCTATTTCTTAAGACAACTCATCGCTAATTTTCCCTTCTGCGGGTAGTGGAACGTCGCCAATGAAATGTTCCGTCCACTGTCCAGGTACATCGGTTTTTGTCTCCCATGTCTCATCCTAAATGCATCCTTGTTTCCATACCTCCCATATGTGAGGGACTGACTTTCGTCGATGGACCATCATGCTACGGTCGATGATACAAATCAACTACTCTTCAGAGGATGCAATTTTCTGAATCTAGATGTCGTCGGGGTCAAAATAATGAGACGGGTCTAGATGATATTGTTGGAGATGAGATACATAGAAAACATTGTGCATGACATGAAACCTATGAGGTAACAGTAACAGATAGGCTACCATCCCAACACTCTCTACTATCTCGAACAGCCTGACGTATCTCGGTGATAACCTTTCATGTATCCCGATCCGCCTTTAACCCAACATTGGAGAAACACACAGAAAGACTCGATGTCCCACATAAAACTCCAGAGGTCTGCAGTGAAAATTGGTATAAGACTTTTTTATATACTGAGCTATAGTCATATAGTTCTGAATAATCTAAAAATGATTAGAAGTACCCAAAATGAGATGAGGACCCAACATTACTGCCACACCTGCTTCGAGCCAACATAAATGTGAACGATAAGGTCTACCTTTGAGGGCCTCATAAGGAGCCATTTCAATTGTCTCCTTGATGATTTTATTATAGTAAAACTCTAATAATGGTATGTTGTTCTCATAACAACCTACAAAATCAAGGATACAAGACCGTAATGTTGATTTTGGGTGTAGCTAAACCGTGTTGTTGGTTGTACCAAAAATTAACTTTGCATTAACAATGATCAATCTAAGATCTGTCATGATATGAAAATGCCGTATCATCTGAATAAAATTAAGAACGAAAAAGGGGGGGGGGGTCCCAGAACCATATATAAGATCATCATATATTGGTTATAATTAATTTTTTTAATTAACAAAAATTTCATCGATGAAATAATTTCTTCATTGATGTTTCCTATCAAGATCGAATTTGATCCATCATTGCGTCATATAATCGAAGTGTAGTATTCTTATAGAGGTGATCCACATGTGATCCATGTCTCTCTTCCCATCGTTGAAGGGATCTATGGGTGCTAGGGCGAAAGATCCATCACATCTGATGTCCGCATTTGATCGCCTTGATCTAGTGGAGGAGGATCTCTCTCTTGAAGCTTGAGAGTGATCTTTGAAGAAAATAATTCTCTCTTACCTTGAGTTATTTCTCTAGATCCATTGTGCACAACAAAAAAATAGGTATGCTAATGAGAATTATATAATTGGGATTTTAATTAGATATGGTAATAAAATGAATTAATTACCCAAAAGAATTTATTCATTTCATTTAATTCTCACCAATACCCCATGTCAAATAACAATAGTTGACTATTATTATTACATGACATGAACCCAGAAAATTACACCTAATATTATTTAATAATATTATATCTCATAAATTCAAAAAAAATGATGTGTTTATTTATTATACTTTGTGTGTACTTTTTTTCCATTTTCATTATTTCTTCCACCACATTTATTAGACATTGCATGATGTCAATTTATTTCTCAAATAAATATTATTTCATTACTCGTTAATAAATATATATTATTTATCCTACAATATATTCTCTCGAATAAATATTTTTGAAATAAATGTGATCAGGCATCCTTGAATAATTAATAAACCACAATCAGGAATAATATTTATTTAACATGTAAAATTAATATTTAACTGCGATACATGGACAGATATAGTGTGTGACCCGATATGCCTCTTTTTATGTTGTATTAGGTGGAGTCTACCTAAAGTATAAGGTTAGCGTCTAGAAAAATTCCAAGGCACCCATAAATAAAGAATTTAATTCTTGAAGGACATGTCCCCTACTATGAACAATTACCATGTAATTTAATCCCTTTGTCTTGATATCTTAAATCCTCCAGGTTGCAAGCTAGTGTGATTAACTAATGTGTTCGATTATTCGTTCTTTTACTTTCTGTAATTGAGTTTTCTCATTCCTCGCTATGGCCATGGATTTATTTAGGCTATATTAATTCCATCCAAGGGTCGGAGATATCATCTTCCATTATGGAATAGAAGGGACAAATCCTTTCTCACATGATCTATTAATGCAGTAACACTCGTGACACACCCAACATATCTTACCTCACTACGAACAGTGTGTCATCACAATTTTCTTCAATGCATCTAACTGCATGAGTTTTAATAACCATTAATAATATTATTAATGTCCATGGACCAATACAGAGGTCCACATATAGGAACATCCAATGACACTATGATATGTGGATTTACTACTGGTGGATCACTATCTCATAATATATTCATGGATATTACCAAGGGAACACACCATGAGAATGTTCCTTAATGTTTCATGAGTCCCCACCCCTAATGGCATATATTATTTTTGTCCCTCAAATAACATCATCCGGGCATAGAACATATATTCCAGAACACTATTATGGCACTTCAGGGTTCTCCACATAATAGGGATCCATTATAACCCTTTAATGCAACAACTATCCTCTGGACATTATGACACGAATTGTCACGCAGAAGAACATTCAAGATATGAGGAGGTATTTATTAATGAATAAAGTACAAAGTAGTTGGTTTTATGGCACAAACTCCAATAGACTCCAACTAGGATTAGAGCCAACTTCTAACAACCTTTAACCTGATAGCACTCAAATTATATTCATGCTTCTACCGAGATAGGCATGTAGTCATGGGGTCTATTATGTTCTCTTCTATAGACACCTTTCTCACTGAAACATCACCCCTTTGATAGAAATCCCTCAAGAGGTGATACATATGGATTATTTTCTTTGTCCATTGACGTGACCTTTGTTCTTTTGCAAGAGCCACTACTGCTTTATTATCACATTACAATGTGATAAGGCCCTTACTTCTAGGAACCTTATGAAGCACTTGGACAATGTTGCGAATCCAGACGACTTCCTTGGATGCATTAGAATCCGTTATATTTTAAGACTCCACTATAGAATTGGTGAAAACTTGTTGCATTGAACTCTTCCATCTCACACCTCCTCCATAGAGACAGAAAATTTATCCATATTGCAATTTCATATTGTTTTGATCTGTCTAAAAACTAGAATCACTATACCCTCTGATGACAAGCTCTTCACCTCATCCAACACCAGGAACATATCCTTAGTTCTTCTTAGATACATAAGGATAGTCTTAACAGTAGTCCTATTTTGTTCTCATGGATGTTCTTGATATCTGCCTACCATGATCAGTGCATAGGAAGCATCAAGCCAGGTGTACTACATGACATATATGATGGATCATATTGCTGAACAGTATGGGATATTACTCATTCTATCTTTCTCTTGTTGTGTCTGCTGACAAATTTTCTTAGAAATATAAATTCCATGTAACACTAGATTCAATCCCCTTTAGATTTCTCCAAATTAAATCTCTTTAGTATATGGTCAATTTATATACCATTACATAGTCCAAGATGCCTTTTGGATTGATCATTAATGATCATGATCCCTAAAATGTAGGCTTCTTTGCCCAAGTCCTTCATAGAGAAACAATTTTTCATCCAGTCCTTAACTGACTGTAAGATAGGTACGTCGTTTCCAATAATCAATATTCCACCAACATATATTACTAGTATAAAGACTGCATTCCCATTAAACCTCTTATAAACATATGGATCACATTTTCTATTAATGAATCCAAATTTATTAACGGCTTCATCAAATCGAATGTTTAATTTCATTGATGTTTTCTTTAATCCATAAATCGACTTCTGCAACTTGCAAACCCATTTGGCCTCTCCTGGAGTCAAAAACCATTCTGGTTTTGTCATATATACATCTTCCTGAATGTTCATGTTTAGGAATGTTGTTTTGACATCCATTTCCCATATCTCATAGTCATGGTAAGTTTTTATGGCATGTATGATTATTATGGATTTAAACATGGAAACATGTGAGAATGTTTCATCATAGTCAATTCTTTGACACTTTCTGAATCCCATAGCCACTAGCCATGATTTGTAGGTGCTTAAATGACCTTCCATATCCAGTTTTCTCTAGAATACCAATTTACATCCAATGTGCATTACATACATTGGATCATCGACCAAAACCCATAATTGATTATAATATATGGAATCCATCTCAGATTTCACAGCATCTAGCCACCCTGTAGCTTCGGAGCTTTCTACTTCTTCAATTTAGGATAGATGTTAATCATTTTCTAACAATAATTATTCACCATCATTGGTGACTAGGAAACCAAATCTCTAGGGTTCCCTTACCTCTCTTGAGCTTCTATGCAGTACTTGTGTTTTTGAACATCTTCCATAGGGACCTTTGGTACTTGTTCTTGTAAGAACTCATGTGTATCTTTAGAATCAACATCATCTAATTCAAATTTCTCCCACTATCCTTTTTGAGGATGTGCTCCCTTTCAACAAGATGGCTTGTCTGGTGATATTCACTTTCTATTCTGAAGGGTTATATAGATAATATCATTTCATTTCCTTGGGATATCCAATTAAGATACACTTCATGACCTTGGGTGTGAGTTTGTTGTCTGAGAAGTCCTTAACAAATGCATAAAATCCCCATACACGTGTGTGGGACAAAATGGGTTCCTTTCCATTCAATAACTTAGAGGTAATTCCATTTTCCACCTCAGTTGGTCCTCAATTTAATTTGTATGCTTCAGTTTATAATGCATATCCCTAAAAGGATAATGGAAGAACTGCATGAATCATCACCGACCTCACCATGTGTAACACCCCAGGTAAATAAAAAATATGACATTTTTATATTTATCCATTTTTGTGAATAAAATATTAATATTACTTTAAAGGGGAATCTATGCCTGATGGCGTACCCAATACGCAACAACGAGTTTCTTGGGAATCTTACGTTGCACTCTAATAATAAAATAATATTATTTTAAATGGTAGTTAACGCCTAGCAGTTGTAATGGCGGGAATGAACAGAACTAACTAAAAAATGATTATATATTTTTGTCAAATATTTTTACTTTTTACAATAAATGTTAGATGATTAAAAAAGTGAATGAATTCAATTTTAAGCGTAAGCATTCTAATGTTCTTTAGAAGATCGATTAACCGCCTTTTGATGGAGAATTCCTTTTAAATACACTTTTTGACAATTTTATGTGTTATATTTGCCAAAATAAAATTTTTCTTTATAATAGAGACATCAAAAGTTACTTTGTGTAAATTTTTGGTATCTTTCCGATAAAGATCATTTTTTAATGAATAGTGAAAAATGTTGTATTTTAATTCAAAACCACATTTTAATCTAAATTATTTATATTATTAGATTATATTTTGAATTGTGTTTAAAGTAAAATTAGAATATATTTTTACCATTTAATCCAATAGTGGTCGTTGGAATTAATTTCATCTTGAAATTGGACTTAAACTAGAGTCAAATTTTCGATACTTATTGTTTCTTAAAAACACGGTATTTGTTTTGACAGCAGGAATTAATTATAAAATTAATTAATGAAACTTATATGTTTTAAATTTTGTAAAATAGACTTCATTTTTGAATTCGTAATATCAAATATATCTTAGGGTGAATTTTTGGTATTTTTCTGAAAAACTTCAATTTTTGATGAATAGTGAAAACACTAAGTGGTAGTTAAAGAAACTGATTTTTCGTTTAAATGAAACCTTTCCACCTCTGTTTTTTGAATTTCAAAAATCTGACATACATGGTTTTCATTAGGAAGTAAAATGTGGTTCAATGGGATTAAAGTAATTTTTTGGTGAATAGTAACTTTTATGTTCTTAATCGCGCTTAGAGGTAATTAGTGTAATTTATGGTAAAAATAATGTTTTAATAATGTGAAATGACCTAGACACATGTCCTACACTCATTGGTTGTGTCATGGCCGACCAAGAAAATCCATGGGTCAACTTGGGGACCCCATGGAGCCACTTTGGTTGGAAAATGACCTAAATAACTTTTTATTTAAAGTTAAAATAAAAATGACACAAGCATGAGATGTTTCACAAAAAAAAAATTAAATGGGTTTATACAAGTCATATTTTTGACTATAAATATTCATTAGAAAGATAAAAAGATTTCCTACTTCATGATATTTTTTTTGATAATTTTTAGACATTAAATAAAGTAAATTATTTATGACATCATGATGATGCAGTGATTACCTCATTAATAAAGGATTTAAATAAAATGAAAAGATAATGATAAAACTATAACATAAACTTGTCAAAGACCTATTGGATGAGTATATTTAGAACCCTTACCACCTTATCCTCGAAATACATCAATGTGGGACCTTTAAAATCCGAAACACATTTGAAAATAAAGTAACATTTTGTAACTTTACAAGAGTGCCCCTCCTCTCCTCTTATAAAAGGCCCCCAACTCTACCACCTTACCCACACCTCTCAAGCCTTTGGCTCGGCCAACCCCTGCTCATTATGCCTCTAAAAATCCCTATCTTACTCCTAGAAGCCTCACTTTTGGCTGAAGTATTCCCAATGAAGCCTTTGAGCTCAAATCAAAAAGAGTTACCTGATTTTAAGGTAATGTCCTCACTTGTGCTCTTTTATTATATTTCACGGGGTGTATGTTTCGAAAGATACCCATGTCAGTAAGGGAACATTTCACCCTCCTCTTTTTAAAAGACTTATTTTGTTATGCATTTTAATTCACATAACATTATGTTGGTATATTTTCTTCTATATCCTTAGTGATTTAAGTTTTATTTCCAAGTGATGAGATACCCTTTTTATCTCTCATCAACTCATTTTCTGAATTTTGTAGTGATGTCGTTAGGCTGTCTAATTTTTGCAAGGGAACTTCTTAACCCAATTATGATTCTTTGGGATAAGCTTGTACTCCTTGAATATGTCGTTATATGAATATGTGTGAATAACCTCTGATTGTTTTACACTTAATATCCACATATATTTGGTGTGTTAGTTTGTCACACATAATTATGTAATTGATTTATCCTTAATCCAAGGATACCGTCTTTGTATAGGTCTTCATCTCAATATACTTTCATTGAGGTATATTTTGTTTTATACACAAACTTCTTTTATACGGTGTATAAACCCCTTTGACTTTTATGTTTATCCTAAAAGAAATATTTTTTATGAAAATCGTTTTACTAAACGAAAAAAGGGAATGTTTTTGTCGTATGTATGCGGCGACAATGAATTCTCTGTCGCCGTGACCATTATTTGAGTTTCGGCTTCCTCTACAAGCCATACTTTTTTTAATAGAAAAATAAATACCATGATTTAATTTTCATTTATTTTGGTATTGAAAATGGTTTTCATAATTTTTTTATATCAATGTGTTGTAGTGATATCTTGTGATTGAAAAGTGGAAATGTTATGTTACCTTTATGCATGTTTTATGTGATACGATTATGTTATGGTTCTTGGGCATTATTATGAAGAAGGGTGGTTCTATGATAAACTAAGGGTGGGTGCGCCCAATATAGCTCTCCAATGCATTGGGTAAAGCGAAGGGGTTAAACGTTAAGGTTTCTCCGAAGATATTTTTGGAATATACTGTGATGGGTATTCCAAACGTAACCAAGAGGGTTACTCCCTACGTAAGAATGTTATGAATGCCTCATGTTACCTTTATGTATTATGATTTATTTGATTTATTCATGATTTTATGAGGTATGTTAAAGTGCTTATGTTTTATGGGTAAAGTATGATTTCATTCTTATGTATACATGCACTCATGTTTCCTTTCCATATTTTTATATCCCTTACTGAGATTTTTATGCTCATCCCATGTTTCTGAAATGTTTTTCACAGGTCAAGGGAAGGGTACATGATATGATTACAGTTTCAAGGAAGTGTGAAAAAGAATCCATGTTTTATTTTAAATATGTTTCCGTTGATGGGAAAAATGAATACTATCTTTTATGTAACCACTTTGTTTAAATGTGGAATGTAATGCATGTTTTACGATCTAATTCTATAAAACTCTAAACCAGAAAAAAATACTCAATGTGTAATCTTGTAATAACTCAAGATTAAGTAAGTTTTAAGGTTGGGGCCTTATAGAGGGTATCAGAGGTCACTTTAGATAACTTTAGTGGTTAGGGTATTCTCTAAGCACAAGTGACATTACCATAATGGTTAGGATTTCAGAAAGGGTCATAGTTTTAGATAAAGTGAATGAGTAAGTATATCATAGTGTTTACCTTCCTCATTAGTACATGATGATTTTGTTGATATACTTACACTGTCATTTCTATTTTTAGTGAATGGATGGATCTAGCAAGCACCAAAGAGACAATAGGTTTGAAGGGAACTGTGGTGGTTCTCTAATTAAGTTACTAGATAAAATGGGGGATTCAATGAGGAAACTCATGGTTATTCTAAACAAACAATCAAGGACACATGATCTACCACTTGAACCTTGGTATGATCTGTAATGCATCATGTACGAGATGACCAATCGATGTGGAAGTTCAGGTAATAATTATAAAGGTAACCATTAGAGTTTATATGATCCTTACATTTAGTTAAATGATTTTAGGAATCAAGAGTATGTTTATTTTAGGTTATCTATGGAAATTTATTATCCTATCATAGAGGTTATGTGATTAGGTTAATTACTCTTGAATATTCGACTTTAAGAGAAACTGATGTTGTTTGGAGATAAATTTTACGATTTAACTTGGATGAATATGTGACTAAATCCTTCAAAATATTTGGGTTTCAATCTTAGTTTGGTTTACTTTGATGAATTTTATGGACAAATTTTTTATCGAATGGTCCTCATTGAACTTTGGGTTTTGTTGGACAAATTTTGGAGATTAAGAATAGATTTTATTTTTATAAAGGGTTATCCTTTTCTGGATTATCTAATATTGTACTAACCTTTTTGGTTTTGGTTTTGGTTAAAGTATAAAGAAATGGGAAGTATATAGTTCTCTTTTGCGGATAAGGTGATTCTCTATATATTGATTATAGTAAAATTAATGTGAACAAGTCTTCTTAAATACTCGTCTTTTGGATAAAATATGAGTTTGTGTAAGAAATCTAAGAAAAGTTAGAAGTCAACATGATAAGTGATTATGTTTCCTTATGAATAAATTCCGCAATAAAAAAGACATAAAACAAAAATGTTGTCTATTAACTTTTCCTACTGGGGAATCCAATACCGTTTAACCCATCACAAGTTTGCGATTTTCTTATGGTTAACTTTCTCCTAGACACGTTTACTATCACTCTCCATCAGAACATGACCCCTTGTTTTCTCCTCAATATCCATATTTTCATACTTGGAATCCTAGTATGGGTTAACTCGGGTAACATTTTTACTTCTCTCCCATTCTTTTAAAGTGATTTTTTTACCGACTCTTGTTCCGATGTGGGACTTTCAAGGATGTTTCTGAGCCCAATTTTAAAATTGCGAGGATGCAATTCACAAAAGGGGGGAAGGATGTAACACCCCAGGTAAATAAATAATATTACATTTTTATATTTATCCATTTTTTGAATAAGATATTAATATTACTTTAAAGGGGACGCTATGCTCGATGGCGTACCCAATACTGAACAATGAGTTTCTTGGGAATCTTACGTTGCACTCTAATAATAAAATAATATTATTTTAAATGGTAGTTAACGCCTACTCGTTGTAATGGCGTGAATGAACAGAACTTACTAAAAAATTATTATATATGTTTGTCAAATATTTTTACTTTTTACAATAAATGTTAGAGGATTAACAATGTGAATGAATTCAATTTTTAAGCGTAACCATTCTAATGTTCTTTAGAAGACGATTAACCGCCTTTTGATGGAAAACCACTTTTAAATCCACTTTTTAAAAATTTTATGTGTTATATTTTCCAAAATATAATTCTTCTTTAGAATAGAGACATCTAAATTTACTTTGTGTAGTTTTTTGGTATCTTTCCGATAAAGTTCATTTTTTAATGAATAGTGAAAAATGTTGTATTTTAATTCAAACCCACTTTTTAATATAAACTATTTTTATGATTAGATTATATTTTGAATTGTTATTAAAGTAAAATTAGAATATATTTTTACCATTTATTCCAATAGTGGTCGTTGGAAGTAATTTCATCTTGAAATTGGACTTAAACTAGAATCAAATTTTTGTTACTTATTATTTCTTATAAACACGCTATTTGTTTTGACAGTGGGAATTAAGTATTAAATTAATTAATGTAACTTATATGTTTTTAATTTTGTAAAATAGACTTCATTTTTGAATTCGTAATATCAAATATAGCTTAGGGTGAATTTTTGATATTTTTTCTGAAAAACTTCAATTTTTGATGAATAGTGAAACCACTAAGTGGTAGTTAAAGAAACTGATTTTTCATTTAAATGAAACTTTTCCACCTCTGTGATTTGAATT
Source organism: Viscum album (assembly GCA_963277665.1). Classification (NCBI taxonomy): domain Eukaryota; kingdom Viridiplantae; phylum Streptophyta; class Magnoliopsida; order Santalales; family Viscaceae; genus Viscum; species Viscum album. The sequence goes on from OY728146.1 coordinate 1,561,321,869, forward strand.
TCAAAAATCCTACATACATGGTTGTCATTATGAAGTAAAATTTGGTTCAACGGGATTAAAATAATTTTTTGGTGAATAGTAACTTTTATGTTCTTAATCGCGATTAGAGGTAATTAGTGTAATTTAAGGTAAAAATAATGTTTTAATAATGTGAAATGACCTAGAAACATGTCATACCCTCTTGGATGTGTCATGGCCGACCAAGAAAATACATGGGTCAACTTTGGGATCCCATGGAGCTACATTGGTTGGAAAATGACATAAATAACTTTTTATTTAAAGTTAAAATAAAAATGTCACAAGCATGAGATGTTTCACTAAAAAAAATTTTAAATGGGGTTATACAAGTCATATTATTGACTATAAATATTCATTATAAATATAAAATGATTTCCTACATCATGATATTTTTTTTATAATTTTTAGACATTAAATAAATTAAATTATTTACGATATCATGATGATGCAGCGATTACCTCATTAATAAAGGATTTAAATAAAATGAAAAGATAATGTTTAAACTATAACATTAACTTTTCAAAAACCTATAGGATGAGAATATTTCGAACCCTTACCTCCTTATCCTAGAAATAAATCAATGTGGGACCTTTAATATCAGAAACGCATTTGAAAATAAAGTAACATTTTGTAACATTACAAGAGTGCCCCTCCTTTCCTCTTATAAAAGCCCCCACCTCTACCACCTTACCCACAACTCTCAAGCCTTTGGCTCGGCCAAAACCTGCTCATTTTCCCTCTCCACATCCCTATATTACTCCTAGAAGACTCACTTTGGGCATAAGTATTCCCAAGGAAGCCATTGAGCTCAAATCAAAAAGAGTTACTCGATTTTAAGGTAATGTCTTCAATTGTGTTCTTTTGTTTTATTTTGCTTCTCCGACCCCCTAAACTCTTTTTATTCATTTATTTTGTAACAAATCCAGTATCTTTAATATACAAGGATGTTGTTATAAGAGGAATTAGATCTACACTTACACACACCTACATCAAATGGTTAAAGAACATACTGTTTCTGTGGATGGCGAATTTCTGCCTCACGAAATGATGATTGTTCAACAGTCATATAACACCTTAAAAGGTGGACATTAAGATGTAACTATATTTATATAAGATATATAATATGTTTATATTTTACTTAAGCTTCTGTATTTTTCTTTTTTGGCATACCTTTATGGTTTCCATTGTTGGTAAACACGATAATTTCATTTTAGGAAGTGCGGACTACCGCCCCCTCAAAGTGATTTGATTCGTTAACGCCATATCTGGGTTGTATAAAGGATGTATTCAAAGTTATTATATATGATTTATGTTACATATAAATGATGAATATAATTCTGGAAATAAAATATACATACCTCTCATTTAGTATTAATTCCATTAATATGACATAGAAATGAAAGTAGCGTTCATGCGTACGTACGGCTTACCGTCTCCATGAACGGTGAATTTCATTTCTTACCTCTAAATGATTATGTAATATTATAAATACATGTATATTCTGGATATATATGATATATATGATATCCAAATCATGAATATCATTCTGGATATAATGATCCTTTCACCACATGAACAACATGTAATTGTAAGAAGTCCACTTTCGACTTAACAACCAAATATCGACAAAACAAACATTATTAACTTAAATGATTACATAATGTTTATAACATGGAAATAATTTATATAAAAAGAATAATGAACTTGAAAAAGTTTATTAACCAAGTATAAATTAACTCAAGTGTATTATTCAGGTTGTTAAAGAACGATCGAGTCAAGTCGGACCCGAGGTAAGGGATCCTACTCCTCTCTTTCTTTTTAAGTACACTCTTTTATGTCATTCCTTTTAAGCTCATATTTCTTGTGATTGGGATGTTATTTTATATTACTCTTACTGTAATTTTTATGTTCATATGATGAGAGACCCTATTCTCCCTCATCAATCCCTTTTGGAAGTTTTGAGTGGCGCCGTTAGGCTGCCGAATTTTTGTAAGATATCTAACCTCTCTCTTTCCCTTTAAGTACTCTCATTTATGTCACTTCTTTTAAGTTCCACTTTGTTATGATAGGGGATGTTATTTTATATTCCTCTTTATTTATATTTTATTTTAATATTATGATAGACCCTATTTGATATCATCAATCCATTTTTGGAAGTTTTAAGTGGCGTCGTTAGGCTGCCGAGTTTTCGTAAGGGATTTTTCATCTCACTTTTATTCACGTGAGATTTATCCTACATTTGCCACAATTTTCTTTGAGTGGTGTATGTACTGACATGTATTTTACTCATTGTGTAATATAATTTCATTTATGAGTATTTACATCAATGTTGTATTGTCCTTCTTTCACAGGGTGTATGTTTCGAAAGATACCCATGTCGGTAAAGGAACCTTTCACCCTCCTCTTTTTAAAAGACTTCTATTGTTATTCATTTTAATTCACATAACATTATGTTGGGATATGTTCTTCTATATCCTTAGTGATTTAAGTTTTACTTCCAAGTGATGAGATACCCGTTTTATCTCTTATCAACTCATTTTCTGAATTTTGTAGTGATGCCGTTAGGCTGTCAAATTTTTGCAAGGGAAATTCTTATCCCAATTTTGATTCTTTGGGATAAGCGTGTACTCCTCGAATATGTCGTTCTATGAATATGTGTGAATAACCTATAATTGTTTTACACTTAATATCCACTTATATTTGGTGTATTAGTTTGTCACACATAATTATGTAATTGATTTATCCTTAATCCAAGGATACTATCTTTGTATATGACTTCTTCTCAATCTCCTTTCATTGAGAAATATTTTTTTTATACACAACCTTCTTTTATACGGTGTATAAACCCCTTTGACTTTTACGTTTATCCGAAAGGAATATTTTTTATACAAAGCATTTTACTAAACGAAAAAAGGGAATGTTTTTTTCATATGTATGCAGCGACAATGACTTCTCCGCCGCCGTGACCATTATTTGAGTTTTGTCTTCCTCTTCAAGCCATACTTTTTTTTAAAAGAAAAATAAATACCATGTTTTACTTTTCGTTTATTTTGGTATTGAAAATGGTTTTCATAATTTTTTTATATCAATGTGTTGTATTGATATCTTGTGATTGAAAAGTGGAAATGTTATGATTCCTTTATGCATGTTTTTTGTGATACGATTATGTTATGGTTATTGGGAATTATTATGAATACAGGTGGTTCCGTGATAAACTAAGGGAGGGTGAGCCCGATATAGCTCTCCAATGCATTGGGTAACGAGAAGGGGTTAAACGTTAAGGTTTCTCCGAAGAGATTTTGGGAATACACTGTGATGGGTATTCCTAACGTAACCAAGAGGGTTACTCCCTACGTAAGAATGTTATGAATGCCTCAAGTTACCTTTATGTATTTTGATTTCTATGATTTATTCATGATTTTATGAGTTATGTTAAAGCGCTTATGTTTTATGGGTAAAGTATGATTTCATTCTTATGAATACATGTACTCGTGTTTCCATTCCATATTTTCATATCCCTTACTGAGCTTTTTATGCTCATCCCATGTTTTTGAAATGTTTGTCACAGGTCAAGGGAAGGGTACATGATATCATGATAGTGTCAAGGAAGTGTTAAGAAAGAATCCATGTTTTATTTTAAATATGTTTCCGTTGATGGGAAAAATGAATACTATATTTTATGTAACCACTTTGTTTAAATGTAAAATGTAATGCATGTTTTACGATCTAATTCTCTAAAACTCTAAACCTGAAATGATCCTCAATGTGTAATCTTGTAATAACTCAAGATTAAGTAAGTTTTAAGGCTGGGGCCTTATACCATGTCTAACAATGTGTGGTTCCTCCTTTCACTTACACCATTCCATTATCGTCTGTTAAGAGGAGTGAGCTGAGCTAGGATCCCAGACTCCCATAGAATATCAATTAACACATGGTTCACATATTCTCTACCTAGATCTAATTGAATCCTCTTTATCTTCTTACCAAGACGATCTTATACTTCATTCTTGAATTCCTTAAATTTCTCTAAGGCTTCTGACTTATACCTCATTATGTCGATATATACAAATCTTCTCAAATCATCATTAAAGGTAATGAATTCAGAATATAAACCTCTAGATTCTACTAGAAATGGTCTACACACTTCCTTGTGTACCAATCCTAGAAGCTCTACGGCCCTTTCACCCAGTCCACCAAAAGGCTGCTTGGCCGTTTTACCTTGTAAACAAGCATGACATCTATCAAGTGGTTTTATCTCATTAGTGACTAAATAGCTATCTTGGCTGAGCTTTGTCAAGCACTTCTCATTTACATGACCGAGACAGTGATGCCACAACTTGGTGGTGTACTAGTCATGTGAGTTTGTTTTGCTATCGATTTCCAACACATGGATTTTTTAATTTAATACATTCAAACCATTATTTAAATGATCAATATCATAATCTATGTTGTTCTTATAAAAGAAGAAACCCTTATTTTCAAACATGAAAATATGTACATCCATATCCTAATGTGATACAAAAATTATGTTTTTGGTTCCACATAGAACATAATAACAATTATGTTAGACCATAATCATCCCACTTTGCAATTTGACGTGGTAATTGCCAATGGATAATGTAACCACCTCCCCGCCATTGGCATCTTGAAGATCCACCTCTCCCCTGGAAATCATTCAATATCTATATGGTTTATAAATTTGAATACATAGGTAAGCCCCACAAGCTGTATATAATACCCAATGCGTAGAAATGGAATGATTACACTCAATAACGAATGCACCATTAGCATCCCCATGCTTCTTGGTGCAGTTCCTCTTCCAGTGGTCTTTCTTGCCACATGAAAAACATACTATCTCACATTCCTTTCCCTTCCTCTGAATCTTCCCCTTCTTGGAGGGATGGTTCTTGGGGTCTTCAGACTATTTATAAGTCCTTAGCTCCTTTTCCAAGTCTTTCCTTTTCTTATTCACCATAAGGACTGCGGGTTTGTCACACCCATGTCATTATCTACCTTGAGAATTAATTTCATAATTTATGATAGACTCATCTCATTTTTTATCATGTTATAGTTTAAAATAAAGCTAGAGAAGGTCTTGGGTAGTGATGATAGGAAGAAATCTGTACGCAACTCATCCGAGAACTTGATACCAAAGATGTCCATGCGTTCAATGGAGCGAATAAGTATGACTACATGAGGCCCAACTATCACAAACTCTCCAAGCTTATTTTTGAACAAAGCATTGAAGATCTCATATCTCTCTTATCTCACCTTCTCTTGTTAGTGATCCTTATGGTGAGACACCATGCTATATGCATCCATGTTTTCATGTTGCTTCAAGATCCCATTAGACATGGCTGATAGGATGAAACAATAGACATATGTGGAATCATCCATATGTTTCATAAATAGATATTATTCCTCATCACTAGCATCTTCCCTATTTGAAACTGGAACAGGCTCTTCTAGCACAAACAATTTCATCTCTTGACGAAGGAGGATGCGTAAACACTACTACCACTCTTGAAAATTTGTGCTGGTGAGAAGGTTTTCCTTCTCGAGTATGGTCCACAATGATTTTCTTGATGAAATTTTTCATGAAATTTCTACAAATTAAGATGAACAATGGTTTAGTACATTATTATGATAAAACCATGAAAAATAAATAAATAAATACATATTATTTTTCCATTATTTTATCGAAATCCAATAGCCCTAACCATTGACTTCGAAATATTCTATTTCCTGAATATTCCAGTTACGAGGATACATATTTTCCTTCCAATTACCCCAACTAGGGTTGGAAAAGAAACTTAAAGGATTTTATGTAGGCATTACAATTGCCAATTGCATTAAATTGCTACTCCTTGATCCGCTGAGTGGACTCCCCAATCATGAAATCCTTTTTATTTTGGATTTAGTAGCTTTTTCTTCTTCTTCACAACAAGAACTACTATGGCAGTCATCCCTTGATGTAAACCAATTCATGTCAACATGAAACCTAGAATTATAAATCCACAATAATTAAAAACACCCCAACTAGGGTTGGTCAATAAATTTGAACTATGGTTCGATTCTAAACAAAATTATGGAAGGATATACCGAAATAATATTTCTTTGAGGAATTTTATCCATATACATAAATTTCCAATTTACTATCTTTGATTACATGCTTGTTAATAATAACTAGGATATACATAACTGATTAACTATGTATATGATAATATTTTATCCATAAGCTAGTCTAATTTTAGTTCCATCTACCATGCCTTTTTAACTCATCAATTGTGTGATCGTGAAAACACAACCACAACAAATAAACCATGAAACTCACTGAAAAATGGTATGGTCCTGAGCATGTTATATTGGTTAGTTTATCTAGCGGGTTATAATCTAACCCAGGACCTATTAAAGAAACACCTTGAACCTTTTGGGTTCGTGTTTACAACTTTCCACCTGTTCACCTTGGTATCTACTTGGATTGGTATCACCTTGGCTCAAACTTGAGCTACATCCACCAGTTTGGGAGCTCCACCCATTACATATGCTTTTATATCACACACATGCGAGGGGTAGAATGAGGCTTTACATAAATGAAACCATTTCGCGCTGTCCATATATATTAATGAAGAGAAGTCTCATTGGCTAAAAAATTTAATATAAATAAATAATTTAAAAGAACCATTAACATACATAGGTCTTGGTCTAGCTCATGATTCTCCATACATGCAACGATATTTATGCATAAATAAAACTATAATTCAATTCTTTAATCCTTATTGTTTAAGATAAATCATGCTCAAATCAATTATTTATCTTTAATTAATCAATCCGTTTATCTTAAACCATTTTTTTAATTTCCACGATATTTTGATCCATCAGAATTTTAAACAAATAAATTTATTTAAAAATATCTTTGTACATATTGTGTACCTAGGAGTAATCCCAGTGAATTATCGTTCATAACTACATAATTGTGGAAATAAATATTTCACAGATGTTTAATTAAACACATATATATAACACATATCACATGTTGTGCCTCATCTTTACCCATGAACTATGGTACACATCTCATAGTTTTGTATAATATAATAATAAATTTTAGTAAATCATTGTAATTTGGATGAGTACACGACATGTAGTTCCGACTACATGGCCTATACTATTGTTTAATGTCCATCTGAAGTACATGCCCTGGGACATTTCATGTAGATGTACATTAGAAATCATCAGAGTACAAGGTGTTTTCAGTAGGACACACACTATGTAGTATCCAAGGAACAAAGTTTCTAGCCAAGAAAGCTGTGTATGGGGTACATGGTGTAACCCTAACTAGAAGGGACTACACACCGTGTTTAGTGGACCACACATCCTGTAATATTGATACCATGTTCCACCTATTCCTGGTCAACACATGGTTTCCATTAAAACATATAAATACTCCAACACACGACCTGATTTGGCGGACCAGTCTGATTCATTGAACTAAGGCTACAAGACATGTACTTCTGAATACACACCGTGTATTCTAGTGTTTTAAGGCCTGGAACAGTTCAATAAATTTAGAATCATATAATCTTTAACATGATTGGAAGCAACTAAATTATTAAATGCATAAATTACAAATGGAAAACTATATAATTATAATCAAATATATGACCACTCTGATACCACTTGTATGATCTGAGGGAAGTGGAAGTGCTTTGGTTGGTGTATCAAACTTTAATTTTATCATTAACAACCATCAATTTGAGATCCCTCATGATAATAAAATGATGGATCTTTGGAATAGAGCGAAGAATGAAAAAGAAATAGGGGAGTCCCAGAACCATATACAAGATCCTCATATGTTTGTTATAGTTAATTAATTTAATTGAAAATAATTAATCTTTATGGAATTCTTTCATCAATGATATTTCATGTCATGATCCGATATGATCTGTATTTGTGTTATATAATCCAACTGTAAAATTCCTCTAGCGGTGATCCAAACAAGCTCCCAATATCTTTGGAGGTCGAGAAATGTGTCACGACCCGCCTTCACCAAAATGTGGGAAGGGTCAGAAGATTTCCAGGTCCTTCATTCATTAAGCTGAAGGAGAGATAATGATCCCAGAGACCCGCCTTCAATAGGTCCCGTAGTGGGGAATAGCACCAAGGGTATATAATAATACACAAGATGGAAGGCATTACCCTTTTTATTTTAATAGGATTGGGAGATAAGATAGAAACCCCAACAACACCATAGCTAAAAGTAAAGTTAAAGCCGAAGTAAACCATTCCCATATGCATGTTTAAAAGTAAATGTCACAAGTTCAAGGAGACTACAAAAGGTAAAGTACCAAAAGGAAAGAAAAACAGCAACAACAATTGTCCCAAGGTCTGAGCTAGTATGGTTCCGCACGATCCCTGTAGTCCTCCCAAAAACCTGAAAATAGTTTTATATACGTAGGGTTAGTATACAAGTACACTAATTAGGGAAAACCAAAGACTCTCATGCACAAGTGAGGACACATACTAATGCCTCGTGGAAAAATAGATAACCAAAAACCTAACAAGGTAACTATCCACCCAATCCTCACCTAGGCACACTCCCCAAATAACGCAAGTCAAGTAATGTATAATAATAGAACATAAATGTTTGGGTACTCCACGCCGCTTCCCCACTGGTTATTGAATACATCATATGCATCGAACCAATCCTGCCATTCTCATCGCACTCCAACTGCCACACCCCGCCTGCTCACACCTGGGCCACAACCACACATCCTGCCCGCAAACACCTATGCCACAACCACTAACCCGCCCGCAGACACCTGAGCCACAACTGTCACATGTAACCATGCATGCAAACACATCGGCCAGAACAACCACTTCCATGCCTGAAAACACCTAGGATAGAAGAACTACTGCCACGCCCAAAGACACCTGGGCCTCATCCCAAAGATACTTGGGAAACCACCTGCCCGCACACACCTAGGACAACCACCACACTACATTTCCTAAAGATTAATGGGAAAATAATGGACTTCATGCCATCACAGCTTACCCAAAGATACTTTGGATATCCGGGAAGGGGAGAAGAAAGGATCTAAAAACCAAACACTAATAGATATGTTGGAAAAAACACCCTCCCCCATGAAATGGGGGTGTTCAGCACTAAGTGCTCAACTTGGGTGGGGCGCGAATAAGAAACCCAAAAACTACAAGTATATGTATAGGTTAAAGGCACTCTCCCAATCTAGGTTTTTCTTCAGCCAGGATAAATAACACTATCCTTTCTATTCATTCGTAAGAGTATAGAATATCACCCATTCCCAAGTAACAACTCATATCAAACCAAAACACCATTTTTCCCATCCTTGTTTTCATGTTCAGTAATAATGTTCAAATAAGATTCTGCACTACTGGGAAACTAACAGTATAAGCACAGACCCAGGGAAAAAGTTACAGCCAACAGCCATTTAAACATTCAAACCGGGTTCTCTTGAAAAGTCACAACAACAAAGGGATAAGGGAGATCCCTTGAAGTACTAGAACCAAGGAAAACCCCAAGATACAACCCCATGTCCCCAAAATCCAGGAACCTATGGTTTCTCATCAATAGAATATCCCACCCCAATTTGTGATGTAAGCAGGGTAATCACACATCTTTGAAGTATAACAACAAGGGATATCATCCCCACCCACATCATCCCAACAATCTAAGCCCCTATCCAACCGTGGAAGAAGCAACTAAACTAATACTACCAACACAAGGTAGACTCAACATGTATTTTCAGATTTAAATGATTTAACACACTCCATGATTTCAATTCCAATAGGGTTAAACTAGGGTTATCATAGAAAAGGAGTTCATCCCGGTGCTTCCAATTTATTTAGCCGAATATACGAAAATAACCAATTTCCTTTACATAGAAAAAGGTTCACAACCAAAATACAAGCCATTTAAACATCACAATGGGTATGGGTTTATTAGTGCACAAAGAAATTCCACTAATGGCCATGATTTTTAGTAAGTATAAGGCTGCACAATTCAGAAATAATTTATCATGAAAGAGGATAAAAACATAGCATCATCATCGATCACACCCCTCCCCTTCATTATTTTGAATCCGTTTATTATATTCATTAATGTTTGGTTAAACCAATTCTATAGAAGCAGTAGCGTACCCACCCCGCAAGATAGAAAGAATGGAGAGATAGAGGTGAAACCCCTACCTCACGATCAATGATCGACGTAATGTCCTCACGTGGAAACTGGAAAACAGGGGTGGCAGGAACTCCACGGAACATGAAATGAAATCTTCAGGGGTACGGCTCATCGGGAGGAAGGGTACTCTGAGCAAGATGATCGAGAAATGAAACCTAGGGAGAAGCCTTTATGTTATAAAGGCTGATAAGGGCTGAGATACAGCATGCCTGGGGTGGTTAAGATACGGAGATAAAAACTCGAAAGTGCGTGAGGAGCGGGATCGTGGGTTGACCATGCAGATGGGACACCCCATACGCCAATAAAGGGTCCCTAATTAAACGGGAATTAATGGGATTTAAAACAGGATTAAAGGGGTCAAAACACGACTTAAAATCAAATTTGTGCAAAATGAGGCGCCACTGAAAAAACTCGTGGTCACCAGTAGGCTAGGTCTACCGGTAAGCCGATCCACCGGTATGCCGAGGCTACCGGTAGGCCAAGCTACCGGTTGGACAAATCTATCAGTCGCCCGAGCCACCAGTAAGCCACGACTATCGGTAGGCCGAGCTATCGATACGACGAGATACCGGTAGGCCTGCTACTGCCAGACCGAGCTACCAGTAGACTGAGCTACCGGTATTCCGATCTACTGGTAGGCCTGCTACCGTTAGACCAAGCTACAGGTAGACTAAGCTACAGGTAGCCCGAGTTACAGGTAGGTGAAGGCTACTGTTATGCTTCACCGAGAAGCTGTGATAGGTTCCCAAATTACCCCAAACACCTAAACATCACATTTTTACTAAGTAATGGACCCCAAAAACCCGGTTCATTACATTAAATACTTCTCAAACTATTCTCATCTCCGAGAATATAATAACAACCCAGAATGATACTTCTTAGGGGAAAACTCTGGAGTTGTTCCAAAGCTGTAACAAAACCCCCTACATCTAGGAATACTCTCCCAAGAGTTATCAAACATAAAATTCACAACAAGTAAAATGATCACACTGTCCATCACATGAGTTAGGGAGTCCCCTCCTACATGTCAGGATATTATCCTCTTTGTTCGGCACTGACTCGCCCGAACGGGTGTAATCGCATCCACATTAATATGCCCTGATTAGCATCCAGGTTTTCCCACCATCATACATTCATACACACACAGAGAGAGAATAGGGAATAGATAATCTAATAGCTAAGCACAACAAGAATTCCATATATTAAAGCACATGGTACAATATTTCAAAGATCACAACAATAAAACAAGTCAATATAGCTTTGGGTATTGAACGAGTAACTGGGCCTCCCGCCCCCATGTGCACTCTTCCAGGCCACCATGCCTCCACAACACACGAACCATGGGGATGGTTCATCCACGGAGCACTTTATCCTTACGATCCATGATCTTCATTGGTCGTTCTATGAAGGTCTCATCGTCTTCGACATCTATCTCTCCACAATCGATGACGTGGGATTCGTCCTGTAGATATCGGCGAAGCTAGGACACATGGTATACATCGTGTATCCTTAGTAGTAGCGGTGGTAGTGCTGGCTAATAAGCCACTTTACCAACCCACCACAACACTTTGAAGGGTCCAATGAACCTGGGAGAAAGCTTACACCCCATGCCGAACCTCTGCTGTCCACGTCGATGGGAGACCATCAAGAACATGTTGTCCCTAAACTCGAACTCCAAGGGTCTCGTCCTTTTATCAGCATATGACTTCTTCCAGTCCTTGGCTGACTTCATCTTTTCTCGTATGAGTTGAAACTTCTCGGTCATTCTCTACACCACCTCTGGGCCAAGAACACCTCCTTCCCCAACCTCAGTCCAGCACACGGGTGAGCGACACGACCTTCCATATATGACTTCGAATGGAGCCATGCCAATGGTAGAGTGGTGGATATTATTGTAGGTGAACTCTACGAGAGGCATGTGTTTCACCCATGATCCCCCTAAGTCTATAATTCTTCCCCGCAGCATGTCCTCCATGGTCTGGATGGTGCGCTCTGTCTTCCAATCTGTCTGGGGGTGGAAAGTAGTGCTAAGGCATAGCTGGGTTCAAAAAGCATGTTGCAATCCCCTCCAGACTCGTGAGGTAAAATGTGTATCCCTTTCGAAGACTATGGAACTATGAACTCCATGAAATCTCACCACCTCGTCCAAAAACTTCCATTCTAGAGAATCCACTGCACTCGACTCCTTAATCGACATAAATTGAGCCAATTTCGTCAAGCGGTCCACCACTACCAAGATGGTGTCGCAGTCCCCTTGCACCTTGGGTCGTCCCATGAAGAAATCCATAGTGATGTCATCAAACATCCACTCGGGGAAATCTAAAGGTTGCAACAACCCGCCTGGAACACGGTGTTCAACCTTTACCTACTGACACACTAAGCACTTGGCCACAAAATCTTCCACTACTCTCTTTACTCCAGGCCACAAAAGATGACTCCTCAGACCATGGTACATCTTGGAAACTCTTGGGTGTACCGCTAGGGGTGAGTTGTGGAACTCACTAAGAACCTTTCCACACATCACCTCTGGAACAATCATCTTCCCCCAGAAGAGCATCCGATTTTGACCATCTTCTGTCCACCCTTCCAAAGCATTGCCCTGGTAAACTTGGTCGCGCATCACTTCGCACTCTGTGTCTCCCCACTGAGACTCCTTCACTTGCCACAATAGAGAATACTACACTATCGTCTAATATAGGCAACATCTACCACTGTCCATCCTCGCATTCAGGTGCAAGGCATCCAACTCCTCCATCACCTTCCAAGCGTCTGCTGACTCTCGGACCACATCTTTCTGTGAAATCCAGATCAAAGCATCGACCACTACATTCCCTTTTTCTGAAGTGTAGGATTTCTAGAAGTCGTAATCTTGGAGTAACTCCATACACCTTAACTTTCGTATGTTTAGGTCCTACTGGGAGAAGATATATCCCAAGATTTTGTGATCCGTGAAGACCAAAAAGCATTCCCTGATGAGGTAATTCCGCCATAACTTCATTGAAAAACGACCACTGAAAATTACAGATCGTGGGTGGCATAATTACTCTCATGAGGGCATAGCTGCCTAGTCCCATAAGATATCACCCCTTGTTGTTGCATCAACACACATCTGAGGCCCTACCCTGATGCATCACAGAACACCTCATACACCGCCCCTTCTTCTGGTAGTCTTAGAACTAGGGAACTAACCAATTTCTCCATCAGATAGCTGATGGCTACCTCACACTGCTCACTCCATACGAAAACATGGTCCTTCTTGGTCAAGGCTGTCAAAGGGGATGCAACTCGGGAGAATTTGGGTACGAACCTCCGATAGTAACCTGACAGCTCGAGGAAACTGTGAACCTCTGCCACATTCTTGGGTTCTTCCCAAGAAACAACTTCCTCAACCATTGATGGGTCCACTGATACCCCCTATTCGGACACTATGTGCCCAAGGAAGTGTACTTATCGCATCCAGAACTTGCATTTCGCAACTTCCCATAGAGCTGGTGCTGTCAGAGGACCTCCAAAACCATCCTCAGATGCTCCGCGTGGTCCTCCTCTGGTCTTTAATAGATCAGGATTTCATCGATGAACACAACTACGAACCGATCCAGCTACTCCCGGAAGATGGATTTCATAAGCCCCATGAACACAGCCGGGGTGTTCGTAACACCGAAAGGCATGGCTACAAACTCGAAGTGCCCATATCAACTCCTGAAGGCTGTCTTCGAGGTGACACCCTCTTTCACCCTAAACATGTGATATCCAGACCACTGGTCGCTCTTTGAGAACCATCCTGCCCCTTTCAGCTGGTCAAAGAGATCATATATCCTCATAAAAGGGTATCGATTCTTGATCCTTACCTGATTCAGCCTCCTGTATTCTATGCACAACCTGACACCACCATCTGCCTTCTTTGCGAACAATACTGGAGCACCCCATGGTGACACACTTGGTCGAACAAAACCCTTCTTTATCATATCGTCGATCTGGATCCGCAACACCCATAGCTCCGAAGGCGCCATCTGGTAGGGATCCATCAAAATCGGATGAGCACCAGGCTGGAAGTCTCTCCCAAACTCGTTATCATGTCGAGGGGGTAGAGTCATCACCTCCTCACGGAAGACGTCCATAAACACACTGACGATCCCTGGAACTTCCACCATCTCAGCATCCACTGACTCTACTAAAAGATCGGCTATCAAGGAGAGGAGGGGTTCCTCTCGCCTTCTCCCCTTCTGGCCACTCCGCTCGCTAGTGAAAGTAACAAGTTGGTTGCCCAAGTCTGAGAACACAACCCTTCCTCGGAAGCAGTATATGATGGCACACATTGAGAACAACCAGTCGATGCCTAGGATGACATCGTATGGCTGTATCTGTAGTAGTAGTAGATCCCGGACCAAATGATGTGGCCCTATCATCAGTGTGCATCCTCTACAAACATACAACAATTTGGTCTGACCTCCGACTGGTGTGCTCAGCACCATGGGAACTAAAAGTCTCTTGGCATCTAGACCGAGAGCATGAGCCAGACCTAGTGGAACAAAGAAGTGCGAAGCTCCTGTATCGAACAAGGCATAAGCAAGGGTACTGAACAAATTGATCATACCTCGAACAACCTCCGGTCCCACTTGAACTGTTGCCTCTGCGGCGTGCAACTGTCCACGTCAAGCTCTTCTTCCCCTCGGCTGTCGGCCGCCTCCCCAACCACGCCCTGGACGAGGGCATTGAGGATCTCCCTTTGGTCAGCCTCCCACTGCAACATCTTCCCTCAGAGGAGTGGGAGCTCGCTGCCACTACTGCTGCTACTGAAAGGGCCTAGCTGGAAGCTGCTAATGAGGTGAGTGCTGGGCCTGTCCACCACTTCCATACTGATCTCGGTCTAGGCACTAATTCCAGATATTCCCACGGCTCCCATAGATTAAGAACCTCGGTCCTGGTCCCGAAGGTAAAGGGCGAGGACCGGGGGGACCAGAACTAGAATTGTTGCAGCCTGCTCCCTGCTAGTCAGAACCTATAGGGTCTTGATGTTGGAGGTCTTGTGCTGACAGCCTTTCCCTTTGACATGCCTAGACGAATCCCCTCTCTTGACACACAGCCCAGTGTGTGCATCCTCTCTACCACCTCTGCCTTCTTATGGACCTCCATGTATTTCAGAAAGTTGATGGGGGAAATGGTGTACTATAGGTAATGTCAGAGCTCCTCCTCTAAATGTCTCATCCGAGACTCCTCATCAGGAAAAACATCCAGAGAAAAGTAGAGGAGATCCTTGAACTTGATCCCCATCTCACTTACTAACATACTTCCCTGATAGTGGGAGATTAACTCATGCCTCTTCTCTGCCCTCATCATAGAAGATAGGAATTCCGCCCGGAACTACTTCTCGAAATCATCCCATGCCACCTCCGCCTCTCTCCTCTCCCCTAGGTAGAGTGTCCACCACTGACACGCAGCTCCCCGCATCTGGATGATGGACAGAGGAACCTAGTACTCCATCGGAGCCCAAATCAATCCAAAAGCTATCAACAGCTCTTCTAGCCAATTTTCCGTCTTCATGTCAGAGGTGTTGCCCTCGTACTTCTCGAGGGTCTGTCACTAGAAGGCCCGAAGCGTCTTCTGCCACTGATCATCCTCCTCCTCTCAATCATCCCTCTGCCGACCGGCCAAGTCAACCTCCTAGGCCTCTATCACCCGTACAACATGTGGTCGTCTCCTGGGTGCCATAGCTACAAGGTAAACAAAGAATGCCAAAGCCCAAGTAGTGAAGAATATTATTCTTAAAATTCCCTAAACCTCTTATTTATTTCAATTTCCCAAAAAACCCAAGAAACACAAGAACACAAGTCATTATGATGCACGTACCTTTCCAAGGGTCTCTACTCATCAATCTGTGTGGCCTCACATGGTTTTTCGATAGGTCTAGAGTCCTTGCATCGGATCACGGGGGGCCCTAAAATCCCGTGTCCTAGTCGGTCTTCCATGGAATAATTCTCATACCATGGTCACCCAACACTGTTTCCCAACTATCCCATGAAATCCTCACTGTTCCTAACTCCAGACTCCATCCTATCTCTTAACCTCTGCTCTGATACCATTCTGTCACGACCCGCCTTCACCAAAAGGAGGGAAGGGTCAGAAGATTGCCAGGCCCTTCCTTATTTAAGTAGAAGGAGAGATAATGACCCCAGACACCCGCCTTCAATAGGTCTCGGACTGGCGACTATCACCTAGGGAATATAATCATACACAAGATGGAAGGCATTAGCCATTTTATTTTAATTGGATTGGGAGATAAGATAACAACCCCGACAACACCAAACTTGAAAGTAAATGTAACGCTGAAGTAATCCATTCCCATATGAATTTTCAAAAGTAAATGTCAAAAGTACAAGTAGAATACAAAGGTAAAGTACCAAAAGGAAATAAAACAGAAACTGAAACTGTCCCACGGTCTGAGCTACTATGGTCTCGCACGATCCCTGTATTCATCCTGGAATCCTAAAAATAGTTTTATATAAGTTGGGTGAGCATACAAGTACACCTAGTAGGGAAAACCAAAGACAGTCATGCACAAGTGAGGAGACATACTAATGGCCCGTGGAAAAGAGATAACCAAAAACCAAACAAGGTAACTATCCACCCAAGCCTCACCAAGGCACACTCCCCAAATAACACAAGTCAAGTAAAGTATAATAATAGAACATCAATGTTTGGGTACCCCGCGCTGCTTCCCCAATGGTTATTAAAGACATCTTATGCATCGAACCAATCCTTCAATTCTCATTACAGTCCCACTGCCATACCCCGCCCACACACACCTAGGCCACAACCACACATCCCACCCGCAAGCACCTGGGCCCCAACCACAAACCTACATGTAGACACCTGGGCCAAAACTATCACACAAAACCATGCCAGCAAACACCTAGGCCAGAACAACCACTGCCACGCCCGAAAACACATGTGCTAGAAGAACTACTGCCATGCCCGAAGACACCTGGGCCCATCCCGAAGATACTTGGGAGACCACCTGCCCGAACACACCTTGTCCAACCACCTCACTACCCTGCCAGAAGATTCATGGGCTAATAATAGACTTCAGGACATCACAGCATGCCCAAAGATACTTGGGCTATCCGGGAAAGGGAGCAGAAAGGAGTTAATTACCAGCCACTAATTGAAGTGTTGGAAAAACACCCTACCCCATGAAATGGGGGTGTTCGGAACTAAGTGATTAACTTGGGTGGGGCGTGAATAAGAAACACAAAAAAATACAAGTATATGTATAGGTAACAAGAACTCACCCAATCTGGGTTTTTCATCCGCCAACCTAAAGAACACTATCCTTACTATTAATTCGTAAGAGAAGAGAACAACACCCATGCTCAAGTCACAACACACATCAAACCAAAACGCCATTTGTCCCATCCTTGATTTCATGTTTAGTATTTATGTTTAAAAATGTTTCTGCACTACTGGTAAACTAACATCATAAGAACAAACCATGGTAAAAAAGTTACATCCAACAGCCATTTAAGCATTCACATCGGGTTCTCTTGCAAAGTCACAACAACAAAGGGATAAGGGAGATCCCTAGAAGTACTGGAACCAAAGAAAACCCCAAGATATAGCCTCATGTCATGAAAATCCAGGAGCCTACGGTATCTCAACAATATAGGATCCCACCCCAATTCTTGATATAAGCAGGTTAATCACACAGCCTTGATGTATAACAACAGGGGATCCCATCCCCACCCGTATCGCCCCATCAATATACGCCCTTATCCAATCGTGGAGGAAACAACTAAACTAATACTACCAATATAAGTCATACTCAATAGGTATTTTCAGATTAAATATATTTAAAACACTCCATGATTTCAATTCCACTAGGCTTAAACATGGGTTATCATAGAAAAGGAATTAATCCGGGTGCTTCAAAATTATTTAGCTGAATATACGAAATTATCCAATTTACTTTACATAGAAAAAAGTTCACAACCAAAATACAAGACATATAAAAATCACAATGGGTAAGAGTTTATTAGTGGATAGAGAAAGACCACCAATGGCCATGATTTTCCATAGGCTTAAGGCCGCACAATTCAGAAATCATTAATCATGAAAGAAAATAAAAACAGGGCATCATCATCGATCACACCCCTCACCTTAATTTTTTAGAATCTGTTTATTATCTTCATTAATGTTTGGTTCACCCAATTCTAAAGAAGCAGTAGCATACCCACCCATCAAGATACACAGAAAGGAGGGATGAAGGTAAAACCCCTACCTCACGATCAATGATCGATGTTATGTCCTCGCGTGGAAACTGGAAAAGAGGGGTGGCAGGAACTCCACGGAACCCGAATGGAAAACTTCAGGGGTATGACTCGTCAGGAGGAAGGGTACTCCGAGCAGGATGATAGAGAAAAGAAACCTAGGGAGAAGCCTTTAAGTTATAAAGGCTGATAAGGGCTGAGATACAGTACACCCGGGACAGTTAAGATATGGAGAGAAAAACTGGAAACCCCGTAAGGAGCAGGATCGTGGGTTGAACACACGGTTGGGACACCCCATACGTCATTAATGGGTCCCTAATTAAACGGGCATTAATGTCCATTAAAACATGATTAAAGGGGTCAAAATGCGGCTTAAAAGTCAATTTTCACAAAAAGAGGCACCACTAAAAAAACCCATGGTCACCAGTAGGCTACGTCTACGGGAAGGCCAAGCCACCGGTAAGCTGAGGCTACCGGTAGGCCAAGATACCGGTTGGCCAAAACTACAGGTAGACCGATCCACCGATAAGCCATGGATACTGGTAGGTCGAGCTACGGGTAGGCTGCGGCTACCATTAGGCTAAGATACTGGTACACTGAGATATCGGTAGGCCTTCTACGGGTATCCCGAGTTACCGGTAGACTGAGCTACCAGTAGACCGACGTATCGGTAGATAGAGCAACTGGTAGATCGAGCTACTAGTAAGCTGATCTACCGGTAGTCCGAGCTACCGGCAGGCCTGTTAATGGTAGACTGAGCTACCGGTAGACCGAGTTACCAGTAGTCTGAGATACCAGTAGGACAAGGCTACCGTTAAGCTTCACCGAGACACTGTGATAGCTTCCCAGACTACCAAGAACACCTAAACATCACATTTTTACCAAGTAATGGACACCAAGAACCTTGGAAATTGAAAAATGGATCTCTGGGTTCTTGCACGGAAGATACTTCGCTTACGATGTATGCCTTCGATCTCCTGGATCCAGTGGAGGAGAATATCACTCTCGTAGCATTAGAGCGTTCTTGTAAGAAAATAATTCTCTCTTGGCTTGAGAGCTTTCTCTAGATCAGTTGTGAACAACCACAGAAAAATGGATAGGCTAATTAGATTTATATAATTGGAATTTTAAATATAGTATATAATAATATGAATCAATTACCCTAAAGTAGTTATTAATTTCATTTAATTCTGAGCAATACCCCATGTCTAATAATTATAGTTCAGTATTATTATTACATGACATGCACCTAGGGAATTACAAATAATATTATTTAATAATATTATTTCTCATAAATTCCCATAAAAAATACATGGTGTGTATATTTAATATATAAAACACATACTTTAGTTTTTCCCTTTTCATTAGTTCCTCCACCGCATTTATTATAGCTTGAATAATGGCTATTTATTTATGAAAAAAATATCAATGCATTACTCACTAATAAATAAATATAATTTCACCAACAATATATTCTCTCTAATCACAAGTGTTCAAATAAATGTGACCATGCATCCTTGAATAATTGTTAAACCATAATCGGGGATAATCTTTATTCAGCTTGTTAAATTAATATTTAACTGAGATAATTTGATACACTTAGTGTGTGACCCTCTAGGACTCTTTCTCAGTGGTATTAGGTATATTATACCTAATTTCCATGGTTAGAATTTAGAAACATTATAGGGTACCCATAGATAATGAAGTTAACACCACAATTATGTGTCACCTCTTATGGATGCTTACCGTGTAATGTAATCTTGTTGTCTCAATATCTCGAATCATGCATGTTGAACACTAGTGCCATTAACCCATGTGCTCGATTATTCATTCTTTTACATTATGGAATTGAACATTACCATTCCTCACCATGGATAGGGATTTATTTAGGCTATATCAATTCCATCAAAGGGCCCAAGATATCAACTTCTATTATGGAACAGAAGAGACAAATCCTTTCTCGCATTATCTATTAATACAGTATCACTCGTGACACACACACCATATCCTACCTCACTGCCGATTGTTTTTCATCATAGTTTCCATCAATACACCTAAGTGTGTGAGTTGTAATACCCATTAATAATAATTTTAAATTTTATGGGCCAATACACACATCCGCAGATAGGAACATCAAATGACACTATGAAATGTTGATTTCATTCCGGCAGGTCTCGTTCTCATAATATCCTCCTGGATATTACCATGGGCGCACACCATGAGAAGTTTCCTAAATGTATTATGTGTCCCCACCCAAATGGAATTTATTATTTGTTTCCCTAAAATAAAATAATCTAGCTATAGAATATATATTCATGTACAATGTGATGGCACATCCAGGTTCTCATCATAGTAGGGATCCGCTGTGACCCATTACTGCAACAGCTATCCTTAGGACATTATCACATGTATTGTCATGCAGATGAACAATAAATATGTGATAAAGTATTTTTTAATGAATAAAGTAAAATGTAGTTCGTTCTAGGACACAAAATAAAACATGTAACATTTCCTCTAATACTCATATAGTTCTCTCAGACATCTCATCGGTCTGAGGGTGATATGTGATACTCAGAAGTTCCTGTGAACCCATCACATTTTGAAACCCTTTCCAGAGTTGTGATGTTAAGCGGGAATCTCTGTCCCAAACAATAGAACTATGTACACCATGAATTCTCACAATATCCCAGATATACAACCTTCCCAACTCATCAATTTTAATGGTCTCCCGGATAGGTAGGAATTGTACAACCTTGGTCAACCTATCGACAGTCACCCATAATGCATCACTGCATCGAGGAGATCGTGGAAAGCCTGTTACAATGTATATAGTGGTGTCATTTGATTTCCATTTAAGAATGGATAGAGGCAGTAAGAGTCCAGCATGTCGATAGTGATCTTCCATCACTTATTGGAAGGTTGACCACCAAGTGATGAAACCTTCTATCACATTTTTCTTATTGCACACCAATACTGTCGACACATGTATCTATACATCTTAGTGAGCCCATGAAGAACTGTCGAAACAATGGTGTGATATTCCTTCATCAGCTCTTCCTGTATACTTAATGGTACCCATACACGACCATAGTAAAATAGAGTTTCACAGTCATCAACAACCCAACCAGAAGGTGGGTTCTCTCATGTAAAGAATTCCCTCAAAATGATCCCCTTGGGATCATTCAATTGTTTCATGCAGATTTTCTCTAGAAGAGTGGACATCACTATAAGAGTTAATGGAACTAGTTTCTCTCTCTTCCCCTCAACCACCAGATGCATCTAATAAACAAATCCATTCTCTACCACTCACTGTTAGCTACTTGAATGGCTTGTGTCTGTGTCTTTTTGCTTAATACATCTGCCGTGGAATTATACTTACCAGTGGAATAAGAAATTTCAAAATGGATTGACTCCATGTATTTGACCCACCTGGGTTGCCCTATGTTCATGTCTCGTTGAGTGAAGATATATTTAAATCATTTATGATCCTTGTAAAAAATATATCTCTCACAAAAAAATAGTGTTTCCAACAGTGTATATCCTTAACCACAACTTACAACTCAAGGAAATGTGTATGATAGTTTTTCTCATGATATCTCAGTTTATGGGATCAATTAACCATGACTTGATCACCCTACATAAAAATTGTACCCATACTAATTATTAAAGGGTCACATTAAACATTATAGCTCTTACTAGGGTTCGAAAGATGTATTATTATATGAATTCTGTATTAAATATGTATTCTTAGACTTGATATTGTCTTGGTTTCTTATCGTAGAATACCTTAAGCAGTTGTGTACACCGTTCCAAATTTAGGGATGGTTTGTTAGGGTTAAGACTTACCTAGATCCCATTATTGGTCTTATATTTGGATTCTTGATATACTAACATTGGTCCCCATTATAGTTCTATAGGATTCCTTAGATACAATCCTTGGATCCAGCATTGACTAGTACATACCTTGGTTACACTCATGGGACCCTCTCTATTCTTAGCCCCATTTTACCTTGGATGCACTCGATGGACACAATAGGTCCCTCATCATGGAATGCCTTTGAATACGGTCCATGTATTACTCCATTACCCCTTATCTATACCTAGATAATACTGGGTTAGAATTATGGTAGATCTATATTACCTTGGATATTACCACGGAACTCCCTCACTATATATATTCTTCAAGTTTCCTTGTTACATCTTGGGACTTATACTACTTATAATACCATGAGGGTTTTCCATGGTTATTAACATTGGATTTTATTACTAAATATCATCCTATGATTCTTTAGATACACTCCTTCGGTCCATCGTTGAAAAGAAGGTTCCATGGTTAAAGCGCCACATGCCCAGTCATTGCATTGCCTCATTTTACCTTGGAGGAAACTCCTTGGAATCTGTAGGCAACTTACTCACATGTGAATTATGAATAAATTGTAAATACACTATTAAAGAACTTATTACATGACAAGACACTAGCCGAGTGCCAATGTAGGTACATGGGTATTTAGTTACATTTTACTCCTTACTTATCTTATGCATGAATGTACATTGATTAATTTATATCACACTGTTGGGATTGGGATAGACACCCGTGGTGCTGACCTATTAATATTTATATCTCACACCCTAATTGGGCCTCCATTATACTTGGGTAACCTAGAAGACCATTTTTGTTCATACAACCTTTGACCTTTCTTGTTGTTGTTTTCTTGTACCTTGGAGTTTGGAGCAAATGACTGAGTTGGAGATCAGGATGCTCATGGAGATTTCCTTTAGGATATTAGTTTTTTTCTTTAAATGATCCCTCCATTTTATTGTATTGAGAAGCATGTTTTAATTTTTACTACTTTTAGCCAATTAACAATAACATTTAATGCATTAATATATTGTCTAAACTGGAATTGGCCACTTTTGATCATTTAAATGAAATCTATCGATCGTTGTTGTATTACTATAATTTACTGCTCCCATTGTTGATTGTTATTTAATTTTTTATATTGCTACACCACTCTAAAATTAGGGTATAGTATCCCCACTTACTTTCCTTGAACCTTCGCTACTAGTTGGTAGCCTCTAGTGTACTGGGAGGAATGCTTGAGGTTATGTTGCGACCAGTACGACCACCTCCTTAGTGGTGAGTTGTGTCCGGATGTTACAAATTTTACTAGAAATTTTTGAAGAATTATATTTTGTATCTGAAATTTGTTTTTAAATGTTTATATTATATTAAAAATTATAGTAATATGATTTTAATAGTTTTCTATGGACCTTCTTCAAGGATTCAAATTTATATTTAGAATAAAAAAATACATATATAATTCATCATAAAATTGTTTTTTATAATTAGATTATGTATATTTACAATATTGAAACTCATAAATATGATTCATAATACATACCATTTTTTATGATCAGCCTCAGAATTTGTAGATGATTCATCATTAAATCCTAAATAATCACTCCAAGTGGTATTCATAATTTCTATTCCTTGTATTTTATAATGAGATTAATTTTTATCATTATGTAATGGAAAATTAACATTCCTATGTCAATTCACATTTCATTCACTACATCTATTCTCATTAGTATCTTTTTTTTATGTTGTAGAAATTTTAAATACATTTAACAAGATTTGATAAATCTACACCTATATCTAGATAATTGAATTAGATGATTAATCCATAATAGTTTTGAGTGAATATTTATCATATTTTATATGGTTTTAAGCTTCATCCTTTTCGAAGCTTAAAACATCATCAAGGTTCCAATTAGTTCTGTAATTGTAAAATACTTCACTCGTATTGATTGTCATATAGTAGAAGATATTTCATTCCACTTAAAGGGTAAAACACCAAGTAGTTTTTTCACATGATCCAACTGCTTAACTGGATCTCTTAAAGAAGAAATATTATAGACACTTTATATCAATAAACCATTCATCTGGGTGTTATTTTAATCTACATGTATTTTGAATGTATCAGTCCTTATCTTTGTAGTAGTATACATTAGTTTTTTGACATTTTCAATTCCATCATAGGAAACAACAATGGTTTCCGCATTTCATAGGTAGTTGTACATTGAGAAATTCAATTAAACTCATCAATACCTAAACCATAGAAAATATAATTAATAAATCCTAAATTAAGATCATATTTTTTCTTGATCATCATCCCATTTTTCCATATCTTCAATCGGAATTTTATAAGGCTTGAAAACCATAAAATAAACACTTATACCAATATTTTCAAATAAGTAATCAGGAAAGCATTTAAACATTAATAATATTCACCATTAATGTAAGGAGTATAAATCATTTAAATACCTTCTCTATGATCATCCATTTCAAAATTTAACTTCATCTAAATCATTAACTTAGTACTGTTAATGCCAAAAGAAAAAATTGATATAACTTTTTGGTATTAAAACAAATATTCAAGGATTTAAAAGAATAAAATAAACCAAGAGATCCTTTCCATTGATGCCAAATTTTGGTATCAAAATAGAAACAAGAGTATTCATGGACATTATATGTAATAATATTAATATAGAGTCAATCCCTTTGATATAATTGATTCATATCAAATAGAAGAAACAAAATATTATGACATTTCTAAGATGATATATATATTGTAATAATGAAAAAAAATCAATACCACTTTTTATATTGGATTAATTAGAATGACTATGATGAAGACACATGGGGGAGAATTTTGATCCTTTACAAACATTGGAAGAATCAATAAAATTCTATTTTTAGGTAGCAATTCATTTATCATATCTTAATAATGAGGGTGTAGAAGAAATAATTAACGAATATAATACAATAATGAATAGTGTTTTAGGGAACATAGATCCCCGAGTATTCTACTATAGTAATCCTCTCTCCCTAAGATTCATTATTTTCACTAGAAATGTTATCTAATTACAAGACCTATAATATTGAGTACAGGTAGTTGAAACCATTATAATAAATATTTTACAAGGTTTTATTCTATAATTATAGGGATCCATAAATCCACAATGTAGTTTGAGAAGAAGACTCTACCTCACCACCATGATTGAGTCTGACCAGTTGAAACTCCAAAAAATCAATTGATATAGATTTCATTGAGAACATAGATTTTATTATGTTTGTAGAAAAAATGGATAGGTTTTTTTGATCTTCAATAACGTACAAAAATATAGAATAGATCTTTAATGTGTTCTATGATTTCATTAAAAAGATGTAGATAAAACACAATATAGATGAATAAATATATATGCCTCTAATGTGTAACTCTGAAAAATGATATGTTAAACTTGTATAAGATTATTTAACTGTAAGTTACAGTGGAAACAAAAACAATAGCAAAAACTAGATCAAACCATGTATTTCTCCAAATTGAAACTCTGAAGGCAATGATAGACTATTATTTCTATGAACATAACTTTTCATTGCAATTTGTATATCTATATTTTTTATATATATATTATTATATATTTTAAAGATGACCATATTAGAATTTTTAGTATAGTACAAACAAATCCAGGTAAAAATTATTCCACAAATACAAGATAATAAATCATGAATATTTGAATTTAAATCATTAAATATATTTTTAAATTCTCTTAGACATAGTATTGATTTAATCCATTGAGTGAAAGCCTTAAAATTAATTTTAAAAAGACATTAAATTGATATTTACTCCCATCAAGATCATTACCGAAAATGGAGATGTAATTTTTTTTTAAAATAGGGTTGATAATTCATATGTTTGTTCCTTTAAACATAGGGTTTCGTCTAAATACAGGGTTTTTGATCCATAATTTTCCAACATCATTGGGTACATGATCCATATGATCCATTCCCAATGTAGTTATCTCAAACCATATATTATTTTTATGATTGAAGATCTTGATCAATGATTCCAAAATAATTTTAAAATTTTATAGCAATCTTTTAAAAAAATATTTTCAAATGGATCAATGAACATTATATGCATCCAGAATAAATATTCAAACAAATTTTATTTTCATGAAATTAACATAAAAGAAACATTATTGGTAACATAAATGTGTGAATTTTCAAGAATAAAAACCAAAAAATAAATTAATGAAATTTGAGAATCAACACATTCACAACACTCTACAACATTGTTTAAACACAATAATGCATTGATCAAATTTAATGATTACAAAATTAATGTTCCTTATGAGACGTCTGTGAATGTCCAAGGTGATTTATTTTAGAATGTCATCCTGAACAATAAGATTTTCAAATATATATGAAGAACACGGGGATAAATATTTTTTTTCAGAAACCTTAATGAGTATATTTTTAAAAATAATAGGGGTATATTAGAGTATCATAATATATCTTATAGTTAAGATTTACCATCTCTAGATTATTCTAGAGGATTTTAAATCCTTGAGGATCTTATTAACAATAAGAAAATTTTATATCAGGATAAAATTTATATTAATTATCTTAATGATAAGGATAATAATTCATGAATTATACATATCATGAATATGTAATGAAAGACCAAGATTCCATTATCATTGATTTTCATCAATGGGTAAGCCTTAAATTATGATGAAGATATTTTTAAAATCATGGTTGAGGATTTTTATCATCTTTTTATTGAAGATACAAAAAACTATCATTATACAAATCTTGTATATTTCATTTAAAAATTGACTAAAACTATGAAAAATGACTGCCTCATTATGAAACCCTATAAAAAAGATGTTAAATCTTCCCTCTTCTCACTCAACATTTAAATTTTTTTAGACCCAAATGTATACACTAATAGGTTTTTTATGAAATTAGGGGATTTGATTCAGGATATCATGTACTATGATGTAAATAAATTCTAAAAAAATTAATATATTACTATTCAGTCTGACACAAAGTTCACTATTATTATTCTTATGGTTGGTAATTATCTTAACATCATGAAATTTAGGGCAGTGGTGCATTGGTATACCGTACATATAATTGTTTGTAAAGTATTTGGTCTAAGGTTTGGGAGTATTTATAATATAATTATTTATACAAATAAATTAGTATTTTTCCCAATGATAATAATCTACGTATATTATAATCTAGCATAGAATAAAATAACCACCTTAAAATAAAATATTCTAAATAGACAATTTCTAATAAAATTTATATTCTAAATACCTTTGACACACTAAGATGAGAAATAATCATTAATATCCTTAAAATGTATATATTATCAACTGGGATTATCTGAATTATCTATTTGATTCTATAAATATCAAGGCTCTCTGTATTATTTAATGGATCAGCTAAAGTATACTTTGTTTGTTCCCAATATGTGAGGTAAAGTGATTGGTCAAACATCGATTCATTGTTTTATTTCACCCTTACACCACAGTGTTAAAATAATCTTGTTTTGTAAATTTCAAATATTTTAAAAAAATAAATTCATTTTTTATTTATAGTTTGATGTTTTTAAAAGTTAAAATGGAATATTTCACTTGTTTTTATTTTTTTATTATAGTTAGAAAAAATTTGGAGGGTTTAAGATAATATTGATGAAAAATTGGAAAAAAAATTGCAAGATTCAAAGAACAACAATGGACTCAAACTGACACTAAAGGTGATCATTAAATTAAATTGGATTAAAATTTGGTGATATGATCCAAAAATAAATTTCCAAAAACTATTATGAAGATACAAAATCCCAATTGATCCACTAATTATCCCAAGATAACTAATGATTCTAGTGAACTGAATCATCCCGAAGACAATATTTGTGTTATGCTTTTTTCTATATCTCGAGATTTAAATCTCCAAATTATGATAAATTTTTAGAGGATATATTTTAATTGTGGTGTAAACGCTTTTTAGTTTAATAAAACTCAATAAAATTTTATATGGATGCTAAAAACTCTAGTCCATGTGGTTTTAATAAATCTGTGTTCCCAAAACCACCATCCACTTTGCATATAAAATGGAACCTTGGGAACCCCCATTGTAAATTTGAACCTAGATCAAATATTTTCCACATTTTAGTACCAAATGATTCATATCCTCATTAAATAAGTTATTTATTATATTACACTAACAGGGGGATCATGGATGATGTTGATCTTTCAACTCAGCCTCAACCTCCTCTCAATGGGGTGAAAAAAGATTAATGGTCAATTTGAGGGAGATACCCATACAAGGGAAGTAGTTTTGAAATTGTCAATTTTTTTTAATTTTTGTGTGAATTATTTCACTTATCATTTATCATAAAATTATTATCCTCTAAATGGATTTCTATTATTTAATTAATTGAATCACTTTTTATTTGAACATAGATTGGGTTGAAATTTCAAGTGGTAATCTTGGGTTGTTCTGATTAGACAACACAATAATTCTCTTTCTATATCACATAGTTTAGATAATAGTATGTTTTCAAATCCCTTAATCATTACTTGAGGTACAAACCTTTATAAATTGATTTTTGTGTCAATGAGTGGTTCATTGTGCATCTTTTTAAGAGACACGAGGGGAATCTAGATCTTGAAAACCCACAACCAATGGATTTCGTTAGACCATGTGTATTTTTCAGAATGATTAAATAACCAATATGATCGATTGACATTAAATTTAATCCTACTCTAATAATCATAAAATCACCACTTTCATTTTTAACTATTAAACTCTTTAATTTTGTAATTTTATTTCATAAACTGTTTTCAAAACCACCCCCTCTTTTAGTCATATTTATTAACAATACACAAATTAATCCCTCAAAATATCTTTGATATATGACCTATAGGTATTCCCTATAATATATATTAATATAAAAAACATAATCAATTTATTGTTTCCTGAAAAGAATTGAAATTTTGGCATCATTTCAAGGGAGTTCTTTGGTTTTAGAGAGTGTTTTTGTTAGATTTTTATAAATTTTTTGAATGTTTATTGGTTTTATCTTATATATTTACCTTTATTTTTAAGTTATTATTTGTTTTATTGTGTAGGTTATATGAATTATGCATTCTACATTGGGATATTTACCACCTTCTGAGAACGAACCTAAGATGACCCAATGTCAACTACACCGAGACACATAAGAGAACCCTTTTGATGGAGGACACCCAAAACATTTAAAATATTCTCATTCCATCTTATTCTTATAGAACCACATTAAAACTGAAGTAAACATTCAAGATATGGATGAAAATAAATCTATATTAAATGAACTAACCTCTGTTTATGTAGAGATACATCCCGCATATATTAAAATTCAAGTCAAATCACCTAATGTTGAACTAAAATCCGATTTAATTCACTTATTACAATGATTAGATGGACTCGAAGGATAAGATCCACATGAAAACATAAATTAATTTCACATTGATTGTTCAATATAAAAAAAATATAATGTTGATGAAGAAAAAGTAAATATCAGGGAATCACTATTTTCATTAGAAGACACTACAAAAGAATCTTTATATTATGTTTATTTCTCAATTAGAGGTTGGGAGGACATGACAGGACTTTTCATTAAAAAATAATTCCAAACCTCTCAAAATGAAAATATTAGGAATGAAATTTTTGGAATAAGTAATCCAAAAGGGGGACACTTCATTAATACTAGGAATGATTTAAAATTATTTGATAAATTTTTTCACACCACCAAATAAGTGTCGATCATTTTTTATAGTATTTATATGAAGATTTAATTATTATTGATCCAAAAATGATTGATGCTATTGTAGGTGGTGCGCTTGTTTAACCAACCCAAATCAATGCAAGTACCATAATAAGGAACCGAGAGTAGAACACTCAATAATTTAGGTCATGGTCTAGTGTACTTATTTAAGGTTTCCATGAGGTAAAGGTTAATCAAATTGAAAAGAAGGTGTACATGATTATTGAAGATGTATATACCCTTCTTCGAAAACAACATATTTCCTATGGAAAATACATATATCCTCCTCCCATCCATTTTGGTATTTGTTCTTCTAACACCCAGTATTCTAAAAAATTCCCTCAATTGAGAGAACATTTCAGGAGTTCTGAGGATTTTTTTCCCAGACTCCCTTATAAAAAACCCATTAGGAATTAAACACTCTCAAATTCAACCCTTGGTGTAAAAACAAAAAAAAAATCCTATTGGAAAGGGGGGTACTGAAACCAACCTCATAAACAATGTAACTAACCTTGTATCTTTTGTAATCTACCACCACCACCTATAAATCCCCAAGCACTATAGGGTCTATCAATTAACCCCCTCGAAAACCTGATCCTTTCATATAATATATGATGAATCAAATGTATGAAAATAATATCCAATTACAACAAACCTCCCAAGAATCCATACAAGACCTAAAAACCAAATTAGTCAAACTCGCCAAATCATTGGAAAAAATCCAAAGTCATGGGTGAGTTAAATTACCTTCTCTACCACTAGTTAACCCTAGTAATAAGAGTAATTTTATAATAATCACCCTTAAAAGTGGAACAAAACTTAAAAACAAAATAACCCATTTATTATAGTAATACCCACTTATGGGAATCCACATCCAACTAATTAGAATGGCTTGTGATAAAATAACTTTTCTATATAAAAAAAACTTAAGGGAAAGAGTGTTTATATTAATGAGTCAACTATCCCAACAATTACTCTTCCATTTCCCCAAAGGGAAATCTAACCAGGATAATAATAAAAATACATAAATAAATAATGGAAATTTTAAAAAAGTGTATTTTAATATCCCCTTGCTTGACAACAAAAAAAAATATTCATGAAGCGCCTTGTTTCTAAAGGAAATGTGTACACACTGAAGGTGACTTCAAATTAATGAAAAGGTGATCATGGGTGCGGATCATCTCAAAATTTATAGATCCATAAATTCCCACTAAATGCAATGACCCGAGAATATTATTGATTCCTTGCACCAATGAGGAGTATTTTTTTTCCAATGCTATACCTGATTTGGGTTTTCTATAAATATGATACCCCACTCTATTTTCTCATAATTTTAGGTCCATGAACTGAAGACAACAAGAATAGTCATTCAACTGAAAAACTAGACTATTTTACTCCCCATTAACGTGTCAAAGGATGTTCTTATGGGGTGGAAATTTTTTAATTTTTCCTTCATATTTTTATGCGCTTTACATGGATGATTATATGATGAATGGATAAACCTAGATTATATTAGGGAGGTAATTCATGAAATCATTATACACATAATTAATTTCAACAATGGTACATTATCTATGGAGTTTTGTGGTGAAATTTTCCACTTTAACATCATTGATGCCATGAAACACCCCGCAGAAGAACATTATTCACTTTTAGATAATTCTATTGACGTACTACCTTCCCCTAAAAAAATACTTTCTTCCCCATGATTCCTTGTTTGAGTTTTCATCATTTTATAGATATTCTATGAAAGTAGTATTGCAACGAATGTTGTATAAGTTTAGAAAAATGTAATGCTTGTTTGTTATTTGATGATTTCATGAACACTAGGGATCCCATGAACACCGATGATACCACTAATCGTATAAGACCATACTCTTCATATGAGGATGTAACCATTTAGAAGTTAGATGACATTATTAACCTCCCAACTTCATATTATGTCCCATAAATCCAAAATCTTCCTCAATTATAACACAAACCACTGCAAGAAAATTTAAAATACAACTCTCTTGAGAATAGAAAAAAGTTTATTGTCATCATTTCTAGCTCACTCCACCGAGATATTGAATTTTGACTACATGAGATTTTGAGGGAGTATAAAAATCATTAGGATGGACACTTGGTTACATTTCTAGTATCAAACCATCAATTTATAAACATTATATGTTATAAAATGCTCAAGATAAACAAATGATGCATGAAAAATTTCAACTGAACACAAACCTACTAGATGTTGTTAAAAAGGATGTGTTGAAATTACTGGCTACTGAAATCATTTACCCTATATCTGATAGCCAATGCATCATTCTAGTGGAAAATGTTCCAAAAAAATTGGTCTCAGTGTCATTAAAAATTAAGATAATGAATAGATTCGAGCTCTATCTGTAGAATAGTTTGCATGTACACATAGACTACCGATATCTAAAGAAACTTAGTATGAAGTACTATTTTCCATTACTGTTCATCAACTAGAGGATAAAAAGTCTAGTAGGGAAATCCGACTATAGTTTCCTTGATGAGTATTCTAGATACATTCAGATTCATATTACCCCTGGGGGCCTCAAAAAGAAAACCTTTACTTTCTTTTTTGGCACAGTTTCCTATAACAGGATGCCATTTGGTTTTTGCAATGCCCCGAGTACTTTTCAACTATGCATGATTAGTATTTTTTTTCATATTACCTATATAATTTCATTGATGTATAAATAGATTATTCCATTGTTTATTGATAATTTTTTGTTGAATTTTTGAGTAGTCTTGGTTCTATCCTATGTTTATATACTCAATACAATCTCGTATTAAATTATAAGAAATACCATTTATCATGCGATAAGGTATAGTACATGGATATTCCATTCATAGGGATGGTATCCAAGTATATAATTAAAAAGGGGACTTCATTTCAACCCTTGAATTCCACAAAAAAATTGTGATATGAGTGATCATTCTTATGACATAATTTATTTTGACATTGATTTATTCGTGGGTTTAGAAACATTACACACACTCTCCCCTGATTCCTACAAAAAGAAAAAAATCATTTTGATAAATAATACGAGTTATAATTTAATAAATTGAAATGGAGTGTCACAACACCCTCAAAAATCCAACCACCAAGTTGGATTTACCATTTGATATTGAATGTGACGCCTAAAACTACATATTTGGGGTAGTCTTATCGCAGTAGATCAATTAAGCTCCACATGTCACACCCTATCCTCCATTAACACTAGACCCTAGTAAAGAAAACCATAAAACAATTGAAAAATAATTCCATTCCATTGTGTTTTCCTTTTATAAATTCAGGTTATTCCTTTTAGTGCCCCAAGTAATTTTTTTGTCATTCCCTGAGGTCCTTTAGTGTCAAAATATGAAACTGGAAGCCCAACCACATATCATTCATTATATTATCCAACATTTGAAATTTACCCTAGACATTGGAGATAAAAAAAGACCATATAATGTTTCTGTAAACCATATTAGTAGGAT
Source organism: Viscum album (assembly GCA_963277665.1). Lineage (NCBI taxonomy): Eukaryota > Viridiplantae > Streptophyta > Magnoliopsida > Santalales > Viscaceae > Viscum > Viscum album. Next base: position 1,561,355,519 of record OY728146.1, read on the forward strand.
CCTCCTTACCTTATACATTGACTCATCAATCTATATCCTAATAAATGACATGTTTCGTGATGACTAATTGAAATGAGTGCAATATATTAATCGTTGGTATGTGGAAATATTAAATTATTTGGAGGCATCTTGATTTGATAAAGATTTCAATAAAAAAAATGTGACCATCTAAAACACGAGTCTCATTTGTACATTTGGGATAATCAATATTATTGGATAATATGTTGGGATCATTTCCTTATGCTCTTTGTTCTAGATGGTGAGTTCCAGTCTGTACATTGATAATGACACACTCTTCCATGTGGGGGACACTTTGGTCTTCAATAGACTAATTGCAAGGTCATCAATTCAGGTCTCTTTTGGCCAACATTATTTCTGTATGGACATTATTTCGTTAAATCTTGTCCTCACATTCAGTGAATGTGGAATTTATCTAAAATAATATAACTTCCCCAGCAACCCATTCTATTGCATGACTTTTTTATATTTGGGATATTTAATTTATGGCTCCATTTAAAAATTACATTGGAAAATTTCACTTTATTATTGTAGTTATTTAAGTATCAAAATGGGTAGTGGCATGAGCCCTAATGAAATATGGATCCATGATAGTTGTGGAAATTTTTATAAACAAATTTTTTGTAGGTATGGATTACCTAGGTTCCTCCTAAGTGAATAGGGTTATCATATATGTAACTGAATAATAAAATCACTTGTATGATGGTATACCTCTAAGCATCAATTGTCTATTTCTTATGACTCACAAACCAATGGTCCAGATTAGGTGTCAAATAGAGGGGTAAAACAAATTATTGATAAATAGATCATGTAAATAGAAAATATTGGAGTCTTCGACTAGATGATTCATTATATGATTACCACACATTTTATAAAACTCCCACTGGAATTTCACATTTACACTATGTTTTTAGAAAGAGTGGTCACTTCACTATTTATATAGTACCTGGCCTACTATCCAATTATACAATGAAATTTTAATCTTTATGGTGCATGTTTTCAAAGGAATCTACTGATTTAGGAGATAGAATAAACTCATAAAGATTTATATGATAACTCCCATATTTATAAGGATCAAACTATGGTTTCCCATGAAATTATCATCCTTCATCTTCAAGTCCACATTGGGAAGAAGGTCCTCCTTTATAATTCAAGGATAAATTTGCATCTAGGTAATCATTTTTTCCACGGGTTTCGTCCATACATGGTTACTAATTTTGATCCATTTAGTGTTTTTTAGTTTCCAAAGAGAAACAAAATAATCTATCACTGTTAACGGGACGTTGTTGAAGTAATTTTTGAAAGCCACTATAATGTCCCCAATAGAGGAACTATATGCTCAAAAAGAATCCTACCAAAGAATCCCAGCTGGTTTTATCCTTACAATCAATAATTTCATTTATTTTAGTGTATACACTGCTTACAATAGGTGTGTGGGGTTAGTAATATTCTGGGGTTAGTTTGGAATTTTCATCATCTTTCTTCATTTTTTTCATATTTAATAGATTTATTACTTTCTCCTTATACCCCAATAAAATGTGTAATAAAATATTCATTTTTCAAGCCTGTTTAATCATAGAAATTGATTCCCACATAATCATTTTAATTATTAAAACTGTATGATAAATTTCCCAATTTCATGTTGTTTTACAATTTTAAAAAAATTCACAATATAATGTTTTTTTGAAGAATTTTATATCAAAGTGTAAATTTTACTAGAAAATTTGTTAATTTCGATTATATAAATGGTTGTATAACTTTTAAGCCTTTGAGAAGATTGGTAATTTTTGTTTTAGTAGTTTATGGTAAAATCATGTCACTTAATATCTCCACTCATTATTTCACCCAAACATGAAGTGTAAATTTTTCCTACTCAATAGAAGGTGAATATAAGTTTGGTTAATAATAATCATCTTAATATAATTTTTTTATATGTTCATTCCATATCCGATCTGTTTCATTATTGTACCTTATTGGCCTATAATTGTGTTCATTTTATTCAGATGTCTAGTATTCTTCTTTTCATTGTTGGATGACCTTATGGATGTATTCTGACTCAACTGTGGTAGTTGATATTCTTAGAAATAATTCTAGAAATGCCCCTTCGATGATGCTTTCTGCCTGGGATGACTGACTCAAACTTGTGGAGATTATTTGTATGGTTTTCACCCGTGTTTATATAGTGGTAAATTAGGTTGTTGATGATTTTTCCAAGCATGTGATAGAGGAGGTTTTCACTTTATGGTCCTTCATTACAACAACCTTATGTTGTGGTTTGGTTGATGCTGATGCACGTGGTGATGTGTTCACACACTTTTGTTGACCCCGTGTTTCTCCTATCTTATATCCTTACCTATTTATTAATAAAAGTTTTATGGGAGTGGGCTTTCCTACTCCGGAGTATTCTTATTACTTTATTATATTGTTATCATGCATCTATTATAATTTCCTTTTGATAGATTTCATGAGAATTCTTTTTCCATGATCACAGAGAATAACTTCGTGGTGTGGTTGTTTCATTTATCACATTTCAAGAATGAATTTAATTTTTAATGTTAAATATTTAGGAAGTTCATAACATATCCATGAATACATTATTGAAAAGATTATTTTCCAAGGAGTGAGAATTTTTAGGTTTGGGTGTGTGATCGTACCACAATTTATAGTTTTATTTCACCCTTACACAATTTTATTTAATTGATTTATATTCAAAATTAGAAATATTATAAAAAATTTCACGTTATGATTAAATTAATAATTTAATTTCTTCATTATTAAAGAGTTATATTTTCACTTTTTCTAATTTTTTAATTATAGTTGGTGGTGATATTAATGGCCCGAGATGTAGTTGAATAAAAATGGTCCAAAATATGAAAGATTCCAATAACACCAGTGGACTCAAACATACACTACAATCACTCCCTGAATTAAATTGGCATAAAATTTGGTTAACTACTCTAAAATCAAAGGGGATACAATGATTATGAGTAAACCCCATACCATTTAGTCTATTAATAGGAAAACCAAACTGATCTATCCATTGAATTAAATCTTCCCATATTTCAAAAGGTTTATTTATTTCATCAATATCTACAGATTTATACATCCAAATGATTCCAAATTTTCATTAGAGATATTAAAGAGAAGGGGAAAAATGTATTAGTTTTATAAAAATCAATCTAATACTTTATGGACGATAAAAATAATGTGCCAAGTAGTTTTATGAAATATTTTTTCCCAAATCCACAATCCACATTCCCTATAAAATGGAACCCTTGGAACCAAAATTTGAAGTTAGAAACCGAAGAAACACAACCCCATTTTTGAGTCCCGTGGTTGTCTAATACTCATCTCATAAGTTCTGGGGGACTCTATCCTCATAGAGGTATCAAGGATGAAGGAAAAGTTCTACCTGAGCCTCCTCATCTTCATGATGGTAAGATAAATAGTGGATTGTCATTTTGAGGGAAATACACAAATATGGGATGGATTTTTAGAACATGTTATTCTACATGTTTTGTTTAACTGATGTTTGACTTTTTTTCTCATATGTTTTTTAATGTCATATTTCTTGTCTGAATGCATTTCTTTGGTTTAATTAAGTAAAACACTTTTTTTCAACCCTGATTGTGTTGTAATTTCATGTTTGAATCTTGGGTTGTTTCTATTTAAAACAATAATCCCATTTATATGAAAAATACATGAGAAATCAGTATTCCTTGGAATATCTTACTCTATGCTTGAGGTCCAAACCATTACAACCCGATTTTTGTGCCAAGGGGTGGTTCATTGTGCATCGTTTTTAGAGGCGAGGGGGGAATCAAGATCTTGACAAACCTCTACCAAAGGATTCTTTTAAACCTTGTATATTTTTCAAAATTATGAAGTAAACAAGAATTATAGTGAACAGTAAATGGAATCCTTATATGATAATTCTAAAACTCATTTTTCATTTTTCAATAATTAAACTCTTTAATTAAGTCATTTTATTTATAATTTTTTTTTAAAACCACCCCTATTTTAGTTATTTTTATTAAAAATACATAATTTAACCCCTCCAATGCTCCTTGAGAGAATACCTAGGATCATCCATGTAATATAAATAAACATTAAAAACATAATCATGATTCAATTTTAAAAGAATGTGTTTAGTGATCCACTCTACATGCTTCACTTTATAATTGTTGATGATTACCTCCAAAAATTTAATATCAATGTAGTTTTAAATGGTTTTGTCTACACCATCCTAGAATAATGATATTAGAATGCACCAAATACCCTTCTATATTTTGATTATATTATTATATTTTTGTAATGTCAAGAAAAATTAATGGAAGCATTATTTATATATTTAATCATTATGATTTATTTTTTATGATGTCCATTAATTAGACCAAATCTACCATTACATTTGATAATGGATTCACACACACTAAAAGAATTAATATTTCATGGAACATTGGGGATATTCAAGGATATACACCATTTAAATATCTTATCATACCAAATTTTAAAAGATTTAATTCATCAAATATTAAAGACATTACTACCATGATATCACTCTAAATTTTTAATAGAAAAGTTAATAAAATTAGGATCATTATTTGGAATTTAAATATTCCTGAGAAGAAAATTATCATGTTATCCTTAAGAAATTTCCTCAAACACACTGATCCCAGGGATGGGTAGTATGGATCTCAACCTTTTCGATTACTTACTCATTACTAGTTTTTTTGGATATTCATAGATGTTAATGATACTATATAAGTTTCTTGAACACTAAAATTCTATTTAATTTGATAAAATGGGAATCTCTTATTCATGAGGTATTCTTTATATCCCACCCTTAGAAATTCAAATACTTCTCTTACACAATCTATCAACTCAATTACATCATATAAGTATGAAATGAATTATTAGTACTCAAATTGGGTTTTAGGCACAACTCTGATACATGTGGAGTACCCAATGAGAAAAACACTTTTTTTATTAAATATTAACTGATTTCATAGGATGAGTTAATTTTTATAATTCAAGATTAATTTGTACAAAATTTTCACAATTACAACTTCATGGTGGAAGATATCTCATTTAGGATGCAGGAAAGGATGAGTATTTTTAATCCCAAGAAATATTATAGATACCCTTGTTTTGAATATAATATAACTCCCAAGTGGTTATAATATTTCATGAAAATTACATCCATTTATTGTGAGTCATATCTATAAAATATTCATTAACTAATTTCAAACTGATGATAAGCTACGTGCTTCTGTTAAGTAATTTCCTTTTGGCTACCTTCAATTCTAAAAATAAGTAAAAAAGTATCATCATTTATTATTAGAATGTTATTTTGTAGTCTCTATCATGTGTATTTATATATAAAACCATCATGATACCTCTAACATCACTATTTCCATGACTTATTTCTAAGATATTTACCTTGTTGATCGAATGTTCAAAAATATTTTGGTTGCATCTTTTCCTTCATACATTATATATAGAAGGATATTAATTCCATAAAATTTGATGAAAATAAGTCTAATTTTATGGTTTCTTGTGATTACTTATATAGGTATCTACATGTTTTCTTAAATCCACAAATTGGGGATTCTAATAACTATATTAATGAAATTATAAACACAAGATCACTATGTGAGGTCATTATTCCAAGGAAAATTTACATGTACATATATGCGAAGAGGAATACTCCCATAGGAACTTGGATCAATGTGAATACTGAAAGGGAAATGATGGGTTCCCCTGGACAATGAGGATGTAATTGTATATTTTGAGATTATCTACATAGTCTATTGAATTTTATTTATAATTAGGTAATCATATTTCATTATAACAAATATTGTGTGCTTCTATTTATGTTTTCCATCTTGGGATACTTTCGTTCTGACTCTGCGGGCTTGGTTATGGATGTTCTATAGGCCTACATTATATTCATCCACCTTGACATGTTCCAGTTTGTATTAAATTTGTGAACTTTCTTTGTTTACTAATAAAAATTCCTAGTTTTGATGATGATCAAAATCTATTTATGAAAATAGATATTTGAGACTATTTTGATAGTCTAGAATCATGATTAAGAGTGATTCACAATTAATAGTTAGTGATGTTAACTGTCGATTGCCATATGTCCCATGTAAACTATTACCTATTTAGAGATAATTTCAAATATTATAGATTAAATGAAAATCATGGTCTCACATATATACATGGATATAAATATTGTGGTAGAAACACTCTAAAAAAATGTTGTGAATTGATATCTTGTTGTCCTTGTAATATTTTTTAATAATTTCATCACTTAATGGTTTCAAATATAATATTACAAGTGTATCCACATCAAATCTAGCAATTTTGATAATACCATATTTTTTACGTTTAATCTATTAATGGGTGTGATCATTCTATGGATAAATTCCCAGATCATTTTATATTAGAATTTTTATCATCATCATTGCAGTTATCATCATTATTATGAATTTTATTATCCGTACTATTGTTATTATGATTATTATTTTCATTATCATAAAAATTATGATGATATTTATAATTATCATTATGATTATCTAAATCATCATCATCATAAATATTTCTATCACCATCATTATTATCATCATCATTATTTTTATAATTATGATGATGATTTTTATAATCATTATAGTTTTCAATATTATTATCATTTTTAATATTATGATTGTAATTATTATCATTATTATGATTATAAATACTATTGTTACGATCATAATCATTATCACACCATGATCATATGCGTCATCATCAAAATTACTATCATAGTTATTATTTTTTTGTCATCATTGTTAAGATTTTTGTTGTTGTGAAACTATTATGACTATTGCTACAATTTTTTACGCTCTAATTTCTATTTTTGTAATGATTGTGGCTACAATAATCATTGTCACCACCACCACACCTGCTCCAACTCTCCTATTCCTACCCATACTTCTCCTCCCACTATTATGACCACCACACACGCACGCACACACACTTACATATATAATTGTGTGTGCATGTGCGTGTACACAGATATATATATATATAAGAGTCATTCTGAAATATAATTTTTATGTCTTAAATAATTATTTAGTAAAATTATGATAAATACTAGTAATTATTAATTTATTAATTATTTTTCATTATGGTTGTTTTTCTATAATTATTAAATTATTGTGATGGAATGAGAATCTAGTAAAGTCATTAAATACTCAAGGGGATCTCCATTAAATGGTTCTTGGATCAATAATATATTCTAAATGTTTTACCACACATCAAGATCAGAAATAATAAATTACATCATAGTAGGAAAAAATTACTATATTCGAAGCCACCACATCCAATCCTAAAGGATCAAGAACCCCCTCCTTTGAGAAACCCCACACGAATTCACCATAGTAAAAAATCTAATGCTTAGTCTAATAATTATTTATATTAATGGACAACACCACATCCTTCTACTAATCTTTTATCCCATTATATGAAATAGATATCTCATAATATATATACTCTTCTGTTGTAGCTCATTGAGTGTCCACATATAATAATCTTAATCATCATCTTCCACTCCACATTGATTTGTTGACACATCATGCAATAAAAATTTAGCAAGAACCTGAAAGGGAAATTGAATTGGATCAATTCCAACAAAATAATACAATATAAAGACTCCAAACCTATTAAAATGATTTATTTTTATGATTAATTATTTTATTATATTTTAACATATTTCATACTTTCTACCAAATTAAAACACATGTACGTACAATCATGGTTCACGAACCTTTCTTTTGTATCTGCACTATAAGAAATATTACTCCACTTGTAATTTTTATTAAACCCGATGGTCCGTAAGTCAGATCATAGTGTTTTTTAAAATTTCATGTCTTAATTAATATCCCATGTTCACTATATATAATAAGCCTATTATATACTACTTACCAACAAACCCATGCATCCTCACTAATTCCTACCCCCAAATTCTATTATATCTTTCAACCATGACCTTTAATAAAACTCATTCACAGTCTCCTCCCTTTAATGATACCCCTACGTGGTTGGTAATTATGGAAGATATATAATAACCCATAGATCCTACCTCTAATAGTATATGTGTTAGAGACTAGCACCAAGTGTATATAATCACACACATGGGAGGCATTTACCTCATAAAGACTACATAAGTGATTGATAAGTTGAGAACCGCCACCCAAAAACTCAAGATTATAATAAATAAATATGTAATCTCAATATATAATGTGATTTAATTAATTATTGGAAACAACATAAATAAAAATAAAAAGGATTTAAATCTTTATAAGTGAGCAGAAACCCATCACCTAAATAGGAATATTATATTTCTCCCATCCTCTCGGTGGATCACTCACCAAATGACCCAAAAAAGTATAATTACAATACATATGACATATATGTAAAAAGGGGTGTTCCTCACAATTAGTTTCCCTTTGTTATTCCACCCACATGCCACAACATGAAATGTTATGAGATTTGATCCCTTCCATAATAACCATTCATGAAAACACCTAGGAACGGAACGTACTATGCACCCCATAGAGCCCATCATCACATCCACATCCTCAAAATAGTAACCAGGTCGACTTATGAATTTTTCCATATCCTATTCATTATGTAATATACCTAAATATATAACATCCCAAACATAACAAATTTTTAACAATCCTTCCCATATATAATCTAGAATATATTCATTCACAATAACTTCAATCTATCATAGCCCACAATACTCAGGTGTGAAAAATCACCCTTCTGCATAACCACATGTAACACTACTACTAAATAGAGAGGGTAAGAGAGGTGGTTCTCAACCACTAGTATCCACTCTAAATGAGATATTAAAGAAAACATCCCTAGAACCTTTGGTTATTGATTTCCTTTCTAACACGGGTGTGGTGTTTATGAAATAAAAAAACAAATAGATTAGATATTTCTCACAGCCATATATCAGAAAATTAATTATCTATAAAATCACCTGCCACTATCGTTACACATGACACAGGAATACAATTAGAAAGGTATAAATATTAAAAAATCATACAAGAATCATTATTAATTAATTAATTAACCTTTTAACATTATTCTATTATTTTTTATAACCATTTAATCTTCTATGATTATTGTCTATGGAACTATTTTTTATTTTCTTGTATTATGAAGTATGTGATCATCATAAGTAAGAATCAAGAACCAACCTCATTTTTTATTAATTTTTTATAATTCCACTAACATCAAAGTAATCAATGACTCATCCTAATCTACCACTTTATAGATGCACTCTTAGTTCACAACAGGAAACTACTTCCTAAAGATCAAAATTGGTCATAAAAATAACAATTTTCGAATTTAAATCATGTAAGAATCTTTTTATAAGTATGAATTATTATGTAAGCCTCAATATGATCTCTACGAAACCACCCTAGTTTCCCACAAAAATTTTCATAAAATAATATATGACATCTAATACCAATACATTCACATCCTTTCTCTGTGCCACTACCTTCGTCATAACTAGAACCCCATTCCTCTATTATCATCATAACCGGTACCTGGTACCACCATAAACACCACCATAAAAACATGTATCCCATCCCATTACTCATCATCATACTAACCATATTATTTTATTAATTTATCACAACAATTATCTAGATACATAAATCACAAATATAAATTAAATGTATTATTTCACACATAATGTTAATGTTAACAATGATTATAACATCAAGGGATTAAATCCTTCCATAATCAATAATGTGATAATTTTTCCCCAACCAATACAACTTCCTGAAACAACCATTTTAATTACATCTTGAATTAACTGGTAATTTCCCTATATTTTTTCTTCATTAGGACACTTATATAGGTAGCTAAATGTAGCTACTATCAACATAACATGAATGAACAATTAATTTTACGATAAAAAATTCCAATATTTCCATTGTATAATTTTCACAGATCTCATTAATTTATTTAATAATAACATCCATCTTTTTTTATCTACTTAACGAATTCAACCATTCTAACAAAAAAAATTACAATAATGAAGATATCACATTAACCATTAAAAATAAAGAAGAAAAAAAACAAATTCGATCACAAAGACCCAAAAAAATAATTTAATCTACACATTAAGAAATATTAAATCATCTAAACATGTGATGAATCCCCTTTCCATTATCTAATATCCATAATTATAAAATAATTCATATAATAATTTATTAAAAAAAATTAACATTGGGTCATGTTATTTTTGATATTAACAACTAATAATTATAAAATGAATTGCGATTATATTTCTCTCTCTCTTGGATACTTTATATAATAACCTCAATTATTCTGCAACATGTAATTATTTATTTTCCATTTATTACGATAATCATACAGATTTTCATATTCCATTTTCTATTACATGTGATAAATCTTTAAATTAATTTTTTAAAATATTGTCAAAATATTAAATATATATTTCATCAATTGATTTCTAGATTCTAGAATAAATCATATATATTTATATAATGCAATTATATTTCTAAATCATTTTTTCAAATAATAACCATAATATGATAACCATAATAACTATGTAGAAATATTATATTTAATTTCATGAAATATTTATATCACTTTATTCACATTCTAATATATATATATATATATATCAATTCTTCTATGTAAATTATTTTACTACAACATATGAACTAAGAGTATTAACACCTTAAATAATATTCTAATGAATGAAACTCTATGTTTTTAATGTTAATAATTCATATCTATGACTTAACATCAACAAATTCCAATAAATTTATAGGTCATGTAATTAATAGTTCAACATTTGAAAATTATTTATCTTTCTTTAGTAATTATTTTTCGTTATCCTATAATAAGTACTTATACACACTATTATATTTTATAGCTTGTTATAATTCTATAACATGAAAATAATAGTTAACAATTTTTAGAAATAGATATGCTTCCTTAATCTCAATTCATTAATTCACACAACGAATTAACATACTAGAGTTAATCATGTAAGTGTCCAATTAATAACATCAACATACTACATGAAATTTATATTTTATTATTAGGTGTAATAATCTACTTCATAAGTTTATAATATATTTTAATATGTTATGTAATAATATTTCATTAATAGTAATAATCTACACAATCTTTATCCCCCTCTTTTATAATTAAATATTATCATATATTCTTTCATTAAGAAATTAACTTTCTGATTATTAAATAATATGGTTAATCCATCTAAAATAAAAAGTATAAATCAGGTTAAAATAATAACATACGATATAAAAGAGAGGTTAACAGATGTCGTACCTATTGAAGAATAATCTTTCAAACTGTACCCAAAACTGAGAAGAGAGAGGGTATGCATAGTTTTGAAAAATTGTGAATGGATCTAGTGAATTTGCAGAAGACTCTCTTTACTAGAATAGTGAATCTCAGATTTCCTAGTCTCACTATAAAACTCAAGAAACACCAACATTGTGAAATCATAGATTTAGATAAATAAAAAATACTCCTCTTGATATTTTTTAGACAACTTTCCAAAGATTAAAATTGAGTTATCATTTAATCTAGTTTGAATTTAATTACCATAAAATACACATTTAAATATTATAAATTTAGTTATGTTCCAAGATTGTGTTTTAAAACCATCATTGGATTAAAAACCATCTAATATCCACATTTAAACAATTAATTTTAATTAATATTACATTATATTTCAAACTAAAAAATAAATGGGGATTTTTTACGAAAATATACCTACCACTATGTGAGATATATGCACTATATAAGGGAAACAAGGTGTAAACTTATGTGATTAGAAACCTGTAGATGGGATTTAAAATTTTTGAATGAACCTTGTGTATACTTTTAGAACCATTAAATACCTTTTAGTGACTAAGGGACGACCCTTCTGTGATCTGAGGGAACATAGATAAACCCTTACAGGAGGCTTGGGTCACCCATATACGGGTAAATAAAATGGTGATATACCCTTATATAGATTTAAGAAACTCACAACCACACTTATATGATGTCATTATTACATTTATTCTTGCAAGAGACTAACATCACCAATTCTTATGGAAATGAGATGAAATTTACAAACAATTTAACAAAACTAGAGTACTTTTTTATAGTTCATAAGAAAGGGAATTTCCATTATATACCTCTAAGAAAAAAATCTACTTTTATAAAGGATAAGGAGTTACCCATAAAATTCACAATGCACCATCCTTTAAAATTATTTAAGCTATAAAAAATTTATCAAACCATTACACAACCATTTAAAAAACCACATTACCCAAATAAATATATAAGGACATATCTAATGGAAAAAAATTCAATAATATTAAATTTCAAGTTACAAAAATTGATAAATATTTATGGTGAGGTATCATTATCATTTTCACAATCCCAAAAAACTTCAAATTTATTTAATTACATTAAAAAATTCAAAATTTATTTCGTATATAAAATTGTAAAATTTTCAATTTAATTTACTAATATGAAAAATATTTTAATACCGTTTATTTCAATACACCTCCTTGAACTATATGATTCCACAAAAATTTAAATTAAATATCTGTGATACTTCGATCCATTATATATTTTTTTGGAAATTAATTGTTTACTATAATGTGATTGTATAAAAAAATTCAATAGATATAAAGTTGTTACATCATCAATGGTGATTAATTTAAATAAATTAATTAAAAATTTTAATATTCTTTAACACCCTTGTTCCATATGAAATTTATATATAATTCCATTTATGTAAATTTGTTTCCATAAAAAGAGGCTCTAATTTTCCTGACACAAAGAATAAGTTCATGTATTTGGGAAATGAAGTAGGATAAAGTGATCAAGACTCAATGGTATCATTATTTAAACATAAAATATAAAATTAATTATAAAATACATCCCTATAACACTCTCTCAAATTCTATGATTAATGATTTTCCAAATTAAATTTAATTATTTCAAAAAATAAAAGATTATATAAATAATGGAATCGGTTTAGTTTAAATCCATCTAATTGATTTTGAAAAAATATAAAGATATGTTTTTATTCCTGAAACCCTCAATAGATTTCTGTGGAAAAAGAACAAGAATCATAAAGATATATTTATATATCATAATATCAATATATTAAAAATTCAGATAACAGACTATTTTAAAAACTAGATTTTTATTTTATGGGGTATCTTAGAGATATTAAATTTTGTTTATTTTAGATAATTTAAGGTTATAATTAAATCCATAAAGAAACATTGATGAATACACATTTCTTTAAGAATTTTCAAGATAATTATAATGTGAATAGTTTTGGGTTAATCCATTAAATGGATTGAATTTTTACTTAGAAAGAGGTTTTTTAATTTTTAATTTCTCTCTATAATTTCATTACCTTAATGATTGATTCATGAGATAACATTTATGTTTCTATGGTCATCATGGTGTTATAAAAAATATGTACATGTTTGGGGAAGAACAATATAATTTCCTATATGGGGATCAACCATGGTTAGGGATGAATGTGTGTTTGGTGAATAGAGGTTACAACATTCATCTTGGCTTCTCTTTTATTCTTTGATTACTAATGGTTGGTATATGATTCAATGAGTTTATATATGTAATGACCATGATATTTCTATATGAAATTACCATTCCGATATATGCTTGTATAAAAAAACAGATTCAACACGTAAAAAAATTAAAATAATTTTATTTCATTCATATTGTAAATTACATATAAATTATAAATATTCTCTATAAAAATAAAAATATTTTAATTTTACAATAAAACCAAGTAAATAAAAAAAACCTTAATATGGTATTTTGGTATGTTTTAATCTCCGTGAATTATCACATATGTGAACAAAATTATAAACAAACACTATAACAACTATATTCAATATGGAACGGAAATGTAAACAATATTGAGTGAGAATTTAGTGAATGAATAACAATAGGAAAAAAGAGGTATTTTTATGATTTGTGAATGGTATAAAACATTCAAAATACTAAACATATTGTTCAAATATAATCCTAACCATTTGAATTGTAACCTACTTATGAAAAAAGTAATATAACCATTGAAATATAAAATTAAATTTTAAAATCACAAGAAATTTATATTTATGAAATTTATATAATAAAAACGTAGATAAATTAGAAAATTATAATAAAATAAGTATTCAAAATAGAGAAATCATATTATTGTTTTTGAAAAAACATATATGTTTTATTCTCATTATAATTTATTTCTATGATAAAATTAAATATATAATATAGAAATATATTTTGATAAAATGTGTTTATAAGACGTTTATTATTTATATTAATAACAAAATCATTCTATGAAATATAAGATTATTTCTATAACTGTCATAAAATAAATCATGTCATAATAATTGATATTTTTAAATTAGTAAATATAAAATTAAAATTAAAATTTTTATATTTTGATAAAATTTATTACATTATTGGAATCATTTTTTCATAATTTATAACAGTAATGTTTCGGTATTTTTAATAACTAATAAAGTACATAATGGAATAATAATGTACTATATAAGTATAATATTTTGTTATAGAATATACTAATAAATATTTTAGTTTATATAATTTAGATTAATATCATAGTGTCCTAATTAATTTAAAATTACAATACACACACTATTGAATAAAAAACATTACGGTTACTTTGTGAAAATAATATTTTATTAAAATAAAATCATCTATACCTATTATAAATACTACCCTTAACCACCGTAAATCTATCAATATCATAATTTTGTTGTCTTTCCCATGATATAACAAATTACTACCCCAAATCTATTATACAAGTTATTATGTTTCCGGACAAATCAAAAAACAACCCTTAGAAGGAATTAGTCAATTAGAAAATGAGTCACCTTGGAGGGTTGGGTAATAACTTTTTTTCATGTTATTTAATTTCCGTTCCCCAATAACTTATTCTTGCACACTATAAAACTAAAATACAATTTATATTTCAATTAATAAATGAAAACATTCTCCTATAGTAATAATTTTTATAACTTTATGATGAAATTAATTAGTTTTTCTTAACATCCATACATGATCTTCATAACCCCCAATAGTGATATTATTATTAACATGCTACCACTACCTTCATGAATAGTTATAATATACCATTTTATCATTTAATATAATCTTTATAATGATATTATATTTTTTAATACACTATAATGATAATATATTCATATAATTAAATTTAAAAAATTATTTTCATTATTTTTGGAAAATTTAACAACCCATGATTTTATAAATGAAATTTACCTTCAGAATAAATATTGGTGTGTTTTATCTAATGATATAAATCACATAATAAAATATAAATAAAAATACAGGAATACTAGAAAATAAATCTGGCCATATTATTAATATTTTTCATTATGACTATTTGTAATATTATTGTTATAAATTGTCCTATCAAGTAACTTCTTTTAAGTGTAATGGTGAATTTTAATTAATGCAGAACGGAGGATCTATGGACTAAAATAGTAGAATGATTCCATATGAAGCTCATTTATATTTTATTATCTCAAAAACAGTATCCTTGGGAGTTTAACCAAGGAAAAAACAGAACTTCATCACGCGTGGCTTGAGAGGAATCATCTATGGGAGATGTTTAAGATAGTGGACATCACTACAATATCAATGTTGCCTATAACACCCCATTAAAGTACAATCATTGAACATATTTCCCCGAGGTATTATTTTAGTTTAATAATGGGGTTTTTATCAAGGGGATATGTAGTATTGAGGTGTACATTCTTTTAAGAATGAAATGGTATTTACTCTGATAATGTTTTTTATATTTAAAGGTGAATTCTTTTAGTGGGAAATATTTCATTTTTTTGGTATCTTAATAAATAAAAATATAAATAATTTATGTCATAATATAGTAAAATACAAGTGTTAAATATGATAGAAACTTTTTTTTACATAATGAAGTCATAACTTTAATTTAAAATATAATATTATTATATTTTATTTTGGTTAAAAATAAATATCAATAACAAATTTCAAAATAAATAAATAAAGAATCATTTTAATATAATGGTTTTATAAAAAAATTATATATTTTTATAATTATGATAGTATAATTTTAACACCCTAGGTAAATAAAGAATATGACATTTTTATATTTATCCCTATTTGTGAATATAATGTTAATGTTAATTTAAAGGGAACGCTATGCTCTATGGCTTACCCAATACGCAACAACGAGTTCCTTTTAAATCTTACGTTGCACTCTAATAATAAAATAATTTTATTTTAAATGATAGTTAACACCTAGCCATTATAATGACAGGAATGAATAGAACTAACTAAAAAATAATTATATATTTTTGTCAAATATATTTCCTTTTTACAATAAATGTCAGAGGATTAAAAAATTCAAATGAATCCAATTTTAAGAGTAAACATTCTAATATTCTTTAAAAGGTCGATTAGATGCCTTTGGATGGCGAACCTCTTTTAATTTCTCTCTTTGACAATTTTATGTTTTATATTTGACAAAATAAAATTCTTCTTTTGAATTGGGACATCAAAATTTACTTTGTGTAAATTTTTCGTATTTGTCTGATAAAGTTCATTTTTTTAATGAATAATGAAAAATGTTGTATTTTAATTCAAAACCACTTTTTAATATAATTTATTTATATTATTATATTATATTTTAATTGTTTTTTAAGTAAAATTAGAATATATTTTTTCCATTTAATCCAATGTTGGTCATTGTAATTAATATCACTTTGATATTGGACATAAACTAGTGTTAATCTTTTGATAGATATTGTTTCTTAAAAACACGCTATTTGATTTGACAGAGGAATTTAATTATAAAATTAATTATTGCAACTTCTATGTTATTAATTTGTTAAAAAAGACATCATTTTTGAATTCGGAATATCAAATATAGCTTAGGGTGAATTTTTGGTATTTTTTTGAAAAAACATTAATTTTTGATGAATAGTGAAACCACAAAGTGGTAGTTACAAAAATTGATTTTTCGTTTAAATGGAAGTTTACCACTTCTGTGATTTGAATTTCAAAAATACAATATTAATGATTTTCATTATTAATTAAAATGTGGTTTAATGGGATGGAATTTTTTTTGATGAAATGTAACTTTTATGTTTTATTAATCGCGATTAAAGGTAATTTGTGGATTTAAGGTCAAAATGATATTATAATAAAATGAAAATATCTTGAAACCTGTCCTAACCCTATTGGATGAGTCATGGCCGACCAAGAAAACACATGGGCCGATTTTTGGGACCCCATGGATCCACTTGGCTAAGATATTGACATTAATGTCTTTTATTTAAAGTAAATGTAAAAATGACCCAAACATGTATTGTTTTACTAAAACAATTTTTTACATGGGGTTATACAAGTCAGATATTTTACTATAAATGATAATTGTAAAGATAAATTATTTCATACATCATAGTATTTTTTTATAATTTTTAGACATTAAATAAATTAAATTATTTATGACATCATGATGACGTAGTGATTACCTCATTATTTAACGATTTAAAGAAAATGATAAGATATTGTAAAATCTAAGACCCAAACATGTCAAAAACCTATTGGATGGGTGGATTTAGAACTATTATCACTGTATCCTCAAAATACATCAATGTGGGAGATTAAAAATCTGAAAATCATTTGAAAATAAAGTAACATTTTATACCTTCAAAGACTACCCCTCATGTCCTCTTATAAAAGGTCCCCACCTCTACCTCCTTATCCACACCTCTCAAGCCTTTGGATCATCCAAGATCTGATAATATTGTCTCTCCAAATCCATATACTCATCCTAGAAGCCTTACCTTAGGCAGGAATCTCTTCAAGAAACCCTTCTGGTTCAAACCAAAGGGAGTTTCTTGATTTTAAGGTAATGTCTTCACTTGTGTTCTTTTCTTTTATTTTGTTTATCCAAACCCATAAACTCATTTTATTCATATATTTTGTAACAAATCCAGTATCTTCAATATACTAGGATTTTTTTATAAGAAGTATTCGATCTACACTCACACTCACCTACATCTAATGGTTAAAGAACATATTGTTTCTGTGGATGGTGAATTTCTGCCTCACGAAATGATGATTGTTCAATATTATTTTAACACCTTCAAAGGTGTCCCTTAAGATGTCACTATATTTATATATGATATATAATATGTTTAGGTTATACTTAATATTCTTTATTTTTCATTTAATGAAGACCTTTATGGTTTCTATTATGGGTAAACGCGATATCTTCATTTTAGGAAGTGTGGACTACCGCCCCCTCAAAGTGATTTGATTCATTAATGCCATATGTAGGAAGTATAAAGGATGGAGTTAATGCTATTATATATGAAATTATACTAGAATTACAATATACCTTTATTTCATTATGATTCCATTCCATAAAATAATAAATAGAAATGAAAGTAGCGTTCATGCGTACGTACGGCTTACCCTCTCCATGAACGGTGCATTTCATTTCATACCTCTAAATGTTATGTAATATTATAAACGCATGTATATATTGGATATATATGATATATATCATATATATGATATATACATAAGGAATATAACTCTGGATATAAAGGATACATGAACAAATTGTAATTATAAAGAGTTTATTTTTGACTCGAGTACCAATGATCGTTAAGACGACCGTTATTAACTTAAATAATTACATAGTGTTCATGACTTATTAGTATGTGATATAAAAGGAATAATGAACTTGAAAAAGGTTCTTATGCAATTATAAATTAACTCAAGTTTATTATTCAGGATATTAAAGAGGAATCGAGTCACGTCGGACATGTGGTATGGGACATCGTCTCAATCTCCATTCCTTGAGGAATATTATGTTTTATACACAACATTATTTTATATGGTGTATAAACCCCTTTTTACTTTTACTCTTATTCAGACGGAATATTTTTTATAAGAAGAATTTTACTAAATGACAAAAGGAATGGTTTTTTGTCGTACATATGTGCTGACAACAACTTCCCCGCCGTCGTGACCTTTGTTTGAGTTTTGGCTTCCTCTACAAGCCATAACCTAACTTCTTTTTAAAATTTAAAAAATTAATACCATGAATTACTTTTATTTTATTTTGGTATTGAAAATTGGTTTCATAATGTTTTTATTATATCAATGTGTTGTATTGATATCTTGTGATTGAAATGTGGAAAATGTTACGTTTTTTATGCATGTTTTACTTGATACGATTATGTTATGGTTCATGGGCATTGTTATGTAGACGGGTGGTTCCGTGATAAACTAAGGGTGGGTGAGCCTGATATAGCTCTCCAATGCATTGGGTAATGCGAAGGAGTTAAACATTAAGGTTTTTCCGAAGAGATTTAGGGAATATACTATGATTGGTATTCCAAACGTAACCATGAGGGTTACTCCGTACGTAAGAATGTTATGAATGCCTCAAGTTACCTTTATGTCTTATGATTTCTATGATTTATTCATGATTTGGTGAGGTATGTTAAAATACTTATGTTTTACGAGTAAAGTATGATTTCATACATGGACTAATGTTTTCATTTCGTACATTTATATCCATTTCTGAGCTTTTTATACTCATCCCATGTTTTTTGAAATGTTTTTCACAGGTCAAGGGAAAGGTACCTGATGTGATGATAGTTTCAAGGAAGTGTTAAGAAAGAATCTATGTTTTATTTTAAATATGTTTCCGTTGATGGGAAAAATGAGTACAATATTTTATACAACCACTTTGTTTACATGTGGAGTGTAATGCATGATTTATGTTTTAATTCTCTAAAACTCTAAACCTGAAAAGATAATCAACGTGTATTATTGATGTAACTCAAGATTATGTAAGGTTTAAGGCTGGGGCCTTATAATAATTTTAAAGAACTATAATACATTTTTTTACATATGAGTAATTTGATTATGTCATAAAATCAAATTTTCCAAAAAAATAATAGTATTGTATGTAAATGTTATTTTTTAAATATTTTGGAAATTATTTTCTTTAAAATGGATGTCATTTTTGGAATAATAAGATCTAAAAATCAATGGGGTGATGATTTTTGTATTTTATTCTTAAAAATAAACTACACAGGAAAAATGGTAAAATACCATTTGTGTAATGTATTTTCTAATAGTATATATGATTGTTTTAACATATTTTTAGAAGTTAAATAAATATTTTATTATCCCATTAATTTTAAAATTACATTAACCTTTCTATTGACTTATAATATGGGTCACTTTTGAGGAAATAATATTTTATTCTAAAAACAACACTCTCATCCCCTTATAAATATATGCCATCACCACACCATTTCTAAACCACTTATCTTGGAAAAACACCCAATATCACTCCGCAACTCTTTCTACATATCATATATGCCCTTATCTTACAAAAATTTTAGATTAAGGTGGCCTAAGGTGTATTATAAGAGTGAACTCCCAAAAGAATATTTAACATTTTCAATCAAAATTTATTAAAATTGTTTCTTATTATGCCTCTTAAAATTTATAATATATTTGTTATTATAATAACATAATTATTATTAATATACTTTAATGTTTTTATATTAATGGACTATCAATTATCTGACCTCCAATATTTCAATCCTATAATTAAAACATTATTAATATTATGGTCGGTTCTCTAACTCCCAAAACATCATATTTTATTTTTCATCCCCATATTCTTGGACGATTGTAAAAAACATATTGTGGTTAAAAATGATATAAATATGTATATTATATATTATTTTATTTTTTCTAATAGATAAATATTCATATGGTTGAATCAATCAAAACAAATCCATCATAGTCAAGAAAGAAACCTAAATGAACTAACTATATAATTATAACATTTATAATAAATGAATCAACCATATAGAAGAAAAATATTGATATTTTGGAAATATAGTGCAATATAATTATATGAAAAGAATTTTCGACTCCATTGGTGTTAAGAAATCATTATATACCATCTTTTTAAATTTTTGTTAAATTATTGTGAACATCGAACTATGTAACAAGGATCCACATTAAGGTAAAGATAATCATTAAATCATAGTTAAATGGTTTTATACTAATTTAAAATAATACTAATAAATCAAATATATAAGAAGAAGGTTTTGAATAATATATTTAATAAATTTAATTTTAATATTCATGAAGATAGATGGTCGTACTGAATGACAAAAGGACACAATATTACACATTTTGTTAACCACTATCATTTATTTTGGGTTACACATTTTTTTTATTTTTCTCTATTAAACGTTATCATATTATCATGTATATAAGAACTCACATAAATATAAGACATAAATTTAGTGAGAATTGTAGTTTTTCCATTTGTGGACAATTTTGTTTTGAAATTTTGAATTACGAAGGAGGATATGAGTGTCCAAACATTAAAACAGGTTCATTTTGATGGAGATTAAGTATTTGTATAGGAACCACAAGTTCAAGAAAGAAATGGAGGATAAACAGGTGTTTCAGGCTACTAAAAACAACTATGTTGGCCATTCACAACATGAATGTGACTAATAAACTGAATGGGTTTCATGGGGTATAGCTAAAGGATTTGAGGATGTGTAAAGGGGGATTCAAGGGTTGGTCTCAAATATTAATGGTGTTACCCATGATTCATGACATGAAAATTTCTTGGCCTATATTTTAATTTCATTATGGTCATTGGCCCCCATTATTTGACTAGGAAACAATATACACAAGGGGGTTCATGACCGACTCCTTCCTCCAATGTAATTGCTTCATTCATGGTGATATTAGGTAAAATTTGCTGACATTGGATGGTAATATCATACTCCCAAATTATTTAAATTTTTTTCCATTTTTTCATTTCAGATTGAAAAATATTCCATTTTAGGGTTCTTCATTGATTTTATCAGAGTATGGTGAAATTGATAATTTCTCACCAGGATTTCAATTATCATAGGATAATATAATCTTGAGACAATGTATACCCATTTTTTTCACATTGATCCACTGATCTATATGACCATTTATATTTTATAATGTATTTTTCCCCATGATTAATTTTATCAGATGTTGAATTGTTAGAATTAAGTGGGTCTTTTGTACACACTATTATCGGAGATGAATCATGAGTGGAACACACAATGTTGTCAATGGTTTCATTTTTCGTGGTTGAATTTAATTATTTAATTAATTATATATGTAATAATTAATTGATTTATTTACTAGGAATTAGTTAAGAGTTTGAGGATCTAAGACTGGTCTTATTGAAAAAAGGTGATGCTAAACGATCTTGGTGATCATTGGATGTTGTTTCCAAACCTTGGTATCAAGGTGGAAAAGACTCAAAAAAGGGTTGGTGGTTTTTAAATATCCAATGGATTGGATAAAACCTGATAGGGGTGTTGAATCAATTGTTCATTTTTTATATGTTTCAACACTTATATAACCATGCCCCCACAACCTATTAATTTTCATTTCCTTTTCATATTTTAGTAAATACTCATGCATTAAAAACTAGGAATGTGTGTTACAAAGAATGATTTACAAGGTTTAACCTCAGCATGAGAGCCTTCATCATTTCCATAGACAGTCTCATGGGTCTAAGGAAATTCACTATTTTGAATAAATGAATAAAAATTGTGCCAAATCCGACTATAAACATTTTATCTCTTGATAATAATTTATATACTAAATCAATTCATTTTATAACATTTCTTACAAAACAGTTGACCTAAAACCAATGAATAATGACTTTTTAAAATATTAACCACAAATGTTCTTGGGTCTGAAGACACTGAGTCAAATGGACTTGAGTCCAACGTATTCAGTATTTTTAACATAGTCCGCTGAGATAAATAAAATGCTTCATTTCCCATTCTATGCCTATAGAAACATTCTACTATGTCTGGATGAAAAAACAAGTGATTATTAGAAATTATTTAAAACTCAATCTGAAATTCCTCAGTTCGATGGATTTGGTCAAATAGAATCAATACGATGAACTCATTCTCAATCTGAAAAACTAAAACTCTTATAAAATCCTCAGTTTAATCATCCTTAGTCTACTAAACAATACTTTTAGGAGTCAAAAATTCTTCTAAGATCGTAGCCTCGAAATTAAACAAGAAAATATTATACATCACAATAACTTTTTCATAGTTGTGAGAAGTGGAAAATTACGAATGTACTATATTTATATTTATATGAAATTTATAATATAACATGTAGGAAATTGAAAAAAATTCCCACTTACACAAATTTAAAAACTCTAAAAAACGCTCTCAATTAAACATAAACATTGACTTCTTCAAAACTTCTCAATATTTATCAAAAATCATTCTTTTCAAAGATACTAACTTTTCTTCAGTCTGATATAAATTCTTCATCTTCTGCTTACTATTGTAATTAAAATCATAAAATCTTTCACTAATCATTATTATTTATATATCTTCAAAAAAAATACTTATTGCTGTCACAACTCATCTGATTGAAAACTTGAACTATCCCTTTGTTTCTTTTTATGTAAACACAAATCTGTTATAATCATGAATTATTTTCATAACATGTTTTTTTCTGACAGATTGAAACGAACAAACTTGATCTATAATATATTATTAATATAATGTGTTATCTATGTGAGTAATTAATTTGAGGAATTATATCCTATTCCCAATCTGATGGATAGGTGTATGCTCTTGGCCTGATATATTTTACTCCTCAGATTCCATCCGGTTAATACTCCTTCTCAAATTTAGTCTGATGAAATCATTATAAGGATGTAATTCTCATTACGATGGAATTATCAGTATGATGTTTTGAATATAATGATAACATTACTCTACAACATTGATATTATTCAAACATTATTGAACTTACAAATTTAGACTCCAGATAATCTTCTATGCTTAGTACTTCTGGATCCATTAATCTATATCAGGGGTTCTGGAATTGATAAAAGCTTTTTAGTGACCTTAAACAAATTCCATTACATAAATAAATTAACCATGATACATTATTTTTATTTTTGAGAACTCAATTACAAAAAAAATCATCAACTGATTTCAGGTTATAATGTTTAAAAAACATTCTATGTCCATGGCTCACTATATCGATTCAACATCTTCAGCAACATTCTGAATTTAATTCTTAGGATCCTTTGAATTTATAACGAACACTGAGTGCAATGAATCTTGAATTCCATGTCAATGGATCTGAGACTAATTATGTGTATGGTAAAAAACATTATATATATGAAAACATAAGTGTCTGGTTCGTCTCAGTATTAATCTCTCCATTTATTACTTCACATTCTAAAAATTTTCATTTGGAAAACCAACTTTATCAAAAAAAACATTTCTCCCTCTTTTTTGGGTTTGAACATTGATAAACATTCACCTATTTTTTAAAACATTATTTGAAAAAATATCAGTTTCCAGAAAATATAAAATATTTTTAAAATAAATACATCACAATGGTTATTCAATATCCCTATATTTATTATTCTTTGGAAAAGACTAATTATAATCTTTTTGAACTAACATTTTGTGAAAAACACGACTTCATTGAGTTTTACCAAAACACAATTAATCTCAAAAGAGATTGTCCTGTCACCATACTACATGATAAAGCCATGTTTTTAAAATAATTCAATCACTCTGTAATAATAATTTTCTATATCGTGTCAATATTAAATCCCCCTCACTTTTATCATTTCTCACTTTTATTTTTTATCTTCCCCTTGATTATTATCTCCCCCATTATCTGATAACCACAACATCAGATTCCTAAAATAGAGAGAACTAAAATCATCATTGCAAGTAAATGTTTTTCCTTCATCTCCATCTTTTTCAAAATAATCCAAAGAATGGTGGGGGACTTCCTTATGATATTTAGTAAGTCATTTGATAAGGTTGAAGAAGAAGTTGTAGGATCAACTCAATATACATTTCTTTTTTTATTTCATTTTAGAAGATATCGACAATTTGATACTTCAATGAGAAATATTCCAATAAAAAATCACAAGCATTAAATTTATTTTTTATAATTTGAAATATTGTATTAATGTGATTTTGACTTCAATATTGGATATTATTTTTAGAAATACCAATTTCACTCATATTATTACAAAGTATCTCCAATGGATTAAAAACCGTTACTTTCAAATCATATAGTTGAAATTTCATCCAAAAGATCTGAGTACAAGACATTGTTGTTACATAAAATTCTAATTCCATTATTTTTAAAGATACTCAAATATATTTCTTACTATTTCAACTCACACATAATTAATTCAAGAAAAATGTTCAACCAAATGTTCATTTTCTGTGATTATAATCTCCACCACAATCTACATTAGTATATCCTTGAAATATCATATCACAATTTCTTTTATATAAGAACCCATATGAAATTATTCCTTTTAAATATCTTTGAGGTTTGTTTGATGCCAACATATGTGATTTTTTTGGATTACTTTGACACCTAGAATACAAAGTCACCACATAAAAATACCAGTCCTTGTGAATGTAATGTAAATTATACTTCATATCAGCTTTTGAAATATGTTCTGATTCACATTTTTTTCATTCTTATATTTAAAAACATTTTTAAACATAGATATAAGGAAAGAAACTAATTTTTATTCTACCATCCCAAAAATCATTTCCAATTTCCTGACATACTTTTCTTGAGATAATGAAATTTAATTTTTCTCAAGAGTTATTAACCATGTAATAAAATTAATTATCCCAACAATGAAAATTAAATATTCTTTGTTGTTTAAATAGATAAACCTTTAAAAAATAGTCCACCATAGAAAAAATTATATTATACTCATAAACAATTAAAATTTGAGTTATAGAATCATCAATTTTCACAGATAAGTGGAAATAAAATTTTCCTTTAGATAATTTCAAAATTCTCAAACAACAATCAGGTTTTGAATACCAATAACTTAAGACTTGTTTCAGCCCATATTAGTCATTATTAAATATAAAAATATTGTTTTCAACATTATCAAGATGAAAACCAAAAGGTTTGTTTAATGTATGCTTCTTTCTAAATATCACCATTTAAGAAAGATGATTTTAATTACATATGAAAAATTTTGTATTTCCAATATGTGGCCACTGATTAAAATTTTCTAATAGATTCTAATCCTGTATCTAAGAAAAACATTTCTTCAGAATCCACACCCACCACTCATGCATTGCCTTTCTAAAGAAGTCTCGATTATTTTCTTAATAAATCTCCATTTTCATTTAAATATTTTCTATAAACCGACTTTCTTTTGATAACATTTTTATTTGTAGGACGTATTAAAAGTTATAAGGTTTCATTATTTGCAATATTATCAAAATATTCAATCATATAATCCACATGTTCTCTATGTTGATTAGATTCTGAAACTTCGTTGGGTTCATCTTTTCATATAAGTGAAGTCTGCTTTTTCAAATATCAACATTATTCGGGTCTAAACTAGAGGCTTCTAATTTCTTGTAATGTTTTCAGACTCAAAATTGTTGTTTAATGTAAGAAATTTGAATTTTTTTCTTGTATTAACATTTCTCATCAGAAAATTATTCAATATCTTGATATTTTTTTTATCATTACCTTTTTTATATTAAAACTCATGTTTATCCTTCTTATCACTCTCAACAAATTTTGTTAAGGAATTCCAAATTTAAATAACTTTCAAATTAAAAGAGTAAAAAATTGAAAATTTTTGTTCTAACATTTTAAACTTCATCCATTTGGTTAATAAACCATAAAATTGCATTATTATTTTCAGCAATAATTCCATGATCTAGATTTTTTATTTTTAGAAAACAAAGTCTTACAAGAACATTGATGTAGTTCAATGAAGGTATTCTGTTATTAATCATCTTTTAATATTTCATGTTGGTTATTGGTCTCAATAAGAATCTATTTTCAACATGTACTAGAGTTATGTCATTTTATCTCTAATAGAACATTAAATTCATGTATTATACTAATGTAATTATTCCCATTTCCAAAAAAAACTATATTCTTTTTTTATACTACTCCATTTTATTCTGTGTGTGGAGAGAAATATACTGATGTTTGATACCATTATTTCTAATATAATTCTCAAATGAATTTGTGGTGAATTTGGAACCATTATTTGTTCTCAACTTCTTCATATAAATCCGCATTTTTTTTCAAATTCTTTACTGAAAAACATTAACATTTATAGATCAAATGACTTTTGTTTCATAAAATCTATGATTATTATCCGAGTGAAATATTCCATAAAAGTGATAAATTATAAATCCTTTTTTGTTGATTTATGTATCATCATCACACGAAAATCAGAATGAATAAGTTCAACTGGTCTGGTAGACTGAATCTCAACTCTCTTATGAATTTTTTTAGTCATATTCTTTTTCTAACGAGTCAAACAAAAAACTTATCTTGTTTTTAAATTTTTTAAAATAACAGACAATAAAAAATTTAGAATGTTTTTTCATGTTTTCTTCCCAATGTTTCTAGTCCTCGGTGCCCCAATTTGTTTTCATCTCTTGCACTCAAGTAACATGAGTTATTTAATATCTACAATTTAAAAAATATTATCACTTGTTCTTTATCTCATTTTGAAAACATTTACATATTTCAGACTATTGATTATAAATCAAAATTTTCTATAAAACACTAATTTTTCATCATAAATATGTTTACATGCACTAATAAAATCATGTTTTAGTACATCAACAAATAATTACTCATTATATTTCATCTTTTATTTTCAATCCCATCCATTCTGATTCTATTGATTTTTAAAGAACTATAATTACCAAATGTTACTACTCTCCCATCATGAATTTCAAAATGTTTCAACAATTTTATATCACCTATAATATGTGAGAAAACCCACTATTGATTATCCATGATTTGTACCTTTTTAATTCTTTCAAAGTTACCCCAAGAAAAATAAATCTTTCCTCTAATTTATTATTTCCATCTATCTTTTGTTTTCTACCATAAGAAACACGTTTTGGATGGAATATCTTATATATTTCATCATGATTTTTAGATAGATTACATCTTCTACAAACTTCTTCAATAAAGTAAAATTGATTTTTTGTGGAAACAATAATTTTTTTTTGAGATTATTATTTTCTAATTTAATAGGGTTAGGAAAATTATACATCGTTATTCCCCCATTTCATTCACATTATTCAGAACTTTTTCTAGGAAGTGATAGGGTATGATAACAATTATAATCCCCATGCCCATTGATTCTACAACACCATCATTAATAATAAATCTTATTTTTCAATTGAATTAAAACCATTATCAATTGAAACTTGGTTGAGTTTGATCACTTATTTATTCCCTATAAATATCTAGACAAGAACATTTTTTCTACTAAGTGATTTTTAATCATTTCAAGATAAAATACGTTCCTCACACCCTTTTTCCACTCTTATATTTCCAAAACATTTTCCAAAAACTAAAATACTAGAAAATTTAGATGATGCATTGTTTTTTGTGAGGATTTCAACTGATTATTGATTTAACCTCTCTTCATGACTTGAGAAGTCTCATTATTTATATTGATATTTTTTTTTATTTTTTTATTCAACTTACTCAGGGTAATTTTGAACTCAATAAGTATTTAATGAAAATCATTAACATATTCTTTCTTAGATTCTAGCTTCATACTAATATCATGAAACATCTTTCTCAATTCATCAATTATTTGTTTGTAACTCAGGATCTCTTTGATGTATTATTATCCCTACTTGATAAAATACTTTTCAACATCAATAGCTTTTACACTATATTGTTTTATCATTCTAACCTAATTATTAAGATATTTTTTATCAATACATTCAATAAGTTTTATTTTGATTTGATACTCTTTGTAAGATTCATTACCTTATTCTTTTTCAGAATCTAAGAAATATAATTTTTTCTTAAATTTTGAAATGAATGTTCTAATATTTTATGAACATTCAACTTCTAAAGAATTAATATTAGTTTAGTACTATCCTAAATCCTATTCAACATAAATATTTGTTCCTAGTATACTTCTTCTTATATTTTTTCTGACTTTTATTATTAATCATTTTAGTTCCACATATTCCATTGTAGTTTTTTTCAGAATCAAATTGATATTCACAAATATAATTCATATTTTAATTTATTGAAAAAACATTGATTCAACCACACTCAAAATGGTTGATAGATATTTTAAATTGATACTTTCCTCTTATTATTCTATAATTTGTGGATATAAGATATATTCATTATTCATTCATCTCATTATCATATTTATCTTTAGAGAACAAAGGATCAACTTCCTCATTATCTGGTATTTTCATTTTTATCTTGGCTTCAAAACCCATTTCATATTTTATCTTCTTTTGGAAAATTTGAGTTTTTTCTAATTTCATAAGAAATAATTAATTTATGCAACTCATCAAGAGATAATTTTATTTAAATTATAAATCATAAATCTCAGAATAAAACATGTTTAAAAAGTTTCACATAAGACTTTTCACAAATTTATAATCATCGAGGACATCTTTAAATTCTTTGATATTTGAACCAATTGCATTTAATGTAGTGAAGTATTCATTAGTAGTTTCTTCATATACATTTTTCTGTCTTCATATATACCACACTAAATTTTTATCTTCATTTCATTCACATTATTATTCCATTCTAAAATATATACTATATCTTCTAACACACTGTTTGATGCATTGAGACCCATCACATTTATATGAAATTATTATGTTAAGGAGATATGGATATAATATATATATTTTCCATCAACATCGATATTTCTGTTATCATTAACAGTCATCAGGCCATCCATCTCAATAAATGGAAAACAAATTCTAGAAGCATCAATAACGTCGATGCTAAGATATACAAGACAAGGAATCATAATAAATTTTTGTCCATTATTTTATCTATAAAATTTTGGAATTCCTCCACTTTTGAAAGAATTTAAATTTTCTATGATATTCATTCAACAATGGAACCTTTCCTCTGATACCAATCAATATCCCAAACGATCGAATGAAAATTGGTAAGGGGGAGGAGAATACATTGTTCGCTTTTTATAAGATTCAATAGTTTTTGAAATGTAACTCATGAATCTTGTAAAATATTATTTCCATATCATCTTTTAGGAAATACTCAAGAATGAAAAATAAAAAATAATTTAAATATCATAATAATAATAAGTCTTAGCCTCACTGTGAGAACCTAAATCCTTTTCATTGCCACTCGTGTGGGTATATGAAAATTCAATATTATGAATAAGTGAATAGAACTTGTGCCAAATCTTATTTGACACAATAAATCATCTGTTTGGAATGATTATACCAACTCTTTCAAGTTTACAATGTCGCTTATAGAAATTGATCCAAAAAAATAATTAATATACAGTTCATTTTTCTCCATAAAAGTTACTAAGTCTAATGATACTTAGTCTAGTGGAATTTAGTCTGATGAATTCCATATGATTGACTAATTCTGATAGACTCAATACTATTCTACCTTTCTAATTTTTTCAACTAAAGAAACTTTTTTTTCTATTTACATAAAAATACCTAATCTCATAAGAAACCACTCAAAACTCAATTTCAATGTCCTCAGTATGATGGATTTATTTTGATAGAATCAGTTTTCTAAACCCATTTTGAATATGAAAAACTTATACTATCCTCAATTAATCTGTCTAAAAAATAACACTTTCAAGTGTATGATCTTATTTTATGATTAATGTTTGAATAGAAAACATGACATGAATTACGCAGCACTCTATCATTTTCTCACTTATGAAAATTTTCAATATAAAAATATACAATGATTCTATTTTTAGGAAAGCTAGAATATAAAATAAATGAAATTTAAAAAATTCCTGATTTCTCAATATTGAAAACCCTGAAAACCCTTTCATTTAAAATTAAACATCGACTTCTTTAAACCTTCTTGTGATTTAATTGAAATTGGTCTTTTTCAATGTATATACTTTTACTCAGTATGATATATCTATATCAACATTACATTACTCTTCAAATTATGATCTATATATATTCCTATATTCATTATGATCTGAATATATTTACCTGATGAAATTTCAGAGTCATAACTCATATAATTTAAAACATGAATATCCATTTTTTTCTTAAGTAAACAAAACATTGATAGAATATCGAATTCAATTAAAAAATGATATTTCCTTAATGGATAAACATTATAAACTATGATCACTATGATTTTTTTCATCTAAGGTTTTATTGGTGTGAGTAATTCATTTGATGAATTGATGCATATGCTTAATTCAATGGATATGTTTTTTCTCTCGGTTCGATAGATCTCCCTTCTTAGAGCCTTTTTTGTTATCCTTCCTTCATTGAGTCAGTCCGATGAAATAATTATAATGATGGAATTCTCATTATGATGTAATTATACTTACGGTAATCTTCATCCCTTGATAGATACACATATATACATTGAAATTTTCAAAACATCATTATCTTTACACATTCAGACAGCTAAAAAACTATTCTGTTTGGAACTTCTGGATCTGATATTCAATGTCTGTGTTTCATTAACTAATAAAAATTTTTCAGATACCTTTAACTACCTCCATTATTGACTATACTTTATCAATATACTATCATGATTTATGATAAGTCCATTTCTATCACGTAATTGTATTATTTAGTGTTATAATGTTTAAGAAATTTCTAAATCCTAGGATCACTATCTTCATTCAAAATCATCCAAAAATTAATAATTTCATTCTTAGGAACATCTTACATTATAAATAATATTGATTATGATGTATTTTGAAATTCATGTTGATTGATCTATGACCGTTGATGTTTCTGATCAACAAATTCATCTTTCATATAAAATTTTGTGTCAGGTTCTTCTCAGTTCGACACTCTACGTATAGTGTAGGTCAGTCCGATCCACATTATCTGGAAAAATAACTTTCTAAAAATACATTTCTCCCCATTTCTGTTTTGGTTCAAATATTCAACAAAATTCACATATTTATTTCAAAATCATTCTGTTAAAAAAATTATTTTTCTATAAATACTAAAACATTGTTAAAAGAAAACATCACATAGGTTCATTAGTTTCCCACACATTCACTATGCTGATTTGTTTTCATTATATGGAATTTGAATGTTTAGGAAACATATACAATGTGATACCCCTAGTTACCATGACTAATACTTTTTTATTTAATTTCATATACTTAATTTGTATAGGTAAATGTTAGAGTTCATAAACAATACCTGGGAACTTGATTGAAACATCATCTTATAATGATTGAATCCAAGAAATTATGACACCAGATATCCTCTAAAACTCTTGTTTGGTGAGTATGAACCTTAAAATCCTTATCCAATGTATAGTCCAGTGATACAAGATAACCCCCTTGGGAATTTTAGGTTGGTCAGGATTAGTAAAAATGAACAAGGAAATAGTTATCCTCTCATATATAATCTAACCAAGCCATGGTGGATATACCATAAGCAATCCTTGACAATGTATGGGTGAGCACAATTACCCTATATATCTTGAGGACATAGATGGATTATCAGCCATCTCCTGGTTGATGCCCATATGGAGAGTCCATGTGTAGTCGGTAAGGTTGTGCTACCATTTTATCGATAACAAAGGATGAAATATCCTAGTGGATAAATTTTTGACATGAAAGAATAATTTAGATTTGGGTATACAAGTGAAGATCCTCAATTTCATTTTACTAGAGGGCTCCAGTGGGTCATATTTATAGACTAACCTTGAGATGGTGTAAATAGTCCATATTAGAGATGGTTGCTAGCGCAACCTAGAACGTGAATCGATGTGAATGATTTCATGGATTTATATACTTATTATGGGCATGGGTTTTTGTCATAAAAAATGTTTTATTATTCTTTATAGGTTATATGAGGCACTCTCATGGTGGATGTGAGTGTTTGGGCTTCAAAAATTTGGATTTAGTATGGTACATGACTACCAGGAGAATGGGTATCCCTGGAGATTACGAATCTGATCAAACTCTAGTGGGATTCATTCCTTGTGTCATGAAATCCATATATATCTTCCATGGATATAGATATAATGCTAGGAGGGTTGTGAGGAATTTAACATACATTCTTGTTGTAGGGGGTTCCACAGCTAGAATTTATTTTATAATGTAGCACAGTGGAAGGCCAATGTCATCTCACATGAGGAGATTTTTATTCAATATAATGGTATTAATATTTCAAATATTCTATATTTTTATTATGTTCACCTTATTTTATGAAATTTTTTAGAGGACTAGGGTTGGAATAGTAATTCAAATCTAAACTAAAATGAAAATCTAGATGACAAAATGATGCTAAGGATAAAGAACATGTGGTTAGGGTTTGGTTATATGAATTCTTTACTTATTTAATTATATTGTATTGAATTCAAATTTAAAATTCATTTATGAAATTTCATTAAAGAATTACTATTAATTAATTTATAGAGTTTGAGATTTGGTATACATAAGAAATATATCCAACACACTAAATCCCACCTCATCCAATAGACAAGAAAGACAGACACGTTGATTGTGCGAGTAATACATTATAAGACATGCATACATCATATGTTTTTTCATCCCTTAATCATCCTCAACTACATTGAATAAAGTGTTTACCCATGATAAGATATAAAAATACATTTAAATAAATAATAAAGGTGAATTTTGGATTCATTTCATGTTGAACGATCACTGTACATGTGAAATTCTCTCTCATCCATCACAAATGGAAATAAGTGATTTTGAAATTAAAGTACAAGAATATTAGAAACATATGAAACCATCGCTAAGGCTTAGCCTTCGATCTGTCACTAATCATCCCATGTATAAGAGATCATGCTAGAAATAATGAAGATAGAAGGTGGTTGTGAGAGAGTAGAATAAGGAACACTTTAATAAAATATGAATATGAAATCACATAGGAAAAGACTGATACCAAATTAAAATAAGAAACATAAAAAACAAAAATATATATTTTCCTCAGAGAAATTGTTGATTACCTAGATTAGATGATTTTTTTCATCACTTTTTCCATCTATCTATAAATCTCGATAACAAACCAAGTTCCATTAATTTCCTAATTAATGGGTCGACATTTTCTCCAATCATAATGGGGTATTAAAAGGTCCATTTATCTTTAATTGCAATAAAGGGAATTTTTTTCATCCCATTTGAGTGTTTCATGATATGAATAGTGATTTCACTTCATGAATATCCATGGATGACCACCCACTTAGTTCTTTCATGATTTTATGATTTGTAGTGCGTGTCACACTTTGATGACAATATATCATGAAATGAAAATTCGAATACGTCTACATATTGTATTTTTTTCATTACATATTCTTCTCTGGTAACTTTTATATCACGGATGACATCGTGAATAGGGAATTCATGATTTGAAATTTTTTCTAGCTATTTAATCCATATGTAATATTAATTATTTAATTATGAGTTTCATGCTTCAATAGTGACTTGTCATTTTTTTTCAATCATCCTTTGAATCCTGAAATCATCTCCCTTTTATCCTATTTTCATAAATAATTTTTTCAAACCACAAAAAATACTTGAAGTTTAATCAACTAATTATAAAAAAAATTTGTTAAAAAATGTATTAATTGGTTCTATCAATTCTACCACACTTATAACTTCTTTTTCCTCAGGCATGTAACCTGAAAAAAAAAACTGGAATATAAGTCTTTGAATATTTAAATTTGATAAGAAAAAAAAAACTTTTCAAAGGAAAATAAACATTCACGTTTCTTGTAAAACATCTTCTCCAATTCCTTGCTCTTCAAACAAACAACTAAAATCATTTAATTTAAATTTCCACTTTTGAAATAATAATACCCATCTTTCCTTAAATTTTAATTTATTAATTCATAGCTACTGTTCATTCTACATGTAATTTACCTCACATTTAATTCCATTCGATCATAACTCAATGTAACAAATGTATTGGATTTTCACTTGGTCCAAAAGAACATGAAATTTACTATAGGATTTCACGTAATCTATAATCTCTAATGCATAATGAAAGATATCAAAATTACTCATAATGAATATTCATTACTGTTAAAATTTATTAGAAGTGTATTGTAGGTGGATTATCAATAAAAATATGGTTTAAAAAAGAATTTTGACTCCAAATGATAGTACATTATATCATAATAAATGTATAATTATATAATCATATAAAAATATCATCTCCAAAATCCCCAAAGCAAAAAAGTTGGAAGTAGATATGAGTAATTGTAATGAATGAATCTGCCACTCTAACTTTTGATTTATTTCCTTTTTTTCTTCATAATTTTATATTCTTCAAAATTTGTTCTTAAGAAAATTCACACATCTACCACCTAACGACATAATATCAAATGATCATCAATCTAGTAGTGCTAATTTTGGATTATCCTAAGATAAGATTGAAAAAAATGGTTTTTTATATTATTTTCTATTGCAATATATGTGAATAATAATGTATAAAGAATAATAAAATGGCCTCTCCATAAATCATAATAAAAAACCCCATTAAGTCAAATCAATGAAGTAGATCCCCATACACTATGTATAACTTTTTTCCTACACTGATTAGTTATATCTCATTAATGACACTAAAATTATTGAAGGAATAGAAATAATAGGATTGAAGCATGAATCCATCCCTAACAAAGTCAGTCATGGATTAAATATAAAAAACTAGGATTCAATTTAGTGATGGTCACAAGGATAAATGGATTAAAAAAATAATGTCTCAATCATATTAAAGTGACCCTATTTAGTCATATATTCAATATTATGACAATAATATTCTAGAAGTAAATATGATTAAGTCTCTCTTGAATATACTATATAAATAATTTGAAATATCGGTTTATAAATATTATTAGGAACAAAAATATTTTATTTGAGTCAATTTAGCATGTTATGAGACAAAAAAATTAAATAATCAAAATTAATTTCTAAATTAAAAACATTCCAGTTCTAAGAAGAATATCATTAACAAAATATAATTCCTTCCAACAGATCATGGTTTTCCAAATACATCTTTTAATGTGTATGTATAATCATTAAATCCACATTTTATACATTTAATAATATCAATAATGAAATTTAAAACTATGAATAATTACTATATTATATAACTTATTTCTCTTTGATTGAAGATAGTGTATGTAGTTCAAATTAGGGTAGGCAATTTTTTTTTTAATTTTCCTAAATAGTTTTTAATTTTGAGTGAAAAATGATATAGATAATTTAAACTCATTCTCCCTTTAAACTTAAGAATAAATTTAGGTTTCATTGGTTCTATTATGTAGTATTTCTAAATATAAATTCTACCTTCAAGATGTGGGTTACATTTTAAGTATTAATTTCATTTTTAGAGTATTAATATAATACAGTTTATTCAATTTGATTCTACTACTATTTTCCATGTTAATGGAACTAAATAAACATTACTTATAATAGATAATGGAAAATTTAATTAATGTTATAAAAGTAGGAAATATGGTTGCATCATAATATATTCCTAAATCTAATTAGTGGGAAATTAATTGTTAACTAAATTTCGTGAAATGAATTAAAAATAACTGAAGGATAACTCTTGGTTTTATTCCCTAAGTAGACCCTAGTTTGTTAATATCTCTAGAATTGTTGTAAAAGTTATTATCCAAAGTATTATTATAGGTGAGGTTTTATATATTTGAACCACAACATATTTTTTCATTCTTGTACTTGCTTATATTTGTTATATAAAACTCCTTGGATAGAGTACCCAAAATTTACCCCCTTCCAAATGAGATTTTACATTCATGGCATGGTAAGGTTGAAGTATAGTCTTTCCTACTTATTTTTTTCTACATGTATGCAGCTTCTGTATGGACCATTTTTTTTCTTATGTGATACAAAAAACATTAAATTTTATGGAAAGTCAAAGTGAAATTTTATTACGACAAAATTAAATCATAAATAATTAATATAAAAATATCCCCCTTTAATAAAATAAGCTTCTACCATGGTTATTTTATGAACGGAATCTTAGATCTTCTTATGAACTCATTAAAATAATTTTTCAATGTGTTTTTGGAGCTCTATGCGTTTCTCAAAATATACATATTCTTTTCCATAATCCTCCACCAATGAAATATAAGAGTCACATGAATCTATAAAAATTATTCAAGGGGAGGTAATAATCAATTGAACTTTAGAAAAATTAATTGAATTTGAGTTCAAGGATTTATTACCTTTATAAGATTGTTCATATTGAATCCATTATTCAGCGGAAGGAACCTCTTAGAGTTTAATGGTTGTTTGAGGAGGTAGGTAGTACGAATCCTACATATAATTGAATTCCACTACATTTGTGGTTTCATATTCTTCCATTACTAGTGTTAATTATAGAGATGTTTATGCTTCATCTTTGTAGGAATGGTGGTCATGTATTCTTTCATTATTTTCCCATTCACTAATTGTTTTTGAGAATTTTTTATCACCCAAATTCACATCTTCAAGTTAGTCCTCATCATAACTCTCTAGATCTTTATTATTGGTTTTGATCTGGACACACATACGGTAGGGATGCATATATTATTGAGGCAATACCCTAAAATGTTGGATTTCATTAGAAAAATAGCTAGATAATAATGCAAAAACTCTTTTTGTCTTAGCCACTTGATAAAACCCTAGAATGTTTCTAGGGAGCTATGTTAGTTCCGTAGACAATGAATTGAAAACTATTTCTTTCATGTACACCCTCATGACTTCTATTATTTCTTATAATTCATTCTACTTGTAACTTTATATTTAAAATCCCCACACCTTCTTAGTTAACAAAGAAATAAAATACTCCAAGAAATTAGAGATTTGAACATTCCTTTCCCAATTTTTCTAAATTTTACAAAAACCAAAATATATATTTACAAAGAAATTAAAAAGAAATTACTAAATCAACAAATTAATTGATCACTAAAAACTATGCCTAGTTTTTAATACCCAACTATAACATAATGGAAACCCAGGGTCATCTTACATGAGGATATTTTTAGTTTGTAAATACCAATTTCTAATAAACCTTTTAAACATTTTATTCATGTTTTAATTATTTAATGAAATATTTGAATGGATGATGGTTGTAAAAGAAATGAAAATATTATATAAAATGAAAATTTAGATGAAGACCAAATGATTCAAGAGTGAATGGTCTTGTTTGTTAGGACTAAGTAGGGGTTTGCTTGTATTTGTTGATAGTAGATAAATAAGATGATTACTTTAAAGAAATAAAGTATGTTGAGAAGATGATGAATGAAAATATAGATTGGATAACATTTTCAATCATATCCTGATGAAAATTAGATCCTAACTATCTACATGGGAATTAGATCCATCACATCAACATGAATCAATGTAATGGATCATAAAATTCTAATGATATTGGAGGGGGTTTTGGAAATTTTAAGTTATTTTTTTCTTTTGCCTAATAAATTTAATATTAAAGAAACCGCCTCACATTTTAAAAAATGGTGATCTGAATAAAAAACCATATTCTGGAATTCTGATTCAAAAATTGTATTCCTAATTTCTGACTCAAAAAATATATTCATTAATTCTATCTCAAAAATCATACTTACAAACACCGATTCACAATGTTTAAGAAATTCCACCATGTTAAGAAATATTTTTTTGTATGGAAATGTTCATCAGGATCAAATTGGTTTGTTATGAATGAAATGGAAGTTATAATACTTTCCATTAAACATTTTATGATGATTTAGTGATCTTGGAGTTCTCAGAAATCATATGTAATTTGTAAAACATTTGATGAAATCATAATGAAAAAGGGGATGAAAAGTGCTTAAAATAGTATTCTTCCGGATCATAATCATGTTAACTATATTTGAAATGACAAGGAATGAAGGATTTTGATGGAATATATGAAATTCATGATAATTTACATTGAAATTTATATGATGTTGAATCGGATATTTATCATAATCAATGTCATGAAGGATGTCATGATACTAGGTGAAGTTTGTGAAAGAAATAATTTGATGAGGTTGAAGCTACTAGAATCGGTCTATAAAATATAATGTTTGATCATATTGATTAAAAAAATAATTTTTTGAGAAGGAAGTCATATTGGTATCATATTCAATAGATAAAGAAGTTATTGATACTAGTCAATCACACTCGGCATTCCACCATAATATTTATAGGATGAATTTTTTGGGATCGTTGATTAAAAAGAAAAGAAATAGAATGTGGTGACTTGTACAAATAATTATTTCATAGCTTTATCAATAATATACCTAACCATTTAATTTTTTTTAATTACATTGTTTTTCATTCATGTGGGTTAAGGTAAAATCAGAAGAATATTCTATTGTTCTACATACTCATTCATCATAATGACACGAATCATAATGAAAATTAAATTAGAAAATCAGACATAGATTGATATTGGTAAAGAATAGAAGAAGATATCTAGAATTTATATATGATTCAAGAAGGATCAAGAATAAACAAGAGGTTTTGAGAAGAATTGATGATGACAAAATCAATCATATATTAAGGAAATCATGAAAATTAGGAAATGTTTGTTTATTGGGGAACAATTTCAGAATGAAGCTCAACCAATTTCTTGGTGATTATAAGAGGAAAAAGGTATATTTTTCTTTTCAGAGGATGTATTATTCATCACAAAAGAAAGAGAAAATCCAAATTTTTTGGAGAGCATAATTTTTCATATTGATCTTAGTTAAAGAAGTGTTTCTAGAAAAAAGAATAAATGTGAAGAAAAAATATTGTATTCAGCTAAGAATCATATTTATCTAGGAATCATATCCATCTAGGTATAATATTTAGCATATAATACTATTCAGTTGGGAATAATATTTACGTTAGAGTTTTACTTAGCTAATAATCATATTCAACATTAATGAATATTTAGGTGGGAATAGTTTTCAACGAAAATAGTCATCAGCTAGGAATTGTAGTGGAATTGCCTTACTCATTATATAAGTGGTTCAGAATTGTCACAATTGTATTATGAAAATGATATATATCATATTGACAAAATTGGACTTGGGAATCAAACAAGGAAATTAGAGTTAGTATTAATTTCAATGATCTAGAATTTATTTCCATCTTTTGGGTAAGAAAATGATGAAAAGTATTGAATGATCATATTTTTTAAAGTTTATCAATATGAAATTTAACATGATTTATTATAAAAACATTATATTACATTTTTTTTGATTGAAGAATCACACACACAAATGGATTTTTTTTCATAGTGATACATGTGTTTAAGGGAATATCCAACATGTTGTATTCCTTATAAAAAGATTACTTTCTAGTGGATTGTGTGGTATTTGATCATATCTAGACCACACCAAGGATGTGGATATTATTTTTGTATAGTGAACCATGTTAATATTTTTGTTCCTATTGATATTTGTTTAATTTGTTTTTAGAATTGAAAAATCATTAATAGGATTTGTTTGTTATTTCGTTAGAAATAAACATAAAAGAAAAATAAATCACTGATTCACCCCCTCCCCCTCTTCATGACACAACTATCCTTAGTGTTATCTTACAACTACTATTATAGTGGAATCATCCCTTATTTTATTCTTTTCTAGAGTTTTGAGGAAAAATATGTGATGGATAATGTGAATTATGTTGATAGTAATGGAATTACAATAATAAATGATAGTAGTTATAATATCTGGAATGGAATAATGTTTCTATATCCTAAATATTTTTGGTATGATATTTCAAAATCTTTTACAAAGTGTTTCATCCTCGTATTAGGAATTATCCACTCATAAATGTTGATAATGAAAACCATGAGAAGTCTGGAAGAGATTATAATTCATTAGTCTCGTCACTTTTATAAAGTGGGTTTCATAGAGTAAAAGTAGTTTCCTCATCCAATGTTATCTCAGATTAGTTGAATAACATTTATAAAGGTAATACAAAGGTGAAAAAGTAAAAGTTAAAAAACTGAAGATTAAATTATAAAGATATGATTATGGGTTAGCATGAATCTATTAGTGACTTATTTACAATTGTGAATGAAATTATTATAATTATCATTGGAATTTGTGAAATGTTAAAAGATTATTATATTATTGAACATATCTTTAGAATTCATTCTGATAAGTTTGATAGCAAAGTTTCTTCATTAAAAGAGAGAGATCTTGATACATTATCTATGAATGATTTATATAGTACTCTCATCACATATGATATGATAAGGGAAAATGTTATGAAAGGAAAAATGAAAATTGATAGAGAAATATCATTTAAATATGACAATAATGAAAAGGTAACAATGGTTCTTGAGAAATATTATGTTACTAACTCTAACTATGAAAATGAGGTATCTATAAATCAGGAAGAAATTATATCATTATATTATAAAAATATAAATAGAGTTATAAAAAGGTATAAAGGACAAATCTCTGTAATTTTTTTTGCATGTGCTTCCATTGGGAATGTCATCACCAATATTCAATGAAGAAGTGGAAAAAAAGAACACGATCAAGAAGAAAGTGAATAATAATAAAGAATGACAAGAAGATTATGGGAGAAAAGGGTGATAAATAAAAATCATATTCCAATAGGGATGATAAGAAGTTCCCCAAATCTAAAAGGATATTTTTTTCTCTTAGAATGATGATAGTTAGGAGATTATTAATGGTGTTGAAAAAAACACATTTATTTCAATTGTAAATGGGGAATGTTTTTATAGTAGTGAAAGTAGTTATTCTGAAGAAGAAGAAGAAAAAGAATGTGAATATAAATCCTTAAATGACGATTTTGGAATAAAAAGTTCTGAATAATTGAAAACCCAATTAAAATAATAACATAATGGATAATTGAAATAATGTATGAGTAATATTGGGATACATGAAAAGATATAATGGAGTTGAAAAGTGAAAAATCATCCAAAAAATAATGAATATATTATTAATGAAGATTTCAATGTAATGTAATAGATTTTTGATTTGAATTAATCTCTTAAGGAATAAAATTATCTTAATGAACATCTAGATGTAAAGATGATAGAAAAACAATATGAGTTTGAAAATGTCTAACCAAGACATTCTAAAAAGGACATAAAGGTAAAAGTTTCAAAACCTCTATCTTTAATGGTTGTGAAATTTCATGTAGGAAGAAACCTAATAATTATCTAAAAAATTTAACATCCATGGAATAGAAGAAAGCCATAAATTTTTTAGAATAAGGGAATGTTGGGAATGTTATTTGTGGGGAAAATATTAAAACTGTGGAGAATTCAAAAGTTTCTAAAAACCCCCAGTCTGAAAAAGTTTATAATAATTATGAATATTGAAATTTTTCAATTTTTCAATTTCTTATAAGGTCCAAAAGAAGACCAATCGTAAAAAAAAGGTTCTTATATAAAATAGAGAAGTATGTGATAAAGAATTTCTTTTTAAGAAGGTTTCATAGAAATTTACTCACAACTCTTGTTAGTATGAATGTTATAGAATATAATTATCCTTCTATGGATCCTACTTGCATTTTGGTGGATATTTTCATGAAGCTAACAATTTTCGGTTCATCCAACAATATTAAAACCATTATTCATGATTTAGATAGAAATTCTTGATGCAGAATTAATTCTATGAGAAGATGATGTCTGAGAAAGATGTTAGAAAGAATCCTGAGAAGGTTATTATGAAAGTTGAAAATTGGTTCCAACCTCCGGAAAACATTTGTGAAATATGTGAGAAACCTGAAAATATTTTGAAAGAATGTA
This sequence comes from Viscum album, assembly GCA_963277665.1. Taxonomy (NCBI): domain Eukaryota; kingdom Viridiplantae; phylum Streptophyta; class Magnoliopsida; order Santalales; family Viscaceae; genus Viscum; species Viscum album. The sequence goes on from OY728146.1 coordinate 1,561,398,562, forward strand.
TTTCATTTTTGCTGCAAAAAAATGTTTCTATGTAATTCCCAGAATCTGTATGTTTTGGATGTTATGAAAAATATATCTATGGAGTCTGAAGAGATAGAGTTCTAAGTTATATTTTTAGAACATGTTGAATTGGAATGGAATTTAGGTGAAGCACAATAATTAGTAAAATTATAGGGGAAGAAACTTACCTTTGATGTTATAAAAAAATCTGAAAAAATTATCCACAGATTATGGATATGAGCAAGAAGGTCATGATATCAAAAAAAATTCAACTTTCTTTCATAAAAAAGAAAGTCATTAGATAAATATTAAAAACTAAATATAAAAATATGTTACTAAGGATGTACATAAGATAACATCCTTATCAGAATATTATATAGATAAAAATAATGATGTTATAAAACTATAGAATGGTTAGTAGAAAAAATAAATAACATCCAATGAAAAATCCAAGAAAAGGAAGAAAAAGTCAAGGATAAGTGCAGACTCTCAGCCTGATTTTTTTTCTAAGAAACAATCAATGTTCCTCCTTATTCAAAATTTTATTTCTATTTTAACTAACATATATTAAATTGATGGGATCAAAATAAGAAAGATATAATTGATAAGTCTCTTACTATTCATTAAGAAGATAATATTGAGGTTATGAAAAATATGACTTTTTAAAAAGTTGTGTTTCTATACACATGAATGTTTTTTATAGGTGTGTTGATATGGTTGGAGGATAATTTTTCCATAAAAAAATTCTTTCATGGATTCCCCCAATCATTATAATGTTGAATGATACCAGAAAAAGGTATTATATGAATGTTGTGTAATGGGAAACATTAGAAAAATTCATTATTCACTCTTTTTTCTACAACAGGTGCACCCACATATACAAAGAGCTTGTTAATTTAAGGTTCATTATTAAAAAAATTTTGTGATTCCAATATTGAAGAAAAGCTTCAATTTTTAGGGATGAAAATTTCTAACCCCTGAAAATGGAGAACATTTTTCAATAAATGAGAAAATTATCATTATGTCACATTTTAATTTGATTGTTAATAAGGGTGTACATAAGATAAATGGAGAGATAAAATAAATAGGGGAGAAAAATATAATATAGCCAAGAAAATATCATAAAATGATATAATAATAAAAAATATTGTTTTCATTTGGATGAAGTAGGTATTAAAAGTATACACAAAGGGGGATATTGTTCGACCCATGTTTTTTTTGGTTATATTTGTATTGAAATAATCAATATAATGATTATGCTTAAGAATGGAAGTATTTCGAGAATATGATGGATGAATATTATGATTGAAGAAATTTATCAATCAAATATAGATGAGAATCATATTGAGACTATCTACAAGAGAAATGGATCCAGAACATCAATATGATTCAACATGACAGATCATATTAGAATGTTGATAAAAATATATTTATAAAATTTTATATGCTGTTGGAGATGGTTTTTGAATGTTGGAAAATGTATGTTTCCTTTTGATGTCAATGGAATTTCAAAAGAATGGAATTGCCTCACAATGTAGAACATGGTGATCTACCTCAAAAATCATATACTATAATTCTAATTCCAAAATTGTATGGAGGAATTATGACTTGAAACTTATATTTCCGAATTCTAACTCAAATATTATAATCATAAATTCGGACTCAAAATTATGAATAAACTCTAACTTATTTAGAGGAGGATTTCTAGAAGAAAAGGTCCATTGGGATAACCTTGGGTCTGATATCAAAGGAATTGAAGTTGTATTACATTGTTTTAATAATGAGATTATTAGTTGCTGATATTAGAGTTCCCAAAAATGATAAGTATGTTGCAAATCATCTAATTCAAGGATAGTAAAATTAATGTGGAGAAAATTTGCTGGAAATCATATTTAGTATGATTTTAATCATGTCAATTGTACTTGGGATGAGAAAAAATAAAATATGTTGATGAAATATAGGGACTTCCCAATACATTAATTAGAAAGTTAGATTATGTTGAAGTTGATCTATAACGTAATCAATTTCATGAATGATTTCATAAAACATGAATAATTTTAGGAAATACATAAGTTTCTAAAGTCGAAGATACTTATATTGTCCATCGTATTTATTTTTTCATTTTATTAATCAACGGAAGAATTGTATAAGGAGAAAAAGTCATCAGAATCTTTTTCAAAAGATACATAAGCTAGTGAACCAGTCCATCAGACTCATTATTCCATCGTAATCATTAGAGTATGAAATTCTTGGGACCAACGAATGAAAAGAAAAGAAAAATTATCCGGTGACCACAATAAAAAAGAATTTTAGAGTTTAATCAAGAATGTAATCAACCATTTAAAATGTGTGGAATTTTTTTTAATTCAATTTACTTAAGAGAAAATAATAATAAGAATATATTCTTTAAAAATTATTTTACTCTATGGAAGAAAATTGTAATGAAAATCAGAATGGAAAGTTGAATTCATACTGATGTTTGTAAAGAATTTCATCAGTGACCTGATGTTTTTAGAATATTTTCGAAGGATAAAGAATAAATTGAATGTATTTACAAGAATTGATGAAGTAAAATTGTATTTTGAAATCATGGAAAAATACAAATTTGGAAAATTTGGTTTAGTTGAAAAAAATTTCAAAATCCCACACTAACCATTTTTAGAGAGAATATAAATGGTGAAATGTATAATATACTTTTAAGAGGATTTATTGGTCATCACATAAAAGAGAGGATATATGATGTTTTAGGAGGAAATATGTTTTTTTATTTAGCTTTATTGTAGAAGTTTTGTTGGATATAAGATTAATGGAAGAGAGACATGATTATATTCATCTTGGAATCATATTCACCTGGGAATCATATTTAGCTGGGAATAATATTCAAGTGATAATTTTATTTATCTGGTTGTTGTATTTTGTATAAAATCATATTTAGGTGTGAATCATATTTAGCATGAAATAATATTCAGTTATAAATATTACATGAATATCTAGACTTATAATAGAAGTGGTTCTGAATTTTCTCTATCATATTCGGATAAATTTTTATTATCATATTGAGAAAATCATACATTATAATCATACTGGGAAATTATACAAAGATTTCATTAAAAATCTAGGATTTTATTACTATATTATGTGTAATAAAATGTATAATTTTTTTAAAATATCATATTTTGTAAATTTTATCAAGCAGCACCATAACTTGTTTTGTTACAAAAACTATGTATTACACAATTATTTCTAGAATTAAAAAAACACTATTAAATTGTTTACATAGTAATACATGATTGTAATAGAATATCATACTCAATTTATTCCTTAAAAAGATTGTTTTCTAGTGTATTGTATGTTATTGGGTCCTTTAAATTACATACAATGGATGTAGCTATTCTTATATAATAGTGAACCCTATAAATACTTTTTTTCATGTGGATTTGTGTCTGATTTTTTGGATTAGGGAAATAAATAATTAACAGGAGGAAAAGTTTGTTTCTTAAAAAATAAAGATAAACTAAAATGTTACAATTGATACTCCCTTCCCCTTCTCAGTGATACATCAATCAAGTCTGGGCCCTTACATTATTCCTAGCATTTGGTTATAATGGTTCCTTCATCATTCATTTATTTTTATTTAAATTCAAAATTTTAATAAATTTTTCAAATATCATTCCAGAATTAATATTCTTTAATTTATTGATTGTGATATTTATCAATTCTAGTAAATCTCTTAGGCACATAAAATCCAACCTCCACTAATTATTATATATGCTAAACACATCGATTTACACTATAATACATTACCAGAACAAACTATTTCATAAATTGTTTCATATATTTCAGAATCTAAAATGTCATATTATGAATATTTTACCAAATATAAGGGATGTAAATAATTTAAATCATAGAATATAGTTAAATATTAGAATAATTATGTGTTGTCTGAACACCATACCGTTGATCTTCTACTAGATATATAACAAATGGAATTAAATCATATTGAAATTAATGTAAAATAATTTGGCAATTCCCCAAAACCACCTCATGGACAACACATAGGCTAGTCACTCATCATTGCAAGTGTAATATATCCTAGTGGAATGAGGGAAGAGATTGGGAGATTTGTATAGAGTTTAATAATAGAAACATTAATAAGATATGAATATGAAATTTCAAATAAAGGAAGTGAAACAATATTAAAGAGAAACCCTTAAATGAAAATGTACTTATCTTATTTAGTGTAGTGGTTAATTCCCTAGATTATATGATTTTAATTCCATCCCCTTGTCCATTTATTCTTATGCATCAATCACACCCATGTGAACCATTATTTACCCAATTAATTGGTTATAATGCTTCCCCATTATCACAGGGTTACTCAAAGGGTCATACATATTTAATGACATCATATGTAATCATTTTCACCCCTTTAGAGTATTTCAATATATGATTAGTAATTTTATGTCTTAAATATTCATGAACATGAACTGGATGAGTTTTTTCATTGATTTGTTCACATTATGAAGACATTTGGGGTGTTTCACCAGGAAATGAATATGTGTCATATGAGGAAACATGAAATCCTACTCTAGATTTCCTTTTTCATCATATATTATTTTCATCTCAATTTTCCATCACAGTTCTTGTCATGAATATGTGATTTATTATATATATTTTTTGGTTTTTAAATATATTTTACTCAATTTCATCTTGATTATTCTATTCTAATCTCTAAGATTTGACCCTAAATTATCCCTTATTGTCGATCATCATTTTCATAATGTATTCATTTCCTTTTTATCTCATTTTTAGTAAATTATTTTATCCTTTCGTATATTAAAAAATATTAAATACCTGAGAGATTAGTCAATTTTTTTTAAAAAATGTTATTATATTAAAATAATCACCCATATGTTTTTAATTTTACTATCCTTATAGTCGAGGAAGTAAATTAGACTATCATGGAATATATCCTCATAGTCGTGAGGAATTCATAGAAATTCCCTGGATATGGATCTCAAGAAAAGTCTTTTAGGGGATGATGTATACCCATATATATAGAATTTGATTTGACTACCCTAGGATTCATCCCTAGATTCATAAAAAACATCATAAAGATTCTATGAATATGTATCTCATGATAATAATGTTTTGGGGGTGGTGTATCCCCCAAGTCAAGGAATTTGATCAAACTACATGGGGATGAATCCATGGAGGCATGGAAAAATTAGATAGATTCCATATAATGTGACAAATGAATGGACTTTTAGGGGGATTTTTATCCCCAAAATTATGGTATCTAATTAGACTTCCATGGGAAGAATTCATAACATTTTGAATACCTTAGAGTGAATCCATGTATATAGAGATCATGACAGGATTTTTGTGGGTGGGGGAATAATTATCAAAACAAATTGAGGTATCTGATCATATTAAAATGTAACGAATCCCTAATTTCATGAAGACCTCAATGAAATTCCATGGATTTGGAGCTCATGATAGGAATATTTGGGGTAGATTTGTATCCCTAGAGTTTAGGAATATGATATGATTTTAGTGTGGGATGCATCCCTAGAGTGGCGAATCCCTTTAAATGATAACAGGGATTTAGATCCAAATGTTTCGTGGGATGAATGGTCTTTGAGACGTGAACAAAGACAATTTGACACTAGACAATGTATGAATATCATATCAGGCACATGGACCTAAGGTTTGACAATAACTGCTTTTTTAGTTGGATTTATCTATTATTTGAATAGATCATGTCCCATACACATATCACTAAATATGTAGGTTAGAATAGAACTATGATGGTGGTTGTGTACTATTTTTTCCACCCACACCCTACTTGGGACAATAAATCACATTCGTAATTGAGAAAATATTCAATTGGTTGTAGGAACAGTAATGGTTGAGGTATGAGGTAGTGTGGTTAATCAAGATGGATCAGATGGTACCAAGAGACTAGATGAGGATTGGCATTGGTAGGTATTATATAACATTTTCTGTTAATTTATATTATTTTGGTATGTATATATTGTTAGACTAGTGGGTGGATTGTTGTATGCAATTTATGGATATTCAATCCTTTACTACATTTCATGTATTCTTATTGGATATCTATTTATTTATGTAAAATTTAATTATTTAATTACTTCGATGGAATTTAGTTATTTTATATTTATTTTGAAATCTAATATAGGTGTTATTTTATCCCTATAGTACCACCTTAGACCCTCCCACCACTAGTCGGTAGCCTCTAGCATGTGGGTAAGTGCACTTGAGGTCATGTGGGGAACTAGTTTGACTACTTGTTTTAAAGAGAGAAAGTGTTGTATGTTATAACGAGGTATTGGGGATGTAATTTTCTATTAATTTAATCTTTGGGATATGTTATAATATTTATTTAGAAAGGTTTTAGAGAATATGATTGACACTGGGTTGGTGTTTTAGGAGGGACCATTTCAATTGGATTTCTAGGTCACTAGTGATTGGGGATTCTACTCTAATTGTCATTTTTATCGATTAGATTGATTTTCAACAAGGAAAATGAACATGTGAATTGTATGTTTTTATTTAGGATGGATATCTGGATCTTTTCCTATTGGAAATATTATAATAATTTTTTTGACTCTTGGAATGTAGAGGCATGATGCCTCTAATTCATCATATATTGAATGTCTGCTATATATGACATATATGATTATTTGTGTGTGATTTTATATTAATTTTATTATAATGGAAGGTTTTTTTTATCAAAATTGAGATGATTGATGACGTTGAAGATGACTATATCCTCATGAACACGACGTCCAGTGACCATAGTAGGTTCATTTTGTCACATGATGCCTAATCATTGGACCCATTGATAGTGGTTAGTTTTTCATTTCATGCCTTTCATTTCATAGAACCTAGAAATGGAATCTTTAACATATTGATGTTTTGTGGCATTAGGATTGAGAATACCTAATTATCATTTATTTTTTACCATCTGAGAGGTTGAACAATGGAATTGGTGGTCAGAAAAAGTGTCTTTGGGAGATTAGAGAGGTAAGGCTATAAAGGGGGCCTAGTAGCCCATGTTTTTTAAATGGAACCCAATGGTTTAGTGTTTTTGTTTGTTCAATTATGGTTTTATAGATGGATTACATAAAATTTTATGATTATATGGCTTGTGGAATAAATACTTTATAGTTCCATAATGTTCTCATTAAATTATGGTTATTATAGAGAAACTTTCTTTGAGAATCACCTTATGTTCTTATGGTTGTGATTAACATCAACTTCAAAGCATAAGATTGTTAATATTCCTAATCATGTGGTACATACATTCTTCATCTAGTGAGTCATTATTTACCTTTATATGAGAATGTTAATTGTGTTTAGATCATTGGTATATTGTTTTGATCAAGGAATGTTGAACATTATGATGACTTGTCATGTGGTTAGACTTGACTCGGGAGAAACTTCATGATAGTATGCATGTACTTATGATGTGAAATATAATTTGGCTTATGTGAATGGGTGGACACGAAATAAGTACCAAATTATTAGTGAAATTATGATGTTTGAGTGTAATCATAGTTGGATAGTTCTATTTTTTATTGGTATAGTGATTTTTTTGTTTTTCCACTATGATTCAATTGGATCATGGTGGTTGTTAGTTAATGAAACACATGCAGTAGGGAGTCTTGAGGCCCATGAATTTGTTTGACATGTCCAAAATGTAATGGGTGACATTGGAAGTTGATAAGTTATTGTGTTAATCATTGATAAAACTTTAGTTTTCTCCTAGATTATAGATGATCATGCCCAGTATCTTGATAATGTTATGAGTAAGCTCAGAGAGAATCGACTGTATACCAAGCTATCAAAATTTATTTTTCAATTTTATAAAGGGAATCCATATAAGGTTTTCTCTTATTGTAGTTTAAGGAATGTTTTATTATGGGGAGACCACCATTTGTAATTATAGGATGACCCTCACGTTAGAATGGTCATTTCCATGGTTGGATCTGTTATTGGATAGTCAAGTTGGTTTTGGACATCAATAATATGTAAAGTCAAATTTATCAATTTTCCTATGAATACTTTATTTGAGTTTTAGGTGAGATGATGGAATATTTTTTGTGTTGACTTCAATCTTGAAATTTCCTTGTGTGATTGAAAGATGATTCATGGGGTGACCCCATCTTGTTAAATGATTTGTGAGGTGATCCCCATTTCATGTAATGTTTCATGGGTGAACTAGTTATTTTGTTTGTTCCAAGGAGTGAATCCTTGTATAGTAACTAGTTTCATGGGGTGAATCAGGTGATAAATAATTTTTTGGCATGTTTCATAGGGTGGAACATGTGATAAATAGTTCGATAGGTTCCATATCGGGAGAAATTCTAGAGTAATCTATGTAAGATGGTACTGTTGTATGGATATAATGTTATAGGTATTATGATAGTATTATGAGGATTGTTTGGGATATTCCATGTCATGGTAGATGTATGTGGGACCTGTGTATGGGCTATTAATACTCATCTATTTCGGCCTAGAATTGGAGAGGAGATATGATAGGATATATATTGGGTGTTTTTGTCCATGTTTGGGTGCAAAGGGATAGAAACCATGTCGAGTGGGATGTCATACTATTGAAAAGATGTTATGTTAAGAAATTAGAATGTTAGGGACTGCCATGGGTCAGAGTAAATCATGAAATGTAGGGTTATATGGTGGGGAGATCCAGTAATTGGGTAAAGTGTGGGTTTATGAAAAAACAATGTTTTCTAATAGACCAGTGTTGAAAAACTCCATCCAGAGGATTAGTGATGGCTATGAGAAGTGGATCTAGTTTTGTTAAACATTGTTCCTCCTGTATGAAGTCATGTAGAGGAAGTTATTCCAATATTCTAATTTAGAACACCGTGACATGACATTGATTAGGAATCTAGAGTAATTTGGGTTCTTAATGTAAATGACTGATGAGTCTTCTGAGGGACTAAAAGTTTTAAGGTGGGCACATTTTATGAACCCAAATCCATAAGATTCAAAAATATTCGTGATAATTTAAATTTTCTCTATTTTATTGCTGGTTTTTATTAGAATAATGAATTACTAATGAGGTTTTTAGTGTTTGAACATGAATACATTGTCTTTTTGGATGTGGTTTAAGCTAATATGGAAGGCTCAAGGGATTGGGAAACCACCTAAAGAGGAATGAGCATATTAGGCTGTAAAAAATAACCCATTATACCATTAACATTATGAATGTGACACACTATTTGAATGGGTTTTATGGGGTTTGGTTAGAGGGTCTTATGAAATGAAAATGGGGATTTCAAGGAAAGTACAAAAAATTCATGGTGCAACCCATGTGTCACACCATGAAACATTCATTTCGATTTTTTTAAATATGAGGGGGGTGGGCCCATCTTTGATCTGGAAAACTAAATAGACAATGGATAGATTCAAATGGCGACTCCCTCCCCTTGATCTCCACCATTCATGGTAATATTGGATGTGATTAGATGTCATTAGTGGGTAATATCTCCCCCTTCTTCCTTTTACATTGACTACCATTTATCATTTCGAATATTCAAAAGTTTATATTTTATGGTTATTCTTAAATTTGACTAAATTATAATGAAATATAAAATTTCGATCAAGACTTTTGATTATCCTAGAAATAAGAATCTCGAGATTATGTTCTCAAGCATTATCATATCTATCTATTGAGGAATGATTCTATTTATATTTTCCTTATGTTTCTTTCCTTAATAAATTTTATCAAGAATCTAATTTGTAGAATTATATTGTTATTTCATGAAACCTAGAACTTGGGTTGCATCAAGATTAGAACTCCCCCTATTCATGATGATTTTGGAGAAACAAAATGATTTGGTGAGATAATAGATAACATTCCACCACATAATTTTATTAATTATTTATTTAAATATTCTATAAATAAAAAATTATTATTAGTTATAATTTTATATGGGATCTAGGCTTTAATTGTGGACTATTTATCCAAATGGGAGGTTATAAGAGATTAGTTTTCCTTGGATGTTAGTGAAAAAACATATCATCAAGGTGGAAAATCTCGGTAAAAGGTAGCTGGTTTTCTATTCATTGCTTATGGATAATTGATTTAAAATATTTGGAAACGAAATGTCCCATCACTCCATTTAGAGTGATTCCCCTGATTATAATAATTAAATAATTTTTTTATTTTATTTAAAATGCATAATTGATATAGCTAAATGCCAGGGGAATGAATAGCCTTGCGTGCTTTCTTAACTCAAAGGTCACTACTAGCCAATGTCGATACCTTGAGTCACTAGATAGCCTCTATACCTCTATTAAGGTGAGGCTAAACCTCGAAACCCTTATACATTGTATTAGGCCCGAAGATACAATAAAACCCCCTTATGAATTTTGGGTCATTTGGGAATTATAGATTGAATATGGGAAGGGATAGAATCTATCATATGTTATGGAAAGACAAAAGTGGTTAGACCACAGGCTGATCAGAATTTGGTTTGGGTAAGAAGACATACCTTGGGAGACCAATTGTCTGAGATAGGATATCGAACAAATCTTGGTTTATTCCCATGTGGTGAGTCCCTGTATACCACAAAAACACAACCTAAACTTCTATAGAATACATGAGATGTGATATCCAAGTGCATCATGTGTTGACCCAGGACTGTGACTGATATCGAGAGCTACAAGTGGAGTGCCACTATTTGGTGAGACTAGAGGGACACAATGGGTGTTGTTGATAGACTGCCATTTAGTAGCTGTGGATGGAAAAGGGTATATATGGTACTAGGTGGCCCTAAAAACCTAATATGACGTGAAACCTCGATCTAGAAGAGACAATGATTATTGGAATTGGTGTTTGGATAGCTATGTATTTCCCTCTTCTTGAAGCGTTATGAGATAAGATCTCATGGTGGATGTGAAAGGTTTTGTATCCCTAATTTGGAGCTGATATAGTACATGACTTTCAGTAGTCATTATATCCCCAATTTTGAGAAATATTTTCACACTATCATGGTATTCATCCTTCAAGTCATAAAGTCCTCATAAAACTATCATGTATTTGGATTTCATGAATTAACTATGAAGGGGAGTTGTATCCCCAGAGTTATGGAATATGATCGGATAATCATGGGATTTATCCCAAAATTCATTAAGACCTAATAGATACACCATGGATATAGATATCATGATATTACTATTAGGGGTTGTTTAATCTTTTAATATTTTTAATCTAATCATACTACCATGGAATACATCCCTATAGTTATTAACACCATAGATATGTACCATGGATATGAATATTTTAAAAAAACTATTAAGGGTTGGTGTATCCATAGTGTGGAAGAATCTATTTTGGCAATTGTTGGGAAAATTCTCAAAGCTCTAAAGACCTTAAAGTGATACCATAAATATGGATCTCATGATTATCTTAATGGGGTGTATCATAAGAATAAAGGAATCTAATCAGAATATCAAAGGATGTATCCCCAAATTCATGAAGTCCTCATAGAGCTACCATGGATATAGAGATTCGTATGTTTGGGGGTGTGAGAGTGTATCCTTAGGGTCATGTAATTTATTCTTTAGATAGTGGTATTAATCACTAAAATGATGAATATCTTAAAGAGCTTCCATAGATATAGTTATCATAACAGGACAATCGGGGGGAGGTGTATCCATGAATATTAGGAATATGATAAATTTTTTGTGGGAATCATACCTTGAGTCATGAATAATTCATATAGATTCAATGTATTTATTTCCATAAGATTATTTAGATGCATGGTCTTCGATACATTCTCAGAGACACTTCAGCATAGATTGAAGTATGTATAGTCTATAGATCCCATGGCCTTAATTTAATTTCTTTTTGTTTAGAGGTATCTCCTATTTTGATAGAGCATGTAACATTCACATAACATTACATATGTTGGTTAGTATTGGAACACATTAACGGCTCCATAATGAGTTTTTTAATCACACCCTTCGTGGGATTCCACCACACATGGGTACCTAAGAAGATATCCATTTTGTTATAGACACAGGTTGGGTTAATGCATGGGGTAACGTGGTTGAGTAGGATAAATCAGATGGTTCTATGAGACTAAATCGGTACTATCTTGGAGTAGTAATAGATTCCCTTTTGTTTTATTTTGTTTTATTCTTCTATGTATATACAGTTAGACTAGTGGGTAGAAAAGTGAATGATTTTCATGGTTATTCAAGACATTACCGAATTTTAGGAATTTTGGTTGGATGACTACTTATTCAATAATACTCCGAATATTTACTATTATGGATGTTATTTAGTTATTTTATATTTATTTTTAACTCTAATAGAGGTGCTATATTCTACTCATAACACCTCCTTTGACTCTTGATACTAGTCATTATCCTCTAGTTTATGGGGAGGTGTGTTTGAAGTCATGTGGAAAATCGATTTGGATACTGGTTTTAGAGTGATTCGATGATGGATGATAAAATTTACTTCTTCCATATTATATATATATATATTCTTAATTTTCATTAAATTTATTTTTAGGGGTAATACAAGGTCGGCTTGTTTTATTTTTCTATTTTTACATTTAATAAATCCATTTAAAGAGAATTTTTTTATTTGTTATCACTTTTCATGTAACACTCCATATAATTCTGTTAACCTTCAATATTTTTTATGAACACTAATTTTTTTATTAAATGCAATTTTGGTTCATTAATGGTTTTATGAAAATTATTATTCTCTTACCCACTTTAATGACTCCTTATAATTTTTCATAATACACATCCTTAGAGGTCTATTTTTAAACATACATCTACAAACGTTTTTATTATTTAACATTATTTAAAATTTAATTTCTTGTCATATTATTTTTTATTCATTAATAACTATCAAATAATTTTCTAATACCATATTTAGTGAGAATATTTTTGATATTGCATTTGGATATACACTATGGAATGATTCTGTTTCACGTTTGTTTTTCATGAGTTTTGATTATGGTTATATAATATGTATAATATCCTTATATTGAACAGATATTCATGTTCATGTTATAAATGTGATTTGGGGGCTAGGAACTATACATCTACCATGTTCATTGGGTAATTTTTTCATTTCATGAGATATATTACATAGTGAATGGTCAGTCAGCCTCGCATACTATGTTATATTTTCATAGAAGTAAGACTTTCAAATATTCTTATTATAACATATCCTTATCTACCACTCTCTCGCATTGAAAAATTAAATTTTTTTCTCGACCTCAAACATTCCTCCATGTATGTTATATGATTCCAAGTAGTAGTGGCGGTCTAAATAACACATAGGGGACACTAGTATAGAGTTTAAATAAATAAAAAATAAAGAAATATCAAAGTAATAAAAACTAGTTTAATTGTAATTCATACAACTAGAAGATAAAGGATGAACCAAGTAAAACAAATAATAAGGAACCATGTAATATCAGGATGAATTGTAACAACATTAAATGTTTGAAGTCATAATATATTAATGACCATGTTGAAATAAATAAACTCAAAAGACCTCAGTCTTCAATCCCTTGTTTGTCTTGTCTCCAATATCCAAATGATCTAGCAAGAAACAATCAACATCAAGGTTTCTTTCCCTTTTCACAATTGGAATCCATGTAATCTTCCTAGATACCAATTGGTGACCTATATAGTGCATGAGTATAACTCAATAGGTTGACCACACCATGTCTAACTAAACAAAATTTGACTGTAAGAGCCTACAATAATGTAATAAAACAATAGTATTTATTAATCAAATAATACAGTATAATAATCTTCCAACATAAACACCATGTTATTATATCTCTGACTATGTATTGTTACCATGACAACTATAACCACAAGTCCAAGTCAAGCTCAAATAACTAGAAAAAATCCTTCTGTATAATCATTTTAGTATAACTGGCCTGAGACCTATTAGAATTACAACATAGCTATGCCAATAACTCTATTTAATTATTTTAAGATAACCAGACCTAGACCTCTATATATGAATTTTAGTATAAACAAACCACGACCTATAAATAATCAGTTTGGAATGAACCTAGGAAAATACCTCTATATATGTATTAAAATATAACTGGTCTGATCCCTATATAAACTTATCACTAGTTATCTAAATAAACATGTAATCCATTTTCCAATGTGAATCTATCACAAGTAAAAACATGAGATATCATGTCATTCTAAAATTTATTTTAAGATAAAATCTAGTTGATTATTTATTATGGGTATTCTCACATTTCAAGTATCCATATGCTAGGTATCAAAACTAATAGATATAATGGGAACTCGGGAGTAGTCCAAAAACATGATTATCAACACCCATTTTTAAATTAGACCACATTAATGTTGTTTCAGAATAATCGCATAATATTTCACACATATAAATTCATAGAAAAAACAATAGGTATTTATTCTAGAACAACTATTATTATATGGAAATCCATGAAAAATATCAATAGGGAGTTCTAATGAAGAACAAAGGATAAGGATATTACAAGGAAAACCTAGATCACAAAAACATCAAGATCAATATCAGATTAAATGGTAGTGAAGAGATCAAACTAATATAATGGAAAATAGTAGAAAAAATAGGGAAACCCAAGAAAAATAATTCATTTGAGATTAAATTATAGAAAAGGAAATCCATAAGGGGATGAATCACTCCAAAATCACATTTTTAGGTTTCAAGAGAGAAGGTTTCATAGTGAATTAATATAAAATCATATAAACATCATGGTTTATAACCACTATTACTTAGATATTCAGGACGTGAACCAATTTCACAATGCCAATTTATCGATTTATAATGTACCCTAAAAAATTTTCCACCTTGTGATAAAATAACCTCAACTGACCATTTCACTACATGAAAAATTTTCATGATGTGTAAACATTTAATGATCTGAACCAGTTCATGTAATCTTCCCAACAGTATTTTTATTTCATGTAAACCATTTATGATGTGAAATTATCCAAGAGAAAGATTATATCAACCATACTCTTTATAAAACATTTATACACTATTTACTAAATAATATTTCACATAGTAAAACACAAAAGATTTATATTACTAGTGTATTAATGAATTAGGTATATTACATAAAAACTTAAAATAGAAAAAAAACATATTTATTGAAAACTGACTTAACATGGTCGTACTTAAAATTTCATGGGATAACCTCAGGAAAATCATAAGAAAGGGGTAAGCTATAAATCCTAGTAAGGGAGTAAACATGGAATAACATGATTAAGGTAATACATATTAGACAATTTTTATATCAATTGGGAATAAGAGGGGTGAGCATCATAAACATAAACAGTAATACATGATATAACATTACAATCATACAGGCAATATGGGAACTATGGAAACACCTTAAAACACTTCACCATAAACATAGGTCAAGGATAACTTCCAAGAAATAATTATGGTAAAATTACCATAAATGAAATAGGTTTAATCCATATACCAACATGACATCTCATGTGCCTATACATTACCCAATTCATTGGTGCGCTATATAATTCTGGGTTCACCTATCACATTCATTTCATTCTCTTACTTAAGTGTGCCAAATAGATCATAAAAGATGGAATAATTTTCCTTTATATATTATTCCATGATAAAATATTGTGGAATACATTCTTTTAAGTCCCACGTAAAATAATTATAATTGTATAAAGGTTAAATATGTTGAATGGAAATAATTATGGTATTCACTACATAATTATTTTGGTATGGAAAATCACAGTGAAATTTCAGTAGCATAAAAATGTAACATAAAAATACCTAATATGGGTTGATAAGAGAGAGAAAGAGGTCTCTTATAGTTTTTGAATAAAATGTGTAGTAATAGGTACAGGTAAAAACATATCCAAACAATAGGAATTGGATGTAGATGGCACATGATAATATAGAAACCAGAATAAAGAAGAGTGTGTGGGGATCCCTTACTTGAGCGTGTGAATCCAAATGCTTGGGAGGACCTTATAGAGAGATTAGGGGATCCATAGGAGGAAAATAGAGATGGTAGGGAAGTTTAGGGATGTTATATAATGTTTTTTAGTGAAATTAAATGGGATATTGTATGGGTTTATATATAAAATGATTGAGGAATTCTTTATTATTTATCAACCATAGGTTTTGGACACTCTGTAATAAAATATTCAAAACCACAGAACTCCCATGATTTTTACACATTGTTTCTAAAAAATGGGAGTGGTTTTAATTATTTTATAATTCCAAGTCCCCAAAATAATAAAATAACACCCATATTTATGTGGAAGTGAGTCATACTCATAAAAAATACCTTTAAACCCGTAAATACATTAATGGTTTTATAGGATTCATAAAGGCTTTATAAAATTATCCAAATAAAAAAAAATCATTATTTTAAAATTAAAACGTATATTTTGTATAGGAATCCAATTATATTATTTGTTACATCACTTTTTGATCATTATGATTCCACAAAACAAACCTTATATTTATACCATATTTAATTTTTACCCAAAAAAATAAAATTTGTCAAAAAAATATGAAAAATTAATCATTTTATAATTTTTCTATTTTTATTCAAAAATATAATATTAATCTTACCTAAATAATTTTATAAATATGGAAATTTACACTTTTAGAACTATAATTGACATTTATTGAGAAATACCTTTTATATAATAACAGTTTTTGAACCCTTATAACAATTTTACTTGAATTAATAAAAATTATATGATCAATTATATTTTATAAAAATTATTCAATAATAAAATTATATTAAAATATTATTCATTAAAAATCCATTAATTCATCAATATAAATTTTTTAATTGAATTTGAGTATTACAGGAAAATAGAATTCGTGTTTTATTTTATCAAAATAAAAATAATTTATAAATTAACAAGAATAGGATGAAAATATATTTATTATCTTATAAAAAATAATATTAATACTCGTATTTCGAGGTTCATGATACATATCCCTATAAGACACCATATAACCACCTAAGAGTAAGGTTCCCAATAGTGCGACATTAATGGGGCGGTTCGAAGTACATGGTTTGGACCATGATCATGATCAGCTTTAACTTATCACATAATAGGGATTTTTCATGCTTAAGTTAGAGGATCTCATATTGGACTTGGTCGATAGAAAAGCCCAGTGATTCTATCTCCCATAGAAACTCTGATAAATGGGCTTCATTTGGATTAATCCTATTAGTTGAGGCTATCTTTTCCTTTATCTGTGTCATTTTGATTTGTTAAACCCTTAAATTTATAATAATCATTTGATCAGTGTTCAAAAACAATATTATCATTTTTAATTATACATAATGTTATATAAAATACACTTTTATATAATGAAACCAAATAATTTCAAGTGTTTTCTAAAACCATATTAAATAATTATACATTTAATTAAATCATAATTGAAATTTTATTTATAACTGTTCAGGTCATTACAGTATTCCCCCCTTCAGAAATTTCATCCTAAAAATTTTATTTTCACCCAATAAAATATTTGAGGGTATCTTTGTTTCGTCCCTTCCTCTGATTCCCACGTCGTTTCTTCAAACCTGTGGTATCTCTACAGCACTTCGAGCTAGTGAATTATGTTTTTTTGTAAAACATTGTATTTATGATTTATGATTTTCAATAGTTTATCCTCACATGAGAGATCATTCACCAATGGTTACACATCTAGATTTACTTCATGTGATGGGTCTGTTAATTACATCCTTAAAAGGGATACATGGAATACATCATGTACTTGTAATAGGTTATGTGGTAGTGCTAGTCTATGTGCCTCCCATTCGAGGAGATAAAGGTTCTTAAATGGGATACTTTATCATTGACTATGATTTACCTTCTACCCAAATCTCATTAAACTAATCCATGGATATATGTAGAGGATTAATATGTTTACAACGTCAAAATGTAGGTATCATTGATTATTTTCAGCATATCTCCTTTGTCGACCCGGATCAACCTCAATATAATTTTGAATTGTCTTAACAACTTCCACCATATTCTTAACCATTTCAGGTCCTCTCTATTTTACTTCTCCAACATCATCCCAACATGCGGGTGTTCTACACCTCTTCCCATAAAGGTAATTATTGGGTTCTATTTAGATGCTCGAGTGAAAAGTATTAATTTATGAGAACTCCACCATAAGAAGATTTATATCCCATCCTACTTTGGAGTCAATTGAGACTAATCTAAAAAAGACATCAACTATTTGAATAAGATTATTATATTGGACCAAAATTTGAGGATAATAATTTATGCTGACGTTCAACTCAGTATTTACTGTATTTTGAACACACTTTAAGAATATGTAGGTAAATCGTTCATCTTGATCAGATACAAGACATAGTGGTGTTCAATGTAATTTCACCACTTCTATAATGCTTGTCCTTACAAGTTTATTAAGTGATAATTCCTATTGGATTTCAATGAAGTGTGTATTATCCATAATATGATCCATGAAAACATAGATAAAATTGTTTTCTCTTGATGTATTTTAAAGACCATTGCTAATGTATATGGTGATGTTTTCCCATTTCCATCTCGGAATAGGTAATGGTTTCATCATCCTCTTGTATTGTTTCTTTTCTACCTTCACTTACTGACATAAAATACATATTTATGTATATCTATGATTTACTTATTCATATTTTCCTACCAATAGTGATATCATATTTCTCGATATGTCTTTGTATTCCAGGATGGATAGAGAAGGTCGAACAATGTCCATCCTCCAAAAACTCATTCTCTAACCCAGGAATTGATTTTATGCATATTTTGACCGAAATATAACCACACATTCTTCATTAACAGTGAAATATAAGGATTTAGTTTATCTTATAGTATAAATATCATTTTGGATTCCAACATCATCTATTTATGAATCATTAAACTTCTCCACAAGGGATGATTGGGAAATCCTTTTTGAAAGGAATGATTAGTTTTCGACATCTATGATTATAATGTACATCATTTCTAAATCTAAGAATATTGTATACCTCTCAATTATCATAAATTATTGAATTACATGATCCTTTATAAATAGAGAATCTACCATATTATTCAATTTTCTAGGAAGGTAGTGAATTGGTATTCATTTTCTATGATATTATCAAACAATCGTTATTGTAGAAAATTCAACTCTTTTTGTGTGAATTTATATATGAGGATTTGATTATCCATATATATTTAATACTTCTTTCCATCAAGATAGTGATACCATATATTCAAAGAGAATATCTCTATAGCTAACTTATGATCATGCATTGGATTTTCATGTTCAGGAACATTTAGCTACATTCATGCATAGGATATCACATTTTCATTTTTTTATTAACACACATCCCAATAAAGTAATTTAAGAATTACATAATAGTTTGAAAAGTTCTCCAATTTTCGGTAGGGTATGAATAGGTGTAGTGATATTCCTATTTTTAAAATCCTTGAATCTATCATAACATTGATCATTCCAATCAAACATAAATCCCTTCCAATTTGTCTTGGTTAGAGGTTTTAATAGTCATTATAATTCTTTCACAAATTAATGATAATAACGAGATAATGAATTGAAACTATAGATATCTCAAATAGATATTTCCCTCAATCATCCTTTTAATGCTTCTATTATTGAAGATTAAAATAATATCCCATTTATTGTGAGGATATTCCACAATAATGATACATACTTATACTAGAACTCATATTATATGTGCTTAGCATAAACCCTTTATTTTTGTATGGTCTTTATCGTAGTAGTCAGATAATCCTCATAATCCTCCTTGGTTTTGGAGAATATTATAATATAATTTATAATTACTAACACAAAATTTTCAACGTAGTCTCTAAAGACTCTATTCACCATGTAAATGATTTTTTCAATAGAATTGGTGAGTCTCAATTGAATTAATAAGGACACTTAGTGATCATACCTTGTAAAAAATGAAGCCTTGGGGATATCCTCCTTATTAAACATTACATGATAATATCGTGGTTGTATATCCTCCATGAATAAGTATTGTTCCCCACGTATCTGATAGAACAACCCATCCATCCATGGGATATGATACTTCTTCTTTATCATGATATTGTTGAGCTCATGATAATCAATAAAAGGAATCATTGACCCATATTACTTCTTGAAGAAGAGGACTGGTGCCCCCCGAGGTTAATAACATAGGCTTGTGAACCCTTTATCTATATTATCCAATATAATTTTCTTCAACTCTGCTTGTTCCACAAAATCCAATCTATATAGAGTCCTGGATATTGCAACGACTTGGGTATAACCTCGATTGAAAATTCAACCTCTTAGCGAAGAGAAATACTAGACAATTCCTTGGGAAACACATTTTTGTATTCCCTCAGAATGGGTATTTATTAATTGATGATTATTTCCATAGACTAAACCATTGTACTAGATATTATTTCTTGTAGGGAATTAATATCCATGCTTGGGATTTTGGAGATAAAAAATATTTTTCATCCTCCTTTAACGTGAACATAATCGGGGGTCGATTCACAATACAATGAGTTATTTACTTCTCGTGTAAATTTATGTTGGATCTACATTAGTAAATCTAATCTGTACCGAAAATTGAATCCAATTACACCTAGGGCAGTGTGAAGAGGATTGTTGGGAAGTTCATCCCACAATTTATAACATGGTAGAGTTATATAATTCAGATGCAATAAATTCCCCACTTTCTATTTTCACTGAAAACACTATTTTCATTCTTTGTGGGGGTGTTTGGATGGTTCCCATAAAATTATGTGATATGATGGTATTTGTATTAATATAATGAAATGATAAATTTTATATTCTCGAATGAATAAATAGTGTACCTATCACCACATATTTTGAGCATCCACCTTAGTAGTTGTGATGTAAAAATATACCCCTTGTTACCTAGGAGGGTGTTGGTTATCCCAAAAAAACCCTTTGCTTAGTGAGTTAGTTTTTAAATAAGATTGTTTCCATATAGTTGAATCAATACAACATAAATGAAGGGTTAACCAGAGCATTCCATTACTCCACCTTAGTAGTGTGGTTCCTCCACTACAAATCATTAGCTATTTTCAATTCCTTTCCACACCAAAAGCATTTCATCATCCCCCTTATGCAATTTCTGGGGTTTTAGTTTCTACACCTTCGACAAGAGGGATGTTGAAATTTCATTAAATCAATATATTTTTCAAACATTACACTACAATTAAAATAAAATTTTCCCTTATTATCATTGTGAAAACCTTTAGATTTTTTTATCTCCATTTCAACATTGAGGCCACAACAATAATTTCTTAATAGCTATCAAAGTCTTTTATCACCAAGTATTTTTGTAGACTAGGTTTTATTACACCAAAGTAGTGGTAAACCATGAATTTAGGGGTAACAACAAATATTTTGGAATTTAATTCATGTCTTGTAATGTTTTCCTCAAGAAATTTGATAGATTCATCATCTTTTTTATTGAGGGAATGGAAAGCCCACTCCATTTTATGTTAGAGAGTGCATGGAAAATATTTATCAAAAAACATTTTCCAGAATTCCTTCCACCCCATCTATTTGATCAATTCCTTAGCATTTATATTTATGATCATTGTAAACCACTGATCAGCTTCTACCTCTATATAATAAACAACAATTATAACCTTCTTCTTTTCAAAACATTAAAGGATGGAGAATATATTCCCAATTTATTCAATCCATTGTTCCCTGATTAAGAGATTACATGATCCATTAAAAGAAGGGGTGTTTTAAATGTAAAGATCTCAATTTAATAAAGTTATTTATTAGGGAGGTTTTTTTTCTCCTACTATTTCATTTTACTATGTAGTGCCTATGTCAGCTGAGAAGGTATCATCATAATGTTTTTGATTCTTGCTCCCATCAGGAAGGAAATCTCATTGGGGAAGTTATCAAATTTCTCATCTAATTTATTGTTTACATGATTCCTCATATTCCTGGCCATTGTATAAAATAATGTGAAATATATGGATGTGTATTTTAAAACTATTAAACTCATAAATTGAAATCTAAAAAAATTAAATGGTTATGTTATATATTGCATGTATTTCCATAACATATGAATTTCTATGATTCAATTTACGTTATCCATTATATATATTCTATCTTAGAATCATATGAGAATTTTTTTCCATAATCAATGGTTCATAACGAGATAAAAATTTACCAAAGAATATACCAATGGAGTTTCAAACTAGGTGTTAAGAAAGGCCCAATATCATGCACTTGTTTCCAGCCGAGTCCAGGTTAACTCGGTGTTTTTAGGTTTTACATCTATCTACATTTGTGCTAGACCCAAATCCACATGTATTATCTTGATAGTGATGTATTTTCTTGATAAATTACATACTCTATACTGAAAAAATTTTAGGCTATTTTTTTATACTAGGTTTTTTCTCTAAGGCATTTTCTATATTTTTGTAATCTTAATCCCAAAAATAACAAAATATTACCTTTTATACCATATTTAAAAAACATAATATGCATTACAAAATTTAAAAACGAATTATTTGAAAATATTACACTTAATAAAACCGGGATGATTGCGTATTGTAGTTTATTTGAGAATTAGGTACATTACTTAACAACTTAAAACATTAAATATATCATATTTATTGAAATCTTCCTTAACATTATCATACATAAAACATTATTAGATAACCTAGTGACATACATACGAAAGGGGTAGGATATAATTCCTTATAAGGAAATAAACATACAATAACATGTATACGGTAATACATGTTAGACAACTTGCTTCTCAATGGGAACTAAATGGGTGAGAATCATAAACATGGATAGTAAGACATGAAATAACATGATAATCATAAGGGAAACATGGGAAATTTGGAAACAAATTAAAACATTTCATCATAATCATAGATCAAAGATAACTTCCAAGACATCGTGATGGATAAAGTACAATGAAGGATTAAAATTTACTCTCTATACCATCCTGAAATCTCATGAGACTAAATATTACTCAATCCAGTGGAGTACTATATAATTCTGGGTGCGCCCGCCACATTCATTTCATTCTCATTATTATGTGGGCCACATAGATCATACAATATGGAAACATTTTTATAATATTTTTTTCAAAAATAAAGGGGTCTAAAAAAATACTAGTAATTACCATGTCAAATAAGTATTAGTGGATAAATTTGAACACTTCTGATAGGAAATGGCTATAGTATTCACTACATAGATATTTTGTCATAGAAAATTGTTGTGAAATTATGAAAGCATAACAACAACACTTAAAAATTAATAAAATGGTTAGACGATAGAGAAATGGTTCTCTCACTAAATGGAAATACAATGGCCAGTAATAGGGAAATGTAAAATTATATCCCAAAATTAGGAATTGGAAACGGAAGGCATACGAGAATAAAGAAACTTTAATAATGAAGTGAAGGTGAGGATACCTTGAGTATGTGAATCCTAATTCATAGGAGGTGCTTATTAAGAGATTTTAGGTGGCTTGGGAGGGCTCTAAAGAGGGGATGGAAGATTAAGGACGTGATCCAAGTATTTTTAGGGAATATAAATTTGATATTGTATGGTTTTATATAGGAAATGAGTGAGGAATTCATTATAATATCTCAAACATAGGTTTTGGATGCTACATAATAAAATAATGAAAACCACAAACCTTCTCATGATTTTTTCACATGGTTTCTGATAAATGGGTGTTTTTTAATTATTTAATAGTTCCAAGGACCAAAATTAATAAAATAACTCACCTTATTATATAGAAGTGAGTCATAATCCAAAATAAATGAAATTAAAACATTAAAATATATTAATGGTTTTATAGGATTAGAAAAAGAATTAAAAAATTAATTAAATATACATGAAATCTCATTATTTTAAAGTTAAAAAATATACATGGTCATTGATACCATTTATAGTATTTATTGCTCAATATTTGGTTCATTATGATGTCATAAAACACAGCGTATATTTATACTGTATTTAATCCTTATCAGAATTTTCATTGTCTTAGAAAATTATGAAAAACTCACCATTGGATAATTTTGGCATTATACTTCCGAAAAAGTATACATTTTATCATCATAATTTTATAAAAATGTTCATGTACACTTTTAAAATAATAATCAACATTTACTGATAAATTCTAAATTTTTAGAGAATAAAAATTTTCAGAACCTTATAAAAATTAAATTTGACATCGTAAAAAATATATTTTCATTTCAATTTAATAAAAATATTTTATAAAAATATTTTAATAAAATATTATTTATTTCAAAAAATCATTAATTAATCATATTAAATTCTATAACTAAATTTTTATATTACTCCAAAATAAATTTTGAGTTTTATTGTATCAACATGAAAATCATTTGTAAAGTAACAATAAAATGGATAAAAATATATATATTATTATTATATATAATATTTTACATACTCATATTACTGCGTTCTTGATACAAATGCATTCAATACACCAGAAAATTTTTTAACAGTATGTTGTGAGATAGTGGGAATTTTATGGGGTGGTTGGACGTACATGGTTTGTGTCATGATCTCGATGAGCTTGAACTTCTCTCGTAAAAAGTTTTACTCATGCATAAGTTGTTGGATCATTTCTTGGGATTGTTCAAGGGATAATCCGAATGATTCTATCTCCCTTGTAATATATGATAAGTTGGATTCATAGAATTTGATACTACTAGTTGAGGTCATTAATTCCTTTGTCTATGTCCATTCGATTTGTTAAAACCGTATATTTATATTGTTCAAGTGATCACTGTTTGATGACAATATTAACAAAAATAATGATGCTTAAAAATTTATAAATAGATTTAGATATAATGAATCCAAATATTTTCATGTGTTTTATAAAACCATATTACATATTAATAAATTTAATAAAATAACAAAGGGAATTTTATTTATAACAGTTTGGGTCATTACATAGATCTCATCTCAGATTCAGTTGAAAGCAATTAAACCACATCCAATGCATTCCAAATCTTGGGAGAACTATCATAAGCACATTGAAACAATTATATCTGAATTACAGTAATAAAAAGAAACAAATATCCCTAAATATTTGGTAATTTCCTAGGAAAAATATCTTAAACCCCAAAGTAAATGCTATACCAATATGGTATTAAGAAGAAAACAAAACCCAACTAAAAGTGGTTCAACCAAAAATCAAGAGGGATGTACATAGAAAATAAAACATTTGATAACCCATGAACCATATAATAGATCATCTGCATGCTACTCTTAGAAAAAATATGGGGACTTGTAAAAATGTATGGCCACTATGTTCATATATCATATTCCCTCACATATGTATCCTATTGTAAATTCCCATTCCTCCATATTTTCCAACAATAGGTGTGGTATTTCCTTTTATATAATTATCAATATGGTCTATAAACCATATCATATGCTTTTTGAAGGATGCATCCAAACTAAGCTTGATGTCATCAAATTCAACCACCTAACAAGGGTATGGATGATTAATCTAAGGATTCATCATGTAAACCGTGTCATGCATGGAATTGTAGCATTGTGGATGGTAAAATTAATATGTTTCTAGACTGACCATTTAAACTATATAAAATAGACTACAAACATTGGTAATAGAACTCCCTTTTTCGTAATACAACATTTCACTAATGTAGGATACAATTAATGGAAAATATGAAGACCCACTTAAAAATCCATATGCCATATCAGTCAGTTTACATAATATTTTTCTAGATCTGTGGAGTCACTAACAACCTCTTTATTAACTAAACCTACTCAGATGTTTCATGCTTGTGTATTAGAGTAAAAATATATGACTCACATACCATCAACTAAAAAAGAGGAATACAACATAACCTTCTAATAAATTTCTTAAAACATTCCATATGGATCAATGAATGCACACTATTTTTCGATGAAAACTCCATAATTTCAATATGATGCTCCCAAAATACTCCAAAATCCAAAATATAGGCTCGTATCATATCCTACAAAATCTTAATGGTTTGTTCATAATGACCATCAGTCAATGGATAATAGGTTGTAGTTAGGACAACCTATGATCCCATGTAATTCTAAAGAACATGACAATAATTATAAGTAAATTGAGGAACTCTATCATAAACAATGCTACTCATAACACCCTAAAACCAAACTATCTCCCACAAGTAATTACCAACCAAATAATCAACGATGATGGTATCCATGATAGGAATGAAGTGTAAACCCTTCATTATTCAATCAAAATCACCCAAAATACATCATTCTTTTGATGGGTTTTGGGAAGTCCTATCTCTAAATCCGTAGTTACATTATCCCAATTATAGTCCAAAAATTGACAGAGTCTACAACAGCCCAGCAAGCCAATGATGCTCAAACTTCACCTACTAATAGGTGAAATATCTCACCATGAAGTCTATTACCACCTTATTAATTATTGTTATCTACTACTATCTATAGTGATCAAAATACTTCTTTGTTAATCCTAGGTATACCACCCTTCCAGATGTATGAAACTCTCTTTTAAGATCTTCATATAGGACCATAGAAACATATACTCATCCATGGAATATAAGAGTATTGTGGCTACCAAGAGACCATACTTATGGTGGATCCCCACCATATATAGTTTCCTTTAGATATGAGCCCTTAGGATTAGATAACATCTTGGTTGTTATTTGTTCCAAAATAATGGGTATAAAATATTTCAATTTTATAGATACTCATCCCTATGACATGTGAAAATCTAGATGTATGTCTATAAAGAGTGCCATCATCCCAAACTCTTCCCATGTCTCCTGCACTACCTCCATCTTGGTATTATAAATCAAAAGATTAGAAATGATGTTCCCTTTCCATTTTTATAAGATGACTTGATGTTGAATGATAGCATATAATGGACTCATTACCACTGTTGAAGGTTCTGTCCCCTCCACGAACAGATCTACAAGAGGATCTTATGGTCCATGTACACCATAATCCTCTCACCCAAAATTCAATTTTTTTTATAATCTCAGGGTATATACCACTACATATAACTCCACATCATGAGTTGGATAATTCCTCTTATATAGTATTAGGTTTCTAGGGACAAAAACAACCACTAGATCATTTTGAATCATAATTTATCTAATTCCAACTCTAGATGCATCACAATACATGGTATATTTCATATCCAAAATAGGTAAGGTGATATTCATGGATGTGGTATGACTTATCTTTATCTCTTAAAAATCATACATTAATGCACCATACCAAACAAAAATCACCCCTTTTTTGGTCAGACTAAAGAATGTTTTTAATAGATGGGTGAAGTCCTAGATAAATTGCTGATAATAAACTGATAATCCTAGAAAACTATAAATCTCAAAATATTCTTAGGCCACTATGAAGATACATTGGATGAAACCTTATTTGGGTCTATAAAGACTCAATACTCTTATATTACATAGCCTATTTAGTGAACATTCTCCTTCAATAAAATTCATTTAGATAAATTAGTATAAAGACAATGCTATAATAGTGTACTCAAAATGATGTTAAGATATTTTGAATGATCATATAATAACAAGGATTACCCTAATATGTAATCCAAGAAAACCCCCATAAACTGATCCATAAAGGGTTGAATAATACGATTCATCAAGGCCATGAATAGTTATTGTGCATTCATTAGACCAGATAACTTCATGATGAACTCATACAAGTTATACATGCTCTGAAAAAAAAACGAAGTATAATTGGTATTATCACTCTCTACTGATGATAACCCTATTTCAAGTCAATCTTAAAGAAAATCCATTTATCACTCAACATGCCAAAGACATCATCAATGTGTGGAAGGGGAAACCTATTCATGAATGTCTGTAGTCCAATATCTAATTGTCCACACAAATGCTCAAATTCTCATCATAGTTCTTAGAAAAAAACAAGGATGAACCCCATTGTGACATACTAGGTCCTATTAAAGCAAAAAAATCCATTTATTCTAACAAATCCTTCTAATCTTGAAGATCTGTTGGTGACATTATTTAAGGTGGAATAGAAAATGGATAATCTTATTGTACCTTCTTTGTCCAGAACTCGATCTCCCTCTCATGTGATAAGTAATATAAATCATCAAGAAAAACATCATGTAAGTGGTCTACCACTGAATGGAAATTTTCCAGCTACATTGCACCACCATCTATAGAAAGAACTAAAATACAATCAATGATATAGTGCAATATTTACTTAATTCGTCTTGCATGACTATCCAAAGTATCCAACATGACCTGGTGAAAATTTCTTCCCCCTTACACGGATTTAAACTAAAACATTATACACTAATTTTAATATGATTATAGTATAAAACTAACCATTACATACCAAGAATAAAATAAAAAAATATCATTTCGTGGAGAATAAATTCCCATAATAAATGGAATCCAAAAATTTCTAGAGAACATGCCCTGGAATGTTTGTTATTATGTAATTGCACTCCCAATGGTGTGTTGATATTGAAGACACTATCCAAGATTTTTACATTCAATCCCAAAATAATTTCAATTTTTTTTTTGAAATAATGGAATGAGATTCCCCAATAGAAAAATACAAGAATATGTGATATAAGAATTTTTTACTAACTGTAGAAGGTGCTTCATCCAAACTACCTAGAGTATACATCATAACATGCTGCTGACTTGACCCTATATCATGGCCTCTAGTATGAATCCCCTAATTTTTTCCCTATACCGAGTAATTCGACTTCTACATTGGGGTACCATTCTCCTTGCCTCAGCCTGAACATTCGGTGTAAAATCCATCTATCATCCTTCTAAGATGTAGTATATTCCTTCCCAAACTCTGGTACATCTCATAATCTAATGAAACTTATCTTTTTCTACGTTCCCCATAAAACCTAATCATGTGTCAAAACTATAAAAATAACAGCACTAAAAATCATGGTATAGAAACTAAGGACAATTGTGTCCAACTAACCACACTGAAGCACCGTAATAGAACATGATCCGGAGATTGTGGCCAATGCCATGGTTGTTCTGCCATCTATTTCCTTAGTGATAACAACCATAGTGGTCCTTCATTCCACTAGATTAGGAGCTCCACAATTATTGTACTGAAATATACAAGCCACTACTCAGGGCCTCTATTATATTCCCTTCCACTATGGGAGACTGTTTCATCTCGTATGAAATACTACTCAAGGTAAATCCACACATTTATAACCCGGTCTCATTGTGAATCCCATCTAGGAAGCACCTCCCTCATGCTATCTCATCAGCTACAAAAGTTTGACCAAATCATTGGAAGTGAGTGAAACATCTTGTATATTCCATCACTAACATTCCACCTTACATCAAATTCATGAACTCATGCTCATTATCATCCCTCAATATTTTAGGAGAGATGTTTCTCAAAACCCTTTCCTCAATGTTCATCCAGTATAACCCCTCATTCTACCATGCTTACAACAGAATGTCCCACCAATTCATGGAAGGTTCAAGAAGCATGTATGAAAAAATATTTTCCCTCATATATGAGGATGTCTTGAGATTATTGAATATAATTTACATTGAATCAATCCAAAACTCATCTACAAGGGGGCCTCCCTTCCCAGTAAGTAGAGGTGATTACAATTGAAAAAACTCTCTCATCATCTCATAAATTCATTGAATATTTTCAAAAAAATTATCATTACATAGATTACATGACCCTAATGAAGTTATTTTGAAGATTAAAATCCATCAATTCTTTAGTATCTAGATGAATTTTTGGTTTTTCTATGTTAGAATTGTGCTGATTCTCACTCTCATGACACTTAATTCGAATATGACGAGGAGTCATTTTCTATACAAGACAAAATAAATACCTAGAACACATGAAAATAAAAAATATAACCATAAATGTTGACACAAAAAGAGAACCACTAGTTTATGGTCTCTTTAAAAATGTATTAAACAATTAATTGAAGTAGAAAAAGAGTTCATTTATTCCCTTTTTCATTAGATATGACTAGTTCCTCATTTCAAATATCATATAAGAAATATATCACATGCAATGAATATGTTCCTATCGTAAACAATGCATGTCAATATATATCATTATGTTTCTATCATGATGTATTCCTACTCATATCACACCTTACCAAGCCATCAGTATAAATCTCAACAAATAGTAACGTCACACAACATGTGAATCACAAAAGGTGAAATAATATCAACCGCAACAAGATAATATCATGAACAATAATCCCACCCCTTGGTCAATAGGATTTACCCTCGTAAATGAGTTATCTACTCCCATGAACAAGATTATTACCATGTCCTGACATGTCATAGTAACCCTTCTAAATTTCTTAAATAATAAAGAAATTTAAATAAAACCTTCCTCTAATACAAGTTTGCATCATCCATGAAACTAAAACACTTTCATGTAGCTAAATATTGTTTGTTTATTGGACCAAAATCATGTTACCCCATACTCTAAAGGATGATGACTAGCAGAATATGTGTATAAAACATAGTTGTGATACTATACCCCAGGGTATAGAGATTCAATACAACTTAAATAAATAAATATCACAGTAAAAGGTATATATAAAATAGTACATCACTCAAATGGAATATAAAGGATGAAATAAGTAATCCAAATAACAATCAAACATGTAATTTTAGTATAAAGTGTTTAAAAATTACATGATAGAATCCATATAGGTAAAATTGAAAAATTAAAAAATTAAACTCTAAAGTCCTTGATCCTATACTTTCGATCGGTGCCATATCCAATCTCCAATCCATCCAGCAGGAGTCATTCAGCAATAAGGTGCTCTGTCCTTATCCAAACATGCCTCCATGCAATCTACTCTGATACTATATGACATGCCGAATATGTCTTGGATATAAATTAGTAAGTTGGCAGCAACATCTTTAGAAAATCAGTTCTGATAGTAACTGTATGAAATACAGTATTAAAATGGGAGTATTAAATAATCAATTATTTTGGTATAACAATTAACCTATTTCATCACCACGCTGGAATATCTCTGAGAATATATAATTACCAAGCCAACCGTAACAACAGGTCCATGCCATTATCACATAACTGGGAAAATACTTATATATATGTATTTCATCAATATTGGTAAAGGCCCTATAAGAATTAGATCATTACTAGGATAATCAATCTATATAATCATTTTTTCATAACCAAGTGAAACACTCTATATAAAAAATTCATCATTACCGGTATAACTATATATATAATCATTTTATCATGATATCGGGACAATTCCTCTATAAAATAGATAAAAAAACCACTCCCAGACAAATATATAATTATTTCAACATGAAACTAGTCTAATGAATTTATATAATAATTATAGAATTACCTAGACAAGACCAATATATAGGCTTCTCAACATGAATCACAAATTAATTCATAATAAATAAAATAGAAAAACATAATATCATAATCCAAAATGGCCAATCCAACCAATTACTATTTGTATTTCAATTACACATTCAGTATTCATATTGTATCATAAGATGTTATCATTCTATTAAACATATCCATATAATATCAAATAATCACTATTCATTTCAATAAACAAGTAATCCTTTTTCCAAGGAGAATCTATCACAATAAATCAAATGAGGTATCATGTCATGATAAAATATATTTTAATCCACAATCTTGGTCATTATTAATAAAGGGTAGGCTCTACTAATAATTATCCATAAGAAATGTCTCAAAAATATTAGATCCAAGGAGATCTAAAGACTAATCCAAGAACATGACTATCATCACCCATTATTGTATTAGTTTACCTGCATGTTGTTTCAGTACAATTGTATAATATCACACACACTTGAATAATTAGAAACTAATCATAGGGCATTGTTATAGATCACCCAACTTTATCTGAGGATTAACGGAAAAAAATCAACAGGGAATTCCAATGAATAACAAAGGTAGTCAAGAGATCACATCACAATAGTAGACAATAAAATATTAAAAATGGGGAAACCAAAGTGAAGGAAATCACTATTGATTAAACATTAGACTAGGACATATAGATTTGGAGGAATCTACATGGAAGAACATGGACACACTCTACGGTTCAAGATAGTAGGATACATAGAGGATGAATATAAAATAATATGAATAGCATTGTTGTAAAATGTTTCACACTCTGAATGAGTTCATATCATCTTCCCGATAACAGGTTCATGTTGTGTAAAATATTCAAAATGTGAAATTTTCCAAGAAATAGGTCTCGGAACAGCTGATTTTGAATGAACCTAAACAACCATCAAAACTTTCCAAACTAAGAAAGAAAATTCATAATCCCTTTTTTACATGTATACCTAGACTTGATTAATTGAAATAAAAATACTTCCACGAACATTATGTCATTTAATTGAGAAAATGATCTCCACCTTTAATGAAACGGTACTAACACCAAGGGTTTATGATCAATATAAAACCCAACTAAAATATTTTCAACCAAAACTAAAGAGGTATACATCGGGAAAAGATATGATCTTACACTAATCATGTCATGTTTTAGATGTTCCCGCATTTCTATAATTCCATGATCATATGACATCATCTTCTTCAACCATAATTTCATGTGAACATATAATATTTCTTATTTTACATTATCATGATATGACTCCTATCACATACATAGTACTTTTCATCATTATTTGTTCCTACTATTCTCTTACAATGTCTTATATCTCAGTCACTATATTTATGTATTTACCAAGGTGTCTTATTATGTAAGATAGGATCAATGGGATTTATGAATGCGTTATAGGAAATTGATTAATGATGTTTTAGTTTACATTTATGTTTATGTATTTTAAATCTAATCCCACAAATAAATTGGTACTCTATATTTATGGGGATTTTTCTAAGAAACCTTTTGTTAAAAATCATGAAATAAAATTTATAAGAGATGTGGGTTCCAATAGATAATATTTGAGAAAGATATTGTTTTATTATTAAATAGGAAAACATTAATGAAAACCATAGGAATAAGTTTATGTATAGGAAAATGGACAATTTTTTTTAATTTATAGAGAATGTGGTTTCATAGAAATGATTTCTAATTCAAGATAAAATTAGTGTATATCGTCACTTGTATAAATTCACATCGGAGTAATAACCCTAAAAGAGGCTTTTAACGTATTAAATTGATCTTAAAATGATGAAAAACTAGTATCTCTAAATACACACATGGTTTGACACTCTAGTGGGATATACTAAGGTCAATTACCATACTCATTATGATCCATTATAATGTATTAATTATTTTGTTATGAGATTTTATGATGTAATATATAAATAGTTTTTTTGGAGAACCTAATTAGAAAATAACCATTCATAGCAAGATTGAAACCTAAAAATTCAAAATTTAAGGAATAGATGAAATTTTTGAGTTATTTATTATAAAAAATGATTTTATTAAATATTTAATAATTTATTATTTTATATCCTAAAATTAATTTTATTTTATAAAAAAATTGGAAATTGAAGAAATCATTCCTAAAAACCTATAAAATCGGAACTAAAATAATTTTTCTATTAAAATTCTTAATATGATTTTTAAGGGGGTTGTGGACTCCATGGTATTACTAACTAAACTAGCTCATGTTATTTATTATAACATGAATTGTGTGGAATTCCCTCATTCTATCAAGAAAGAGAATGTTTTTGTTGATGCCCTTATATAGAAAGGACCCCTTCTTTTAGTAAAAATTTTTATCCATTAATATGATAAAAATCGATTAATTAAATTCATAATATATTCTATATACTCCGGTACTTTGGGGAAAAATCAAAATGATTTCCTATCACTTGTATGGAAAAGTCGTTTAGTGGTGGGAACTGATTATGAATACGAATCCTAAGGAAGAATCTAACATAATGTCATGGGAAGGATTTAATAATATATTTTTTGATATGTTTTTTCCTCACACACTCCATCATAAATTTTTGAGGGAATTTTTATTGACTCATGTAAAAGGTGATGAACATATTGGGTCTTATGAGGAAAGATTAAAAATACTATCATGATATGCCACTAGATTTTTTATTGAACCCATATATATGATTAATATGTTATTTAGTAGACTAAATTCTATTATTTGAAAATTCATAGTTATTCGAGGCATTAATATATATGAAGAAATTTCTCAATATTCTATTGAATTTAAATTGGAGTTGGTGTTTCTCAGTGTTCTCAAGGGGAAATAGATAAATGGAGGATAATATAGTTAAACTCAAATGGATTGTTGTATAAAATATCACAAATAGAATAAAATAAAACTCCTCACTTATCATAAGTGTGGGATGAATAATCTGGGGAAATAACTCATGCTAATAAAGAGAAGTTTCTAGTGTGTATGGGACGTGAACCAAGAAAATACTTTTCAAAAGATGATGAAGAATCCCACTATTTATTTTAATGAAAAGAAGATTCCAATTTAACATTATATTATAGTCTAATGTTTCAAATATGAGGAACACGAAAAATATGAATTCCAATATCTTAATCTAGGGGTTCTTGAAGATATCCAACAAAAACAACTTACAAGGCTATGTGAGAATTAATGAGCACATATTATCACTTACATTGAGTTGGAACATCATAAAAAAGTGGTGAAATATAAACATGTTATTCATTTCAGAATAAAGAATTTTTGTTTAATTGTATTCCTATTAATTATTTTATATCATGCTATTTAAGTATAAATATTCAAACACCACCTCAAAATATTTAAGATAAATTTTAAGTGAAAAAATAATGAATAAATTATTTCATCTCAATCATATAATTATCAAGAGTCAATATTTTTTTGAAGAATATCCTTGGAAACCTTTTCATACTCCCATTAGTGTAAATTGAAACTATATTACGCATGGAATGGTTTTCCTTATATAGACTCATAATTAGCTGGTGAGGGAAGAAAATCTACTTCCATATCCCAAATCATCCTCGGATTCAATACAAGTTCATGGAAAAGGATAATCTATTTTGGAAACATATTATCAAGAATAGATATTATTCCTTATGAGAAATCATAGATAAATTAATTGATTAAGGAAAAGGAGAGGATAATCCTTCTAGTCTTGTGATAGAATATTTTATTGAATATTTGAATAGTTTTTTTCCATCCTCCTAATATAGAGGTTGATTTTTAAATAGAACATATACCTTGATCTCTTCCTATATGAAAGAATCCCCATTAAATGGACCCCATTTAACTAGAAGAACTAATGAATTAATTATTAAAGATTATTTATAGTGGTTCCATATTCCCAAGTACGTCATAATGCGGTGTGTCATCTCCCTTTGTTAAGAAGGATATATTGGTGAGCATCTTCATTGATCATCATGAACTAAAAAAACATGACAATGTAAATGTATCAACTCAAATAGATTGGTGACTTATTAGATATGTCATATGGAGACCATTACTTAACTAAAAGGGGTATTAGGTCAATATATCATATATTTATGGTGAATAAGGATGATATTCCCAATATTATCTTATATTCAAGGTATGGACACTCTGAGTTAATAGTAATTCCCTTATGAATAAAAACATTATCCCGAAATCATCATGGACACGACCATTTCTGTATTTTTAGACTACCTTGACAAATTTATACTATTATTTATATATTATATAATGAAATATTCTAAATACAAGGTGGAACATAAATAGAATCTTCGAACAACATTGATTAATTTGAGAATGATTATGTTTTAAGAAATTTATAGTCAATTTCAATTTTGAAATGGAGAAGTAAATTTCAAAGGACATGTTGAGATAAGAAAAAGGATATATGTGGATCCTTTGAGTACAAGGATGTTTGGGGAATAGTATAGACCAAAATACACAATAGAGATATATAGTTTCCTAAAATTAGTGGTGTTCTATCAATAATTTATCCGAAACATCTCATTTTTATCAAGCCCACTAACCATGATAAAACTTAATGGAGAAAATAAAGTATGAACATATGAATATGAAAAGTGATTCATGTAGTTGTAGAAGAGTTTGAAAATTTCACCTTTACTCACACTACTAATTTTTTGGGAATGATTATTGATCTATAGTGATTTTTTAAAAAGGTATTAGGATATTTTCTACTTGGAAATGATAAAGTGATAGTATATACATCATTAAAATTGAAGATATATGAGTATAAGTAGTTGATACATGGTTTAGTGTTGGATTCAGTAATATTTATATTTATTATTTGGAATAATTATTCCTATAGAGAGATGTGTGACCTATATATAAACCATATGATCCTCAAGTATACATTCACATAGAAAAATCATAACGTGTGACCATGAATGTGTCTTGAGCTGATCACGGAGTATAACTTCTCAATATATTATCATCATAGAATGTGGAATAATGTATAAGATTCTATAAGTATAAAAGTTATTATAATCTTATTAATGATGGATAATGAGAAGGAACCAATTAACATAAATATATAATGGTTGGACATTGGAATCCTAATGGAAGAAACATTTTTCTACATTTCCCCATACGATTTCTCATCAATCCATTTTTTATAATATTAAAGAATCTCAAAGGTATGATATAGAGATACAAAAGAATATGGTTTCTATAAGAAAGATAAAATATATAAAGTTCAACATGTATGAATAAGGGGTTGTGATATTTGTCTCGTGACTTTGTGTAGATTGAAATCCAAATATAAAAGAGTTATTGAATGATGCACATATATCAATGCACGTTTTACACATAGGGAGTGTAAAGATGCCTAAAATTATCTAAGAGAACCCTTGGTGGGAAAATATGAATGATAATATTGGTAAATATACATTAAAATTCCTATTATGTTAGTCAGTGACATCAGAAAGATAAAAATACAAGGGGATTATGAAACAATTACCCATACCTTCATGGAAATGAGATAACATCACCTTGTATTTTTTTTCCACAGGTCATTTGAAGATATCAAAGGGATAAAATTCCAAATAAGTTTTATTGGAACATATCAAACTAATTTCTTTCTTCATCTATTTTTGAGTGTACTTCATACATGATAATCTTAAAAAGGTATACACTAGGGAAGTTGTAAGGTTATATGGTACATTATTATCAATTGTATCGGGTTAATATCTGAGGATTACCTCAATGATCTCTATGATTATTCTAAATTATTTTATTATATAGTGTAACATAATTATAAAATATCATCCCCAAATTAATGGAAAATATGAAAGGATGTTCTAGAAACATGAGGATATGTTGAGATATTTTTCCCTGAACATTAAAAGAAATTGGGATCAATATCATTCCCTATATATTTTCTAAAATAATAACATATGCTAATGTATAATTCAGATTGATATTTATGAATCCCTCTACGTAATGAAGTGTGTAAACCCAACATATTTTGATGAATTTAGAAAACACAAGCTATTTAGGTTCGAACCTATTACATAAATGGTAAATAACGTCAAATTCATTTCACAACACATAAAGGTAGATTAGATATGATAAATACCTATACTTATAATTTTTTGATAATATATGGTGTTTTATTTTTATGATAAATTATTCCTTCCTATATATGTAAGGAATATTGTATGGGTTTGGGTAGATAGGAAATCTAACACCCTAATAAATTATTCCTTTGAGATCCTAGATCACATCATATCAAAGGGTTATTGACTAGCTCTACAACAATACCGTTCACAAGTATAATATGTGTTCCTGTGTCACTCTCGGGGAATTACATTCAAAATACCACATCGGAAAAAAAATCTATATGTGGTATAGTATAATAATGATCATTTTTATGAAGTGTATTTTGTAATGATATTGGATCCTCTCTTGGATGTATTATGGATCTGTTTCAACTAGTTGGTTGTTTTTGTGTTTTTCAATCGTTTGTTTCATTGGAAATGAGTATTTCTGGTGGGTAGTGTGTCTCTTTGGCATACTGGTTACAATTCTCAGGACTCCTCCTAGTGGGGCACATACCATGACTCCCCATACCCGCCTCCAATAGGTCAGGGGTTGCTGACTAGCATCGAGTAGGCATATTACTAACATGGGAGGAATTTCCTAAGAACCTGTACACATGCACACATCACCATGCCCACAAATGCTAAAATGTAAAAACAACTAAGGAAAAAATGCATGCATAAAACTAAACCCAACCAACAGAGTACGACATAAGGAAAGTACTAAAAGTAAATTGGGCCGAAATACAAGCCCACCAAAAATTGGAGTTTGAAAACTGAAAATTCCAACATGTAAACACAAAGAGGCACTCGGACTGCTGCTCATAGCCATAGGAACACCTCTGCCTGTTGGGAACTCAGAAGGCTCAGTCCAGTCCGGGTCAGCCTTGGACTCTATCAAAAGGCTGCTCGTCTGCAGAAGACACAACACATGCCCGAAAAGGCCGTGCAGGGGTGACTATAACAATACTTAGTAGAGGACCCCTAAAAACACAAAACAATACACAAAGAAAAGGCACAATCAGCTATACACAGTATATGTATATTGATATTATGATATGTGAACACAATATAGATATACCTAAACCACAGACCCGTGGTCTAGAAACATGTCACACAACCGCATACCCCTACTAGGGATTCATTTCAAAGATTCCATGAAGCACACTTCCTTGGGGAACACACTCCATGAGTCTGGTAGATTTGATGACGTCCGTACGAGAAGTACTATTCGTTGGGAGACGTCGTGAGTGGTAATTACACTCATTACAGGAGACAAACTCTTGATTGGGATGGTCACGATAGATAGATACACTAATTACCTGAGACACACTCATGAGTGGGAAAGATCATGATACACAGATGAGGATCACTGCCAGGTCCATGGCGGATACTCCGACTCATCTAGATTCACGAGCTAGGTAGAATATCAATGCCCAGTAGAGTTGTTCACGTTGATGTTTGCCTCAACCTAGGGTAAGGAATGGATAAAGGATCTCACTCTGGGCCTCTCAGAGGGATGCCGACTCTGTCACATAAATTCCTACTGAAGGGATCATACTCCTGTATAAGAAAATGATGCCTGACCTTTAGGGGATGAGAAGAAGGGAACTAACCCTAACAAAACATGTCCATGATACAGTGGTAAACGAGACCATTCCATTTTCTGAAAAGTACACAGCGTGTAGAAAAGTTACACGTTGTGTCATCTGACCCTGGATATTTCCCATATAAAATCACCAGTGTCGTATGGCTGGTCATGTAGAAAACAGATAGTACATGGCATGTAGTACGGTGTACACACCGTGTCCGAGTGACTGTGGGTTAGCATTGTGTACGCTGGCCATGTTCCAGTACATAGCCTCAACCTGTGTACTCCAACCCATGTAATCGGTACACGGGCTGACCCACGTCACTAGACATGCATGGCCCTATGATGGAGTACACAGTCATGTACTCCATCCTGTGTCTGTGTATCCCCTGGATACATACTGATACCCGTGTAACCGCCTCTTCCCTACATCGTAGAGAGTACACACCATGTTCTGAAGGCATGTAGTCCATCCCATTTCTGTGTACTTTCCTAAATGCACACCGAGCATTGTGTAAATCCAACATTCCTTGTGACTAGGGTGACATGCCAGGTGATTTCACTTTTTCCCCCGAAACCCTAGCATCAACCACCGGTACTAGATGGCGTGTTCATTGTAATTACACACCATGTATTCTGGAAATTTCCAGAATTGTGGACTTCCACCGCCACGCCTTTAGTGCTTCCTAGTTCGTCGATCCGACCATCTGATCGCCATGATGCTCTTGAATCCCAATCACCCTGATGTCCCAAGGACAACTCTGTAGTTTTCAGGCCTCCAATTAGCTCTAAAAAGGGTTTTTTATCCACCCTCATGATGAAAGGTAATTACCGAACTGTGACGATTCGTCTACCGACGTCGCCGAAGCATCTCTACTAGGTCCTCACGATGTCAGATCTCTAATTTGGGATCGTTTCATTGCAAGACGGGTGAAAAACGATATTTCTCTCTTTTCCCCTTGAAGAACGTGAAGAAAACACAAAGAGAAAGGGAGAGGAAATCCAAAAGAAAATTGATGAATGAACCACCGCTGTCATTTGTCACAGAATTGATCTGATCCTATTAGTAGGATCAAATGGAGAATGATCAAAATAATATACAAAAATCTTGGATTAATTCCCCGAGATCAACCTCATAAGAACCTCCTGCTAGAATTCATGAATCTGCAGACCAACTTGTTCGTTGTTGATCTGTGTTCATCGTTTAAATCAATAACAAGGAAAAGAATTAAAATTACAAACCCCTACCTCAAAAGTTATGGATTGCTTATGAAGAGGTTGTGCTGCTGCTGTTGTCATCGAGATCCTTCATCTCGTTGGCACAACGATTCTCAGCTTCGATTCATCATCGCTTATCGGTGAGAGTTTTCTCCCAATTTTCCCATCAATGATCGTTGCTCGATTAACCCATTGAAAAAAGGAAAGTGCATTTTGGAATTCCATCATGCATTGTCATTAATGATTCAGGTTTCCATTTCTAAGTCATTATGACAATGAAATAATTATTACATAGATTCCCCATCATTGCACTACAACGAATGTTTCCAAATTAGAAAATAAAATAAACTTTTCCATTTATTTTATTTTAAAGAAAACATCTGAAAATTAACTTTTTCCCTCAACTCACGTTGGCCAAGGTTAAGCCCACTCTTAGGTAATGTCGTCATCCCACACACAATGGTTCCCGCAGATTTTTAATCTGTGCACCAGTTTCGAAACTTCCACCATGGCGCACAAGTGCCGACTCACATAACATAAAAAGAAGTTCAAACCACCATTATGGTATCACCGAGCCTCAGAATGATGTGTCGTCACTGCGCCTGGTCTCGTAATAATTCCATATAATATTTTAAAAAATAAAACATAGAAAAATCTGAGAGATTACACAACTGGGATAATCTCATTGGTGTTACTAGGTAATATGAAACCAATGGTGGGTTTTGTAGCATGGATTATAGTGGTTCTTGTGGCTTAAGGTGTGTTGTGATGTTTTAGAGGCCATAATTTTTTTCTTTTTAATCCTAAATTTGGATAATATGTTATTTTGGCTCACGTCATAGTAGAAGATACTGATATAAGTTTGAAATTAGATGATTGTTTGGTTTCATCATGTGGTTCAATTTATATTAGATTGTTTTTGGTTTGGTATAATGGTATTTGATCACTGTATTTCTCAAGTTGAAGTGGTTCCCACATAAAACAAAAGTAGTTTTATTTTAAAATTAAAAAAAGATATTTAGATAGGAAGGGAAATAATGAAAGATAATTGATATATAAGGGGTTAATGATGAACAAAACTATTAATATCATGCCTAATAAAGATCATATATCTGATCTTGGGAGGGAGGTAGCATCACTAGTCCCTTAACGAACCTTATTTAGAACATCAAAAAGTTTTGCTTAAATGAAATCATTGATGAGATAAATTCATGTTATTGGGAACCACCTCTGTATAAATGTTTGATAAACCACCCTATTATAGTACCACCATTTCACACCTTACCCTAGGTTATTATATCAGTGTAATAAAGGGTTTTGTAACTAGGGGATATGTAGTATTGGTGTGTAAATTCTTTTAGAAATTATATTGTGTTTACTATAATACCATTTTGTTGTTAATATCTCAGGTGAAATTTTCTAAGGGTGACATTTTGTTTCTTAATGTTTCTTAATAAATAAAATATATGTATCTAATATCAAAATGTAGTGAAATAAAAGTTTTAAATAAAATATAATAACATATCTTCACAATGAAATCCTTCATATATTTTTTGGGAAAAATAATATTTTATTTTTTCTAAAATAAATATTTATGATAAATTTAAATGTTTTAAAAGAATTAATTTTTTTTAAAATATTAATAAAAAATATATTTATTTATATAAATATGATAACATAATTTTATAAAAACATATGTAAATTTTCAATGTGAGAGAAAATTGATGTTTTCATAAATCGTGTTTTCTTATAAATCAGGATTTAATTTATATATTTTATTAAAAAATAATGAAAATTATGTTTGAAAAAATGTATTTTATTTTTTTCAAATTACCAAATAAAAAATGGTTATGGTGAAATATATTATATTTTTCAAAAAAAAATAATATTCCCTGGAAAAATAATAAAATAATGTATATGTACTATAGTTTTTAATATAATTAATTGATGAATTTTTAAGGATTATAAGTGTTATATAGATACTTACATGGAATATTTATAGTATAATTACTAGGCCCTTACTATTGAGTGACGATTTATGTATCATTTTAATGAAATAATATTTATACTTATAGTTAATTCTAACACATCCCTATTATTTGCTTATAAATATCATTGATTATCACCTAATTTATCTACCCAATAAATAAACCAAACTCTAAAAAACCCTATCTAAAAATATATCCCCGTGTATTATAATAATTGATCTTATTGAAATACAAAAATAATGATCCATATGGTGTTGCTTAAGAGTTACTATCGAAAGGAATAGGTAGTGTTCTAAACTGAATTCACTAAAATTACATTCTTCTTATACCTTCTAAAATAAATTTTTACATTATTGTATTATAATATAATAATAATAAATATATTTAGATTATAATATATCAATGAACTATACATTATCAAACCTCATCTCATTCTATTCTAAAATGAATTTTTTTATATATTATGGTCGGTTCACCTCTTTCAAGATCAATGTGTTTCATTTTTCATCACTCGCTCCATAGATGGTTGAAAAAAACATTTATCATTAAAATGTGAAAAATAATTATATTATATATTGTTTCATATTCATTAATCGATAAATAGACATAAGTTAGAATAAAAAAAATTCATCATTGTAAAGGCCCAATCTTTTGTTATATATTTTTCTTTAAATAATTATGTTTGATACCTAGAATTATACCTAACATAAAATTTAAACAATCTAAAAAGAACTATTAAAATAATATTATTTTAAATAGTAATAATTATTTTTTCATAACTTTAAATATTATATTAGTTTTAAATTTTGGGAAATTTTATAAAGGATGATTTTTAGTGAATAGTAAAAAATATTTTTTTAATAAAATCTTCATTTCATTTAAATAAAAAAATTACCCATATTTATTTGAATTTAACCGTAAATTGACATAGTACCAATTTAGTTATAATTAATTTAATTAATTATTGTTCAATCATTAGTATACCTGGTTTTTGTATAAGTTCATTGTACATATAGAGGCATTTATTAGAAATCAAATTTTTATTGAATCATGCTGGTTAATTTTTAGATTTATTTATAAAAATTATATAAATTGTATTTGAAAAAATGGATTCTATATTTATAATTAAGAAGTTAAAATTTGGTAAATATTATGCTTTTATTTATTTCATTAAGAATACTAGTAGTGTAAAAATTTAACACCTCAGTAAAGGATAAATCAGGTAATTAAGGTTAAAAACAAATGTGATAAGACTTTAAAATTTATATAACCCCAAAGTATATCCTATTGAATGAATAAAGATAAAATATTTGAATATAGTTCATGAAAATATGTCCACTTAGTTCCATAATTTTCTTGATATTTTTATTTATATTACTTTAAGAAAGGAATAAAAACAAAATCTCATACTCCTGACAATATTATCTCTAATATTTTTCTGTAATGTAAATTAGAGGTTATTTTTTGTTATAAATTATAATTTAAAATTAAAATAAATTTATTTCATGATTATAATTTATTTTAAATCATTAGTGGTTGAATAATTACCATAAATACTTACGCAACACCAAAAACTTATTTATTCAAGTCATAGAAAAATAAAATAAATGAATTTAAAAAAATTTAAATTAAAAAGAATAGATGAATTATTTTATTCCAAAAAATTTAATGATATATATGACATATTAGTGACATTTGAATGTGTAATGTTATGTTACATTCATTCAATAATTATTTGACCCATCT
Source organism: Viscum album (assembly GCA_963277665.1). Classification (NCBI taxonomy): domain Eukaryota; kingdom Viridiplantae; phylum Streptophyta; class Magnoliopsida; order Santalales; family Viscaceae; genus Viscum; species Viscum album. The sequence continues at coordinate 1,561,442,763 of OY728146.1, forward strand.
TTTGATCTTTTTCATTCGTGTCTTTTTGTGGTTTCTTTTTAGGAGAATTTATATATCTTTAGAACCCCAAGGGGATATTAATGGTTGGAACATACAGATGGAAAACTTTTTTGTTTGACCTAGAATATTGTGCAACCAATAGTGATCCACTAAAAGGGAGGACATAGTTTTTTTAAAAGATGCAGTTATCCCCTCCAAATAGTGAAACACTATATAGTGAGAGATTTCACGATTGTTGCACAAATTGTCAACCAGTGTTCCCTCCTAGAATAAACAACACGCCCTACTAGTAGTGGTGCATAGTTTTCTGCACAGTTTTTCTATCCATTCATCCATACCAATCAAGCTACTCAGAGATGATTCAATTCCTTCAAAAATAATTTAAAAAAAATCCTAAACCCCCTTTTATTATTCATAATATCCTTATTCCACCAAAACTCAAAATTCCATATTTTTTATGGATAAAAAGATGAAATTTTGTCTCCTTAAACCCCTTTTCATAGTGGGTCAATACATCATTGATCTCATTCGAGGTTCTCCTGGTAATTGGATCTCATATCACATGGTTTCTTCCAATATATCTTTCTCTCATCCATATATTTTGATAAATCATCATGTTTTTATAGATAAAAACTATCTTTTGTTGGATATTGATTCTAAGTTGTGTTTATTAATCTCATTTTCCTTGTTCAACATTGGTGATCCCATTTTGGATGTTTTCATTGAACATGTGATTAATATTTTTTGGTTTCATTTTTATTTTCCCTACTATTTAAACTTGAATTCTGATGATTGAATTGAAATTACTTTTTAATTGATTTAATATTTGAGTGGATTTGAAGATATATTGAAAAAGAAATTAAATTTATGTAAAACTACAAATTTTAATGGAATAGTTTTTGGGGTTTGATTTGTGGTAATAATTTGGATAGGATTTTGAAACTCATTTTATAATTTGATTTTGGTTTTGAACCTTGAGGAAAATGGTTTATTGTGAAATATGATCGAAAATATCATGAGTTGATGATTTTTTTGGTTTTGAAATGCGTAATGAATTTTGATAACAAAAATCTAAACAATTATAAATTGAATTTATTTAAAATATTTGAATTTTCATTGATATATTGGTTGTGTCTGTAAAGCACATGTTAGCCTGGTTAATTAGTAGTAACTAGGACAAGAATTCAGGGACATTTCCTATATATAAATTGATTGATGGTGAAAATTATTACTAAAATAAATATGGCATGATTACACATGATGTGCACCTTTATTTGTGTGTAGACTTCCAGTGATGGGTTCCCCGGTAGGGGTGTGTTTATGTGTGTACACCTAGCTAGAGCTGAGATGATTATGAGTTATGTGGGTATTCTATTGGAACCAAGCCTACTTGTTTCTAATTATTGATGATGGATTGTGTTTGTTGTAAATATGAACATGTATGAATAGGGTGTTTGAAATGAATAAGGTCATATATTAGATGCTTAAAATATTATTGAATGTTGCATAATTTCCATGTGTCTACCCAATTTTTCGGCCTAAAATTTTGAGAGTTTAGTGACAGTTAACAGCAACTGTACATGAAAAAGGTGTGTGTTATGTGGTTAATGAACCTGGTACACATTGAAGGTGTGCAATACGTGGTTAAGGCATGCGGTATCTTGTAAAAGCATGCAGTTTTTGATGATGGCGAGCGGTAAGTGGAATGATGCGCAGAACTAAAAATAGTTCACAACAACGATATGCAGAAGTTTAACGGTACGTGATAATGATTCTCATTTCAGAGGATTGCATACGAAGCGGAGGCTAACAATACACAGATGGAGTTTAGTTTGCATAGAATAATACCAACAATGAAAATTTGGGTAAATTGGATTACCAAAATTTACAGAGTTATTTTCCTATTTAAGGATCATTAATCCCCTTTGTTAAGGGATGAGATTGGAGATTAAAATTTTGGGATGAAATTCACTGATGTCTGAAGTGGTACATGGAGGAGAAGATGGTACGTAGATAGAATCATCTACACAAGGAAAATAGTTCCTATAAGAGGGTGCAGTTTCCATAGGACTCTCTTGCAGCATGTGGACGACCAATACAGTATGCAGAGCATGACAGTATTAGGAAGAGTGGGGTAGTACAAAGAGTAGGGAAGAACACGGAGAAGGATAGTTCGTGGAGGATAGGGCGGTACACATAAATTATTGGATGGTACACGGAAACAGTTGGATGTACGTGAAAACAATAGTGGTACGTGGAAATAGTAATGGTAGGAGAAAACAACAGTGGTATATAGAAATAGAAATAGTACATAGAACACTCAAGGAAGACAAAAAATGGGCCAAATCAGTTTGTAAAATTACTTTCCATAACAAATAAGTGAATGAGAAAATAAATTACATATATTGGTGATTTCGAGACTTCAACCGAGCATCCATTTATAGTTTAGGATTCGAGATATAATGAAAAACCATTGAAGCGACCTACACGTTGTTAAACTGAGTGAAGATTCTTCATATTCAGTGAGAAAGGGGGAGACAATGGAAATGATCGGAGGGATGTAGTTTTCTATCCCTAAAACCTTGTAAAGGGAATGTTCCTGACACAAAGAGACTGTGCTAAACTCTTGTAATCCACAACATGTGAATATTAGTGGATTTTGGTAGGACTGAAAAACTCTCGAAGTATGATCATTGGACATGTCCCTTAGTAGTGAACTATGTCAGATAGTTGTATCATTGAATTTATGTGATTGTTTATTTTATAAACATCCTTTTCAAACATGTTTAAGAGTTTCTAATAAACATGGGAACAAGATCCAATAGTTTAAAAGAAAAGTTTGTCACCCAGATTCACCCATCCCCTCTCAGGGAGATTTTGGGTCCTTCATATTCCATTACCTGAATAAATTAATTACCCCATGTATTATGTACATAATTATTTTCTATGATTTGTGTCTTTATTATTAATTTTTTAGATTACTGAAAATTATTTTTCATGATAATTATTTTTTATATGTGTTTTATATAAATTGTTTAATATATTAATTTATATACCTTCCTTATCTTTTAAATAAGAAATCTTGTTTTTCATTAAAATATGTTAATCGAATACCATTCTTTTTTAATTTAAATTTGAAGAATAATTGGTTAACTTGAAATGGAATTGATTATAAATTATTTTCTCAGACCCTACCGGGATTTTAGCTCACACCCAACATTTTGCTTTGGGTTTTTTTTGAATTTATTATGTCAGGTCTGAGATAAGGGATATACACATGATGAGGTGGGGGATGTTCTTGATCCTTGAGACAATTTGGTGATGATGGTAACTAATGGACCTTTCTTCCACTTGTTAAACAAGAGTTTCTAAAAAAAATAAGAAGAAGTTTATGTTTCTTTTGAGATATTAATATATCATTTCATTACTATTTTACATATTTTATAGTAATTATATTTTTATAGTGTTTAGTGTGATTAATTTTATCCTTTATCTTCTTCTATTTTTTATGTAAAATTCATGAGCTTAATTATCTTGTATGTTGTTAGGTGTTATTCACCTATTCATATCGATCCGGAAAGACCATCAAGATATGTAAAAGCCACTCAGCTATGGGGGTACGTGGGTATCTAGGATTTTTCATGATAATGTGGTATTAGAGTGAGGTTATGTATCTTTACATGATGCCAGTATGTGGTTTGGGATGTTTTTACTGGACTTTGGAGGTAGTTTTGAGTGAGTGTTTGGCTAGCTATCAATGTAAGAATCCTATGTAACCATGGTTGTTAGGGAGTAGTGTCTTTTGGGTTTTTATCAGGTTCTTGAGATTCCCATTCCTTTCATATGAGTTCATTGAAATACCAATATTATATTTCTTTTTTATGGAGTTCATTTTCCAATATCTGTGTTTAGTGTAACATTTATTACTTCTTCAGTGTCATCTGGTGATGTTTTGTAGCGTTATTCCTATGAAAAAATGTAGGAATAGGCCCCAAGAGTAAGCTTCTATTAAACCATAGTGAGGAAATACTTTATTAGACTAGTACATTGATGAGATAGTATTATATTTCTTCAGAGAACTAGGATAGGAACTGTAACCAATTTCCATTTGGAATTCAGTTTTGGAACCTCATAGGTATAAATCCCAATCTCACTCTCAAGAGTTTCTTTTCAAAAATCCAATTTATTTTCTAGTCTCTATTGATCTTCAATATGTTTATAAAGGTATGAGAATGGTATAACTTCTTTTCAAATTCCTAGAAATTCCTGATTCTATTAAGGTGAAATATGATACCTTTAATCTGGAAGGGCTTAGCATGAGATTGTGTGATTTAATGGTGATGGTGAAAAGAATGAATGTTTATGATAGAAATTATTTCATGTTCTTTTCATTGTTCAGTTCTATCCAGAATCAATGTTCATATTATGTTCCATCTAGTTTCTTAAACTCTTGTTGGATGAAATGATTATGAATTGGTATGAAAATATCATTAGTGATCTTGTTTATCTTTTTCCTAGTGGGTGACTCTTGAGAATATAACAGCATGGAGATTTGATATAGGAATCTAACAGAACATCTGATCTTAATTTTTCTTATTGAAGATGATTACTTAAGATGATATAGGGAGTTTATGGTTGAGATTTACCTTGCTAGTAATTAAATGTTGAATGCAATTATTTTTTCAATCAATTGAATATCTATGAGTGTCATTAAATGAAAAAAGAAATTATTATGAGTCTAATAGTGGTTTTAGACATTAGGAATCTTCCAAATCTATTATAGTTTTTTAATAGTCATATTAAATTTAATTCATTATGGAAATGTTGGGGATTAGTGATGTGTTTGTATTGAGGTTCCAAAGATCCACAATTCTATTGTTCACTCATGATACATATATAAGTTCTTCCATTTAATCTCTACTACATGTACTAGCCATAGATCATCATCTCTATATAGTATATTTGTACAACTAGATTCTTCATAATCTAAGGTGTTCTAGCCATTCGAATCCAGAATAAAGATTCTTAATTCAATAGAGGAGTCTCCATAAAAAGATGATACATGTCCAACTACTGTGAGAGGTTCCATCAATATCCATTAATTATTGGTGACAACTTTATTTGATATTGGTTCACCTAACTTGTTTATATCGACTCATATTATGCACCTCCTAAATGTTTTTATAATCCTTTATTATGTGTTGGATATTACTATGCCCCTCGAAATGAATTGGGAGAAGTGACTCCTTTTCATCTTATGGTTTCCCTTTTTTAGACATTGATATTACCAATAATTTTCTTGTACTCATCATGAACACTATTGAAATTATCCATGATATGGATTGGTTGATTGATAATAAGGCATATATTGGTATTATCTTCAATGAGAATACTTTAATTCACCTAAAGGGGTATGTTGCATCTTTTTGGGGGAATGGGACTTGAGGTCGAGTAGAGATAGACCATAATTTCTAGTGTTGGGAAGGGTGATATTGGTGTTATATTTTGACTTGTAGTTATAATCATGAAGTTATGATCTCACTCTAGTCAATTATGAGTTTCTAGATGTGATTAATTTTTATTTACCCAGTCTTCCACTACTAAGATAGGTAATGTTTTAAAATTATTTGGATCATGGTATATAGTTTGTAACTATTACTTCATACCATATGGAACCAAAAAAATTGAAAGAGATAAAGTCTCAGTTGGATGATCTATTGGAGAAATCATTTATATTACATAGTGTTTGACCATGGGTAGTAACTATTATTTAATTTAATAAATCCAATGAATCACTTAAATTATCCATTGATTACAAAAAGATCAATTGAGATATGATAATGTTCTAGTATCCCTTACCATGGGATGATAATCTTTTTTACTAGTTGAAAGGGGAAAAGTTGTTCTCAAAGATTGATCATTGTTTTGGTTATCACCATTTGAGAGTAAATGAACATTAAATTCAAAAGATATCATTCATAAGTATGTATGACCTTTAGGTTATTCTTTTCATGCCATTTGGTCTAAATAATGTCCCTATTGTTTTATGGATTCAATAAATAATATTTTCCATGAGCACCTTGAATCATTCATAATAGTATTTGTTGTTGTCATATTCAGTTACATCAATACTTATGAGGATCATTTTGTTCATTTGATATTAGTACTAGAAATCTTAAGGTATCATATATTTTATTTGAAACATTCTAAATGTATTTTTTTGTATTAAATAAGTGAAATTATTAAGATGTGTGGTGTCAAAACATGTCATATTTGTTGATCATGAGAATTTAAAAACTATTATGACCTTGGAGAAACCACTTAAAATTTTTTGAGTTAAAAAACATCTTGGACTTCTTTATGTTTTACTAGAGGTTTTTCAATGATTTATCAAAGTTGATTCTAAAATGACCACCCTCACTAGGAAGGGAGTGAGTGATTTCTAAAAGCAAAAATTTCATAGTAATTCTATTGATTTGACACATATTTTGACTTCTTTTCCAATGTTGATTCCTCTATAATGTGGGAAGGGATATAAGGTCTTCTATGAAGCATCATGTTTGGGTTTTAGATGTACTGTTTTGCAGTGTGATCATTTGGTAGCCTATGGATCTATAAATTTTAGGCCACATGAGAATAATTATCGGACCCAATACCTTGAACCCATTGTTGTAAATTATTCTATTATAAATTAGAAGAATTTCATTTTTTATTAAAGGATTACCATTCTGAAAAGGTTATGCTATATTTCATCTCAAAATTATTTGAAACACCATCCATGGAGTTGGTTTTAGTACCAGGAATATTTTAGTTTTGACTGAACCAACAACCTAGGGAAGGGAAATGTCATGGATGATGCTTTATGAATGAAAATATTACTCCAGTACTTTAATGAATCATAAGAAGAGTGGAGCTTGATGGTTAATTTTTTATTATTTCTTTTAGGAGTTCCAAGGGTATAGGATGAGGTTCTCTTGAAAATCATTAAATTGAACTCCACCCATCTTCAAATGATTCATTAGGTTCCACAACAAGATGATGAATTTAATAGAATTAAAAACATTATTTACGGTGATGAATATATCAATGAATGTATGTTATCATCTAATGGAATCCTATGTATTCATAATCATTTTTTATTCTTTTTTATACAAGTAATCCCATAATGGTGGATTTTATATAATTCGTAGTGAGAGGTGAAACTTGGACCATGTAGATGTTTTATGATATGAGGCTAAAATTCTAGTGTCTAGGTATGATATAAGAAACCAATGTTTTCATTTATCTCTGTTATACGTGTTAGTAGGTTAATGTAGTGCAAAATATGTCCTCGTGTTTTCTTAAAACACATTAATTACAGACGTGGAAGTGGGATGATATTTCTATATAATTATTGGTTGGGTTTATATGTACCCCTTGAATAATGAATATGATATATTTTATGATCAATATGATGATGAAATTGGAACACTTATTACATATTCATGACACAACCAATGTTGAGGAATTAGGATATCTCTATATATAAGATATTTTCAGATTACATGATGTCCCTTCTACAATATTCTTTGATAGGGATACCTATTTTACTTCCCTCTTATAGTGAGGACTACAAGATGCACTGATATCTCAGGTGAATTTGAGCACAAAATATCACCCACTAATAGATTACCAGACATAATGAGATATATAGATTCATGAGGACATGATTTATGAATCAGTACTCAATTTTGGTGGATATTTGGATGTCCATTTGGGATTGGTTAAGTTTTATTATAATAAAAGTTACCAATATACAATTTGGATGACTCATTTTGAGGCATAATATGTTCATCCATGTAAATATCAATTTTTTTGTTCGAAGACTGCTGAAAATTCTTTAGATTGTCTGATTTCTGTATAAGAAATGACGGTAAAGAGTAATTTTATTTGTCTGAGAATTTCGATGACATTGAAAATTTAAAAATATTATATTAAATTCAATATATGATATTTGGATTATTCTTATTGTGACTAGGTGTTTTTGATAGTTTCACCATGTTTGGGTCGTCGATGGGAAATATGGGAATCTTGCACCAATGTTTGTCGGACCTATTGATGTTTTTCTGATTGTGGGGAAAATGGATTACTATATATCACATTCTTTATAGTTATCGATGATACAGAATGTGATTCATGCTTCACAGCTTTAGAATAAACATTCTAACCCATCTCGTGTCTTTAGATTGGAGGATATTTATGTTAAGCCAAATTTATACATGAATGACCATCTAGAAAAAGGATTCGGGATTCTGAGATAAATATATTTCATCGTATGATGATAATTTTTTTATATACATTAGTATCTTGTTTCTGATTTTCAAGATACATGGGAGCTTGGGGAATTTATGAGAGAGTAGTGGATTCATATCTATGATTTGGATTCTTCTTGACATTCTTTCTGGGGATTGAAATTTTTTATGGTGAAGAGGTGGAAACACAAAGTTAATTAATTTAAGTTATTCCATGACCTTTTTTATTAACATTAAGTCAGTTTTTGTTGTGGGGTATTTCTAATAGAATTTGGAAAATTTTGGAAGCCTAATGTGATGAGAACAGTTGGATCACGGTTTGGGAAAACTGTGCAGTTTGGTCCAAAAAACATTGTTTCCTGTTGTGAGACATTAGTAGTAGTTGTATAGTTTTTACAAACTATGAGGCTACTCCATCAAAAATACAAAAAATCAAACAATAAGGGTTTTTATGTATGGAACATAATATGTTAAACCATGCTCCCACCTAGGAGACACTATACACCCTACCAGTAAGGGTTAATGGTTTCTCTAACCATGTATCCCTACCTAGAAAACCATTAATGTGGAATTTAATTCCTATAAAAATTATTTTTAAAATCCCAAACCCCATTTATGACAATTAATAACCCCCATTCAACCTGAAATCTAATTCCTTGTTTATGAAGTCTCCCAATAAGTGATGTTGTCTCCTCAAAACCCTTTTTATGGTGGATCGAATCGTCATTGATCTCATTCGATCTCTTCCATGTACGTGGATCTCCTCTCATGTGGTTTATTCAAATATATCTTTCTATTATACTATTATTTTTATATATTATCTTGTTATTTATGGATATAAACAACTCACTATTCGAGTTTGACTCTTGGTTGGGTTTCTCGGTCTCTTTTTCAATGTTCTTTATTGGTGATCCCATTATAGGTGTTTTGATGATGTTAGCATTGTTAGGAGATTCCATATAGCTTTTACCAAGAACTGAAAATTGAATTTTATTGGTTAAATTGAATTTTTTTTAATTATTTAAAAACCCTACATTCAAATTATTTGAAGTGATATTTGAAAAATTTGTGGAAATTTATGAGAAAACCCAATTTGAATGGAATTAAAATTGGAGGTGTTTTTAGGAAAAAATAATTGATGGATTTTAAAATTTATTTAATAAATTGATTTGTTTGTTAATACTTTACAAAAATGGATTAAATAAAATGTTTATTTAAATGGTAGGAATTCTGAAAACCTTGTTTTAGTTTTTAAATGAGAAATGCACGTTGAAAACTGAAAACTAAGAAATTGTAAATTTAATTTCATTGAAATATTTTAGTTTCCCATATTTTAATGTGAATTTGTATGAATTACTTATTAGCATGGGTAGTGGTAATGAGGACAAGAATTCATAGACCTTTACTAACTTGTAATGGATTGATGATGAAAAATATTATTGAAATTACTACAGCATGACTGCCCATGAAAGGTTCCCCTATTAGGGTGTGGACTTCCCAAGATGGGTTCCCCGATTATGGTGGACTTGTTTGTTCAATCCTGACTAGATATTTGATAATTATGAGATGTCTCAGGATCCAAATACCTTAGAAACTAACTTACTATGGAGGTTTCATACATCGTTCTTTGCTATGATTTTTGACTTGATTATACATTCCATTGATTACTCAACTATTTTATTCTTTATAATTGTTTAATATAAGAATTTTATAATTTTTTTTATTTAATTATGTTTTTGAAATATCTAAAATCTTTATAAAACGTGATCACATGTATTGGAGTAAAATATGTGAATTAAATATCATGCCTTCTTTATTTAAATTTAATGAATAATTCGTTTAATTGTCATGATGTTGATTAATGAACACATGGTGGGACCTTACCAGTATTTATATCAAACACCATACCATTTCCTTTGGGTGTTTATAGATATTCATATTCTAGGTCTGAGTAAAGGGAAAGTGTCACTTCATGGTACTGGATGTTCTTGATCCGTTGGGCAATGGAGTGATGATGTTGACCAATAGGGTTTTTCCCACCTATTACAAAGGCTTTTTAGAGATTTTTCCCTGGTTAACATTGTTGTTTCATTTAGGGTGTTTATCTATATATTCAGGGTTTATTTTCTCTATTTGTTTATGGAACTTCTATTTTTCGATTATTGATCATGCTGACTTGTATCTTTTATCTTTCTCTCTTTTGATGGAATATTTAGTCCCTTATTGATCTAGCACGAGGAAATGTGTTTGTTTAAAACCCATGGAGATCATGAATGAACTTATAGATATGTTTGATCCAACTCATGTATCTAGGTACTGGGTTTTTTAAGATAGTTCATAATATAATTGATTATATTTTAATTTCACATTTTTTTGATGTATTTAAATTATAATTGAATGAATAGTGTCAAAATTTTAATTAATGAAATTTTATGAAAATAATATCTTATTAAATGAATTAATATTCATAAAAATATTATAATTTACAAATGAGTGGGATATTATTTAAAACATCAACCATGTTAGATTTATATGTTGGTTTTTAATTTAAGATAACATGCCTAACTCTTAATGCATAGAAAAACTTAATATTATGGAAATTGTTCAAATGGTTAACTGGGGATCAAAAATAATAATATTGGTGAAAAAATAATCAAAACATATATATATTTTATTATAAGTAATTTAGACTCATTTTCATATTATCATATAATTATATCAATGTTTATCTATTTATACTGGAAAAATAATTTATATTAAGTTAAAACATTAAGAAATTACAATAATTTCCCTCCACTCACTTATAAAAGGACACACCTTCTTCCGTTTATTTAAAACAGTTTGAGAATCCTGTCAAGACCATAACCTAAAAATTCATCATCTAAAATTAACTATCCATGTTTTATAAGTTATGTTTTTTCTAAAATACCAAACCTAAGGCCTGTAAGGGGATATCTTAATGTAATCAACCATATAAGAGGTAATCATCTTTATCGACTCTGTGAAGTTTATTTCTTCTTATACTTAATATTAATTCCAACCCCTCAAAAAATTATAGAAATATATCATAAATATATGGATATGTTATTATTATTTTATTATAACAATTTTATATCTCTTTTTCATCCTGTGAAAATTGAAAACATCAATTGTAAGTACGTATGACTTATAGTGTCCATATAACGGTGTGATTTATTTTTCATCACCACTTTTCATTGATGGATGTAATGATATAAATAATAAATATATATAATATTTTGTAAATAATTATGTTTATGAAATTTTACTATCATATCTAGTTTCTAATATTTCGATCTGTTAGAAAATTTTAACATCACTCATCCGTATGTGTGTGCTAAAACCTCCACGAAGCGATGTGATACATTATTCATATCAACATTACATGGATGATAATAATGTCATATTTAATAAAAAGGTTTGATATATATGATATAAAAATTCTCTTATAAATTTTAATTATTATTTACCTTTGTTTTATTCTATCTGTCAAAAAGTGAAAAGATCGTTCATCAATACGTACGACCTACCATCTCCATGAGTGGTGTAATTTATTTTTATATCTATATATTTTTTCGATGAATATGAATATATATTATTAAATATAAATGAAATTAATATCATGAAAAAATTTATGGAGACGATGGAATCATGATAAATATGCAACGACTAAAACTACTAAATCAAGACCTACCTTAAGAATTAAGCAAATAACACTGCAAATAGCTATAATAATTCAATATTTTTAAAAAATGATGTTAAACTATTATAAAGGGATCATATTTGATATTATATATATAAATAATATTTAAATTTATAACTATAATGAATTCAAATTTATTATATAGAAGGTTATAGCACCTATAAGGCAATTCAGGCTTTAGGTTTGGGGTTTCTGACCTCAATTTCCATTTATTGGGTAATACTTATACACCATTGACTATGTTATGTGATGATAATGCGTGGAATTACGTATGATGTTTTTTCTTATTTATATTAGTTTTTTTATATTTTTATTTGTTACACACAAATCACTTGAGTTGTTAATTATCAATTCAATGATATTATATTTGTAAGGTATTTCATCTCAATTCCACTTTATTAAGGCTTATTTGGTATTATGCATATAATTAATTTTATGTAGTCTATATACTTCTAGTTTGAGGTATATATCATGAATATATATTTATTTATTATTATTTTAGTCTCAAAATATGTTTACTCTTTTAATTATTTTCCTTATTTTCTTCTTATTTATCATTTCATTGTCAGGTAAATTAAGAAAAAATACTTTTAAATAAGTGATGATCTAATTTATTTTTTTATTGCATAAATTTTTCTTCCGTGTCCATATATTTTCTAAATTCTTTTAAATTTTTTTTTTATTTACAAAAATTGTTTTTTATTATCCATGACTTGTGAAGCGGTTTGAAATGAATCTTTATAATGTTTTCTTAAATTGTATATTTTTGATATTATTTTATAAATTTCAAAATTATTGTTTCTTAAATGTATATAGATTTATTGGATTTGACCATCACTATAAATGTTTTACAATATTTACCTTCTTTTATAGGTTTTAAAATTATTTAAAAAGGAAAACTATATAATAAATAATATTTTACTTTATATCATCAATTCTATTTTATTTTCTAAAAGAAATTTATTTACTTTAAAACTTGTATATATGATGATTTAAGGGTCATATTTTATCAATTATTTATTTTCTGTATATTATTTTTATCTAGAAAATCCATTTTATTTTTTTCATTCTTCTTTTAAAATTTAATTTATCATAAATATTCAACAGGTGCATTGTTATTTCTCATAGAAAATATCATTTCAATTTACAGTCTTTTAATTTGAATATTATTTTATTAACTAGGAAAAATACTAATAATATTTATTATTAACTTCATACTGATAGTTTATGGATAAAGAATATTTTTTTGAATTAAAATGTTCATTACAAATAAGAAGATGGTATTAGAAATTATATATGGGTGGTTCCTTGTTATGGATATCCCCTCTATGCATCGACACATATTATAAGAAAAATCAGTTGTCTAAATTAAATAGGTTTTTACTATATTGTTACCCATCAATTAAAATATCTTATTAGAAGGATTTGATGATATTGATATCATGATGCATGATATCATTACATAAAATATTAATCGTTTTCTTCATTGATAATTAAATTACACAGGATATTTCTACTTTTATATTATTCATGGATGAATTTTCATGCATAATTTATTGATAAAAATTCATACTTTTAAGTTATTTACCACCCCATATTTATTATGCCTCCTTTACTCGTGATAAGTTATTTTTTTAATAACACTTACTAAGAATACGATCTCTCCCAATTATTTTTTCTTTCCACATGATATGAAAAAGGATATTATGAATACCTTCTAGGATGAAATAATGTTTCTATACTATGTATTTTATTATTCGACTGTAATGTGTGAATCATACGTGAAACTAGTTATTCATGACTACTAAACATATCAATATAAAATGATGAAATCGTTTTTATCTTATAAAAATGTAATAACATATATACCAAATATTGGTTCCTATATTTTAGGTTTATGTAATTGGTATCAGATGATGTTTTTTAGAAACTATGGGAATTATATTTTAAATGAACGTGGATAAAAAGTCATTTATGAAAATACCATATAGTATTTGAGAACATTGACCATTTGGGGGTTTTTTATTTTATAGATCAATATTTATTATCTATGATCTAACTTTGTGTGTTCCATTATTAAGTGATGAACCCAAACAAGAGAAAGGGAATCAACCCCCATATAAAAATATAGATTATCCTACTGAGCAAGACAATAAAGATGGTATTATAATCGAGCCGACCATGGGAATATTTCAGTAGCTTATCCTCGTTTTGAGGAATATATTTTCTTGATTTGTGAAAGCTATTATACTACAATTTCATTCACCTATGTTGTATTTTATCATGCGATTGAAGCCTCTATATTTTAATGGAAGTATTAATACATTAGTAGTCGAGAAATGGATCGAGTCCCTGAAAATTATATTTCTGTATTTGGGATATAATGAAAGTGAAAAGTTATTCTTCTAGTGTAATGTTTGGAAGGAGATTTTGATCAATGTAATTAATTTATTAGAACAATAATATTTATAAAAAATATAAATAATAAAATGGATAAGTTTTAATGTGATTTAATTAGAGAAAAACATCCTTGAAAACATCAATCCAAAATAATGTGTAAGATACTCAAATTGAAGCATATGGAATAAGAACATATTCTAATGTATGAGGATAAATTTACAAGATTTACATTAATTATTTTCTTTATATAGGAAATATAAAAACTGATTGACTATTTATTGGAGGGAATTAAGTCAGGTATCCTAAGGGAACTAGTTTCTCAAATTTTTTCATTATATGATGATATAGTATCAAATTTAATTGTTATGGAGTAATAATTTTCGTGATCCAATATCTTTAAAGGAAAAAAATAATAAGAGTTTGATTAATAAATATGAAAATGGGAACACATCAATAAAGAATAAGGGTATAAAAAAATTCAATCAAGTAAAAATTGTGGAATGAAACATCCGTTAAAATTATTGATGGTAGTGGGAGTTTGTTAAATTTTTTAAGATATAAATTACCCCGATAATGACTAAAATTAAACTAAATAACACACAACTATAAATTTATTAAAATATATATATGGACCATTATTGAGACTTGAGCCTCACGTGTCAAGGGAACTTACCACATAAGAATCCTGCAGGATAATCCTAATGGAATTACTACAATTGATGTGAATGTTCATAGTGACGTGGTGAAAGGTGCACATATCATCATATATTAAAGTGTAAATGTTTTATTTGATTTATGTTTTTACCACTATTTTGTATATTAATAATTTTATAAGTTTATGACATCATCATCTTAATGATAAGACGTCGAGGTTTCAGTGAAAACAACCAATGGTATACTGATGGCATATCAAGTCTATAACTCCTCCCAAACAATAGTTAGTGGTAATTTTATTCCCATAAATCAATTTATTTTACCTCTAGATTATTTTGATGTAATTTTGGGAATGTATTTGATCTTCTAATATATATATAAAATCAATTATTAAGGATGTAATGTTACATTTAATATTATCAATTAACCTAAATTTTTTGTTAAGTATGAAGATTTGTGTGAAATTGCAATGGAAATTAATTCCATCATATGGGTTTTAATACCTATTCATGATGTATATTTATCCTAGATATTTAGGGAAAAAATCAATATTTAGGATGTGCCTATTGTGTGAGAGTTAATAAACATCATTACATAAGTTTTTCCTAGTCTTCCTCCAAATATGAAAGTTGAGTTTTTAATACCACCCATACATGGAATTACACAATCTTTAAAGACTATTTATAAAATGGCCATGATTGAGTTGTAGGAAATGAAGAAGTAGCTCACATAAAAATTTGATAAGGGGTTTATTTGGCCCATTGCATCTCCATGGGTTGAAATCCTTCTTTCTGTTAAGAAGAAAGACATATCAATTCATATTTTCATTGATTATCATTAACATAACAAGGTCACTACTAATAAAAAGTATACTCTTCTCTGTATCGATGAACTATTTGATCAATTATGTGAAGATCACTATTTTTCTAGGATTTTTCATTAATCAAGATAATATCAACAACAGGTTAAGAAGGGGGATAAATCCATGGAAACCATCCAAGTTAAGTATGGGAATTATGAGATTATATTAATTCCATTTCGGGTTACCTATTATCCACTTATCTCCATTTATTTAATGAATAGAGTCTTTAAATAATACCATGATTAGTTTTTTATAGATTATATTTATGACAGTCGTTTATATTTATTGAGTAAGGATGATCATGATGAATGTTTTTGAATTAGGAAAAATACCTTGAGGATTGAGATATTATATGAAATATTTATAATGTGTGAATTTTGGAAATAAGAACATTCAATTATGAATCATATAATTTCATGTTATGGAATATCATTATATCCTTAAAAGATATAAGTTACTGAAAAATATCCTAGACTAACTGCTGTAACTGAGATCCATAGTTTTCATGGATTTTTTTGGATGCTATTGAAATTTTGTGAGGGATTTGTGATGATTATATAATCCACTATCCATGATTACATGAAAGAGGGTCACGTTCTTGTGGAATAGTTAATGTGAATTGAAATTCATGGTATTTAGGATATGGGTGGTCAGTGTTCCTTTTTTTACACAACCCTATAATAGAGAATGGTTTGTAATAGATAGTGATACATTAATGAAATTATGGAATATATACAGATGTAGAATGATATGGTGATATATTATGAATCCCTCCATTTTAAAATTCATGATAATAATTTCTCAACTCGTGATTTGGATATAGAAGAAGTAATTTTTTCATCAATGATATGCAGTCATTATCAATATACTGAAATGTGTGACATATATTCTAATCATAAAATATTAATAAATATATTTAAACAGTATTAGGTGAAAATGAAATAAATAATTTGGTTTTAATTAATCAAATTTATGACTACAAAATACATTATCACCCTAGGAAAGTGAAAAATGTGGTTGATGATCTTAAAATTAATGATCACAATAATTTTTCCATGATGATAATTAGAAGGGATCCAATATATATATGGAACTAAAAAATCTTGATCTTGAAATATTAAGGATAGGAGGAAAATATTATCATTTTAAAATAAATTTTTAACTATCCATCATGAGAGGATTAAGAACTAATAGAAGGAATATGTGTAATAAAAAAAATAAGGTATGGAATGTTCCCACGATTGACTATGATTTTGTTGTAATAATAAGGTTTAGGAACTAGTTATGTTTCCCAACAGTACTAGATTTTAATAAATACTTAATTAGATGAGGAACATTTTTCATCATTATCTCTTCAAAATGGATGTAAAATATTGTATAGATATTTTAATGAATATTTCTAGGGGGAAACAAAAAATAGGTATTTTAGAATACATATCTTTATGCCTTGTTTTTCAAAAAGATAATAATAATAGAATGAGTTCTATGGGTAATGTTTCATGATAACCAATACCGGAATGTAATTGGGAAAAAATCACAATTTTTTCATCAATGGAATCACCAAAACATCATAATGGTACAATACAGTTTGGGTTGTAGTTGATCAACAATTGAAATCAGAACATTTATCACTATTAGATAATATTTCTCTATTGGTCAACTTAATCGATTGTATATTAAGGATGTTGTGATGTTTCATGGATTAACACTTTAAATTTTATTAGATCGAGATAAGAGGTTAACCTCAATGTATTGGAGAAGCATTCAAAAGGCTCATGGTACTGAGATAAGTTACCATTCCTCTTAACATCCATAGATATACATTTAGTCAAATAGAACTATTAAAACTCTCAAATACATGTTAATATATTTCCCAATAAATTAGAAATGTGGTTGGGATCAACACCTTCCATTGGTGGATTTTCCTTAAAATAATATCTTTTTCTCAAGCATTTATATGGTAAATTATAAATCCTTATATTGTTGTATGTGGATAACTACAATGTGTTGGTTTGAGGGTGAAGAAATAAATCTTTTTCAACCCGATCTAGCTGAGTAAATGGTAGAGAAGGTCACACCTACTAGATAAAAAAAACAAAAACTCAAAACTGATAATATATTTAACCTGACAATCATCTATAAGATCTAGAGTTTTGATGTTGGGGAATGGAAACTCTCCTGAATATATCCTTCAAATATTTTATGATAGTTGGAAATAAAGAAATTCCTAGTCTATGAAATATCAGTCCTATTGAAATAGTTGATCATATCAGGAAGGTAGATAATCAATTAGAACTATCAGCCAATATATCAAATGATCATAGTGTGTTCTATGTATCTCTCATGAGAACATACATACCTAATCCTTCACTTGTAATAAACTCAGATTTCATACCATTGGATCATGATCTATTTTATAAGGAATAACTAATGTAAGTATTTATGGAAGAGAGAAATTTCTATGAAATAACGACTACTCAAATAGACACAGTTTTGCAGAGAAACATAAATTTGAGAAAGCTAAATAGAAACATGATGATTTGATGAGGTAGAAGTTTCCTTATTTTTTAGTTTTAAATTGAAAAAACTCAAGGAAAGACATATAAGGGGG
The DNA here is from genome assembly GCA_963277665.1 of Viscum album. NCBI lineage: Eukaryota > Viridiplantae > Streptophyta > Magnoliopsida > Santalales > Viscaceae > Viscum > Viscum album. The sequence continues at coordinate 1,561,461,302 of OY728146.1, forward strand.
AATAATGAAATAAAATCATATTTTTAAATGAATTTGTTTTTCAATAATTTTATTTTATTTCTTTATTTTGAAGCAACACTGAGTATAAAAAAATTGAGATCACATATTTAAATATTATTATGTAAAAATTATATCAATTTGAATACAGAACTCCAATATTATCTTAACATGAAATTTATTTATTTTTCTCTAATTATTGAATTTTTAGTTAACTGTGAAAGATACAAATTATTATAAAATTGTTAATTATTTAAATTGAAAATTATAAAAGATATTAAATTTAATAAAAAAACTAACATAATAATGATTTAGTTTTAAATAATCTATTTAATTACCTTTGAAACGTTTTTATACCTGATTTTATTATATGAAAAAAAAAATTTAAGATTATATTTACCATAATACAATTTTTCATCGCATCTAATGGGTATATTTTTAAATTAATTTTTACCAATAATGTTAACACTATTTGTTAAAATAGATTTTATATTTGAAATTAATAGGGTTGAATTTTCTAAATAGGTCCCATTTATTTTTTTTCATTATGAGTAGTAACAATTGTAAAATTTTACTCCTTGGTATATGGTATATCATCTAATTAAATTTATAAACTAATGTGATAATACAATAAAATACTATTTACACATGAATTTATCATATATGATGAAATATTTTTAGAAACTTCCATCTAATTATAGAAAAAATGGGAAAAAAATTTCCATTTCTGAATGATATTTAATATTATATTACATTATGAATAGAATGTGAACAAAATGTCACACTCTTCACATTAATATCTCTAAAATATTTCCAAAGTAACAAAAACAAATTATGTTTAGTTTTGAAACATAATTTTAATGATAAATTACTATTTTTTATCATGGTAATTTATTTCTAATTTTTAGTGGCTGAATATCTATCATAAATTTTTACACATCACTAATACAATATTTTTTACATTTATAGAAAAATAAAATAAATGATATTAAAAATATTCAAATTAATTAAAATTGTATGCATTCTTTTTTACTATGGATGTTATAGATATATATCACATATATTTTATTTTTAAAAGTATTATATTTTAATTAAATATAATTTTTGATGTATTTAAAATGAAATTAAATGAATAAATTCAAAAATGACATTTGTATTATTTACCTAGAATTATAATTTGTTAAATTATTTTGAATTTTTAAAAATAGTATATTCATAAAAATAAATGATATATGGTTTAAAAAATCAATAAGTATTTATTTTTTAGTTCTTTTTTCCTTTCACGGTAACATTTTAGATTATTAAAGTGTATAAAACTTTATTATTTCAATTATTTTCAAAAGGGTTAATTTGGTGTTAAAACAAAACTATAATGGTTAAAGCATCTCGAAAACCTGGAAAAAAATTATTTTGTGAGTTTATTATTACTCAACCTAACCTTATATTTTAATTATATCCATTTATATACATTTGGACCTCAATAATATTTATGCTAATTTAATAATTAAATCAATTCCTAGAATTACCCTCCAATCACTTATACAAGGACACCACTTCTCAATTTTTGTAACAAATATTTGATCATCCTAGCTCTGCCAAACCATAAAAATTTATATTTTAAACATAATTAAACATCTGTTAATGGTGATTTCCTTTCCAAAAGACCAACTCAATTTCCTATAATGGGAGATATAATGGAAGTCTACCCATGAGGTGGGAATTTTCTTTACCAACTCTTTCATGTTTATTTTTTTCGTCCTGTTATTGTTTCATACCCATCCTAAAATATTAAATCACTTATATTGAATATAATATGTTTTTATTATTATTTTGTTAAAATAATTTTCCTTCTCTCTTCATCATATGAAATGTGAAAACATCGACTATGTGTATGTACAACTTAGCATTTCTAGGTAGCGGTGTAATTTTCATTTCATCACCAATTTACATGGATTTATATAAAGATCGAATGAATTAATATAATATAATATTTATGATATAGTTATGTGTGGTAATGAACTAACCTAGGTATCCCTCAAACCAAGAACTCGATCTGATCTATCACATACGTGAAGGGTGTTCCTGATCCTCACAGGCTTGCAAAAATAACCAGAGCCTCGAACAAAAAATTATAGGGAATGATTTCCCCCAACCTGTAAAAACACATGGAATATATACACATGGAACAAAAGGAGACAAAATTTTTTAATAAATATATTACTTAACTGTAAGAAGACATCAGAAATGAGACAACTATAAAATATATAGAACTCTAAAAGACATGTCCCAATACCAAATACTACATCCAAAAAGTTACTCCATGTAATGGCATATATGAACTCCCACCATCTCACCACCACCTCTCAAACTCACCTGATATAGAACCTCACCGCCCCACTATGGCTCCTTTCCAATTTCTACATTGGAATATATACATTTTTCTATTCACTAGTAAAGTGTTGTGCATGTTGTGAGTTAACAACATCAAAAGGATCATACCAAGGTGTTCCATAGAAAATATAAGTACAAAAATCCATGTGTTCTATTTTTAAATAAAATAATGAATGATAATAAGTAATGTAGATTAATAGAAAAAATGGTAAAAATTTACCTTTTAACACAGTTATAAATAAAAATTAGTTATATCAATATCAAAGTATGGTTTTCTCTATATCATATTTCAATATAATCAAAATACATGTCCATGATAAAATACTACAAATCCATGGAATAAAAAATAGTATTAATAAAAGAATCATAATACCAAGGAATACAAAATGTCAGGTAATAGACTACTTGTACCCATTAATCTATGAAAAGTGCACTACAGTTCCTCAAGACAATGATGTATACTCTAATAACATGGAGACACCACATAAAGTGAAATACCAATATCATATATACACCTAGAACCAAATATCTACACTGTAGGACAAGAAGAACACCCTAGGAAGTGAACCCCCCCCCCCATAGTGGATGATGGCATTAACCTATAAATTCCACCTAGTTCCCTATGTAAACCATGGTCTCATTTTCAAAATCATCTCAATGTTTTGAAAATCATTTAAAACCATATATCATATCGATAAAAATAATTAAAAAAAACCCCTTTTTCTTTCCATTTATCTACAATCATGGAAACCCAACTATTATTTAAAAAACCCATTTCAAGAAAAACAAATCATTCAAATTCCTTTTATAAATAATTTATTAAATAAGAAACTATAATGTTCATTAACATATTCTAGAGACAGAAGAAACTACCTAAAAAATTAGTTCGCACACACCCATAACAGAATCCCTCAAAAACGAAAACCCTACATCATCTATGAAGGCCCTATAATCAAATTCACATGACATGATTTATATAATTCAATAAAAGGGGTCATTTGAAAGGATTAAACCCACATAACATAAAAAAGAACTCCCATCACACCACAAAGAACAAAGGAACAACCTCTAGATGAAGATTTCACAATAGATCTAGGTAGAAGAAATAGAAAACACCAAATTAGATCAATAGATCTGATAATCATAACCCAAGGGTGGTTCAATGATCTATGGAAACAAATAAAAGGAAAGGTCACTTACATAGAGAGACCTACCAAAACCGCAAAAAAGATCAAACCCTGAACAGATAGATATATAAAGAATATAGACTCTTAAAATCACATAAGAGGTTCTTTTGTTCGAGAGAAATGGAAAACTCAAAGCTGGATGGTCATCCAAAACATGAAGAATGCCCTAAAATTTCCATTCCTTGGGAATTACATGTACTTTAATTTCATTACATTTCATGAAGTCCACAGTTCTTATGTATGATAAGAAATCCTTGGCCTTGAATTAAAAATTCATTTCATAAAACATTCATGATGTGAAACATGTATTCACGTCATGTAACAATTCATAGTGTATGTCCTTTCATGACTTTCACCCAGAAAATCATAGACGTCGTGTAAACTAGTTACATTGCGTGAAATACTCTTTCATCCTATAAAAAATATGGTTAAAGAAAAAATTCCAATGAATCACTACCTTCTCTATAATTGGCATCCTCTCAATTCATTCGGGGCCTTATACTGAAAATGAAAAATGGAAAACCATGGTGAGGTTATCGATATACCTAATAAATCGGTAACAAGATGTTATAAACACCACATTCTAAATACTTTCTATCCCCAGAAGTCATGTGGAATATGTAATATAGGGAAAAATATGGGGCCACTGATCCCTCATTATCGACACACATTCCAAAATTTCATGATAATTTGATGCATGTTTCCACAAACTCTGACCAATAGGATTTACTTCAAAAAAAGACTTCCACATAAGAGTGAATAATCTCAACTGGTTTCTCCGAAATAGAATAATATTCATTTTAATCATTTTCATACAAACCCAGAACGTCTGTGGGATCAGGATGTTACATCATTAGTTAAGATATGTGGAAAACATCATGAATAACTAGCAAATAAACTGGAAACTATAACTAATAAGAAAACTATCTGAGCTACTCAATGAACTCAAATGGTCCAACATATCTCATTGACAACATTTCTTATATTCCAAGTTAACAATCACCCAACTGAGGAGAAATATCCATGAAATCCCTTCAACCAATGAATAACTATAGGTCATGCCTCCAATAATACATATATATATATATATATATTTGACTTTGTACTATAAACAGATGTTTATGACCATCCTAATTATTTGTGACGTCTCATGGACTAATCATTTTCCATCTAAAGATACGTAACCCACCTCCACCCAAAAAATAGGTGATCTGGATTGGAGACCATACCAAACCCTTAAGGGAGCCACAATTATTGATCATTTATAACTGATTTTCTAAAAAAACTCATCCAGTCCTAGGCGTTTATCCAATGATCCACCAAAATCCTAGACACAGACACAAAGCATATCCACCAGGATATAAATTACACATTCTTTTATACCATATTTTTGTTGACTCTATGTTGTGGTAAACATAAACTGAGTTCTCGTTGCCTCATGGAGAATCCTCAGAAACCGCATGGTAAACCTAGGAACCATATTCAAAACAATGGAAAAAGGACTCCCATGTAACCTCACAATCTTATGCATATATAGCTTACCCAAATATTGAACCTTAGTGGGGTCTTTGGTTGGAATGAAATGACGAGCCTTTTTCAACCAATCAATGATTACAAAGATATCATTTTTCCCTCAAGGATTCCACGGAAATCCAAAAAAATCCATGAATAGCGGATCCCACTTCATGACCAACACCAAAATAAGATAAAGAGAACAAAATGTCTTAAAGTTAATTTCCTTTATCTATTGTCTGGTGTAACATAGGGACACATAATATTTTATGTCACGCTTTATTCCCGGCCACCAGAATCATCATATCATGTAATAATACATCTTTTTATTGCCATTATGGTTGACCCACAAAGAGCTATGACAATTTAACAAGACTAAACTCCCAAAATTTACTAGGATTCCAACAAAATTACTACTATGCTGTATACCATCTAATGATAGAGTCCAACCATAAATTTTCTCACAACTATAAAGTCTTTCTATAACTTTACTAAACTAAACATCATGTTGATGATTTTCCAAAATAGACTCTAGGAGAGAATATGATAAATTAACACTCATCATAAAATTACTTAAAACATCTTCTTAAGCATCCAGGTGAAACAAAGTGAATATCCCCATAAGGTTCCATTTCTCCACAAATTCCAGAATAACATGTGATGGCACTTTCTTATTAAGAGCATCTTCAACAACATTTCTCTTCCTCGGGGTATAGGTGATATCTAAGTTATACTCTTGAATCTATTATACACATCACATCCATATAATATTCGAGTCCTTAAGAGAGAAGACATAACTGAAACAATTATTTTTAGAATACTCCATGAAACTCTAAATTAAAATATAGTACTATAAACATTTGAGTTCAGGTATAATAGTAAAAAGCTCTAAATCGTGACTGAGGTAATTATTCTAATGAATTCGAAGATGATGAGATATTTAATCTTCCACATGGTTATGTTCCATAAGTACACATCCCAAAATAGAAAAAAAACATCACAAAACACCACATACCCAATACTAGGCAAAGGTAATATCAAAATAGGATTAGAAGTCAGAATTAATTTCAGTTCATCGAAATAATACTAACACATCACATCACATGTTAATTTCACCACTTTCATGGTAATATCTATAAAAGGTGAAAAGAAATTAGATAAATCATTTAAAAATATAAATTATTATTCAGAAAGTCCATGAAAGCTCTAAATTTCAAGGAATGTTTTGGTACCTTCTATAATGAAACATCCTTCACCTTCTCTGGATCAACTAGAAAGCCACGTTCAAAGATATTGTTCCCGAAGAAAATAACTTCTCGAATCCATAGACTACATTCTGAAAGCTCCCCATATAAACAATGAATTTTCAAAATGACAAGAACAAAACATAGATAGTGCCCATTCTCACACTAAGATTTATAATAGGCCAGAATATCATCCACAAACACTATGATAAAACTGTCAAGATATTGATGGATTATCTGATTCACTTAATCCATAAATACAAGATAGAATTAGTTAGACTAATATTCATCACAAGATATTCATAATGGATATAACTAATATAGAAAATTCCTTCGATATATCAGACTCCCGAACCCTAATCTGATGATAACTGAACCAATGATATTTCTTAAAGAAACACATTTCCCCTTTTACTGATCAAAAAAATCATCCAAATGTGGATAATTATATTTTTTCTTAACTGTTAACCATTTCAAATTCCGATAGTCCACACACAACCATAGAGAAATATTTTCAATCTTGGAAAAGTGAACATAGGATGTCCAACATGAAACACTAGGGAGAAAAATACCCTTTCCAAATTGGTCATCCAACTGAATATTGAGCTCTATCAGATCTATTGGTTCCATATTATAAACAGTTATAGATATCAATTATGTACCTAAAACCAGGTCAACCATAAAATAAACCACTATATCTAAAGGAATTACAAATAATTAGTATCGTAAAATGTCAGGAAAGTATCAAACAATAGTGGAAATATCAACAGTAGAAGAAACATCATCGTGCTCAAACAAAACAATAGACAACAAAATATTATGTTCTGGGTGAGAAGGCCCTACACAACCATATCTCTGGTCCCACTACACTTACAACACATAAGATATCCCATTGCAATCAAGAAAAAAAATCACAATGATGATATCAATAAACACCTTCTCGAGGATTAATAAGTCAATGCATACAAATAATAACATCAAATAAATCTACATCAAGAACAAAAAAACCTCAAACCAACTATGTATCGACTATCATGAATGAACAAGGACACTGATCCCCTGTTCTGTACTCATGGAAAAAAGTGTACCTAAACCCATTATAAAGGGAATAAGTTACATTGTATGTTTTATAATATCTATATAACGTTTGATATTAATCCGTGGGAGAGATGAGTATCAAATAAAAAAATTCTATTGAAGAATGAATAAGGAATATATCTCTTACTATCATTGAACCTGGATCAAATTTCATTGAAATCATATATAATATGTGAACGTGCTTCACTACCAAGGCCTATGGATAGATCAATGTAGTCTTTGATGCTTCTAGATTTTCCACAATATCCCATTGAGAATAATAACCCTAACCATAATAAGGCCTAGTCATAGCCTGGAAGAACTGTTGTAATTGAACAAAACATCCATAGTTGTTGTAAGTATTCATGGAAATAGGTAAATAACTTCTGATATGTCCAACCATGGAATAGTAAGAGAATATAAGGGGTGCATATCTAGATATATAAGATAGTGTATAAGAGGATCGCTACTAAGACCCACATCCACCACTCTTATGATGATCCTACCACCTCCTCTTTTTCTTATGTGCGCCACTCAAGATTCAATTGGATAGATGATAAGGGGTTTAAAATCAAATATTAATTTCCATATTCACATCTACCATCATAGCATTGTCTACTATCTATAACTAGGTAAAATTAGTCATCACATAGACCTATGATCTAATATCCCATCACAAACCCTACAGGTACTTTTGAGTAAACAACTGATCATTCTTCGCTACATCTAAGGAAAAATGGAAAAACTCAGCAAACTAATTATTGTATTATGACAACGAACGCTATCTATAATATGAAGAAATAAACTCTTGATACTTTTCCAACATCCGTGATTCTAGAAAAAACTGCTTGAATAACACAGTTTTGAAACCAATTTAGTCCAGGTACATGTGGCAGTTTTCCTGGACAATAGAATCCCACCATTGCTTACAAGATACCTCAATATGAAATGACAGAAAATTTACAATGATATTCAATTGTTCTTCCAAGAATTCAATTAATTTATCCATTATATCCATCCAGTCCTCTGCCTCTTGAGGATCACTCATTCCTTTAGAGTATGGTGGCTTGTCGTGCAATAATTCATGCGATATATCTCTCTCTCCTCCAGATCCAAGTTGAACCTCAAAATAATGGTGTGAACTAATGGGGAATCCTGATCAAAAACATGAAGTATTCATATGATAGTTTCAATGTGATTATGATCCACTATTTTATTCCTTATGTAGAATCAGCTATACATTCCTGAGGATCTTGTGGAAGACATCTAGGAGGCATACCACTCCAAACCGAAAAAGAAGGAATGACCAGAATATAGATTAAATTTTTACATGAAATAGAAACCCATAAGAAAAACATAATATTGAAAACAAAACCCAACATTATAGATACATATATTACATTCCCATGGTAGCTTGAGTCTCATCACGAAAACAGATGTCTAAGAACATATCAAAAAACACATTTCAACTACTAAAAATCCTATATCCAGTCTAACAGAAGTCCGAATATAAGGAAAATTGAGGATATACCTACTCTGATATTGTTTCATAACAAACTAACCAGGGTATTCCTCAATCCTAGAACCTGACCCAATCCATCACATAACCGAAGGTCATTCCTGGTCTCTAAGGTCTGGAAACAAGTACTAGGGCATCGAACCACATATCTATGTGAATTATTTCTCCAAACCTATAAAACACATTGACTATTTACATAGATAAATAAAGGAGATAGTGGAATTTCCAAAAATTTATGCCATTACTATAAGAAGACAGCCGAAATGAGACTACTATAAAAATAGCTAAAACACCAAAATATAAGTCTAACTTCAAAGGACTAGAACCAAAAAGTTACTCATAATGATGTCTTCAATGAACTCCTACCATTTCACGACCAGTTACCCAACCCATCTGACATGAATCCTCAATAACTCACTATGGTTCCTTTCCATTCCTTGAATTTGAAGACAAACAAAAATATACTCACCATCGAAGAGGAGCATAGGGTGTAAGCTAAAGAGATCAATAGGATGACACCCAGGTGTTCCATTGAAAGTCTCTATAAAAAATTAATGTTTTCTATTTTTAAATAAAACATGGAAGGATTAGAAGTAATGAAATCTTATAGAAAAAATGGAAACAATTTCCCTTTAATCTGAGTTATAAAACAAATCTATGTATATCAATTTGAAATAAAATTTTCTTCTATGCCATCCTTCACATTCATAAAAATAAATTTCGAGGATAACATAGTACAGTGCCCAGGAATACCAAACAGTTGTAGCAGCACAAGCATCAAAATACAAAGTAAAAGAAATGTTCAGGTAGCAGACTACTCATACCCATTAATCAATGAGCATTGCACTGTAGTACAAGAAGACAATGATCTACAATCCAAGGCCAGGGAAACACCCTAAAAAGTATACCCCATCAACATATACATACCTATAGCCAATAATATACACTCTAGGATAAAAGGAACACACTATAAGGTAAAACTCCACATTGAATGATAGCCTCAAGCTAAACATTCCAAAAAGTTCCTGTAACACCCCGAGATTTTATGAAAAAATATTCTTTTTAATTTCATTAATGTATTGTGTTGTACGCTACAACAAAAGGAGCTTTCACAACACGCATACTTGAATTTCCTTGAATTATATGCAATCACGACCTTTCACGATAGCGTGTGTAGTACGCAATCTTGAGTTTCACTAAACAACGATATGCTATTAATATATTATTAAAACTAGCCGTTATGAATAGTAATAACCACTTTTTGAAATTTTTTAAATTTAATTTTTCAAAATGGACTTCATTTTTGGATTCGGAATATCGAAATTAGCTTAGGGTGAAATTTTGGTACTTTTCGGATAACTTTCATTTTCTGATGAATAATGAAAATTACTAAATTTTAATTAAAAACAACCTTTCATAATAGAAATAATTAATAGTGATAAATTATCAATTTGAGTGGTTCTAAATTATATTTAGAATATATTTTTACAATTTAATACAATGTTGGTCATTGGATGTAATTTCACATTTAAACCAGACATAAACAAGTGTCAATCTTTTGGTAGTTATTATCTCTTAAAAACACGCTATTTGTTTTGACGACGGGAATTAATTTTTAAATTAATTAATAAAACTGATATTTATTGAATTTGGTAAAATAGAAATGATTTTTGAGTTCATAATATCAAATAGATCTTAGGCCTAATTTTTGATATTTTTCTAGAAACTTTCATTTTTTTGATGAATAGTGAAACCACTAAGTGGTAGTTAAAAACTGAATTTTTTATAAAACTTAATTTTACCGCTTCTGTGGGTGGAATTTCAAAAACATGAGAGACACGGTTGATTTCAGCAAGTAAAATGTGGTTCAATGACATGAAAATAATTTTTGGTGAATAGTAACTTTTTACTTTTTTTACCACTGTTAAAAGTAAATAGGGTAATTAAGGGTAAAAATTATATTATTATTACCCTAACACATGTCCTAATTCTATTGGATAAGTGTAATGCGACCAAAAACAACCTTAGGAATAAAATATGACCATTTAGCCCCACTTGGATTAGATTAGGACATTTATTATTAATTTATTTAAAGAAGGGTTAAAATAGTTAAAATCAATGTTTAATAAGTATATCATTTTTAATATAGGGTTATACATAACATAATTTAGACTTTAAATATTTATTATAAGGATAAAAATATTTTCTACATAATTGTATTTTATTTTTAATTTTTAGACATTAAATAATTTAATTTATTTATGACATAGTGATGATGCAGTAATTATCTTATTAATGAAATATTGACATAATTGATGTTATAAAAACCCAAATAAATGTACTTTTTTCCTTTTTATGAATTCCACTAATATTATAGGTTAATATGACATGTTATTATTGATTTAATTAACTTTGTTCGAACTAATCACTGTGTTATGAGTTTCACAAAAATTAATTACTAAATAGTGTCAAAATTGACATGAAATAGGTTTTAAAACAAATATTATATTATTAATTGTTATTTTATTCCTAAAAATCTATGGTTCGTCCAAATGAGATAGCATGGTTATATATATTAATAATAAACAACTTGGGGTTCTTTTGGCTTCTTATAGTAAGTTTATTAACCTTATATTATAAGAACACAAAAAGACACGGTAAAAGTAAAATTATCTAACTTAAAGTTAAAACTAAATGATAAGGTAAAAATAGTGAACTAAACATGTCAAAATTCTATTGGATGATATTATTTCTACCCAGCCCCACCTTAGCTTCGAAATAACTCAATTTGGAGCTATTTAAAACCGAATTTGGCTTTATAATAAAATAATATTTTTAGTTATTCCAAAGGTGCCCCTCTCCTCCCTTATAAAAGTGAACCTCCTCCCTCTCTTCCTCACACCACATTGAGCCTTCAACCTCGGCCAACCCCTACCAAATTCTCTTCTCCACTTACCTAGAAACATACTAGAGGTTCTGGTCTTCCTAAAAGACCAATTATAGTGCCCTAAAAGGAGATCTCAAAGAGGCTCTTCAAAGAAGAGGTAAATGTCCGTTACCGATTCTTTCAACTTTATTTCTTCTTCCACTTCTTCTTCTTAGGTTGTTTCATTATGAAGTAATAACATCAGTATCAATCATATACTGATATTTTATTATATGTATGAAACAACCCTATTTCACCATCTATCCATCCTATGGAAAACGAAATCACCTCACGTGCGTATGTACAGAATATCGTCTCCACGCCGTGGTGTAATCTATTTTCCACCACCACCTTACTTGGATGGGTATAATGGTGTAAATAATTAATATATATGAATATTTTAAAGTGATATTGATTATGAAATAGTATACATACACTCCAATACAATTCAACGATCATGATAATGATATCATCTCTCGTGCATACGTACAGACTACAGTCTCCACGACGCGATGAGATTCATTCTCCACGTTAACCATTCATGAGTGATTATAAAGTATATTTATAATAAGTAATCATGAAACATATGACATAATAATGATACTGGATTTATGTGTATATATATGTATTTCATCTACTTAATTTTATTCAACTCAATAAGGAAACGAAAACAGCGTTCATGCGTACGTACGGTCTACCGTCTCCATTAACGGTGTATTTCATTCCATTTACTGATCTATTAAATATATGTATATTCTGAATATATATTATATTTAAATCATGTTTTATATTATGGAATTAAGTAATCATGATCTAAGTAATCATATGAATAATTACAATTCAAAACACGGAGGACAAATGAAACGATTTTACCCAAAACGCTCTTTATCATGGAATTTACAAAAGAACGGGTAAAATAAAGTCATAAATGAACCATATATGATATCATAACAATTAGTATGATTCTGGAATAAGTCAATGACATTATTTAAATCATTATAGAGGAGTTTCGGACACATACGAAGCAAATCGGACCTACGGCAAGGGAAATATCACAATCTCATTTTTATCTGTGATTTTCTATACTTTGAAATTTACTGGGGTGTATTTTATCATCCACATCCATGTTTCCTCAATATGTAAAATTATTTCCATCCACCTGAAATTTTTTAAATCCAATTTTACCCTTCGGTGAGTTTTTAGTATAAGATATGAAAGGAATCTTTTGTCATTTTTCATACGAGGTACTTTTTGACCTTTCCGACAAAAGTACGAGAAGAATGTTTTTTTAACTTATACGGCATGAATGGATTTTTAAAACATTATTTACAAGAAGCTTCCATTTCACGTTTTCAAGTTTATTTTTAATCATCTACTTTTACTTTAAAATTGTATGACGTGTTAAGAAAGGAAAATTGTTTTTGAAGTAGAAAGGATATTTTCCTCAAGAATGGAGTTCAAGTGTTTTATCAAAATTATTTTCCATCTAAGATAATATAGGGATCTGTTTTTATCCATATTATTACATTGATTTGATTATGTTGTGATGGAATTATTTTTATGAATTCCTTTATCTTATATGAATTGTTTAATGATGTCATGTTGTTTAAGAATCCCATTTTTATTACATGGGTTATGCTACGATATATGATTTACGATTTTGTGGCACACATAAGAATGGTTTCATTATGAGATGGGTGGGACCTATATGTCCCTCCAATGCATTGGGTAAAGATTTTATATCTCATGAGATAGACATGGATGGAAAGGTAGGTTATACCTGTTCAGTGAAACAAGACTGAAACGAGGAGTGAACTCGGTTCAGAAAGGGACTTTGTCTACTAAGATAGTCTTGGCAATGAGTCTTGACCAATAAGAAATGATTCTCTATTATTATGTGTGTATGCCAAAAAGTTTCATGTTTTAAGTTATGATTATTGGGATTATATTTCACTACTATGATTTATCCCATGTTATGATATTATGATCTGTTTTGCAGGTTAATATTTCCAATATGTTATGTTCTTATAAATATGATGTGATTGATATTTATTTTGTTTACCCGTACTGAGCATTTGTGCTCACCCTTTTATGTTTTATTTTTCCCATGATATAAATAAAGGTTTTAGATAAGAAAAAAAGGGAAGATCGTTATGGGAAATGTTGAAGATATTTCACCATGATTAGAAGATTATATTCCGAGTTTCCAAAGACACTAAACTATTACGGTCCTTGTGTGTGTGTTTTTGTAATGTACTAAGTATTCCGAAAAAGTAATATAATGTCCATGTACGTTAGGCTTCGGGTCTCTACATTTGGTATCAGGGGAAAGGTTTAGTCAACCTTTGGAAACTAGGATGCGTGAACGTTAGTGAGATCCCTAGAGATATTTCTAAGGTATGTCTAGGGATGTCCCTAAGGATAAGTATGCGTATGGGATATAGTCCTATAACTATGGTAACCATATTAGATTAAACCAAAGATGTTATATATTGAATTAACTCACCCTTTATTATGATTTTTTCCTCTCACATTATTCTTTTTGGGTTTTAGAAAATGGTTGGAAACAATATGATTCACGATAATGGAGGATATGATGGACAATGGAATGATATTCTTCATGAGCAACCAAATGAAATGAGAATTGGAAGTCCAAACATCATTATTATGCCGAATCAGCAATCTCGTAATATGATCAATAAAATAAAATTTGGTAAGTTTCCTGACTCTGCTAATAAGAGAAAGATGGAGTTTCATGATGATCATAGAGGAAAGAAAGTTCAATTTCCCCTATGTAAATAATGTGGGAAGAGGCATCAATGAGAATGTTTCAAAGGAACTGGAAGATGCTTTGGGTGTGGAAAAGAAGGACACAAATCCAGTAAGTGCAAAGGAAAAGGTTCAGTTGACACTAGGGATGAGGATAATGGCATTTCTACAACATAAACAATGGTTAAATGTTTTAAATGTGGAATGTACGGGCATTATGCAAACCAATGCCCTAAGGGAAAGTCTCATGAAGAGATTCGGTATGGTCGTATGGGTAGTATTTATGTTGATGATGATGAAGAGACTACAAATGATATGTGAGATGAAAGAATTTTTGAATCTCTATCAATGGTTTAAGAATGTAGTGGAATGATTACATGTTTATCATGTGTAATGTTGTATAAGTAATCTCATAGTACTATGGAATAAAGAGACATCTAAGGATTGTTACACTGTTGTCTTTCCTTGAGTTTTGAAAGTGTATGATTAATGGTACCAGTATCCTTGAAAGGTTATTTAGATATTTTTGGAATGTAGATGATATGCGCATAATGAAGGGATTAGGAGAAAATTAAATGTTTGATAGTATTCATGAGATCATGACTGATATAAGGAGAAGGTTATATCATGGTTTGAGTATATAGAATTTTTGGATTTTGGTATGTGGAAAGAGTTAACTTTTGACTGCATTCATGTTTTCCCTAAGGTTCAATGGGTATTCATTATTCAATAGAATACATGATTAAGGTATTCACATGATTGTAATTTGACCAACAAGATATATCTTATGATATATGGGGGATAAATGATGGCATTCACGTGATTGTTATGTGACACTTCAAGTAATCGTTTTCTTTATACTATGAGCTTGGACCGAATTATTTTAGAAAATCCTAATGATTGGAATAGATTATGTTGGACATAAGTTTGGATAGAACTTTTTTCGATATTATTGATGGGATGTTATAGTAATATAGCTTTATAAAAAAGATAACCTGCAAGACGGGTGACAGCCCATCGCGTCGGACAAGGCTGTGGGAATCGAACCAACAACCGAAGTGCGACTGGCCTTTAGCGCCTACCACTGGCCTACAGGAAGTCCCTGTTTAGTAGGAAACTAGTTTTATTATATTAATCAGTATGATATATGAAGTATAAGTCCATTTTAGGAACCATATATGATTAATCTCACTATAGATGGAATTATGTATGTTTTGAAAACTTTTCTAACCTTTTTGTTTCAGACAGATGGAATGACCCATCATTCTATCACATGATCTGCTAACACATCACGAATGACAAATTCAACTTCATTTCATTAAGGGATGAAGTGGAAATTGTTCAATTCACAAACAAAAGTGAGATTGTACCAAAATCATGTAAGTATTTCTTTTAATTCATCAAATTTAGGGAAGTGATCTTGAAAACCAAAAATGTTGTCTTAGTGACCTTATATCCGATGGATTAGATAGTACCTTAGATCATCACAAATATATGGCTTTGTGATTGTTGGCTTTTTCATATCCATGTTCTCTACCACTATCTATCAGAACATGATGTTTAGGTTTCTCTTCCATATCCATATTTTCACATATGTTCTCCTATGTGGAAACCCAATGATTAGTTAACCGTTATGTTTCATACATTAGTTTTTAAAGATTTGTTTTGGTATTCCTTTTTACGATGTGGGTTTCTATTAAAGAAACTTTGGAGTAGTAAACCATTTATAACCCCGACGAATTTCGAGGGGAAAATTCATTTTAGGGGGGTCGAATGTAACACCACGATATTTTATGAAAAAATTTTCTTTTTAATTTCATTAATGTCTTCTGTTGTATGCTACACCAAAAGGAGCTTTCACAACATGAATCCTTGACTTTCCTTGCATTACACGCAATCGTGACCTTTCACGATAGCGTGTGTAGTACGCAATACCGAGTTTCACTAAACAACGATATGCTATTAAAATATTATTAAAACTAGCCGTTATGAATAGTAATAACCACTTTTTAAAATTTTGTAAATTTTATTTTTCAAAATGGACTTCATTTTTGGATTCGGAATATCGAAATTAGCTTAGGGTGAATTTTTGGTACTTTTTGGATAACTTTCATTTTTTGATGAATAGTGAAAATTACTAAATTTTAATTTAAAACAAACTTTTTAATCGAAATAATTAATAGTGATAAATTATTAATTTTAGTGGTTTTAAAGTATATTTAGAATATATTTTTACAATTTAATTCAATGTTGGTCATTGGATGTAATTTCACATTTAAACCAGACATAAACAAGTGTCAATCTTTTGGTAGTTATTTTCTCTTAAAAACACGCTATTTGTTTTGACGACGGGAATTAATTTTTAAATTAATTAATACAACTGATATGTTTTGAATTTTTTAAAATAGAAATAATTTTTGAGTTCATAATATCAAATATATCTTAGGCCTAATTTTTGGTATTTTTCTGAAAACTTTCATTTTTTGATGAATAGTGAAACCACTAAGTGGTAGTTAAAAAACTGATTTTTTCATAAACTTAATTTTACCACTTCTGTCGGTGGAATTTCAAAAATCCGAGAGACACGCTTGATGTTAGCAAGTAAAATGTGGTTCAATGAGATAAAAATAATTTTTGGTGAATAGTAACTTTTTACTTTTTTTTACCACAGTTAAAAGTAAATAGGGTAATTAAGGGTAAAAATGATATTATTATTACCCTAACACATGTCCTAATTCTATTGGATAAGTTTAATTCGAACAAAAACAACCTTAGGAATAAAATATGACCATTTAGACCCACTTCGATTAGAGTAGGACATTTATTATTAATTTATTTAAAGAATGGTAAAAATAGTTAAAATCAATGTTTAAAAAGTATATCATTTTTAATATAGGGTTATACACAAGATAAATTACACTATAAATATTCATTACAAATCTAAAAAGAGTTTCTACATAATGGTATTTTATTTTTTATTTTTAGACATTATATAATTTAATTTATTTATGACACAATGGTGATGCAGTAATTATCTTATTAATGAAATATTGACATAATTGATGTTATAAATACCAAAATAAATGTAATTTGTGACTTTTTATGAATTCCACAAATTTTTTAGTTTAATATGACATGTTAGTATTTATTTAATTAACTTTTTTCGAACTAATCATTCTGTTATGATTTTCACAAAAATCAATTACTAAATAGTGTCAAAATTGACATAAAATATTTTTTAAAACAAATATTATATTATTAATTGTTATTTTATTCCTAAAAATCTATGGTTCGGCCAATTGACTTATACAAGGTTATATATATTAATAATAAACAACTTGGTGTTCGTTTGGCTTCTTATAGTATGTTTATTAACCTTATAGTATAAGAACACAAAAAGACACTGTAAAAGTAAAATTATCTAACTTAAAGTTAAAACTAAATGATAAGGTTAATATAGTGAACTAAAAATGTCCAAATTCTATTGGATGAGAGTTTTTCGACCCATCTCCACCTTAGCTTCGAAAGAACTCAATTTGGAGATATTTATAACCGAATTTGGCTATATAATAAAATAATATTTTTAGTTATTCCAAAGGTGCCCCTCTCCTCCCTTATAAAAGGGAACCTCCTCCCTCTCTTCCTCACACCACATTGAGCCTTCAATCTCGGCAAACCCCTACCAAATTATCTTCTCAACTTCACTAGAAACATCCTAGAGGTTCTGGTCTTCCTCAAAGACCAATTATTGTGCCCTAAAAGGATATCTCAAAGAGGCTCTTCAAAGAAGAGGTAAATGTCCGTTACCGATTCTTTCAACTTCATTTCTTATTCCACTTCTTCTTCATAGGTTTTTTCATTATGAAGTAATAACATAAGTATCACTCATATACTGATATTTTATTATAATTATGAAACAACCCTATTTCACCATCTATCCATCCTACGGAAAAGAAAATCACCGCGCGTGCGTACGTACGGAATATCGTCTCCACGCCGTGGTGTAATCTATTTTCCACCACCACCTTACATGGATGGGTATAATGGTGTAAATAATTACTATATATGACTATTTTAAAGTTATATTGATTCTGAAATAGTATAAGTATACTCCAATACAATTCAACAATCATGAGAATGATATCATCGCTCGTGCGTAGGTACGGACTACCGTCTCCACGACGCGATGAGATTCATTCTCCACGTTAACCATTCATGAGTGATTATAAAGTATATATAAAATAAGTAATCATTAAATATATGACATAATAATGATACTGGATTTATGTGTATATATATGTATTTCATCTACTTAATTCTATACAACTCAATAAGGAAACGAAAACAGCGTTCATGCGTACGTATGGTCTACCGTCTCCATGAATGGTGTATTTCATTCCATTTACTGATCTATTATATATATGTATATTCTGAATATATATTATATATAAATCATGTTTTATATTCTGGAATTAAGTAATCATGATCTATGTAATCATATGAATAATTACAATTCAAAACACGGACGACAAATGAAACGATTTTACCCAAAATGCTCTTTAACATGGAATTTACAAAAGAACGGGTAAAATAAAGTCATAAGTGAACCATATATGATATCATAACAATTATTATGATTCTGGAATAAGTCAATGACATTATTTCAATCATTATATAGGAGTTTTGGACACTTACGAAGAAAATCGGACCTAAGGTAACGGAATATCACAATCTCATTTTTATCCGAGATTGTTTATTCTTTGAAATTTACTGGGGTGTATTTTATCATTCACATCCATGTTTCCACAACATGTAATATTATTTCCGTCCACCTGAAATTGTTTAAATTCAATTTTACCCTTCTGTGTGTTTTTAGTAAAAGATATGAAAGGAATCTTTTGTCATTTTTCATACGAGGTACTTTTTGACCTTTCCGACAAAATTACAAGAAGAATGTTTTTTTAACTTATATGGCATGAATGGATTTATAAAACATTATTTACATGAAGATTCCTTTTCCAGTTTTCAAGTTTATTTTTAATCAACATCTTTTATTTTAAAATTGTATGACATGATAAGAAAGGAAAATTGTTTTTGAAGTAGAAATGATATTTTCCTCAAGAATGGAGTTCAAGTGCTTTATCAAAATTATTTTCCATATAAGATAATATAGGGTTCTATTTTTATCCCTATTATTACATTGATTTTATAAGGTTGTGATGGAATTATTTTTATGAATTCCTTTATCTTATATGAATTGTTTAATGATGTCATGTTGTTTAAGAATCCCATTTTTATTACATGGGTTATGCTACGATGTATGATTTACGATTTTGTGACACACATACGAATGGTTTCATTATGATATGGGGGGACCTATATCTCCCTCCAATGCATTGGGTAAAGATTTTATATCTCATGAGATAGACATGGCTGGAACGGTAGGTTATACCGGTTCAGTGAAATAGGACTGAAACGAGGAGTGAACTCAGTTCAGAAAGGGACTTTGTCCACTAAGATAGTCTTGGAAATGAGTCTTGACTAATAATAAATGATTCTCTATGATTATGTGTGTATGCCACAAAGTTTCATGTTTTAAGTTATGATTATTGGGATTACATTTCACTACTATGATTTATCCCATGTTATGATATTATGATCTGTTTTTCAGGTTAAGATTTCGAAAATGTTATGTTCTTATGAATATGATGTGATTGATACTTATTTTGTTTACCCTTACTGAGCATTTGAGCTCACCCTTTTATGTTTTATTTTCCCCAGGATATAAAGATAGGTTTTATGTAAGAAAAAACTGAATATCTTTATGGGAGATGTTGAAGATATTTCACCACGATTAGAAGATTATATTCCGAGTTTCCAAAGACACTAAACTATTACGGTCCTTGTGTGTGTGTTTTTGTAATGTACTAAGTATTCCGGAAAAGTAATGTAATGTTCATGTACTTTATGCTTCGGGTCTCTACAGTTCCCAAGGTAGCCCTTCTGTTCATTTTTACAATCATATCAATGGTTCGAAAATCATTTCAAAACCATTTCAAAAATTCATTCAGATGATTTAAAGAAACCCTTTTTTCTTCCCATTATATAAAATTTGGGATAACCATTTTTCATTATAAAAACTCTTTTCAATGATGAAAAATCAATCTTTCAATTTCCTTGTATAAATAATTTTATAAAGAAGGAACAATAAGGTTCACCAATATAGGCTTTAGAAGGAACCACCTACCTAAAAATTCTGGTCACACACACCTATAATGGGATCCACAAACAAAGAAAACCCAAAAATTCCTACCAAGGACCTAGAATAAAATCCACATCACCAAATTGTTCCAATTAGAAAAACAAGGGGTCTATGAATACAATGAATCCCATATACCGTGAGAACAAACTCTTACCACACCATAAAAAACCAAGGAATTGCATCCAAAATGAAATCACACAATAGATCTTGGGAGAAGAAAAGAGAAATCTAAATCATAGATCAAAGTATTTGATAATCATAAACCAAGGAAACTTCCATGATCAATGGTAAAAAATAAGTTGAATGACCACTTACCTGGAGAGATTAAACGAAACAAAAAATCATATCAAACACCAAACATATCAATATGGAAGGAATGTAGTCTCCCACAATCAATGTAAAATATCATTGGTTTATGAGAAGTAGAAAAGCTGCAGTGGAATGGTCACCCCAAACCCCAACAGTTCCCTAATACTTATATGATCGGTTAATTACATAGAGTGTAATTTCTTTACATGTCATAAAGTCTATATAGATTAAGTATGCTATGAATGTTTTCTCATTTGACTAAAACCCCATTACATAAAAAATTCATGATGTAAAACATATCTTCACATTGTGTGACCATTCATAATTTGAAGTCGTTAATGAATTGCATCCAGAACGTCTTATACGTTTTGTAACCTAGTTACACATTTTGAAATCCTCCTGTAGACTACAGAAAAAGATACAAAAAGCTAAAATTCCAATATATCTATGACTTCACCATTATAGGTATCATCCTTATTCCTTCTAGGCCTTATAGCATAAAAATTGAAAATTATGACTAGGTTATGCGAAAACCCGATTGATTTCTAGCAAGATGATACCTATTTCTAAAATTATAATATAATATCTACTTTCTTACATTTCAATCAGTTAGAAAATGATAATTTCGATCATGAATATTCTCAAAGAGACGTGGTATATTTTTCATTTTGTATTTTTTTAGATCATATTTAGGGTATATTTAACAAATATATAATATTATTATTATATAAAAATTACCCAATTTTCATTATTATTTTTCATTTTTTATTCCCATCAATTAAAAAGTGAAAACAATACTCATGCAAAGGTACAACCAACCATCTCCAAGAACAATGTAATTCATTTTTCTATATCTATATTTTATGGATGAATATAAATATTTATATATTTCATATAAATGATATTCATATAATGAATCATATTATAGAAACTATAAATCTTTATAAATACCCATGGACTAAAAATATAAAATCAAAACTTACATGAAGAAATCAGTTAACACCTGAAATAATAACAATAAGAATATAATTTCAACAAGCATGTGATAAAATGTTTTAAATGGATTATATATGATATTATAGATATTAATTTGCTTCCAATATATAAGTATAGTAAATTAATATTTATTATATAGGATGTTATAGAAACTACCACATAGGTCGAACTTGAGGTAAGTGGTTTCTTATGTAAATTTATTTCATTGGGTTGTACATACAATACAATGACTATTTTATTCAATGATTATGTTTGAGGTGACTTAAAATATCCTTTTTTGTATTTGTATTTATTGGGGAAAAATCTGTCAAGGTAATATTAAATCATTTATGGGGTTGATTGTGTTTGTTGACAAAAGGGATTTCCTTTTTTAGTTGGGGTGTTCCATTGAAATTGGTGAAAACATATTTTTCAAATATCCATGTCAAAGGAATAAATTATTTGGAGGCGTCACAAAATGAAAAAATACAAGGTGATGTCATTTTCTTGTGTTTTCCAAATATTTTGGGCCACAAAATCTATAAATCGAGAAATGTGTTTTTGGAAAAGGAAGTTGCATTCAATATTGAAGTTGATTTGGAAACATGTGCATAAGTCATGTTTCAGTATCATTATGTAAAAAATGGGAAAGGAATGATGTGCATGAACAATTTGGAAATGTTCAGGAAATATGAGTTTCTGTTAATGAAACATGCACGTCCAATACAACATCAAATTGTGTTTTTCATGCAGAAAAGGGATCTTACGCGATGCATTGAATCTTTCATACAAGGGTTATAAATTTCTAAAAATAAGAGCTGACTCCCCCCCCCCAATTGAAAAGGATCAATATTTTTAGATAATTTGGGATTTGGATCATGTAAGACTTTAGGAAAAGTTTGTTTCAAGAAATAATTTTAGTTTCACGCAAGCTAAGAATGTTATGTGTAATATTTAAATTGTGTGTAAGATTGAATTTGCGTGCAAGGGGTGTTTCAAAACAAAATATGAATCTTGCAGGTAGGGAATTAATGTTATATGAAAGATGATGTAAGTGTTAAACGAAATATTTGGAGTTTCCCAGTACATCTGTGGAAAATTGGTATTCATCAGTTGATGAAAGTGGGATGTCAATAGAGCATATAAATATAGTGGAGGATGCATTAATTAAATATAATTGAAGGACCTATAAGTCTATAAACTCTGAGTGGATCATCTGAAGAAGTACCGAGCACACTTCAGTTGAGAGAGAAGTAAAATTTCAAAGTAAGATTGGTCGTAAACTAGGAGGGACATTGGTTCCACTCTGAACTCTGTAATAAATAGTAGACTTTTAGTGGATTGGGTATAATGGAACATCATTGTTGTATGATACTTTGATGTAACCCAATTAGGGTTATCCAAGTAAAATCATTGTTTCATTTTCATGCTTTAATTTTTGTTCACACCTTCCTAGGGGAAGGGAGGGAATAGAGTTTTTTTAACAACAAAACAAGATCAGAAGGGTGGTTATTTTAATCTCTCATACCGTGATTCTCCCCCCTCATGGTATTTTACCTTGTGTACCTAATAGTACTTGTTGCACATAATCACTTCATTGATTAATTCTCACTTCAATGATACAATCATTCTAATGGCTTTTTTGTCAATTTCCACTCCATTGGGACAAATTTGATATTATAAAATTATTAAAATTTATTAGTTGAATATACAAACCATTTGGGCTATTTAACATTAATATAAATTTATTTATGATGATTTATGTGTCAATTCATGTTCAATATTTTACAAAGAATCCATATTTTCATAAAAAATTGAATATACATGGAAATTAAATTATTCAAATAAATGATTAATACAAATAACCTTATTTCACTTTTGATCAGTAATACTTTTCTTAAATGTCCATTC
This sequence comes from Viscum album, assembly GCA_963277665.1. Taxonomy (NCBI): domain Eukaryota; kingdom Viridiplantae; phylum Streptophyta; class Magnoliopsida; order Santalales; family Viscaceae; genus Viscum; species Viscum album. The sequence goes on from OY728146.1 coordinate 1,561,485,381, forward strand.
TTTCAAAATTGCATAAAAAGTTCCACTATATTTACTCAAATGAAATTATAAGATTTCCTTGGAATTTTAAATGTTTAGAAAGAAATATTTCTAATGTTTTCTAAAAGGGCCATTTTTTATTTTCTAATAAAAGAAAAAACGATTTTTACCGATTATAAGTGTAATGTTTTTTGTATCATCATTACCATGCTACAATATTTAGTATATTCTAATTATTTGGACACATTTAAAATGAAAAATATTTCAATAAAAAATATTTTAATGTTTTTTATTTGTTTTCATTTATTTTCAAAAGACTAGAATATATTTAAAAACCTATATTTACGATTTATTGAAGTTCACCTCTAATATGTTATTTATTTAGTGGTCATCCACTTTCTGTTGAAGCAGTCAAGTAATTATAATTATTTTTAATTAGAAATTACATTTCTTTTAAATATCAATCACGGATTGATTATTATTTTAACCATATATCATTTCTATATATGTTATTTTTCATTTAATTTTATTTGATGGATTGTTTAAAATATATATAAATATTTATTCATTACTCTATATGTATATTTTTTGTAATGCTATGGGATTTTAGAAAAGAAAACTATGTTCAATTGTATATTTGACATGCAACACAGGGCTTAAACGACTCACGATATATATTTATATACATATATATATATATATAATGGTTAGAAAATATCCATTAAATATTATTAACTACCTCAATATAATTTTATTGAAATTTTATATATTAATTAATAAATTATTAGTAAAGTTGTTTTATTCATCATAAATATGTTTTATTCGAAAATTGTTTTGTATTTATTTTCATGGATAAAATATTATAATAAATTTTTGGAACCTTTAGAAAATTTATTTTATATACATAGACTCATTTTTTTAATAATAATATCAAAAAAACATTGGAAATATTTTGGGATTTTTTAGAATGTATTGATTTTTTCATGATAAGTGACAACATCTAATTTTTCATAATAGTTCATTTATTTTCAACAAATTAAGAAAATTAAAAGTACCATTATGTTAATAATATGGTTTAATGTACCATAAGTATTATTTTAGTTATATCAATTACACTTAATTTTTTTTCTAACAACTTCATGTTTTATTTTTGTATAATTGTTTCTTTGGGCTTAAAAATTGGATTTATTTAAAACACATTTAAATTCATAGTGTTTATAAATTTTTTATTAATTAAAATAATATGTAATATGGAACAATTGAAAATAAATATAAATTATAAATCTATAAATATAAAATTAAAATCGTATAATATTTTTTATTACTCACAAAGTGAATGTAAATTCATATTTTCCTTGAAAAAAAGAACTTTTTTGAAAACCTACTTTTTCATCGCATCTATGGGTTTAGTTTTAAATCACATTATTATACATCATTATACATAATTTAGAAAAATTGATTCAATTTTTTTAATCATAATAATTTATATTATCTAATAATGTGAACTTAATTTTGAAAATACTGATAGGAAAAATTGAAAAAATAAATTACCACGGTTAAACTGAATACAAGATTACTAGGCAGTCAAACTAAAAAGATAAGGCTAAAAATCACTGAAATTATTTTATTAATAATTTTTTATGGAACTATTTATACCTTATATTGTATAATTTTATATAATTATTATTTTTGGACCCTAGTTCCATGTGAAAGATTTGTGATCACCTTTTTTTCTAATATAATAATTGTGCCACTCACCTAACTTATAAATGGACACCTAATTTAATCCTGACATCACACCATAAAACCCTTTTGGAATTAAAGATAACATACCAAATTACATACCAAAATCTATCCCATAATGCTATAATAAATTTTTTCATTAATTCATTCAAGGAATACTATAGATATAATCCTAAAGAGGTGGTCTAGAAAGAGGTAAAATTCCTAACCAAGTGTTTTTTAGATTACTCTTAACCATTCTTAAAATTTACATAATTTATTATTATATAATAAAAAATATATATTGAATATGGATATATATTTTTATTTATAATTCATGACCTATATCCTTCTCATATTTCCTTAAATTGTGAGTGATAACTTCGCTCATTTCTATGGTGGATTACCAACTCTCAAAACCATGTGACACGTTTTCCATCAACACCTATCACAGGTGGGTATGATTAGGAATGTAAATTATATATATGATATAAATAACATTATTATACATATTGAGTCATTAAATCATATATAAATTTTTTACTTTCTATTCCATAGGGGGTACGATAATGTTGTTCGTTTGTATGACAGACTGCCACATCGTGAAGCGATGTGATTCATTTTCCACTAACACTTTACATAGAGGGTAATATTTAAAAATTTATTGAATATATGTGATATAAATAAAATAATTCTCATATTAGTGACATATTTATATGTCTTAAAATTTAATATATCATTTTCATTCTTACAGTTTCACTAACTAGAAAATGATAACATCTTTTGTGTATGTGTATACTTCCACCTCAATGAAGTGATACGATTATTTTTTCATACCAACATGACAAGAATGATATATATAAGAATATTTAAAAAATAATATATTTTTTATGATATTATTATCATTATTTTATGTTGAAATAATACATACCTTATTTCTATAATGATCATTGAAAAACAGATATATTACCCATGCTTATGTACGACAGACGGTCTCTATGATCATAACATAGTTGATTTTTCATAACCATTTTTTATGATTGGTTAGAAAATTTAATTTTATTAATAATTATATTAATTATATCAAGATTATTATTATTTATAATAATAGATAAATACCTTTTGGCCAGTCTCAATACACAGAAGCTAATTTGAAACAATGAACCAAAATTCCTCAAAACACTAGATTGAGAATTAATTGATTTGATATATAAATATGAAAGTAAAATGAAATAAAATAAATGATATCGGTATAAGTTTTTAAACCCTTAATTGTTTATTAATAAATTAATTAATTTATTTAATCTTATTATACATGAGTTAAATCCCAAACAATGACATTCTAGAATTGCGGTAAGCGATTATCTCATCTCACAATTAATTCTATAAAACATATGCCATATTCACCCCTTATTATAATTTTGTAGTGTATATAGATCCAATGAATTTATATTTTGAAATGTTTCATGATATATATATTTATTTAAAAATACATATGTGGTTCTCTCTTTTGTGGTGTTTTAATCCAGATATTACCACATCTGTAAGGGATTTAATCCCAATTTACATTCATTGAGAAATTTTTTATTTTTATGCTCCTAGATTCTTTTATATGGTTTCTATAATACCATTTGAAATGTAATATACATAAACTACTTATGATCTTGATATTTACTGTACCATTTTGTTTTGTTCATTCATGGGTCGTATTACTGAATAATTACCAAAGTGGAAAATCATTTATGTGACAATATCTTTTCTTTTAGGACAGTATATGTTCATGGTTCCTTTGGAGTAAAAAATGTGATATTGTTTTCTTTTACCATGTATCAGTTCTTATCCTTTGGTTATGAATGTGGTTAACTTGTTTAATTTCTATTTCATCAATTATTGATAGATGAAAAAAATGAGAAACTCATTTTTATGTGATTTTAATCCTGTATTTTTCTTTTATTTAGTGGATTGTTTCCCTCCCATATCCATGTTTTCTAAAATTATTTTGATGAATTTATTTTATAAAACTATTTGATTTCATAAATCAATTTTAAATGATATTTTACCTTATTATATAATTATTTAAATAAATTGTTTTAATGTTTTTTTAATGGTTCACTTTGAATCACTTTTTCAAAATGTTTTGAAAAGAGTGATTATTTTTATCATTTAAGACATTAATGAAATTTTCAACCATCATTTCCATTATTTTCCATGTTGTTTTATTCATATTTTTTACATTTACTTGTAATGAAGAGAAATTTCAAAATAGTTTTGAGAATTTTTAATTTGTATAATTTATTTTTAAAATGAAATGAGTATTTTCTCAAAAAAAAAATTAATGATATTTTAATGGTATTTCCATTAATAAATTTCAATAAACCCTATGTTTTTACTTATGATCCAATGGGGATATTTTTTAATGATAAGATCTGTGTTCTTTTTATGGATTGATTACTGTTGTTTCAAAGAAATTTTTAGGGAACACATTTCATTTCCATGGGTTAATCAAGTTTCAAAGAGATTATTTTCCAAACCTTTTATTTTCTAGGGGTTAATCATGTATAAAATGAATTTTTATGAAACCCATTTCATCTAAATTGGTTAATCATGTTTGAAATAAAGGAACCCATTTATTTTCCACGGGTTAATCTTGTTACAAATATATTTCTACAAAACCCATTTATTTGATTGGGTTAATAATTTTATAAAATGGATAATGACTATATTATCAGTATTATTAATAATATCAATATTTATTTACTTTTTTAATTTATTAGTTCTTATAAATTTATTATACAATGGTTGTACACATATAGTGATAGGTGAGACTTATATAACATAAATGATATGTAAACCCTTATAGTTCTCTAATTCTTTACGAAATGATCATTTTCTATGAATAATTATATTTATTATTATGCATATGTATATTATAATTTTTATGGTTTTTAAAGGGTTATATGATGATTTCGTTACAATATTCCAACACATTTCATCTATGTTAGCCAGCGGTTTATAATTATCACTTTGATCGTGATTGATACATCACGGCTCATGATTATTGATTCTTTTGAATATTTATTTTTTTTTTAATCCCAGTACAATGTTTCATGAATGGTGATTCATGTTGTAATGGCCTAAGTTTTGGGGGTCCATAACATAGTAAAAATGTGATGTTTTGGTGTTCGGGGTAGCCTGGGAAGCTATCACAGCTTCCCAATGAAGCTTAACAGTAGCCTTGGCCTACAGGTAGCTCATACTATCGGTAACTCGGTCTACCGGAAGCTCGCTCTATCGGTAGAAGGCCTATCGGTAGACCGACCTACTGGTAGCTCAGTCTTCCAGTAGCTCGGTCTACCGGTAGCTCGGTCTAATGGTAGCTTAGTCTACCGGTAGCAGGCCAAGCGGTAGCTCTGTGTACCGGTAGCTCTGCCTACCGGTAGCTCGCCCTACTGGAAGCCACAGCTTACCGGTTGCTCAGTCTACCGTTAACTTTTTCCAAATGGTAGCTTGTCTTACCTCTAACCTCGGCATACCGGTGGCTCGGCCTACCGGTAGACCTGTGCAACTATTGACCACGAGTTTTCCCAGTGGTGCCTCTTTTGGTGAAAATTGGCTTTTAAGCCACGTTTCGACCCCTTTAACCATGTTTTGAAGCCCATTAATGAACGTTTAATTGGGGGCCCTTTAATGACATATTGGGTGTCCCAACCGTGTGGTCAACCCATGATCCCTCTCCTTACATGGTTTCAAGTTTTTCTCTCCATATCTTAACCATCCCAGGCGTGCTGTATCTCATCCCTTATCAGCCTTTATAAACTAAAGGCTTCTCCCCAGGTTTCTTTTCTCGATCATCCTGCTCGGAGTACCCTTCCTCCTGACGAGCCGTACCACTGAAGTTTTCATTTCGAATTCCATGGAGTTCCTGCTACCACTGTTTTCTTGTTTCCACACGAGTAATTAACGTCGATATTTGATCGTGAGGTCGGGGTTTCACCTTCGTCTCTTTTTTCTATGTATCATGTAGGGTGGGTATGCTACTACTTCTGTAGAATTGGTTGAACCAAACATTAATGATGATAATAAATGGATTCTAAAGAATGAAGGGGAGGGGTGTGATCGATGATGATGATATGTTTTTATCCACTTTCATGATTAATGATTTCTGAATTGTGTGGGCTTACACCTACTGAAAATCATGGCCGTTGGTGGTCTTTCCATGTGCACTAATAAACCCTTACCCATTGTGATGTTTAAATGGCATGTATTTTGGTTGTGAACCTTTTTCTATGTAATGTAAATTGGTTAATTTTGTATATTAGGCTAAATAAATTGGAAGCACCAGGATCAACTCTTTTTATATGATAACCCAGGTTTATGCTCAGTGGAATTGAAATCATGGAGTGTTTTAAATCTATTAAATCTGAAAATACCTGTTGAGTCTGCCTTATGTTGGTAGTATTAGTTTGGTTGTTTTCTACGTGGTTGGATATGGTCTTAGATTGATGGTACAATACAGGTGGGGATGTGATCCCCTGTTGTTATACTTCAATGATGTGTGATTACACTACTTATATCATGAATTGGTGTCAGATCCTCTGTTGCTCAGAAACCGTAGGCTCATTGATTTTTGGGACATGGGGATCTTTCTTGGGGGGTTTCCTTGGTTCTATTACATCAAGGGATCTCCCTTATCCCTTTGTTTTGTGACTTTTCAAGAGAACCCGGTGTGAATGCTTAAATAGCTGTTGGCTGTAACATTTTCCCTTGGTTTGTGCTTAAAGTGTTAGTTTCCCAGTAGTGTAGAAACATATTTAAAGATTATTATTGAACATGAAAACAAGGATGGGACAAATGGGGTTTTGTTTTGATGTGAGTTGTGACTTGGGTATGGGTGGTGTTATTTTCTCTTACAAATGAATAGTAAGTATAGTGTACTTTAGGCTGGATGAAGAAAAACCTAGATTAGGTGAGTGCTTATTACTTATACATATACTTTTATTTTTTGTGTTTCTTATTCGTGCCCCACCTAAGTTGAGAACATAGTGCCGAACACCCCCATTTCATGGGCGAGGGTGTTTTTACCAACACTTCTATTAGTGGCTTGTTATTAGCTCCTCTCTTCTCCCTTTCCCAGATAGCCCAAGTATCTTCGGGCAGGCTGTGATGGCCTAAAGTCCATTATTAGCCCATGAATCTTCGGCAGGGTAGTGTGGTGGTTGGCCCAGGTGTGTACGGGCAGGTGGTCTCCCAAGTCTCTTCGTGATGAGGCCCATTTGTCTTCAGGTGTGGCAGTAGTTCTTCTAGCCCATGTGTTTGCAGGCGTGGTTACGTGTGACAGTTGTGGCCCAGGTGTGTGCAGGAGGGTTAGTGGTTGTGGCCCAGGTGTTTGTAGGCAGGATGTGTGGTTGTGGCCCAGGTGTGTGCGGGTGGGGTATGGTAGTGGGACTGTGATGAGAATGGCGATATTGGTTCAATGTGTAGGATTTATTCAATAACCAGTGTGGAAGCAACGTGGGGTACCCAAAAATCGATGTGCTATTATTAAACATTACTTGAGTTGCGTTATTTGGGGATTGTGCCTTGGTGAGGCTTGGGTGGATAGATTTCTTGTTAGTTGTTTGGTTATATCTTTTTCCATGGGGAAGTAGTATGTCTCCTCACTTGTGCATGAGAGTCTATGGTTTTCACTACTGTGTGTACTTTTATGCTCACCATACGTATATAAAACATTTTTTAGGTTTCTAGGAGGACTATAGGGATTGTGCGTGACCGTACTAGCTCAGACCTTGGGACAGTTGCGGTTTCTGTTTTTATTTCCTTTCAGTACTTTAACATTGTAGTCTCCTTGTACATGTGACGTTTACTTTTGAACATGCGTATGGAAATAGTTTACTTCGGCTTTACCTTTACTTTTAGCTTTGGTGTTTTTGGGGTTTCTATCTTATCTCCCGATCCTATTAAAATAAAAAGGGTAATGCCTTCCATCTTGTGTATGATTATATACCCTTGGTGCTTGTAACCACTCCGGGACCTATTGAAGGTAGGTCTCAGGGGTCATTATCATTCCTTCAACTTCAAGAAGGATGGGCCTCGCAATCTGCTGACCCTTCCCTCCTTTTGGTGAAGGTGGGTCATGACAAAAAGGTATCAGAGGTAATGGTTGAGAGATAGGATGGAGTCCGGAGTTAGGCACAGTGAGAATTTCATGGGATGGTAGGGAAAAAGTGTTGGGTGACCTTGTTACATGAATTAGGCCAGGGAAGACCGGCTATGACACAAGATTTAGGGGCCCCCTGTGATTCCAAGCAAGCACTCTGGACCTACCGAACAACCAAGTGAGGCACGCTAATTGCAGGGTAGAGACCCTAATAAAGTTACATGCATCATAATGACTTGTGTTCTCATTTTGATGGGGTGTTTTGGGAAATTTAAATAAATAAGAAGTTTAAGGAATTTTATGAATTATATTTTGCACTACTTGGGCTTAGTCATTCTTGGTTTACCTTGTAGCTATGGCACCCGGTCTGGCCCGTGGTCTGGGTCTAGATATCGAGAGACATCCAGTGCCCCTGCTGTAGAGCACACAAGTCGGAGGTCAGACCGACTTGTTGTATGTTTGTAGAGGATACAAACTAATGATAAGGCCACATCAGTCGGCCATGGATCTATTTATGATACAGATATAGCCATACGATTTCAACCTAGGCATCCACTGGTTGTTCTATGTGTGTGCCATCATCGACTGCTTCCAAGGATGGGTTGTGATCTCAGACTTTGGCGGCTGATGTGTTACATTCACCGGCGAGTGGAGTGGCTAGAAGGGCAGTAGGCGAGAGGAACCCCTCCTCTCCTTGTTAGATGAGCTATCAGTAGAGTCAGTGGATGTTGAGATGGTGGAAGTACTAGGGATATTCAGTGAGTTTATGGACGTCTTCCCAGAGGAGGTGACAACTCTACACCCTCGACGTGATATCGAGTTTGGGATAGACTTGCAGCCTAGTGCTCGTCCGATTTCGATGGATCCCTACCGGATGGCTCCTTTGGAGCTATGGGTGTTTTATATTTAGATTGATGATCTGATGAGGAAGGGTTTTGTTCGAACAAGTGTGTCACCGTGGGGTTCTCCAATCTTGTTCACAAAGAAGGCAGATGGTGGTCTCAGGTTGTGCATAGACTACAGGAGGCTGAATCGGATAACGAACAAGAATCACTACCCAATTCCGAGGATAGACAATCACTTTGACCAACTGAAAGGGGAATGATGGTTCTCGAAGATCACACTATGGTATGGATATCACTAGTTGAGGGTGAAGGAGGTCGACATCTCGAAGTTGGACTTTAGGTGCAGATATGGGCACTTCGAGTTCGTAGTCATGTCTTTCGGTGTTACTAAATCCATGGCTGTGTTCATGGGCTTATGAACTCCATCTTATGGGAGTACCTGGATCAGTTCGTAGTTGTGTTCATCAACAACATCATGATCTATTCAAGATCATAGGAGGACCACATGGATCATCTTTGAAAGGTTTTTGAGGTCCTCTGACAATACCCGCTCTATGGGTAGTTGTCAAAATGCAAGTTCTGGATGCAAGAAGTACACTTCCTTGGGAACGTAGTGTCCGAACAGGGGGTAGCGGTGGACCCATAAAAGTTTGAGGCAGTTGTTTATTGGGAAACACACAAGAATGTGGCAGAGGGTCGCAGTTTCCTCAGGCTCATAGGTTACTATCAGAGGTACGTACTCAACGTATCTCGAGTTTCAGCCCCTTTGACAACCTTGAACAAGATGGAACAAGTTTTCTTATGGAGTGAGAAGTGTGAGTCAGCCTTCAGCTATCTGAAGGAGAAATTGGTTAGTGCCCCAGAGCTAAGACAACCAGAAGAAGGGGTGGCATATGAGGTGTTCTGTCATGCTTCAGGGCAGGGCCTTAGATGTGTGTTGCTACAGCAACAAGGGGTGATCTATTATGGGTCTAGGCAGTTATGCCCTCATGAGCGTAGTTATTCCACCCACGATCTGGAACATGCATCCATCATTTTCGCACTGAAGATATGGTGGCATTACCTCATTGGGGAATGCATTGTGGTCTTTACGGATCACAAAAACTTGGGATATATCTTCTCCCAGTGGGACCTAAACTTACATCAGCAAAGGTGGATGGAGTTCCTCTAAGATTATGACTTTGAGATATCCTAAAATTCAAGAAGAAGGAATGTAGTGGCATATTCTTTGAGCAGGAGGTCGTAGAATGATGCAGTCCGAGAGTCTGAAGACGCTTGGAAGGCGATAGAGGAGTTAGCTGCCTTGCACATGGATGCGAGGATGGATAGTGGTAGAGGTTGCCTGTATCAGATGACAGTGCAGTCTTCTCTATTGTGGGAAGTGGAGGAGTCTCAGCGGGGAGACCCAGAGTGAAAATTGATTCGCGACCAAGTTGACCAGGGCAATGCAGCGGAGGGGTGGATGGAATATGGTCAAAATTGAATGCTCTTCCAGGGTAAGATGTTTGTTCCAGAGGTGATGCGTGGCAATTTTCATAGTGATTTCCACAACTCAACCCTAGCGGTACACACATGAGTTTCCAAGATGTACCAGGGTCTAAGGAGATAGCTTTTGTGGGTCGGAGTAAAGCCAGCAGTGGTAGAGTTTGTGGCCAAGTCCATAGTGTGTCAGTAGGTAAAGGTTGAACACCATGTTCCAAGTGGTGTTTTGCAACCTTTAGATGTCCTTGAGTGGATGTAGGAAGAATTATCGATGGATTTCTTCACGGGACTACCCAAGGTTCAAGGGGGCTGCGAAACCATCTGGGTAGTAGTGGACAACTTGATGAAGTCATCTCACTTTCTGGCGATTAAGGAGTCGAGTGCAGTAGACGCTCTAGCATGGAAGTATGTGGACGAGGTAGTGTGGTTGCATGGAGTTCTGAGTTCCATATTCTTGGATAGGTATGCACATTTACCTCACGAGTCTGGAGGGGATTTCATCATGCTTTTGGCACCCAGCTACGTCTTAGCACATCTTTCCACCCCCAGACAGATGCGCAGACATAGCACACCATCCAGACCTTGGATGACATGCTACGGACATGTATTATGAAATTTGGGAGATCATGGGTGCGACACTTGCCTCTTGATGAGTTCTCCTACAATAATAGCCATCACTATACCATTGACATGTCTCTATTCGAAGCCCTATATGGAAAGCCATGTCGCTCTCCTGTGTGCTAGACTGAGGTTGAGGAAGGAGGTGTTCTTGGACCAGAGGTGGTATAGAGCTCGACAAAGAGGGTTCAACTTATACAAGAAAGGATGAAGGTGGCTAAAGACCGGCAGAAGTTATATGCGGATAATAGGAGGAGACCCTTGGAGTTCGAGGTCGGGGACCATGTGTTCTTGAAGGTCACCCCTCAGCGTGGATAGCGGAGGTTCGGCAGGTGAAGTAAGCTTTCTCCCAGGTTCATTGGACCCTTCAATGTGTTGTGGTGGGTTGCTAAAGTGGATTATCATCTAGCGCTACCACCACCGCTACTGAGGATTCACGATGTATTCCATATGTCCCAGCTTCGCCGATATCAACACGATGACTCCCACGTCATCGATTGGGGAGAGTTAGATGTCGAAGACGATGCGACCTTTATAGAACAACAAATCAAGATCGATGATCGTAATGAGAAAGTGATTTGTTGATGAAAATCCCCTTGGATCGTGTGTTGTGGATGCATGGTGGCCTGGAAAAGTGAACATGGGAGTGGGAGGCCCAGTTACGCGTTTAGTACCCAGAGCCGTTTTGACTTGTTGTTTTTTTCTGATCCTTGAGATATTATACCATGTGATTTAATATATGGAATGTTATTATTGATTAGCTATTAGATGATATATTCCCTATTCTCTGTGTGTGTGTACGTATATATGATAATGGGAAAACCTGACTACTAATCATGAAACATTATTGTGGATGAGATTAAACCCGTGCGGGCGAGTCAGTGTCGCCCAAAGCGGATAATATCCTGACATGTAGGAGGGGACTCCCTAACTCATGTGTTGGACAGTTTGATTCTTATACTTGTTGTGAATGTTATGGTTGATAACTCTTGGGGGAGTATTCCTAGATATATGGGGGGTTCTGTTCCAGCTTTGGAACATCTTTGGGTTTTTCCCCTGAGAAGTATCTTTCTGGGATGTTCTTATATTCTTGGGGATGAGAATAGTGTGAGAAGTATCTGATGTAATGGCCCGAGTTTTGGGGTCCATTACATAGTAAAAATTTGATGATTAGGTGTTCGGGGTAGTCTGGGAAGCAATCACAGCTTCTTGGTGAAGCTTATCGGTAGCCTTGGCCTACTGGTAGATCGGACTACCGGTAGCTCGGTCTACCGGTAGCTCAGTCTACTGGTAGTAGGCCTATAGGTATCTTGGCCTACCGTTAGCTTGGACTAATGGTAGCTCGGTCTACCGGTAGCTCGGACTAATGGTAGCTCGGTCTACTGGTATCTCTGTCTACCGGTAGCTCGGCCTACCGGTAGCTTGGTCTACCGGTAGCAGGCCTAGCAGTAGCAGGCTTACCGGTAGCTCGGCCTACCAGTTTCCACGGCTTACTGGTGGCTCGGTCTACTGGTAGCCTTGGATAACTGGTAGCTTGGCCTACCGGTATCTTCGGCTTACCGGTGGCTTGGCCTACCTGTAGACCTAGCCTACTGGTGACCACAAATTTTCCCAATGGTGCCTCTTTTTGCGCAAATTGGATTTTAAGCTGCGTTATGACCCCTTTAATCCTTTTTTAAATCCCATTAATGACCGATTAATTAGGGACCCTTTAGTGACGTATGGGTTGTCCTAGCCGTCTGGTCAACCCACGATCTCGCTCCTTACGTGGTTTCGTGTTTTTCTCTCCGTATCTTAACTGTCCCGGGCGTGCTATACCTCCTCCCTTATCAGGATTTATAAACTAAAGGCTTCTCCCTAGGTTCCTTTTCTCAATCATCCTTCTCGGAGTACCCTTCCTCACAAGGAGCCATACCCCTGATGTTTTCCTTTCGCGTTTTGTGGAGTTCCTACCACCACTGTTTTCCAGTTTCCATTCGAGGACTTAACGTCGATCTTTGATCGTGAGGTAGGGCTTTCACCTTCATCTCTTCTTTCTGTGTATCTTGCGGGGTAGGTATGCTACTGCTTCTGTAGAATTGGGTGAATCAAACTTTAATGAAGATAATAAATGGATTCTAAAGAATGAAGGGGAGGGGTGATCAATGATGATGCTCGGTTTTTATCCTCATTCACGATTAATGATTTCTGAATTGTGCGGGCTTACGCCTACTGAAAATCAAGGCCGTTGGTGGTCTTTCTCTATGCACTAATAAACCATTACCCATTTTTATGTTTAAATGACTTGTATTTTGGTTGTGATCCTTTTTCTATGTAAAGGAAATTGGTTAATTTCGTATATTTGGCTAAATAATTGGGATTCACTAGGATCAAGTCCTTTTATTTGATAACACATGTTTAAGTCTAGTGGAATTGAAATAATGGAGTGTGTTAAATCATTTAAATCTGAAAATAGCTATTGAGTCTACCTTGTGTTGGTAGTATTGGTTTGGGTGTTTCCTCCACAGTTGGATAGGGGCTTATATTGATGGGGTGACGCAGGCGGGGATGGGATCCCCTGTTGTTATACATCGAGGTTGTGTGATTACCCTACTTATATCACGAATTGGGGTGGGATCCTCGATTGTTGAGAAACCATAGGCTCCGGGATTTTGGGGATATGGGGCTGTATCCTAGGGTTTTCCTTGGTTCCAGTACTTCGAGGGATCTCCCTTATCCCTCTGTTGTTGTGAATTTTCAAGAGAACCTGGTGTGAATGGTTTAATGGTTGTTGGCTGTAAATTTTTCCCTTGGTTTGTGATTATGCTGTTAGTTTCCCAATAGTGCAGAAACATATTTAAACATTATTACTGAACATGAAAACAAGTATGGGACAAATGGGGTTTTCGGTTTATGTGAGTTGTGACTTGGGTATGAGTATTGTTCTCTTCTCTTACAAATGAATATTAAGGGCAGTATTCTTTAGGCTAGCTGAAGTAAAACCTAGATTGGGTGAGTGCTTGTTACCTATATATATACTTTTAGTTTTTTGTGTTTCTTATTTGCGCCCCACCAAAGTTGAGAACTTAGTGCCGAACACCACCATTTCATGGGGGAGGGTGTTTTTTCAAACAATTCTATTAGTGGATGGTTATTAGCTCCTATCTGATCCCTTTCCCGGATAGCCCAAGTATCTCCGGGCATGCTGTGATTGCTTGAAGTCCATTATTAGCCCAAGAATCTTCAGGAAGGGTAGTTTGGTGGTTGGCCCAGGTGTTTGCGGGCATGTGGTTTCCCAAGTATCTTTGCATTGAGGCCCATGTGTCTTTGGGAGTGGCAGTAGTTCTTCTAGCCCTGGTATTTTTGGGCATGGAAGTGGTTGTTCTGGATTAGGTGTTTGCAGGAACGGTTACATGTGACAGTTATGGCCCAGGTATCAACGGGTGGGGTATGGAAGTGGGACTGTGATGAGAATGGTGGGATTGGTTCGATGCATAGCATGTCTTCAATAACCAGTGGGGAAGTGGCGTGGGGTATCCAAACATCGATGTGCTATTATTATACGTTACGTGATTTGCATTATTTAAGGAGTGTGCCTTGGTGAGGCTTGGGTGGATAGTTACCTTGTTAGGTGTTTGGTTATCTCTTTTTCCATGGGGCATTAGTATGTCTCCTCACTTGTGCACGAGAGTCTTTGGTTTTCTCTACTGAGTGTACATGTATTGTCACCCTACGTATATAAAACTGTTTTCAGGTTTCTTGGAGAACTACAGGGATCGTGCGGGACCGTACTAGCTCAGACCTTGGGACAGTTTCAATTGTTGTTTGTCTTTCATTTCAGTACATTACATTTGTAGTCTCATTGTACTTGTGACATTTACTTTTGAACATGCATATGGGAATGGTTTACTTCGGCTTTACCTTTACTTTCAACTTTGGTGTTGTTTGGGTTGTTATCTTATTTCCCGATCCTATTAAAATAAAAAGGGTAATGCCTTCCATCTTGTGTATGAATATATATCCATGGTGCTAGTCGCCACTCTATGACCTATTGAAGGTGGGTCTTAGGGATCATTATCTCTTTTTCAACTTAAAGAAGGAAGGGCCTGGAAATCTGCTGACCCTTCCCTCCTTTTGAAGAAGGCATGTCGTGACACATGTATTGTACTTTATGATTTCTTTTTTGGTTCAAAAATTCCTCTTATTATGTTTTCATAACAATATGTTATTTTTATACACTTTTATGGCATTCAATTATTAATGCTTAGGTTTAACCTTATATAGAATTAGAGATAACAATTCTTATATTTATATTTTTATTATTTATTAAGAATTATATTGAATTAATTATTTCTATATGGTTTTAATATGGATGAGGATGATGAATTAATATGAAATATGAAAATATGGTCAAAGTGGGAGATATTCTCATCTAATGACATGAGTTTTTTTTTGTGTAAAAGTATTTCAAAATTCACTGAAAATAAAAACCTAAAAGTTCATTGAGGATGTAATTGAATCCAGTATTTTCTATATATGTTGTAGTTTTGGGTTGGGTAAAAAATTTTCAACCATCATCGGTATCAATGTCGGAAATTTAATGTTCATATTTTCAGCATCAAATCATAGAGAGTGTGTTCTGGGCTATTCTAGTTATTGTTAGAGTAAATTATGAGATACCATTGTACACTAGGATGTTTTCATGTGAGGTTATATTAAGAGTAGCGTATTTCATCAATGATCTATAAGATTATGTGTGATCATAATATCAATGTATTAGGAGAAACTATTATGTTTTAAGAAAAGATATCTAAATGTGATTAATGACATTTTTTGAGATGTTTTATTATGTTGAAGTGTATGTAATGCTTCAGTTTAATGTGAAATATGAATTTAAATGTTTTGTACATAAGGTTTATGGTATTGAAACCATTATGTTTTTTAATATTCTATATTGAGGTAATTATTAGATTTTAAAATTTTAAAAATAGAATACCATTGGATTACAAATTTATTTGGTGACACTGATTACTCATTTTTAAAAAGTTTATCTCCAAATTTTTAGACTTGAAATCTGAAAGGAATGAGGTAAAAAAAAATTTAATGAACTTTTTAAAGTTGATTTTATTTAGGAATTATTTATTTTGAACTTTGGGTATTACTGTTCAATTTTTGAGATTAATGTGTTATTTCAGCTTATGATTTTTTACTATATTTGGTAAAATATTACCAAGATCTAATATTTTTAGTTTTTATTAGTGAATAAATACATGTGTAATAGATTTATTATCACTATCATGGTCATGCGGTCTTTAAGAGATTATTTTTCTACATTAGATATGAAAAATTCATCATGAATACTTATAATTCAGATAATAAGATGACATTGTAGTGGACGTTGTCTAATGGATGAAATTAAACATGTAAATTCAGTATATTTCACTGTGATTTCATTTTACATGATGAAATAATTCCTAATCTCCATGAAAGGGGTATTGAAACAAAAATATTATCAAGGTACCTTCATTTATGATAAATTTATACTCTTTTCACTTATAGAATATGTATGGTTTTTAGGTCCTTAACATTTTATTAATCATTCACATTCTTGTGATAAATGATCTATATCAATACATATCACTATCTAGGAGTTATGATTTTCATCTATTCCAAAATATTCCCTTACCATGAATGATCGCCTAATTGAAAACATAGTATGTAATATTCTAAATGAACATCTTATATCTTTTTCTCTCTTATCAATATAATATTTTGTTAACCCTTTTTACAATCTGGGTTTTCCAAAGATAGTATATTCAAATTCAAAATCCTTCATTAACGAGAAAAATTTCATATAGAGAGGAAGTATTTTATCATATTGAAGATGATATAAAACCCATATATTTTATAAAAAAATATATGTTTGATTGCATATTCAACACACAACACTAAACTTAAACGACACATGATATATATGTGACCAATATAACCTTGTTGATAACTTAGAATGAATGATAGAATTAACTAATATATATATATATATATATCTAATACTCAGTATAAATAATTGATAAATGTTTAGTGAATAATCAGTCAATTTTTAGTAATGTAATTTTATTTTTCACAAATATGATTTCTTCTAAGAAAATTTCTATTGTGTTTCACGAAAAATGTATTGTAATAATTTTTTGGAACATTAATAAAATATATTTAATAAAATATACTACATTTTTTAAATTCATAATATCATAAATTACTTTTGGTGAATTTTTTTGAATTTATCAGAAAATATTTATTATTTAGTGAATAAAAAAAGTACCGATGTTTCAAAAAATGTCATTTATTTTAGATAAATTCAGAAATTTAAAATTATAATTATTTTTTTAGTACTAATTCATGTAACATTAATATTATTGAGATTTATTTTTTCCACTTAATTTAGTTTTATTCAAATTCATATAGAATTTTAGTGTATAGTTTTCCTGGGGTCCAAAAATGGGATTTTTCGGAAATCTATTTTAACAAGAATAAAGTTTGTCAATGTTTATTTAATCAATATAAATGATAAATTTGAATTTTTTTAATTAAATTTATAGATTATAAATCACTAAATAATTATACTAATTCATATAAAAATAATTATTAATCCCATAGTCGATATAAAATCATTTTCTCTTGAAAAAATCACTTCTTGAAAACCTTCATATTCATTTTATATGTGGGTTTAATTTTAAATTAAAATTTTCCTCTTCTTGGAATTGAATTTGGTAAAGTGGATTAAATATTTTCAATCATAATAATTTATATTATCCAACATGTTCAAACTAACTTTTTAAAATAATGAATAATGAAAACATTAAAAATAAATCATTGTTGTTAAGTTGAAAATAGGTCTATCGGGGGTTAAACTAAAACGACAAGGGTCAAAATGGCCTAAAAACATGTATACATTTTTTTTAAAAAAACCAAATACTTTGTGACACCATAATAACAATAATAATAATAATATTATTATTATTATTAACACATTATTTTATTTAAACAAAAATCTCCCAAAAAATATTATTTAATTAAAATTAATAAAATTTTAAACAAGTTAAAAAGCACAGGTTGGACTGCAACTATGTGCAACATATGCAGATCCATTAATGTGGATTTTTTCTAGATATGATTCTCCTGATAATTATTGTGACACATGTAAAATTTATTAGGTATACACCCATGTCAAAAAAATACACATTAAAGTGTTTCAAAACTCCAAATTATGTTTTAGTGCTCGGTATTATAACCGAATCATCAATAAACTGAAAATGTTCGAAAACCATCATAATTTAAACCCGATTAAAAAAGAAAAGACTATAAAATCTACCAACCTTAAAAAATTTGTTTCCCCAAGAAGTCATCATAAACTACTACGACATATTATAACCCGCCAAGGTCGAGATATTTTTTTGGAACAAAGAATTTGTGTTTCTAATGCCAAATGCAACATGGGCCTCATTAAAGAAATAGTTTGAATCTCAATCGACCAACCAAAACTAGTTTTGAATTATTTCATAGAAATTCATTACAGTCCCAAAACCCACACTCACCCTTAATCTAGACATGAGCCTTTTAAAAAACTACATCACCAACTACATGTACACTGAAGCCCTTACATGTCCTCTGGTGACATTACCCAATCAATCCATCACAAGGCTATTTAAAAAAAACTAACATGTTCCAATATGGATTACGAAATAGTCGAGAGAAACCACACATCCCAAATACAACCCAGATAACAACCACTCATCATGCTAAACAACATTTAAAACACTAGTGTGGCATATGAATAATGGTATCTTAATGTCTCCATGAAGAGGTCACGATAGGGGAAATGCCCGTCGCATTCCAAAGAGCTCACTAATAGAAAAACAAGGCCACTAAAAAGACCAGCTGAACTACTACCGAGCGGCTCTAATCCAATAGCTCGACCTCACCTACCGACACATTTACCAAAATAGATGTGAAAGTACCCACCATAGGATTGTCCATGATGTCGAAATAAATGATGTGTCACTCATCGGTGTACTATTTCAAAACACCATAATGTATGTGTGTGACATTCCTCGAACCACGATCCCCGAATCAAACATTGATCATCAAAGTCGTAACTAAAACCTATTAGTTAGTCAAAACACTCATGTCCTAAAATGTAATCCCAAGTATTGGGACGAATTTACCTTAACTCCTGAAACATTCTAAGTGTACTACCTACCATGGGTTAACCCATTATGAAACATAAACATCGACCCTCTCTCATGGTCACACAAAACATAAAAAAAGGTTCAAAAGCCCATTTTTTATTTCAGCCATTTTAATTAATTTCTTTCAACCTTTTATCATTTGAATGAATTTAATAAAACGCAGAAGTACCTTTTCACAACAAGTGACACAGTTTTCAATCAACACCCCATAGGGGAAAAATTATATAACAAAAAACCTCTTTAAACATTTCACATATTGTTTCATTCAGATATAAACGGGAAATTTAGAATCTTAATTCCTTCTACTGAAAAGAAGTCCTCCAAAGGTCCCATTTATTCCATCCAGGTTCTTCAAAATAATGCCCCAAAAAAATTAATTACAATAAAAACTGAAAAAATTTACATTCATAACCATTTTCAAACATACTATGGTTATATGGTTCAGTGACATGGATGTCTATATACCTGTCGATAAGGCACTCATACACCTTACCATTGGGATTTGGATCCCAATTAAGATATGAAATTTTCCTTAATAATTTTAACATTATCATCAATTTTTAGTTTTTTTAATATTGTGGTAACCCTTTTTCATAGTTATAAGGCACCCATACACATTAAAACTAAAAAACAGCTTCCATCGTAATTTCAACCAAATAAATTTATCCAATTAAACCAATAATTTAGCAGTAAGATAACATGTGACTACAAGTAGATAACATAGATAAATATGTTGAAATCACTAAAACATGTTATAAGGCATATGAATGTAACATATTCATTGCATATTATAACTTTATTATGTTAATTATACCACACAATATGTATATCTAAAATGGAATGCTAAATAAGAACAAGATATCACATATATTCAAGTCACACAATCCATATTAGCAGGCATCCTACTAATGAAAATACTTGAAATGGAATATATGCATGGAATGTTAATCTCTATGTGCCTAATAGGATTTACGTAATGAAACATTCTTTCCATATCATGTCAAAGTAAGTTTTTCAAAATTTTCAAAATCAATAAGAATCAAAAAATACACCAATCACACTGGGTGAAATTATATCAGTTGTAACCTCAGATACTACAATCATCCATTCCCATTCCTAGTCATTTGGACATTCCTCATACTTGTGGTGATCATTCCCAAGAATGGCTATTAACTGATGTGCTAACACATTCCTAGTATCCAGTATTCCAACCCATAAATTATCATATAGTGGAAATAAACCTTATAATACCACTTTTTAATGTCATAACTCGGCTCACACCTGAACTGGTGGCCGGACCGGTCACCACATGACCTCTAGCACATCTCCTTGTATGCCAGAGGCTGTAGACTAGCAGCAAGGGTCTTAGAAGGTGATAGTGGGGAGACTATAGCCTCTTATCAGAGTTACACAGTGGTATGTCCGAGTAAATAAAAATCAATAGAAGAAATAGTAATACATAACTGGAAATGTAGCAAAGAAATATTTCATATAAAAGATGAATTCATGACATGTTGCCGATACATACTTGAATGCAGTAAAAAAATCATGTTTTACATATCAATACAAATATAAGGAAAATAAATAAACAAATTAATTAATAATGACTCAAGCCGTTAGGGAGATCTCTTTGAGCATCCTAATCTTCTGCTCGATCCTCTACCCCAATCTCCGATGTATTGAAAAATGGATCATCATGAAACCAAATTGATTTATTTATTGTTCCCTAGTTCAATGGAGGCCTAAGTAGGGTGTGATATATAAATTATTGTATGCTGGGACCACTTCTGTTTACCCAAAATCCAGAAAATCAATAAAAAATTAAAATTATGTGAAATCATGCATAATGATGTTTGATGTACGATGAAAATATATACCTAAGTACATGATTCATCCATCAGCTTGTGTCTGAACATACATTGTACATTTGTCATGCATATACCATAATCATCTCACCTTCATTTTCATTTACCATTTATTCATACCTCGTTAAATTATATAATTCTAATCTTCCAACATAAGCCTGAGATCCCCATATAAGTCACTCACATCATATGTCTCTAAAGATCATATATGTCATAAATTTAAAGACTGAATACAATCTTGTGATTTTTCTTGGATAATATGTCCTTAAATATTGAATTTAATATTTCACATACTATGTTGGATCCTGTCAACTAAAAATATCGATTCACACAAGGGTCTGTCAACCATATAGTGATTCAACCAACTCATTAACATGTATAATCCCTTTATCATATTCAATTCAAAAATCATTATGTCAAAAAAGATTTCATTAACCATTTAATTCATTTCATGTACAATGAATTGGAATCATAGTCCATTTTCAATTAAAGGGTGTATAACATCATGTTTAGTACCCTCATGAGTATTTGGAGTGTCAGTTCTTGTCTCACAACCCATGGGTATTTGGAGCATCAATCCATATCCTAGAAAAGAATATTCCCCTTCAATATATGTGTAGAACGCCATGTCTAGTACCCCATGAGTATCAGGAGCATTAGTCCCTATCTCAAAACCTGTTTATCAATCATGAATATATTTTTATCATTGGTTTATAACACCATGTCTAACACCCCAAAAGCATCCCTTAATTAAGTTATATATTAATTAATCATATCCATTAATTACTTCAACCACTAATTAACAACATAAATATCCCATCAAATAACTCAACACATAATTATCCATTCAACATCGCAAAATTAATAATTATTTGAAAATTATTTTTTCTTATCCACAATCAAGTCAACTAGCTAATTAATTTTACATTTAATAATTCAAATTCCTTAATTGAAATCATGATAATTAATTCACCAATAAATTATTTTTATTCCCATACTAATCCTATCAGTTAAATAAAAATACTAAATCTATTAGTTAACAGAAAAATTAACTAAGTAGACATTATCATTAATTAATCCATGAATTAATTAATCTTCAAAACAAATCACATCCCATAATTAATTTTCCAGAATGAATTATCTCATTCCGATTCCAACATTTTTTAATCAAATTGGCCACTAAAAATAGTTAATCAACATCATGGTACATAATTTTGAGAATTAAAAATTCATAAATTAAATTAATTCATACCAGTTAATTAATTTTAAAAATAATCATTTTAATCATACCCTTTAGTCATTTTAATTACTGAATAATATGTCACATCATTAACATGTAGTAATTAATCCATCATTAATTAACTCGATCGTGCCAAAATAGTGTATCTAAATTAATCCCTGAATAAATTATCTCATTTAGTTAAAAAATTAAATTATAATTAATCCTTTTATTAATTATTTATATCTTGTGTCAACACACATAATTAATATACTAATTTATTACCTTATCATATCCAAAAGAAAATATCATTTATTTATTTTGTTGAATCACAATAAGCAAGTTATCAATACATGATTAAGACAAACACATGGTCATGTTTTCATTTATATCACATGGGTTGCATCATTTAATAACTTCAAACGATGTGTATCAACACATCAAATGTCAGTTTTTTCAAATTAACCAAATATTCTTAATTCACATTTTAAGGGAATTTGATATAAACACTTCACTGCATAATTCAAATACCATATAAAGTGTAGTAAGAATTTTATTAATGAATTTATTAATGTCCATGACTTGATAGGGGACCCTACCCTAGGGTGGAACCAATTTGATACCCTTTAGTTGTGCATAAGAGTTGAAAACCAAATTCAACCGATCTACAACCGCACACACATGCCTTTATATATATATATACACACATGTGTGAGCCTTCTACATTGATGAAAACCCACTGCATCAAAACATAGAATCACAAAAACACATTGAAAATAATAAACACAGCTCAAATAAAGTACAAGGAACTAATATAAACCCAAATAACCAAAATTTGGTGATGAAAAAAAGTGGTGTATAATCCTTACGTGAAACATCAGAAGTAGAGTAAATTGAGCCTATCTACCTTGCCTTGGGAGAGAATTACATATATGGACCAATGGATCTTGAGTCGAGATTCACACAAACATGAAAATGTAGACATGATTTTTGAATATTCTGAGAGGAATCGCCGCACGCAATGAAAGGTCCAAGAGAGGGGGTGGCGTGCCAATGGGGGTCACGTGCTAGAGGGGTTCTGCCCGAGAGTGTAAATCTACTACAAGGGGGTTTGGTCAAGGGATTCACTTTACTAATGGTCTGGAGGAGAAGAGACATGTAAAGTAAGAGGATGGAGAAACTGGAATGTGAGGGGAGTTATGCATGAGCACCTGGTGCGTCAACTCAGGAAGAAGAAATGGGGGGGGGGGGGGTCGTGAAACTCACTTATAGGTCGCAACTCCCCTATTATTTTATTATTATTATTATGAACCTTAAAATTAAATAACACTCATTAATTAATTTTTATTTAAAATATTAAAAAGAGTAAAACCACAAAACCCAATTTATTATAATATATTTAATATGATATTAATGATAAAAACTCTACCCATAAATTCAATAAAACTATATATGATTATTATTATAATAATAATAATAATAATTGTCATACCTTTTTTACTACACCCATTTATTTATTCATCTTAAACCATAACATCCAAACCATTATTATTATTCTTTATTATAATAATAACAATATTAATTAATCATGATTATTACTTTCATAAAACTAACATAATAACAATTTAATTATTTTTATTTTTGAAAACATTGATAAAAAACACATTTATTTAATAATAAAACATCATTAAATCTGAAACTACTCATTTAAATAAACATTTATTTGAGATACCTAAAGGCAACATTAATTTAACATAAATGTTACACCCCATTAAGATTTAAATTGAAATCTTTTAACATACAAATATTTCATCACACCATAATAATAATAAATATAATAACATTATTTTAATTAACACATTCTTTATTTATTCACAAATATAAAATTTAATATAATTTAATTAAAAGAAATAAAAAACATAATTGGTGAAGAAACACAGGTTGGACTGCAATCATTTGTAGGTCGTGCAGATCCATTAATGTATAATTTTCTAGATCTAGTGCTCCTAAGACATTTCGAGATGCATGTGAAATTTATCTGGTATACACCCAAGTCCAAAAATGTCACTTTAATGTTTTCCAAAACATAGAATTAAGTGTCAGAGCTCAGTTTAAAAACCTACACATTGTTAAACTGAAATAGTTCAAAAACCATTGCAATTTCAAACCGATTCCAAAAAATAGGAAATTACATGAAATTATATTGATACTAGGATTATATATTGAGTATATTAGGGTTATTTTTTAGTATTGTATAATATTATGATTTAAAAACCACTGTGATGATGATATGACTAATCTATTGATGCATTATGATTGGTGATATAAGGGTGTCTTACTGGGTATGTTTTTACTCATCCATGTAAGGACTATAGCCACACATTTCATGTATTATGAAGATGATAGGACATTTAATGGAATATTGGTTAGATTGAAAGTAGATGGGGCATAGTTTATATAGACATACCATAATTGGTTCATGGAGTTGTATTAGTCAGTATTCCCCTCCTTCTTTGGATGTAGGAAGCATTTATACTTTTTACATGATTGTATTTGGTCCTTTCTGATTTCCCACACCTAGGTTGTACTGTGGTTGGGGTTATTGATGTATGAATGCATTTTGGTATCTTTTTCACATTTATATTATATATTGTTTCAGTTCTTTAAGATGTGTTTATATGTACAAGAATAGTAGGATAAAGCCTCCCATGTGTGTTCTGGCCTACATAGTGCTAGTTTCGATCCCATTTCCTATTAGAGTTGGTATTAGGGGGTCACTATAACATCAATTATTTGATTTTAAGATTTATTAAGTTTTGTATCCTATTTTTTTCTAAAGGATTTCCAATGTTTTTGGAAAATAATTGAGTTTTTGGACTAGACAAGAAGTGGCACACAGCTGGTGGATAGTTAGAGGAAACTGCAAACCAGGCTAGGATAGAACGTTCCCCCTGGAGAGTGGAAAAATTTAGGACATATGTCTTACAACATGGTAATACACCCTCCATGAGTAAACTATGTGTTTGGTTTCCTCATTGATAGTAGAGATCACATGGTTTACACAAAGTTTAAAAAACCGCACTACCGAACCATGCAGACTTTCTAGGTCATTAAAAATGTGTAATTCTCATTTTTACATATCTTAATTGAATCCCAAATCCACCCTTTCACCCCTAGTAATATTTTTATCACCATGCACCTCTTCATCTCCATCATTTCTCTATTGAACCTCCTTCCATTTGTGGACTTGGTGTGGATTCATCAAGGAATCATAATATAATACCTCCCTCTCTTCTTTTCTTCCTCCTTCTTGGTTCCTATTTCCTTATTCTTTTGGATATTCCATCATAAGTAGATGATTTGACCGAATAAGGGTCCAAACATGATTTATTGGGTCATATACTAGTTTTTATGGTTTCATCATGCATTTGTAGGCCCCATTATGTTGTGGTTATGGTTTTCTACAGGATTCCGGATGTTTCTAGGATTATGGTAGTTTAATCCATTATTGTACATTATTTTATGATTTTAGTAAGCTTTATGTGATTCTTTATTATGCTCTACAGATTGTGTGGGTGGTGGGAAATGTGTTTTCAAAATTTTTAAGGTGCATACAGGTCAAAATATGACATTTATAATGAAATTGTTTTGGTTTCAGGTATGTCCACCATGTTGTGATTGTAAATGGTTTTTATAAATTCTTAATTTGTTGCAAGGATTTTTTTTAAAATGTATTTGGTGTTCATATGGGTTTTAAGTAGGTGTTTATTAGAAAAAATTGTCATTTTTCAAGTGCATTCATATTTCTTAATGCGTGTAAAAGGAATTGGTGATCTATGTGACATGTGAAATAGAAATTTATTAAAAAGGAAATCCTATTTATCATGGATAGAGGAATACGACTAGTATAGTAGTCGAGTCGGTGTGTAAGAAGTCTGAATCTCTCTAGGAGAAATGAAACTACAACACTAAATAAAAAGTGATGATGAACAGAGACTGTTATATCCTAGGTTGTGTTCCTCTATATTGCCTAATTCATTAAGATTATATGGATTATGGTTTCAATACCATGTTTCACCAATGTGCAAGGTTCCTAAAGACCCATTCGTGGAAAATAATTTATTGATTACCAATGGTGCTCTAGTGATATTATGCTTATAGTTGGAATATGGTGTACATTGATTTCATTTTAATTTTAAAGCCAGATTTTTATGAACCTGTATTGAAAAATATATTTTATTAAAAATGTTTCAAATACTTTTATAAAAATTTCACGATACTTTGGGAAATAATTTTATGACCTGGAACCTCTTTTCTTTGGAATCATATAGATATTTAGCTCACACCCTATATACATTATCTAGTGTATTTATACCCTATTATGATTGACTGTGTATAGGAAACATGTTCTTTGATGGTGATGGTGGATCAAGATTATAGTGACCCACTTCTTTCTGGTTTTGTTGGATGTGGATTAAGGGTGATGGACATCTTATTACAATAATGTTGGTTCGGTTCTGTTCATGTTGGTTCCACTATAAGTTTTGATTTTTTCGTTTTCCTCAAAAATATATAAAATTATTTGACTTCTGATAGTTATAATTATTTTTCATATTGTTATTTTATGTTATGTGATTCTGGATTGTTGTGGATCATTTATTGTTTTTGATCTTGGGTGAAATAATTAATAAATGGTTAAATGTTAACACATGGGCAACAGTTTCCAGCCCTAATGGGTTGGGAATTTCCTATAACCCATGCCACAGATTAGGTCCAGTGTCAGGTTGGATGGAATCCCTGGGATGGTTCATGAAAAAATCAAATAATAGTCACATTTGTTTCTTTATTTGGGTCATTTTTTGGGGATTGTCTGGATAGAGTAGATCTAGGAGTGTCTTCCTGTGATCTTCTGATTTTAAGTTGGGTTTCTATCCAACACACATTATAAAGGTCCTTGAGTCACCATTTTCTATTGAGGATTTGTTTTTGTAATTCCTTCAGGTTAGATGTACATGTTGAAAACTATTCCTAGACACTAGGCGGGGGTGATGTGGCCAAACATTTCATTATGCATGTTTTGATTTGAATTGGATTTATAATGTTATTTAAATGATGAAGTCCTTTAAAATTTTACATAATGATGTGTTGTTGGTTTTTCTCAATTTTTTAGATTGATGTTGTAGGATAACTCCCAAGAGATTTCATATACTTCTGTTATAAGAGATTAAAGAGGTTTCTGCATCATCAATTGATCACATTATAATGGAAGAAGTGGTTCAGGCTATGCAATAGTTGGGATAGGGATAAAGACCTATTTCTACTCTAGCTATAGAATATGAATTGGGTCCAATTCAGGAAATTGCTCATGATTTTCTAAAGAGAAAACCTTCTACCTTCTAGGGTAGCATATATCCACAAGAGGAAGGGGAGTGTATTGAGAAAATAAAGAGTATTTTTGGGTTCCTTGACACTGTTGAGACTGTTAGGTAAAATTTTCTTAATTCTTGTTGGATGGTCTAAGATGAAGGTGGTGGGACTCTGTGGTTTAGGATGGGAATAACTAGTATATGGGTTATAAATATTTAAAGTTCATATTTAATGAGATGTTTTATCGAGAGACCTTCACATTAGAAAAAAATCATTGAGTTTCTCGATCTCCATCAGGAGGATCAAACCCTGATAGAGTTTGGAAACTGTTTCTCCAATTTTGTTAGTTCACGCCTGAAATGATTTCCCATGACTAGCTCAAGGCACAATGGTATGAAATGGGGGTGTGTCAAGACATCCAATCCCAATTCTTTATATTCATGTCGAAGATATATTATAATGTATTTGAATGTGCTCTAAGGGTATAGAATGATCACTCTGATAAGTTTGGGTGTTCCAAGAGAGATCCAGCAGTAGGCTAGAGTATTGGAATCTTGTGTGAGAAGAAGATGTAGTGGAGTAAAAAGGACAAGATGGGAGGTTGTAGATTATTCCATCTTTCATAGTTTTTTTCATTTGCATCTTCAAATATTTGGTCAATAATATTCCTTAAGTACAGGAAGGTGGGGAATATGAGGAAAATGTTTTTAGATCCACTTTGGCCATTACATTAGTGTGGGACTATGGGGAACATTCAGTAGTTTTTTCTAGGAGGAATGAACATACCAGAGTGTTGAAAAATCTATGGAATCTATAGGTATGCCATCGTAGTAAGAACCACCAGGGGCAGCGAGCTCTCAGTTTGGTGGTTTGGGCGGTAGGGTTGGATCTACTTCATAGTAGAGTAAGCATAAGGAAGATTTGTTGTTTAATGTTACTTCTCAAGACCATGAATTTATGATGCATCTCTATGTCATGGGCCAAGAAACATCAGAATCATATATAAGACCTGTGATGTTTCTAGGAACAATTCTTATTGATTCCTTTATGGTTTCTGTTCTATTTGATATGTGTTCCCTGGTTTCTTTTCTCTTTTCATGAATTGTGGATGTGTGGAAGTTTACAACTAATAATTTTCCACATGTTATTGAGTTGGTGATGCATCTTGGATAGAATATTGTTAAGGGTTTCACATGTCTATCTTCTGTACTAAATGTTTCTGGGGTCGAATTAAATGGAGATTTAATGGTTATAGAGATATACCACTTTGACACGATGATCAATATGGATTGGATGATGCATTTCTCAGTACATATTGACTGTTATTTATATTTTGTGTGATTTTGTTAACCTAATGGAAGCTCTATGTTATCTTAGGGAGAATGGGATCCCTATTCAAGAATTTCTCGACCACTCATTCAGAATTGGTCTATATGGATTTTCAGATCTCATCACTCTTATTAGAGGATAATGGTGGTGGTAGAGATAGTGGGTTACCGCATGTGGTGGTGATGTTCCTAGAGGTTTTCCAATTTTTTGCATTCTATACTTTATAGAAAGATGTGGATTTTACCATTGATTTAGTGTTGAGAACATAGTTGACATCTCTTCCTAAATACCACATGCAACCCCCCCTCCGAGTTGAGGTAATTAAAGAAGAAACACGATGATTTGAAATCCAATAGATTAGTTAACATGAACCTCTCACCTTGGGATGCTCCTATATTGTTTTCAAATATGGATCATGGATCTCTTTGGTTATGTATCGATTTCCAAATGTTGAATAATAAAACTATCAATAATAAATATCAATTTCCCTACATCAATGGACATTTAGACCAGCTTAAAGGGGAATGGTGGTTCTCCAAGATCGATATGTGTTCCATGTATCACCATGTTATATTTGGATAGGAAGAGGTTCAGACATTTTTTTCCCAAAGAAAGTATGACTATTTCATGTATTTGATAATTCCATTTGGTTTGCAAAATTATCTAACAATTTTCATTGAACTAATGATTCGGATGTTCCACCTGTGTATTGATTCTTTTTTCTTGGTAATTGTGGATTAAATCATAGTCTACAATGTTTTTTGGGTAGATAATGAGAGATGATTGAGGATCATGATGGGAACTCTTTATGATATTCTTCCTTATGCCATCATTTCATTGTGTACCTTCTATATCATGGAGGATAATTTGTTGGGTCATGTGATATTTGAACGACTGGGCTCTATGGACCCTTAGAAGATTAGTCTAGTGGTTTCATGGGAGAATCAGAGGAACATTTGTGAAATTAATTTTTTTTTGGGACAAGTAAGGTATTTCAGGCAGTTCATTAGAGATTTCTATCGGCCTGTGTTTCCTATGATAGTGCTAAACCAGAATGGGGTGACATTTGAGTGGAGCATATAATGTCAATCATCTTTTGAGGAGCATAAGAAGTGGTTAAACACTTCAACTATTTTTATCTTTCCCGAATCTTGAGATGGGTACATGGTCGGCTATGGTGCCTCAGGTATGGGTGTTTAGTGTGTGATGATACATGAGGTCCATGTGGTAGAGTTTGGATCTCGACAACTCTTACTGCACAAAAACAGTTACCAAACCCATGACTTGTAGTTAGCTGTACTGATTCATTTCTTAAATACATATCATCATTATATATTTGAGGTGAAGTTTTTAGTCTACTTATATCATAAGGGTTTGGCCATAATTTTCTCCTAAAAATATAT
Source organism: Viscum album (assembly GCA_963277665.1). Lineage (NCBI taxonomy): Eukaryota > Viridiplantae > Streptophyta > Magnoliopsida > Santalales > Viscaceae > Viscum > Viscum album. The sequence goes on from OY728146.1 coordinate 1,561,515,592, forward strand.
GACTATTAAGAATCATTATTTCACTGAATACCATCAGGAGTTTAATTTTGACATCATGTACACCATTGGAAAAGTTATTTTTGTTGCATTTGAATTAAGTTGGAAGGTTTTGATACAAGCTTTGAATGATTTTAGTGATTAGTGGACCCAGATGGGGATTTTTTCTCAAATAAATTTTGAGACCAGGAAACACATTCTAGGTGTGTTATACGCTATTTTTTATTTGAAACCCTCTCCTATGGAATTTATTCGGTAAGAGAATCAATGTGAATTTTTTTTATTAGTCTCTATAGTTTTTTAACTGTGGGTATTATCCTTGTGAATAGAAATTGTCCAAATATTTTGTGATTTACTTCAAGGGTTGTTTGGTGGTGACATTATCTCTATGGAAGGTGGTGATGTAGGATAGAAACTGATCCAAGTGGTTTGGTCATCCCAGGAACACCAAGTTGTTTTATTAACAATGTCATCAGTCATGGTGTCTGTGTATAATACAGGCTAAAATTGAATTTTTATATTGGTGTTATAAGTTTTAGTAGGTTAAAGTAGAACACCAAAGGCCCTTTGATTTTTTCTTCCATTACCCATTCCTTCCATGAAGTGGATCAAGGTTTCCATTTATGTTATTATTAGCATACCACATACACCACAAGGAAGGAAAAAAATTTGGGTAGTGACTAAAAGTATGATTAAATCATCCAATTTAATTTAATAAGAAATTTAGTCAAAGTGGATGAATTGGGTCAGTTGTATGTTCAAAAAATAGAGAGGCTTCATGGTGTTCCATTGACAAATGTTTCAAAAAGGGACCCCAAATTTACATTGAGGTTTTATGAGGGGATTTAAAAGGAATTGTGTTCTTATGTCTAATTGATAATGGTACAAAATCATCAAACATATTGAAAGAAATACTAGGAAAATTAAATTTTGGATGAAATTATCTAGTAATATGTTTTTTATTTCATAGGTTTCTGAGACAACCATCTGGGGTAGGTGGTACTTGATTATAATAATAGTTACCAATCCCATTGAAGAATTGATCCTTTGGAGGATCTTTATGTTTGGCTGTTCTGATTGCCTTCATGCTTGGAAGATGTGGGTGAGACCTCATTTTTGGAACAAAGTCTCATAAAAGAGATGTTTCAGAAGATACATTTGATCATTTAGTGGATTTTTATATTGTAGATTCTCTGTAATCCTTTTATCAATTAGCGGTTCTGGTATTTGGAATTCATAGTTGGTGATCAAGTATTCTTAATGGTGGCACCTCGATTAGGTCATCATCATCTTAGTAAGGTAGGGTAGCTGGTATTGAGGTATTTCATACCATTAAATGTTATATATAATGTTGTTAAAGTGGAATAACGGTTAGATTTTCCATATTAGTTGATGTCAATTCATGGCATGTTCAATGTCACCCAGTTAAAGAAGTATAATATGCACCTGTCTCATGTGATAAATTGATAATAATTGGAGTTAAAATATTATATGTCTTCAACTGAGTGGCCAGTGAAAATGTTGGATTGCTAAGATAATTTTTATTTGGGAAATTCTATTATATTGTTTGGAGTTCATTGGTAGTATAGGAAGAATTAACATGAGACTTGGAACCAAATGTATTAAGTGGAGGATCAACACCCATTTAGTTCCCTGATCAGACATTGATTTGAATTTTTGAAGGTGGAATGTTTTTATAGTGGAGAGAATTTTCACATACATGATTTGATAATGAGGTATTATATTTTTTATTTTGGGTCCTATATTTTTAAATTATCATTCTAGGATGTTTTCAGAGAATAATGGATCTTTTTGTAACTAATAGTAAGTGGTGCATGGTCGGCACATAGTTACAGGAAACCATGAATCTTCTTAAGAGAGCCCGTATGCATTTTAAAGTGGAACTATCTAGGTTCAATGGCCTACCACATGGGTATGTTCCCTCCCCAGGTTAAACATGTGGCTGGTATCTTAATGGACAAAGGGGACCTCATGGTTTCCACACAGTTTCTAAAACTATGTAACCTAACCATGCGGTCTGTCTAGGTCATTAAAAATAATGAATTTCCTCTTTTGGATCTTTGAATTTAACACCAAATCTACTCTTTCTCACCCCATATGAGATTTTTAGCCCTATTTTCCTAACAGACTCTCCCTTGGCTCCATTGGAAATTCGTCTCTATGTTGATTTGGTGAGTATTATTCAAGTAATCATCTTGTAATCTTTTTATCTCATGATTTCATCCTCCTTCTTGGCTACTCTTACCTTCTTATTTAGTTTCAACCTTCTCCAGCTAATGGGGTTACCTAAAAAGGTTTCAAACATGGATTCATATGTATAATATTGGTGTTAATTTTATGATATTTTTTATAGGGTCCCCTTTTGATGTGGTTATTGTCTTCCACCAGATTCTTGATGTTTCTAAGTTTAAGGAAGGTGATTCTATGTTTTTACATTGTTGGATTATATTAGTATGCTTTATGTGCAAATAGATTATGCTCTGTGGACTGTTTCACTAGTGGAAAATGTGTTTTCAGAAGGTTTTGAGGTGTGTATGGGAAAAGGTTATTTTTATAATGAAATTGATTGGGTTTCATATGTTCCCTCTTTATTTTTCCTCAAATTTAGTTTTACGAATTCTGAAAGTGGCTCGAAGCATCTTTTAAAATGGATTTGGTTTTTATATTTTTTTAAAAATGAGGATTTAATTATGAAAAATGGTGGTTTTAATTTGTATTCATATTTTGTGGAGTTCATACATGAAACGGGTGATCTCGGTGACATGTGAAATGGAAATTGAATAGAATGTGAATTCTTGGTATCTATGTGGGTGGACTAGGACAAGTACTCTAGTCAAATTGGTAGGTCTAAGGCCTGGTTACTTTAGAATAATTTATTCTATTACACAAAAAAAACTATGATGATGATGGGAGACCACATGACCTTGGGGTGTGTTCTCCTATAGCGGTTTGTGCATAAGGATGTTGTGGGTAATCGTTGTTATACCACATTTCACTATGCATTGAGGTTCGTAGTGTATCACTAGTGCTTACACCTTCATGAATTATCCTTGTTGAGCTTATTATGTTTTTCATAATTTTATCATATAGTACCTTGATTTCATTTTAATTTAAAATCATTATATTATAGAAAATTTACTCCGATAACTGTTTTAATAAAAAAATTCCAATAACTTTATAAAACTTTTCATGTCAAATTTACTTATAATGTTATGGAATGGAACATATTTTGGGTGTAATAACTCTAATAATTGTCCAACACCCTGCAAACACCCTCGAGTGTATGTCTACCTTTTTATGTTTTCTCTATGTAAAGTCAATATGTCCATGGTGGTTATGGTGTATTTAGATTCTAATGTCCCACTTCATGATGGTGTTGGTGGAAGTGGATTGAGGTTTATGGAACTCTTGTTTCATGGTGGTTTTTGGGTTATGTTCTAGTTGGTTCCCCGACTCTCTATTTGGACGTTTTTTTATCAAAAATATGTAAACTATTGAACTTGTGATAGTTTTAGTTTTTTATGATATAGATATTATATATTATCTGATTCATGGTTATTGTAAATTATTCATAGTTGTCTATCTTGGGTGATATCATTCCTAAAAGGGTACATGTTGATACCCAATAACTAGTTTCCATCTCTTGGGGATCAAGAATTACCATCAGGTCAAACCATAGTACATGTCTGTTGACAGGTTGGATGGCATCCTTAGTCTGGTTCATGATAGTCACAATTATCTTACTTCTCCAAGGGGGGGAAAGATGGGTCTGGTCGTGATGTGAAATATAAATTACATTGATGGATAATTGAACAAATAAATATTGATATATATGATTGTTATTTATTGGATGTGTCTAGGTTATATCAATATTGGATTTATATACAATAAAATTGCAACCCATTTGTCCTAAGAGTAATATGATTATTGAAATTGTAAAATAATATTTGGGTATCTTATTAAGTAGATATATAATACATTTATTATTGTTACCAAAAATTGGTTTACAATGTTTCTAAGGCGAAGTGGATTTTTTGAGATTAGTAATTAGAAAATGAACCCCTAAAAGTGTGGAGTTTTTCTAGCATGAAAAAGTAGAGAACATATTTAGTGCATATGGTTTTTTGTTAGACGTTTTTATTAATACATACGTAATGTTACAATTGAAATAAAATTTAGTTTTATGGGAGGTAAAGGATATTTGGAATTTTGGATATGGGTGGGAAAGTATTGGTGTGTTGATTATGATGTTTAGAAGTGGTTTTGGAGAAGCAGTCTAAATAACACCTCAATAAATGTAATCATATCATGATGAAGTCTATATATGATTAATTAATATTATATTGAACTCTATATATGTTTAACAAAACTAAAACATAATCCATGTAAGATTCATGTCTAGAGAGTTTGTGATTAGTCACATTGTGAGGGTTTTGATCATTCTAGAGTCTAATATACATAAGAATGAGTTATTATAAAATGATTCTGTAGATCATTAAAGGTTGCTGAAAATGTAGGAATCACAATAGTGTAATCATATTCATGAAATGATTCAATAACTAAATATAATATTGTTATTAACCATCCTATAATGGATTTAAAACCACATTACGAAAAAATTCTAATTTTTTTACATGTTTTCACAATTTTGAGAGGTTCCAAGAATTCATGATACAATAATTTAGGTAATTCCATAGTGCACATAGATTAGAATGTGATGTGAAATTATGTCTTTAATCATTGCATAGTTATAATCATATAATGTTTTGATGAGAAGGATTCAAAAAGGATCGCCAAATTTTTTGGATACGAATATTAGGTTTTTCACTATAGGTGGAGGAATAAGATGGTCACACAATAGTGAAGGTTGATAATCCATAAATAACTCCCAATTTCAGATCTGTTATGCAAAAAATGTTATTCATGAAATAATATTTGTGTCATGTCATGATCAAATAAAAACCATATTTTTTTTAATTTTTTATGTGAAACAATTTATACATTAAGGGCTGATCGAAATTTAATATCCATCACCCAAAATAATATAAAAGGGTGGACAATGGTCTTTGATTGATTATATTGATGGAAATGAAGTGGGAATAATTGAATTATATGTTCTGATCTAAAAAATGGTGATAATTCACTTCCAATGAATGGGTGAAATGGTAATAGGATGTGAAAAAGAAGATAAGGTAAAAAAGAATTATGTGAGGAAGATAAGAAGTAGATATGAAGAAGAAGAAGAATAGTATATATTTTTTTTGTTTTGATCATCACACATGTTTTTTGTTTTGAGGAAGAAGTTGGTTTTCAAATGTTCTAGAGTAATAATTTTGTGTTATGGAATTATTTATAATCAAGAGGCAACCTTTTAGGGTAAAATGATAATCACTTTCTTGTTATAGAACATATAAAATCTAGAACATGATTATACATGGTGAAATCCATTAATCTTGTGATAAGAGACTACAAAATTCTTTTATTATTTTACGATCACATGAATACTCCTTACTCATTATATCCATATGATGATTCTAGTGGATTGTGTGATCATGGTTTTTTGAATCATGCCAAATATATAGCTTCTCTTTTTTTGTGATGAACAATGTAGACTAGGTGTTCTTTGTTCTTCACTTTCCTTGGTGTGTGAAACATTCATCAATGAGATTCTTAACTCTTAAAAATGATAGATATTTAATTCCAATGAAATAATAAAAAGAAAAAATGGATGATTGTTTGTTGATTAACCCCACCATATTAGTTAATAAACAGTATATGATGAGGTCGGATTGCTTATATCATTAAAATAATTAAATAAAATAGTTAAATATGATAAAATAATTATTTTAACTAAATAAAGAAGAATTGTATTTTTTTGGAAAACATATATGTTTTGTCTTCAGTAAAACTATTTTTTCTTATAAATTTAAAAATATAAGTTTCAAATTTGTTTTTCAAAACTTGTTTTATAAATTAGTAATTATATGTAATAATAATAATAATAATATTTTTTAAAATAATGTTTTCCCTTTCTAAGGGTCATAAAATATATCATTCCATAAAAATTAGTTTTTAAAATAAATAAATATTTTAGTTTTAAAATTTAATTTTCACATCATTATAATTTTTTTTGACAAAATGTACGAAATTTTTTAAAATATCATGTAATAATTTGGTAAAGGAGAGGTATTAGTATTTTTCAAAAATAGTATAATAGATTTGGGAATAATAAAAACCCTTATATGTATATTATTTTATAATTTCCTATATAACATTATTATGATTATAGATGTTATTTTAATATTCAAATGTCTCATTTAATAAAATATCATTAACCACTTACAAAAAAATTACAAGTTTGACCACTATTTGGAGAAATTATATTTTATTTTTAACACCCCTATCCTCATATAAATAACACCCTTCACCACCCTACTTATCCTCACATTATACGATTATTAAAATTCAAAATTTATATTAAAAATCGGCCCCTATGTCTCTTAGACATATTCTGGAGGTTCTGGTCTCATCAAAAGACCATCTTTATAGGGGTTTAGTCAATTAGATATGGATTCATACATTAGATTGTAATACAAACATATATTCATGGTATTTAATTTTCATTTTTTTAATCACTTGTTCATCAACCTTATAAATATTATTTACAGGGTGTATTCCATATTATAAATTATATTATGAAAATTTAATAGTATTTTTTTAACTATATAATGAATGAATTTTTTTAAAAACATAAATTCATTTTCGGTGTAACAACATATAAATATGTTGTTTTCAAGGAATGATTGCCAAATTAATAAATGGTTATAATAAATAATTATATGGTGAATATAATCTTAATAATGACACAATTTTTTTTATTCTCTCATAGTTAAATAATAATAAAATTTCAACACAATTAATGTTCATAATGTTAAGTAAAACTACCTATATGAACAAAATCTTACACTCAAATAATTTTATTAATTTAACCATTCCTCTAATAGAACAAATTTTGATATTTAGAACCATTAAAAATTTTATAAATACATTAAGACCATACCATCACACTTCGTTAGTTATGAACTCATTTGATATGAACTATTACCATTAATGATAAATCGATGCATCTTTGAAACCCTGAATCAATCTTCCCCAGGATGAAGTACATGAACATAATATTTTGATAATGTTTTTATAATAAATATAAAATATTTATAATAAATGGAATGAAATTAATTTTTTTTATTAAATTATTTAATTTTTTTATTCTGACAGTCATATATATAAACTAAGTCAATCCAGGACACAATATAAGGCTTTCATTTCACTCACCCTTTTTCTTTTTTGGTTACTTTTTCTCTTTATATACATTATCTATGTCCTCATATAATATTATTCTTCTATGTCTTGTACATATGTTTTATCCATACACAAATATTATATTTTTTCATTCATTATTTGTTATATTAATTTCTTTCTACTTCATATCCAAGTCCCTTCTTGCAATCTAACATAATTAAAGAGAAATTTTAGATTTTTTATTATTTAAAAATATACATATTTTAAAGGCTTTAATATTTTATTATTTCTAAAAATATTGAATATAATTTTGAATAATTATTTTATATCCTTTCAAAGTTTATAAAAACCCTATGCAATTATCTTTTTCCAAAGTTCTTTACTAATTTCATAAAATATCCTTTATGGGTTTCAATTCCATTAATACTTATACTCCACTTTCTCTGGATTTTTCCCTCACATGTTCCATATATTCATTACCTATATTTCTATATTGAATTAAAAATGTATTATTGTTCAATAAATGATCTTTTATTTGAAATAATTATGATATATAAATTGATTAAGCTTTAATACTTGATTCTATAACCTGTTCCATTGCCATGGGTATTTATTATGCTTATGATTTATGTATGATTTCTTAATGTTCATATGTATGATCGTACATATTATTAAGTGATATCCATCAATGTATTGGGTAATGATTTTATCTCACTAGATATCAAATATGGTTTATGGGAAATGGACCTATCACAATATATTATAGTGTCTTAGTAGTGACCCTTGAATTGTAATTATTTTTTTCTGGTTTTCTATTGTTGCCACATATCCTTATATTTTTTTCCATATGTGATGTTTATATGCATAGTGTATCATTTATACCCCTGATTAAATATTTTTCCCATTAATTTTATATGTATCCAATGCTTATTATTCTTCATATTTATTCTTTTTATCTTTCTGTTTCATATATTTTTAGCCAACACATTTATTTTATGTCTATTATAAGGGCATAAATTGTGGTAAAAAAGGTACAAAGGAATTTATGATCTCCTTATGATGATAAAAATATGTATGAATCTGTTTAATTTTATTTTTATGTATTATGTATCTATTCACCCAAAGACATTACACCACTAGATTTATATGTTTTATTTTAATGATATTAAAATAAAAATTATGTAATAAATTCATGTATTAGATGTGGGTTTTATTACAACATGTGATCTAGGGGAATGGAGAAGTGTGATGTGTTGTTTTTTAACATCTTATACCCCATAAACCTCGAGTTGATGATTATATTACCTTATTGGTATAAATTGAATGATTCATAGAAAGATAAAAAATCATCTTATTATTTTAAGACAAAATATATATTATAACACTTTTCAAATCACAATGTACATCCTTAAAATATTGTAGAACATGAATATACCTTATATATTATCAATGAAAATTTCACATTTTCCTTCTATATGTTTCTTGAGGAAAGAAAAACAAAAAAGGGAAAGCTCATATTCAGAGTATGTAATAACACATAATTGAAGCTTAAATTACATAAACATGGCATAAGTGATATGGAAGTAAAAAACGAACAATGTGAAACTATTTTCCACTAAAACTGAGGGAATTATATAACCATGATAATAGATGAAAATATGGATAACAAAAATCATTACTCTCATACTGATGGATTTTATAATGATAGATATTAACAACATTATATCATGGACCTATTTCAAAAAAAATTATTTCAATCGGAATGGGAATACAGAAGAATCCTAATTGTTTTGTCTCATGACACTTGTTGATGCATCAAGGGGATATATAATTTTAGGTTATACCATTAACTAAATTATTTCCAATGAATTTACCATAAGATTTATCAATAACATTCATATCATTACTGGATGAGCATCTTACTGAATAAAAAATGGATATTTAGTTATTGAGAAATAAAAATATAAAATACTTCCCGATTCAAAAGAATAAATTATATATTTTAGATAATATTCCTTAATAAACATGGAAGTCATGGGGTAATAACAATGTTACAGGTAATACAATTATCAATGAAATATAGGGGAGATATAACATTAAATGTGTTAGGATATCCTGGGAAGATAACAATGGGTTTTAATTTTTTTTATTGTTAACAACCACATAAATGGTCAAAAAAAATACTTTATCATGGTTAATTAAGTTTTTGTGAAAATTCCAAATCATTTCCATCATGAGTGTCTCTCCAAGTGTACAGTCTTTTGCCCACTCACTATTCATTAATGGGACAATTGATAAAATCATCAACCAAACATTTTTGGGGTTATTACTTCTAGATTAATTAGTTACAAAGCTTTGTAGAATTTATACTCTCTAAATAAGGATATATTATCTATGAAATCACACAAAAATTTCCTTTGTCGAAACATAGTATGCCTTTTCCACCAAGAAAATAACAAATATTGAATCAAAATAATATTAGATAGGGATAAAAATATAGGTTTTTAAATCCCTTAAATTCCCGGAATATCATTGAAAAATTACATCCAGGGAAATTTAAGTACCATATAAAATAAAATAGGTGGTGATTAAAATAAGGGTCCAAAAAAATCAAATTTGGTATAGAAAAACGCTACCAATGGATTGGGTTCCAATTAAATTATAATATTATTAATGATAGGGATTGAATTTGACCCTAAAATACATTTAATAAATTCTTTTGATTATATAACATCTCAAATAGGTAGTATATACCCCACATAAATGATATTAGGTTAATGATTCAATATTTATCTAAAAGGGAGGATTTTGATAGTGAAATCCATTACCAATGTTCCATACTTACATTGAAAAACATTAACCTCATATATGATAAAAAATTATACATTAATAACTTAATTAATAAAATTACCCGTACCCATTTTTATTCATATTCTTTATTATGATTCATTATCTCAAGAATTATTTAGATTTAGCGTATACGTGTTTATGGTTTTGATTGATTCTACTAGTGTCATAGTAGTGGTATTTGTATTCAACATTTTTTCAAATTTAAATATTACTATGTAATTAAAGGTACTCTTTTGGATGATTTATAATAATTTATGATGTTCAAAATTCCTTTCATGAGTCATTCAGTACTTATCCATGAAGATGAAGTTGATAATAAATACATTTTTTGTGATTTTTTATTAACGAAGGACAATTCTTAAATTGATGAAATAGAAATAAATGTAATATATCTGAAACAAGAACAATTATTTATTTACACATTTATATTCTAATTTACCAGTAAATAAGCTCTGATATACTTCCATGATATTAATTCGTAGTATTGTTAAATTAAATAGTTAATCCAACCCAAAAAATAACATACCATGATTTAATTAATGATTCTGAGGTGTTCTTTTTATAATTATTTTGAAAGAATAATGATACAATTTAGTTTATATTATAATTATATGTTATAATTTTAAGGAATTATTATAATAATTAATGGATATGAAACTCTTACATGATTTCAATTAAATATTATCTTTTTATCATGATTATATTAAATGATTAACTTTAAAAAGATCATTTAATGATCATATAATTAATAAGTATTATAATATTCCATAAAATACCATAATTTTATCACAAAAATAAAATTTATAATTTTTTACCAACCTTGTATATAGTCTCATAAAGGGGTGAAGAAAACGAATCCTGTTACATCCTGGCGTCTGTAGACCACACACCACAAAACACAGACACTATGATTTTGTTTTTCTTAACGGATGGGGTTAATAAATAAATTGTGGAAATAAAAATAATATCAGAACATTATTTTCTATTAATGATAATGATATAAGTATATTAGTGTAGATATAATTAATTTCAATTAATATAATTATGAATGAATCTAAGTAGTTGATAATACTCATGTTGGGGAGTTGAATTATCCTTGGAATTCTTTGAGGAAATGAGGACCATATGTGGAGTAATGGTGTCCAAAGTATATTTAATGTGATATAGGGTTCTAAGAGTATACTAATTTCATAGTTTAGAGGAGATATTGGCTTGACATATGAGTCTTGAAATGTTGACTATTTTACCCTTTTATAAGTGAAGGGAATATTAGTTTTGTTAGTAACCCATATATTTTCTATATTGTAAGGTAAATATTTAAGATTTAAAGATAAAAATTGAAAAAAATAAGATATTAAAAGGGTTATTGGTCAAAAATCACACTATCCATCCCATTGTTTAGAAAATATGATTGTTTTGAGTCTATTATCTTAACTTTTTATCTTTTACCCAAAGAAACATTTACTTTGGTAAATTATATTAATATTTAATAATTTATTTTAATGAAAGAAATTAAAATTGATATTTTTACCTAATTTAATTATTTATATGTAAATGTTTAAAATCTTTTTATAGAATAGTTTTTCTTATAGTTGTGAAAACATTTTTTAATATAAATACACTTAATTGTATAAAAATCATTTTTCAAGTAATAAATTTTTTATTCTTTTAAAACTATATATAATATAAACTTATTAGGGATACTTATTTTAATGACATAAATTGATATTTAATAAAACATATAAATGTTTTGATGCACAAAATTTATGATAAAATATAACATACCTTGAAAATACATGACATAAATGAAATAACGAAAGTAATTTTTTATTAAACTAACATTATAATTAGTTTTAAAAAATTATCATAGTAATTATAATTTAAAAGAATATTTTAAAATGAATAGTTTTACTCTTAACATTCATATATAGTTACTTAAAATGTTTTCTAAACATCCAGAATTTTCTTATATAATGGTGAAATTAAAAAAATTACATTTTAAAAGAATAATATATTTTATGACTAAAAATGATCCTTTCAAAAATTGATAAAAACAATAATACTGGGAATATTCTAAATATGATTATTTATTAAATGACGTTACATTAGATAATTTAAATTTATTAAATAAATATTTAAAATAATTTCATGAATAAATTCTCTTTGAAGGGTGCGTTGTGTGACACTTCAGGTTACAGTGTTTACCTGGATCATTTAACTCTCGGGTGTTACATCCTCCAACCTTAAATAATTTTATCCTAATCAATCTAGGAATATTTCAACTACTAAAAAAATATTGATGATAAATCATTATAGATACTTCAATAACCATCGTTTCCTCTTCTATTTTTGTGATTTATCTAAATTACATTCACCAAACAAGGTTTTTGAATCCATTAAACTCGCTCTTTGGTTTGGTGAATATGGACATATATCTCATTATAAGTAATACTAGGATTAAAATATATTCCCTCATATGTGAGAACATATTGTTTATCTCAAAATTATGTCCTTAGTAATGAAACATTGAATATTTTATTTACTTTATAATGGCTGGGTGTCATGAACGATTGGTAAGGTAAGGAATCAATTATCTTTGGTATTTCAAAAGGTCAAATGTACCTATGGATAAAAATAAATTTTTTAGCATTTATTACAACTACCTTCTAGGGATAAAACTTCAAGAATATATGATCCCCAACATGAAATTCAATGTTCGTCCTTTAATTATCATCATAGATTTTTTAACTTCATTGGAATGATTTAATGTGATCCTAAATAGTATAGAATTTAACAGTTTTATTCTCTATAATCATTGTCCAATTAACTTTCCTTCTCTAAATTCCTCCCAACAGGATGGAGTACGACAGGTCTTCCCATATAGTACTACATATGGTTCTATATGGATGCTCTAATTGAAGATATTGTTGTACAAAAATTATTCAAAATGTATAAATTGTTACCACATACCTTGGAGGTCTATAGAAAAAGATCTCAACATGTATTCAAAGGTCACGATAGTCCTTTAAAACTACTAACCAGTCTGGTCATTATATGAAGTTATTAAATGTATCATAGTACTAAGATCACTTTAACCACTCTATAGGATTTTGATTTGAACTGAGGGTTATACTGAGATATAATCCATAGAGGTACCCCTTTAAGCCTTATGTTTTTATTAATATAGATTCAGACAAGGCCCTGAAGGGTTATATATTCTCTTGATTCTATGAAATGATATGAATCAAAAATATGATAAACATTGACCCATATAGAATAATAATACCTTGGAGTCATTCAGAGTGTGGTGGAAAATTTTGTTACAACATTGTCCCAAATCCAAATAGGTATGGGGAAATGCTTCATGAATCTCATAATATTTTTTCTTTCATCCTTTACCTATTGGTATACTGAGAATATATACACATAATATTCAATTTCTGACATCACAACTTCCAATTCGAAATGTTCTCATAAATCCTTATATATATTTTGGCTATTATGGTAAATAGTGAATTTTGAGATATGTGCTTCATCTTGAAGTTACTTTATAAATTATGATATAGATTGAACACATAATATTTTACAAATCAACAACACTCCATCTCTACAGATGAATTTTTTTAATTTCTAATCATTAACTTCTTTCATTTTATTTTGAAAGGTATCATAATATTTCTAAGACATCTCTATCCATTCTAGTAAAAATGGTTTATAAATTTCATGCAAAATTAATGATGTATACCCTTTCCTAGAAACCACCACATTTATATTTACAAAATATATATATTTGAGATCCTTGTAAATCATCATCATGGTTCTAACTCCATGGTCTCTCTTACTCAATAAATTGTCCAATTTATTTTCCTTCACAGGGTGGCAGTGTATTGAGTAATCATAATCCTTGTTTATTTACAAAAATCTTTTTTCCTCATTTTGATATACTTTTAAGAGAACATATACGAAAAACTATGGCGTTATGTATAAATATTAAAAATTTAACTATAATGGAAGTGTCTCCATATTATCAAAGTTAATATACAAATACCATATCAGGGTTATGGGTTGGGTAGTTATGTTCATATAACAACAAATTCTTTTATGTGTATGTAATTACTTTATTATTCTGTATAAGGAGAAAACCCTGAAATATATTCGATGAATTACTATAAATTAAACAAAATACCTTTCCTAATGGAAATTTTTATACGAGTTCACTAATCAGTATTCTCTTCATCTCTTCAAAAAATTACACACATTCACTTTCTCAAATGAATTTAACCCATACACCTCAAAATTTAATTTTTTATTTCCAAAACACTTTTAAGGTAAAAGTGGGAAACCAAAGAAGTTGAAGCCTATGTGCAAAAAACAGACAAGGAAACTAAAAAATAAATACAAATGAACTATAATTTTTGGAATTACACAACCTATATAAACAACATTACATAATTTTCACATGAATATATGGATTTTAAATAATAATATATTCAAAATGATTGGACATCTTGTCCTTAGTATAGATATATTCCTAAAGATAAATTTTTTCCTCAATGAATCATTATACTAATATCTGATCATGTTTGGTGATCCAATCTGTTTTCTCATCATTAAGTGAAATTAAAATCCGTATCTCATAAATTCTATTAGTATACTACTTATAAATGTTGATATTGAAATCATAATCTAATACATCTTAATTTGAATGTAAGAGAAGCACCGGGATGGCATCCTTATCCCTTTTGGGGTTTATCACCCTAAGAATTCCACCATTATAAACTACCATTGAGTCCAACATAGCATATTCATTGGATATATATAATTTTAATACTGATCTATTGAAAATAAGATTTAGAAGGATAGATTATCACCTTCATTACATAGACTTTTTTCTTCTTATTGACTAATATTTTTTTAGAAAAAATATTTCCTCGATTCTCATTCCTCGAGCCTCTTCTAATGGAAATTAATCTATGATGATCAGCCTCCCACTATAAAGAAGAATCAATATCTGATTCTTTTTCACCAAAAAGGTGTTTTATATCATGGAGCAAGTATAAGGAATCCCCTTTTGGTCCCTTAATAGGAGAATCAATCTTTTTTCATTTTTTATTAACTAATTCCCATCCTTCAGCATCTGCCTTCACTATGTATTGATATAATATCATCTGGAACCTATTATGTAGCTAAAATCATATACTCACCATCCACATGTCATTAATAATAGAATGAGGTAATCATTCATACTCCATGAAACCCACTAAAGCACCAACATCAATACACGAAACCCCTTCATTCCAAAAACCATACGCATTAATTGGATGAAGATTAGATGATCATCCATTCTGTATATCCTTATAACTAGAGGGTCAATGCAATGCCTCATTACCTGAAATAATTCCTAGTTTAAGAACTGCATCAGGTGAGTGCATGTCGATCGTTGCCTTGTTGTGAACTAAATCATGAACTCCACCTTATGTTGGGCATGGAGAACCAATACCATTTTCAACCCTACTGTTTCCAAATGAATGCATCCCGCCTCTCAAGCGTTAGGAGAATATATACACATATGATATCACCAGTTCAGGATACTCTTAATCGGCATCATAACACTTAGATGCTGAATAAAAAACATGGTCGGTTTGACCACACCTATAATCATTGGCATAATTCTGACAATTTAAAGTCTCTCATCCCTGCCTCATACATGAAAAACATAAGGAAACCCATGACTCATAAATAACCTTTATTACCCACCAAATATCCCCTTCAATCTCAATGAAAAAACACCCAATGTGACTTAGATACATCCAATTAGAAGAAAATTAGAGGATACACAAGAACTACATGACCTCTAGTAGGATATATCAAATGTCAAAATTGATCCACCAAGTAACCAATTAACCTATGTATCTCTATTTTCAACAATGTGATAGGGTGAACAGGCTGGTTGATCAAAATAATATTAGAAGGAGGAATATTTTTCAAATGAAAATAAAATGACCATGAAAAAAGACATAAGATGTAACATGATGAAATCCAAGGAGAAATATCCCATGTAGGGATGAATTCAATATATGATGAAAAACGATTCAAGAAATGTTTGTGATCTGAACACCTATTAATTTACTGATCAAGAAAACCCAAATATTCGACAACAATGTAGTTAAATACAATAGATTGTACTTCACATTCCCAAATCATAATCCCCTTCTCATCGGAATAAATTTTTAATTATACATTCAAATCCAATCCATACATAGGATCATATCAATTAAAACCATAAGTATGATAATATAAAATTAACAAATGGGGTGCACCATTGAAATATAATTTTATCTTCTAGATATATCATTTCTTCTGAAATATATTTAAATTATTTTTTAATTGATAACTCACATACTATGGTTCTAGGTAATTATTTAATGTTTGAAAAATGTGGAAGATATAAAAGGTTTAGAGGATACATAATGAAATAAATCATTTTCCAACATTGATAAAAGGATCAAAGTACCTACCACAACATCATTGAAAACATTTAATTTAGCTATGGTAATCATATAATATTATCTTCATAACCTTGTACTTTTCTAATGTAAATTTCATTAACATTTGGGGAATTTGATTGTATAATGTCCCTTCTCCATATAGTTTAATTATGTAACATTAACTGTTATTGTCTTTCCCTTGCATTGGTTATTGTGATGGGATTTTCTCCATACCTGTGAAAAAATCTATTTACCTTCCTGGAATCTCCAAGGTGTTTCTTCCCATAGTTATCACAAATTTGAAAACTCATCCTTCCTTTATTCACCTTGACAGCATTGTTATTATAATAATGATCAGTGTACCAATTCCACTCCATATTTCCCTTGAATACATACGTCTTAGAGAAGTATTTGTATTTAGTAATACATCATCTTATGATGAAAATGTATAAGTGGTAAATTTTCTTCGAATGATAGTTTTTAACACATTAAATAAATGATAAATAATGATTTACAGTCTGCACACATATTCTATAGCATCCCTATCTATGCATACAGTGTTAGCTTCACATTCAGAAACATTTTTTCTCTCTTTTGAATAGGATCGATGAAATACCATCAAAATTACACTCTTTTCTCATATAGATAATATTTTTCTTATAATACATCATTGAGTGATCCTCATTCTAGGAACATGATCTCATCATCCTCTTTTGTGTTTTGAAATAGTGACCACTATTAGTCTTGATATCCCATAAAATGATTGATCGTCCTGATGAAAATTTCATTTTCACTATTTCTTATGGTTATAAATATCTTCTCTAAAGACTTGATCCATTGTTCAATTACCAATTGATTAGTTGTTTCAACATATTTTGGAGCTTGTTGTCAAATGAAGGTATCCAACATAGTTACATCATGTTGTGGATCCTCATTTCACTGTATGGGAGTGATATTATTTGGAATGTCTTGAGTAAACATCTCTAATATCATTATATACTAATTTGAATCAACACCAGCTTTATTAACTTATTTTGGGGAAATATTCCCACATTTACATTGTGTATTGATATAGTTATCATTCCTCTTGTTATTCCCCATCTGTCAAAAATGTAATATACAAAATTAGCTCATTAAATTGAATTGTAAAATATAATACCATTTGTTTATTCTATAGTGTTCAATAAAAATATTTAGGATTTTCATAGATCGTGTTCTATATATATTTGTTTCTATAAAAATAATACCCAAGGTTAGTTCTAAACATCCATTGATATGAATGGTAAAACCTCAGAATCTCTAAACCCATATCCTATAACACCCCAAGAAATGATAATATTATAATTTTAGAATAAATATTATTTTCTCTCTCTTTATATTCATCCCATGTTAAGATTACATTAATCATGACACCAGGTTATCTAGCATTACACATTACAATGGGTTTTACTAACTTTTTATTTAGAACCTATTTTAAAAATAAATTTTGAACATTTTATAAATATCAATTTTCAAATTAATAATTATTTTATATTAATAATTTAAATATAATCATAGGTTGGGTTTTTGGTATTTATTTGAGAAGTTCCATTCTTTGATGAATAAAAAATACCAAATTTTAATTAAAAACATTGCTTTCATTTACGCAATTATTACTATTAAATTATATTTTAATGTCACAATAGATCAATTATAAATATAATAATATAATTTTGGTAATTGGAATTATTTTGATATTGAAATGATATACAAACACATATTGAACATTTGAAAATTTTCACTTTAAAAACCCCCTTTTTTGCCACAACTGTGGGATTAACACTAATATTAATTTTCCCACATGTGGGATTTGAATTTTAAACAAATGAAATAAATGAATTTAATCATTATAATATTCTTGGTTTAATGAGATAAAGATAATTATTCATAAAAAATACTAGTGATTTTAAATAAAATTAATCATGATGATTTTTTTAAAGTTAAACACATTGAGTTACTAAACATTATTCTTAAGAACCAAATGACCTGGAAACCTATACAAAATCCAATGGATTACAATAATTTGACCATTTTCCCAATATTTTTTAATTTTTTGGTAGCTGAGATATTATTAAATTGAAATTCCTTGTATAAAGGGTTATGTATGGAAAATGACAAAAAACAAGAACTTTCCTTATGTTTAACATTTATTAAACTTTTAGATATGTAAAAAACATCATATTTTCGGTAAGAAATTTCATTTTAAAAGATAAATGGGTAATTTTTATCATCGTAATTTATCAATATTTTTTATATATGTTCTAGTTAATATAAATTCTTATGAAATAGAAATGTAGTTATTATTTAGTTAATAATTTTCTAAAGTAAATGATACAGTAAATATTAAATGTGAAGTGAGTTGACTGAATTATAATATATAATTAATTTGTAGATGAATATATCATATTAAAAAACTATGAAATGAATACATTTTAATTCAAATATGGTATTTGAATTTAAAAATTTATGTTAAGTAATAATATCAAAATTGACCTTATTCTTATTTTATAATAAATCATACTTTATTAGATGATTTATAATTAATAAAATTACTATATTATGAAAAGTGAATTTAAGTGTTAAAAAATATTAAATATGGTTGATTAATGGGCCAATTTATCTTTTATAATTAACATATTTAATCATATACTGAATAAACATAATTAATTTGGTCCGGGTTTTAACATTGTTTTAGCACGTCACCTGCACATTTTTGAAAAATAATATCCAAAACATATGGGATTTTTATTTTATAAATTAAATATCACCAAAAAATTAATTATAACAATATTTTATAATAAATATATATTTATTTTATTCTTAATTGTTAAATTAATTATATTATAAATCTAGATAATTTAATCAAACCCAAAATGATAAAATTTGGGAATCTTATAAGTTAAGGAACCAAATTATTAAAATGCACATAATTTGTGATTTTGATGTTTTAATCATCCATGATCACAATTAAATCTAAAATTTAACATTTTTTGGGAAATTTAGTTGAAGTAGACATCCTATTAATGAATACTTGTTGGTATTTACAATAGTGTTACTCCCCCTCCACTACAACAAGGAAAGCACAATGCCCCTTCCTCAAAACTCTACATACACTTTTACTCATCCATAATATACCCATATAGTCTCCCAAAATCCCTCCCCTATACCTAGAATCATCCATTTGGGTATAAATCGATCTAATTAAGCCTTTTGGTACAAATCAAAAGAAGTTACCCAATTAAGAAGTATCAATCATCCATAATATTTTTTGTTTTATTACTATTCTATAACACCAAAAAATTAGTATTATATTTTTTTATAGTGACTCCAATATACTAAATATAATAGGTTTTTTATGCCAATATATCTACCTAAAATTATACACTCATTCATCTAATGGGCACCAAACATATTGTTTTTGTATACGGTGAACTACTATGTCACGAAATGATGATTATTGAATTTTACTTTACCACCAATCATAGTGGCCATTATTATGAAAAATATATTTATATATGATATATAAGGTATTTAATTGTATTTACACTTCGGTAATATTTTGTATCACATATCTTTAATACTTCCCATTTTCTGTTAAAATGATAACATCATTTGAGGTTGTGTGGACTACGGCCCCTCGAAGCGATGTGATTCATTTATGATATACATGGTCCATGTTAAGGATTATTTCAATAATCATATGTAACATATATAACATATACATGATACTGAAATTATAATATAAAGATGTATCATTAAAATTTCATTCTTTTAATTTTATAAATAAATTAATGAGCTTTCCTGCGTATGTTCAGCCTACTGTCTCCATTAATGGTGCAATTCCTTTCAAACCTCCAAATATTTTGGACTATTATGAATACATATGTACCGAATATATTAAATATTTAAGTCATGTTTTTAATTCTGGATATGAAGAAATCATGATATAATAAATAGTAAAAACAAGTATCAAGTCAAAACATGCTTGAGAAAACTAGGAAATTAAAACAAGAAATTACTAAAATAATGAAAGGGTGATAACCAAAGGTTAATAAAATATTGTAATTATTTAATATATGAAATTATAAACATGACTGTGGATATTTTAGAATTTGGTAACATATTTTAAACCACTATACATGAGGATAAATACCACACAACAAAAAGGATGTTAAGGTAAAGGATTCTTGTTTCTCTTTTATTTCCATGAGGCATGCACCATTTAAACAATTTCATTTTTTGGAGTATCTTATTCCAATTTTGATATATTATATCATTAGTTCCGTTTATTTGATGATATTAAACCTTAAAATTTATTATTACAATTTCATGGATCACATGATTTAAAATATACTCATGTAAAAAGGGAATTTCAACTGAATTTACATTCCATTAAGAATTTTTTTTCTATTATACACCAAATCACTTGTACTTGGTGTGTATGTGTTATGTTTAATGTTATATCACAAATCCCATTATTATCATGATATTATAAGTTTCATTTAATTCCATGACTTTATATAGATTAGGATTCAAATGTTTCAAAGTGGTATGGGACACATTGAAATGTTTAAAGATTATTATCCTAATTAATATTCTTAAATATTAACCATTAGATCTCACTTCCTTTTGTGATCATTAAATATACCTTAAAAAATCACATTATTGTAATCATTTTCCATTATAAATTATCATTAATAAACATATTCTCACATAATTGATATTATTTTTATGTATACTGTATATTATCTTAAAAATGGTCTTAATATTTATTTTAATTGGCTTAACTGGTAAATATTGTTAAATCATTATAATTTATTATATATGAATACATTTTGATAAAGATAATTTATTACTCATGGTAGGATAAATTAATTGTACATTAATTACATGAGTTGGGGACTATTTAAAACAAGCCCAATTGGTTGGGCACAGTTTAATGCAAGCCCCACTGTGCATATATAGTCTCATGAGGTGAATTATTTAAACAAATAGTTTAAATCGTCTCTTGATGGGAAAGGTATCATGTTCCGGGGAAACATGGTTCTTAATAATTAAGAATTTCCTTTATTTATATTTTTTATTATTATTTGCCCACGATATTTTGTGTCAGAATATCTATGGATACATTTCATTATATTTCATTGATTAAATGGCCTGTGTTTTATTTTCAAGCCTTTCCATATTGATTTTTCCATCTCTAGTTATTAGAATGAATTTTACTATAAGTTATTTTCCTTTCCATTCTAATTTATTCTTACAAATTCATTATTCATTGCATTTTACTTACCCTTACTGAGAATTTGATCACTCGATATTATGATTCATTTCTCTAGGAAATGAACAATAAATCCATGAATAATCTTTCTTGTGTGATTTTTTTTCATTTATTTATGTATCATGTTTGAAATTTATATTTCCCAATGTATTATGCATTTCATGTATGTAATCATGCATTACAATACTTCTAAACTGATCTATACATTGAGATTTTATTCCTTGAAATCATTTCAATGCAATATGATAATCCACATACTTTGGGATTCTATGTTCGGGCATTACAGTTAGTATCAATGTAAGTTTAGCAGAAAACTTGATAACAATATTTAAAAAACATAGATTTGGGAGAAATGATCTAGATATACATTGATGATAATTATATAAGAGCATCTTACGATTTTGGGGAGGAAGATATAATTTGGATATTCAAGGAAATACTTCAATGTATATATAATAAAAGTGGACATGGTTCTGGAACATATATGCCTAAGAGTAACAAACCCGACATGTTTTTTCAGGCCTAACTTGGGGTAACCTGATAAATTAAAATAGGCCTTACTGCACACCTTATTTTACACTCATAGGGGATACTCATAGGATAATTCAAATTCTATTTACCTACCCTTATGAATGATTTAGAAGTAAATTTTTCTTCAAAGTAACTAATGGTTTGGATTATAAGATTTAATATGCATAAGTTTATGTTATAGTTTAAACCATATTTGGAATTACATTTTATGAGATAACCTAGTGTCTGAAATTATTTTGAAATTTTTCTTGTAAGGTTGAATCATATTATTACCCAAGGAAAACATATACATTTTCCAACTGAGGAAACCAATATGGATTGTATTGTAACTGAGAAAATTATTGATATATTAGGGAAGCAATGTCAGGTTATGAAAAATAACATTTCTTGAATGGAGAAACCTATTCCAAGATAGGAATATCATATTATTTATCACTTTATCCAATTTTTTATGAGAAATAGAGTATGTATTTAGAGAATATATTTATGTCCTTAAGAATGTAGTGAAAATGAAAAGGATACACTTGTGATATATTTTCTCTAAGGTAATTCTAATCTATTATAATCATTGATCTATTATAATAGGGAAGTAGAAGATATAAAACTCAAGGAATGGAGAGAAATTTGGGATACATTATTTCATAAATACTTCCCTCATAGTCTACCAACTGAGATGAATATGAATTTTATATCTTAATGAAAAATGAAGAGATTGTTTTGGATTATGAAGCTACCTTTACAAGGATATATAGGTATGATATAGATTATATACAAAAAAAAGTGTAAGATTAACAACTTATTTTAAGGACAAAATCATAGTCTCTAAATAGAACTAATGTCTCAAAACTCTTCTTTATATGATGAAATAGTTTTATGTTCAATCCAGAATGAAAAATATTTAATCAGGTACAATCATTTTAGGGGAAACTAGTAGAAGAAGTGGTATTATAACACACAGAAAAGAGGACTAGGTCAAAGAAAATAAAGGTAAAGCAGTATTTTCCAATATGTGATAACTATGGAAATAATAAAAATGGTAAATTTTCGAAATTATTGGGTATTTTTTTATGTTTTGAGAATAGTGTCACTATGAAAAAGAATGAAAATGAAATAGGGTAAACACATCAACTCGGTTTTACATCAACAAATAAATAAGGAAATATGAAAACAAATTCCCCAATCATCAAGAGAATATACACCAAAAGAAGCTAATGGATCGTGTTCTAACATAATTTTTTGACCCAACCGAATTGTAATGATTAATGTAATTCTTTATTCTGATCTACAAAATATGTTGTAAAAGTATTTGGTTTATGATATTCTCATAATATTATTTATGAAATATATAAGGATTGTACTATTATACTTTTTTATCAAGTATTTGATATCATATGTTGAATGGTTGTAATGAATTTTAATTATTAGAAAGATTTATTTTTAAAAAACACATGTTTGAGGGAAATAAAACCCTTAATATGCTCATGATGTTGAGATAATGATGAATAAATTATTGATTTGGAAACTTTTTGACTAACTTGTAACTGATTAATGACAGTTCGATAAGTGGTATATGATATATGTAACATCCCAAATCCAGAAGCTACTCAACGGGTGCCCCGGACTCGGTTGGTCACATGTCCTCAAGCGCATTTCCCCAAACACCAGAGGCTGTCGACTAGTAGCAAGGGTCTAGGTATGATAGTGGGGAAACTATTCCCTCATTTGTCAAATTGTAGCGCAGCGGAGAAGATAAATAGAAAACAACAATAACGGAAGAAATAAAACATACACATTTAAAATGAACAACTGCATAAAAATATAACCAATAGTTATATAGATAATTGTGAAACATGTCTCTAGTTCTATGAAAATAGCCAGAACATGCTACACAACAGTGCAATACAATACAATTGAATGAAAAGGTACAGTAGAACAAAACAGAATAGCCAGCAACATCGCGAGCCTAAGTTCTGTCCCATGCTCCTCAACTCCACTGAAATCATCAAGTACCTGTATAGGGAACATTTCCATTATCCATACTTATAGAAATTTAATCTGTTTGGAGCCAAAGTCCTGACCCCATACAGGTTGTGAGAATGGAATCCTGGTAGAAACCCACCAATGGATTCTGGCCAACTTTCAGTGTAAATGTGCAAAAGTGTGTCCAGTAGTAAAATGAAACAACTAAGAAGTACTCAAAAGTAAATAAATTTACCAGTTATATGGACATTTTAATATTCATTTAATCATTCAGTATAAGTAAGTAAACATAGTAAATTTTCTATGTGAATAGATAGTGTCCTCAGACACGCAAACCCTTTCCCTCAGGCAATCAAAATCGAACCCGCAGGTAATTGCCCACAGGCATAACAGATTTTTCCCTCAAGCGTAC
Source organism: Viscum album (assembly GCA_963277665.1). NCBI lineage: Eukaryota > Viridiplantae > Streptophyta > Magnoliopsida > Santalales > Viscaceae > Viscum > Viscum album. The sequence continues at coordinate 1,561,540,487 of OY728146.1, forward strand.
GAAGTTTATCCCTCTGGAACAGAATCTACTGCCCTTAGGCACGAATGATTTTTCCCTCAAGAGAATTAAAACACTGCCGTTAGGCTATAAAGAACACTACACTGAGGCTAAATTGAACACTTCCCTTAGGTGCAAGTTACTGGGCCAAGCCCAATAGATAAGCAAGAAATTATATAAAATTCTTCTCAAGGCAATTAAAAGCATGATAAATTTTATTGTATACCCTCAAGTAACCTGGAAAAATGGTTAAATAGTGGAATGCACCCCTGGGGTGGTCCTGGATCAATGAAGTCATCCCAAACAGTAGTTGAACAATTACCATAAACTACCTATGCAATTCTAGGTATTTAAACAGCCATGGCCTCAGCCATACGACACCTTGAACATGAGTTTGTAGTAGAACAGTATAGAAAACACTCAGTAGTTGGAAATTTAAACACCATACCACCTACCTCGATCGCCCCTGATTGGTATACGTGAACGACGCTCCTCGAATCACCCAAGAACGGCATAGATATGAGGTAAACATAACCCCATTAAAACAAAAATAATATCATTTAGAGGACTAATTGGCAAAAACTGCGCAAGGAGGAAGAAGAACGCACCTGTGTGGTTCTAAGGAGATTGATGGTGTAGAAAACGGGTCCCTTGTGTCCGTTCTAGAGGTCCTCCAATCTCTGGCCGTCACTCCCAAGCTCTCCTCCAGTTCTAAGCCTTCTCTGTGAATAGAGGAATATACTTTCCATTTTAAGATGAAAAAATAGACTACATGGTGTGTACTATTATGTACACGTCATGTAATTTAAATTTTTCAAATGTTCCAATGGTGGATTCTTTCCACTGTGGCACTGTTAATCAGTCTACATGATTACACGACATGTACTGCTGCTCAGTTGGCGGCTACCTTCACCACCTTAATATTTTCCTCTCGACTGAATACACAACATGTATTGACCCAGTATAAGGTGTGTAGTCGCTTTTTTACATCTTTAATTTCCCACATGGATACACACCCTGTGAAATCATCCCACCCGGCCAAAGTACGCGGCGTGTGGAAAAGTACACTTTTTGTACCCACCAAAAAGTGATTTTTCCCCATTTTCCTTATTTTCTCAAAAAAATCATAAGAAAAAGAGATATGAAGAAACCAATACCTCAAGAATAATAACCATCTTCTTACAAACTTCCACCCTTAAAACAATTCTTCCCTTAATTTCTGGTCCAATGTTGGAGAAGATAAATTGCAGAATAACTCTGGACACTAAGCATGTACGTCGGTCTCCCGATCCCAGGTTTCTTCTTTCACTTGGCCATGCTACCATAGCACCCATACAAGAGGAACTGACCGGCCTCGAAGAACCTTCGTACTCATATCCATGAAACGAATCAGATGATCCTCAAAGGTAGCATCTATCTGAAGATCAACCTCTTCTGGCTGAAAGACGTGAGATGGGTCTGAATGATAATGAAGCAACTGAGATATATGGAAGACGTCTTACATGGCCCGGTACCTCTGTGGTAATTGCAACTGATAGGCAACCGGCCCGACTCTCTCTAGAATCTCAAATTGCCCCACATACCTCGGTGAAAGATTACCTTGTCTCCTGATATGCCTTTGTCCCAACCTCGGTGAATCATGCAAGAAAACCTGATCCCCGACCGCGAACTCCAAGGTTCGTCTGAGTTGATCAACATAATATTTTTAACAAGACTGTGCTATAGCCATCCTCTTCTGAATCAACTGGACCTATTCAGAAGTCTCCTGCACGAGACGTGGTCCTAGTAAAGCTGCCTCACCTGCCTCTGTCCTACTCAAAGGTGACAGGCATGGCCTACCATATAAAGGCTCGTAATTTTCCATCTCAATAGATTCCTGAAAACTATTATTATAGGAAAACTATACTAGGGGTATATACTTCTCCCAATAGCACCAAAAGTCTAGGACGCATGCACGCAGCATGTCCTCCAGCACATGTATCGTACGCTCTGACTGACCATCGGTCTGAGGGTTGTAAGATGTACTCAGAGGAACCTGTGTACCCAGTTCCCTCTAAAAACTCTGCCAGAAACGAGATGTAAAACGGGTGTCACTATCTAAAATGATAGAACGAGGGACCCCATGAATACGTAAAATCACTCTAATATACAACATCCCGAGCACATCAACTTTGAATGTCTCCTTGATCGAAAAAAGTGAGCTACCTTTGTGAGTCTTTCCACTACAACCCACATGACATCATTGCCTAGAGGTGACCTCGGAAACCAAGTCACGAAGTCCATCGTGACATCATCCCATTTCCACTCTAGAATTGGTAACTGCTATAACAGTCCTGCTGGCCTTTGATGCTCTACCTTCACCTGTTGACAGGTGGAACATCTCGTAACAAAACTAGTTATCTCCCTCTTCATACCCGACCACCAATACTAATGTCTCAAGTCACGGTCCATTATTGTAACTCCGATATGAACTTCCCAAGATGAAGCATGAAACTCCTGCATCAGCTACTCATGTATATCCCCTAGATCCCACACTCGTCCATGGATACATAGTATCTCATCATCGCCTATCGTCCAACCAAGAGGAGGATCCTCACTATCCACTGACTCCCATAGAACTAGGCCTTCCGAATCGGATAGTTGTCTCATCCTCACTCTATCTAGGAGGGTAGAAGTCACAGCTAATGATGAAATATAGGTTTCCCCCTGACTGTTGTGCACCTCCAAATGCATCTCAGAGAATAAAGCCATAAATTTTCATTCACAATTGGCCTCATGAACTGCCTGTATCTGAGTCTTTCTACTCCTCGCATCATCAACTACATTACCCTTACCAGGTGTACAGGCAAGCTCAAAAGCGAAGGACTGAAGGTATTTGACCCACCTTCACTGCCTCAGATTCAAGTCATGTTGAGTAAAGATATACTTGGGACTTTTGTGGTCATTGAAATCCAAAAAATTCTCTCCCAATAGATAGTGTATCCAATAGCATAACATGTGAACAACTGAGGCCAAATCGAGGTCATGTGTCTGGTAATTCCTCTCATGTGGCCTCAACTACTGAGACCCGTACACAACTACTCGATCAACCTGCATCAAAATAGCTCCCTGCACAATACCTGATTCTTCATAGTAAATTGTATAGCTCTTTCCCTACTCTAGAATTATCTGTATTGGTGCTGATGTCAACCTTCCCTTCAGCTCCTAGAAGGCTGTCTTGCAAGATTCCGTCCATACGAACTTCGCACCATTCTTAGTCAAAAACGTCAATGGCATTGCTAAGAGCTAGAAGTCCTGCATAAAATGCATGAAGTAACCAACCAGCCCCAGGAAACATTGTATCTCAAAGACTATTCTAGGCTGCTCCCAGGAAAAAACTACTCTCATCTTCTCTAGGTCTACTGAAACTCCTTCCTCTGAGATGATATGACCCAGGAAGTGAATCAGGTCCATCCAAAAGTGGCACTTTGTGAGCTTAGTATATAGCCAATGCACTCTCAGTGTACTCATCACGATCTCAAGATGGACGGCATGGTCGTGTCGAGTGTGAGATTACACCAAGATATCATCCACGAATACTACAACAAAAGAATCCAGATAAGGATGGAACACACGATTCATCAGAGCTATGAAACCTGTTGTTGTGTTCGTATGTCCGAACGGCATAACCATGTACTCATATAGACCATACCTACTCCTAAAGGATGTAAGTTGTATATTAGATTGTCTAACGTGAAACTGATGATATTTGGATCTCAAGTCAATATTCGAGAACACTCGTGAACCTCGAAGATGAAAAAAAAGATCATCAATCCTTGGTAAGGGATATCCATTCATGACGATTAACTGGTTCAGCTTCTGACAATCCACACAGAGTCTGAGGGTACCATCCACCTTCTTCGCATAAAGGACCGGAGAACCCCAAGGAGATATACGAGGTCGGATAAAACCCTTTGATTGTATCTCCTCTAACTGTCTCTTGAGCTCATGTAACTCAGGTGTAGCCATTCTATAAAGAGGAATGGACACCGGTGCTACTCCTGGTACAAGATCAATAGAGAAATCCACCTCACGCTCTGGAGGAAAACCTGAAAAGTCATCCGGAAAGACATCACATAAACAATCAACCACTAGAGAGAAATCCTGCTGACAAGTCCCCTGATTATCTAGATATAAACTCGCAATCTTGGTTGTGACTCCACCTCACCCACGATGCTCTGTTCCATCTCGACTTTCTTGAACATCCCACTCACCTTTTTATAGAATCTATCTGCCCTCTGGTGATGGGAAACACATCTTGTAATGATAGAAGTCTACAAAGGCTCGAAAGGGAACCAACCATCCCATCCTAAGAATGAAATCATATCTCGTCATATCCAAGACATAGAGGTCCCATAGAAAGTGACACCCACCAACATCTAGGGGCACTCCCGGATCAGACGCACACCAGTTGTTCTAGTCCTCAATGGAGTGTCTAGAGTCAGAACATCAGAATAAGAAGAAATAGAGAGCCGAAAGCTCTCTATATCGGGTACAGGTATAAAGCTATGTGTAGCACCCGTACCGAAAAGTACTGAAGATAAAACAGAAGCTACTAGAATAGTACCTCTGATAGTAGAAGGTCGGGATCCTGCTCTTGCTGGGTCTATTGCACTGCATATGCCTATCCAGTTCCATGGCCCTACGACACAGCCTAGCTACCCTTAGCTATCCCACTCTGCTACCTCTGAGATCCTTGTGTCTGGCTACCACGACCACAACCACCATCTTGGCCTGCACGCCCTGACGTATTCCAGTTTCCTGACTGGTAAGAACCTGTCGGTCCTACTCCAGCTCATGAAGTCTATACAAAACCCCTATCACTAGCCACTGGTAGAAACACCCTACAAAAGCGTTGTAGATGTCCCATTTTTTCGTAAGCTCGGTACTCCACTGGGTCACGTAGACACTACGACCTCTTGTTCCCCTCTTTACCACAATGGTATCACATGACTTGACCACTTGAAACTTTTTTCTCGATGGTACTGCCACCGTGAGAGAAGTCCATCTGTCTCTTCCTCTTCCCAGTATATATAGTACCAAAAACCGGTGTCGAACCACCCTGGCCCACACCACTAGCCTCCTGATGGTCCCTCTCTGTAATCAGCACCTGGTTCATAATCGCATGTATTGTAGGCAACCTAAAAACATTCACTAGTGCTCAGATGTCATATTGAATACCATCCTCAATGCATCTGTCCCTCAACATCTCATCACCCACTCGAATGGGTGAAAAAGGCCGAAGCTTGGTGATGTGAGAAGAATAATCCATCACCAACATAGCGCCCTGCTGTTGGTTCATGAACTCTCAACCTCAATATTCCGTTAGCATCTCAGGAAAGAAGAATTCATAGAATACTGCCTGAATATCATCCCATGCCATGTCTCTGTGGTGCTCAGACTGAGTGGTAACATCCCACCACCTCTTGGCGGAATCACGCAGTATGTAAGTAGCGAGCTTGACCCTCTGCCTGGGAGGCATCTCAAGGTGCTTGAAAATAGTCTACACAGACCCCAAACAAGACTCTGCAGCCTGTGGTCTGTCATCACATGAAAACGTAGGTGGATGCTGCTATTGGAAGATACGAGTCAGCTCTTCCATAGATGTGGCAGCTGGCGGTGCTCCCTGAAAGGTCTGTATGAACCACATAATGCCTTCACGGGACAGCGCATCTGTGCCTGTGTCGAGTATAAGGGTTGGGGCCGCATCTGGATCTGCTGGAGGATCCACTAGTATCCCATGGCCTACCATCTCTAGAGTATAATCGTTGCCACTGTATTGGCGAACAAAATGTGGTCACCTCGGTGGCATGACTCTACAAGGTCAAAAACACGCAATAGATTTAAGATTATCAAGGACTGAAAAACGAGGGGACGAAAAAGGGGACAGGAGGAACAACTAATTTCAAGATCTATAAAACAAGACTATACGGCTAGTATATTTACTACATGGTGTGTACCTGAGTTTTCTTCCCCTGCCTGTGTCCTTCTACATGACTTGTCCACATGGATCCCTTTTAACAAGACTACACGGCATGTATGTTATCTACACAGCGTGCATGGTTTTATTCCCAACTGCCTGTGTTTTTCGTGACACGGCCGACTACTCGGCTGACACCACACAGCGTGTTACATCCGCACACTGCGTGTACACCACCCCGTTTCCCCAGCCACATGGTTAAGTCCACACGGTATCATACCGGCATGGACTACACGACATTTCCCTCACATACACGACATGATTTAGAAGAGGTAACACTTACCAGTGTTTTTTAGCAACACGGCAGGGTCCCCATGTCAGACTACACTGTGTGTTTCAAGGTGGGAACGGTGTGTATGTCTCAAGGTCTCCTCCTTCCGTGTTGTTAGTTATACGGGTAGACTCCAGGTCTATAATACACGGCGTGTACGTCCGGTACACGACACATTTTCCCCATGCCTTTACATACCCCGTGTCCCCACCTATATGGTCTATGACACGGGAAGAGACTACATGGTTTGTACTGAGGGTACTTGGCCTGTACTCAAAAAATTTTCTTTTCTTCCCAAATAGAAGAACACACGGCATGTGTCCGGGGAACAACCCGGCGTGTATACTTGGTTTTCCGGATAGTATGCCTCTAAAACTACTCCAGAACCTAATAAATACTGAAAAAACAACACTTAAGTTCCAAATTCCGTTCTTTGAAGGACCATACTCCCCGGTAATCAATGTTTGGAATCTTATACATTTTATACTCAAGTAAAAATCCAAAGATCCTCCAAATTACTTTCATTGAGGGCTCGTACTCCCCAAAAACCAAATTTTGGATTCCATACTATAAACAGGCTCAAACAAAAATACACAATCACATAGCAGGTATTTATCAAAGCAGCTATCACAACAGCATTCTTCTCTAGCACAAAAACTATCACAAAAACAATCAATTTCTAATGCACCGACATGGAATGGAACTATTCATGGCATGTGCCTAAATGATTCATGAGATGGAATACCCTCATCTCATCAGGTTGCAACTAAATAGAACCCATGGATAAAATATAAATAGCACAGTCAAAAGTGTGTCACCCAACAGTGAAAATAAAATCAACTATCAAATTTTCAATATCAGAATAAATGAAAAAATTTGAGGTAGACTGGCTTTTCCTTGTACACGGGTTAGCTACACCCAGGCACAACTTATTACCAACAACCGTTTCATCCTATCCCTGACTAAGGATACAAAAAGTAATTCAAGGAAATGAAATCCCTCTTATACAACTTTGTAATGTCATGAATATGGAAGCTACTCAATGGGTTCCCCAAACTTGACCCCAAGCACATTTCTCGAAATGCCAAAGCCTGCCGACCAGCAGCGAGGGCCCAGGTATGATAGTGGGGAAACTATGCCCTCATTTTTCAAAGTGTATCCGAACGGAAAAGATAAATAGCATAAAACAATAGCAGAAGCAATAAACCATACACATTTAAAATGAACAACTGTAGTAAAATATTACCAATAAGTATATAGTTAATGGTGAGACATGTATCTAGTTCTAAGAAAAAATCTAGAACATGTTACACAACAGTACATTACAATACAATAGAAAGTACAAGTAAAGTAGAACAAAACAGAACAGCCAGCAGCATCGCGAGCCTAAGCTCGGACCCATGCTCCCCTACTTTTCAGCAACCATCAAGTACCTGTATAGGGACCCTTGCCCTTGTCCATATCTATAGAAATGTAATTATTTGGGGCCAAAGACATGACCCCAAACAGGGTTTGAGAAATGAATCCTAGTAGTCACCCACCAAAGGCTCGTGCCCAACTATTAGTGTAAATGTGCAACAGCGTGTGCAGTAGTAAAATGCAACAACTAAGGAGTACTCCAAAGTAACTAACTTTACCAATTATATTTCAATTTTAATAGTCATCTAATCATTTAGTATAAGGAAATCACCACAGTGAATTTTCTATGTAAACAATCAATGTCCTCAGACACACAAACCCTTACCCTCAAGAAATCAGAATCGAGCCCACAGGTAATTTACCATAGGCATAACAGATATTTCCCTCAAGCGTACGAAGTGTCTCCCTTAGGCACAGAATCTACTACCCTCAGGAACAAAAGATGTTTCCCTCAGGAAAATTAAAACACTGCCCTTAGGCTAAATATAACATTTCCCTCAGGCTAAATTGAACACCTCCCTCATGCGCAAGTAACCGGGGAGAGCCCAATAGATAAGAAAGAAATTATATAAAATTCCTCTCAAGGAAATTAAAAGCATTCTAATTTTTATGATATACCCATCGGTAACCTAGACAAATGGCTAAATATTGGAACACACCCATGGGGTGGTCCTAGATCCAAGCCGTGATTCCAAACAGTAGTTTTACAATTACCATAAACTACCTATGCAATTCTAAGTATTTAAACAGCCATGGCCTCAGCCATACGACACCCCAAACAAGGGTTTATAGCACAATCATACACAAAACACTCATCAGTTGAAAATTTAAACACCGAACCACCTACCTCGATCCCCCCTGATCAGTATATGCGAATGACGCTCCTCAAATTTCCCCATAAAGGTGTAGATATGAGGTGAACATAACCTCGTTCAAACTCAAATAACATCCTTTAGAGGAATAATTGGAATCAATGATGCAAGGGGGAAGAAGAACTTACCTGTGCAGTTTAAAGTATATTGACGGTGTAGAAAATGGGAAAACGATGTGAGGTCAGGAGGTCCTCCAAGATCCCGCCATCTCTCCCAAGCTCCCTCTAGTTCTAAGCCTTCTCTGTGAACAGAAGAGGCTACTTCCCATTTTAATTGAAAAATACAGACTACACGAAATGTACTATTGAGTACATCGCGTGTACATTCCATTTTTTAACTGTTACTACAGAAGATTCTTTCCACCTCGGCACAGTTCATTAGTCGACATGAGTACACGACACATAATACCTAAGTACACAGCATGTACTGTCGCTCAGCTGGCGGCTGCCTTCACTACCTTACAATTTTCCTACCGACTGACTACACCGCGTGTACAGACCCACTACACAGCGTGTAGTCAGTTTTTACACCTTTCATCTCCCACATGGCTACACACCCTGTGTACTCATCCCACATGGCCAAAGTACACCGCGTGTGGAAATGTACACGGCATTTACCGACCAAAAAGTGATTTTCCCCATATTCCATATTTTCTCAAAAACACTCAAGGAAAAGAGAAAGGAAAAAACACGTACCTCAATAATAAGAACCATGTTCTTATAATATAATTGATGGATTTTAATAAACTTTTGAATTTAAGAAATATATACAATAACAGGTGTCTTACCAAATGAATAATGAATAATGATTTTTTTGAAAAAGGATTTATGGTAATTACAGTTAATACAATATTTTAGTATGATATATTATGAAGATATTAGAATGTTTGGAATAAGAAAATTTATAGTTTTTTCTTGTTGATTAAATTATAATGATATGTCTTTTTAATTTCTTTACAAAGTATTGGATCATAATATTTTTGGAAAATTGTACAATTTATGAAATAGTTTATGTTAATATTATAAAATGATTTTATAGATTAATATATAACAATAATATATAATGAATATTTATCGATGAGATGAAGTAGAATTGTTCAAGGCAAGGCTAAATGATAAGAATGTGCTTATATAAATGTACTATAAATATATTTATTTTCATTGAAAGAGAGTGAAATAATTGCTCAACTATAAGGAAAAAATGATCATGAAACCAAAAATGATAGCCTATTAATTTTGTGTCCAAAAAATCAAATTCCCCTTAGATCATCATGGATTTAGAGACTTCTGATTGTTATCATTCCCCTAACCATGTTCTCTAGAACTCTCCATCAGAACATTATCATTAGATTTTTCCTCTTTATGCATGTTTCCATTTCCCAATTATGTTACCAATTATAGAACTATGTTAAATGAATGTTTTACTTTCACTTATCTACTATTAAGAAGATGTTTTTAACCCTATTAGTGATGTGGTTTCTTTAACAATAGTATATCCAAATATCACTTCCTTGATTATTAATATCAACATTAAATTGTGAGGATATTATTTAATTAAAATGGAGATAAAATAAAACCACAATACATTACAATAACTTCATTTAAGAATAAATATTATTTATTCTCCCTTTATACAACAGACCATGTTAATATTATATTACACACCATAAACAGTTATCTTGCGTTACATTCTAGATTGGGTTTTACCACCTTTTAATGATGCACCAATTTTTAAAAATAATTTTTGAATATTTTGTAAATTTAATTTTTGGTCATAAATAGAATATTTTGATTCAAAATATCAAAACTATATTATGGTGAAATTTTGGTATTTTTCTGAGCAATTTTTTTGATTAATAGTAAAATACTACATTTTAATTAAAAACATTCTATTTGTTTAAATATTTTTTAGTGTTAAATTATATTGTAAATTAATTATTAAAGTAAAAATAGGTCAATTAAACATATATTTATCCTATTAAGGCCATTTTAATCATTTTTCTTTTGATATTATATAGAAACACATATTGAACTTTTAAACGTTTTCACATTGAAAACATGTTTTTCATCACATCTATGGGATTAACGCTAATCATAATTTTCCCACTCCTGGGAATTTAATTTTGTAAAATAGAAATAAAATGTTGTAATAATTAAACTATTCTTCGTATAACATGTTCAAATTAAATATTTTTCAAAAGTATTAGTGAAAGTGATTAAATTTAATCACTATGATGAAGGTCAAAATAAGGATAATAAGGGACAAAAACTTAATCTTATGGACCAAAATGACCTGAAAACATGTCGAAAATAAAATTTCTTCCAATAATAAGACCATATACCTACTTGGATTTAATTTTATGGGATATTGGGATATTATTAATTGGAAGTGCCCTATATTAAAGGTTATGTAGGGAAAATGACAGAAAGGGAACTTTATTAAACTTTAACATTTATAGAACTTTTTGATATTTAAAAAACATAATATATTTGGTTATACATATCACTTTAATGAATAATGGGGTTATTGTTATCATAATAATTTATTAATAATTTTTTGAGATGGTTTAGTTATATAAATGTCTTAAGAAACACCCACATAGTGATTATTTAGTTAATAATTTACTAATTTAAATGATATTATAAATAATAAATGTGAAGTTAATGGATTGCGTTATAGCCTTTAATTATATTTTTATATGAATATATCATGTTACAATACTGTAAAATTAATAAATTTTAAATTAAATATTGTTTTTTAAAATTTGAAATTAATTTCAAATAAATAATGCAATCAATGACCTTGTTGTTATTTTAAAATAAATAATTCTTTAATAATTTTTTTAACATTAATAAAAATACTATATTATTACAGGTGATTCATAAGTTTTAATATATATTAAATATGATATATTAATTGAAAAATTTATCTTTTATAATTATCACATTTTCACATACACTAAAAACATTGTTAACATGATTATAGTTTAAGCAGTGTTTTAACACGTCACATGCGCTTGTTTTAAAATTAATTTATAAAAAAAGTGGATATTTTTTCTAAATTATAAATAATATTAATAAGTCATTATCTATATATTTTATAATATTTCTAAAATTTTTTATCCTGAATTGTAAAATTAATTAGATTAGAAATCTAGATGATTTAATAAAAACTAAATTGAGAGAATTTGGGAATCTTAGAAGTTAAGGATCCAAATAATTAAAATTCACATATTGTTGTCTGTTGGATGTTTTAATCAACCATTATTCCAGTTTAATACATTATTTTTCCATTATTTAGTCAATTTAGGTTAGGTACACCACCCATTAATTAATATCTTTTTCTATTTACAGGAGTTCTACTCCCTCACCACTATATAAAGAAAAGCACTCTACCCCTTCCTCACACCTCTCAAGTCACATAGGCTCATCAAAAATCATCCAAAATAGTCTACAAAAATCCCTAAACTCTACCTATAATCCTCCATATTTTCATAAATCCATCCAAGTAATCCTTTTTATACAAACCAAAAGTAGTTACCTGATTAAGAGGTAAAAAACATCCTTAATATTGATGGTTTATTTCCATTATCAAACCCATAAAATATTCTTTTTAAATAATTATAATATAAAAAAAGAATATTAAATTTACTAGGTGGTTGTTATGTTAATATTTCTACCTTCACATATACACACATTTATCTAATTGGTAAAAAACATATTTTTTCTTTGTACATCAAACTGTAGGCTTAGAAAATGATGATTGTTCATTTTCACTTTACCAATGATCATGGTGGAAATTATGGTGTAAAATATATTTATATATGATATATATAATATTTATTATTATTTATAATTATGTAATTATCTTATAACACATATCTTTAATATTTCTCATTTTTCGTTATTATGATAGCATCGTTGGAGAAAGTGTGGACTACTGCCCCCTCAAAGAGATGTGATTAATTCACACTATACATGGAATATTTGAAAGATGGATTTAAAAAACATATGTAACATATATTACATATATATGACACTATAATTACAATACACATATATATCAATTATTTTTTAATCTATTAATATGAAAAATATATGAAAGTAACATTTTTGGGCACGTATGACTTAGAGTCTCCATGAACGGTGCACTTCATTTTTTTACCTCTAAATATTAAGGACTACTATCAATACATATTTATTGAATATTTAAGATAATTAAGTCATGGTTTTCATTCATAAGTTTATTAAATAATGATAAAATAAATAATAATAACATGTAACAAGTCCAACCATAATTTAGAAAACTGTTTAATTAACACCCAAAATAGCTAAATTAATGAAAGAGTGTTAAAAAAAGGTTAATAAAATATTTTAAAAAATAATATATGATATTATAAATAGGATTATTGTTTTAGTATATGTTAGTAACATATATTTAACCCACAATTCATAAGTATATATACCACACAACAAAAATAAGGTCAAGGTAAGAGATTAATGTCTCACTTTTCTTTCTGTGAGGCGTACAACATTTACAACACTTACTTCATTTGTGTAGTCTATATACTAAATATTATTCTATATTAAATGATTAATTACCATTACTTTATATTATTAATATTTTAAATTTATTATTACTCTTTCATTATTCCCATGGTTCAAATTCTACTCATACAGTAAAGGAATTTTTTCTCATTTTACATTTTATTGAGACATATTTGTAATTATTGACCAATTCACATGTATTTTGTGTATATATTTCCTTATTTAACGATATATAATGAATCAAATTTTTTATCATTATATTATTTGTTTCATTTAATGTCATTAATTTCTGGATATTATCATTCAAATGTTTCAAAGTGGTATGTGACACTTTGGAATGTTTAAATAATATTCTTTAAGATTATTCATGATATCTCACTTCCTTTTGTTATTGTAAAATTCATATTAAAAAATAACTTTATTTTAATTATTTTTCATAGGAATTTACCTTTAATATCAATATTATGACACAATTGATATTAGTATTACCTAAACTGTATATCATTTTACTTAAGATGTTTACTTTGATAGTTTTTTGATTAACCTCGAATTATTGATAAATCTATATCTTCTATTCAATAGAGATACATTTTTATAAAGAACATTATCTATTAAATGTATGAGGAATTATTATTAAATTAAATAAATGGGATGGGGACAATTTAAGGAAATCCTTATATATTGGGGAAAAATTAATGCAAGCCCCTCTATATGTCGGTTGTCCCATGAGGTGAATTAGTTGGTCAAGTAGTTTAAACAATGTCTTGAAGGTAAAGGTATCATATTACTAGGATATGTGACATCTGATAATTATGAATTTATTTTATTGAGAATTAATTTCTTATTATTTATCTATGATATTTTCTATCAACATATCAATTGATACATTTCATTATATTTAAATGCTTAAATGTAATGTATTTTAGTTTCTGAAAATTCTATATTTATTTAGCCTTATCAAGTTATTTTAAAGGAATTTGTTATTAGTTATCTACCTTTCCATGTTAATTTATTAATATTTATTGATTACTGAATCTAATTTACATACCCTTATAGTGAATTTGATATCACCATTTTTATGTTGAATTTCTCTAGGTAATGTAGAAGAAATATTTGAATAATATTTCAAGGATCCTGTTTATTTCATTTATTTTTATATCATGTTTTTAATTTCTATTTCCTTGTTTATTATGGGTATCGTGTATGTAATATGGATTCCCAATACTTCTAAACTGATGGGTCATTAAGGTTTTGATTCCTTGTAATCATGGAATATCTAATAAGACAATAATGCAATTCAGGCTTCTGAGGGTATGGAATTACATAGCCTATAGCTATATTATTAGAAAAAAGTAGAAGGGTTCAAAAATAATTTAATAGTTTAGTAATTAGGGAATAACAGATACATATATAAAATAGATTTCAAAATATATGATACAACATTAACATATTGACGGAAGATGAATATCCTTTCTGTAATATCTCTAAAAATCACACATAGTACTATTCTAGGTTTCTTTGGGAAAGGAAATCAAATAAGGATGATCTTAGATGATCAATAATGAGGAGTATACAATGGGATATTATATTATAAAAACATGGTATAAGTGATATGGAAATAATTAATATTAACATGAATCCATAATCAACTCCAACTCAGGGAATACAATTACTATGACAATAAAAGGAAACACGGTTAGTAATAATTATTTCTCTCATGTTGATGGAATTCATAATTTTGGGAATGAAAAAAATTATTTCCAAGTATTGTTTTAGTCAAATTCGTAATAGGGGAAGTGGAATACCCAAAAATCATACCTTTTTCCTCTCAGGATACTTTTTGAAGAATTATTGGGATATATAATTTTAATCCCCATTGTTACCTGATTAATTCTAACACATTCAACGTAAGAGTCATCAAGACCATTTATTTCACTCATCATGGATCATTTTAATGATTAAAACATTTTTATATATATATATATATATTGAGATATTATGATATCATACACTTCCCTATTAAATAATATAATGTCGATATATAAGAAAACACCCCAATATCATTAAGAAATCCATGGGGAATCATCAAATTAGTTGGTAGTACCATCATAAATGAAATATAGTTGAGATGTTCCCTTAAAAGTGATTATTCTCCATGGGTTAAACTTATTGGGTTAAAAAAAATTAATGGTATTAGACCAAGGAAATGGTATGAGAAATCATTCATCATGGTTCTTTTCGAATTTGAATCTTCTAAATCATAGCCCTGTAAATGTCTCACCATAGGTGCAGTATTGGGAGAACAAGTCATGAATTAGGGTAATGATTCAGTCAATTAAAAACTAAAAAAATTTGAGTTGATTACCCATATTTGAATTTGTGCCACAATCATATCCACTTTCTAGTATCCATATAGGGTTTTTTTTCTAGAAATTATATACACTTTTACATTACCAAAACAAAGGATGGTTTTTCCACAATGGAAAAGATAAATCTTAAAAGAAAAGAATACAAGAAGTTTATAACCATATTAAATAATATATTACATAAATTTCATAAATAACATGGAAAAAAATTCTTCCATGGAATTATATAATCCACAAAAAAATATATGTGGAGATTATAACATGAGCCCTAAATAATGAAAATTCTAATCGAAAACCCCTCTAATTGATTGGGTAACATTTCAATCATAAGTCCTTGAAATATTTTGATTAAACATTACGTTAAAATTCAATTAATAAGGTAATTTGAAGATATATTATATAAATTAATAATTATATACACCACTTAATGGAAATTAGGATTACGATAAATAATTTGTCTCAATGAGAGAGATTTGAGAAAGAAAATCCCTTCCTCTAACCGTGAATTCCATGAAGTTAATTCAAAATTATATATAATATATATTTCTATCTTAATAAAATAATTAAAAAAATTAAACATATTTATATTTTATTTATAATCATCATAAAAATACATTATCTACTTGAATTCTTCCAATTTTCCACATCAGTTGTGTATAGTTTTTATGTTTGTGCTAGTTTTGTTGTAAGTATTTTATTATTAATTTTTATTTAATATTGAATCATTAAAATTCTATTAAATATAGTTTTATGGATTAATTATAATAAATTTTTAGGGTTAAAATTCAATTCAAGAGTGTCTTAGTTCGTATCCTTGAAGATGAAATAGATAATACGAATGTATTGGTTATTTTTCACAAAAATAATGTGTTCCCTTATGTGATGAATTAGATATTTATATAATTTCTCTAAAACCAAAAATATTTATATAAATTTTTTATAATTTAATACTAGAAAATAATTTCTCATAGTAATCCATGGTAATCATTCTTGGTATTTTTCATGTAAGTGGTTATGCCTACCTAAACAAGAACATACCCTAACTTAATAAATGATTATGAGGAGGCTTTGTTGTGATATAATTATAAAAAAATATTAATGATATTAAATATTATTTCTTATTGTGATATATTATAATTTTAAATTTTTATAATAATAAACATGGAATTCAAGAATCAAAAATGATTAGAATAAAGGTTTGTATTCCTTAAATTCTTTTTTAACGATTATGTTAATGTTGATCATTTTTTGATCATATAATTAATAGCATGTATGATTTTTCATAAAATATACATAATAAAATCATATTTATCATATTTATACATTTATACCATACTAATATCTATCTCTTTAAATATGTTAAGCAAGAAAACATGTTACATTCTAGAAGAAGTTTTCCACAAAAAACACAGAAAAATTATTTATGTGTACGGTAAATGATTAAACAATGACAATTAACATAATATGTAATTTTTATAGTATATAAATTTTAATTATATCATTATATTAGTGTTTGAATAATAAATTTTAAAAAATATTTAAAAGAAGAAAGCTATGTAGTTGATAATAATCACGTTCGAGACATAAATTTTCCTTCGATATCTCCTTATAAATGGGGTCCTTATTATAATTAATGATGACCATGTGGTTTTATATGTGGTTTTTGGTTCTAGTAATAGAAAAATTGAATATTTTCATTTGGAAATTCAAATGATCAGTGAGTCTACATGTGGTGAAGATATTACCCTTCTATATGGGATGGAAAGGGTATATTAAAGAAGAACCCTTACATTTCCAATAATTCAAGTTTAGAATTCATGTTTCAGATTCCAAAAATTATAAATGTGATATAAAAAGTTTTTTGGGTGGAAAAACATTTTAAATTTTATTTTTTGGAAAAAAATTCATTGTTTTTAGGATTTTTTATTTAACATTTTTTTCTTTTGCCCCAAAACACTTTTACCTTCCAAATTTTTTCTATCCTTTGTAATATATTTTAATAAAAATTATTAAGATTGAAATTTTTAAAATTTGTATACATATAATCAAAAAATTTGAAATAATTTTATCAAAGAATACTTAGAATATTGTTAATGTTTAATAAAATAAATACACATCATAACGTAAAAACAATTTTTAGAGAAATATTGGTTTCAAGCATTAAATATATATAAGATAAAATTATCTTGAATAAAGATTTTTATGACATAAATTGATTTATAATAAAAAAAATAAGGATTTTTATTATATAAAGGTTAATAAAAATCTAACACTCCTTTTAAAATAATTTATTTAAATTATTGAATGAAAGTATTATTTATTAATGTAACATTTTTATTAGTCATAAAAATATTTCTGGTAGAGTTTATTAATTCAAATAATATTTTAAAGGGATATTCTTATTAAATATATAAATATATCAATACATAATGGTTTTTATAAAATTATAGTTCATTATTATATAATGTTAATGTTATCAAAATAAATGGTTTTGTGAAAACCATTTTTTTAACTCAAAATAGTGCTTTTCAAAAAAACCTAGAAAATCCATACTATGTTAATTTCAATATGATGAAATAAAAAGTGAAGTTAGTTTCATTAATTTAAAATTACCAAGTTAATTTGTTAAATAATTTCATGAATAAATAATTGTTAACGGTTTCATTGTGTGATAGTTATGGATATATTGTTTACCTACTATAGTAGCATCTCGGGTATTACATGTGAAGATCAATTACTCGATTATTGGGAATGGTTTTCAGTTAAAAATAAATAATTTCATTGATCATGGTAATTTTATTCCAAAATATGTTGAGATAAGTGTAAAATTCAACAAAAAATAAAGATATTCAAAAGATGGATATACAAAACAGTCTAAGAGGTTATATAATGATCCAAAGGTGTCGTGATTTTTTTATGAATGTGATTTCAGGAGAATTTGAGAGTGTATGGATAAATTGAAATGTAATGAATTGAATAAAAAAGTATTATTGAAATGAATTATTGAATTATTCAAAAATTTAATCAGGAATGGAACTATATGGGGATAGTTGAGGGATATAAATGTTATTATTTAAATCATGACTTGGAAATACATTTTTTTGTAAATAATAAGTTTGGATAAAATAAATAGAGATAACGATGTATTATATTGTAAATTATTATTTTATGAATATTAATAATATAAATAGGGATGGTTTTGTGGAAATATAATCATATAATGGTATAATATTTTCATAGATGATTTCAGTTTCACAACAACAGTTAGGGGATTGGTAAAACCCCATGGGTTACTTTCAATGACTCAAAAATTGATTTTAGAGTGTTAAGTAATATATTAAATGTTTTCATATGTGTAGATAGGTAAATAAACAATACCACCTGTTTTATATTGAATTATTACTAACTAGATATAGTATTGGTATGTGGGATTAATTATAGACGATGTAGTGGATTGATTTATATGAGAAAATATTGTATGACTGATAGGAGGGTATTTTTTTGATTGATTGGTTTATTATATATAATCAAATACTTAATATGTGCTTTATATTTTTCTAATTGATGTAAATAGTGAATATATATTGAGATATATCTATATTTCCCCCACCCTATGTATAGGTATTGAGAAATATGAACGATATTGTGCCTTATCTTAGCCATTGATCTTGGTAGAGACCAACGGTGGCCTATATATGTAACTTAAACTAATCACCCACTACTCTATGATGATAAATAATATATATTTCTAAGATCTATTTTGTGTTGGGTAATTATTTCAACTTCTTTACTACATGATAGATGGATATGATAAATGTCTCCATTATCCTTGATACAAATACATAACACATGAGAGGGGTAGAAATGTGATGTACTCCCAGTATGATTTTATTTTTGAATGTGAGAATGTAACATAACATTAGAAGATACATGCGTTCTTTCTCACAGTATGTGGATCGAGGTGGATGATGATATGTAGATTCTATATCTACTCCCTACACACTACTATAGTGTTGGGAGTGCCAGATATTTAGTTGCAGCCCAACAAATGTGTATTTTATGTATAATAACAATATACACAATTTTAATTGGATATTTTTGTTTTTATGATGTATGGAAATGTATATGATACAAGCCATGGATATTTATATTTCCTCAAAAAGATATTTTTATTTTCTCTAGTTATTCTAAAATAGTTTGCGATGAATATTTCCTCTAATGATTTTGAGATATGTGGAGATACATATTTCAACAACCATATCATGATTAGTGAATCTAGCATGATTTTATATTCTATGAATCTATAATGGGATGTGTTATTAGTTATTTATTTATGATATGTTTTATAAGTAAGCCATAATATTTTCAAATCCCTATGAAAATGAGCTTCGGTGGCATGTTAACGATTCCATATGAATTCTATTGGTGTTATTGAAGAAATCAAGGATTTTATATAAATAAAAATATATTAGTACTTAATCATATGAATAAATTATATATTTATTAGTTTTTACAAATATTTGGGTGACCATAATAGGTGTTATTATACTCATTCATGCATGTTCAATGCATTTTGAGGACATTTTTTCCTTGAAGATCAACTGTTGTTAGGATGGATGGATACAATTACATAAGTGGTTTTTAGTTTTTGTTTAGCTTAAATATTTTATTCTACAATTCACCCCCCCCCATTGTAGCCATTGTAAACTATTTTGATCAAAAAATATTATCCATGATAAGGATCCAAAAAATCCAATATTTTAGGATTTACAAAGGACAGATTTAGAAATCTTGAAAGAATGGGAAAGTTTTTATCTTTATCAATTGGATGTTGAACCATATACCCACGTGAATATTATAGATTATCAATAGGAATATGTAGTGATAGAAATAATGTTATTAATTTTCTTGAGTTTAACCTTGATCATGATATAATGATATGGCACAAGAACCATGTATGAGTTCAATCAATTCCAGACTTGAAGAAGGAGTCATTAGAAGAATATCATAGATCATCATTCTCTATTCATCATTGAATTACATTTATGTATAGTGATTAGAAATAATACATCTAGTGGGAAGGAATTAAAGGTGATATTGTAGAGTTTTTATCTTAGTTCATGGTATGTTGGCATGTTATGGATGACATAAAAAGTCTAAGGATATATTACATCAATTAAAAATACTATAACAGAAATGGGAAAACATCACCAGGTATTTTGTCATTGGACACCCCAAAACATCTAATGGGAATAATTCGATATTGATTTAAGTCAATCACCTTACATAGTCAGCACACTTCAGCACTATTACAGATGACTCCCATCTATATCCTATTGACAGGTTATAAATTAAAGAAGTGGTAAGGTTGCACAGAGTACAAAATTGCACTATATCTGTTCTTGATATGAGGTTTTCCTAAAATTTATGGTTAAGTATTAAGAAATCTATTGGAAAAGAGTTTAGTTATATCACTATGTATCGTTCCCATATATATGGTAAGTTTGAAAGAACAATTCAAACCCTAGTTGATATGTTGTGATCTAATTATTTTAATTTAAAAGGTGGTTGGGAACAACATATTAATCTATTTTAATTTTCTTAATATAATATCTTTCACTCGTTCATTCAGATTTCACATTATTAATCCCACTATGGAAATAAATATAGAGATCCAACATGTTGGAATGATGTTGGAGAAATAATTTTTTTGGGGAATGAGATAACTAAAGAAATTGAAGAGAATTTTAGATCCATTGAGAAGAACATCAATGTATCTAAGACTCAACAAAAGAAGTTATCTTGATAATCACCAACATAATCTAAAATTTGAGGTTTGTGATAATGTGTTTCTGAGAATTTCTCAATGGAATAAGGTTATGATATTTTGTAAGAAATAAAAAATCAGCCCTATATATATCTGTCCCTTTTAAAATTATTAAGCGTATTGAGATGGTATCCTAATGGTTGTAACTTCTTTAAAACCTATCTGAAGTCCATGAATTCTATCATGTATCTATATTGAGGAAGTATATACATGACCCTTCACATGTACTAATCTCAAAGGTCATACAACTGGAGTAGGATTTTTCTTTTGATAAACAACCAGTGTATACTCTAGATCATACATAGGGAGTTATAAAAAACAATACCTCTCACCTGGTCAATGTTTTGTGTGTAAACCACAACATTGAGGAATATTTATCCGAAATTTAGGATACAATTAGGTATATTTATCCTCTGTTGTCTGTATCAAAATAGTGAATTTTGGGGAAAAGCTATTTTAAGAGGGTAGAATGTAACATCCTAAGTTTATATGATTTTTTTTGAATAAATTAAATTTATTTGATGGAATGTGTTAAATTAAACACCATGTTAATCTTGTTCTACATGCAACATTGGCTTATTTTGCAGTGCACACAACACGAAATTTGATAAAAAAACACAGATATAGTATTAATATAGTAATTTAGAAATGATTATCATAACCTAGACATTAAACATAATTATATGAAAACTATTAACTACATTTAAAATTTTAATAAAAAAATATTATATAAATAAAATATTTTGATGATAAAATTTATGATTTTTTTGTACAGTCTTTATATGTTTTGAAAAAAAATATTTTCGCCAAAAAAATCATTTTTAAGTAGTTTTGTGAATAATAATAAAATTAATTTTCAACACTTTAATAAAATTAATTGGATAATTTAAAATTAATTTTTGAATGTAAAATATCAAAACAATCTTATGGTTAATTATCATATTTATTTTGAAAAGTTTCATTTTTGATGAATAGTGAAAATATTGAATTTTAATAGAAAAAACTTTTTCATCTAATTTATTTACAATTGTAAATTATATATTAAAATGGTTTAAATTATAATTATAATTAAATATATATATTAATCAAATTTTGATAATTGCAGTCAATTTAAAATATATTTTTGATATTACAACTTTATAATATTTTTAACAATTTCTCTTTTAAACTCTTATTTCTCATAATGTCTGTATGATTAATTTTAAAATAATATTTTCCACTAAAGTGAATTAAATTTGGAAAAAGAATTTTATATTTGGAATTATAATAATCTATAATGTATAATTAGGCCAACATAATTTTCGACCAAAATGAACAGTGAATGCATTAAAATTTAATTATCACGATTTAGTTAAAATGGGATTATTGATGAGTTAAAATAAATATATAAGTGTCAAAAATCAATAATTGACCTAATTTGTAGAAAACCATGACTACCCTATGCCCTCCTTTAATAGTCATAGGGATGTCGACTAGCGCTGAGTCAGAATATCTCACAAATGGGAGGCCTCAACCTAAGGTACATGTACACACGTAACAACAAACACCTCAACACAACCACGCAGAGATAAAATAAATTGGAAAAGAAATGAATGAATACATTTCTCCCAAAAAAAGAGAAAAACAACAGTACAACACTGGTAATATATTAAAAAATTACAAGCACAAAAACCCATAAAATCATCCACTGTGCCCAGAAGGAGGGGATCACTATCAAATGCAACTTCTAAAAAGATCATGGACCAAGAACTAACAAACACCTTGGTTGATCTACCTCACTAAGCGTCAACTTCTATACGTTGTCCTAAAACACATTTTATAGGATTGTAGTCAACACAAGTATCAACATGTGTTTGAAAATCCCCTATAAATGTGAGTATAACAATACCCAATAGGCACCCGACAAACACAAAATAAAAACAAGAAACTGAACTGGAAAATTCCTCTTGACCTAGAAAGAGGGAACCCCGTTGAGAGAGAAACTCCACATCAACTATAATTGTCTATAAATGAGTATTTACATATATATACTTGGTGATTCAACCATGTGATGTAACAGAACAACAAGGAAACTCGATATCAACCTGTATATACTTGTCTCAGATTCCAAGTCTCATGATCTTATGACCTTACATCTAGTTACATTATTCGACTCGATGATCAAAAGAAACACTCATTAAGGTGTGCACACTTTGCAAAGCTTATCCAACCAAGATGGAAATAATTTAAGAGTTACACACCATCAGGAATAACACAAACATCCCTGATGAAACATCCTATAGAATTTTCTCCACCGGGAACAACTCACTGGGTCAGACGATAGTCCCCTACACAATAGGTCTAATCACTACTATATTTCTCTCCATACAAGGTCTTGAGAACCCATGTTGAGAGACCGACCCCTCACCACTTCACATATTCAAGGGATCACCTCTCTATCTCATGAACCACTTGCATCCTCTATATAAGGATAGAGTGGAGGGACCCGCACCTCGCCGCTACCCCATTGCTGAGGAATTACTAGATCTTAATCATTCTATAAACCTCAGAAGTACCTATATGAAGAGGCCCAAACCATTACAAATTCATCAGAACTATCTCCTAACCAAGTGTCACACATAACAAGTAGAGGGGCCAAATCCTCACAACATTGTTCCACAGTTGAGGGAGCTCCTACTCAAGTGGATGATCCTCTCCCCACCACTACTCTATGACAGGGGAGTACCATGTTATAGATGGGGTCCCAAACACTGGTGTGATCGGTGAGTACCACTAAATATATTTAGGACCAAAACTCGGACATAATAATGGATCACCCCTCTACACTTCTGATCATAATGGGGGACCCTCATCAAGACTCGATAGGGGAGTACCAACCCCATGCTAGAGGACCTTCTCCATTGTATGACAAGGGAGTACCCAATCTACCTAAACAACTCCTATAGGGGACCCACACCGTGGTAAGATGGGCGAGTAATGCATCTAAGTGTAGAGGACCAACACCGTACGATGGAAGGGGAGTACGCAATCTATTTTTACAACATATTTGGAGGACTTATACCCGAGTGTGACATGGGAGTACCAAATCCATGGATAGAGGACATGAACCCTAATAAGACAGGGGAATACATACTATATCAATCCAATATGTATGCAGGGATAGCATATAGATATGATATGGGAGCTATATCCATCGATATGAAAGATATGGAGGATTCTCACTCTTGTCAAATAGGTGTGTATCAAACCCAAGAGAACGACTCCATGGGTAGAGGACAATCACCCCATGTAAAGTGGAGTTTCATCTCTACTAATCTAAGAATTAAGGGAAATATGTGCCCTAGTATGATAGGAGAGTACCTATCCTAGTGTATCTCTGATACACCAACCCAATTTCCATTATCAGTCACACATCACTGAATGGAGAATCACACTCATCACGTCTCATGCTGCAACACATCTATATATAGATAAACCATGTCCTGATGATATGGGGGCACCAAAATTCAACCCTAATGGGTCAAGGGGACCTAATCATGAGATTATAAGGAATTATAATGACCATAAGCCCTCACCAGGGATCTATCCTGATCATTTTAGACATTTCTTCACCACTTAGTAGCGTCGTGCAAGAATCATGCCACATAATATCCAAAAATCACTCACAA
Source organism: Viscum album (assembly GCA_963277665.1). Classification (NCBI taxonomy): domain Eukaryota; kingdom Viridiplantae; phylum Streptophyta; class Magnoliopsida; order Santalales; family Viscaceae; genus Viscum; species Viscum album. The sequence goes on from OY728146.1 coordinate 1,561,565,473, forward strand.
ATGACGCCATAATGATCTACAGGGAAGACCACCGAGGATAGGATACTCTCATTCTTGGATCCATGCCTCGAAGAATGAAATATGTAGGTCGAAGGTCTCCACGAAAAGTACATGATGTGTACTATGGACTATATGGTGTGTGGCCCCGATTGAAACCTTCTACATGTCATTTTTCATAATACATGGCTAGAAATGTGAACATACATGTTATGTGTATGTTGTAGAAGGAATGTATTGCCTTTCTGGGGCCTATGGTCATTTTCTTCCACACACGAATTGGCCATCCACGTATCACACACAGCATGTACACTCTGGTACATAGATTGTTTTAGATACCCATCCCCTTTTCCATGTCATCTTCACATGTTTATAAAAATCACTCTATTTCCATGTCTCTGGATTTTAACAATCTCACGAGCATATCCATTAACATGAATACACTGACTATGTATCTCAACCACATGACCTAGGCTCAAGAAACGACATGTAACCAAAATAAATATATTATAACTCCCAAACTAACATTCCATGAACAGGAGGAACACATAATGTGTTCCACAAAACTATATGTTGTGTGATTGAGAATTTTGAATGTGAATTCCCTATGAGATACCTAAATCACCCCTATTTCCCCAAAAACCTAAAATTCCACACCCATAATGTCCCTAAAATATGTATAAGGGATCTAATATATTAAATTAATGAATCGAAAAGGATATCTGACTTAAAACACAAATCCAACTACCTCGTAAAGAAAATCCAAAGCATCAGGTGTAGATCCCTAATCGGAAACTATGACACCATAATATGGGTGTTATTGTTATCATGATAGAAGATCAATGGTGCCTCTTCTCTTTGGTTTCACCTCGGTTACTCCATCGGTCCAAATGTTGGGAAGGGGTTCACCTATCCTATGTCAAGATCACATGAAGGGGTGGGTTATTTTTTTAATGTTTATTAAATCAACAACCCACCATTCAACACTCCACCAATCAATCGCCTCCACCCTGACACCCAATGCTGAATAATATTATGTAGTGCCAATGGGAAACACCATGGTTTGGACTCAATTGTCGACACATATTTATGAACTAATTCTTCTCATTAGATTTTTTTCCATGTTTCCAACGAAACTAAAAAACATGATAAAATATATTTAGTATTTTTTATCACTGTGTTGGGTCTCTTTGGGCCCTAGAATCTGACACCCACACACCTCTAGGCTTCGGAAATATTCTTAGAAATATTCAGAAGTATAATATATAAAAAACCAAGTAACTATATCTTATCCACCATTATTTTTTCATCCCCAAAAAGTGAATTCATATAAAATACGAGAAAAACTTATTTCTCTTCTCGGAATCCCACACTAGTGAGCTTATAAAGGGTTCTTATGCTGCCTGCAAGAACAAACTAAGGGGGGAAAAGGATAAACAACACCCAATTTCTAGAGAAACCATTTAGATGTCATGTAACAAATATGACACATATATCCTCAGCTATGATATGTGAAAAATGCAAATGAGCAGAGTCTATCTACATTCACAGGTTCTATCGTTACACGACATTGCTAACCCGAAACATATGTCGACATAAATCGACAGCTCTCATCCATCCCTGGATGAACTATACCATGTAATCCAAAAGCCTCACATAAAAAATATGAAATCGAGATTGCAAGGGTACTAATGAATAACATCAGGCTTCCCATGTGTATGAAATGGATATTACAGTGCCCTATATCTACAAAACCCACCTTACACACCCACAAGTGAAAAAACAACTGAGCATGGATGGTACGCAACTAATCCACACTGAGGAAACATTTTATGGACTCTACATCTATGGAATGGTTCTTTGTGAGGATCCCCCTCCACCAGGTCCACCAAACATATTGGTTGATAAAAAAGGACCTACTAGAAATTATAGGGACATCTATAACACTATATCATGCTACCATGCCCCCAAAAAAAAGTGAAAGGAGATCAAACACCAATCCTGAATATTATCCTCTTTGGGTGTCACTGACTCGTCCTAAATGTTTAATTCACATCACAGAAAATTTTCTCAGTGGGTGAAGCATTTTCCTTCCTTGAGCATGTGAAGTTATATCAAACCACATCAATATAGTATTTTAATGAGCCCTCACATCACCCTAAAAAAATATCCAAAATGAAGTGTCATGAAAATAGTAATTTACTATTGTGTCTCACAATACTAATTCATAAACTATAAATGACATAGATAATACCAATAATCATACTCTGATCCTCTAAGTAATTAGCCCTTTTAGCCTACAGTTGTCCTCCCCCATGTCATGTAGCTCATTGATCCTCATGAGAACCACATTTGGGTGATGGTGACAATATCTCAAATCATCTTCCACCACCTCCTACTATCCATGATCTTCTTATATATCCTCCATCATGGGGAACTCCCTGATCCAAACATTTCGTCTTCTATGGTGGTATGTTGACCATCTCCCTCTCAATATCATAGATAGTCTCAAAATCTCTTGACTAATATCCCCATCCTTACCAAGCGTAACATTCCCTCTCCTACTGTTGAACATGTCCCCAAAACAAATACTATGTTATATACCCACATGTTTGAGTTTGTTCATGGGTATTCTTATTATGTTAAAACACTGTAAAATTATTTATACTAGATGATGTAGATTACTCAGCCCTGTGATCCACACTATAATCCACATCATCCCAACCCTCTGCTACGAATCCCTCTACAACTAGATCTCACTCATGTTCCCCCACATAAGAGGGAAGTCACAGGGAAACCAAAAATTCATTGATGACTCTATGGAGGCCCTACTCAAAATATTGAACTATAAAAACTAGTCTTGAACTATACCCATGTAGTAATTTAAAAAGTTTTTTAACCTTGACGAGTATTCTCCCATTAACATACTTCTCATCCAGAGCATCAAAAACTCTTGGATTCATACAAATCTCAATGTGTCTAGATAAAACACTTCCCTTAAGATCCAATATAATTCTTACTAAATGAGTGTCACCTCATTGTGGTATTATGTTACCAGAATATACTATCCCCCAGTTGAGCTTTATATAAGACACTCAACAAGTACCACCATAAGATCTTGGTTGACCTCACAAGGTCAAAAAAAATTGTGATGACCTCAATCCAGTCATGGGATATCAATGTGTTTGGATAACCCTAATATATTAGTTGTCACTACCTGTATAACTCATCTATCACACTCACCCCATGTGTGCCCTTGTCCTATAATTTTGCAAAAAACATGCTACTCAAAAGGTGGTGGATCCACTGGTAAACTACCTAGAGGACCACAGTAAGTGTTAGTTCACTACACTGAAGCCTTATCTCAAGGTGGATCATCATCAAGGAACTACTGTGGAACCCCATATACATGTTATCAGAGTGGAATCCTAAAATACAATCAAGATGTTTCATGATAAAATTTTATATATGGGGATCTGACCCATGAAGAACATAGAACATACCACCTAGTCCAATATAATGCATGTACCGAAATTTCTTTTTACCAGTGTCCTAATTTACTGATTAATAAATAAGGATATCTAAGTCATGGTGAATGGATACGTTAGATTATATTCCAATACTGGAGTCCATGGCCTGAAAGGTGAACTCAAAATCATTTCAACACTGTCATTATGAAACCCAAAAAACGTTTACAACACTACAATCCCAAACTGTAACCCACAATCATAGCACTATATCACGAACTGACCCAATAAGACTCAAAATATTACAACCCCATGCCTGCCTCCAATTGGATAGGTGTTGGAGACCAGCACCGAGTAAGAAATCTCACAAATGGGAGTCCCTAGACTAAATTACCATTACACTTGCACCCAAAAACACCTCCATCAAATAGTGTAGTGATAAAATAAATCGTTAAATAAGTTCATGATTACATCTATCCCACAAATAGAGTTTAACATAAGTACTAAAATTAAAAAAGGAAATAATACATGACCACAAAAATAATAAATGTTTCAAACATTATGAAAAGGAGGGGATCATTTTCAAATGAATATATGGGAATGCTCATCGGCCAAGCATTGCAAAACACCTAGCTCAGTCTAGCTCACTAAGCTCTGCCTTCTCCCTGACTTCTTGGGGATATGTTGGTAAGAATTTCATATTCCCATGACACAACATGTCTAGTAAAACCTCATGTAGTGTTGATTATAAAAATACCCAGTAGGTGTTTCAAAAACAATAAATAAAAGGTATAAATTGAAAGGAAAGATTCAACTCAACCAATCTAGAGGGAATGAAAATGAGAGAGAAACTAAATTTTTATAATCCTCATTTATACATGTCTAGTCATATCTAGACACATTTTAGCTTAACTAAGATTTTTGACAACACTTCAAGGAAACCCATAATGAAACAAGATATACTAATAATTGATTCCAAGTCTCATGATGTTTTGACCATAATACCAGTAAAATGATTCTACTCGAGGCTCCAATGAACCACTATTCTAGGATAGAAGAATCCATGAGCTCAGCCATCCCAGATAGATCACATCTGATAGTTACACTGCATCAGAAAAAACCATACTATCCCTGATGGCATGTTAGAGAGAAAATACTCTATCAGGAATAGATCACTCGGTCAAACTCTCATACCCCACACTAGAGGTCATATCACCATTGTCTTATTCCCTCTGTATGTTGATAAGAACCCAAGTGGAGAGGCCCTCCCTTCCCCACAAAATATAGTTTAGGGAGAACATCTCTTTCCCTTGCACCATGGGAATCCTATGTAAAGGCTGAGAGAGTTGAGGGACCTACACCTCATAACTACTCCACTATCGAGGAACTAATATCTCTTTTTCACCGTAATAATTTTTTAAGTACTTGTAGGGAGTGGTCCACACCTCACTGCATCGAGGGAGCAATATCTCATCACCAGGTGTCACACATAACATGTGGAGGGCCCAATCCTTGAAATTGTGATCCATAACTAAGGGAAATCCTACTATATTGGAGCACTTACTCCCCATGGCTACCCTATGACATTGTATTATCAATTCATATATGACGGCCTTCAACTTGGTACAATAGGGAATCAATACTCAATAGATAGAGGTCCTGAACCCAGATGCAACAATAGAGTACCAATATACCTATCTAACCATAATAGGGGACCTTCACCCTAACATGAGAATGGAGTACCAAACGCATGCTAGAGGTCACACTCCCTGGTCAGAGAAGGGAGTACCAACACTTTATGGACAATTCATATTAAGGACCCTCACAATGGTATGATAGGGGAGTACCAAATCTTATGAAAGAGGAATCATTCTCTAGAATGATAGGAAAGTACCTAATCTATATATACATCACATATAGATTACATGTTACCTAGTACAAAAAGGTATTACTGACTCCAAAGATAGAGTAACCACACTCTAGTATGACTGGGGAGTACCTACTATATTTTCACAATTATTATGGAGGGCCCACATCTGGATATGTCTGGGAATATCTATCCATCAATATGAATGATATGGGGGACGCATACCCATGTCCAACAAGGGAGTACTAATCGCATAAGAACTAATATGTGGGTAGAGAAACTTTACCCTATGAAAATGGGTGTCCCAACTATAACGATATAAAAGATAATGGAAACATATTCCCTAGTATGTCAGTGGAGTACTGATCCCAGCATCTCATTGATATAATAATATGATCTCTAGAATCGTTAAATCATCGCTAAATAGAGAATAATTATCTTCATCCCTCACACTACAACACATCCAGAGCTCGGGAACTCATACCTCGAAGATAGGGGAGCACCTCACTACTAGACTAATATTTCATGGTGACCCACATCCTGAGAAGATAGAGTAGTGTACCGACCCCGACACCTCACTAGATATCCACCCTACTAATTATCCATGTTTCAACTCCTTCTTGAATAATCATGAAAAAATAATCCATGATTTATCACCAATTTCACAATAGAAGATACCATTATATTCAATGTAATAATCTACATGGGATCGGAAACTAACAAGCCAAAATACAGGCCTCGTTGAAGGATTTACACTAGGTGGAATCTACAGAAAAAGTACAAGTGTGTAATAGGGTCTACACAATGTCCGACCCTACATGAACCCATGTATGTGTACTATACCATATGGATTTATTCTCCATTATATATTACAAGACATGTTAATTTATTATACGGTGTGTCTCGCCTCACCAGAGCTTCCAACCATTTTCTATCCCACACGGTTTGACCAACCATGTCTGACACATGACATATACCCCCTAGTATTTGGCGTCTCTTGATGACATAACATATTGGTCATGTAATATTAATGTTTCCATGTCTCTAGTTTTGTATTATCCCATGTCTATGTCCCTTCACACAGCTATGCTAACCATTACCCTTGACCACACAACTTGGGCTCAATACACAGTGTGTAACTATAGTACACGATGTGTAGTCCCAAAAATTCATCTTCTTGAAATTAGAAGAACACACACTGTATTCAACTAAACGATACACTATGTGATTGGAAAATATAAATGGGAATTTTCTTTGATCTACCAGAATCAGCCTAGTTTACCTCCAATCCTGCATACCAACCCTCACAGGTCCCATAGAAGTTGTGAAGGTCTATCAAACCATAAAAAAACATCCAAAATGGATTCGATACCTAAAACTATAATCCTCTAACCTCGTAGAAAAAATATGAAGCTTCAGGTGTATATTTACACTCCTAAGACATTGAACTGTGGTCTGGGAGTGATCTCTGTCAAGATCGGTGATCGGTGGCGCCTCATCTACTTAGTTTCATCAAGGTTAATTTGTCACTCCAAAGGGGGGCACCTCTCCTATGTTGTGTGAACTCAAGGTTTAGGGTTTATTTGATTAATGTTTATTAAATTAATGACACTCTATTTAACAACCCACCAATGATTCACATACACCTCAAAACCCATTTCTACAAAACTTTATGTCACTCCTTAGGTAATCACCACATTTGAAACTCAATTGGGACCTCATATTTCTGATCAGACACTCTCAAGATTAGTTATTCCATGTTTACAAAGAATATATTCATGTGCGATAAAATATATATAATTTTTTTACTATTTAACCATATTGAGGTTCTTCAATCCTTAAAATCATGCACCGATTCAATGCCTAACATCAGAAATATACTTGAAAATATTTCAATATCTTATTGGCCAAAAGGAGAGTCACTATAAAAACATACATATACACCATACAAAGAATTATTTTTGTTCCATATTTCAACCTTATATTGTCTAAGGTTATAAATTTATCCATTTATTACCATTTTTACATATTAAATATGTGGTATCACTCAATTGTCTTCTAAAATATAAAGTGTTCCCTCTCCCTCGATTATAAAATGATTCCCCTACCATCTTTTATTTACACATTAAAACCTTTATGGTTTGGCCAATACCTACCCTAATAAGTGCCCAACATCCCACATATTTTTATATAATCCTTATTTTGGGTATAAGCCTTTTCTAGAAGTTCTTCTTAGGCAAAATAAAGGAGGATACCTGAAGAGGAGTTAATGTTCACCGAGAATAACATCTATTTTATTTCTTCCTCCACCACCTTAAATATTTTTAAATAATGTTTATATAATAACATCATTATATTAAATATATTTTTATTTTTATAGGTTATTAAAATTAATTACAATCATCTCCACTTTCACAAAATGATTTATGAAATCATTGTACATGTGTACGGTGGACTACAGCCTCGCGAACTGATGTCTTTTGTTTTTAGATTACCACCTATAAAGGACAGTAATAATTATGAATTTATTATTTATATATGATATATGTGAAATTTAGGATGTTATTATTATTCTCTAATTATTATATAAGGTATACCTTCATACTCTCCATTTTTTGGGAATTCGATAATGTCGTTCGTGGTTACAACGAACTACCGCCTTGTGAAGTAATGTGATTTGTTCCCTCTTTAAATGGAATGTATTTAGGGAGGTTATAATAATTTTTTTCGATATATATTACATATAAATGATTTAAGATTAAATAATATATCTTTTAATATTATTTATTTCATCAGAATAAAAAACTAAAGAAAATAATGTTCATGCGATCATACAACCTATCATCTCTATGGACGATGTATTTCATTTCCAATACCAAAATATTATGGATTAATATAAATAAATATCAACTAAATATATATGAAATATTTATATATATATATAAAGGTAAAAATTAAGGATATGGTGGAAACATGTGAAAAGTAATAAGACTAATATATATCAGTTTAAAACGTATGCAAGAAATTATAGTAGTTATTTTGATAAAACGTGACTTTAACATGAAATTGTTAATAAAATGGTAATATAGGGGAATAAGTAAATAATATATGGTATGATATATATTAATATGTATTCTAATAAATTTATAATAATGTTATATATATTATATAGTATGTTTCACTGAGTATGATGGAATTCAAGACTTATGGTAAGAGATTTTCATTTAACTTTTTTACTTCAATGAGACACATGTCATAATCACCTACTATTTAATTTATGTGGTGTATATACGTCCCATGGAATCATTTGATGATGATTATACTATAATTTTTTTATTGACATGCCCATTGGATGATCTATCATTTAATGTGTTTATGGTTCAAAATTAACCAAATTGGTAAGGGTTTTTTGTCTCAATCATTCCTTCTTTACGATGTAGGATGTGTAACTCACTAATATTAATTCACGAGTTGTATTTAAAGCCCATTTTTACATAAAATATAATAAATTTATTCTTACTTGTGATATTTTTTGTTTCATTTTATGTTATTCCCTCACTGTTCTTGTGATTCAAAGTTAACAAAGTAGTATAGATTTCATGTTACAATCTCATAAATTATATGGATTATTTATGATTATGATGTTGATGATAAAATATTATGATCAATCTTACAATAATCCTAATTAATTTAATGAAAATATTATTATTAACGATATCTTTAAATAATGGTACCACTTTTTCACTATTTTGTCTTAAAATAATTAAGTGAATATTTTTAAGAAAATACAACTTTATATCTATCTCTTCGTTGAGAAATAAATTTTCATCTAAATTAATGATTTCGTAAAACGTTTTCAAAAATATAATATTACTCTATTATGATGTTTAAATAGACGTTTTTACCTATGTTTTATGTTAAAAATTTTAAAATGAATTTTAAGGTCATTTTCAAAAACAATACTCAATTGGATTAAACCAAAAATGTGAATTGAATCATTATTTTTTACATAAAACACATCTACACTATTTTCCATTCTGATGACCACTAAATTATTTCAACAATCACTTAAATTTTTTAAAATTTATTGTCAATGAATATATTTTCGTTATTACTTGTAAAGTTGTTTGATAATAAATAAATTATTTCAGAAGTAAATGATTTAGAAAATGAATAATGTTTCAAAAAATCAAATTTCAAAGTGGTGGGTGTATTAGCCTAAAAAATATTTTAAATGACAGATAAAAATTATTTTCAATCTGATATTTCATATCTCTATATTTCATAATCTTTACTATGTATATGATCCAAGGATACCATTAATATTACATTCCTAAATGGTTTCTGTTTTGATAGCATGATGTTTATGAAACTCGTTTCTCTTTCACTGGTTATAATATGAGGAAATTATTATGAAACCCACTTACATTCAGGGGTTATTATATTATTTAATGATTATTAAATCTATATCTATTCCATATTTTATGAAATAATGAATTTTTTTATACCCATTTTACTTTACGGTTTATGATATGAATAAATTTTATGACCTTTTGAACATATAAATATGGTTTTTGATTATATGATGGGTGAGAGATATATCTCCCTCAAATTAATTTGGTAAATAATAATATATATTTTGATATACATTAAGTAATGGGGGAGTTAAACCTATTTAGTGAGAGTGGTATGGAATAGGGTGGGAACTTGGTTTAGTAAGATATGGCTAGAATGGGTATTGAACCCAGTTCAATAAGAATATTTTTCCTCTATGATTTATTTGGTGCTGATCCCTAACTAATATTTAAAATATTTTCAATGATTATTTATATCTCACATATTCCATGTCTTATGAAAATGTTATTCTAACATGGATCATGTTCTTTGATATTCTTATGATCATGTACTGGGAACTATCAATATTTATTCTGTGACTCAAGAGTATGATCGTCGATATACATGACATGATTTTCAAATTTTATTATCATTTTATCATACCCTTTTTCATTTTATGCTTAAATATATCTATTTTTATCCATAAAGATCATATAAACTCACCCTTTCTTATTTTCCCTTTCCTCATGTTACGTAGATGTGTATTACGTATGATATGAATAATAGTGGTGTATGTTTGGAAGAACTTAGTGGGAGATGATGCAGTTAATTTATAGACTAGGGTTTATGTTTCCATTTTTCCTAAGGTACTAAACTATTATACTCCTCATACATGAGTTTATGTAATATAAGTAATATTCATAAAAATGATTTAATATCAATGTATAGAAATTCAGGGTCTCTATATAAATTAAAAACTATTTTTTTTGTGTATTGTATATACTAACCATCAATGTTTTTTTGATTCATATACTTAATCATTTTGGTATTTACATATCCATTTGAGATACTCACTTTTATGGGGTTTATAGATAAAAATTTAACAAATAGGTAGAGTTTTTTGTTTCAATTTTACTTCATTCTAATATATGTCTTATTATGAACCTATATTTTTTTATGAGCTGTGTATACTTCTCATTTGACATGTTATACCATGAATATCCTTATTTTCATGATATTATATGTTTCATTTAATGTTATTTTATCATCGTGATTCTGATTCAAAATTTCCAAAGTGGGAACTGTTTTAAGTTATAATCTCATCTTTTATCAGGATTTTTTATGATTATACATCCAATGATGAAATTTTATGATATATCTAGTAATAATATCATTAATTTTAATATCTTATGGCAATTTAATATATGTTTCAATTAATAGTACCAATTTTATACTCTTTGGGAGATAAAATAATTGGTAAAATAATTTTATCGAAAATCATCTTTATTTCACTCTTTGGTAGAAAACCCAATTTTCTTCTAAAACCAAGATTAATAAAAATATCAGTTTTTTTAAAATTATTCAAATGATTATTTAATTATATTTTTACTAAAAATTACTTATTAACATTTTTAAAAGGAATATTCTTATCATTTTCAAAATAATGATTATTGGATTTTACGAAAAATGTAAAATAAATATTTTCTATAATGTATGAAAGAAATTGAATTTCACCCCATTATGATCATTATTTTATTTAAATATCAATTTATAGGTTTCCAAAAAAAATTTAGATAAAATTAAATTGTTAAATTTTTTATGTTTTAATTTTTTTCAAAGAGGAATGGATATTTTCCTCATGAATTATTATAATGATTTCTATAGCATACTATATAAGTTTAAAAGTTAGTTTTGAAAGAAAATAAAATAAAAAAATATATGATATTTTTAGTTTTTAAGAGTGATTTCCCAAGAAAGGATAAATAGTTGTTCAAGGTGATATATCTTTGAGAATTATTTTCTATATTTGATGACATCATTTCATATAAATTATTATTTTCTAGGGATATGATCCAAGGATTCCATTCTTATTATTTATATTAATAGTGTATTTTTATGACTACAAGATGTTTAAAAAACATGTTTCTTTTCCATGGGTCTTACCAGGATAAAATTCTTATGAAACCCTCTTCATTTTTCACAGATTATGATTTGATGAAATTATGAAATGATTATGTAACTTATCTCTTTTACACATGATATGATATGATGAAATTATTATAAATACCATTTCATTTAATGGGTTGTGATGCCATAAATTTTTTATGATCTTTTATAACACATATGTTTTATTTTCATAATGTGATCATATGTATGTTATAACCAATAATGGTGGTTTAATTATAACCAAGGAAGGTGGTTACATTATAACTAATGACAGGTGGGACCTATATCTCCCTTGAATGCATTGTGTAATGGTTTATATCTCATAAGACAGATATGACTAAAATTGGGAGTGATCTTTGTTTAGTAACTGAAATTTTTTTCTATGATAGACTTGTGAGAGAACATTAATAACAATGATGGTTTGGGGATTGAACCAACTCCACTATGATATCAATTTCATTGAGCTTTAAATGCAATGAAAATGATATTATATGCTTTTATGTTTGATAATATTCCATGTCATATGATACTGTTATTCTCTCATGGATCATGTTCTTTTATTTCCTTATGATTAATTTCTTATGAAGTTCTATTATTCATGCCATTACTTAAGATTCTGATCATTGATATTCAGGGTATGGTTTTCATATGTTATGTTCAAATTATCATACCCATAAGTTCATTTTATGCTTATATTTCTCCCTTGATTACCATTATGATGAATTTGATCTCACCATTTCTAGTGTTTAATTTCCTTAGGATACAATGAATGTTTTTAAGTATGCCATTCTTGTGAATATTTCTAAAGGGGAAGATATTTATGAGAGAGGATGAAAATATTTTTACTAATTAGAATATTGTGTTCCTATTCTCTATAGGAACTAAAATATTATAGAACTAAAGCATGTGTCTTTTGTAATTTATTGAATATTAATTTAAAAATATGTAATATAAATGATTTTAGATATTTTTCTATTATAATTTTTATGAACCATTACATAATACATGAAATATTTTATCAAAAAAAATTTTATTCCCCACATAAGAAAACATTTTTAGATATTGATATATTCATTCCATTTTAAAACCCAATTTTAAAATAACCACAACATTGGTAAAAAAAAATTATTTTATGAAAATAAAAAATATTTTTAAATAATATAAAAAGAAAATAATTGTTAAAATGGGTGGAAATGTTTTTGTCACCATATTAATTAAAACAGAACATACATTTTTCCTATTTGGGAAAGAAATTAATATATTAAGTAAAATATTCATTATGAATACAATTGAAAGAAAGTATATAATTAAACATAATGTATCTATTCAAATTCAAATTTTTTCATATAAATATATTTATAAATTAATTTTAAAAATATAGATATATAAGAAAAATAAATTATTAAGTGAAACATTAAAATATGGTTTTAATGGGAATGTCCCTTAACTTGATCAAGAATCATCATATAAGTTATATATATTTATGGATAATAAACTTCTATTACTTATTCAATTTCTTGATTAAAATTTTCATTTTTGTTATTCGTTATATATAACGTATTAAAATTCCATATAAAAATATTAATTCATTAGATTACACATTAGATGTTTTGATGATATTCGGCTCTTATGTCCAATATGGATTCAATAGGTTGACCATGGTCAATGAGGTCATTACCCTATCAAGTCTACAATAATATTAATTACATTATTATCATTTATATACTTAAATTCTCCTTTTATAACTAATAATATACTACTTTTTATGAAATATTAACTATGTTATATTCTTGGAGATGGTAGGTCGTATGTTCTCATGAGTAAAATTTTCATTTTTCAATGATCATTATTGAAATAAGGTAAAAATTGTTATATATTTACCTAATTATCTTAATATGATATTAATTAATTTTATACAATTATATATATCATCTATGTGATGAGGTGATGAATAAAAAATAACATAACTTCATTGATACGGTAGTCCACATACACACACGAACTGCGCTATCATTTTTTATGAATCGAAAGGTAAGATAGTAAATGATTTAGTAACTTTTCAGAATTAAAAATATTAATTTAATATCAGATATAAAAAATAGTTCCATCACTATAATAATCCATGAGATATGGTGATGGAAAATTAATTACATCAAACCACAAGGCATTGGTACACTGTACTCACAAACGATGGATTTCTTTCCCATTTGATGGAAGTTGTAGATGGATATTTTTTGTTCAATAAACATAACATTATTTTATTATATGGTAAATATTTATTTATTATATGTTTTCAGTTTTAAAAATATTTTGTGGGGGTGGAATAAGAAATAGAATGTTCGGCTATGAACAATACCTCTTCTTTGGACAACCTTTTATGGTTTACACCAAAAACGATTCTAGTTTGGTTTTTTGATAAATCATTCTCGTGGATGTGAGGAGAAATTTAAAAAAGGTATTAAAGTGGTTATTTAATAAACCAATTTGTTAATTATTAGTTCTAAAATGAAAATAATTGTTACCATTGTATATGAGTGGAGAGGGGCACTATGAAATTTCTTAAAATACTAAATTAATATAATTTTTTTTGAAATTAAAATGGTTCCATATTTATAATATTAAAATAATAGATGTTTATGTGTATAAATAATCTCATAATATAATATTAAAACATGTTTGGATAATATTTTAACCCTTAGATTTTTATTTTAACTCTTTAATAACCCTTCTTAAAATTTCCATAATATTGAATTTTTCTGCCCTTTAAGGATTATAAATGTTATAATAAATTGAAAAAATACCAAAAAAATGGAACATGGTTTATTTAATTAACTATATAACATTATTGTGGGAAAATAAAACTTTTTAATCAATTTTAAATCATTTAATAAAATATTATTTATAATAACATATCATTAATGTTCATTTTTGAACAATTCATTTACTTTGTCTTTAATAACATTGATACAATAAATGAATTCAAATAAAATAAATAAAACCTCTATAATATTTCATTTTTTATTCATAAAATTATTGTTTCACATTAATTCTTTCAGATTATACCTCTTTTAATATTTTTAATGTCATTTATTATATTTTTCCATTAATTGAATAATTATTGAGCCATCATTGAGGAAGAATTTTAGGTAATTATTAATTTCCTAAAAATGTAAAAATATACTACCATGATGAAGATAAATAATTTATATATAAAAATAATTTTATAAAATAATATATTATTTGGTTATCCCTTTTTTAAAATTAGTATAGTTAATAAAAACCAGAGTGTGACATTTTTAACCTTTCATTGCATAAAATGTTATAAAAGTCATGATCTAATACAAATAGAAAAATGGACATATAAAAAAACCATATATTCATATGTATGAAATTAAATCATATAATAAAATTAACTCTTGTTTTAGAGTAATTTTCGAGTCCTTATAATATTATTTTTTTAATTGAATTTCTTGTTTTTCCCTTTAGCGTTCTAACAAAAGTTACTAAGGATAATATTCATATTGACTTAAAATAAAGTGATTCTCTTTACCAAATTATTTCTTCAATATTAAAAATATTTAGTATATTTTTCTAAATTTAGAACAAAAATTTAGAATAATTTGATTAATTTTTATGAGGACATAACATGATGAAAAACTATTATTCAGAGAAATACCCTTTTAAATAATAAATTTTTGAAACTAAAATAAAGTAAAATTTCATTTAAAAGACTATAAATTAATTATTCTAAATATAATTAAACTAATAAAATAATAAATCTAATCCAAACTATAATTTTATTTTGTAAATACATTAAAATAAAATATAGCTTGTAATAAAAAATAATATTTTTCATTATTCTCTGAAAATTAAAACATTTCAAAAACAATTCTCAATTTCACTATAAGATAATATTTATATGATGATTTAAAAACTATATTTATATTATAAAATATAATTTCAAATTTATTCATTAAATAATTATATCATTTTCACACAATAAGCAATACAACCCATTTTTATAAGAAAACATTTCATTGAATTATTAAAAAATATATACCAAAAATTGATTGATTATTTTATAAGAAATAATCAATATATTTTTTATTGACTAGAAGAATTATATATATACATATTTCAAAAATTTGGTAATCCTATTCATACCCATGAATTTACCAATTATGTAATTATTTTCAAATTTAAAAATTAATAATAGATTGCGGATCAATTATGCTCAGTGTAGCATATTTTATACATTATCAAACAAAAACATTCTTTTAAAATACGAAGATTTTAAATTCTCCCAACATAAATAAATTTCATCTTATTTATTTTAAACATGATCTTGGTAATCAATGGTTGAAATCCTAAAATACATTTTCTGAAATCCCACATCATAAAAAGTATAACATTACATTACCATCTCTCAAGTATTCCTTGAACCATATTTTTTCACTTATGGTTGTGTATAATTTTGGCATGTTTCATGAGAAATTTGGTGAATATGATAAGGTAATAGGGTTCTTCATGGTTGTTTAATGGTATGGAAAAAACTTAACGATTAACCAGTAAACTACACACCCAGGTTGAGACCCACTAGAGGGAGGTACAGTGTTAGGGCACACAGTTGTCTAACTCTGTGGTCACCCCTCCAAATAGTGTACCCCATGTATTGTGGGAAATTAATGGTTAGAGCATGGATGGATTAACATTACAAAAAAAAGTTACAACAAAATTAAAATACCAGCAGGGTTTCATAGTTAGGGAACATAGTTTTTCTAACAGTGAGGCCCTCTCTAGGAAACCTTGCGTATGGGTTTGAAATCCTATATAATTATTTTTAGAAATAATGATCCCCCAAGTTAAGATTATTAATCCTATAATTCATCCCTAATATGATTCTATCATCCTATTAGTCTCCCAAGAGGTGATTTTGGATCCTCTAATCACAACCATCGGTGAATCAAAGTGTTAGTGGAAAATTTGATCCCTCTATGGTAAATAAATATCATCTCGTTTAGTTTATCCAGATATCTCTTTATGTCCTCCTTTTATTTTTATATATAATCATTTCAATTATGGATGTGAAATTAATTTTATTGGATCATGATTCTAGGTTGTTCCCCTAGATATATTTATCCTTGTAATTAATTCACATTCCATGTTGTAGCTGTTGTACTCTCTGATTCCTTGATCTGATGTTAGGTGGTTACATTTTAGATTCACCTTGAAATTGAATTCATTATTAGAATTATTTTTTATGAAATAACATTAATTTTTTTTAGAGGAACATTATTTATAATGATTTGATTATGAAACTTGAAATAATATAAATATTTTGAAAACCCTCTAATTCTAATTGAAATAGTTTTGTTAGATGTTTTTTGGAAATCATGGATTGATTTTTTAGCAAATTATTTGATGATGAAATCGATTAAATTATTTGAAATTTGTTTTAAGAAAATATTATAAATTGAAATGATGAAAAGCTATGATTTTTTGGGGATTTAAAAATCATGAAATCATGAAAACCCCCTATTTTGGTTTTAAAGATGAATTGGAATATTGAATCTAAAAATTGGGAATTTGAATTTGAAAATGATGAATGATTTGAAATGTGAAAATTTTCCAATTATTGATTTATTGGTTGAGAAAATGAGATCCGAGTATTTATTGGGTTATTTGGGATAGGAAACATAGGATCATGATCCCATAGAAAAGGATTTAAGATGTAAACATTAAAACAACTCTTTTTTCAAGATTACCCTTGATGGGATGTTTATGAGTCATATTCATTCTAAGCATGAGGGATGTGGTCACACAAGTTTTGCAGTGATAACTATGTTGAGAAGTGTGAGGATTCTATACCCAACATCTAATTCACTTTAGGGTAGATGACCATGGTGGGTTTTTTATTTATATTAGTATATATTCCATAGATTATAGAACTTATTTACTCATTCCAAATGACTTATATAAATGCTTTTATTTAAAAATGTATTTAATCCCTATTTGAACTATTTTCTATTTATTGAATTGAAATAATGTTTTTTTAATTATAAAATGTCAAATTATTCCATCATATATCTTATTTAAATTTAAATAATTATTAGTTTATTATTTTGGAATATAGTATGGAACACTTGGTGATACGATACTAGGATTAATATCTCACACAATGCATTTTTTCATACGAACTTGACGACATTATTATTCCAAATCTGAGCAATAGAAAAGGGAAACATCGAGGTGGTGTAGGTTCTTGATATTGGGGACCTTACAATGACGATGGTGACTGGTTAACCATGATCCCACTTATTACAATGGGTTTTGAGAGTTTCATTAGTTTATTAGTGGTAGTTTTGTTAGATGTTCGGATTGATTTGTTTATCTATATGCTTGGGTATAGATTTACATGTTTCACTTCTGGTACTTTCTCATTGAGCAGTGTTGATACACCGACTTGTATTTTATTAATCTTTCTCTATTTTGTGGAAAAATAATTCCCCCATTATTCTGGTATAATTCTATGTGCCTGTCGACAACCCCTGAGAATCATAGATTCCCTTCGATTGATATCAGTTATAGCTTGGGTATTAGAGTATCATGTCATCAAGTCTGCTTCATGACAAAGTGAAATAATAAGCATAGGTTAATCATATTTTATTGAATTTGGTATGTGGTTTATCTTATCTTGGTAGATATAAGGTAGGATTTATGGGACATAATAGGTATTAATGAGTGGGTGT
Organism: Viscum album; assembly: GCA_963277665.1. Taxonomy (NCBI): domain Eukaryota; kingdom Viridiplantae; phylum Streptophyta; class Magnoliopsida; order Santalales; family Viscaceae; genus Viscum; species Viscum album. Next base: position 1,561,584,054 of record OY728146.1, read on the forward strand.
CTTGACAGATCATATCATAACGATCCCTAACTCAAAATGGGTCGTTGGGAAATGTGTCTTTAATTAGTATTTGATGTTTTTGTAGTCCTTTATATGTTTTATTTGAGTGTTCTGAAAAAACATGACTTTGGACTTCTTCTTATGTAATTGAATCATCTGTACTTATATTTTATTTCTAGATTAGAGTGTCCCTATTAACATTTTCATGTTTTTTATTGATGGTGTATAGAATCATTCCTCCATGAATATGTTTCAATTGACCTGAGAAGGGTGATGTGAATGAACCACGACAAGAGAACCCCCTAGTTGGCTAGAATCACCTTGAGATATTTTCGTGTATATACACACAATCACATTCAAGATCTATTCATGGAACCTCGAAGAGATAACTGTAGATATTTTATGCATGAGGTTCTTCGCCAGAATCGTCTAACTTTCTAAAGCTACAATTAATGCTTAATCTAGTTAAAGTGAATTGTGCTACCATTATTCTTGATTGGCTTGGAATAAGGTAGTGTTATTCTACATTAAATATATATAAGAATTTATTAATTGAGTTAAAATTCTTAATGTTCCTTTTTACTAATAACTTCTATTTGTATTCCATGGTTTTAAAAAATTCAATAGATTTTCTTAATCTCCTGAAAAGTGAAAAAACCGGACTCAGTATGAAACCTACAATTTTTATCTAGTATAGTTTAGTCCAGATATTATTTATATAGAGAAGTTAAAGGCATGAATATTATATATAGTAATTAGACTTGATATTAGATCATTGGTTCTCATGTAAAAAACTATCTTCTTATGTTTATGTAATAGATAAAACATTGATGGATGAGTTTAATTGGCTAGTAAGTCAGGGCTGACGAGAGTTATTATTTATCTTATGGTAAATTGTATTGAGTTCCCTTAAAGGAAAGTGGATGTGTGATTATTCTCCTTGTGTATCTTGATAAAAGGGTTCTTCTAGACCTCTTGTAGTACCTGTTATAATGCCCTAGACTTGGTTCCAGTGTGGAATTGTTGGGAATTAAAAATTGGTTTTCAATGATGCTCGAAAGAGATGTAGTTACTACCGATTCTCAGGTCTCTAGAAGAAATTATTTTATATCTTCTATTCCCCACATACTAGAATGGGATCATCAGAACCTAAAATTACTTCCCTTAAATCTGATGCTTAATTAAAAAGGGGTTCTAACAATAGGAATCTGAAACAATGTTTCTCCATGGAGTGAAAGAGTCTCTATATTATGTTGATATAGTTCTAGAAACTGTGAGAGGTACCATCACAATAGAATCATCATTAGTGACTGATTTATTTGATACAGATGTATCTCAGTTGTTCATACTGACCCATATTGTTGATTTTATAACCCTCTATATGGATCATTTCTCTTATGTGATGGATATTACTACTCCTCTCAAAATGAAGAGACATTAGGGTATTCAGTGTCCTATTTTTGTTTTCTATTTTTCATATAGTGATCATACATAGAATTTTATAGTCCTTGATATGAAATATCATGATTTCATTTTTAGGATGGAATGGTAAATCCCTCATTAAGATCGAATTGACTGTTATCTTCGATGGTTTTACTTTACCACACCAAATAGGGTGGTCCATGTCTTTTAGAGAGAATGGGACCCAATATACAAGAGATCTAGGTCTTATTTTCCCAATGTGGGTATGTTAATATTTGTGTTATCTTTTGACTTGGATAGAGAATCCTTGAGTTATGATCTACCCCACAGTTGTAGTTGAGCTTCCTAACGTTTTTCCTTCTAGTTGGTCTATCATTCAACTAGTAAGAGAGATGGATTCTTATATCAATTTAGTACTTTTGATGTAGCCAATTTTTATTACCTCTTACCATATTTAACAAACAATGATTGAAGATTTGAAGTCTCATTTGAATGATTTTCTTGAGAAAGGATTTATATGCCCCAGTGTGTCACCTTGGGCAGCACTTATTCTATTAAAAAAGAGTATTGATGGTGTTATTCAACTATGTGTTTATTAATATAATATCAATTGTGTTATGGTGAAGAAAAATTATCCATTTATTTATATAGATTATATTTTTAACTATTTGAAAGAGGTGAAGTGGATCTTGAATATTGATCTTCATTCAGACTTCCACCAGTTGTGAATGAATGTTTATGACACATCAAATACTACCTTTGGGAGTATTTATAGAATCTATGTGTATATTCTTATTCATTTTGGTCTAAAGAATTCCCATTTTATTTTAATGGCCTTTATAAATAAGATTTTCCATGAGTACCTTGATTCATTTTTTGGTCTTTGTTGATGAAATACTAATTTACTCAAAAAAAATGAGGGTCATGAATGTCATCTGAGTACAGTGATGGAAATTTTGAAGGATCCCCAACTCAATACCATGCTCTTGAAATATTTATCAGGATTTTGGAATTTAATTTAATGTGACATGTGTTCTTATAACAATGAATTTTAGTTGATCCTTATAAATTGAATGATTCTTTTGATAATGGAACAACTGTGATACATTTTCAAGATTTGGATCTTCTCCAGTTTAGTGGGGTATTACAATCGGTTTGTTCGGGATTTATCAATTTTGGATTCTTCTATAAACACCCTCACTCTAAAAGGAGTGAATTTCATTTGGATGATAAGTGGAAGTGTTCTCTCATTAATATAAAATGTCTTTTTACTACTTTGTTGTTGTTAACACTTCTAGAAGCTGAATAGGGCTATGTGGTTCTCTGTGATGCTTCTTGTTTTTGTTTGGTAGTGTTATTATGAAGGGTGATGATTTCACTGCATATAGAGATAGACATATTCAGAAACATGAATTGAATTATCAAACCCAAGATCTTTAACACATATTCACGATGAAATCCTTTAAAGGATGATGTAAGTATAATTTTGGAGAAAGGATTACCATTTATTCTGATAAAAAAAGCCTGAGTCATATCATATCTCAATAATATTTTAATCCCCATTATTTGAATTGGTTGGAGTACCTGTAGACATCAGATTGAAAAAATTACTTATACCATATGAAAGGGGAATGTCATTGTCTATGCTTTGATCAAGAAACATTCAACCTATTCCATGAATGAATCACCAGAATTGTAGAATTTTATGGTTTAATTTTCTTAGTTTTTCCCATGAGAGTATATGAGGATTAGTATGAGGTTGTTTTGACATATGTTTAGATGACCTCATATCATATTGAAATAATTATTTAGGATCTAATGGGTGATGATGAGTTTTTTGGTGTTATACACTCTCTTCAAGGTGTAGAGACCATCACTGGGTGGTTTTTGTCTATGGAGGTCATTCTATATTTTTGGAAAGAGTTCATTGTGCCTTATTTCAGGAGGAAGGTTGTGATAGGATACCATCATAATTATCACTGATACGTGAACTTGGGAATTCTATACATATATGAGATTTTAATGTTTCACAGTGTTCTATCTGTGATAGTATCTGATAGGGATTCCCCATTAACTTCCCATTTTTATAGAGACCTCTTGGAGGAAATGGGATATCATGAGAGATTGATTATGACATATCTTCCATATATGGATAGTCCAATAGAGTGGGATATACAAATTTTAGAATAAATTTGTTGTTTTTTCTTCCTCAATTTTGGTGGAGCATGGGATAAACACTTGGGACTGGTAGATTTTTCCTAAAAAAATATTTACCTTTCATCCAATCTTATGGCTCCATTTTAGGCCTTTTATATCCTCCCATGAAAATATCCATTGTGATGGTCAGATATTTTTGAATATTACTTACTTGTAACATGTTTGGTCAAAAATATTATGAGTAAGGAATGCTTGCAACCAGGTTTCTGGGACCTTTTGAGGTTGTTGGGTAGGTGGAAAATGTGGATTACCATCTAGAACATCCATCACATTTGATGTCAATACATAATGTGTTTCATGAATCATATCTATAGAATTATCTTTCTAACTGGTGACATGTCTTGATTTTGGAAGATCGTGTTGTTGAGATAGATTTATCCATGATTCAGAACCCAAATAGGATAATTGATTCAGTAACAAAGGTACTTCATGGTAAGATGATACCATTGGACCATGTACTATGATATCGTGGTTCTGATTATCATATGACTAGGTAGAATGAGCCACTGATGAGAGTTAGTTGGCCTCATCTTTTCGATATGGAAACATCATGATAGGCTTCATGGGTGTTGAATGCTTGTATGGTGGGGAGGTTGTAACATTAAGTTGCCTTCTTTGTAAAATAACATAGCTCTTTAACTATTCCTATTATTTATTGGGTCTTATTTTACAGAGTTTCAGGTTAAATTAGTATAATTTTGGAAGATCCTTCGACAGTTCATGGTTGAGTCACGGTTAGAGAAAACCAATTTGTTTCTTCCAACAAACTATCAACCCTGTTAAGAGTCGCGTGAGGTAGGTGAACTGTTAGGGAGCATGGATTATTTAACTGTATGGACACCCTTAAAAAGCATGCACCCGATAGATTGTGGGAAGCACATGGTTTGTGTATAGTTATTTCAAACTTATATCTAAGGCATTAACCACAAACAGAAGACCAATAGTGGTGCACAGATAGAGTTCATGGTTTCTCTAACCATGTGGACCTATCCCAAAAACTGTCTGTGTGGTTTTTCATCACTCCAAATTTATTTTAAAATTTTTGATCACATGGTTTAATATTAATAACACTACTATATAAAACTAATATTAAATTTTCATCCTCATAGGCTACTAACAGACTATTTTGGATCCTCCAACCTATTTCGTTGGTGAATCAAAATTCCAATGGAAAATCTGATCCATCACTAGTTAGTAGATCTCCTCCTGTTTAATTTATCAGCATATCTCTTTCTATCCACCTTATAGTTTGATACATCATCATGTAATTGATGGATATAAACAATGTTTTATCTAATCATTATTCTAGTATGTTTCTTTATGCATCATTCACCTCGTAATTCAGTGGTGTTCCGTGGGTGTTGTTTGTTGTAATTCGTTCAACTAAATTAATTTGGTTCCATTTTAGATTAGTTATGCAATTGAAACATTGATTTTCTTAATTTATTTGAAACAGAAATAAATTGATTTATACACCCTAATTTACAAATGATTTCATTATAAAACTCAAAATTTCAAGGATTTTGATAAAACTCCACAATTCGAACAGAATTTGAATTGTGCGGTGAATTTTGAAAATTAATGGACGGATTTTTAAGAAAATTATTAGATGATGGAATTGATTAAATGATAAGATAATTTTTTTTTCAGAAAATAGATTAAATTGAAATGATGAATACCCATTATTGGATATGGATTTAAAATTCCTAAAATGCTGAAAAGCACCTATTTGGATTCTAAAATTGAATTGGGGTATTGAAACTAAAAATGGTCAATTGAATTGTAAATGTTAACCGATTTTGAATGAGGTGATTTTTCAATTAATTGCTGATTCGTTGATAAAATGTGATCTTGAGTCGTAAGTTGGTTATTTGGGACACAAATCATATGATATTCATCCCCTAGCAATGAATTTATGATTAGAACTCTAACAGAAAGCTAGTTCAACATGATTATACACAATTGGATATTGATGAGCCATATTCAACTTGATCATGAGGGATGTTTTCACACATGTTTATCCATTATCACGAATTTCAGAATTTGGAGGATCATATATCAAGAAACTAATATAATTCAATGAATTTTACCATAGATATTTTAATGTTTGAATGGATTATATTTTCCAGTGATTATAGAATTGTTTTACTCATGCGAAATGATTTGTTTAAATTATTTAATATATATATTTAATTAATAAATGTTTGAAATGTTTTATGCCAATTAAAACTGGATAATATTTTATTTTAAATATGAAAATGTTACATTATTTCATTTCCTATATTTTTTAAATTTAATGTACGATTGGTATATTATTTTGGAATCTACTATGGAACACATGATGAGACCCTAATATGGTGTATAGCTCACAACCTACCTTTTATAGTATGTATTTTAATAGTTTATAATGTTATGTTCAAGGAATGTAAAATTGAAACTTTGAGGTGGTGGATGTTCTTGATCCTTGGGGCCATTGAGTGATGGTGGTGGTCGATGGAGTTGACACTCATATGTTACATAGTTTTTTCAGAAATTAATTGGTTTATTAATTGTAGTTTGGGTTGATTTTCTCATTGATTTGTTTATATATATGCTTGAATAATATTTTACGTATTTTACTTGTGGTACCTTCTACTTGATGTGTTTTGATATAATGACTTGTATCATTTTAATCATCATATATTTTGTAGAAAAATATTTCACTCTTTATTCTTATATGGTGCCAGGTGCTAGTCGCCAACACAATGAGATCAAGGATTCACTTCAAGCTATGTTAGTTTCATATCAGTTACTAGAGTACTACAGTATCCATGCTAGTTCATGAAAAAAAATGATTAATATAACATTCTCTTTAAAATATTTAAAGGGAAATACTATGGTCAACTCAAAAAAACATAAATTTGTTTTGAAGTAGGTAATAATTATTAGGAAGAGAAAATATGGACATATAAGGGAAACATTATTCCCACGTACTGAAAAATAGTGATAGAAAAATGGGTAGGAGATATCTAATAAATAATAAATTATAAATATGTAATGGGGTAAGGGATCATTGATTGATCAGAAATGAATGTAATATGATAAATTTCTTTTTTCATCATTCATTTCAAAGAGTTGTGGAATTAATTTATCATCTACACAAAAAGAATAAACAAATATAATTACATGATAAGTATAATTTCATACATTGATCAATTTCTACCATGATATTTTATTTCACCAAATGTTGATAATTCAAGGTGAATTTTTTCTGCCTAAAACACCAATATCAACTTTTATAAAATCTTATACTTCCACAAATTTATAAAATCTACACCTTATTTCTTTTGACATTAACCAAATACAAAATGGTTTGAAAATTATAAGAAAAATACATAAAATAATAAACAATCATAATAATAAATGAAAAATTAATCTCAAAAGAATCAATGATAACAACCAAATTTCAACATAGATCATTTGACAAATAACTAACCTTAAAGTACTTTCAAATATTCCAGACAATGTTTGAAACCCATGAATCAGAAGGATTTTGTCACATATACTTTCAAAAATATCATTTTTTCCAATTAATATAATTATATATTATTAAAAATTTATATTCACTAATCATATAATCTATATAATATTCCAAAAATTTCCATTAATAACCTGAATCACTATAAATAGAAATGTAAATTATATATTCTTCCAAAAGATAATTCAATAAAATCTTATATTTTTTTTTACCTTGATCAAATAGGGATCAAAAAATTCTTAACTTCATCTAAAATGAAAATAATCTCCTAATCTATTTTTAATACCTTGGTTATATCAGGACTTCATATAATCTAGTGTTATGTTTTTTTTCCATTGTCACCCTTCGATATTGGGTTCAAGCCCCACAACCTTTATTGATGTGAAAAATCATCACTAAGCTTGTGGGTTGTTCTTTTTTTTGATACAATATTTATATAATTCCTATAAAATTCCCAATAAAATTATGAACATCCTAAAAAATTCATTAATCATTAAAGATTATATAAACCCTGATTTTTATCAAAACCTTTAAAATTATGCCCACAAAATGAAAATAAAAATAATTTTTTAATAATTTTTTTTATATTTTAAATCTCAGGGTTACATATTCCATAAAAATATACTTAAACTCAATAATTGTGCACTAAAATATTCAAACCACATAAATGATAATAAGGGGTGTCTGAGCCTATAAACATATGATCATCCTTAATCATACCACTACTTTATATCATCGAATCTTCATATATAGAAACCTTAATCATTAAAAATCCATTATTAACCATGATTTTACATCTTATCCCTGAATACAACCTTCCTAAAAAATATTAATCATTTCTTGAGATTCAATAATATCAAAACATAATCTATTATATAATGTATATCTTTCATTTTTCATTTTCATTTCATTCATCTTCCATAATAATGGAATTTGGAATTTTTAAACCTTCATCAGTATGGTATGGTTGATCTAATTCTTTAGCAATTCTTATATGGAAAATATTCTCATAATGCATGTAATTCCCACATTTAAAACATCAAATGGGTTCCTTGGGAAGAATGCTATTCTTCTTCATAGTTTTAACTAAATGCATCTGTTTTCGCTTGGGATAATATTTTTTATAACCTCATTTACCACATACATGTTCTTTTAAGAAAATTTACTTGTGTCTAATTCACTATTTTGTGACACATACCTCATTGAATATCTTTATATTTATGATATTTATCACATGAACATCCATAGGGCTTCATTTTTCACTTATTTGATTTTTTTTGAATCTCACTTTGGTTAATGTTTTTAATCATATAATTTGATAGGTGTTTGAGAATAACCATAATATTATTCATTATTTCTCCCATTTTGTTTGATTTCCATTTCATAAAACCATTATATTTTCCTTCACATCCATCATTAGTTTGATTCCTACTAGATCTGACCATTTACAAAAAACCAAAAAAGGTATGTGTTATCATATCAACAAAATCAATATAAACATTAAAATGAGATAGATAAAACAAAAATATACTTCACAATACTCTATTAAACTCTTTATATTTGTCCAAATAATCATAACTCTCTCTAGAATACTATCCTTTGTGGTAATATGATAATTTTAATTTATGGTCAAATAACATAAAAACTACTAAATTAATCTAAATCCTACTATGATACCTACTATTAGAAACCAACATTATACATTAAATATTCTATTTAAATTATATTGGAAATTACATTTTTACATTCTTAAATATCTTTTTAGGACACAAATCTTACATAATAACCCATATATTATAAGTTAGACACTACTACATAGAATTTCTTTTCCCATAAAATAAAACATTTAAAATAAAACATTTTTCTTTTCATGTAAAATCATCATGACTTTCAAGTTGACTTCCCCTTTTACTTATTCCATCCTTGAACCCTTTAAAAACATTTAAATAGTGGGATGATCTAAAACAATAGTATGGGACATAAAAAAAGTAAACCATTAGTTTGGTGAAAAAAATAATAACACATAAATACTAACCATTATCACATTATTATTTTAGCTCATGAAGTAAATAATTTCCATATAAAAACAAATTTTTTTGTCTCAACAGAAACTAGAAAAAATATATAGGTAAATCATGACACAATTTTCCTATCACTCTTAAATATAAAGTAACTCTCACAGTTATAAATGGATGAATCATCACAGTTATTCATGGAATAACTGTCAATGTTACACTTGAAATAACCATCATGGTTATATTTTTAATAACCATCATATTATATTCCTATAATCAATTCCGAGGTACATAGTGAGTTAAATCTTCAACATTTTTTGAATAACCATCATAGCATATTCCCTTATTCACAGAAGAGAAACTTAATTGGTTAATTCCATCCCTTTATGCGATCCATTTTAGATATATAATGGGATTACCTGCTTTAGGATTATAATGAATCCAACCACCCTAAAAAAATCGACAAGAACCATGAAAGAGTACATTGAATCCAACATCACATAAAAGTTCTACGTACCCATATGAAATCATTTTCATATAATAATATATCCATTCATTTTTAAAACACTTTTTAAAAAGAACAAAAACAAAGTAATATAAGGTTTATCATTAAAGAAAACATTATATCTTTTAAAATAATCCAATAATAAAATAATGGTTACAGAAGGACTGTTATTTGTCACCATATATTTTAAAATAGAACATTTCCCTTGCCTTTTTATAATGAGAATTAAAGCATTCCATAAATAATTTCTTTTTCAAAACTTTTACATAATGTCAAGAAAAACATAATTTTTTTCTAATTAATTGATATATTTATAAATAAAATCATAAAATATCATTAAAATTATTCATATATAAGAAAAATATAGTTTTAAGGTAAATTTTAAAAGAGTTTTTTTTAAAGAGAAAGACTCTTACATTGAGTCAGACTCATCACGTACATTCTATATCTTCCTAAATAATAAAAACATGTTAATTATTTACTTCCTTGAGAATCTTTTTAATGATTATTATTCCTTCTATTTCACTATAATATAATTTCTTGTAAAAATACTTAATCAATTAAGTTCACATTATATATTTTGATGATAGTAAAATGATATGTCCAAAAGAGTGTTGGAAGGTTGATATTATTAAAAGGGTTCATTTGTTAACAATCTATATAAAAATGATCAGGAAATAATTATCTTTTTTATACATAAAATACACTTTAATAACATATCATAATATATAGTTCTTATAAATGAACAATGTAACTATCATTGAAATGGTAGTTCATACATAGAAATGTGTAACATTTCCATTTTTCAAAACACATTGTGGAAATAAGCTAAGTATTATTATATCAATTTATAATGATTATAATATAATATAAATCCTATTAACAAACTTATATATATCATCCATGTGATTTACTGATAAAAAACAAATCCCATTTCATCGTATAGGTGGTAGTCCACTTGTATGCACAAATGATGTTATCATTTATATAGAATAAAATTTTATGAATTTAAATGATATATTGATTATTCATAATAAAAAGTATTTCATGAATATCATAAAAAACATTAATTTTTTTAATTGTAACTATATATTAGATATGATGATGGAAAATGAATCAAATCAGTCTGCGAGAAAGTAGTTTTTCGTACACATAAACAATAGATTTCTTTCCCATTTGATGTAGTTTATAGATGGAAATTCTGTGTTCCATTAAAATAATAGCATCTATGTTTATGGTGGATAATTTTATTATTATCTTTTCATGGTTTAAAAATATATTATCGAGTTGAAAGAAGAAATATAACCAAAATGATTGGTTCAGAACTATACCTCTTCTTAGGAAAACATCTTATGGTTTGCACCAAAATATTTTCTAGGTTGATTATATAAAAAAAGCCTATGGAATGTAAAGATAAATATATAGGAGTTATTTTTATCATATAATTTATGATCCAAATGGTTCTTTATTTTTGTTTAAATGAGAATAAGATGTTCCCTTTTATAAGAGAGGACATGGACACTCTTAGAGTTTCATAAAATGATTAATTAATATAAATTTATTTTTATGTACAAATTATTAGAAATTAATAGTATTTAAAGTAAATATGATTATGACTATTAATTATCTCATTAAATTTTTTTGAATGTTTTTATCATATTTTTACCCTTAACACTTTTAGCCTTTCATTAACACTTTTGAACATTACCATCCAATTAAATATTTCTCTAATTTAAGGGTTAATAATGTTACTTTAAAATTAAACCCAACCCATAAATGGGCCATGGTTTATTTAATTAACAATATTGAGTTAATTTTTATGAAAATAATTATTTTATAAACATTAAATCAGTTAATAAAATATTATTTATTATAAAATATAGTTAATTTCAATTTTAGAACTATTGATTTACTTTGAAATAAATATCATAATGAAAATAACAGAATTTCAATAAAATAGATCTGAACCTATATAATATTTCATTTTTATATATCAAATTAGTGGTACACAGAAATAATAAAAGATTATAATACATTTTGAATTTTATGTTTCATTTATTTTGTTTTTCTATTAATAGAATAATTACTTTGACAGTGTTGTGTAAGTATTTAAGTTAATAGTTTCATCAATAAAATTTAAAAAGAAATTACAATGTGGAATATAAATATTTTATGATTCGAAATATTTATTATATGTAAAAATAACAATTTTTTACCTTATTCATATATTATTATAGTTATTAGAAACAACAGTGTGACATTTTTTACCTTTCATTAAATAAAATTAAATAAAAGTCAAAATCACATCCAAATGGAAAAAAAGAAACATATAACTAAATATTGAATGAATATGGATGAAATATAATCATAAATTAAAATAAACCAAATGTTTTAAGTTTATATTCTAGTCCTAATAATATTATTTTAAACATTAATTACTCAATTTCCACTTTACTGTGGTCACAAATATTACTAAGTATACTATTCATATTGAGAAAAAATGTAAGGGGAATTTCAAAAATGTTTTTAAATATTGATTACGAATATGTAACCCGTTTTAGAAAATTTAAGACACATACAATTTATAATTTAATTTAAAATTAATCATAAATAATGTGTTGAAAACTGTTTTTTCAGAAAAATTATCTTTTTAGATAAAAACTATTCTTTAAATATATTAAAGTATAAATTTTTTTAAAACCCACAATTTGATTATATAAAATAAATATGAACTAATTTAATTTTAAAAATAATCAAAACTATAATTTTACTTTGTAAATACATTTAAATAAAATACTGTTTAAATTAAAATCATATTTCACTATTCATTGAAAAATCAAACCTTTTAAAAAAAATTCAAAATTTCACCATTGGAAGATTTTGAAGTTCTGATTTAAAAATGATATTTATTAAATTACGTATAATTTCTAATAGTTTCAAAAATCAATTATTTTATTTTCTCTCAAAAATAAATAATATCTATTTTATTCCAAAAACATATATTTAAAGTATAAAACACCTTTAATAAAAATTAGTTCATATTATATAATCATTAATCAATACAGTTGTGCTGTAATGACAATTATATATATATAAGTTTTTTCAGAAAATAGTTAATCATATTTATAACCTCTAATTTAAAAGTTGGGTTAGTACGGTTATATTTAAAAAATATTATTTTATGGTTTTATTATGCTGAGTTTTTCAAATTTTGTACTCTATCAAATGAAATCATTTTTTAAATATAATTGAATATTACTCACATTCAAGAAAATTAAATCATATCCAGAATAATAAGGTATTTCTATGATTATATTACTTATTCCCCTTGAATGTAAAAAAAAATACAATAAATAGAGGAGGTGCTACACAAATACATATATTATAATTTTTGTGGATTGGAATGGATGCCCACTTTCTCCCTCAATTTCAAAATATTATAAACTGGAAGTGGTTTTATATAAATTTTTTAAAATTTCTCCATATATGGAATAAATTTCATCATTATGATACCATTATCCAATTTTTTTTAATTTCATTTAGTTTCAATGTTATTAGACATAGAATACTTCACTATTTTATTGGATAATTTATAACTCATTGGCTATTATAGTCAATAACATAAGGATATTTATCTATAACATATATATCATCAAATTGTGTCTTCATCCAAAAAATCCATGTAACTACCTAAGATGTAGCAATATACAAATCTTCTTTTGAATTTTATGTGATTGATTATTTATTATTATAATTCCATGACACACATTCAATCGAAGAATCTTGATCCTCGTAATGTAGAATTTCTATGATCAATATTAATAGCCTAGTTTGTATATGTTAATCCTTGTAATTTTTTCCCTTTAAGTGTCATAACATACAGCATAATCATATTCTCTTATGATTTATCTCAATAACCCATTTCCCTCCAAGGGATGTGACTCCTCGTGATTTTTTTGATAATTGTAATAAATTATAACAATATTAATTATATATTTCAATGAAGTAGTTAAGTGAAAATTAATGTTAATAAATTTTATGAATTATTTATCATTTATAGTATTCACATGATCATATTTACTCCAATCAGTTCTGACTTGTATTGTTGTGAACACTATTTTATATTAATCCATGCTAACCATTTATAATAACTCAGTATATTTTTTGAGAGAAGATTTTACCAGTATATTAGTAAATTCAAAAAACCTGAAAAATTCATCTTCCCAGGAAAATACATTTCAATATATTTATTTATTTGTGTGATATATTCTTTACATATTATTTCAAAAATAAAATATAATATAATATCATAGATATGTAAAATAAAAGTGCATGATTTAGTGGTAGTATTATTTATATACTGGTTTTTATCCACCTACCATTTTTTGAATTCAATGCTTCTACGGTACTCATCCATCTTCCAAACTTCATAAGGATAATACTCTCATTTTCAAAATCTATTTCCAATATTTGGAATATTAAAACAAATATGTTAATACATATAAACTACTTTATTTAGTTCAATAATTAAAAATGAAAACATTATATCCATTTTGAAAACATTTATTCTTCTTTGGGATATAATTGTAATGAAAAGTATGAAGGCCTCAACACTAGTAATATAGGACAACATTTCATCAAAATCAATACCCTATATCTACAATTACCTTTATCGCATTTGTTAATATGTTCTTTTAACTCCACCTTTCTCACTAATATTTTTATTGAAATCCTATTTTGTGCCTATGATATAGTTCTTCATGGTCTTAAGAACACACTACCATGATTCATACATTTTAATTTCATACAAGTCCCTATTTATGGCTTGAGTCATTTATATGGGCTAAAAATATTCACCAATAGTTTGGTTTTAAATATTTGAAACTAGAAAAGATTAATTATATTCAGTGATTATTCTTCTTGATTAAACACAATAATCTGAATCCCCAATGATATAATTATTATTAACATGTTTCATCAATCTTGATTTTTTTATTGGGACTTTTGATCATCAATATTATAACTAGATTAAGAATAATCAACATAAAAATTATAAATCTATGTGTTTTATTGAGTCCCTTATTTAGGTTTAGAATTGATAACATCAAACTCATCATACAACATATCTGAACTTTTTAAATTTACTTAATTCTCAATTAAAATGACATCATCCCAATTCACTATCTTTTAATATTTTTCATTATAGAACCTATAAGGTCTTTAATTTACTGAATAATCAAGGAATATTAAATGTTAAACCTTCCAATAAATATTATCACAATTTCTAGAGTTCGTATGGATCAAATGTTGACTCTTAGACACAATAATGTGTTTTATGTTTGGATTATTCTTGAAAAACATTTTAATAAATATTCATATTTGAATTTAGCCTAAAAAGAAATTTATTATTTATGATTATAGCTGTCTTAATTATCTAAATCCTAATAACTATTTAACATTCCTACTCAATTTTCCTAGTTCTAGACATGACAGCAGGGATATTATTCTTAGTTTCATCCTTGTCATTTAATTAAAGAGTTTGTAGGGCTTTGAACTCATATTGTATGGTATTTTTATTATTATATTCTAAAAATTGTCTGTTGGAATACTATTTACCATTTCCTAACCTCACTATATTCAAATGAAAATATATTGGATATTCAACAATACATCTAAAACTTTTAAAAATGATAAAATATTGATATTTTATAGATATAATCTTCAATAATGTAATTCTAATTAATTTATCATTAAATGTGATGAAATACTTATCTCTTATTATTGTAATCTTGGTATAGTTCCACAAACATCATGGTGAGATATATGAAATTGACTTATTATATGGATCTCTACTCCATTGTAACATTTAGTCACTATTATCACCTTTTCACATGTTTTACAGAATGTGTTAGTGTCTTATTTTAAAGATGTAATATCTCTCATTAGTGTATCTCTGATTAATTTCTTCAAGCTATTTTTTTCAATAAGACCATGTATTTTATTCCATAATGTTTTCTCAACTATCATATTCATATAGAATCATTTTAATGCTTCTCCAACATGAAATAGGGTTATATATGTTCTCAAACCTTCTATTATCACAACTACAAATTTTAGTATATTCAGTTAATATCTATTCCTTATAAAAATAACATCATTTCAAACATTGCAATGTTCTAATAAAATAACAACCTTATACTTCATCCCATCAACAAATAAAATATTTTCTGGATTTACATAATATTTCATAATTTTAGCCACTTCATCACCTTTTATTTTTGATGAGATATTATTTAAAAATGTTAGGGATATATGTTAATATATTTCCACATCATTCGGGTTTTTTAAATACACTTTCATGTAAGAATATAAATCTATATTGGTAAAATATATATTATTTATTATCATAACTTCAATGAAACATAAAAAAATTCCATTATTTAAAATTATTCTTATTCTCAACATTTTCTTATATTGGTAAAATATTTAACTAGGTTGGTATGAATGATAATAATCTATTTTAGATGTTCCATTATCGATCAAACCTCATAAAAACGTCTTATAAAATCTCAGTAAAAAATTAATTCACTATTTTTCTCATGAAATGGGATATTATGATCAGTTTCCATATGTTAGTGTCATCTTTTCATTGATTCATACTCTCTCATTTGTCTTGGAAAATACATTTTATACCAAAAATATATGTTTTGTGGCCAAATATACCAAAACAACAACATAATTTTTGAAATAACATTATTTGATAGAAATTTTTATATTTCAATGGGTTTTTATCTAACATAATTTACCAACCTCAAATGATATTATTTCATAATACCCTTTTTAGATCTCTTCTTTGGACATTTGGATCTAGTTTGAACATTTATTAAAAATATCTATCCTTCCAAATATGAGCAATTTTTTTAATTTTTCTAAAGCCTTATAAATAATATATATTGATATTTCTCATTTTATCCTACTAAAAACATCATACTCTTTTGATATATAACACTTTTATACATTCCTTCATCATGTATAATAACTTTTTCAATAATTGTACATGATATTTTATGCATGGACATGAAATTTTCCATAAAAACTCTATTATTTCCTTATTTTTTGTTTTATTAATTTTCCTAATTTTCAATAATCATAATTTTGTCTTATCAACCATATTATCCACAATAATAATAATGGAATTCATGTAATCAATATTGTTCCTTTTCTCGACATTCACATTTTTTAATCATTAAACATAATTATCAAGAATTTATTTGTTATTATGTATTGAATTTTTCTTATTATTGTTTTTCTAAGATATAAATTTCCTTATCTTATCCTTATAATTTCCATTAACATCATATTGATCTCTATTCTAGGGGTATACTCCATGATTTAATTTTATTCTTAAATATAAAAAATAACAATTAATTTTTGATTCATATACTAATAAATTATTGTTTTATTCATCTTGTTCCATAATGATCTTTTGATAAACCACCTTGGTATTTTCCATATCATAAAATTTTTCTTTGTAGTCATAAATTCCTTCTTCAATAAATATACATTGTATATTGAATAACTTATGAGACATTTTCTCCATTATTTTTATATGTTTTATTTATCTTTAGAGAATATCATTTATTAAAGATGGTCTTAATAGTTTCATTATCTTAATTTTCATTGATAATATTAAAACTTTTCTTAGTAGAGAAATGAGAATTTTTTTCAAAATTAAATCTTTTAAAATGATGTATAATTTTAAAATTATTGTTTCCTATTTTAATATTTTTGGACCTCAAGTATAGAGTCTCAGTAGAGTCTTTCATTAATTTCTTTTTATCAGAAAAACATTTTTCATATTCTATATTAAAATCATTTAGATATTAATGTAATTTATTTATACTTCTCGAATTTTCATTTTTGAGAATCACCTTATATAATTTCATATTTAATGATAGTACTATAAAGATAATCAATGTTTTAGTATAAAGATTATTACACTCAAATGCTTAGATCAAGGAATCAAATTATTATAGTAATGTTCTCAATAGTTTATTTAATATATTAGAGTTTTCATGAAATTATCTATATCCACGGATGGTTATAAAATTTATATTAACTGTAGTAAATAATTGATAAATAGAGTCATCATTATGGATTCTATTATATACATAATATTTTATATAATTTTGTATCATTCTTCTTTCATCTTTTTATTTACATCATATATAATTTAATTTCTTCCTATATCTCATTAGTATATTTTCATGACATGAGTTTTATTATCTCATTCTCATATAACGAGTAAATTAGATAATTCCATGCCTTATTACGACTTTCAATATATATCTTCTCAAATTAATACCAACATTAAGAATAATTTGTAACTGGAAAACCATGAAGAGTAGAATCAATGACATCAAGTTCATGTAAAAGAATATAGTTCTCCATTATTTCCTTATATAATATAAATAAATTTCTCTAAATTATGGAATCCCTTCATAATTATTTTGGTTATTTTGATCCATAGTAATTTCAAGAGGGATATAATGAAGGTAAAATTTTCTCATATTCCAATTTATAGAATCACATTGGATGTTCTAAGTAATGGGATGGGGTGAATCAGTGTTGATTCTACTTTATCAATTCATATACACCCTCTTTATTATTTATTATAGATCTAATAGACACATGATTTTGTACTAAATTGTGGAACCTAAAAATTTTGATAATGATATTCACCTCAAAAAAAGATTTACTTTTCCCTAGTGTTTGATGATTTTTATCCCAGACACACACAACACCTCTTTTATTACATATGAGTAGATATATAAATTTTAATGACTTTGAAGCTATTACAATTTCTAGAACCTACAAGACTTGAATAATAATCAACTTCTTATAACTAAATAAAGAACAAATACCTTGAAAAATAACATATTATTCAAGGTTATTCGAATATTAATGTTCTTTCTCCTATAAATATACAAAAATACTCGCATATTATCCACATCACTCATTTTTTCTTCAAAATATTCACAACATTATAGAAACATCTCTTTCTTTAACTTTGTTCTTGAATACACATAATATCTCCAGGATTCAGTTTTCATACATTGAATATCATTACAATTTTGTCTCAAAATATCATTTATCTATCATCTTGGTCTATAAAACTCATCTAAATTTGAAACATATTATATCTTCATAAGAAATAGTATTTAATCTCGATTTCATTTATATAATTATCACAAATTTTCCATTCCAAAATATCCAAACGAACTTTAATCCAGGTCTATATTATGAAATGTTATGGAAGTGATAATGAATTTTTCCCGATGCATAATTATATTGTTTTATACACAGTTGTGTTTTAGTATCTATTATTATAACATAAAACAATCTATCATATCAATACTATATTGTGAATAAATTTTATGACATAACACTATAGTGTGAATCTATAATGAAAAACTATCTTCACAATGCACTATTGAATGCACTTCTCCATATGATGTGGTTTCATCAAAACTTATAGAACCAAATTTGTATTATTTTCTATCCTCATACTATTTTGAAATGTTATCATCTTATTATTAGTGAATATTAATCTAATATTTTCAATTATTTATCATTGAAACCGGTTACACAAATCATAGCTTAATACTTTAGCATCATGTGTTTATAACTTGAATAAATACTCAGTATTATCTGACATAAATTCCTAAACTCTTATATTTTTTCAAATTAAATCACTTTAATTAAGATATAATTATCTTATATATAAATTTTTCTTCATTAATTTTCAAAATTTTGTTATAAAATATATCACAGACCAACATAATATATTATATATGAATTGAAATGCCTTTTGTTTGGTCTATATGATCATACATTACAAACAAAATATCATACACAACACTATGATATCCTAAAAGTTTCCAATTTTAACTTTATATAATATATTATATATCAAAAAATATCATCTATATAATCAAAAAAATTTATGTATCCCTTGAAATATATTATCTATCACAATGTGTACAATACTTTTTTCAATTTTTTACATGATATTTATAATACCATCTACATTTAATGGGAAATTGTTATTTATCATAAATAATATCATTCCCACCATACAAACTATTTCACATATCACTTTGTAATAATCCTAGTACTTTTCCAATTCTCTGATTTTGAGAAATATCTAATACATGTCTTCCAACTTTAAAAAAAATTCATAACATTAGATATCCTTTATCCCAAATTAAAACATATTTAATACTTGAAATTGAATCACCGTAAAAATTGTCTCAACTAAAAGAAATGAAATCTTCATCTATGAGTTTTAATAAAATTCAGCATCTTCCGCAAATGGGTACAACACCAACATCATGATGGGGTAGTGAAATATAAACTCTAAAAGATATATGGGTGTTTTTTGGTAGTTAAAAAATATATATGAATTTTTATTTGAAATTATGTTTCACCTTTTTAATAGAAAAAGTAATTTTATAGGATTAAATCAAAATAAGTATCCATTTTGTCTATGTTTTATGCAATTTTAGTGATAATAAGTGACAAAATCAATACGGAATCCGTTTTTGTGTGGAAGAAGAAAATTTTTAAGACACTTTGAAATCGTGAATAATTAAAACTAGTTATATAGTGATTTTACATTTCTACAAAACATTATGGATGTCATGTTTAAAAATGTGAAGTAAAATGTGACAATTATTGGAAGATAATAATAAACCAAGGTGTTTTTTTAATAATCCCTATATAAAATGAGATTCCAGACACTATTGTTTCATTCTCTATATTGATGTTTAAATCCATTCAGAAAAATAGAGAGGTAGAATGAGACCACACCACATCCAAAAATGTATTGGGTATCATGATTTTCTATTGGAATAGTTAATATGAAAGTAAGCATAGAGGGAACCATAACACAATCCTTATTAAGGAGAAATAAACCATGACATGATTCAAACTACGTCACATCATGGTCGACCATGATGTGTTTTTTTAAAACTAATGATATGGATATTTATAAAATGATATATATTTTAAATCATTGGGGGTCAGAGTACCTTGATAATATGGATCTCAAAATGGGTATTTTTTCTATAAACCACACTATGGTGGACAAATTTATATAAAATTTTGTTTGGTCAAATTTCGATCCAATGATTATGGAGTGATATTTGCGTAATAAATTAGAATTAATGAACAGATTTTGACAACAATAATTGAATGAAACACATGGAGAAATAATGGATATTTTGATATGTGATTGATATTATAAGACATTTAATTAAGGAAATGGAGTTAGAAGGTAATTATATAAACAACATCTATATTTTCTAGAATAATAGAGTGTAATAAAGTAACATATAAAATTTTAGATAAAAAATAAATGAATAACATATTTTTACAAATCAAGAGTAGAGTAAAACATTATAAGTCTGGTATTTCATTGAGAATATAACATAAGAAATGAATAATATGAAGAAGATACATATGATTGTAAATATGGATCATCAAATTAAGTTTTCTAATATTTTATTCTAATTTTGAAAAAGGAGAGAGAATATCCATGAAGGATAAAATTTATTACTCTGTATAGTTCATTAGAGTAAGAGGATTTAAGAACATTTGTGTTTTTGTAAAATCAATTTATTAAATACAAAGTGCACAATGATATTATTCAAGAGTAAAATAATATTCACTAGGAAGATGATAATCACTAATGTGATGTTTTTTCTGATTAAAAAGTATTAAATCTCACATTATGTGGTCACTCACATATATGATTTTATGTGGAATATATTTACTCAACTCTTTATAAGGATTTTATCTCATTTCGTATTAGGGAAATGAAGCAAAGTAAAGTGGATTTTAACATTTCATCTATTATATACATAAATATTTATGGTGTTCCATCTACCTATGCTAATATGTAAGGATAATTCTTGATTATAAACTATTAATGAGACCCTTAAATCTATGAAAATATGATGAATTTGCCTAATTTATTATGTAGATGAGAAGAATAATAAGTGATACTTGGGAGTGAGTGTGCCATACCAAATTCTTATAAAGGTTTTTAGCCTTATCATGGTCTTACTATGTCCAAATTTATAGGCAAATTTTTTTATTATAGTGGATTTTATCACATACAAAATCATTATTGGGTTCACCATATATTTATCTGAATATAGTTGAACCACGAACGATGCACATATTATTTGGGATTTATATTTTAGTATATTTTAAGGGTGTTTCATGGATATTTTCATCAAAATCTGGAGATATTTTACATTTTACTTCAAAAAAATGAATAATATTGAAATAAAGGTTGAACACAAAAAAAGGAAATAGTTTTAATTTGGAAATACCATGATTCACCCCCTCCCCCCATCAGGGTGAATTCATTTATCCTGGTTCCAAAAGTCAAATTATTTCAACTTAATTGAGAATAACATAATCCATAGTTTAGTGGGTGAAAGATAATGATTTATTTACTATTAGGGACTATGATTCTTGAAATAATTTATTGTGGGGGGGATATATAGAACTGAAGTCTATATATCAGTTCTATATATTATATACATTAAATAAATATTCAATCAATGCAAATATTATAATATGTTTTATGAGATCCTCATATTTTATAGTAGTTTTTTCATATAGGATTGGTTAAAATATAACATGTAATAAAAATTAATTTTGGTGGTTATGCATGAAGTGGGATATTGGAAGATTTGGTTTGAAATATCAAAATTTTAAAAAAAAAATTGTAGAGTATAAATGATCATATAGTATATTACATGAAATTATTATTCCATTAAAAAAATGGGATGATGTTATAAATTATTTCATGATTATCCTTCCGAGATCACCTTGATGGAAGGATTACTTATTTGTAACCATATATTATCTTTTGAAAATAGAACATTACATACTGATCTAATAGAAGGAAATGATAGATAGTTTTGGTAATACTATATGTTTGAGATATGGTTAGACATAACATATTTCCCATTATCATTAATCATTAAATATATTAGAGTTTAACTCATTTTTTGTTAAGAACATAGACAATCTTTAGATATGGTGGGGAAATTGTGTATCACATACCATCTAGAAACTAATAGTCAACTTCAGATTAGTATTTATGTTCTAAAATATATTTTGAGAGCATATATTCTTGATCTCAATGGTTTTTGTGAAAATCACTTATCTTTAGTATAGTCTTATAATAATAATATCAACCAAGTATATTTACAAATAGAATAGTTTAAATACCTATATGGTAAACCTTATAGGTCACCATTATGTTAGACAAAAATTGGGGAAGAATCTCTTCTATCAATACGTGTAGAAAAAGAGACTATTGATTGAATTTAGTTTAATTTTTTTTGTTTTTTGAAGCATATATAAATATACATATATCATAGTTAGATCATTTTAATTATATAATTGTATTTATCATGGATGATCACATGTTTCATTGAGTGCCATGTTGATTAGAACATATTTGGTTGGGTAACCAAAGAATGTTAATTAAGAACACATTCAAGGGGTCATCATGAGGTACTACAATGTATTAGAGAATTTTCTTAACATTTTTTCCTTCCTCCATAATTTATATAGATTCATAATGTGTTTCATGTATCTTAGTTGATAAATTATGCATAAGACTTATCTCATATTATTAAATTTGATGGTGTTGATTTAGTAGTGGATAGATTATTTATTGAACATAGTCCCGTATTTTTTTATCAATGTTAGAAAATAATATGTGGATGGAATATAACATCAATAAGAGTGTTAGGGTAGTATGAATAGGTTCTATAGGATACTTGGGAGCAACAACTGGAGATTCGTTCATAGTATCCAGAGTTAATCATTGTATATTTTTAGTGATTATTTTCAAGGATGAGATTAAATATAGTGGATTGTTTTTTAGGATATATAACTTATAGTAAGTCATATTATATTTAAATTAGTGCTTCTGATTTTATATAATTAAAATTTTACATAATTTTTAATGTTTAAGATGTTAAATAGATGGACATTAGAGTTATATCAGTGTTATAGATTTGGTAAATAGGTAAAGACACTAGGAACAGAGTTGGTGATAATACAAAATTTGGTGAGCTATCCATTTATATTCTATGGTTCTAGGAAAAAATAAGAGTCTGATAGTGAGAATAAATGAACCTAGTTTCCAATGGGAATCATGTTTTTCAACACCTGGTGTCTCTTGTGTTACCAAACCATGATTTTTAAAAGGGGGTATTTTTTACCTATACCAGAAATATTATTTTAAAATTTTCTATAGTTATTCTCATAATTTTTTATTACCCCAAAAATTGTATTCCCTTTTTTAAAGATTACTCTATCTATTTGGATTCTTTTATACATATTGATTCCCGTTATAAAATATACTTTATCTATAAGTTTGGTCTTATTAAACGAATGATAATGTAATACCTATAATATTCTAGGCATTGTACTATACATTGAAGGTGTTTAGTACATATATTCTTACCAATTATAGTTTCAAGAATTTCAGTTGTAACTATATTGATTTAATCTACATTTTGGAGTGTGATAGGTGACTTAGAATCATTTTTAATCCTTATTCATTATTATTTTTTAATTATTCGTAATTTGTTTTATGAAATTGACTTGGGAAATCCAAATTTTTAAATCAGGGGTTCAGATTTAAATAAATTTATTTCTGTAGTCATCTATACCAATCTTGTTTAATCATCACTTGTTAGAATGATATTATAATGTTTTTGACATGAATATATTTATCTATATTTTTTTTAATGTGATATTTGTACCAATATTATTCCTAAATTTATTTAAGTGATCACTAATTAATAATTTCATGTTCTTTTTGTCGATTAATAAATTTTCAATATTTTAAGATAATTACATGGAATATAAGATTTATAAAAATTATATATTTTTTTATTGAGTTTTTCATTATTGAAAACTACTTGAAATATGTATTGAAATTGTTTATTAAATATTTTCATTAGATTGGGATAATAATGTAGGTGTACCCACATGCTATATTATTCCACGAATTAAATTATAATATCATGGAATATGTTACACCTTGAATGAAATGGGGATATCATGGGCTATTATATGCTATGAGTGAATGTGGAATGTCATAGGCTTTTTTAGCAAATCAAGGAGGGGAAATTACTAAGGACTATATTATGTACTAGAAATATACATGAGATATGATAAGATATGAAAAATGAAAATATAAATAGGTATGTTATAACTTTAAAATTGATCATTTTATAAATACAATACACTATAAATAAAGAGTGGTTATATATATATTTATGGTATATCAAAAATATGGGGTTAACTAGAGAAATATTTTGATTTGGTATGAGATCTAATAATTGATTCACCTATTGGATAGATTACATTGTATGTGTGATAAATTATTTTTTATTACATTGTTAATTTTAATTATTTCAATTCAAAATGACACTTAAGATCACATAATGGAATTGGGATAGTTAATACCATTAATGTCAGCCTATTGAGTTACTTAACTCAAACCCTATATATATATATACCTTATATGCAAACTATTTTTTTATATGATATATCAGGAATCCAAAATCTGTATTCTTTAATAGTACCCAAGGAAATAATCCACTACACTAAAAGAACGCTCTGAGACCTAGAGGTCGGTGGGAAGCATCTAGGGTCTCAACAAATAGTTGGGGAATGATTTACCTACCCCGTTTATTGAAATATGTAATGATTGGGTTTTATCAAATATATTAAATGACTTATTTATATGTCAAATGTGGAAAAAATATGTAGTCCATATAGTAATAATGATGAATATTAACACACCATAACTCTCCATATGAATGGATAGTATACTATTCAACATGAAATCAATACAATCAAATAGGCCATAACCAATTTTAAGGTAAAACATTGTATAACTCCCCCACAAAAATAACATGGGAAAAACATTATCTGAAGTGCAGCATGGCCTCTGAAAAATATCCTTTTAAGTTAGAGGTTGTGCACTAGCGATGATAGTCTATAATCAAATATGTTAAAAATATACTCTATGTATCATCATAAACTACTATATATAAATAATTAAATCTAAAAATATATGTAACCATAAATATTAATAGAAAATAACCAATCCCAAAAACTGTAGAATATCAACTTGTTATAATATAGTTTTACATATGTTAAGTATACAAACAAACATACATAATTATCTCTTCATTGGTCGATCTAGTACAAAATGTCATATGAAGAAAAATCCAGGGGATAATCAACTATAAAACCCATATAGCTCCTCAAAATATTCTACCAAATGTTAATCCAAATACCCCAACCAGATCAACTATAAAAACAAAAACAAAAATGAGAAACAAAAATGCATATATAAACAAAAAGGTTTCTATATAGGGTGGGAGAAATAAATCTTGATAGGGAACCACCAACTATGATCCTCCATTAAACTATAATATGAATTTATATTATGTATAGAAAATAGACAAATACATAACCATACGTGTCATGTTTTTGTGTTAAAAATATACCTATATGATTCATGGAATTACCTTTGTTTTCCATTATTAGTGGAAGATTCCATCTCAAAATGAAACCAAGCCTCGATCCCATTCTTATGGGATATAACTATGAATATTGTTAATTCCATTACCCACCCACTCTAGGTAAGGCCTTACACCATGACCAAATCTCATGTTGCATCTAATGCCATGACCCTCTTACTTAAGGTGATGTCTTATACCACAAACAATTACATAAGAAATCAACTACCCACCTCAAACTTAGGTGGATGTCATTATCACATCTAACATCAATACATCAACCGCTCCCCCTCTCCCTCAAGGTGGGTCAAAATATAAAGTCCAACATCAACAAATCAACCACTCTCCTCTCAATAAGGGTGTATCTCATCCATTTATCACATTCCCCATAATATATCATTCCCTATACCTTAACTTCCCACTCAGATTGATGTATCACTATAACATCAGGCATAAACACCCTCTCACTCATTGTAACCTAGCAAAAAATTGGATCTTTTTATCTCCATGTCTTAGGGTTTTACCTCAAAACCCAACCAATACCAGTTCCCTATTAATCAATATAGTCAATCTGAGAACCCACTCACATACCATGAAGCCTGATATCCAATATCTTTCTCACCAAATAGACCATAGTTAGGGAACACCCGTATGAAAACTACATGGAATGAACCTAAGTCAGTCTAAAGACTGGCCACTAATCCACACCTAGTGCCCCCTGATTGGAATATCTTGCCCCACATCTCATCATGAGAGGACCTCTCCCATCACACTATACTAGATCAGATTAGTCTTGAATAATTATCATAAAAGATTTTTGGAGGAATTATAATTCCCTAATACCCCAATACATTCACAGCCCAGGTCATCGATTTCCCTCAATTTCACCAATGTAGGACATCTCTCTTAGGCATCACCAATATCCTATGTCAAAAATTCATTTTTATCATCACCCCTCCACTTTCATTATTAGTTTTACCATTTCACTCCATGTTATAGCATATCTCTAAAGACAATTCTAGTACGTCCCATGAGCAACACCCATAAGGGATCAACAGTTGTTATTACACTCCCTTCCACGATGAAGAACCTAAACAAAAAAGGCCACTTTTGAAAAATAAACCCATATATTTCCCTTTGAAAAATACTAAACTAGAATTCTCTCACCTAACAACACATCTAAGGTTCATTAGATAACTATTTCCTAGTAAAAATATTCCAAAAAAACTATTAATAGAAACCAATTTATGGAATAATCCCTTTCACAACCAAAACCCCTCTCAAAAGAGATACTTTATCCCAATAAACCACATAACCCTTAGGAATCCACATACAATTTTTTAGAGAATATAAGGAAAACCAACCCACTTCAATTATGATACCACAAGCACATAACAAGTCCAAACCTCCACCCAAGGCCCTAGTCACATGAGAGGACCCAATCCCACTCATTTAGATAGTAAAAAGGAATAATGTCTCCAATTAAAAAATTTAAAACAACTTGCAGGTTCAATGGACATGACAAGTTGGTGAATCCCTTGAAAAATAGTCTTTGGGAGACAATAATAACACAAAATTATGTGTGGTATTCTTAATTCAATCATAGTAAACTCTACCCTAGCCTACCATGCTCTCTTGGACTCACACAACCACCTTTTAAGAGTCCCTAAACTAGAACCCATCACAGAGATATTCATTTCACATATATACAAGAAATATAGGGTGAAATATATAATGAACCACCGACATTTTTAATTAAGTTTCATCCTCATGTTCCACTCATCCAATCCGTATCCAAGCCAACACCAAGAATATTAAATACATGGGGCTTATATAATATCCTATAACACATATAAATAAAAACAATAAATTATTATCATTAAAAACTATCTAATGAATTAGTCATAAAGAATGTAAATTCACTGATCAAACACTTATGAATAAAACCTCATGCAACACATACTGACACTCTACAAAATTCCCCCAATGATACTACAAATAGAATCCTTAGCATTCAACATGAATTTAATCACCAATTCCAGGAAAACTCACCACAAACCCATGGAAAATTTATTAGGTGATTTAAATATAATAAAATAGTTTGTAATATGTGGAATCTCGCCTTTTAATGAACCCTTGGTCCACATCACTAAAAATTACCTATATATCTATAAAATTCCACCATGATCATGTGGTATTATCATAAAACCCAATATAAATCCAACTAAAATCATCAATGTAATAAAGGTGGATGAAATTTGGATGAAGTGAGTGATTAAATTAATCTATCATAATAGAAAAATATATAATCAGTCGTTGTTAAAGGGGGAAATGGGGACTCTATGAGAAATAACATATGGGGAAGAGGGTTGGGTGTAATCACTCACCTATATAGATCATTATTAAAAAAATGGTTCCAAACCCAAAAATATATGACTAAGCTCAAAAAAATGCCACCCATTCCCACAAGGTTCATAGTAGGGATACACTAGGTACTCTATAGAGCACATAGGGGATTCTTGATACTAGGGACCTCAACGGGTATCCAGTTAATCCATACCATGTACCATGTGGGACTTATATATATTACATTAAGCCTATAACCACTATTTCCAAATACCAAAACCATTAATATCGACACCAACATATATATATTTGTAAAAATATCCTTGATGTTTGAGGAAACTCTATAATGTGTAATTTGAGTCACAATTCTCAAAATACTTCTTATTTGGAGCTTAAAATTAAAAATACCCTTGAACATCATGGACCGTAATGTCATGAGTGGTTACATACTTCCTTTCCTTTGTATTATCATCCTTGAGAATCATCTAGGATGATCCATCAACCCTCTATTGGACCATTGGAATTTGATTCCATAGGTTTTGGTTAATTCCAACTGGACACATCTCCACTACATCAATTCTTGATCCAACCCCAGGGGATCTATTCGAAAATACTCTTACAGACATTTTATATAAAAAAAACTATCATTTAAATAGTGTTCCTTGTGATTTAATTACACACAGTAGGTCATTTCAACTCATCCTTATGATTACCTTCACTAAGAGAATACATTCCCACTATGATTCCAACCCTAGAACCAAATCCCCATGATTCCACTAGAAGAAAATTTACCATTAGTCCCTACATGCATCAAAGTTAAATTTTATTTTTGAAAATACAGTAAAATAGTCCCATTCGTTGAGGTAAAAATTACTCAAGAATCCCCCATCATAAACATCAATAACTTAAATTGTCTTCTAGCTGCACTTTGAATTCCCTAATCTCGAAACCAACAACCACCACTAAATATGATGGTCAACTAAGAAAGGATTCATATGACACACTCTACCATAATATTGTACAAACTATTCTGCCACTGGTTTCATCGTATCTAAAACTGATATATGATAGGTAATTCTAATACAATTCTAATAAAAATGACCCATGAACTCCACATTAGGTTTCTATAACATCAAAGTTCCCTAATAATGATTATTAATATAGCTAACCCCAATCATAAATATCTACTATCAACATGCCCTAGTCCTAATGTCCATGTCACACAATATCCATGGAACCATTTCTTAAATCTATATGACACCCCACATTGTTATGTCACATTTCTCAAAATTTTCCAACATTGTACCACATTTATCCCATTATTATCTAAGAAATCTCTACTAAAGTATCAACCCACTCCAGTTGAGATGCTCCCTTTCTCAACAATTCAGATCATTTAACCACATAAAATTATCATCCTCCTCTTAAATCGATATACTCAACTTCCACAGAACCACCTTTATTCAGCATGGAATTATAAACCATGTTACGCTAATTTCCTCACATTTATCCAATAACATAGATTATTTCCATTTGATTCTGACTAATGCAGCACCAAACTCCTACTATGAGCCTAATATCGAGAGATCCCAGGATTCACCAAAAAATCTACTCCTATGGTAGTTTCAATTATTCGCTACCCATCAAGGACATTCCTCAATTGTATTTAACATTACATAGGTAAATTATTTAAAAAATTTGACATCAAATATCACACCAAAAGTTTAGTACAAAACAACCCATTCATAACTTTTAGGTTCCTAGAACCTTAAAACTAAATCCCAAGATCATTTCAAAACATGTTCCTCCAAACTTGAAATTTCACCCTACTTTACAAGGCCACCCTATCATACATGTTCTTTTACACTCCATGGTATAACCATTAGTGTTGGCCCACTCTAATGACTAAATTTGGTTTATATGACCGAGACTAATACCAAAATATTTTACATTAATATTTTTTAAAATTATAATATATCTTTAATGAAGAACCATGTATTATTTTTTACCCACCACATATGATGAATCTTTTAAATAACTCCATATAATTTATTACACATTTCCTGAGTGTCACTCTAACACCCAAATCATTTACCCATGATTTATTCAACCAAGGTTTCATCCTCCCATTCACCTGGAACCATATGAAACCTACTCACTTTCCCCCATGTAGGGGGGAACAAAAAACTCTCATGTCCTTTAAGGCCTTTGAATATTCACTATCAAACATTATAATTAACCCAAAACCAACTGTCAACAAGAACAATCATCATCCTTACCCTACTTCTAACCCAACTCCCTCATAAAGATTAATATCCCATAATCCCAGGGTGACTCCACAAGAAAACACATTGGTCTCAATGGTCCCTAAAAACATACCATTATACTAGTAAAACATATAGAGAGTTCTCACCTAACTCAAAAAGTCACATTGAGTGGGCCATATCTTATTCAACCTAGTACTTCCATATTTTCAGGGCCACTCTCTCAACTAACTAGAAAGAGAAAGACACCACCATCTTAGGGAAATATCAAATTCCTACATGAGCCATTTAATGCTCTCTCACTAACCAAATCTTTATAAAGTATTTTAAACATCATATGCTCACCACTCGAGGCAACCCACTAAGAGATGACATCCACCACACCAACATAACTACAATGTCAATATATAAAGGCCTAGCATATAGAATCACCATATTTATTTATATTAAATAATACATAGAAAATAATTTATTTATATAAATTAAAATTAAGTGGTCATTGAAATATTAATTAATCAAAACCAATTTTTCAAATTGTTTCCCAGCCATACTTTATTTAAAACTATTTTTTTACAATTTTCCCTTTCAGAAAACCTATCCACACAAAAAAATAGTCACAAAATGGTACAAATAAAATGATTTCCTATTTTTTTTTCATGAAAAACACAATATTATAACTCCAATAAAAGAGTAAAATCATAAATAACCACCTTATCCTAAAACATTTTAATTAAAAAAATCTCAATTAGAACAAAAAAAATAATTAATTACAATCCCATATCCCAATAAACATATAGGTTCCTCTAGAAAAGGTTTTTATGATGCATCAATCCAATATATCATCCATTACATGAAACATTCCTATATTAGACGACCATGTCCTCAAATATGAAGACAACCAAAATAATGCTATGCAACCACTTTGTAATTACATATCTAAAATAATACAAAATGTACTCTACTTCGGGAACCACATAACGTTGGCATGCCTTGACATACACTAGAGGATTTAAACTAGTGGTAACATTCTAGAACCAATAAAAGGGTGGATATACTACCGGTATCATTATGTACAATAACATATAAATATATAAATCAAAATAAGAATTAGCGTAAAAGAAAGAGTATACAGAGAATAACCAACCACAAATAAGATATAACATAAAAATTATATAATTGAATGATTCTAATTCTCAGTATACATATATACATACACAAATATTTCTTAACAGTACAATCAAATACAAAAATTTCACATAAGTAAAACATAGGGGAGACTCAACTATAAAAACAATGTCCCTCCTAAGACCATTCTTTAAAATCTATTTATAGTAACACCATATCTATCTCCTTTGAAATCTATCAATTCAATGTGAAATGTGGAGGTATTCACATAAACTAGGGTTTCCATTCATGGTGCTAAAATTAAATATCAATAGAAGACCACCAACAACTTTCCTCTCATATTTTATAATAATATGTGTGTGTATTCATGGAAAATAAAAAAAATGCATAATCTTATATTTCTGGATAAAATGTACTAACTCATCCACAATGAATCCTCACACCACCTATTCTTACCATTTCTTATTAGATAATTCATATCACAATGAATGTCCCGCTATTATTAGATTATACTAGCAATAAATTCCAGAACACTACATTCTAATAAAGGGTATGTCCTCATACCTAGACCAAGTATCATGTATTCTCTCATGCCTCCACCCACTAACATAGGGTGAGTTCATATACCATAATCCAAACCACAACATATAAATTACTCCTCTCCCACTCAAGGTTGGTCTTGTGATCACTTACAGCCACAACACATAGACTACTCCACTCTCACCTAGGATGGGTCTCACAATAACATCCGGCATTAACATAGAAACCACTCCTCTCTCACTCAAGGTTATTTTCATAATAAAATAATTCAACCCATCGTATACCATTCCCCATCCCTCATCCACATAAATCTGGTGAGGTATCACCACCACATCAGGCATCAAAACCCTATCTCTTATCGAATTTTCTTAAAAACCATCCCAATCTCATGGTAGGGCCCTAAAAATATAACTTAAACTAGTACCCTCTCACTCATAGTGGTCCATGACACCATCCATTCACTTATGATGAGGCTTAGCATCAAGTATCATAGTCACAAATCATATCATAGTTTGGTGATATGCATGAAACAACAACAACAACATGGAACAATCCTAGACCTATAACCCGATTCACTGCGAATCTACAATTCGAACTCTATATGGAAATATCTTGCAACATGGATAATCATGAAATTCCATAACCCATTCCACTATACTAGATCTCCTCCATCCTATGCCATGATCATGAAACATCCTATGATTAATTATGTAGATATATAAACTCAATTCATTCAGAACCCATGTCACTGGTCACCCTCATTTCTTCCCATTAATGAAATCCCTCTGAGGTTCCTCTAGAATTCTACAACCATTAAAATAAATTATTTACCCCCAATTACCTTACTAGGTATGAAACATCATCCCAAAGTGTAACTAATCCCTTAGAAAACTTCCTAAATATGAAACAATAAATGTTTTTAGGATATCGATACAAGACCAACAACTTAAAGGAACCACT
This sequence comes from Viscum album, assembly GCA_963277665.1. Taxonomy (NCBI): domain Eukaryota; kingdom Viridiplantae; phylum Streptophyta; class Magnoliopsida; order Santalales; family Viscaceae; genus Viscum; species Viscum album. The sequence continues at coordinate 1,561,617,599 of OY728146.1, forward strand.
ATTCAAATGACTCCTGAGCTATGCCATATCAATCCACTGTAATTATAAAACTCGAACCACTAGGTCGGAGTTTAAGAGAAACATGACCTCATGCGATCCTCCCTATATGTAAGATACTTTTGACTAGAATCAAGGGTCTAAAATCTACTCAGGGGGAGACTATACACTCTGTATTATTTCCCTAAACTAATAATACTAATAAAATATAATTACCAAGAGTAAAAAATGTCGATGAAAACAATACCAGTTGACACAAATTCCATAAAATCAATAAATATTCTCCTAATGTGGAATTACAAACCAGTGTAATAAGAGTACACGTAAATAAATAAATAAAAATATGAATGTCCTATAGAGTCTATCTCTGTAATGTTACTAGCTTCATGCCCTTTGACTCAAGCATTTTCCAAACTCCCCTTACCCTTTCCCAGATCGCTATACATGAATTATAGACACCTATCAAGATGACCATGTTGGTTTTGAGTGATTAAACCATGTAGGATACCACTAATTTATCGTTAAAGATTGTGTACAAGTATAATGGGTGTTTTCTTGTATAACAATACATGCACAAGAAATCATAAAAAAATCAAATTCCAGTCACATGTGGGCTAACATTCCTATTTGTTTCATTTCCATAACTACTTCAGCTTCATGCCAGAAAGATGTTAAAAGATGCAAAAAATGAACATGTACTATATACCATTCTAGAGACTTTTTACTCTATATCCTCTAGGTATTGATATGAACTTTCTACTCTTTATCCACAAGGTGTCGTGTTCCATCAATTTAGTTAGTATCCTTAAGGAATCATGTTTCGGGTCAGCCCACAAGTGATCATGATCCTACTTTTTGAATGGGTCCACCATTATAATTCTTATATGTCATGTGTGATCCCACTTTAATGGGTAATCAAATTAAAAAAGTCCACATATTACGAATACCAAGACAAAAAACTACAATAGCAAGGTAACACCCATAACAAGGTGGAACATTATATGATAATAATAACATGTCATCATTAGCATATTGTTGAAACATATAACATATTTTAATTGACATCAAGCATGGTAATAATCTACAATATAAATATTCCTAGAAACATGGATAATATATGGGTATCATAGGCTACACACACACATAAAATAAAAAAACCATCAAACATTGACAATAGTCTATACCAACTCATCATGAATCAAATAACACGTTTCCATGTAGGACTCAAAAGGTAGGTAAATTCATACCTCAACGTTATTGATGAAGTGTTATAGGGTTTAGAAACATAAGAATGATCATACCAAATCAAACAACCATTTAGAATGAGTTCTTATGTCAAGGTTTCCAAAAATTGGTTCTTGTTTGTCAATAAGGGGGATTATAATAGATACTCACGAAGATTCCAATTCAAGAAGGGTGTCTCTAGAATCACAAAAATTAAGGAGACAATTAATGGAACCAATTATGAGGTATGACAAAGGAGAGGGTGACAATTCAATTAATACATTTAAAATTCCCAAAAAATATTGTAATTTCTAGGAAAACTCTATATGAGAGCCTCAGATCTTGTTAGTGATCATTGATCCACCATCAAACAGTCATTGTAAAAGAGGTCCAAGATGTTATCAAAGTAAATTAAGATATCAAGATGATCGATCTATGATGAATTAATTTTAATGTACATCGTCTATGAAGAATCATCCTCTAGTCAATGAGATTTAATTAACACATCCCAATAACCTAAAATATACAAAATTATTGTCAATAAATTAATGTTCAAAACATAAATCCACCATAAATAAGAGGTATTTTAAAATTATTCCTTAACACATATTCGTAGAACATATATCATTGATGGTTGATCTCATTCAAGTCAAGAGAATTCAACAATTCACTAGAATTGTCACCAATATATAATTAATGGTATAAGTATAATTAGATCTTTATAGAATTAATATATCCATATTATATCTATGTTCAACTCTCATAAATGATAAACAATTTGGAGTAAATCTCGGATTAACATATTGTTCTAGTTTCATCTGATCATCTAAACATTAGAGACACATGGGGGAAGAATGGGTGATCCATGATTCATAATAGGATGTCTAAAATAAAATATGTGCATATGGATTTGGAATTTGGTATTAATTATGGTGGTAAAATAGGTGGAATTAAAACTAGTGGGGTAAATATATTGCACATGTGAACTGGGAGCATCAGCTTCAAAGTGGACCAAACTGGTTAGCCAGTGGAACCTCATTAGTTGGTCAATGGGGTATGAAAATCACTATAATATAATATAAATTAAATACATGGATAGTTGATTCACTATCCAAATGGTGGATTTATTCTATCCACCCTATGGTCGACACTCTAACCAACATTCTGACATTAAATTATCAGACACCTATCACTACATACTAACCCATTAACAAACAATATTAGAGATGACCCAAAAGACTAACATATTATTTTATAACTACAAAATATTATATACTTAAATAAGGTTAACATTTTATTCTTATCCTCCTCTAATAACTTATCATGATTGAAAATAATGTTGAAATATTATATTCAAACATCTCAGGCCATTGAGGTTGAACAATGGCCTTTCACTATAAAGTATCATCTTGTATCTATCCCTGATTGCAATGAAGCCATATTATTCATATCTTATTCACATGAAGAACTTTCTCAAATTGGTCAACAATCTCCCTCGGGAACACTATGTATAATGTTTTAGGATTGATTCAATGTCAACATAGTCGATGACGTTTATTGGATTAGGAATGTACCTATGAATATGGGACAAATAGAATTTTTTCTTCATACATTAATTGTGATATGGAATATCCATATGTTATACCACTATTCGAATCCACATAGTGTCCTCTAGGGTTCCAACATAACATGATTTTATCATCCCATGATTCCTCAAAATTTGATGGACTATCTATAGAGTCACTCTTAGAAAAATCATGTCACCTACAAATAACTATAAAGGATTCCTCTTATGGTTGGAATATGAATTATTCAATTTTTGAGCCATGATAAAAACTTTCTCAATTTGTTTTACCCTCTCATAGGTCCCTTATACCATACTAGATCAAACAACTAAAACCTCACTAACCTCGTACCAATAAAGTTGTAAAAAACATGACCATCTTTAAAGAGACTCATTAAATTACATATTGATTGAATCATGGAAAAAATGATTCTATAATAACTCCACTAAGGCCAGTTTTTATTCCAGAACAGTACTAAAGTTGAGAACATAAGCATGTTGCATATCCTCCAATATTCCAATCATTTACTCTGACAGTCCATTTTCTGGTGTTGGTTTTATTTTCTCAATCTCAACTATGTCCCATTGAATTTTTTAAATCCCTTCCAAAAACACAATAAAAACATGCATATATATTATGGACAGCGTATACGGTAACTCCATGAAGGAGTTCAATTTAATGGATAAACCACTTTCATATCTCATCCACTATGTGATTCCAATAGGTTGGTAATAAATTAGAATCTTTTATTAGAAAATTATCAATCACCCAAACTGTGTCATGGATCCTTAGGGTCTTGGTTAACCCCATTAAAATGGCTATCATGATGTTATTCTACGTTAAAATGGGTGAACTAAGTGTTCAAAGTATTCGATCAGTATGTTTGTCTTGGTATTTATCCTCAGGTAGGTAAGGCATTGAGAAATGTATCCAACAATGTACCTATTCATCCCTAGACACCACAACGATTGATTGATGTCATGGTACAACTTTTTGTCTCTAGGGTGCACTTCACAATTATCAATATGAAAGTATCTCACCATCTCTTCCCTAACGGAATTAGGGATAGTAAATATACCATGCATAATGATCACATTTTAGTCGTTCAATGACCTCAGGGGTATTGGGTTAACACATACTTGTTGTTCCTATATTACAACACGATCTAGGTTAGTTTACAATTTAGACATTGTCATTTTTACTAAATAATACTTCACCACCAACGGATTACATATCTTTGATCTCTATAACTTGGAAACGTCCATCCTCTAATCAGCTAACAATATCATTGGGAAATACTATTTTTTTAGAGTCATTATCTGAGCACTTGAGATACTTATTTCGTATAGATAATAGAATCACAAATTATATAACCATTAATTGATTCATATTAAATTTCAAAAGTAACTATTTATAGGTACTATAACCAGTGCCTCTTACTGAAATGTCGATAACACTATGTGAAGCTATAATGAAGGCTCTTATATTCTGTATAGATTATAATCCTATCACTAAATAGATATTTCCACCAACACATCCAAGCATGGACCATTTCTTTTAACTCCAATTCATTGATTGGATAGTTCTACTCATGAGGTAATGGATAACATGGCGCATATACTATTACCCAATCCCTCTACATTCATACATCCCCCAATCCAAATCAATATTTATCATAATATAAAACATGAAAAATACCTTGATCATGAATAATAAACCCTGGAGTTGTAGTCAACAACTTATTTAGATCAAGAAATAACTCTTCTTATCGTTCTAACCACTCGAACACCACTCCATTCATTGTCATCATAGTCATGGGTGCTAATAAATGGGATAATTATTGTATAAAATTTTAGTAATATCCTAGTAAACATAAAATGATAATGATCTCAAACATAGTTCTATGGATGTTTCTAGGCCTTCACTTATTCAATTATATCTAGGTCCATATATTCACATGTCTTAGAAAGAACGTGATACCAGAATTATACCAACTAAACACAATAGATACACTTTGACAACTTAGCATAAATTTGATGTTCTCAAAGTGTACTCAAGACTATCTCAATATGTATGAAATGATACAAAATTGTTGATGAGAATATGAGGATCCCATTAATGAAAATCCTGAAGAAAGAGTTAATATATAGGTTAAAGATGTAGTTCATGATATAAATGAACATTTTTAGTGAATTATTCGATCCAGGCCACATCAACAAGGACTCATATAGGCCATAACAACTCTAAAACACCATCTTTGGGATTTACTCCCCTCTAAACCAAAACTGGTAATAGCATGATCGAATATCAATCTTGTAAAACTGAAGTGAACCCAAAAAACTATTTAAAAAGATCATCAATCCTGGATAAATGTTATATATTTTTCACTATCAATTGATTCAGCTTCCAAAAATCTATGTAGTGTTGAGGACTATCATCTTTTGTCTTGAATGAAAGGATAGGTTCACCCTACTATGATGTAATCCAACTGATAAAACCCTTCAACTCCAAGTCCTCAAGTAGTACCTTAAGCTCCATTGACTTGTTTGGATCCATAAAATAAGGGGATATCAAAATGGAATATTCACCTAGCATGGGAAAAAACTCTAAATCAATAATTTTTTTGAAATAATACCTCAAGGGGTCCTCTTAGTATGTTTGGGGTGTGATTATGTTTGTTGAAAAATATAGTTGACTACGAATGAGTATGGTCGGTGTTTCTCAAAAGCAGGTTTTTAATGTGGCACAATTTCCCATTGTTTAGAAACTTCTTCGGCCTCAAAATTGGGATTTTGATGTTGGAAAAGGAATGTCTTCCTCATACGAGTTAATGATATGAATAACTATGAATAAAATACACAAAATAAGTGAACCATGTCCAGGAATGTTTTGCAGTCGCATACCATGTATAAGGGATGATATATGGAATAGTTCAAAGCAAAGGAATCATGATGCATGAAAGGGATGGAGGTTTTTGAAATGGTGTTGCCACATTGGAAGAGATGCAGTATGAAGAACGTGGTGGAAAAATGGAACAAAAAATAGTTTTGGTTCACATTAGGAGGATCGATATGTGGCGTAGGCTATACCGAATCAATGATTTGGTAAATCTTGGATTAGAAAATATTGCAGATATAATATCCTATATTTGGGGATCTAATCCCACCAATTCAAGTGATATAAATTTTTATTAGAGAATATATTTTCTCTGAGAATTTGGCGAGGCCCAAAATTTGTTCTTGAGGGAGAAATCCATGAAGGATAAAGTGATTCGCATTGATGGAATTTTGCCAAATGTTATTGTGAGAAATAGTATCCCGAAAAGGATACAGTATGTAGAGGAAGAAGGACCGATACATAGAGGAGGAATCTCAGGTATAAAAAATAAAGATGTATATAGGTGGTTCATAGAGGAAAAGATAGTCCACAAATAGGGAACTGTTCACATACATATGATATTTTGCAGGGAATATTTGAAGAAATGGTTCGTAGAGGAGGTTTGGAGAGGTGGTATAGAGAGGAGGTACATAGTAGTTAAGGAAGAGGCAGTCCGCAAATTGACGGAGGTCACAGAAGTTGAAGCAGTATGCAGAGGAGGCAGTCTTGGTATCAAACCCACTATAATGTATATGGGAGGAGCAAGTGGTTCATAGAACACTCAAGGAAACATGAGAAATCTGTAAATCTGATTTTGAAAGTATTTTAAAATATCTAACAGTACCGATGAATGTGGAATTCATCTATGGGTGAAAAAGGGACTTCAATAGAGAATCTTACTAAGGTTTAGGATGCATGAATTCATGAAATAACGGGACCTACATGTCTATAAATAGTTAGTGGATTTCTTTCAAATTTTATTAAGTGAAAAAAGATGAAGACGTCGGCCTTATCACCTGGTAGTGATATAGTTAAAGAGGCATAGGTAGTGACCCTTGAGAATGCAGTGAGAATACCCTAAATCTTTCAAATTAAATTAGCCTATGAATATAAAATCTATCCCAAAAATTGGACTCATTATTGGCACTCAGTCTTAGTTAATTTGGTATATCGGCACACCATTGTTGTGTGCTCCTTCGATATAGCCCAAGGAGGCTGAACCAAGTTAAATTTTTTTGTCTTGTGTATGATTTAAATTCTATTCATTATTTGCAACAAGAATATGATAGAATAGAATCTTGAATAACGCCGAATGATGATCCAAGGGGGGAGAATTTTTAATCTATCCTACACGGATTCACCCCCACCCTCAAGGAATTCGACCTAGAGAACATAACAATTTTTATTAGAACAAAACATTGAATTTATGTTGTTCTCTATTAGAAGAAGAAATGGAGATGGTGAATAATAAAGGAATTACCATCTTCTAGGGAAATAATTTTCATCTATGGAAGAATCATATGACACATTACTTTTGATCATTAGGAATTGATTCCTTCACAGCAGCTATACATGGAATATCAGCGGAAATCAATAGTGGTTCTTTATCAGAATCTTAATGAAGGGAATTGGATGTTGATGAATAAAGGATCAATTATTTATGGTAATCCCCATAAAATAAAATTATACAAATGTGACGTCCTATAAAACAACACATTCTATGTGGGGAAAATTGTTAAACATTTTTTAGGGTGACACAAATGTCCAAGAAGCAAAGCTGCAGGTTCTATGGAAAAAGTCTGAGGATCTTATAATGAACTCCAATGAAACTATTGATGCATTCTTTGATAGGGTAAGTGTTATTTTGGAATAAATGTGGGGTCTTTAGAATGTAATTAATGATATAATTATTGTGAAACATATCCTTAGGAAACAACCATTGTGGTTCAATTCAAATGTTTCAGTATTGGTAGTCAAAGACCTGAAAGCACTGACATTGGATATCCTAAATAGTACCCTTGTAGTATATGAAATGGGAAATTGATGATAATTATGTAGTGGAATAAGGTAAGTCCAAATAAGTGTATTTCAATTCCATGAATAATCTCTCTATTGAATATAGTCCTAAGGAGGAAAATTTGGATGATATCATGTAATTTCAATCCTCAAATCTACATAGGGGAAAATAGAAGTTGAAAAGTAATAATCTATTTGCATGATTTTGATGTGGATAGATCAGAAATTTTTCAATAATGTCTCCTAAGAAGATTGATAGTGGAAATGAATACAATGATAAAATTCCCCAAAAGAATTATTCATCAAATGTGAAAGTTAGGAGAAGTACTAAGAGGATGTTCTTCCCAAAGAGAAATTTTCATTCAGGAGAAGATGTATGTTCAGAAAAATACAATGTAGAAGAGTTAAAGGAACGGAAATATCATAAAGTATATGATTTGGTCATAGTTGTCAAAAATTCTATAATTGGAGAGGAAAGTGAAAATTAATAGGGAGAAATTGATGGACGGGTTATTCTTTAGTCTGAATTAGAAGCTTCGCTTGAAGAGATAGATATTTTAGGAGCCAAAATGAAGAAATATAAAAAAGTTATTCATGATTCCAATATTTATATGTAGTAGTAGTAAGAAGAGTTTTGCGAGATGAATATCGAAATAGAAAATTTGAGGTCTTTAATGCCAAAATGTTTCGAAATGGTGGTTGAGTACGAACTCAAAATTAAGGAACAAAAATTAGAAAGTTATAAATTGGCTAAAACTGGAAATGTTCAAATCAAATGTATCGATGAAATATAAGAAAAAATGTTTTTTGTATGTGAAGAATAGTTAAGGATTGTTAGAAATTGTTAACTCTCAATTCGACATCAAGAAAGAATATAATACTGGCAACAAAGAAAATTAAATTTGAGAATAGTGGTCTAGTAGAATAGAAGAAACAATCAAATATGAATGATAATCCTGGTATGGGACATGATCTAAAAGATAGAGTAGGTACGGTTCTAGTTAGAACACAAGCACGCACTCCATGATTAAATATTGATTTAGGTACAAAGTAAAATCAGAATATTCCATGGACTGAAGGCACAACTCGTGGCCCATCATTTCCATAGAGGAATGTTCATTGCATAAGATGGTATTGTTGTGGTAATATAGAAAACTCTCAAAATTTTTGTTCCCTAATATAGAGGTTCCAAATAGAACTAGACAAATAGAGGTGGTCGTACATATCTCAACATTTCGAGTCATCATTTGATGGTCTTTGTTTCAGGTGTAAATGAGTCATAAATATGGGATGATGTTTTAAATCAACAATGTAGAGGAATGTGCCAAGGTAGGATGAATTCTTTCATGAATGCTTTCAAATATATCATCAAAATATCTAAAAATTCAAAATCGATTTGCATCTCAAAAATTTTAAGTAATTATTTCATATACTGAGGAATATCAAAATTATCATTCTCTATCTAGTATGAATTCAATGACTTGGGTCCAAATGAAAAGGGCTGAGTAGGCTGTGGTTGCAAAAAAAAATTTCAATACATCAAATAAAATTTGTATATGGATCATTGATAGTGGATTAACTTCCCAGATGATGGGAAAAATGGATCTAGTGACCATAATCAGGTTTATTAAAAATGGTATTGTATGAGTTGTTAATGATGAGGGCATAGAAATTATTAGTTCATCAAAACATAGGTTTGTAGGATAAGACATGGGACGAGAAGATGGATTGGTTTTTGAAGGGCATAGTTACAAATCTCTTAATCTTAGTCAATAGTGTGACTTAGGATACGCCATAAGCTTTTCCACGAAATAATGTGTCATAAAAGAAAAGTACGGTGTGGTTGTGTTCTAAGTGAGGCATAAAAATGGAATTTCTAACTCATGAGTGGATAAAAATATGTTCGATTTCTATTTAAGGATGAAGAAAATAAGATATGGTATATGCATCTTGGTTACAAGTTCCAAAAGTCCTTGGAAAACCTGGTGAAATATGATGTTTCTTGAAATCTCCCTATATTATCATATGATCATACTAATACGTGTGATGTCGTCCATCATGAAAAGAACATTCGAACGACATATAAGCCAAAGGACAAAAATTCAGTGATATTGCTTGAGTTAGTGTATATATATCAGTGTCGTCCAATTTCACCAATGAATATTAATGAGAGGAAATATTATGTTCTATTCATTGATTATTATATTAGAATGGAATGGGTTTCTATAAAATAACAAAAAATTTGAACTATTCAGTCGCATTACTGGATATTGACAGGAATGAGAAAAGATGATTGGTCAGAAAATCGGAATGATTTGAATTGATAATGGAACATATTTCACAAACAGCCAAGTGAATGATTATATGGAGAAACATGGGATAAGGCATTAATTTTTTGTTATAATAACATCACATTAAAATGGAGTTTTTGAGAGAATAAATTATATTTTCAAAAAATGGATAGAACAATACTCATAGATAAATACCTTTTGGATAAATTTTGGAAAGAAGTAGTGATGAAAAAATTGTACACTTCAAATAGAGCATTAATTTTTATAAAAGATGATATTACTCGAAATGAATTTTTGAATGTAATGAATCCTTCGTTGAAGTACTGTTGAGTCGTTAGAAATATATTTTTATTTCTCAATAAGTAGAAACAGATGATGTTTTAATCTTTTTGCGATGAATGGATATTTATTGTCTTCTCAATGACATTAAAAGAATATAAATTCTTTAATAAGTAGATTGGAAAGATAGTTGAAAGTCATGATGTGAATAATGTGGAAAATGAACAGATTTTTCCTCCTGTAAAAGATCATACATAGGAGGATACTGATGATGAGATGAGCAGGTAAGGAGATATTGTAGCTCCATTGGTTGATTTAGAAGAAGAATCAGATGATGAGAATGAATTAGTGTCTGCTTAGAGACCAGTTAGAAGAGATGGAATTGATAGGAAAAACATAATTGGAGATAAGAAAACACTAGTGAAGACCAAGAGAATGAAGACTCTACACCTAGAATCATAATTATCATAAGTAGAACCTAAATTTTTATATGAAGCAGCATTAGATGGAAAATGGGTTCATGTTATGAATGAAGAGATTGAAAAAATTGAAAATATTCAAACATGGGAGATTTATTCGAGACCAATAGACAAGAATTTCATAGAGACAAAATTGACCTTTTGATAAAAATGAATGAAGATGGTTTTATGATTAGAAACAAATAATGACTTGTGTGTAAAGGGAACATATTGATATAGGATATATATGTTGATAAAATATTTTCACCTTTTTATTGGCTAGATTCAGTAAGATTATTTTTTCCATATTAGTGCAAATAAAGATCATGTTTTTCCAGATGGACTTCAAGTTTGCATTTATAAATGGAGTTCTAGAATAATAAGTCTATATCAAGTAATTATATGTTTTTCCCATTCAAGACGATGAGAAAAGTTTTTTTCAGTTCGGTAAGGAACTATATAGATTGATGTAAGCAATGAGATCTTGGTATTCAAGACGTGATCAGTTTTTGAAGAAAATTTTCATTTTAGCGTGGTGGATTTGATTATGTTTCTATTTCAATAATGATAGTAATAAAAGGATGATGGGGTTGGTTTATGTTGATTACATAATAATTAGTAGATTATATAAAGTACAATGAAGACAGATTTCTTAATTCATGACAATTGAGCTTGAAATTTCAATTATTGGTAAGATGACGTTTCTCCTTGGTTTATAGGTGGAACAAGGAAGGAATAGAACATTCATTTCTCAATATAAATATGAAAAGAATTTTCTGAAAATATTTGGAATGGAAAATTACAAGGAGATAAAGACTATGATTGCTACCCAGATGAAATATCAAAGTATGATGATGGAAAGGTAGTTAACATTATAGAATATAGGAAAATTATTAGAAGTTTACTATATTTGGTAGTGACAAGAACAGATATTGTTTTTTCTACATTCCAAGCAGTGTGATATAAAATAAATACTAAAGAAGGCCACATTATAGTAGTTGAATGTATACTCCATTATTTCAAAGGAATTTTCAATTTTAGTTTTATGTACAATGGCCATTCTTAGCAGGAGTTACGGGGATATAAAGATATAGATTGATCCAGTTCAATAGATGATAGGATGTAAACATCTGGAGGTACTTTTTATCTTGGTGGATTTTTTATTAATTGGTTGATAAAGAAACAAGAATTCATTTCATTATGCACTGTAAAAGTAGAGTATATTGTGGCTACTAAATAATGCACACAATTATTGTTGATGAAGTAGTAGCTTTATGATATGGGAGTTCTAGTGAAATATCTGATCATAATTCATTGAGATAATTCAAGTTCTATAAATATTATAAATTATACAGTCTATAAATTAATGACAAAAAACATTAAAATCAAATATCTTTTTATCCAGGAGAAGGTGGATCTAGGACTATTGAAGTTGGAGTTTGTTCCATCAAAAGAACAAGTTCCCGAAATTCCTACAAAGGCCTTACCCAATGAAGAATTTGAATGGAATTGAATGACTCTTGGAGTACAGTAGACTCCCCATACGTGAAAAGGTGTGAATGTGGAACCTCCCTCACCCTAAGGCTTGGGTAGTATTTCTCTAATGTACAAATAAGAGGTCTTTACCCAGTTGTAGAGAACCTTGAATTGATTTTAATGTTCATTGACAAAGGGGGGAGAAAGGGTGACTATTATTGGGGTATAAAAGAAATAGAGATAATATTTTAAGTGGAGAAGCAAGATAGGGGGAGTTTAATATGAGATGTAGATATTAAAGGGGGTTATAATATAAGGTTAGTATTAAATATGATAATTCTAGAAGTGATTGACCAAATATTACGTGTCATAATAGCTGAGGTTAATGAAAAAATTTGGTGACTATTTTCAATAGTTGGTGTCTTGAATGAAGTGATTCATTGGTGAAATTTTCATTATACACTTTTTTTTCACACTGATAATAGATAATGTGGGCTTAGAGTATGTTCTGAGACAACCTTTGATCGCTATCAAAATCACTAGAAGCGAATTCTGGAAGATGATGGAGGAAGCCAAAAAAAAGTATCAAAAATTGGAGTATGGAAATGAGAAGTGTTTTATAAAAAACCAAAGGGTGATATTTTTTGAAAAAATACTTTAAGTTGTCCTCTCATTGTGTTTTTGTTGTTATTGGGTTTGTTAATACGGCCAGATGACTGTGAATGAGTATGGTTGGTGTTTTCCGAAAGCCAGTTTTTAAGGTGGTGTAGTTTCCCAGTGTTTAAAAAAAATTTGGGCCTCAATATAAGGATTTTTTATGATGGAAAAAGAATGTCTTCCTCATAGGAGGGAACATTTTTAATAATTGTGACGAAAAAAGGAAAAATAAGGGATCTTCCTACCTCAAAAAATTAATAGCATGCAATGTCTAGGAATAGTACGCAGCCGCGTACTGAGTAGTAGGAACGTTATGTGGAATGGTTCACAACGAAGGGATCGCAATATGCCAAAGGCATGGATGTTCTCAAAATATTGTTCCACTTAGGAAAAGATATAGTATGAGGACGACTGTATAAAAATGTTATGTGAAAGGGTTTTGGTTCGTGGTAGGAGGATTCATATGTTGTGGAGGCTCTACAGAATCGATGATTTGCTAAATCATGGATTAACAGATTCTGCAAATATATTTCCCTATATAAGAAGTTATATTCCCACCGATTAGTGTGAGATAAATTTTTTATTTGATAATATCATTGCTCCAAGAATTCAGTATTGTTGGAAAAAAGTTGACATGGGAGAATTCTGAGAAGGGTGAAGTGGTTCATGCGAAAGGAATTCCACCGAAAGTTTTTCTGGGAAACTATATACCACCATGGACATGGTACATGGAGAAAGAAGTCTCAGTATGAATATGTGGAATCTAAAGTAGGTGAAATAATAAAACTATATCTATTTCGTAGAGGTATATGTAGTCTTTTAATAGATAACAGTCTACAGACAGAGGATAGTTTGCAAAGAATATTTGAGGGAGAGATTCGTAACGGTGGTTCAGAGTGTCGGTATTTAATGGTAGTACGTGATAGTGAAGATGGTGTCATTCTATGAATAGAGGGAAGTTTACGGGAGAAGAAGTGGTACACGAAAGAGGATTTCCATGTAGCAAATCTGATATAAAGTACTTGGGAGGAGAAACTGGTTTGCGGAACACTCAAGGAAGCTTGAGAAAGCATAAAATCAGTTTTTCAAAGTATTTTCCGGTTTCTAACAGTACCCTAGAAGGTTTAATTCATCTATGGGTGAAAAGGGGACCTCAATAGAGTGTCTACCTAATGATGAAGATGCATGAATTAATTCAAATGAAGGGAATTACATGTCCCTTAATTGTGTTTGAGCTACAAGTCTATAAACATTGACTAGATTCGTTTGGAAGAGTAGTAAGTAATGGAAGGGAAATACAGTGACCCTTTCCACCAGTAGTCATCCAGTGAAAGAGGCATAGGGAGTGACCATTTGGAATGTTGTGAGTAGACCTTAAATCTTATAAAGGTAGTGATCTTGGGAAAAATGATCTAGCCTAAACATCGTAATCATTATTCGAAATGAGCCTTTGTGAATTTGTTACATCGGAACACACATGTTGTATGATCCTCGAATGCAGCCCAGTGAGGGAGAACCAAGTAAAAATTGTTGAGTCTTGTGAACAAATTAAATTATGTTCATAATTTCCAATGAGAATGAGAGAGAAGGGAGTTTGGTTTAATGATGAAACAAGATCTAAAAGGAATAATTTTTAACCTGTAATACCATGATTCAACCCCACCCCCCCCCCCCCACCCCCAAAGGGTATCTGACCTAGTGTAAAAAATACCTCTATCTAGAGGATGTACATTGAATTTATTAAGGAATTCATTTAAATAGGGATCAACAACTATTGGAAAATAAGAGGGGTAACCACTAATCATGTTGGATGAGTTAAGCCTACAATCAGTGGAATTATCATCCCATGATAGCTCATGTCTAAACCCACTCTACCTACACCCAATTCCCATTCTATTTTTATCATATACCACTATCCTTTGGAAATGTAAATGATACCTGCATATGATAGAAATTTAGGTGGAATTCAAAACTAGTTAGCCAGTTCTTTCCCGGAATCACATTGAAGCTCTTCATTTCAAGAATCAAAACGTCCTTTTGATATCCAAAACTAAAAATGACTAAAGAAACTCTAGAAATTACTAAAGAAGGTCCAATTTCATAATAAAAAGTTGTATCAAGGTGTGGTAACATATAATAAAACATACCCACTAAGAAAACTACCACAAAAAGTTTTATACACATAATGTATTGGGAATAATTAGTATAAAAAAGTTGTCGACTCTTCCGAATTGATAATGAGAATACCTTTAATAGTAGATGGAACCTCACCTCCATCTTCTAGATTCCTGGCTATGAATAAAAATTAATGGCCTCATCTCTAAGATTCTTTCCTTGAGACAAATGTATAGAATGGGTCATCATCGACCAAGCCTTCTTCTTGGGACCATAGATAGATCTCTAGGTTATAGATCATATATTTACAACACCCCTATAGAACCTCAAAGAACTGAAATAGAACTAATAGAGAATACTCATATTATTACACTATCGAAACTTATTATGAACTAGTTATATAAATTTTGTTAATGTATGTCCTTTATTTGGTTAATGAACTGAAGACCACCTTCTTCAACCGAGGGTTTTAATGAGCCCCTACGTTATTTTGACAAACTTTTACATATCCAGCAAGAAACATTTTCCTTTCATTTTTAACTATTGAAACTATTACCTGAATGTATTTTGAAGGTTAATAGATGACTCTATGGATTTAATTTTCATTCCACTAGAGTCTCTGCTAGGTCGATGATTTACTTAATTATTTCCTCAATGATATAAATCCATTACATAATCTATTAATGTCCCCTAATTCCCTATAAATATGGAGGATACTAGAGATAAACATCATTAAAATATTTTACCATACTCTAAATATCTCAAAAACATTGAATTGGAAAAAAATAAAAACACCCCATGATGAAGCGTTCATTCCACCTAAACTACAACAAACTAGTATAGGAGCATACTATGTGGTATTCTTATGTGTGACTTGTGGTAGAACTATAATTTCCTCCCATGAGAAGTAATTCTGGCCAGCTCCACCAAGCTTTCAATTTGAACATCTCCAAGGATGAATTTTAGGAAAACATGATTTAAACATTTAGAAAAATTAAAGTCCTTAGGAATGATTCTAGTCAGTCTATGGGATCAAAAAATGTTCTCCAAGGACTCTACTCATAAAAAAACATAACCATCAAAGAAAAAACCAAGGTCTATATCAATACATATTAGTCAGATAATATATATTTACAAAACATAATTTCATTTTTACGTTTAATCAATAAATTCTAATAGATATATCAATACATAATGGAAAATAGATATATCACTCAATCAAATAACATGAGTATATATCAAACTGATAATGTAATTAAATCATTTAATTAAATGACATGTACATGTTACAAAATAGGTATATTTAAGGAATGTGATCCTACGTTCATAATCATGATACATGAATATAAACAAATCCCATAAAACCATAATAAACAATCCCAATCATGGTAAATAATATGTCTATTACACATGGGATGTCTAGGCACATAGAAAATTCCCGACCTGGGTCCTCTACAACCCATCTCATATCTACCATGTCCTGGTTTCGTCAAAAAGTAATGAAGAAAACTATGCTCTGATACCATTTTCTAACTCTAATATCGGAACCACTGGTTTTGAGTTGGAGATCCATATTTACTTTTTTGCACCTATTTATACAGAAGAGACTACTAACTACTAGTGAGTAACTGAAAACCATCAATTGGGAGACTATACCCTTAGTATCATATCACTGAACCAAAAAATTAATAACATAAATTAAATTAGAAAAAAAAATGTGGAATAATATAATATTAGATGAAACACGTATCATAAAATAAATAAACATGCTCCAATTGTGTCAATAAAAACCATTTTAATAATATTGAAAGTAAATAAATAAATAAAACATCATAAATCCTCTATAGAATATTCTCGTCCTACTAATAACTTTATTATCTCTAACTCAAAAATCTACCATAGATCCCTTTCCATTTCCTGGATCCCTATACTTGATGTTTTCATGAACATTGAGATGATTGTGTACAGTGTGAGTATTAAAACTATGTAAGACACCACTAATGAATCCTTAATAAGTGTGCATAATAATAATAGGTGAATTCCATGACAATAATAAATGGGTACGAAATAATAATCAATTAAATATCAATAACTATTGGTATAACCAATCCACCACATGTCTTGACTATACATCATTTGGCTCCATGCTAGAAATATGGTCCATGATATTGAATATAATCCAGAACTAGATGCAATACGGGATACATGCAACTCGGTATCCTCTTGGCATTGAGACAAACATTCATCTCAGTATCCATAAAGCACAATGTTCTGGAATATTACTATTTTATACTCAAGGAATTGACTTCTCAACCTACACTCATACCCCATTAATGGTTCCACCATCATTATCATCATATTTCATGTGCACTGCCTCTCTAGGGATATTCATACCACGATGTTCTACTAGTTATGAATACCAAGAAAAAAACCTCTTATGAAATGGTGTTAAAAAATAACAAGGAAGTGTATAATAAGATAAGTATAACATTTAGTCATGATAATACATTAACAACATATAACAACTTATAATTAATATCAATCATGGTAATGAGCTACTCTATAAATACTCCTAAAAATAAATATAATATATGGGTACCTTAGGCTACAAACACCCCCACTAGAAAACATCATCAAACACGGACAAAAATTTATTCCTACACATTATAAATGAAGAAAAGGTGTATATAAGGACCTAAAACTAAAATTAAATTCTATCTTCAATGATTTTGGTGAAGTACTATAAGGATAATCAGAGGATTGGAGAAAAAACCACATCACACACCCACATCAAATGAGATCAAATGACAAGGATGCCGAATTTAGGATCCAGTTTGACGAAAATTAAATTTAGAATAGAAACTCAAGAACATTCCATATTAAGAAGGTTGGGTATAGAAGAAAATAATTTATAGATTTTTCCATCATAACTAATTTCAATTTTTGGAAAAATAGAATTCACTGATTCACAAGATCTATTTTCAATTCAATAACAGATCATGAATATATTTATAATTCTTTGAGAGACCTTAAAAACTATCCAAATAACATCAACCCACCATCAAATATTCGTCAGGGAAGAGGTCCATGATGAGATATAAGGAGAATATGATCTCAAATTTATTAATCTAATATGAATTACTTGAAAACATCTTCAATTCATGGAGAACCAATCTCTTTTCAAAGCGGTGTCATTGACACATCAAAAACACCTCCAATGTCCCAAAGGATCTTCAAAATATTATTGTTCAATCATTAATAATCCATCATGATTTATCATAGAAGATTATTCTTAAACACATACTCTTATAATATTCATTATCGATGGTAGACCTCATTTTGATCATGTTACAACATCAATTCTCTATATTGTCCATCGATATATGATAAATTATGGAAAATAACATTAGATATTCATATAAATAAAATATTCGTCGTAGATCCGTGATCATAACTCCAAAAGAATAAATATTTTTTATTTAATATAATAATAACATATTATTCTAGAATCCACATATCATCCAAAAATTAGATTAGATTGGGGAGAAGAATGGATGAATCAAGATTCATGAGAGATGGATAAAAATGGATAAGATCCATATTGTTCAAAATTTGGTACTAATGTAGGTGTAAAAATGTATTGAATTAATAATAATGGCTTATATTTAAATCAACCTAAAACTGGGCACATCGGCTACCTGGTGGGCCTCATTGGTAAGCTGTTGGCCCCACACATTGGCTGGTGTTCCGAGAAACCCCTCCTTTTACATACAACACCACATGTTGGTTGGTACTAAACACTACATAGTTGTGGGGTCTATATATATTTTTAGATATATTAGAACGCCAACGAAAACATAGTCGGTCCCACCAGATATCTAGTGGTTGTTTTATAGCTACCTATGGGCTCAGACTCCCACCATCTTTACAACCTTTAGTTCCCAAAAACTTTTCATTAAATAGAAATCTCTAAGAACCACATATAAGATAAACACCAAAGGAATTATAGAATATTTTATAACTCTCTCTTCTCATATATTTAAATAAATTTAGGATGTGACACCCATATATTTCTATAGGGAATAAGGAAACCCATTTGTATCTCACTTAATAACCAACTCGAGAATCATTCCATAATAGAACCTAATGAGAATAAACCAAAAACCAATACTTGGAAACCATATTCTGTCCTAATACCTTATATAAACAAAAATCCAATTGAAATAGAGATTTTAACCCTAATAAATAGTATCACTATAACTCAACTACTAGAAATGGGTTCTAAGGATCATAAGGCACACCTCCCCCCGAAATCCCATGAAATATAAAAATAACATAACATGAAAAAAAAACTCTACTCAATTCCCCCATAAAAATTGATACCACAATCAATTTCACATGTTCTAATCCCAAGACTAATTAAAAAACTTACATTGTTATTTATTTCAATAATTTCAATTTGACTTGACTAGTGGATGTTCCCCTGAGAGGAATAACTATCTGGGTACTCTAAAACCCCCTAAACTATTAACAAGAATCTTAATTTATATATTTGGGGGGTCAAACCTATCTTAAGAAACTATCATGGACTCACTCATCCACTTTCCAGATATCCCAAAACATGAACCCATCACAAGTGCATAAACATTACATATAACCACAACACATAGGATAAAATATAAAAGGAACCATCTACCTCATTGATGATTTAACGACCCTTAAGTAACACTCAACAAAGAATTCTATAAGAGTGACCCTTGAATACAAAATCTATGAGAACCCTATCTTATATCATAGAACATTAAAATTTTAATTTAATCAATTTTAACCAATTCAACTGATATAACAAATTAGTCCAAAAATTGGGAAACTCATTGATCATTCTCCCATGGATAAAACCTTGAGAAAATAAACAACTAAACTCAATGTAATTCCCTAATATGGCTGATGAAAATAATTCCCACCATTCAATTCCATTTTAATCTTAAATTTTAGGGAAATTTATTGGAAGCCCTATTAAAACCTACCGGGTGACGTACCTCTAATGAATGGTATGAAAACTAAGATTCACCCCAATTTAAGCATCCTAACATCACCATACCAAATATAAAAAATATATTAGGATTATTCCATCATTCTCTCTTAGGTCATCATGAAAATACATGTTGGATCTAACCATTTTTTGTATAATGTAAAATGGGATAAAATGAGTAAGAATATAGGGATTATGCTAGTCAGTGAGCATCAAAACAACCTCTAAAAAATAGATATTAAATATAGATAAAATGGGGATCCATGGGAGAGAACAATGGGGGGGTTGGTAATAATCCCTACACCAATTTGATATCATGTAAAAGGTAGTGTTCTAACCCTAAAATGATGGGTTTTCCCCAACGGAAAATTCCACTCAGGTCCACCGGCACCTTATTACAGCTCGAGGGATACCCATATACTATAGTCCTCATTGAGTACCTATTATGAAATTATAAGGTATTTAATGGGTCTTATACATAAGAATGAATTCATAGTACCCCCTCCAACCAATTCCATAATGGATTTGATCACAACCCAAACACATAACTGTGCATAAATCATAATTTGGTGATATCAAAACTCCTAGAGTCTAATTCTAATTTTAATTCTCATGATGAACAAATTATGAAGTCAAAAATTGATGTACCCCCTGAATTTCAAAACTATTAATGAAGATAGTCATTACATAGGGTCTAAGATAGTGAAAAATATAAATAAAGGGTGATGTTCCAAATGATACCTCCAACCACCCCACCATAAACTCCAACAACATCATGGGGTCAAACCGTCCCCTTGTCATACACAACCAAAAATCCGTAAACCTCCATTGATTTACTCTATCTATGTCTATCTATCCATAATCATCCTCCCTGGGAGGACACTCATCTACTTATTGGGGAAAATTTTTTATATATCATTCCCACTTCGATAGTCACTAATCTCCTCATATAAAAAACAATATATATGTATATCATCGTCACCTAGGAGGACACCCTTCACCTCATGGAGAGCCACTCATCTTTTCAAGGGGAGGAATTTATATTTATGTATGTATGTATGTATATATGTATGTTGTTGTATCTTTGAGTGTGTATGTACCTTTGTACATGTGTGTGTGTGTGTACGTAGGTTTGTATGTATATATGTATATACGTATGTACAAATGTACGTATGTATGTATGTACATATGTATGTATGTGTGCGTCCATTAATGTATGCATGTGTGTGTGTGAGTGTGTGTGTATGTATTTATATGTATGAATGCATGAATTCATGTTAGTAATTATGTATATATGTATGGATGGATTGACGTATGGACGGATGGATGGATGTATATATTGATGGAGTATGGATAGATGGATGGATGGATAGATGCATGTATATTTGTATGCATGAATGTAGGTTTTCATGTGTACATGTTTCCATATATGCATGAATTTATGTATGTTTTGTACTTATGTATTAAACATTTTTTGGATGGATGTATGCATGAATTAATGTATTCATATATGCTTTCATGTATATATTCTTGCATGGATGTATGTCTTTTTGTATGTATGTATATATGTATGTATGCATCCAAGCCCAAAATTACACATGAATTGATGTATGTATATATGTATGCATGTATGTACTAATATACCAAAACTAATAGGGCTTATTCCATAACCTGCAAAACCACATTTCAACACATACATATTACAAAACCAAGTCTATAACAATGAAAAAGATATTATCCACAACATATATCCAATAATATGATTAGAAATATATTTATATAATTATGAAAACATGTTCGATGTCAAAGATATTCATAAACAAGATATAACTACAAATTTATTACGTGGATACAACATAACATGAAATAAAATTAGGCATGCTAGATCTAATTTAATCAGGAACAAGGCATGGAATGCCCATTATTTTATACAAAATAATGGAATACCATAAACTTCATGAAGCAGGCCTTAACATCAATAGACCCAATCAATGTAAAATTAGTAATCATTAGATATATTAATGTTATATACATTCTAAATATATAGAACCATTGTTTCATACTATCATTATAATCATCAACAATGTTTGTAAACATAACAAAACTAGTGAATTACTAAATGTATTATGAAAAAAAGAAAGAAATAAAGTATAATGGTATCAATATATATATATATACATATATGAAACTATAGTGATAACATACTCATCCCTCAAAAAATACTAGTATGATTCCAACCCATGAAATATACATGGCACATACCATTGTTTTAGACATTGCATGAACAAATTATAGGAGGTGCCAACTGGTACAAATTGGTATTAGTGTTCTGGAAATAAATATAAGAATGAAAAAACCAGCAATAAATTGAACATAATTCTAAAAACAATAACCATTACATTATGGTTTTTAATAAGAACCTTATTTATTAAAAAACTTCTATTGCGAGATGTAACACTATTAGTTAACTTAATCTAAGGTTTATTCTTCAAGAAACCCCCATTTGGTTTGAAATTCACTAATGAGACATGTTACTAATCCTCATTTCTATTAATAAAACTAACACGGAAATAAATTTATACTCTTACTATTTAATTTAAAAATTTAATATTTTATAATTATGTTACAATAATTTAAAATAGGAATATACAGTAGTGTTTTTTAATCCATGTTTTTATAAAAAGTTTTATAGAAGATCAAAATCTACACAATAAGGTTCATTAAAAATAGTCCATTTCAATAATATGATCATTATAAAAAATATAATTTTTCCATATAATCATTATGAAAACCATATTGTTTATTATGATTCAAATATTTATGTAATTTTGAAATCATCAATCTTTTCAAGTTATCTTTCTCCTTCCCACTTATTCAACACATCCTTTATATCGTCACAAAATCACCTGTGTTTTTGTTGACATGTAATTCAATCTAGTAAGAGTTTGAATAAGTTATTTCATTTTTATAACCTATTTAAGACTCAATATAAAATCTTTTCTTTATATTTAATGAAATTAATAAAAAATCACTAATCTATTCTGTGATTACTAGCTATCCACAAGATTGTTTGACACAAAAATGATTCATCAAAGGATTCCATTTAATCCCAATATTATTATAAAAACATTTATTGGAATTATTTGAGAAAATTAGATTACGTCAAAAATCTAAAAAATGGTCCATCAAACGAACACATCAAGAAAAACTTCAATAATAAAAATAAAGGATTACATGAAAAAAACCAAATATAAAGCAATATATCAAATTCCTAACAAAATAAAAAGAGGGAATGAATGTTCCTAATTTGTAACATTTTATCTCATTGAATATATTTAAATTATTATACTTAATTATCATTTTAATTCAATCTACTTATATTTTCAAAACATAAGATAATATTTATTGGTAATTATGGGAACCATAAGATGGGGAGGTCACATACATATGCCATGAATAACTTGAAGGGTAGAGACAACCCACAGTAACTATTAGAGATATTTACCAATCCCAAATAACCTCCAAATAGAACCAAATAATCTATAAAACAATTTACATTACAAAAGGAACCCAAATACCTAATCCCCGCAACAGATTAAGAATAATAATCCATGAAATACGAGCATGATATGTGTATAATATTAACCCAAAAAAATAGAAACATAAACCCCCAATAAAATCTAATTAAACATAAACATTTTTACCCAAACAATATTAAAAAACAAATATAAATCATACCTTAATCACCATCCATAAAAACTGACAAATGGATTGAAGATTACCCTCTGTGATCATATCTAACCAAGACATGGAGAAGCCTTGTTATCTCGGATGAACTTAAACATGCCCTCATGTAATCTATCCTAGAATCCATAAAAATTAACATAAATCAAAGGATAATATAGATGAGTTATATATATATATATAAGGGGTGATGTATTACCTTTTATATGGCATGAGAAGCACCCTTGGATCACTCTTGAATCAAGTGATACAAAAATGTGATGAAGAATTCTCAAAATATTCATGAAAGGGGATCTCAGCTGGATGAAGCTAATGGGATTTGAATTTATTAAAAAATGGTTTAAAATTAATTATATATAACCTATAAAAATTTCACCAATTTAGAAAATAAATTTATAGGTTCTGAGGTACCTGTTTGGGACCACTTGGTTCCAGGTGGAACACCAAGCCACTAGTCTCACTATTAAGCCCAACGAGTACCTTGTTCCACATCCTAATGTACCTAGTGTCACATAATGCTATAAAATATAGGTGGAACCAACTCTTATCCACAACTAAACTCTCAAACATCCCACAAAACGTAAAAATGAATCCAAAAACACTTACTATCACTTTCTAAATTTCCCAAAAGTAAATCAAAATCTCAAAATGAAAAACAAACACCCAATCATAACCCAAAATTAAAATATCTATGTATTCCCATTTATCAAATTCCAAATTAAGACCATATTTCATCTTAAATTTCTTCACAAAGGTCATGGTTAATTATATCCTTCCCACTATACATCTTCTAATCTATAATAAGATTGAGGAGACACTTATCAAAAGACTAACACCCTTACCATGTCACTAATTAAACTAACCAATCATCCGTAATAATAAAACCATGAAAACATCACGTATACTTATATAAGAATATATCTAAAAACCTTCACCTCAAATAATTTTTATGTTCTCATATTCGATCCCAAACACAAAATTCCACAATATTATAATATCGACAATTACCACAATAATGCATATCACATTCACTCATCATGATTATGATGTCTGACTATTTGAAATTATATGAATCACTAATAATCACATGATTTCAATAGAATATTATATACAATAAATATTAAATTTCCTAAATACCACCAATTTATTATAACAAAATCATTGCTTATCCCCAACATTGTAATCTAATAGGTTCTTCCTATACAAGTCTTGTGACTCAATTTTAGTTTACCAAAATGATTCACATATTAAAAGGTTTTTAGGGAACTTTTATTCATTTCAAATGTTTTATATGAATTAATTTTAAAAAATGCACAATTTTATATAATTTAACCATTATAAAATTACGTTTAGGAAAAAAATTCTTAATTTACATTTCAAAACTTATTTTCCATTAAAAAAATTATAATATATTTATACACTGAATATTATTTAACTTTGAAATCCGGGTCTTCTCTGAATTCCATCCTTAATCACATATCAATTTTCATGCACCTATTCTCCTGAGAAGAATTCATCTGGTAATTGGTGATAGAATATCATGTGTCCGGTAAATTTAGGTATTTCCTCTTCTTCTGTTCTATATACCAATATAAAGGGTGAGAAAAAAATATATAGTGATTTGGGTTAGCATTCTAGGTATACCCATAATGTCTTACTAGATAATTATTTTAAATGGAATTAAGGATTCAATTGGGAGTTTTATTTTTATTTTCGTCACAACTTTAAAGAGGAAGTATACCGTGGTGGTGAGAATTTGTGTTGATATGGATCTCTCAAATTCTTTCCTACAGTATATTATACTCTAAGATGGAACTTCAATATCCTTATATCAGTAGCTCTATTTAATTTTCAATGTTATTCTATAAGTTAAATACCACCTACAATTTCAATATACCAGTTATATTTAGGAATCAATTTACCCTACTCTAGTAATTTTGAGAAAATAATATCAAAGAGGAATGACATCAAACTATAATGAGCTCTTTTCCAATAATTTTTCATCCAAAACTAGAAATACCTATAGACATTAACAACTTAAGCTTTAATCCAAGATGATTTCACGTTATAGTTTTTGATTATTGTAATGTGGGTACTAAATTAGGTTCTTTTTAATGAAGATCCATCTCATATAGTAATTAATAGGATGAAACATTAGTTGATCATACCCCACCCTTGCTATGGTGACTCAATATTAATCATATGTAGTCATATAATATGTTCCAACTCCCATATCTACGATTAAAAAAGATAAAAATACACCAAGTACTCTATCTAATTAATTTCTAAATACATGATACCTATCACATTATTAAATAACATTAAATCATACCATATAGATTCCTCAGGAGTGGGGGTCATGTTGAATCTTTGAATGCCTTCAAGTCTATAGTTTTTTATGTTGTGTTGCACTAGGTTTTTGGAGTTTTTTTCCTATAACCAAATTCTATTTAGTTGACGATAAACTGTATTCGTTTTTTTAATATTCATAAACATGTTATCAAAACATGATTGTTCTTATGTGTGACATAGTATGTGATAGTGTCCTAAGAGTAGAGGTTACAGTGAAATGACAAAGAAGTTCACTAATATAATGAGAACCCAGAAGTTCCATGATAATATTACTAAATATATATTTTATATCAATATTAAATAATTTACGGGAAACAATTGATATAAGATCTCATGGGTAGATACTAATATGACATTGAGGAAACATCTTATGGTGTAAAACATTTATAATTTCAAATGTAGGGAATTGTAAGAACACTACTCTCCCATTGAAAATACAGATTGATATGTTTCATTGTATATTAATATCTAAAAACATCTGTATTGGTAATTAAACTTCAATATTATTATTAATTGGTGGTTTGGGTTGTGTGCATTGATGTATTGATAAAAACTACAAGGACATATTTTCATGGCGAAGAATGATAAGTTGGTACGATCACTAGAAATATTTAATTAATGAATAATGTCAGAATGGGTTTTCCCTTAAATTATATAATGAAATTTAATTTCTTAGGACATTAAAAGAATTATTTAGCCCAAATAAATCCATGGTCATGGGTTTCTACAGATAATTTTAATTTTTCAGAAGTGAAATAATGAGATGTCAAGCACTTAGGTTGATGGCACCAGTATGTAACCTACTTCATTAGGGATATCGAGAGAAAGAGATTATATTTCACAAGAATAAATGTCACACAAATGACATCTTTTAGTGGTATTTTTCATTAAATTTTCCATTCACCCTTTTTTTGGAGGTTTCCAATTCATTTTGGTGTAAATGGAGGGTTTTTCAAAATTTGGGCCAAACTGTGAGCCCATTTTCAGATTTAAAAATAATTTTGTTTATTTTTAACTGTTTCATTTTAAACATTATTCTTCCATTCCAATTCCTAAATTTAATCCCTGGAATTATTAACAAAACCATATTAATTTGAACTATTCAAGCATCCATTATCATGGTGGATTGGGGTTTTTATTTAAGGAATTGGGCCTACTCAGAAGCGCATTTCCAGTTTTAAAAATTTTTTATTACTTAAAAACATATTCATGTTTTAATATTTATTGGCGATTCCACCTCCCAAATGAATCTAACATCCTTAGGTGTGCCACCATTACCTTTCCCCCCCCCTCTTTGGAGCTCGTATGAATCGCGAATTAGGGCAGACCATCATAATGTTTATCAAATCCAGCAAATTTTACGAGGTAACTTATTTCCTTAATAAAAATTTAATTTTTCCATATTTGTTTCCAATTATAGTTCCTACATTACCTCCTCATCCTTTTTTAACCTCACCTGAATTTTTGGTTGTTTTGAAATTCTAATATTGGTGTATTTGGAAAGATTTATTCAAGATCCCTCAAGTAATTGGGATTCCATCCTTCTTGCTCTTATTTTCTAAGGGTTTCTACCCTTATCCAATACGTTACAAATGTCTATTAATTAGGGTTTTGAAATTAAGGCGTGATCATTTATTTCATGGTGTAAAATTATAATTTTTTGTCTATTTTACCTTCCTTGAGGTGCGACAGTGGTGAATTTGAGTTTTCGCACAAAGGATTCAACGGTTTTCATTACATTTGTATGTGATTCCATGTTTATGCAATATTTGTTTCTTATCATTCTGTATTTATCATAGTTTCAGGATTATCTCATTTTACTATTTCTGCAAAAAATAGTGTTTGTGGTTTTTGTATTGCAAATGAATTTTAAATACCAATTTCATGTAAAATTAGGCTATTTTCATAGAAATATTATCTTGGTTTATTTGGGGCTGCCACATAAATACATAATTGAAATTATTGAACTATAATAGGACTTACAATCATGTTTTGAATATTTATACCCTTTGGTTATTTCTGTGAAAATGGGTTTTAATGGTGTTTGTGAAACATGTGAAATTTAAGTTCCATGTTTGTGTGAAAATTGAGGTTTTACAAATTTATAATTACCTGGTTCCTAAGGGGCTTCCGTAAAATTGATTTTTTTGTTTATTGAAATTTTTTGGGCTGCCATTTCAGTTTTGGAAACATAAAATTGAGCACATAGTGTACAAATTGGGGTATTAAAGGAGCATTGGGTGCAAAACAATACGGGATTTGAGAAAAATTTTCAATATAAATTAGAGTGTTTTGTTGTGTGTTTTAAGTGGGTTAAAATTTTTATAGATAATTTATGATTTTTTATGAATAGTATTGTTGTTTCATTTGAAAAATGGATTTATGTATCATGCTGAATTTTTTTAGCGTAATGGGGGAAGCCCGAGTACCTAGTTGGGGCAGATTTCTACTAGTAAGGCTAGTGAACTGGATGTTTTTTGTCCCTATTTCACATTGAATTTGGATAATAAAAACCGTAAATAAACTATTTGTATTATAATTTGGGACCACTTGGTTATGGGTATTTTCAATACTTGTGGCTCTTCCAGAAGAACAAATTTTCCTATGGTTACATTACACCAAGGTACGAGGTACATAGGGCCTAAAACAATATAGTGCCTCAGGGGCTTCCCAATATTGTTGCTCATTTGATTTATGGTATTTAACCTTTTAAAGAGTTCTTTTGGCATTAAAATATAGTCACTAAAAAATATATTTAAAATTTTTAACATTCTGAAGGTTTTATCTTGAAAATTATTTTCAATTGAAAGTCAATTTTCTTGGAATTTAACATCGCATTCATTAGCATATCAAACAACTTTCTTTTTCAACTTTTATTTCATGATCATTGGAATAATTAGGAGGTATCCTATTGGAAATAGTATCACACCCAACATAAACCCCTTGGGTGTAAGTATACTTAGTTATGTTTGACTTAGGAAAAGGTAAATCCTCGGGTGAAGGTGGTTCGGGTTGTTAGACCCCTCTAGCGGTGCAGTGTTATGGAGACAGGTCGGGGGTGACCACCCCCTTTTCAATTTTCTGTCCTTGTGGATGTCTTTCTGATCAATTTATTTTTATTTGGACATCTTATACTACATTCAAGTCCATCTATTCAATTCTCTATTTTTCTTAAGACTTGTTTGGTTAAAATATTCTGATTCATATTGTGGATTGTTTTTATGGTTTTATTCTTTCATACTCTTGTAAATAATTCCAAAAACAACTATTTTATACCTAAGAACTTTTGCCAGGCCATGGGGATAGGGAATGAACTTCAGGGCCTGCCACTGGCTGTGTTTGGTGATGGTATTGGTGGTGACCGGATTCGGATCGTGTCAAAATGGTATCATAGGAGGATCACTCTTTCGGGTCATGTTACATGGTGAAAAATTATGATAATATTGAGATAGGATTTTCAGGAAATAAAATTTATGTTATTGGAAGTGTGCATTTCCCTCGCACCCGAGGACAAAATTAGAGTCGCTAGGGGTAGTCGGGATTTGTCTGAGTCCTTTGGTTTTCATGGTTTGATAATGATTAAGGGAAATGAAATGTGATTTGGGTTAAAGGTCTCAGTGAGCTTGAAGGATCAGGCAAGCCATTTTGAGCCAAGGATATTCCCCTAGAGAACTCTCTATGATGGTGAATTGATTTCTGTATGGCAGGAAACCATATGCCCATGTCACCCACTAGAACTAGTTTCCTCTCACATTGTATTCAGTTATTTAGTTTTAAAAACATTAATTTTTGGTTTTAAAGAAAAAATGACTAGTTTTTAAGTAGGGTAATGTTTCTATGAAATGATTTTATAATAAATAGGGAATGTTTTTATTTTTGAAATTGTTGAACTAAATTTTCTGATTTTTTTGAAATGGAAAATGGTTTGTTTACACCACTTTTGAAATCCAGGAATTGTGTTATTGTTGGTATTGAAAAAGTGTTCCCAATAGTTTTTTCTAAAATACTAAAAGGTGTATTAATGGGATGAGATTTTATTAAATGGATTGATAAGACTTGAAAATGAGTATTCATTATAATTATTGATATTTTTAATTAATGGATAATGGTCTTGTGAAAAATGAGGTATTGGTTGTCTGTTTTAGTTTTGAATAGTGGACAAAATTATTGTTTTAACCATAGGTATTTTAGTGTGTGACCACATACATGGGGTTATATGGGATGATGGATGGTTAAGGTAATGAATATATGGGTTCTCGGATGGATACAAAGAGGGTTCCCGATGTGGGATAGAAACATGCATGTGTGAGGCCCAGGGGGTACCATTGGTGGATACGCTAACCGCTAAACCATTTGTATTGAAAGATATTTTTTAAAGAAAGACTTGATTTCTTAATTAATAGATTGGGATGTTTGGTATTATATGTTTTTTTTAATTTTGATATAGTGGGATGTCTTGAGTTCAATAACCCCTCCCGTTTTAACCGTGTTTTGGGTTTGTTTTTGGTCGGTAAGCTAGGTTGAAGGGCTGGTTAGTAGTCTCTTCTAAGAAAAGTTCAGGAATCCTTTATGGTGGTTCCCCTACTATGTTTGGTTTTTGTTTGTGGCATATTGAGACCAATGTACCATCATGGTTGGGTTCGTGTGTTCTTTCATTGGATAAGGTATGCCCCCATTATGGTTTAGTACAGGATTAAAGTGAAACCCAGTATGTTTCACCATTAGAAAAATCCTTCAGTTGATTAATATAAGGAATCCTTATCTCAAGCATGGGAGATTGAGTTTACACAATTTACAATATTTGCTTTTTGGACCCTCTTGTAGCGAGAGAGTTCTCGTGGAAGGTTGAAGGAGACTTTAGTTTCATAAGATACCTGAATCTTTGAAGGTGGATGTGGTCTGGGGTTGTTCGTGTGGATGAGTATCTGGATGGTTTTTAAGAAGGCCTTTGGGAACACCGTAGTCTCTTCAAAGCATAGATTTATGTTAAACTACCAGTGTGGGACATCTGGTCACGAAATTCTATTATGTCCACTTTCTAGAATTTTGTGTTTTTTTGGGACATGGAATAAGGTTGCCTTTCATGTATTGTTTCTACCAGTCACAATGGTCACATTTGGTGATGCCTTGTGATTTAGATTCTCGTTGACTGTAAAGGTGAAGATCGGGAAATACTCCAAGAGTCTATGAAATTTTGCGAGTATGTCTCTCATGGGAAAACTTCAAAATCCTATATTTTAGAGTATGGTGTTTATATGTCTCCTTTATGTTGTTTCTCATCCAAAGAAACAAGGTGTGATGTCTGTGTGAATCTTATAATCCCTTGTTTTAGTGAAATGATGTGTTAGCGTAAAGTGTGTTTTGGAATGTGTTATATCATGGAGTTCCCATCTAGTATTATGGTATAGTTATCATGGAACCGAAAGGAAATGACTATTTTTGGGGTTTCCAAAGCCTAACTAAAGGGCCCAAGATGCTTCAGTCATTTGATTTCTAGCTATAGGTCTTAGAGAGAAGTTGTTGTGTAGTCAGGGGAAATCTCTAGGTCATTTAAAACCATGTACAAAGTCTTATACTTAGTATGAAAGATGGTGAATAGTTTAATCCTCTACATTTTCCATCTGGATTTATTTAATCATGTTCGATGGAAATACATGGGAGGACCTCATGTCCATGTAATCACCCCATGTCGTTATTTTACCCATTGGTTTTCCATTTAGTATTTGGCGTACGATTGAGAATTTTTCTAGAGTTTTTGAGCACAATTTTTTACATGGTTAGTATTAACCATTCCCTAGAAAACCAAGCATGTATAAGGATCCACATATTTAGCGCACGGTTTCTCAAACTGTGCGGAATAACCATGTAGTCATCCTAACTCTTTAAAGTTGGGTTCTTCCTGTGTCGGCACATGATGGTCAGTTAAGATGGTTAGTTATAACATTGGGGATACCCACAATTATTATTATATATGTTCGTTTAGAAATTTATAATGGAGGTATACCCCTTGTACTGGGGATTCCATTTGGGCCTCCCCTGTTAGTGTCCTGATCCTCTCTCAGAAAAATTTGAGTTGTCTCTTATGGTGGGGAGCTCATTTGAGTCTCCCTATAATAGAAACTCATATTGTTCCTTGGTCTTGGATTAGTGGTAGACAGTATTTTTTGGAGCTATATACCTACCTACATCTTCTGTGGGTAATCTATAGTAGTGGAGAAGACCTAATTGTCTAGTTAAATCAATGTAAGTGTAACCATGTTCATTGTTGTTGTTCATTTCGGAAAATGGCTAGAATCTTATTTTCATTGTGTGTGTGGTGTTTTCATTTGGGATAAAATCTGAATATAATGATCATTCCAGGATGTGGTGTATGTTTTGGTTTGTGATATCATTACTTCTTTCATTCATAAATTGGAGGTGTTTTTCTCTTTTGGGGCGGGTGAAACTTTTCAAAGGAGTCAATTTTTTGCCTTTCGGTTGGGTTTGGTTTTTTTCCTTTGGACTTGCTGTGAATTTATGAGGGTAGAAAGTTTTATAGTTGGGATAATTTTAACACCCATTACTTCATTTAAATGTTATTTTCATTTAATTTTCCATTCATTCATTGTTTTGGTGGTTTCTCATTCATTTTGGTAATAATGTTGGGTTTTAAAAATTTGGGCCAAACTGTGAGCATATTTTCATATTTAAAAATATTTTTTAATTGCATAACTCATAAATTTTTCCAAATTTATCAACAATTAAAATTTCTACTTGTCCTACCTTGACCTATAAACAACACCATATTAATTTGTACCATTTAGGAGTCCATAATCATCATGGACTTGGGTTATTATTTAAAGTATTGGGTCTACCTGGAATCCCATTTCATGTTTTAAAAATAATTTTTCTTTATTTAATATCATAGTAATATTTATACATTTCTTGGTGATTCTACCTCCCACATGAATCTAACATCCTTAGGTGCACCCCCATTACCTTTCCCCCCTCTTTAGAGCTCGTATGAATCGAGAATTAGGGAATACCTTCATAGGGTTTATCAAATTGTCCAGATTTGAAGAGGAAAATTTTTTCTGTGATAACTCTTTCATTTGTAACTATTTTCCCCCCATTATAGTTCTTACATGACCTCCTCGTACATGTTATAACTTCACATTAATTTTTGGGTGTTTTGAAATTCAGATACAGGTGTATTTTGAGAGACTTCTTCAAGATCCCTCAAGTAAGTGGTTTTCTATCCTTCTTGCTGCCATTTTCTTAGGGTTTGTTCACTTATTATGGATGTTCCTGATGTCTAGAAAGTAGGGTTTTGAAATTAGAAATTGATCTTGTGTTTAATGGTCTGAAATAGTTGTTTTAGGTCTATTTTATCTTCCTTGAGGTGCAGTAGTGGTGAAATTGGGTTTTCGCACAATGAATTCAAGGGTTTTCATTACATTTGTTGGTGATTCTATGTTTATGAAATCATTGTATATTATCATGCGTTATTTATCATATTTTCAGTTTTATCTCATTTTAATATTGCTTCAAAAATTAGTTTTAGTGTTGTTTGTATTGAAAACGAATTTTAAATTCCAATTTCATATGAAATTGGGGGTTTTCCATGGAAATGTTCTATTCGTTTATTTGGGGCTACCCTATAAATAGTTATTTTATTTTATTGAACTATAATAGGTATAAAAATAATTCTTTTAATTATTATCCACTTTTTTTTAGTGAAAAAATGCGTATTAATGGTTATTGTGGAACTTTTGAACATTAAGTGCCATGTTTGTGTGAAAATAGAGGTTTTACAAAGATATCATTTCGTGGTTCACAAGGGGCTGCCCTAAGATTGATTTGATGGTTTCATATAAATTTATTGGGCTGCATTTTCAGTTTTTATAACTTCAAAGTGTCCACATAGTATTCAATGTTTTTTTTCAAGGAGCTTTGGGTGAAAACAATGCAGAATTTGAGAAATTGTTTCATTTAAAAATAATGTATTTTGTTGTGTTTTTTACTATGTTTAAAATGCGGATAGCTGTTATTCTGATAGAATGGGACCACTAGTGTGGTTTCATATGAAAAATCTATTTATGTATCATGTAGAATCTATTTTAGCACAAAGGGGGAACCTAGGGTACCGAGGTGGGGCGGATTGGTACTACTATGGCTAGTGAACCAGATAGGTTTCGTCCAACTTTCCCTAAGAATTTGGAAAAATGAAACTATAACTAAACAATGTGGATGATGATTGGGGATCACTAGGTTTTTAGTATGTTTCTTACTAGTGGATCTTCCATGAGAATTTATTTTCCTATCGTTACATTACACCAAGGTATGAGGTACAACGGGCCTAAAACAATCTAGTTCCTAGGGGTCTTCCTAATTTTGTTGCTCATTGGTTTTATAGTATTTACCATTTTCTAGAGTGTTTATGGCAGTAAAATATAGTCTCTAACATGTATACTTATATTCATTACTATTATGAATGTTTTATCTTGAAAATTGTTTTCAATGGAAAGTGGATTTTCTTGGAATTTAACACCGCTTTCAATTATATATCAAGCTGCTTTATTTTTCACCTTATATTTCATGAACATTGGAATAATTTGGAGGTATATTATTGGACATAGGATCACAACCTACATACATCCCTTGGGTGTAAGTATAGTTAGTTATGTTTGACTCAGGAAATTTAATGCCTCGGGTGAAGGAGGATCGGGGTGTTAGACCCCTCTTGCGGTGCAGTGTTGTGGAGATGAGTAAGGGGTGACCACCCCCTTGTTGTGTGGAGTCCTTGTGGGATTATTGATTCATTATTTTTTTTATTTGGACATCTTATACTATAATAAAATCCATGTCCTAAATTCTGGTTTTTTCTTAACAATTGTTTGGCTGAAAATTTCTGATTTATATTATGCGTTGTTTTTAAGGTTTATGTTTTCATACTCAGATAAATCATTCCCAAAACAAATTGTTTGATTCCTGAGATTTTTTGCTAGCCCATGGTGATAGGTAATGCCCTTTGGGACTTGCCATAGGCCGAGTTTGGTGTCGGTAAAGTTGGTGACCAGATTCTGTTATTGACAATACATATGTGATTTATATTTTTTAACATTAAATTATTTATCTATGTGTTTTTATTGTGTTTCTTAAATATAAGGAAGATCTTTGGGATGATTCACATAATTTTACTCATAAATAATAATAGAGGTTCACTCACTTAGTGTATCCATAATCGTAGTAAAGTAATAATGTTATTCATTATTATACAATATGAGTAAATATTAATCTATCCCATTGTATAGTAATTATTCATGTTTTCTTGATCATATATATTATTTATATACTTATTATAGACAACAAATTGTGAGAATAATTTTTAAATAATATTTATTTTTTATTTAGTGAATATAATATTAATTTATTTATTAGAGAATAATGTTGTGATATTTATTTTTTAAATAAGTAGTCATCATTGAAGGTCCGATAAATATTGTTGAGTAATGGAGGACTGAATTTAATGGTCTCATTAGAAATAACATATATTTAATACAATTTGAGGAAATAATATTTCATTTTATTCATTGGATTTTCACAAGTAAAATATTATTATTATTATTATTATTATTATTATTATTTAAAACATGAGGTTCTAGAAGTTATAAGAAAAAAAGTAAGGGCACATGTGAAATTATTTTTTTAACGCAATATGTATATAAAACATATTATATTATTTCCTTGGGGTTTAGATTTCATTTTTTTCCAAAAAAATATCAGAATAGAATCCTCCTAAAGAAATAGAGAGCTCCTTCTCCGAGAATGCTCCTAAGAACAAAGAGTGATCATCCTCCACTACAACTCTCAAGTATTGAGAGCTCTTGGAGAACCATTCGTCGGAGTGATTATTAGGGTGATAAAAGTATAATAAAATAAGATATAGGATCTTTTGTGAAAGCACCTAGAAACGAATAAAAACTACCAATTTAATCAATAATTTGAGAATAATGTATTGTGGGGAAGGATAAAATAAATACCAGATGATGACATATATAAAATCACAAAATCTTAAAACATTTCCATGTATATCATAAATATTCCAAAAATAACTTAGATATTAAAATCAAATCTCATAATGATTGAATTAAAATTTATTTACATTATAAACTTGTCTTAAAGGCATCAATTCAATTTTTATTACATAAATGGTTAACACCACAGGCTAAATAACCAAAATATATTATCTCAGGAGACATACTGATGTGTCTATGGGATGTAATGGCCCCATTACATCACTTTATAATTCCAATGAATTCATTATGTGAATAAATATTCAAATTAATCAATACTACATAATAGTCAATATGTTCATGTATTAGAAGAACTAGAATATGAAATGTCAATTCTTTCTCTAATAAAACTAAACATAAACCAACTATAGAAATAATAATAATGGTATCATAAAAACATATACCTAATTTATCATTAGTGAAATAAATTTTTATAGATGTTGATTAAATGAAATACAGTAAAAAGATCAATACAAACCTTTTTGGGTAAAACAAACTTTTCACTTTTAAATCCACTTTCAAAAACAAATATTTTAAAAATATTATAAAAAACATTTTATTTAAAAATATCCATGGAATATTGTAAATGAATCATTAAAACGTTGAATGTTTATTTTGGTTGGAAACTCAGTTCATGTTGTAAATGTTAAAAAAACATTCCCTTCACAATTTTATAAGAAAAGTCATTAAAATGATCAGAATATTCCTTTTAATACATTTTTTAAAAGTAAAATATTTTTAAAAATTTATTTAATAAATAACTCTATAAAAAACATTTTAAAAAAAACTAATGAAAATATGGAAATGGATTAAAATTATTCTTGACAGAATAGAATACAAGTTTAGTTTTCCATAAAAATAATTATTGAGTAATTAAAACAAAAAATAATGGAAAATATATAATTTTCCGAAAAAAACAATTAGGAATTTATTATATTCGATTTAATATTTATATCAAATAATTCTACCAGCGAAGACTTAAATATTTACAGTCTCAAATAATGATGATATTTTGAAATAAACCCTTACAACTCTGGTAACTTTTGAATCACAATCCCCCTAAAATAAATACTTCAAATGAATAATTATATACTATAATATCCTAAAATTTTACTAGATATGTATCAAACACATTTTTGGTATTATTTTACCTTGTTTTTAGTATATCTTTTTCATGTTCAATTTTGGGGATTTTTTGGTTGAAATTGGAAAATGATGGAAGGGTATTGGGAAATGCATGGTTGGAACATGATATTCTCAAACCATGTTCCAAACCCCAGATAACAATACAAACCTAGGTATAGAAGAATTAATTGGTTGGTGAAAAGTTTGGAAAATTGTTTTCCCTCATAGAAGTAACTGTGTGGCTTCATAGAAGGAGGATCATAGTTATGTACATGGTTAGGAGAAACCATGTGTTTTGAATAGGAAACTATGTGTGTGTACGTTTAAACACCCAAAAATAAGATTAAAAATAACAAAATCCCAATTATTCACCCTAAATCAACCCCAAATTATACATAAACGTTTTTTATAATTTTTGGAGGTTCCTAGATGGATGTTAAGGCCTTCTGACCTCCATTCATGGAGAATGAAAGCTCAGATTAAAGATTTACACCTCTCCTAGTAAGAGAATTTCATCCAATGTGGTTTCTACCAACTATTAGATCATTTTCTCTATTGGTATAGGTTCTAGATCTAGGATTTTATAGATCGAATATCCTTGATCATGGATATAGGTTTCATATTTAGATCTCATTATTCATTATGTTCATATTGTTCCAATTCATTTAGGGATTTTCTTTGTCGAGTGTTCATCATAAATCATTAGGTAGGTGATCTAAATTAAATTCTCTTAAGTTTTAATTCCATTTTCATGTATATTTCATGGAAGTTCAATTAATACGTTTGAAAATTTGAATTTTTAAATGAATAAATTTATTTAATTATTTATTTATAGAATTTTGGAATTGATTAATTGAGTTTCCTTATGAGTATGGGTTGAGTTGAACATCTGAAATTTGATTTGGGTAATTACGATTATTAAATTAGTGGGATGAGATTAACTAATTGTATATTTAAATAGTAGAATTTATTGAATATGGAATTTATAGGAAATTGAGATTCTGTAATAGGTCAAATAATGTGAAATGAATTAAATGACAATGAGGATTATGAGATGGTTGAATTTAACATAATGGGGGTAATAGGTTATATGAATTAAATATTAAAAAATAGTTTTATGGGGAATTGGAAAAATTATTTCATGTGATATAAGTATTGAATCTTGATTTTTGATTAATAAATTTTAGTGGTATATCATGATGTGAAATGTATGTGATAGGGTTAATCATGAATAATCAGGATAAATGTTATATATGTGATTGATTGATATACATGTGTGGGACATGGATTGCTTCTTCAAAACCCCATAGTGATAATGAGTGTGGGCCACAGACTACTGGTTCCAAAGACCACTTGTGTGATTGATTGATAAATGTTTGTGGGGAATGGACTAATACTTCAATATCCCACAGTAGTATTGAGTGTGGGACACATACCGCTTCTTTAAAATCCCACTTGTGTGCTTGTTTGATAAAATTGATACGGGGCATAATCTTATGCTTCAAATACCCACGGGTTTCTTTACTTCGCATTATAAGATTAAATTGTTGGAATTGGACTATGGATAAAAATGGTCATAATATGCATTAAAATGAAATTATAATTGATTACTATGGTACTGTGATATCCCATGGGGATTGTTTAGAGTCCATCATGGGATGATTAAGGTATTGGTAGTTTAGGTGTCCCCAAGAACCTGTGGGTTATGTGGTAAAATAGTGAATAATTTAATATGTAAATTGTTTAACTTATTGCTTATATTTTATTCTTAATATAACTTCATATAGTATTTTTGACTTGATATTATTTTAGTTTCCATTTTTCCCTCATGAGTTTTACTCATGCCCTACTCAATATACCTGATATTTACCTGAATATAATTCATCATTTAATGCTAGGAGAAGATAAAAGACATGATATTAGATTGTAGAGTTAGGACGGAGCATGCACGAAATAACCATACATGGTGTCGGGACCATCATGGACCTATTAATGTATTTTTTTTATTCATTATTTGACACTTAACACATAATTATATAGAAATTTCTGCTACTTTATTTTATGATATTTTACTCCTATTATAGTCATCATATTTTACTAATATTATTCTGGTTATGGGTATATCATTTGTTTATTTTCTAGTTATTTCTATTGAATAGCTACATTGATAAATTGGGTATAGTATCCCCATGATCGATATCAGAAACACATTACTAGTCATAATTTTTTGGTGTAGAGGGAGGCACACCTGAGGTCATGTGACTGACTAGCTTGGGGGACCAATGTGTGGAACATGAATTAGAATGTTACAAAGTGGTATCAATGGTTTTTTGTTTTATTTCCTTTTGTATTACTATTAGGAAAAGGTAAATCGGAGAGTATTATTATTTTAGTCATGTTTAAAACACAATCATTGGAAAATTTCACCCTCATATTAGGATAAAATCTATGTACCATGGGTGGGATTGTTGTAGTTTTTGTTGTGTGTTGTTATAGTTGGATGTTATTTCACCTCGACTGTTTCACTTGTTGTGTGATATGATCAAGGTTCTTGAGTTTTTTTTAGATTTTACTAATGTCCCAGAACGACATGAGGGTCGAGTATACATGCACTATTCTAGTCAGTCACTATTATTTTGTGACATGTATATTTTGAGGTAGGATCCTGAGAAAATTTTTTGGGTATGTTGTTGAAATTCAAATATTTTTCGTAGCATATGTAGTTGATAAGAAAAATTTGACTAATATAAATTCCATATTGTAAAATGATGAAAAATGTGGAAAAATGGTGTCTAATGTGGAATGTGAATATGATAAGTTGTTTTGTTTTATTAACCATGTCCAGGATATAGGATAGTTAAGGATAGTGGTAGTGCCTTAGTTTTGACTGTGTGACAGTGTTTGGTGGAATGACATTTTAAGGATTATTTGAAATTCCTTTTACATGAATGTATTAATGATTTGTAGTCTGTCCCAAGACATGTGTTTTTATTTTTATATATATTCCTCTCCAATGAAGCTTGTTGAGGGAAAGATATAAGGTTATGTCTATAAATGAACCACCGGTAGTGGAACCTGAGGCACTTATATTATCAGGTGAGGAAGTTGGAGATAAGTTCTACGAGAAATTTTCTCAATTCGTGTATTTTATGGAAAGAGATGTGGGTTGGGTTGTAAAGAGTATGAGTGAGTAGACATGTGATTTTTTGTTATAGAACCCTCAAAAATTTACTGGATAGTATGAACCAAAGGTAGATGAGTTCTAGATTGAGTCTATCTAGACTGTACATGACCACATGGAGACTTCTGATGAAAAGTGAGTAAAATTAGCTGATTATGTGTTATGTGATCAAGAAAAGAATTGGTGGGATGTCCGAACTAGGGATGGGAAGCTAATGAATATGGATTCCAAGAACTCTCTGGAGAAGTACGTGGGGAACTTTTACCCTAATACACTCATGTAAGAGAGGGTGGTTAATTTAATGAGGTTGACTCAGGGGAACATGTCAATGATTGAATGTGATGGTCACTTTACATATTAACAATGATTTGTTCAAGAGATGGTGGAAGATTAGGCTACTATGTAAAAGCGTTTTTTGGATTGTCTTAAATGTAAAATTTTTCCTTAGGTCAATATCTACATGCTAAAGAAAATTAAAGATGTGGAGAATCGGGATATAATTTTTTAAAGGAACCTAGAGGAGGCTTCTGATGGAGGATAAGTCGTTTCTTCAAGAAGGTTAGGATGTAAATCTTATAAGATAATGAAGCATCGTTAAAAGAATTTTCACTAGCGTATTAAAAAGAAAATTTTATGGTTAGATTAGTTAAATAGGATCTTAAATGAGATACTTATCATCGGTGTGATAATTCAGGTCGATTTGTTAGACATTATCTCTATACCTTGATAGAGTGTTAAGTATACAACAAGATGGGGAATCTGTAGAGGTTATGTAAGAACCCATAATATATAGAAAATGATGGAGCATCTTGGTAGAATCAGAGTGTGGGAAATGGATCATCTACACCAAATCAGTCTAGCAGTTGGAGTTATATTGGTCATAACTGTAGAGGTAGTGGACCTGGTGAATCATGGAAATAGCGCTCGTACTAGAATAATGGGGTAGATCAGGGGACTCAAAACGTATCACATAGAAGATGGGTTGGAAAAATTAATTATGTTCACCCTATACTAGTGGATAGTGAGGTTGTATCATTGACAGTTAGATGTACTATTCTTGTAGATTCTACAATAGAAAGTGCCTTATTTGATACTAGTTTCTCACATTATTCTATATATACATAAATTGTTTACCATTTGAGCATGGTGGTGGAGTTTGTGAGTGGTTTTACAACAATCTATTCAATGTTGGGGGTATGGTCAAGGGACAACTATTTATGAATGAGGTGTTATCTGTAAGTTATGGAGTATCATTTTATTTAGGATGTTTATATCCTTGACATGACAGTATTAGACAAAATTATGGGAATTTATTGTCCAGTAGAATACCAAGCCTGCATAGGTTGTTACCATAGGAGGGTTACCTTTATGTCTCCTAAGGATGAAAAACATATTCACCTTACAGACTTGGATGTCCTAATAGGATACGAAGGTAAAATTTATTTGCAACTAGGGGATCTCACCACCATTGTTGTCAGTCTGCTTCTAGATGTTTGAGGTGCTAAACATGAGGAGTGTATATCCATAGTGGAATGATTTGGGGATGTATTTCCTAAATACATCTTAGGGATACGACCTAATAGAGATGTATAATTTACAATTGAACACTTATAGGGGCTGATCTAGTTTCAATTCCATTGTACATAATATCACTAATAAAGCACCAATATCTCAAGAATCATCAAGAAGATTTGATGGATTATTGGTTTATCAATCTAAGTATGTCGTATTTTGGTTCTCTAGTTTTTTTCTAAGAAAGATGACCAGAATCTAAACATTTTTTTTGATTACTAAATGTTTAAGCAGCTGAATATAAAGAACTGACGTCCCCTTTTGTGCATTGATGATCTATTTGACCAATTGAGAGGAACTTTTATTTTCTCAATGGTATATATGATATCATGCTATCATCTATTAATAGTTTGAGTTTCTGATATAATGAGGACTTACTTTTGTAGAAGGTATTGCCTTTATTCGTTTTTATGATGTTTTTTGGGCTAAATAACACAACAACAATGTTCATGGCCTTGATGAACATAGTCGTCCACTTGTACATGGATCTGTATGTTGTAGTGTTATCCGATGACATCTTGGTGTACTCCACGACTCAGAATGATCATTCCCAAAAACATGGAATTATCTTGAGTATAGTAAGATATCATCATCTATATACCAATCTATACAACTTTCAATTTTAGATTTATCAGGTGCACTTTTTAATCCAATTCATCTGGGAGGAAGGTGTGTTAGTGGAACTAGAGAATGTTCACATGGTTATTTCCTGGGAACATCCAAAGAACATTTTATATATATGTATCTTACTAGGGTAAGATGGATATTACCATATTTTTATCTATAAAATTTTCCTATTTGGAAGAACCTATTTTGGGCTTGACCAAGAAGGAATTAAAGTTTAGTGGTCCATAGCATGTAATAATTCTTTTCTAGAGTTGAAGAAGTGCTTTAAAATAGAAGAAATCTTGATCCTACCTGAGCCAGGATAAGAATATAAGGTGTTTTGTTGCACTTTTGGGATCAATCTTGGAGTGGTGACGATATTGAAATATTGAGTGGTGGAATATGGCTAAAAATATTGAGGATAGATGAATAGAACTACCCTATATATGAAATCAAGTTAAAAGTAGTTTTTTATTCTTTTAAGGGATCAAATAATTATCTATTAGGAGGTAATTTAAATTTATATACAGATCAGAAGATATTAAAGAATATCTCTTCATTGTGAAACATGAATAACTATCATCAAAGATTGGTTGAGTTTATGTAGTGTTGGGAAAAATCCATCAACGCAACATCGGTGTATTTTTTGGTTGACTGTGTTTTTTGACAGAGGGTTTCCATTGTATATTATGGAGTTCTAGAAAATTAATTGGAATGAAATGTTGAAAAATAAACATGTAAAAAGAAAGGATGGTCTAGAGGTGGTACAAAATGAATAGATGTAATATGGTATTGTTCTCTACTGTTTTCCAATTTTTTAGGCCTCAAAATCAGGAAAGTGGAGAAAGGTGTTTTCAGAAATGTAATCTACACACAATATTAAAGGAGATTTGTAATGTTTAGGATTTGAACATCCAAATATGGAAAAGGCATGAAGTAAGTCAAATATTGGAAATATGTGTGAAAGATGGTGTGGTGTGAACGATTCTTGTGTGCCCAATGCGACATCAAATTCTATTTTGTGCATTTGAAGGGGATCATGAATGACACATCATGATCGTGTGCTCGAGGGTTCATGATTCCTATAAATAATAGGTGAGACCCCCCCCCCCCTCAAATTTGACTAGCTCAACACTTATAGTAAATCGGGGCTCTGAATCGCATAAGAATTCTCTGCCACGAGAGATGAGTGAAATAATTGGAATTGGGAAGAAGCTAAGTTGCATGTAATATTGGAGTATATGAAATATTTAATTTGTGTATAAGAGGTGTTATTTCATTAAAACCATAAAACATATTCTGTGGTGGTGTAATGGTTGCACGAAAGATTTGGAGTTTCCCTGTGTGTATGTGGGAAATTGGTTTTCATCAGTGGATGATAGTGAGACATCAATAAAGAATCTACATATAGTAAAATATGTATTAATTATAGATAAGGAAGGGACCTACAAGTCTATTAAATGTGAGTGGATATTCTAATGAAGTAGTGAACATACATTAATTCAGAGAGCAGTGAGCTTTGAATTTGTGATTTGTTGTAAACCAGGACAGATAGTGAGTCCACTACAAACATGGGAAATGGTAGTGTGATTTTAGTGGATTTGGTACATTGGAACATTTCTATAGTATGATCCTTGGACATAACCTAGTGAGGGTGAACTAAGAATTTTTTTTGGTGTCTCATGTATTATTTTGTTTTTGTTCATACTTTTATATAGAAAAGGTAGAGAAGATACATTTGTTTAAAAATAAAACAAGATCAAAAGGGGAAGTTGTTTATATAATTTAATCCTTTATTAACCCACCCCCTCAGGGTATTTTACCTAGTAGACCTAACAATTGGAATTATATGGAAGGGTTAAAATTAGTGTTTCTCTCCAAATGGAGGTTATCAATCACAAAGGGATTCCGACCATCGATGGAAATAATTTTAATTTTTGGACTAATTGGATAAAAAACTACTTCTGCTCCATTGCAATGGATGTATTTACTACAGTGATGCAAGATATTTTATCCAACATCGACGGTGGTGCTTTTTCAAAAGCTGAATAATGGGAATTGGATGTTGATACCAAATGAATCCATGCTTCTGTGGTGGCCCTATCCAATTCAATATATATGTTAGTGATGTCATGTAAAACATGACATTCTATGTGGGAGAGGTTTTCTAATATATATGAAGTTGATTCCATGGTTATTGAGGCAAATATGCAGGTTATACAGAACAAATATAAATATTTTAGAATGAACATAAATGAGTGTGTTGATACATTCTTTGATATTGTGAATATTTTAGCGGAAGACATGGATGATCGTG
Organism: Viscum album; assembly: GCA_963277665.1. Classification (NCBI taxonomy): domain Eukaryota; kingdom Viridiplantae; phylum Streptophyta; class Magnoliopsida; order Santalales; family Viscaceae; genus Viscum; species Viscum album. Next base: position 1,561,662,538 of record OY728146.1, read on the forward strand.
GATAAATATTTGAAGATATAAAGATCATTAAGAATATCCTAAGATGATGTCCACCTGGGTTCAATCTGAATGTTTTGGTGTTGGAGGAAAAAGATCTAAATGAGATCGCATTAAATAGTATTCATAGTACTCTTATAACATATTAGATGAGAAATGAGGACATTGAATATGTAAAAAATGTAATTTCAAGGAAGTTATATTTAAGGCCTTGAAGAAGGACACCTCTAATATTATCAGAAATAAGAAGAGGTTGATGAGGTGATATCATTCCATTCCTCGAATCTTCAAAATGGAAAATGAATGTTCAAAGGGAAACTTCCACTTTCATTCATTAGATGTAGAAAGGTAGATCATCTTGTAGCAATGTGCCAAAATAAGTTCAATGAAGATGATAAGAATTAAGTTTAAATACCTTTGAATAATTCTTTAGCATATGTGAAAGGAAATAAAAATTGTAAGTGAAATTTTTCTAAGAAAAAGAATTTTATTTCACAAGAATGTGACTATTCATATGAATATTAGGATAAATAAATAATGAAATATAAGGATCATGGAGAGAATTATATGGTGGAAGTCATCATCATCACCATTATAAGGGAAGAATGTGAATACGATGAAGAATAAGTTGATGTAATAGTCGACTTGTAAGATGAATTAGAAGCTACCCTTGAAGAGATAGATTCTTGGAGAGCCAAAATGTATAAATCTAACAAATTGGTTCATGATGCTAATCTCTATATGTAGAAGATGAAAGAATATAATTCTATGATGGTTGAAGAAATTGAAAAACAGAAGTCTTTACTGCAAGAGAGATCATAAAATGTCGTTGATTATAAAATCAAAATTGAGGAACATAAAAGTGAAATCGATGGTTTAACTAATACAGTAAGGGATCACGAAAAAAATATTGATGAACATGAAGAGGAATCTATCAGTCTATGAAAAAAATTAAGGATCATGAAAATATATTGACTCTCAATTTGAAATCATCAATGAAGATCACTCATACGGTAGAAAGGATGGAAGTGGAGCCTAGAGGTCCATCACAATAAAAGAAATAATCAAAGAAAAATGATAAAGCTACCATGGTGCTAGATCAAAAATAGAAATAAGTCATTGTTGAAGTCAGACCACATGCACACACATTGATATTCAAGATTTATTTGGGTACGGAGTAGAATCAATATAATCAGAGAACCCAAGGCATGATTAGTGGTGTAGAAGTTACACAAAGGAATGCACCTCACATAGTGTGTTATTGTTGTTGAATGTGGAAACACACATAAAATTTTTTCCATGCCCAATAGATATAGATGGAAAAGAAGAAAAAATGTGGCAACCAAATAGAGCACAATACTATGGGATATCTTTTGAGGGTCATTTCTTCTGGTGTGTAGGATTTGGACACTTTGCCAAATATTATACATCAACCCTGTAGGGAAATGTGTTGAAGCCAAACCAAGTTGATTGAAAGAAACAACACAATGATTCATCAAGAGAGATGAAATTGAAAAATTGATTTTCAGCTCTATAAGATGAATTCAACTCATCATACTATGAGGGAGATAAAGACAATCATTATATACATTGTATGAAATCAAAAACATGGTTCCAAGAAATTTTATATAAGGTAGTGGTTATGAAAATTTCCCTAAATTAATCCAATCGTTCTAGGGTATGGATCCTTGAATGTGGTTTCACATCCCATATTACAGGGAATAAGGATCTCGATACATGTATAATATAGGTCAAAAAAGTTCTTTTTTTAAATTTTGAAACTATTAATAACTTAAGATAATTGGATTTAGAAATGCCAAATTTGGGGAAAAGAAATGAGACATGTTGATGTCTTGGTAGTATAAGGTCTTAGACACGAGTTTCATAGTTTCAATTAACTATGTGACTGCAAAAATTATATAAGATTCCCCAAGAATATACATATCATCAAAGGAATAGATGGTATAATTGTTCTATACTGAAAGAGAAAAAAGTTGAATATATACATTGTTAGTGAGGATAAAGATATGTGATTTTTTATCTAGATAGGAATTAAAAAAATTGTAGAATAAATGACCTTTTCATCAATGAAAACCAACCCTGGATGATCTGGTAAAGTGTGATGTTGCTAGAGAAATTCCTAATATATAATGTGATTATACTCCTACAAGCGATGCATGTCATCAAGGGAAGATCATCAGAAATTAGTACAAGGAAAAGGATCAAAAGTTAAAAAGAGTACTCGAATTGGTGCTTTCTAATGTATTTAGAACCATTGAACTAAGAGACATTGACTATAAGAGATATTAAATTTTTTTCATTGATTATTGTATCATAATGGTCTTTTTATTTTTCATTTACCATAATTATAATGTACTCAGTTTGGTAAAATAGAATGAAAGGGAATCTGAAAGGATTCTTGGAAAGAAAATTCTAAGGTTCCATTGTGATAATGGTTCAGAATTAACAAATAGTCAAGTGGAAGACTTTCTCAAGAAGCACAAGATAATACATCATGTTTCATCATTGAGAACTCTCCTACATAGTAGAGTTGTTTATAGGAGAAATCAGATCATCAATGACATGGATAGAACGATGCGTATTCAAATCAACCTACTAGAGAAATTTTGGGAGGAAGTAGTCTTGAAATCAGTCTAAATTTCTAATAGGTCTTTGTTGTTTCTAATGGAAGGAAAGACTCTATATGAGATGTGGTATAGAAATAAATCTACATTAATATACTTTTGATTATTTTAAAGTAATTCCTTTATTCTCAAAAATTAAAAAATAGGAAGTTTGAGTCATGAGGAGATGAAAGGATATTACTTGGCTACTCATGAAAAAGAAAGGCATATAAATAATTTAGTAAGAGGATAGGAAAAATAGCAGAATGAAATTATTTCACTATAGTGGAAGATGAAATGAATATTGAACAAATTATTGAATAGTTTCCTTATAAATGTGATGAGGAGGGATGCAATACAGGTGGAGAAGAAGTCGTAGATGTTGGTTCAGAAGAAAACACTGATTATGATAATGAGGAATACAAATAAATGTCTAAAAAGAAGCCAAAGAGTCGTGGTAAAATTTAAAATAAAAAATATCATTGGTAATCATCTGTATCTTTTTAAAACTAGAATAGTGATGTCATTATAGCCTTCCTATTTCCTATATCTGGTAGAACAAAAATGTAGTGCTGATGTAAATGGAGAAGAAAAAACAGTTTAAGTAATGAATGATGGGTTATAATAGATTGAGAAGTAGAAAAAATGTGAGATTGTTTTGAGGCCAATAGATACGAATTTCATCATGACTTAATGGGTCTATCACAACAAGATGAATGAAGATGATGCAGTGATACGAAGAAAATCAATAATAATGTAGAAAAGGCTACTCCAAGATAGAGGGTATCAATGTTGATGGGAATTTTCACTTATTACATGTATGGAGACAATTAGATTACTCTTGGACATTATAGTGCAATGTAAATTCAATGTTTTCTAGATGGATTTCGTGTCTTCATTTTCGAAAGGGGTTCTAGAGGAAGAATTTTATATTGATAAGCCAGAGTTTTTTCTCATTCATGAAGATGAGGGAAAAAAATCGGTTGAAGAAGGAATTATATGGTTGAAGAATGCAACAAGGCCATGGTATTCAAGACTAGATCACCATTTGAATAATCTCATATTTTCTTATGTTGGAGTTTATTACAATATATATGTCAATAATAATAGTTATCAATGGATTATAGTGCTAGTTTATGTCAATGAAATAATATTTTTTGGATCAGATGAATCACAATGCAGAGAGTTTTCTAAATTCATGATGAGTTAAAAATGTAAATAATGGGTGAGTTAGTGTTTTCCTTGGTTTATAGGTGATATAATGATGGAATGAAACATTCATTTCTCAATCCATATATTTAATGGAGTATCAAAGACAATTTGGAATGTAAAATTCTAAGGATATGAAGACTCAAGTTGCTACCCAGATGAAATTACCAAAAGATGATGATGGCCAGGTAGTTAATATCACATAATACATACTAATCATTGGAAACATACTTTACCTGATAGCGACAACACATAATATTTTTCCCCACACCATGAAGCAAGATTTAAAATCAAACACAAATATATACATATGCTTTCTCTGAAAATAACACTTCGTTATATCAATGGAAGGTGGGTTTTAGTTTTATATATAATAAAATATATTAGCAATAGTTATTGGGATATATAGATGCATATTGTGCTAGATTAGTAGATGATAGAAAATCAACTTTAGGTGGTTCATTTTATCTTGGTAGATTGTGTATTTATTGGATATGCGAGAAAAAATATTTCATTTCATTGAGCATAAATGAATCTTAATACATTACTTTAACTCAATAGTACACACAGTTATTGGGGATGAAGTAGCAGTTTCATTATATAGATGTTGATGTCATGTCTCTGATCAGAATCCATTGTGGAAATTTAAGTTTTATCAATCTTACCAAAAAAACAGTCCTTCACTGATGAAAAAATCACATTGAAATCAAATATCATTTTATAATGGAGAAAGAAGAGCAAGGGATTGTGAAGTTGGATTATGATTCTATAGAAATATGTTTTGTATAAATTTTGACAAAGTATTTACCCATTGAATCATTTGAGAGGAATCAATTGGTTCTGAGAGATCAGTCGACTCCCTACACTTCAAAAAGTGTAGATATTAGACCCCCTCTCTCTAAGGTATGGTGTGTTTTTACTAATGTACAGATATGTGCTCTTTACCTTATTTCAGACCAAAAAGTAGTGATCTTTGAATTCATTAAAAATGGTAGAGAAATTGTGGATGTGAAATGAGATAAAATGTCTTAGTAATGACATAGAGTGCAGCTAATAAGTGGAGCTGTGAGATAGGGGGAGTAGTAATACTGGAGAAGATTTAAATCTGAAAATTCTTGATGTGATAATTCAAAGGATATATATCGTGAATGATAAAGATCATGATAAAATTATTGAACTAGTTCTGAATGAAGTGGTTCATTGATGAACTTTACATATTGCCCTTATTTCTCACATTGAGCATGTTTCATGTGGGCTTACTGTATGTGTTGAGTAAATCATCGATCATTATCTGAATCACATGATGTTAATGGTGGTAGACTATGGATGAATCTATAAATAGGTATGAATTTAGGAATTAGTTTTCATCAAACCCAAACGGAGATATTATTTTGAAAAATCCCTCAATGAAACATTGAAGAATTTTTGGATTGATTGTGTTTGTTGAAAAAGAGGGTTTACATTGTCAGTTATGGAGTTCCAGACTTATTTTTTACAAGATTTGTTTAAAAAATGAAAATGAATGTAGGAGAAAGAGGTGGTATAAGAAGCATGAATATAAAGTGGTGTTTTTTCAAGTGTTTGCCAAATTGTTGGGCCTCAAAATCAGGTTAATAGAGAAATGTGTGTCTGGAAAATGATGTTACACATAATATTTAAGGTGATTTGGAAACTTCCATGAAAATCATGTTTTAGGATCAAAAAATAAAAATATGGAATGTAAATTAAGTTCAAGAAAGATTATAAATGTGCATGAAAGAAGGGGTTGCACAAAAGAGTCATGTGTGCCCAATTCAATGTCAAATTGTGTTTTGTGTGCTTATTGTGGATCAAGTGCAATGCATCAGGATCTTTCACGTAGGGGTTACAGAATCCTATAAAAAATGTCCCATCCTCATTTTAAATGAAAAACACATAAATTAAATCTGGGATCTTAATCGTATAATAATTTAGTGCCAATGGAGTTGCGTGAAATAATTGTAGTTTTAGCAAGCTAAAGAAGATGTACATAATATTGGATATTCGCATAATATTGAATTATCGCGTTAGAGTAGGTTTTATGTACAAAGTATAAAACATTCATTGAAGGCGTAGTAAGGGTTGGTTGAAAGATTTTTTGTTTCCCAATACATATGTGGTAAAGTGGTATTCTTCAGTGGGTGAAAGTGGGACATCAATAGAGAATCTACAAGCAACGGAAGATGCATTCATTGTAGATAATCAAGGTAACTAGAACTCTAAAACAATGAGTTTATTTTCAAAATAAGTTGTGAGAACAGTTTAGTTGATAGACTAGTGAGCTTTAAAATTTTTATTGGTTTTAAACCAATAGGTATATAGAGTTCATTCTGAACATTATAAATAGTAGTGCGTTTTTAGTGGATTTGGTACATCGGAACATTATTTTGTAATTCTCCTTGGACATATCCTAGTGAATAGAAATTGATTAAAAAAATTTATATCTCAGGCATGATTTAATTTTTGTTCATATTTTTCTACGGGAAAGGGTGATAAGAGAGTTTTTTAATAATGAAACAATATGAAAAGGGAAAGTTGTTTTAATTTGTCATTCCTTGATTCACCCCCACTCACTCTTAGTGTATTTGACCTAGTGGACCTAACAAGTAATAATTATACATTTCTCTATAATATATTACTAAAAAAGGAAAATGTTTTACTAATTATCTATGTAGGAAAACTCAGACTTAGGAATTTCAAGAGTCTAGTGATGAGTTGAAGATTATGACCTTACTTGATGAGATGCATGTTCTGGTCCAAGAGTGTCAAGAGCTAATGATTCCTGTATCAGTTTTAGTGGAGTCTACCCATTTGATCCATAGTAGTGAAAGGATTTATGAGGATATTGAATGTTTGGAATTGATGGAAATCCTTGAAGGTGGTGCGTAACCATATAATTAGATTATAGATGAGTATGTGATCTAATATATCATGAATAATCTTTTTGTGCTTATGGGTATATGGGAGGTGTTTATGCATGAATTTCATGAGTAGAAATTGGAGGTGCAACCAAATTTTACCAAAATGTTCCATGGCTTATGATGACAATATTGGTGCTTAGGAACAAAAAGGGAGACAGAAGGGTACGCGACACAATGTAACACTCTTCTACTAGTGAAAGGTGAGCATTAATGACATAGTGGTTTGCTATAGTTATTCCCCATTCCAAAAAGGAATTGGGATGATGCTACCATGGTCTGTGTGGTTGGTCTCCTAAGGATGACTTTGAAGAATGAAATTATTTGGGTCATTATGGAATGATTGATGAAAGGACCGTATTTCATTCCTATATAGGAGACTTTCTCAAGGGATCAATTGGAAGACTTGTATGTTCATAAAATAGTCTATTTTCATATAGTACCACAATGTATTGTTTCTGACTGTGACTCATGATATACATTTCACTTATGTGATTTCTTTCAAATAGAACATAGTACATAGGTTTTAATAACTGTGGATTTCCACCTGAATGAATATGGTTAGTCATTACATACTATATAGGTGATATTGTATATTCTATGAGTCTGTGATCTAGGCTATAGTGGGTCTTAGAAAATTCATTTAGCACTCATTGAGTTATCTGATAACAAAAATTAACTGAAAAATATTTAGATGGCCCCATATGAGGCACTTTATTGAAGTCCATGAAAAGGATATTTATATTGTATGGAGGCATCTGAGTGTAAGTTATTAGGATCCAGTCTCATGGAGGAGACATCAAAGTAGGTTCATCAGATTCAGAAATGTATGGCTATGACTTAGTGTAGGTAGATGTAGTAGGCTGATAGATGTCGATGGACAAAAATCTTTATAGTGGGTGATCATGTTTTTATTATGGTGTGTCCATGATTGTCTCAACATAGTATTGTGAGACACTTCATGTTTGAACCTTGGACTTTGGGAATGATTGAGGTTTTGGAGAGAATCAGGTTAGTGGCTTACCGCTTCACTCTTCCATAGAGGTACAATGTTTTGTATGATGTTTTTCAAGTGTAACAACATTAGTGGGATCATCCCAAACATTCTCATGTGATAGATTTGTATTATATTGAGATTTATATTGATGTATACTTTTAGTACAATCTGATACATGTATTGGATCGTCGTGATAATGTTTTTTGAGGAATGACTCTAATGATAGTTCATGTATTGTGGTATGATGGGTGTGTTCAGGAGGAATAATGGGAGAGAAAAATTGATATAAAAGCACAGTAGATTGATATTTTTACCTCAAAATATTATAGATTATTGGGAATAAATATTAGGGATGAGTAGTTATATAGTGGGGAGATTGTAATATCCCTACCGTTTACTGGAGATGTCTCGAAATCATTTTTAGGAATTCTTTTTCCTTGTTTTGATGAAACCATTTTTTTGGTTTTATCTTAGGTAGTTTTTGGGAGAAATTGGATACTTTTTGAAGGGTATTGATCATTTCACGGTTGGCGTAGGGTATTCCAAAACCATACCTCATTAGCCAGTAAACCATACAACCCCAAATAGAGTCGAATTTCATGGTCGGTGCATGGTTTGGAAAACCATTCACCTTCTTAGTAGTAACTATTTGGCCCCATTGTGAGGAGTCACATAGTTAGGCACATGGTTAGGGGAAACTGTACACCCTATTTAAAAAATGGTGTGTGCATATTTTTAGACCCCCAAAATCAAGATGAAATATTCATTTACCCTTGATATGCAACCTAAAGTAATCCCAACTCATCCCTAAATGTATTATATTTTTTTGGTGGTTACTTGAATTTTTTTTGGACTTGTAACCTCCTTTCATAGAAAATTAAATAAGGGAATGAAGATCCAATCCTCTCTCAACAATATATTCCCATACCATGTAGTTTCCTCCCATGTCCTGTCTTTTTTCTCATCCTTTGAAGGGATTTTCCTACGTTGGAAGTGGATTAAGATCTAGTTTTACATAGATCTCATTATTTAGATCTTATATCTTGGTTTTGGATCTATAAATTGTTCTCCATCATGTTGTTGATCATTCCACATTAATTGGGTATTTCCGTTGGCAAGTATTTATCATTAATTTGTAGGTGGGTGGTCTAAATTCCAATCACATAGTCTTAAATTTAAATTTCCTGAATGTGTTGTGGAAATTAAATTATCATGTTTGAAAGTTGAATATTTAATTTAATAAATTAATTTATTAATTAATTTATCGTATCATGGAATTGATTAATTTAAATTCCTTGTAAATATGAGATGAGTTTAACTTGGGAAATGTAATCTGGGTATTTTTTATTATGGAACTGGATGAATTATATTAATTAATTGGTTACTTAATTAATAGAAGGTGGTGAATGTTTAATTAATGTAAAATTGAGATTTTGTAATTAGTCAATTAATGTGATATGAACTAAATAAAAATGGGGATTAAGAGATAGTTGAATTGACCCTAATGGGTTAATTGGATATAAGAATTGAATATTATAAAATGGTTCATCGGGGAATTTCACATATTATTTCATGTGATTGTAGTCTTGAATAATGATCCTTTTTAATCATTTGTAATGATATATCGTGATGTGAAATTTTGGTGATTGGGTTAATGACGATTAACTAGGATAAATGTGATATATCTGATTGATTGAAAAATGTGTGTGGGGCATGGAATTCTACTTCAAAATAACATAGTGATAATGAATGAGGGGCATGGACTGATTCTTCCAAATCAAACATGTTTTATTGATTGATAATTATACGTAGGACATGGACTAATACTTCAAAATCATATAGTGATAATGAGTAGGGGACACAGACTGCTACATTAAAATCCCATTTGTGAGATTGTTTGATAAATGATTTTTGGAATATTGATTGTTTCTTCAAATACCAATGATGTTCTAGACATGATTTTATAGTCCAAAAATGTTGTCATTGGACTATAGTTCCAATTGGACATAATATTAATTGGAATTAAATGATAATTGATAATTATGGTATTGTGATATCCCGTTGGGATTTTTTAGACTTCATAATTGTCCGATACAGGTACTATAGGTTTGGATGTCCTTGGGAAACCGAGGTTTATGTGGTTAAATAAAGAAAAATTGAATATGTAAAATCCTTAACTTATTTATTTTAATTTATTCATTATATAATTTTTCCCACTATTATTGACTGGATATTTTTTTATACATCATTGATGGTGGCCTACTTAGTTGTACTCTAACCCTACTCGGGCTTCCTGATTAGTTCCCAAATAGACATCAGGTTTGTAGGACAAGATAAGGGATAAGGCCCCATGTTATATGGATAAGTTGAGATGGAGAATTAATGAGGGAATTAGACTTGGTTTTAGGGACCTCTTAGAGTTTTTAGTGACTTAATTTTTGGTTTTTAATTTGACACTTTAGACATACTTATCTTGACAAATCTACTATTTCTTTTTATATATTTTAATCATGGTATAGCCATAATGTGATACATTTATTATTCTAGTTATGGTTAGATAATATTTTTGTGGATTATTTATTTCTACTGTTGTAATACTTTGATAATGAATGCATACTCTCCCCCTAATTGATATTAGACCCTCACTGCTAGTTAGTAACATCTAGTATAAGGGGAGGTGCACCAGAGGTCATGTAACATACCACCTTAGGGCACCAGTGTGTGGCACCCAGGTCGGAATGTTACGAATACCTTGAATTTAAATTTAATCAATATAAAACATATCAAATAATAATTTTATATACTACATAGAATATTAAAGTGGTGAATATTGTATATCTATCATGGAAACAAAAGTGAGATGAGAAAACCCATAAATATATCATATCATTAAAATGATAACTAATAAATTAAGTGACTATGTGTAAAAAATATAAATAAATAAATAATAATGTCAAATACAAAAAAAATATAATTAGATTTTATTTTAAACATTATGAGGGTATAATATTGTCTATGAAGTAGAATTATAACTGATTGGATGTAAATTGAATTAATAAACCCCTAACCTCATGCTAACTTTCACGTCAAATCCTTATGGATGGAATAGTATGTATTGAAACATGAAATAAATTTAAATATTAATGATTCATGAAATAACAAGAAACATTCTACTATATACACCAAAAACAATTAGTGCATAATATAAAAATATTCTAAAATGAAATTAAATTGATATGAAATCACTAACCTCATAACCTACTCATCAAATATATTATTTGTTATCCTGAATAATAAACTTATGTTAATTATTTAATTTTTTATGAACCTTTTTCAATTTTATTGGTTCTTTTTATTACCATGTTATATTTAATTACTCAAACAATTAAGATCACAAAAGTTGTTTTTATGATATTCTGTTAATATGTCAAAACGAAATTTGGTCGGTATACTATAGTAAAGGTGTTCATTATTACATAATATCCAAAATAATAATCATTACATAATTATCGGTTTTTTACATAAATTAATCTTTAAAACCAAACATTAATTATAGTTATGAAAAATGACATACATTATAATTATAGAGATGGTAAGTCATATGTATGCATGAGTAACATTTCCATTTCTCAATGATCATGATTTAAAGAAGGTAAGTATTATATAAATTTAAAATAATGATAATTATTCAATAAATATAATATTATATCTTTTTATATGATTATATATACTATCTAGGTGATGTAGTAATTAAAAATGAATCTCACCACATCGCGGAGGATATAATCCACAAGTACATGTGAACGACATTATCAATTTTCATTGAGTTGATAGGTAAAAAATATAATAAATTCAACATTTAAGTAGTGATAAATATATAATTAATATCATATATATACATTAAATTCATCATTGTAAAATATCATTCATAGGTGATGATAGAAAACAAATTACTTTAGTTCCCAAGGTGGTTGTTCTCCATACACAAGTGGTGCATTCATTTCCCATATGATGGAATATGGTATGGATGTAGGTTATTACATTAACATAATGAAATCCAAGTATAATGGAAATTAATATGTTTTATATAATATAGTTTTAATAAAATTCTAATGGAATGGAATAATAAATAAGAAGAAAAAAATTGGTTAAAGACTATACCTCATCTTCGGATATTCTTATTTGATTTACACAATAATCCCCCTAAGGATAGTATTCATACTAAAAAATACCTCAATATTGAGTAAAGGTCTATTATAAAGTATTTTTTATCGTAATTTAATTAACTAAATGGATTTTTATCTATGAAGAAAAAAGGATATCAGGTTCCCTTTTATAAGCTTGGGGATGGGAACTTTTAGAATATCTTAATGTATTAAATTAATATTAGTCATTTATCTGGGATAAATGACTCAAAATGATATATTTTTAATAAAGTAAGATAATTGGATTATATAATATCATACAATAAAATGTAGACACATTTACATGATGTTTTCAACATTATCATTTGGTTTTAACATGTGTTAACCATTTTTTATGATTACTGTTGTAACAAAGTTTTTTAATCATTATGTTCATGATAGTTTCTACAAAAGGATAATTCAAAAAAATGGACCATGGTTGATATTTTCAAGAATTTTCCAATTAGTTTTATAGTGATAGGAATTTTATTAGTCTTAAATTCATTATTAAAATATTTTTTACTATTAAATATCATTTATTTCAATTTTGGAACTATCCGTTTAATTTGACATTGAAAAGAACATAAAATAAATGAAATTTTATTTTAATCCTATGAAAATCACAAATATGTTTTATGTTTATAAAAAATTTCTTCTACGTAATAATTAATATAAAATATTTTACTTTTATAATTTTTATAATCATTTATTTTATTTTCTATTAATTAAATAATTTTTATATTAGTGTTCCATAGGAATTTAATTTAATTATTTCATTAATAAAATTGAAAATAAATTTCCATGGTAAAAAATAACTTAACATTTAAATTACTATTTATAACTGAATATTGGTTGTTTTATCCCTATGAAAATTTATTACAGTTTTAAAAACAAGAAGGTGACATTTTTGACGTTATATTTTACTTAAATATTATAAATGTCCAAATCAATGAAATATGCTACCAAGTTTCCATATATTCTAAAAATTAATGTAAATGATCAAACTAAACTCATAAAATTGGATAAATGAAAAATGGTATGGTCAATTATAGTTTTTATCATGTTATTTTTATCTTTAATCACCAGATTTACACCTACCGTAGTAATAATAATTTATTATGGTTATTTTTTATAATGAAAAAAAATAATGGGAAATATTTTCCTAATTTGGACCTCCAAATTCAAAATATGTAATTTAATTTTCATCATTTAATTCATGGAATTGTTATTATTTAATTTAAAATCCAACTCAAAAAATATAATGAAAATAGGTTTTTCATGAAAAATCTTTTTTTAGTAGAAAAAATGTTTTTATTCAAATTTAATGTATACAATTTAATATAAGGAAAATAATTGAAATATATTTCATAAAAATTAACTAATAAATATTTTTATCTAATCCAAAATATAGTTTTCCTTGGTAAATAATTTAAAAGAATAACATAGTTTTCAATAACTATCATTATTTTTACTATTCATTGAAAAATAAAAAAATTAGAAAAATACAAAAAAAACCATAATTTATTTTTAATATGATGATTATAATAGTTATAACATTTTTATCAAATAAAATTTGTAAAATTTACATAAATTAATTACAATTTATTATCCAAAAAAATCAACTTTTTTATGAAAATGTATTTTTTGGAAAGTGAAATAAATTTACTATAAATTGATTCATTATTTAAAAAGTGTATATCTATAAATTTTCAATTATTTTGACCTTTATATATATTCCATAATGTGGTAAATCTGATTCATACCCTCCAAATTAAGGGCGAGGTTAAAACTGCCACATTTATATAATAATATAACATGGTTTGTTTGGGCTTGGGGTTGCATGCCATATACACTATAAAATAGAGTTTTTTTTATTAAAACTGTGGGGTATTAGAACCCAAATTAATATAGGGAAAACTAAAATATAAGAATTTTATTTTATTTGTATCATGGGAGTGAATATTGGATCTTGGGATTACAAAACATAGGAGTGATAGATAAATGAAGGTTTCACTTATGAAAATATCAATTCCATTCATTTCCATTATATTATCACTATTTGACTCAGTATTATGCTTAAAATGAAGTGGGGCATTGAGTTGAATTCACATAAGAGAAATAAAATGTTTAATAGTTGATTAATCTATGATTTCATTCATGAATATAATGTGTATTGATCATGGGATGGGAAACAATTTCTATAAATAATATTTACACTTAATAAATTAATTTCTATAAATAATAATTCAATATTTTAAATTTTAACTTCATCTTGGTTGTCTAGTTTTTGACATTTGAAAAAACATTTACTAAAAACTAAAATCATAAAAAGGGATAAGAAAACAGCATTTCTAAAGGAGGGGAAAGGCAATACGAAGGTCGTCTAGAATAACACAAAAATAGGATTCAAAAATAAGAGAATATTATTGGGAAGTGAAAATATTGATATATAAGAAATAAATTATGTCTAAATAATTATTTATAGTGACTATGAAAACTGATTACAATAATATAAATGATCATGAGAAATTCGATGACCACAAAAGTATAATCCAATGTTGTGTGAATGAACAATTGATTCAACACAATGAAGGTAATGGAATTATTATTTTCCTATATCATTTTCCTATATTTGAGGAATTCCATTACGATATACATAATGAACATAAGGAAATGAACTTACTTGAAAAGTACAATTTCATAATTTGATTAATTTCAATATCATTCTTATCTTTTACTCCAAATAATATGTATTAAAGAAGAATTATTCATGTATTGAGGCCTAAAATAAACTTCTAATGGATATCGTAATCCAAAAAAGGGTAAAACATTTATTCATCCAATATTTAAAAATTAACCAAAATATAATATTTATCACAATTAAAGATAATATCCAAAATGTATAATACTTAATATGAAGAAATAATACATTAATATCTAAAATTCAACAATAACAACCAAAGTTATATGTAGATCATTCTATAAATAAATAACACTATATCTTAAATAACGTTAATTAACTCACCATTAAATAATGTTTTAACCTCACATTTGTTCTTATACATTTCATCATATATCCTAAAAAATGAAATAATATTCTTTTGAAAGAATATATACCATTAAACCAATGGGTTACATATACTTCAACAAAATGAAAAAACACCCATAATAGAATTAGTATCCTTAAAATGACATCACATAAAACCTAAAAAGGGGTGTTTATTCGTTTGATATTATTATCAACTATATATATATAAACCAATTATGGTATCTATAACTCATTAGATAACCTCACATGGAAACATAATGATCTCCAAAGTTATTTATGCCATCATATGACACCAACTATAACATCACAAAACCCACACTCCAAACCAGGTGATAAAAATAAAAACTACATATTTCTAGATTTGAAAAAGGTAGACGTGGTCTAATTTTGAAACATTCAAATAATATAACATCACCCTTAAATACTAGATTTCTTACATTCCCAAATATATAGTTTTATATTACTGGAAAAAACTCTTACATAATAATTTTAATACATAAACACCTAGTTAATAAAAATATATAGCTCGTCCCACTGATTTCATCACATCTAGTAACATTACAATGAATAACATACATAGAACCATTCTTCACAAATGAAACATTTGGTGGGTCATATCAAACTCTTAGTAAGGTTTAACGGACTCATTAACTATGGAATTTCATCAATGATCATAAGATAAGAATATGGTTATAACGACATAATCAGAGTATATGAAGATATAATAATATAATTTATAACAATCAGGACCTGGATCATAAAATATGATACATATCATATTTTTTTTTAAATAAGACAAGATTCATATAAGTAAATAATCTTGATATTTGTGAAAAAAACTATAATTAAATGATTAATTACAATAATGATGCATGCACAAATAAAATTTCTTTGTAACATGGAATACCATATTCATATAACTCTTATAATCTCTATTAAAATTTGAATAACCTTCCTATTAAACTAAAATAATATCTTATGAGGAACTTATAATTGGTTAAATCCATCAATTTCACAATTGCATTGGATATCGATATCGAGATCACCCATCATCGTGAGCTATATCATGCTCAAATTTCATCATATAAAATCTCCAAGAACCATAACATAACCATTACACATGAATTTTTATTTATTTTTTAGAGATAAAAATAACCATTGTTCTTTCATGTCATGATTTATCCATGGAAAGGAAACTGGTTCCATGACTATCTCTTTGAAACATTCATAATCCATCAAAAGAAATAATATGAATGGAATCATTAAAATATATCCCCAATGTAAAATAAGTAAAATAAATGGTTTTTTGTTTTTGATGAATATACATACTATAAAAATATATTCAATTTTTTTTAGGAAAATACCCTTTCTACTTTGAAATTGATTTTTAAAATATATAAAATTTCCCAAATAATAGGAAAATCGTTTTCATTGAATAGATCCATGGAAAATATTAACGTAATTTAAAATAAACAGAGTGTTCATGTAGGTGAGAAATTACATTCCTGTTGTAATTTTTAAAACAAAGATATTTTTCTCACATTCGATAAAAATTACCTTGTTTAGAAAATGAGAAAAATGTTATTTTTAAAAATTTTCATAAAAATTAAAATATGGTTAAAAAATTAATTTAAAAATTATTTAATAATAGAAACAAATTTTAATCAAATTAATTTAGAAAAAATAAATATATAGGAAAAAGTTTTTCTGGCTAAAATAGGATAAATAATGTTATCTTTTCTTGAAAATATTTTCTGAATAATGTTTTTATACAAATTTTAATAAATGGTGGAAAAATATAATAATTTTTGAAATATATAAAGGATAATAGAAATGAAATTGGTTCATCAAATAACGATCGTATAATTTTCTTAATGGAAATTCAAGCATAAAAATACCAATTAAAATGGGATTGAGAAATAAAACCCTTTTCACATTGGTAACTTTTGATTCATAACCTGCATGAAATAAAAGCATCAATGTAACCAATAAATATCATAAACATAATGTCACTCTTGAAATAACATGTCATAGGGTATGTATATACACATTTAAAATAATTTAGTTTTATAATAAAATGATTTTTCCAAAGAAAAAAAATTTTAATTGAATAATCCATACAAAAAACATATTGATGAATTGAGAATAAATCAATGGAGAGATCATGTGTAATGCATTTAAATTAAAATACTAGTGTATATAAAACATAAATAAAATAGATTCCATTTGAATCATAATATTGAAATAATATAATCTTTGAAGAAGTTATATAACCAAATGTGTGAAATTTAGTTTAAGAAGTACCATATTTATTTGTGGTCGGAATGACCTGAAGACCATTATTTTTTTATTGATAATCCGCCTTTCAAGGGGTGATGTAGAAACCTTACAAGGCCTAAAGTCTTTAGAGACAATTTCATAACCGGTAGTTCATAGAAATAATCACCCCGATAAGGCAACATAAAATTCATCCTCCCTAGAATATGTCATGATATCATCACTCCACCTTCACATGGCTGGTCAGTTAGCAGTCCTCTTAAAATTTGCATAGGACCGATACTGATGGCAAAGCCATACCACTTACTTATTTTTATCTTTCAAGTAAAATTTCATAAAATTAAATAATTTAATAATAACATAAATTTATATGAAGTATGAAATATTAATGATAAGTCATGTAAAATAGAATCATATACACCATATAAAATAAATTAGGTTCCTAACTTTAAACCTAGCCTCGATGAATGGAAATTGAGATGAAATCCCTTACCTCTAGTCATGTCTTTCCATGGAAGTCCTTTAAGTCTTATATAATTAAATTATTTCAATTATTTAACTAATTAATATCATTATATAATTTTATTACTTTATCATTAATCCATTTTTTCATTCATATTAGTGAAATATTTAATTACATAATTATGTTTGTCTATGTTATGTGTTTTAAGGATGTTCAGTTAATATATTTAAAATTACATAGATATATAGACCATTTTCAAAGGTATATTTATTCTATAATCTCTATAATAATAATAATGAAACAAATATAATTTTTATTCATTAATTACACTATTAAAATCAACAATTAAATATTTTCATGAGAAACTATCTATGTTACAATCTTGGAGATAGTAGGCCATATATACACATGAGTACTACTTTTATTTTTCATAGAGCATGAGTGAAAAAATGTAATTATAATTTTAACTTTATATAATTATTATTATATCATAATGATAATATTATAAATTTAAATAAACTTATAATTACCATTCATGTGACTCTGTGATGAAAAATGTATCATATCGCTTCGTGGAGGTGGTAACCCTATGTACGCTTAAATGATGTTACCATGTCCAATGTATTTAATGGTAAGAAAATAGATGATATATTATATATATATAGAATTAAAATAATTTCACGAATAATATATATATATATATATATATTAAATCCATCACTATAACAATTTATGAGAGGTGGTGATGGAAAACGAATTAAATCGGTTTGTGAGGCTGTAGTCCATCGTAAACATGAATGATGGTTTAATTTCCCATTTTATGGAATAATTATATGGATTATGATTAATAAATTAACTTAATAACATATAATGATATTTTAAATACGTATTATATTATATTAAAATGGTTTTAATAATTTTTAAGGAGGTTGGAGGATAAAAAACATAAGCAATTGGTTAAAAGATATACCTCTTCATCAGAGAACCTCCTTTTATTTAAACCTTAATACCAATAAGGTTTGTATTATTTTCGATATAATACCTATAGGACATGGTTAGGGATGTTAGAATTTATTTTTCAATTATTGGCTTATATAGAGTGCTAAATATGTATGAGGATAAGTGGAGAGGTGGTTTCCTCTTATAAGTGTGGGGAGATCCACTCTTCAAATTAAATAATTTATTAAATTCATATAAATTAATTTTAATGTTTATGTAGATCCAAATTATTTTAATTATAATATTATATGATTATGTGTTTTAATCCTATCATAGAATATTTTCTTACCATTTTTATATGATATTTTCACCTTTATCTTCTTGTTTTAACCCCACATTAACCCTTTTGATGATTACCTCGATATCATTATTTTATACTAATTTGGGGATAAGAAAATTACTATAAAAGGAAGTGACCCATAAATGTATAAAATTAATTATTTAATACCATATACCATTCAATTTTTCAAATATAGTATTTTATTTATAATCATTTAATAAAATATTTTTTATTATAAAATATTATTAATGTAATTGTTGGAACTATTAATTTATATTAAATTTACAGTTATCAACATAATAATGGAATTAGAATATGAAAATTTAACACATAACTAATATGTTATATATATCTATGAAATTATTGGGACATTATAACTCACACAAAAAATATATCTTTTAAATTTATAAAAAAACATTTACATATTTTTTATACTACTTGTACATGCCCTATATCAGCATTGCCTAAGAACTTATTATAATTAAATAATAACAAAAATATTAATAAATTACTACATTAAAATTAATTTCTTTAAATTCAATATAAATTTAGTATTTATTAAAATATTATTTTTATCTATATGCGAACATATAAATGATATTTAAATTCAGGAGAGTGGAATTTTATGTTTTTCTTATCTTCAAATAATATATAAGTCATATTCAATGATACCTAGAAATAAATTTCCATAAATTATAAATTTGGATTGAGATGGTATAATAGTACTCATTAAATATATTAAAAGTAATTTTTAGATATATTTTTATTCTTTTTGAAATAATTTTTATTTTTAATTAAGTTATTTAGTCTTATTGAGGTGAAAAAATATTTACCCTCATTAATATTCATAATAGGAAAAAATAAAAGGGAATAATTTACCAAATTTAAAACTCCTAATTGAAAAAAGGGATGAATTTTTCAAAATTAAATTCCAATATGTGAATGGAACAAAATTTATTATAAATGTGTAAAATATAATAAAAAATGTTTTTAAAAAATGAATCTTTAAACCTCAAAATTTACATATAAACAATTAGGTATAAATATGGTTAGAATTTAATTAATTAGAAAATATATAGTTAAATAATAATTATGTTAATTCTAGATCAAAATTAAAACATAATGGATCATTTTAATGAAAATAAATAATATTTTTACAAAAAAAAATCTATATTTCTCACTATTCAATGAAAATCAATCTTTTTAGAAGAAAAAACACAATTTCACCCTAAAATACATATGATGTGCTGATTTAAAAAATTTCGTCCATTTTATTTAATAATATTTAAAAAATTTATCAAATTTTTTATGACATTTTCTCAAAAAATAAATAAAAACCACTTTTGAAGAGAACTTATATTTCAAGAATAAAATCACCATACAAAAAATTGCGTGCTTATTTTTTAAAAATTGGTCAATACATTTGAATTGAGATATACCTTTATATATATATATATCATTCATATATATTTTAATTTTATTAATATCTACTAATTTAATTTTTAGGTTATAACTATAATAAGTAAATAATAATATTTAAAGGTTAATTTAAACTCGGTGTTGTGTCTTGTGTATGCTATCAGACATAGTGTTATTTTAAAATCTTGGTGTGTTACAAGATAAACCTATTATGATGTAAATATAACCAAAAAAATTATATCCACTAGCATAATCCAAGGAGAAGAATATGTGTGGTTATAAATATTGGGATAAATCCCAACATAATGTAATAGTATATTTATTCTATATTCTATTTGCCTTTAATATTTCTAGCCTTTCTCATGTACCTAATGAGGGTTATTCCTTTTTTGAATAAAAAATAAAAATTAATATTTTTTTCGAATATCATTATTTTTTAAATCTCACATAATTATAAAAATAATTATAAAAAATATGTTTCTCACCTAACATTGTTTTAGTTAAGTATGAAAAATTGAAATTAATTTTTTATAATTCCACGTTTTTTCCAACACGAAATGATAAGGAATACATGATCAAAATTAATTCATTTCCCTTTACGAACAAAATTCCAAAAATATCATAATATTTTAAATACATTTATATTAACTCATATTATTCACATAATAACACATAATGTCATAAAATAGATTCCTTTTATTAAATACACTAACACACTACTCATAATTACTCAAATCAATTGATATAGGTTCTATTTGGAAATGAAAAAATTGTGACTAGCATCCACTGGGGATCGAGTTTTTAATTAATTCTAGTGGTATATCAATAAACTAACAGCAAGAAACAAGCTTAGTAATTTAATATTACACAAATATTATGAAATTTGAAATATTGAAAATATAAGTTAACTAAATAATAGTAGGAATTTCAATAGATAACACTAAAGATAATGTTACATGCTAAATAATAGTACACATGTATAAAACAATGATCATGGTCATTAGTATAGTTCCAAACTTTAGATATCTACTTATGATGCATGTATCAATATATAGGGTGAATCTCGATTGATCCTTATTCACACTCATCAGGTTCTATTCCATTATACTCAAGACAAGTAAACAAAATCCTCATAAAAACTTATGATGTGTACTAAGAAACAAAACATATCATGGAGAATTGATCTTTTTAAATATAGATGATTGGGAAATTTTTATGGGTTACTAATCAAGAATGGAGAATATTATATCATGATTAAAAAAAGAATAGAAATCCCTTAATCCCAACGACACTTCTTGAAACCCTAATCTAGATAGCCAGATAATATACGAGGAATGACACGGTTACCCATTAGGTGCAACCGGATCCCTAGGGACTAGAGAATATTGTTGTGGGAATTTTAATATAGTTAGGGAATTATTTAAAGCTCAAGTAAAAGAAAAAAATCAGGACTGGGTTTTACCAAAATCCATCATGAATTATCCATAAGTCATTCCTTCCAAAAACAAAACTCAACACCAAACAGACTATATAATAATAATCTAGAATATAAACATATGATAATTCTCTTTATGAATGGATAATAAAATAATCATCTGGAAATATAAAATATAAAAATAGGTCACAACGAATGTTATGTGAAAATAAGGATTATGGAAATGAAGAAAAAATAATAAATGGTTGTTGTGAAAAATTTGACATCCAACCACTACAACATCATCCCTGATATTATCATGGGGTTTATGTCTCATTGTGTTATAAAAGTAACAGAATTTTATGAACCTCCATTACTAAATGATTAATTTTATATATCTAAAATGAAATAGGAAAAACTGCATGCCCACTAATGTTCCTATAAAGTCTATAAGAATAAATAAACAATAGGACACCACTAATGGTGTATAAATGCACACTATGAATAAATAAGCATCTGAATGAACATATTAAAATATTTGTATATTTATAAAAAATCATATTTACAAGTATTTATCAAATCATGGAGTCACTCAATAGTAATTAAATTTTTATATTAATACCAATTATAACCAATAATTCCCTATATAATATGTGGGAACATTCCTTTACATCATAAATTATTCTTATCTACGAATTTGATAGGTATTACTTGTTCAGTCCACTATAGTAATATAAGGACCCAACCTTAAACATTAGATATTCATGAGTTTTTGTCATGAGATTACATTATTACTCATTGTGAATATTTTCAGGTTTATTCATTTAGAGAATTAGGAAATTGTACAAACACAACATACCATAATCATACATGAGGATACTACTTAATTAGTATCAATATATTCAAAAATATAAAACATTTCAAAAAAACATGATTTATTTTTCTTGATAAAAATCTTCAGAACATTAATCTTTTCATATTCCATTATCTTACCTAACCTTATACCCTATGAAAAACATTTGGAAACATGGGATGAGAATATAAATCATAATAATAGATAAAAAAGGAGATAAACTATTTCTCAATGAATACATATAAACATATGAGATCGTTTACACAAAGGCACACATCTCACTCATGAAGTATCACATATGTACTTTGTAAAACATGAGATTTCAATATAACATAGAAAAAATAAATAAAACATTAAGATATCTTAGAAAATTACTTACTTACCATTTTAACCATCACGACTACCATATTATTAGTAACCCTCATGGATTCCTTACAATATGACCCTCACAATTACCTTATGATGTAACCATCGCAGTTACTCATGGAATAGCCATACGACCAAACTCCTACTTATATATACCCCAAGAATTTGAGGTATACATAGGTCCCACCCTTAATCATAAATAATTCCCAAGAACCCAAACATAATAATAAAACATGAATAATTCCATAAGAGACATTCCTTTTGAATTTCGTTGAAATAAAAATTTAAAAGAGGAGTTTAAAAGAAAAGTCTTTTACAAATATCATATAATTGACGTGAATGAAAATATAATGGTATAAATATGTTTATAAATGGTAAATAAACGTAATAAAACACAATATAAACAATTTTCATCCCATAAATAAACATAATAAAACCTAATTAATGAAGTAGAATATTAACACAATGAATGGAAGAAGGGTTAAGAATTCACTAACCTCAAGTTCATATTACATAAAATGCATTTAAACCTCCTATATAATGGTTAAACGAGTATTATTAAAATTTTAAAGTAACCTATTCATGTCTATAAAACCTTATATGGTCATTTTATAACATCATTCCACCAATCTAGTAATAATACTTTGAAATTTCCATTGTTTCGGGTGCATTCTTTACATGGTTTCCATGGTCGGTTCTTAATGGATTTTCTTGTAGAATGGATGATAAACTCCAGAAGCTTAATGAAATGGTATTAATTTGATTAAAAAACATTAAATGATACAATATATACTATTTTTATATATTATGATGAATCATTCGATTAAACCTTAGTGATATTAGTTAAGTTCATTTTTGCAGTTCATGGATCATCACGAACTAGTTTCTATTTATAATTAAATGTTATAAACATATGTTATTTATTGAACAAAAAAAAGATTATATAATACAATCTAAAATTTATTTCATCCATTATAATGGTTTTACAACTATATATTATGGTAGTAAACCAAACTTAAAACACATCGTCCACGATGTCGGTAAATCAACACATCATGGATGGTGTTTTTATTTTTAGAATAAATGGGAGAGGAGAATAATTATAATTTTTAATTTAAAAATTATCATTATAAGATTACAATATATATATTATATTTTATCTTTCATTTTAGTTTGATAATGAGAGGTCAATAGAGTATAAGAAAATTAAAAAATTTGAAAATAAAATAAAATAACATGAAAGTGGATTTCTATCTCTTATCTTTTCTCCTTGGGATCCTCCTTAAGGAATTTTTTGGCCTTTTGGTGATAACAGAAGGTCTTATATGTGGGGGGAGACATGGGAAGAGTATTGGGTATAATTTTGACAATTATAAAATATTGACAGCTTTTTTAGGAATTGGTGGGGTTAATTTATAGTAGAGGAGAGGAGTTTTTACCCATTATTTTAATCATTATTTTATTATCTTGCATAAGAAGAGAAATAGTTCTAGTTCTTGTGGCAAAAAACTGTAATAATTACATGTGAGTTTAAACCAATATCCATTTACATCATCCATGACTCAAGTATTATAGAGAAATCCATTTATTTAGAATATTGTGTAAATTATCAAATTTCACTATTCACCAAAAATTCAAGAATTTCTGAAAATTAAAAAAAATTCCCCAAATATTTGTTGACATATAGAATTAAAAAATGAACTCAAATTTTTAAAAATAATTTCCTAAATATGATAAATTATTTTTTAATCTAAAACAATACTTTATTCGAAAAATAATAATTTTAAAACTATAATTGATTTTATGACACCTTGAAAAATTAATCAAGGTCACCCATATTTATATTATAAACATAAAAAAAATTAAGAATTTATTATTATATTTTATAGAAATAAATTTTCATTAAAATTATTAAATTTATTATAAAATTGTAATTCAATATTTCTGAATTAAAAATTTCCAACACTTATACTATGATCCTATTGTCACTTATAAGATGCCAAATTTTATTTATACATTCATATGTGATGTTGATATTCATTTGGATGACTTACTATTCATAAGTGTTATGTTATTATTCATTAGAAAAACATTACTATTGATAAGGGAATGTTACTATTTGCCAAAAAAATATGTTTCTCCTATCATTCTCTTAATATCTTTCAAATCACAATTGTGTATGCTTTTTTTTGAAATTAAAATCCTAGAAGAGTCAATATTAAGATTAATAAATAGGCTTGAACTGTCTCTTTAAAATAATTTTTATTTATTATATACATTGTGTTACATTAATTTCTTTCCATATTAAAATTAATTTCAAATCCTTAGGGTGTAACATTCTCCCCACCTTATAGAAAGTGAGTCCTCTTAATTTTTATTAATTTTTTAATCAACTGATGTTGCCATTCCCTCATAGCATTTTCAGATTCCCATGTTAGATATTTAACAAGGTGGATTCTCTACGAAACCTTATCCTCATGGATAACCATTTTTCGCAATACATGAAAACCCAATGTATACTTGAGATAAACTCATAGGTAACGGTACTCGGTAGGCGAGTGGTCCAGCTTTGTCATGACCCGACCCAACGGGGCTCATGTCGCAACTCCCCAAGCCTGAATCCAATAGGCCAGGGGATGGAGTCTAGCGCTGAGTAGGCTATCTCACACAAGGGAGGAAATTTACTAAGGTACCTGTACAAACGCACCCACATAATCCTCAATGGAACAGTTCATATATATATAAAACTGAAAAGAAAATGCATGCATAAAACTATCCCAAACCAGAGTACAACAGCAGTACAAAAAGGGAAAAACAAGGCCCACAAAAGGAAAAATACAAAAGCGTCCAAACTACTTGGAAGAAGGGGTACGCTGCCAAAAGAACCACTGGAGAGCACCTCGGCACAACTCCGGTAAGAATCCATGGTCAGTCCCGCTCACTTTGCTCCACCTGCTCCAGGTCCTCCTAGGACTCCTTAAAAGGCATGTGGTCTGCACAAGAAATAAACATGTGCGGGGAAAGCCCTTGTAGGGGTGAGTATAAAAATACTCATTTGGGACCCAAAAAACCCAAAACAAAAGACATAAACTGAAAGGAAACAGTCTACTCAACCCATCTAGAGGGAACCCATACTAGAGAGAACCTCCATCTCAGGACCATCCACGGTGAATCACAACTAGTCAGCTCAAACTAGGTGTGTTCCCATACAAACACCTTGATCATCCGTATATACTTAGCTCACACACCAAGCCATATGAGATACCAACCTCATCACCAGCAACGGTTCATGACCAGGAGAACACACTCCACAATCACTGTCATCGCAGATGTCACTCATCCAAGAGATACACTCCATCGGTCCCCATACAAATATCTCAGACGCTCACCCGAGAGATCACGCACGTCGGATATCATCACTGAGGAAAGTCATGCTAAAACAGAAAAAACACCAAACTCCATAGATAGTGGATCGCTCCTAGGGTCTGATGGGGGATACCAGAACCCACACCGGTATACGAAGATCTCACAGATAGGGGATCACTCCCAGGGTTCGCTGGGGGATACCACCACCCGATCTGGCCCTCGATATTAGCATGTCACTCAGATAGAGGATCATCACCCGTGTCATGACATTCATGAAGTTACCGAATCCATATCTTGTACATCTCACATTGTAGGGGATCGAACTGACGATGTCGCAACCCTACATAAACCACACATTGAGTAGGGGATCGTATAACCAAAGATACTGCAACCCTACTATTATCTTCATACTGAGTAAGGGATCGTAGACCTGATGATTCCACAACCATAATTAGAATGGCTCACTTCATAGGGGATAATATTCCCAAATATGCCACAAACACTATGGGGTTAACATGCTAGATAGGGGATTGCCGCCCGAGGAAAAGTGGTCACAGTAATACCGAGAACCTGATCTAGGGAAACGATGCTAGAAGATCCCGCTCCATGCCAAACGGAGGGATGACACTACTATAATAGATTAAAAATCCCATCGAGAGGATCACAGACCGATACAAATGTTGTCATGTCGTGCGAACACTCATAGGAATGAACCAAGGGAGTACCCTCAACAACTACTGGTCCAAAAATTGCTAACCTGAGAAACCCACCAAAACGCCACCTCGCACACATCCAAGGCCGATACCAACTCAACCACCACGATCCATGTAGAAAAACTTGCAGGATAGGCTATTTACTTTCCCAAAAGGAAAATCAGTAAAAAAAGGCACTATTCACCGAAGCTAGCCCATGTGGGGACCACTCTACAATACTGAAACTCATCAAGATGATCATACCACTGCGAACCCCTTAGAAAAACAAATGGGATCGACTACTCGATCGTCTAAAATAGAAATCTGGTGAAAAAATGAACTATCCACCTTAGCCAGCTCGGGTTGGGACCACGCCTCGATCCTAGAACTCATCTAACTAATTGCACCATTGAGATTATCTCGGGAAAACAAATAGGATCGCCTATTCGTCTGCAAAAATCAGACTCCTAATTAGAAAGTTGTGTTCCTCTGTGAACGGCCAAACCCGGCCTCATGGGGCCTTCACCCTGAAATCGGCCCCAACACCCGAAAACCAGCAAGAAAGGACCACCGTACCATCACGGCCACAACGCCACTAACAAAATATCTATTGGACGCTCTGGGTAGAAGATATAGTGGCCCGAAGTCGAATAATATTAAAATATTATTATTTTATTCGACGTTTTAATCTCCCAGGACATAATACCGAAACATAAAACTCCCGAACCTATACCAAAGGGTTCACATCATCGCTAGGGTCACATCACTATAGAAGGGATGGGAATCGAACCATTAGATTGCATGAAATTGGGGTTTTAAAACCCACGTGTACTAAGACGGGTCGAACCGGCCTAGGCCGGCCTGAGCTGGCCGACCCAGCCGTCGTCGCCGCCGGCCTCTCAAGACGGCAGACCGTGCCACTGCGGCTAGGCGCAGCGCACGCGCGCTCGGCCACCCCCCCCCCCCCCACTGCGGGGGTCGCCGCTAATTAGCGGTCAGAACACAGAACCGTGACGGTCCCAGTTATCTCACACCGCCACCGTCCACTGCCGCACTGGTTCCACACCGGTGAACCTTCTGAGGGCTGCCGAGGGCATCCTGGGGTCCAAATGAAAATTTAAAGACATTTGCACACCCCCGAGACCGGATCTACACATCTTTCAATTCAAAACAGATAAAAACCAACAAAATAGGGATCCAGGATTTTAAAACTCAAATCGCCTACCTCGCGGGCAAAATGTCGAAGCTTCGGGTGCAGAACGACGCCCTAGACGCCCTGAAGCTCGATTAGCGGATGATCAGCGCAGAAAATGGATGGTTGTGGCTCAGATTGGCCGAGAACATACGGGGGGGTTGTTGGCTCCTACGTACAAGGTGAGGTAGGAGGGAGAGATGATTAGATATTTATTTATTTTAAATAAAAACATCATTTTTTCTCCCTACCAACACGCCTCCGACCCGGCACCCAACACCGACTAAAATTATGTCGCGCCTAGGGTAGAAAAATAGTTCTCAATCCAACAATGTGCTCAAAATTGCGATATGAGACTTTGTTCAAGAGTTATTCGAGTCGAAGCTCGTAAATAAACTTTTCCATTTATTTATGAAAACTCCCCTGGTGGATTTTCTCACAACAGGCCCGCCCCTGCAATTCTTACAAACCGCCTAGGGTAAGCGGCACACTCCGGACGCAACCGTGCCCTCAAATTCCCATTATGAGCTACCGTTTAGGATATAACACACCCCCTCCATGTGCATATTATATAAATACTTAATATGTTTATAGAAATAATTTTGGGCACATTGGGCCTCATAATCGCTCGTCGTCTTCACGCTTAGCTTTGTAATTATTCATAGAAATATTCCAAATTTTGATAGAGCCAAAACCAAAGTCGCTTCAAACATTCTACATTATATCATAAGGTCCAATGAACCATGGACTAATCATTATTTTCTTAACAAAATGCATCACACTTATCCTTGGTGTGATTTTATGAAGAAAATGACCACCTACGTAGAATGAAAAGTCGTGCTTCCTGTTATCTGCATAACTATTCGACATACTCTATGTTATCCTCATATGTTGTCAGACCATCTTAACTTTCTCACCCACTTCCTCTAATAATTCTGGTCAAATCTACTTTCCTTCCCTGAATTCAATCCAAAATGATGAAGTTCGACATCGCTTACCTTACAATGCCTAAAAAGGGCTCACTTGTATAATATAATGAAAACTGTTATTATAAGAGAGCTCTATTAAAATAAATATGGTGATCCCAACATCTGTGGTAATCCGTTGAACACGTTTAAATCATATCCTACAATTTCTAAATTGTTCTCTTGGTATTTTCATCATACTGAGGATGAAAGGTGGTGATGAAATTTAATTATATGTCCCACAAATTCTAAGGTCCTTTCCAAATTTTTGAAGTGATCTTAGAATCACATTTCAATATAATGGATAGAGGAACTCCATGTAACCTGAAAATATCTTTTAGGAATAGTTGATAATGATAATCTTGAATAAGTGTGTCTTGAATATGAATTAAATGATAATATTTAGTTAGTCGATAATTAATAACCCAGATCTCATTTTTACCTCGAAATTTCTTGGTATTCCCCCCATGAATTCCATGTATATAATTTCAAATTTCCACTTTGGTACTGGAAATTTCTGAAGCATCCCCTTTAGTAACTTCCACTCTACATTAACCTGTTGACATGTCAATAATTTAACTGTAAAATCTGCAATAACTTTTTTCATTCCATCCCACCAGTAATTCTCACAATCGTCTTTGTACAACATAGTAATTTCAGGATGAAATGAAATTGTAGAACTATGAAATTCACTCAACAATTCTTTCTTCAGATTGGAATTACAAGGAACACATAATCTTTTTCCAAATATAAAAACACAGTCTTTATCAATGTTAAATTATTAAAACATACCCATTTTAATTAATTATTCCTTTTTATATAGCTCATGATCTTACTTCAATAACTTCTTAACTCTATATAATATATATAACTCCAGTGACACCTGAAACAAAACAAATTAATTTTTTAACCAATACTTATAGACCAAAATTCATCAAATCTTTATCCAAGGGGTCATGTTCTAAATATAACATGGTTAATTATACAAGATTTTTTTGACTAAGTAATCGAATAATTTGATTTATTTTAATGGATATAAATTGATCATACAATCCTAATACATTATCAATTAAAGCCATATTCTCTACCTCATGTTTAATTCATTCTGATTGAATACATACATAAGAATTTTGTGGTCAGAATATATTTCACATATGGCTATGTATAAATGATGCCTCCAAATTTGAATGTGAAAACCAAAACTACTAATTCCAAATAATATGTGGGATAATTGAAATCATGAGGTTTTACTTTTCTTGAAGAATAAGAAATTACCTGATCATTCTTCATTAGAACACAACCTTGTCCCTTTAATGAATCATCACTGTAAATGAAAAACTCACCATTTATAGAAGGTAGGTCCAATTTTAGAGCATTCACCAATCGCTTCTTCAGTTTGTGAAAACAAAAATCACATTCTTCTATCTAGATTAATTTTACCCTTTTTCATTTTGAATTTGTTAGTGGGAAAGATAATCATGAAATCTTTTTAACAAACTGCCGGTAATATCTTATTAATCCAAGAAAACTAAAAATTTCAGTAGCATTGATAGGTCTTGGATATTAATCATCATATTTTTTGGAAGGATCACCTATTTCTATACCCTTATTTACACCGTTCCCAAAAAAAATCTATTAGAACCAAAAAAACATTTCATAAACATATTGTATAACATATTTTCTTTGAGAGATTCAATGAAAATCCATAAATGTTTTTTATAATCAAAATAACTTTTTTAGAATAACATATTGTGAACACTAAAACCAAATAAAGTTATCTAAATATACATGGAATATTATATTCATATGATCCTTGAATATATCGGTAGTATTTTTCAAACAAAAGGTCATAAAAAAAACTCATAATGCTTATATCCTGTACGAGAAGCTGTTTTTTGGAATTTAATCCTCCTTCACCTTCACCTGATGGTAACCAGATCTCAATATAATCATGTAAAAATATCGATCTCCCTATAGGTGATAATGAATCTTCAATATGAGGAAAAAGATACTTAATTATAACATTGATGTTATTAAAATATCTATAGTCAATGAAAAGTCTCATGGAGATAGTTTTCTTTTTAAAGAACAAAACAAAATCATTCCATGGTGAGGTGGTTGGAAAAATATAGCATTTATCAAGAATCTCCTATAACAAATTTTTTTTAATTCAAGAACATCAATTTTAGAAATTCTATTAGGGGGTTTTGAAATTATATTAGCACCAGGAACTATGTCAGTTTTAAATTCAACTTCCAGATAAGGTATAACACCATGTATCTCATTTGAAAAACATAAAGGAATTCATTTACTACTAGAAGATAATTAATTTTAACAATTCCATTGTTTTTAATAATAGGAGAAAGATAACATTAATTTCTATATTTTAATAGTTTTTCAACCTCCAAATATGTTACCAATTGTATAGGATCATTTTTTTACACAAACTAAAACTCTTTCTGAAAAAAACATCATTACCTCTACAATCACTCATTGCATGATAATTAGAAAGCAAATCCATACCTAGAATGACATAAAACTATACTAAGGGAAACAATATATTTTGAAGGTAATATCACTCTACATACAATAGAATAAAGATTCTTATAATGTTTTTTTACTGTATTATATCCCCCAGGGGTTTTAAATATAAGTTTCAGTCTCAAATCATGAGCTGAAATTTCCAATTTACTATAAAATTCTCAGAAAAAAAAGAATTTGTAGACAGAATATCAAACTAGATATTAAAAAAATTTACTAACAAGTAATGCACTTGATACCACTTCATTGGATGGCCTAAAATATACTTATGTTGTTGAAAAGGATCTTACTACACATTTCTTTTTATAGTATGCATGATTTATATCATTCACATTTTTTTTGGGAAGGTATTGACATAATGACCCATCCCACAACATTTAAAAAGCATACATTTTTCTTATCAGAATTTATCTTAAGATCATTTTCATAACAATCTTAGAGCATATGTCTAAACTTACCACATTGAAAACACTTCCTTGATTTGCTGATATAATTTCAAGTGTGATTTTTAAAACACTTTTGGTAAAATTGAAACTAGAAGTTCATACCATCATATTTCGTTGATTGAATCATACGCATCACTTGCCACATGGACCACGTCTTCTATTTGATATCAATTTACATGAGATCATCAAAAAAAACTTCATTTTTACACTCTCACCACATCTGAAACTTTTCTAATAACATTTTAATTATGAGGAGTTCATGGCCCTTCAGTATCTTAGCCAAAATCCCAAGTAAAAAATGATTAAATTTGATATCAATATCCCCAATATGATTTATTGAATATCTTATTAGTTGGGATAATTTTTCTTCATAAACATCCATATAATATTCTTCATTTTTTGTTAATTCAAGGAATTTACTTTATATCCTATGTCATACCACCTTAGGAAAATATTTTTCAAGGAAATGATTTTTAAATTCATCTCATTCCAAGGAATCAATATCCTCTCTATCTTTGATACTCAGGAAAACTCAGAACCACAAGTCATCTTCACCTTCAAAATGATAAATGGAATGATTAGCCTTTTGATTATTTGAACCCCAAATAACCTTGAATATATTTTCAATAGCATTAATCCAATATTTATCCACCACATGGTTAGATGATCCACTAAATGTAGGATGGTGTTTCTTCATAAAATGTTCCACAATCGTAATGTTTCTTTAAGGAAGATATGGTTCTTATCATTCTTAAATTACACTATCATTTATAGATTGCATCAAATAATCCATTACTATCTAAATTTTTTCGTTTCAAAGTCACACAATTCCAGGTTATTGATTTGGAAATATATCATCCTCCCGGTGCCTTTAAACATCTTCTTTCATGTTTCTTCTACGGAAAACCATTTGGAACAGACATATCTTAGATGATGCAACATGATAATTTTTAAATGCTATATCATTTCAACAGAAATATAAGGTAAATTTTATTTATAGTATTATATTAACACCATCCTTACCACTAAATTTTTCTAAACCATCCTCCAATAACAAATATAATGTATCATCCTTAAACAATACATATTCTTGAGTTTTAGTCAAGAGAAAACATAATTACACATTGATAATATTTTCAGGTTTAGATTTTTAGAGAATTTGGTCATAATACATACATAACATCCCATTATCATACAAGAGGAAACAATTGAAATTGTATCCACCTTTTCCAAAATATAAATCATTGTAATTAAAACATGGTTTTATTTTGTTCATAAAAATATTCACAACATTAATCTAGTCTTATTCAATTATCTTACCCAAATGTATACCTAATAAAAAATATTTGGAAACATGTTATTATCATACAAAGATCAGTAAGGGATGTTAAAAGATGGAGAGAAATTGTTAGTCTATGAATAATTATAAATATATGAAATAATTTTCACAAAGACATACCTCTCACCCATTGGATACCATATTATTTTTAATCATCGTGACTACCTTACAGTGTAACACTCATGGGTACCTAGTGGAGTAACCATTGTAGTTACACATGGATTAGTCATATGTCTGACCTCCAACATATACATACCCAATAAATTGGAGAGAGATATAGGTCCCACCATTCATCATAAACAATTCCCAAAAACCATGGAATAATAATAAAACAAGTATAAATTCATAAACCATTATTTTTGAATTTCTTTAAAAATAATTAATAGAAAATTTTAAAATAAAATTTCTTTAAAAATATCATATAAATGAAGTGAGAATTAATAGAATGGAATAAATATGGGTATAAACTATAAAGAATCATAATAAAATATAATATAACAATCTAATCTCACAAATAATCTTAATAAAACATAATTAATGAAGTAAAAGATTAACCCAATGATTAGAATGGGTTAAGAATTCCCTTACTATAGATTCATATCACTTTAAATGTATTTAAAACTCTTGAATTATGGATAAAATAGTGATATTAATTATTTACCAAAATATATTCATTTATATAAAACCTTATATGTTTATTTTATAATATCATTCCATCCATTTATTATGAAAATATTTCTCTTTTCGTTGTTTCAGGTGCATTCTTTACATGGTTTTCCGGGTCGGTTTGTAACTGATTTTTTGTCGAATGGAAGAAAAAATACAGAAGTGGAATTAAATGGTATTGATATGTTCCTAAAATATTAAATGATACCATAAATATTTTTGTACATATGATGACGTATCATTATATTAAAAACTATTTATATTCATTTAGATTGTTTTGGCAGTTCTTTGATCATCAAGAACTAGTTTCTTTTTATAATTAAATATTATGAATATATGTTAATAACATCACATAAAAGGATTTATAAAATACACATTAAAATATAATTTGACCATTAAAATGATTTTACAACTATCTTTGAATGAATTAATGTAAATTAAAAACACATAATCCACGATGTCTGTAAATCGACACATCACAGACGGTGTTTTTATTTTTAAAATAAATGTGAGAGTAGAAGTAGAATGCTGATAAATTTATCCATAATAATGATAATATTATATTATATATCTGATACTGGATCATTCATTTATCTTGTATATGGGGAGGTGAAGATATAATAATGCAAAATATTTGAAATGAAAATAAATGAAAGTGAGAGAGGATTTTTAACTCTTGATCTCTTCTCTTTGGGATCCTTCTTAAGGCCTTTGGTTTTGGCATTTTGTTGATACCAAAATGTTTTGGAAATGGAACAAATCATTGGGGAGAGTGCTGAGATGAATTTAGATAATGATCAAAGCTCTATAGGTGTGTGAGGAAGAGGGGTTGAGGTGTGGTATTTATACTGGAGGAGAGGATGGTTTCCCATTTATTTTAATCATTATTTTATTATTTTGATGAATAAAAGAAATAGTGTTTGTTCTTCTGAAAAAGAAAAATTAATAAGAGAATGTGAGTTTTATCAAATGTCCATTTACATCTTTCATGACTGAATCCTGATGCAAAAAATAATTTATTTTTCATATTTCGTAAATTATTAAATTTCACTGTTCACCAAAAATTCTTGTATTTCTAAAAAATACCAAATATTTAACCCATCCATTTTTAGATGTTTATAATTCAAAAATGAAATCATTTTTATCCAAATAATTTTCTAAATATGATCATTTTGAATTTTAAATAAAATCATAATTTATTTAAAAAATAAACAATTCAAAATTATAACTTATTTTATAACACATTGAAACATTCATCAAGGTATCACAAAATTATCTTATAACCATAATTCAATAAAATAATAATTTGTGATTATATTTTATTAAAAAAATTAATTTAAATTATTAAATTAATCATAAAATTGTAATTAAATATTTTTGACTTACAAAAATTACAACACTTGTATTATGATCATATGGTCACTTATAGGATGCATAAATTGTATTTATACATTCATGGGTTAATTTACTATTAATTTGAATGAATTACTATTCATAAGGGTCATGTTACTGTTCGTAAGGGTAACATCACTATTCATAAATGTAAGTTACTATTCCCCAAAAAAATTAAGTTGATCTTATCAGACTCTAAATATCTTATTGATCACAACAGTGTATGTCCATTATTCAAAATTAAAATCACACATGTAGAAAACATTTGGTTAACAGCTAGGTTCTAACTATCTCTTTAACAGAAAATGTTTTTTGTGGAGACTTAGTATTTCATTAATTTCATTCTATATTAAATTTATTTTCAAATACAAGGCGGTGTTACAAGAAAATATTACAAACCCATGTATATATATACCACAATATGTGTGTGTGTGTGTTTATCAATAATCATCTTCATAGGGAGGAAAATCATGTCTTCATGGGATTGAACAATATATTTATATATATATTAACCTAACTGAGGAGTCTAGTCATCTTCCTATAAGGATGAGCTATATATATATATAATCCTCACCTTAGAGGCCACTCATATCCTCATAGGGATGAACAGTGTTTGTGTCCCTATGTATGAAAAGTACATTAGTTACAAATTGGAATGAATAAAAAAGGATTTAAAACCTTCATATTAAATATATAAAAAAACAAAGGCTATATATATCCAATAGAAATATTTCCAATAATAAAAATATAATTTGATTATAAAAATTGTTCTAACATAATTCAAGAATCATGGACGTCAAATAAGTGCATGAAAAAGGACATAGCTAATAAGCTACTATGTGGATATATCATATCATGGGAGAAAATTAGGTCGGATAGTTTTAATCCAATAAAAAACAAGGAATGGCATATCCAATTTTTCAAACATACTATTGGAATGATAAACATGGAAAGAAACATGGTATAATGTCAATGGTCCTACTATATATCTAGGAAATATGAATTATCTATATCAAAGTGATATACATTATCAATATACACATCTATTGTATCATAAAATAAAAGTATTCATCAATGAAATATATAAAGATATAAATGATTAATAACTACTATATAGATTACAAAAACATGAAAGAAATCAAGCATGTTGGTGTCCCTAAAAAATAGGCATGACATTATTGATCCTCATTATATACTTGTACGACAACAACCTAGGTTTCAACACTATAAATTTTTAGTATGACATTATCTTTATTGAATCACATAACTTGCCTTATATTGAACACAAAAATAAAGTTATTAATTCATTACATGATTAAGGATGATAAATATAATATAAAGTGAAATTAAATACAAGACAAATAAATAAAGAAAAGTTAAGATCATTATAGAAGGAATAAAACGAAATATTAATATTGAAATATTCCTCATCCCAATATACCTTGAGGATCATGATATAATTCAAAGGGATATCCATCATCATTGACATAGTGAAATAAAAACTCTAAAATACCAATAATACTATAATCTATAAATATTTTCGAAATCAAAATAAATGAGGAATAATTATAATGCTATAATATTCTCAACCCAATTCCCTAGGTATAGTAACCAGGCTAGGATTCCAAGTGACTTCAAGAATGGATCCCCATGTTCTTGATGATTCAGAAAAGTAGTGGGTGACTAGGGTGTTTCCATGGGGAGACAATACCCCATATTAGAGTGTGAAATATAATGGAAATAAACAAAAAAATAGAATTTTAAATATGTTTTAATATTTTAATAGTGTTATTTTTTAATAAATTATTATCTCATCACATTTTGTTAAATATTAAAAAAAATTACTATTTAATCTTTTCAAATTTACATATTTAAATTTTTACCTTTTAAATGTAGAGTTTTTATGACATATATTTAATGAATTTTTTAATAATCTTTATATTTCAAAATAAACTAAATGATTGTTAATTTTTCCTTTATCTAAAAAATGGGTCATCCATTGTATGCCACCAAGGCATTACATAAACCACCATTAGGGGACCCAAGGGTCAACTATGTAGGAGGGCCTACCAGAAGTAGACCACATGAATGCATTGAAGTTATTATACAAGTATAGTGAAAAACTACTATAGGTGGGCTCATGTATATGGATCACATATTGAACCATGAAGGTTCATGGGTTGGGATTGGTAATCCTACTGGGCCGAAGAATCTTTTTGTTATAGAGTAACTAGTGTTGATCCCCAATCACCAGATCAAATTGTGGGAAACCATGGGGTTTTTTTATATAACATAGATTCATTGCTTCATAGAATCAATGTGGGATGTGTTTCTATTTTTCCTATTCATCCCCTTTTAAAAACATGTATAGATCCCCAGTAGTTCAATTAGATCCACATGATCCAATTTATCTGTTTCATTCCCCCACATCTTATTTTTTTCTCCTGTGCTTCATCCATTAAAATTTTATATATTCTTCTTTCTTAAGATTCGCCAAAGTGTTTCTATATGATAGAGTTAATTTCAATGACATTTATCATCAAACCAGACTAATACATGGCTCGCCTTCATGGAAGCAGCAAAACTCCATCATGTGTCCTTATGATAGTAGTTTGATGCTAGGTTTCTCAATGTGGTCAACAATTGGTCTTGACCGGTTGATCATTTATTCCAATGGTAGTTTATTCTCCACCAGTAGATCATTTTTTCCACTAATAGTTTATTCTCCATCGATAGATCATTTATCCAATGATATATTTAACTATACTCATTGATTAAACACCCCTGGTAGATATCCATCACCAGTAGTTCTTGTTTTCTCTATCTTGTTAAATGCAATTCATTATAATTGCATCTCAAACATGTAGGTAGTTCTCTTAACAATTCATTGGTAGATTTTCTAAAGGTAGATAAATCTACTAATGGATATCCACTTATATATCACCATCATCATTAGGTCATAATCACTAATAGATATTTTCATATAATACTTATAATATTCTTGTTTCACATTGGCTATACAGTAATCTTCTATTCATTGGATCTTATTTTGTCACGACGTTTGATCTTTTTCAGAAATGGTAGATAAATTATACACTAGTAGAATTATAAATCTACCGCTCAATGTTTCACCGATAGAAAAATCAATATAATTCCTTATACTTCACTATTATTAAAATAAATATACCGCTCTTTGTTTCAATGGTGGATCTACAGGACTGGTATGTCAATCCACTGTCATGAATTTTAATCCGTTGTTAGATAAAAATATTATTTCCAAAATTATTAATGGTTTTTATTAATATAATGTTTTAGTTAAATTATTTACTATATTTTCTTGAATCATAATTATATGATTTGTAAAAAAAGTATACGTAGTTTTTTTGTACACATATATATAGTTTTATTTATTACAATAATCAGTTTTTCAACAATTTTTAATGACTCGTTAAACTAAAAGATTATCCAGTTTAATTTTAACTATTAAATTAAAATGAATTGAATAAATTATTTATAATTTTTATTTTAATTATTTTATATTAATGTTTCTTGAAGAAATAAAAATATCAATTTTTCGCATTTTTCATCATGAGTTTTAAAAATAAATGTAATGGTAATATTGTTTTATTTTTATACTCTAACAAGTTTCACACATTTATTGGACATTGATACGCTCTTAGAATATATTTTTTATTGATATGAGATATATCTTCATGGAATGAAAATAAATCCAATTAAGATCATCCATTAGATTCGTTTTTTATTCAACTTTGACACATTTCTCTCTTCTACCACTTTGTTATAGAAACATATGTGACTTATATTCCTTGTTCTCATCACATAATAACTTCAACATTTGACAATTTTTATCATCTTATGATTTATAGGTATTTTTTATATGTATAATATTTATTCTTTTGGTTTAATTACATTGAGCTTATTTTATGATTTTCCTGATCAAAATTATGTCTTCCACAATCTGGTTATTCCATCACCAAAAAGGATGTCTTGGTTTTGACACTCAATCAAATGTCAGGTAAAAATACAATATTGAGTCCACAATAAAATGATGAGTTTTTCATTTGAGTCCCTGTGAAATTCAGTGTCTGTAACAAAGTTATTAAATCCTTATAAGTGAGTTTCATAGTGGGTAACAATATTCTTATGGAGGAGGGATGCTTGAGGAGTGGAGTTGGATTACGGTTATCTAAACCACTATCAATCTCCACATTCTTACATTTTATTTCCACTACACCTCAATTCAAGAACAATTCACTACGTAGATATCTTCATTTTATAAACTCTGATTTTTTTCCATTAAATTGTTTAAGTAACTATCCCCCCCCCCCACTCTTCATTATTTTCATCACAGTAAATCCAACAGTTGGTATCAGAGTGTAGAACCTTCAATAAAGGATAGATAGCCTCCATGATTATTTTAATCTGAAACCAAACAATTAGCATATGAGTCTTGTATCAGATAGTATAGTTTTTCTATGTTTATTTTTTACTATGTTCTATCCTAAATTACTAGACTTTATAATCATGGAAATAAAAGAAATGGTTTCTTTAAAGATTATTGGTGTGATTTTGAATGATTAATGGATTAAAAAAACACCTGTTATTTGATGGAAGTTAATATAGATACAAGATATATTAAATGGAATCCTACATTAAATAGTTGTGTGTAGATAAATGGACTATCATGGATAAGAAAAATGAGCTTCCTAAAGAGAATATTGAGATAGTGGTAGGTTGTGACAAGGTAAAATAGGTTTTTTACTATAAATTCATAAATATTCTATAAAATATTATATGTAGAAGTTTCTATATCTATGTTTCGGCTAGTTAGACATCCCATTATATATAGAGGATTCTATTAGTGACTCACTATGGGACTGAAATGATCAATAGAACTACGTTAGTATTGCTAAAAGCATAATACAAGGAAATGAAAATGGGAAATGAAGTATTTGTAAACCAAATAGTCCATCAAATTACATATATTACTAATGGTATGAGTGATTTCAGAGAATTTTTTGATAAAATATATCAATTGGAATGAGTACTAAGAGATCTTTCAAAATTATTCCATGAAGATAAGGTTTTTATCGATGACAGTAGAAATATTAAGGAGTATACTTATGATGAACTAACAAGCTCTCTACTACAATATTAATTAATGATGAAAAATAATATTTATGATGAGTATATAAATATAAAATGTATTCCATTAAATATAATTTTATTGATACATTTAATGCCTCTTAATCTAAGATATAGAAAAGTGATAAGGAGATGGAAGACTTTAGTAAGAATTTTTTTCATGTTCTTGAATGACAAAGGTGGAAAGTATCAGTTCAAGAGGAAGTCTATAAAATAATATAAGAAATTTAATATCAGTAAAATTAATGATGTTATAGAATTAACATGTTATGAGTATAGAATGGAAAGTCTCGTAAGTAATGACTTACCTAAAGCCAAACATGCAAATAAATAAAAATAGAAAATTAAAAAGGAAGATAATGATTTGTTTGGAGGTTAGTACTGCTCATCTAGTTTTGATTCTAGTAGTGATTCTAGAAGTGAATGGAACACATGAAATAATTACCAGATGGGTATATAGTGTGTTGTAAATGATTCAGTATTAACTTATTTAGTAACTCTTAAAATTTTTTATCATGATTATTTATCTGAAAATGAAAATCAAATTGTTTCAAATTTAGGTTTTTATTCAGATTCTATTAATCCCAATGTTAAACATCTACTTAAATAAAATAATGAATTAAGAAATGATATAGTGGGGATAATTAAATAATATAATGACAACAGAATTATGAATAGTATGCTAATAAAATTGAATTTGAAAATTAAAAACGAAAAGTATGTAACTGAAAATTTTTGTTTCCCATAAAGATAAATATAAAAATAATTATAATTATGATGTTTTCAAAATAAATGATGAAAATGACATGGTGAAATATTTTTTGGTAGTAAATGATATATACTAAGGTAGAATATTTCATTTAGTTTCATATAAATTATATAAAGTTGAAAATTCATTAAGAATATTAAACGGGAAATTAATATGTTAAGAAGCACATATTTTGTATATAATGTTAATGTTTTTATGGATTTAGAAAATATTCAAAAATAATATGGATTCAAAAAATGAAGTTGTTAATTTTAATGATTTTTTGAATTTTTTAATGGTAAATAATAACATGATAAGATGGTGTATTTAAAATAATTAAACACATATAACAATGGTTATGGATATAACAGTTTAAAAAAATATCTTAAAACTAATATTAATAAAATCTAAAAAATAAGTATTTTCTGAGCAATATATTTTAAATACAAAATGAAAGGGTATTATTCCAAAGAGTTTTCACCATTATTTACAAGAGAACATGGTCATACTATAACATTAATTGATAGAGATTTATTTTTAAATTATCCCACTAATAAAAGATTTCAATATATTTGGGTTCCAAAATATT
Organism: Viscum album; assembly: GCA_963277665.1. Classification (NCBI taxonomy): domain Eukaryota; kingdom Viridiplantae; phylum Streptophyta; class Magnoliopsida; order Santalales; family Viscaceae; genus Viscum; species Viscum album. The sequence goes on from OY728146.1 coordinate 1,561,704,707, forward strand.
TGACTACTAATCAGGTTGGACCCAAGATGGCATGTTTACCAAAACAGACTATCTGATTGTTTAATTTTTGGAAATCATCCATATAAGTACAAAATACTCATGGTATATAGATAGTGGATTATCCAAAATCACTAATAGTGATATTTCAAAAAAATATATCATTTGATTCATTTTATGACGTTCTTGTAACATTTAGAGACAACTTTAAAGGCTGGATTGAAGGTATTGGTGATGTTATTTCTTCAGAAATATTAATTATTTAAAAAGTATTATATGTATTTATTATAAAACATAATATTGTAAGTATATAAAAAAATTTTATGATGGATTAAATTTTATATTTGAAAATGATAAATATATTATTCATAAAAATAAATTAGTTTTATTTTAAGAAGATATAAAAAATTGTATATATAATCATTTTTATGATATATCAAAACAAAAGGTTAAGTGTCAGAAATTTGTTGAGGAAGATGGCATTATATCACTTATGAGGTCTTGGCATGCAAATTTTAGACTGTTCCACATCTTTTCAAAGCATGAAAAGGGTTTTCAGTTCCCCAACTACATTCATGTATGTACTTCATGTGTGATTCCTATTTGAAATGTAAACAACACAAAGATATATTTAAATATTTAAATGATGTTGTTACTACAAGATATTTAGAAGTATTATATATTTAATTTTTCGAACCTATACAACATTTTTATGGTAAGAAATGATTATTTTTAATTGTAGATGAATATATTTGATCCTTATTAATCTATTTCTTATCTCGGAAAACTGAAACTTTATACATATTTATTGACTTCTTTAAAATTATTCCAAAATTTGAAAATATTTCAATAATATCTTTCAAAATTGATAGTGGTGGTGAATATTTTAATTTATAATTTGATAAATGTTTTGTAACAATGGATATAACCATTATTTCTCAACCCCTAGGACACAACAAACATAATAGGGTGGTAGAAAGAAAGAAAATATTGATTCAAAAATGGATAGGTCAATGATATTGAAATTTATTATACCTAAATAAAATTTTTAAGAATATGTAAATACATATTTTTATGTTTTATATATTTTTTATATAATACCATTCTTTTAATAAGATTCGTAATGTACTTTTTAATGTGTTCAAACCTAAAGTTTGTTATTTTCGTGTCTTTTATTGTAAATTATATATCATAAATACAAAATATAATTTTGGAAAAATTATATTCTAAATAAGATTAAGGGATATTTTTATGATATTATAATGATGGAAATATTATATAGTTTTCAAAAAGAAAACTTCAGCTTTTTAGGAATTGATCCATATTAATATGAATGAAAACAACTCTAAAATGGAATGTGAATCATAAAAAGATAATGAGAAATCTAGAGAATTTATTTATGGTGAAGATAATAACCAATACAATGAGAATGAATCATTTTTGGGGACGTCGATTTCTTCTCAAACTGGACCAAAAGAATAGAAAACTCTTAAAGATTGTCCGATTGAAAAAGTAATTGGTAATGTATAATCTAGTATCTGAACTGGGGTGTTGGTTTCAATTAATTGTGTAAACTCGTCATTTGTCGTAGATTTTGTTCATGTCAATTTTTTAAATGGTTATTTGATTCAAATTCGATTAATAATATTTATGATGAATTAAATATATTTTAATGGAATAAAGTGTGGTATTTAACTTCTTTTCCAAAAGATAACCTTGTTATAGAAACTAAATTGAATTTTTTTGTAATAATCATGATGAGGTGTAACATCACGTTACGTTTTCAGGTATTTTTTAGATGTTTCTATGAACCTTAATTTTGGAGTAATGGATTGGGGAGTGTTTGGGAGAATTTTTTAGAAAAGTTAATGCCCAGTGTGTTGTGCACGATTTGCGCACGGTTTGACAAATCGTGCGACCAAACCGTTCCAGCCTTAAAACCTGAATAGAAGATTCCGCACAGGTGGTGCATGGTTTGTCTAACCGTGTGGCCAATCCATGTGAGGAGGGTGGCTGTGGAAGTAGTTCACACATGGAAATCACACGGTTTTCCAAACCATGCAGCCAAACCGTGCGGTCACTTAAAGGAGATCCTTAAATTGTGGATCTCTCTCGGTTTTGCCTCTAAGTGCCTCGTTTTTCCACCTAAGTGGCCCTAACTCGGGATTTGCCTTCTCCTAATGTCATAATGGTTTTTCCTATCGTTCCGGAGGTGATGCAAAGTCTCATCATAGTGAATCGAAGCTGGATTCTTGAGTTATGTGATCGTTCTTCGTCATTATTGATTGGTTTCTTAGATCTACCAAAGATCTAATTCTCCTCTTCTCTCGGTTTCTTAGATCTATGCCCGTTATGGGTAGATCTAAGTGTGTGGTACCAAATTTTATGAGATTTGGTCTTAATCATTATAGGAGAAGAGATATAAGGCGGGTTCTTGATGAAGAGACCCAGTTTTCTTGACCGTTCTCGACCGTTGTGGTTTTGGTCAAAAAACATCGAGGTAGGTGGTTCCGTCCCGACTTTCCAAATTTATTATCATTGAATTTTCTTGATTTATTTCAATCATTGATTTAAATTCAATTTCTTAATTTTCTTTCAATTAAATTGATAAAAACTATATTCCATTGAATTGAGATGTTTGAAATGGTTTTTGCATGAAAATTTGGAAAACCCCAATTCCATTGAATTGGGTGTGGTTATGGAAAATTGGTGGATTAAAGTTGTTTATTTTAAATCGTGGATTTGATGGAAATATTTTCAATTAAATTGATGAATTTAATTGTGAAAATTAAATGTGTAATGATGGAATTGGTTTTGAATGGATTTCAAACTTATAAAAATGGATTAAAATTATTTGACAGACACCCATTGGTTTTTTCTTGTGAAAGAGGCATGTTTTGAATATAACCTGTTTTGGTTTAAAATATAATGAAATTGGAACTTTTAAAATGGATGAATGGGATTGATTTTATTTTAATCATTCTTAAAATATTTTTCCCATCATGTAAGAACACATGCAATCCTTAGGAAGTTATTGAGTTATTTGGATACACTCTACGCTACGACAATGTTCTATAACATATATGCAGCGTGTCACGTCCCTGACGGGTTGGTGACGAGTCTCCTTTGGCCAGTGTCATAGGGATGTGTGTATAATCATTTTGATGAGTTCACATAGAGAGTGTGTAATCCTGTAACTGGTTAATACTATCAAACCTTTTGGCAGATGACCATGTTGCTCACATGTTTGTTTATATTTGAGATATAAATGTAGGCCAATTCATTTGAACTGCTTACATGCCTACTAAATTTATATAAACTGTTTTATTTCAATTATTTACTTATGCTATTGTTTTAGAAATATTCCATCATTGTAAAGCCTTTCTTGATGAATTTTCCATCATTTGAAAATGTATATCATGATTTTTAAAAATATGATTTTGAATTTCCAAACCTGTTTATTTGAAAATTGAAATTTTTTACTTGGATAATCTATATTTGGAATCTATTATGGAATCATTGGTGATATCCTACTGGGATTATGTAACACCCCAAGATTTTATGAAAAATATTCTTTTCATTACTGTCTTGTGTTGTATGCTACACCAAAAGGACCTTGCACAACACGCATCCTTGACTTGCCTTGAATTACACGCAATCGCTACCTTCCTCGATAGCGTGTGTAGTACACAATACCGAGTTTCACTAAACAACGATATGCTATTAAAATATTATTAAAACTAGCCGTTATGAATAGTAATAACCACTTTTTAAAATTTTGTAAATTTTTTTTTCAAAGTGGACTTCATTTTTGGATTCGGAATATCGAAATTATCTTAGGGTGAAATTTTGGTACTTTTCGGATAACATTCATATTCTGATGAATAGTGAAAATTACTAAATTTTAATTAAAAACAACTTTTTTAATAGAAATAATTAGTAGTGATAAATTATTAATTTGAGTGGTTTTAAAGTATATTTACAATATATTTTTACAATTTAATACAATGTTGGTCATTGGATGTAATTTCACATTTAAACCAGTTATAAACAAGTGTCAATCTTTTGATAGTTATTATCTCTTAAAAACACACTATTTGTTTTGACGACGGGAATTAATTTTTAAATTAGTTAATGTAACTGATTTGTTTTGAATTTGATAAAATAGACATCATTTTTTATTTTCATAATATCAAATATAGCTTAGGCATAATTTTTGGTATTTTTCTGGAATGTTTCAATTTTTGATGAATAGTGAAACCACTAAGTGGTAGTTAAAAAACTGAATTTTTTCATAAAACATAATTTTACCGCTTCTGTGAGTGGAATTTCAAAAATCTGAGACACACGGTTAATATCAAGGAATAAAATGTGGTTAAATGAGATGAAAATAATTTTTGGTGAACAGAAACTTTTTACTTTTTTTTACCATGGTTAAAAGTAAATAGGGTAATTAAGGGTAAAAATGATATTATTATTACCCTAACACATGTACTAATTCTATTGGATAAGTTTAATTCTACCAAAAACAACCTTAGGAATAAAATATGACCATTTAAGCCCACTTGGATTAGATTAGGACATTTATTATTAATTTATTTAAAGAAGGGTTAAAATAGTAAAAATCAAAGTTTAATAAGTAAATATTTTTTAATATAGGGTTATACATAAGATAAATTCGACTGTAAATATTAATTAGAAATATAAAAAGATTTACTACATAATTATATTTTATTTTTAATTTTTAGACATTTAATAATTTAATTTATTTATGACACAACGATGATGCAGTAATTATCTTATTAATGAAATATTGACATAATTGATGTTATAAATACCCAAATAAATGTAATTTGAGACTTTTTATGACATAAATTAATTTTATTGGTTAATATGACATGTTATTGTTGATATAAGTAACTTGTTTCGAAGTTATCATTATTTTATGAATTTTATAAAAATCATGTACCAAATAGTGTCAAAATTGACATAAATTAGTTTTTAAAACAAATATTATATTAATAATTATTATTTAATTCCTAAAAATGTAAGTTTCTACCAAATGACATAGATATGGATAGATATATTAATAATAAACAACTTTGTGTTCTTTTGGCTTGATATAGAAAGTTTATTAACCTTATAGTGTAAGAAAACAAGAAGACAGAGTAAAAGTTAAAATTATTTAACTAAAAGTTAAATCTAAATGATAAGGTTAAAATTGATACCTAAACTTGTCTAAATTCTATTGGATGAGAGGATTTAGACTCATCCCTAGCTTAGCTTCGAAATATATCAATTTTGAGCTATTTAAAACAGAACATGACTTTATAATAAAATAATATATTTAGTTTTCCCAAAGGTGCCCCTCTCCTCCCTTATAAAAGGGAACCTCCTCCCTCTCCTCCTCACACCAATTTGAGCATTCAAGCTCGGCCAAACACTGCCAAAATCACTTCTCCACTTCCCTAGTATCATCCTAGAGGTCCTGGTCTTCTTCAAAGTCCATATTTAGTTCTTTAAGTGGAGGTTAAGAAAAGGTGCGTCAAAAAGAGGTAATATCCATTACCGATCATTTTCAATTTCTTTCTTCTTCAACTTCTTCTTCTTTTGTTTTTTCATGATAAAGTAATAACATCAGTATTTATTATATACTGATATGTAATTATAAATATGAAACAACTCTAATTAACCTTTTATCCATCCTACGAAAAAAGGAAATCACCACGCGTGCGTACGTACGGAATACAGTCTCCACGCCGTGGTGTAATCTATTTTCCGCCACCACCTTAATTGGATGGGTATAATGGGGTAATGAGTAACTATATATGATTATTATAAAGTTATATTGATACTGAAATATTATACATACACTTCAACACAAGTTCACGATCATGAGAATGATATCATCGCTCGTGCGTACGTACGGACTACCGTCTCCACGACACGATGAGATTCATTCTCCATGTTAACCATTTAAGAATGATTATAAAGTATATATAAGCAATAATAATGAAATATATGACATTATAAAGCTACTGGATTTATGTATATATGTATTTCATATACTTACTTCCATTCAAGACAATAAGGAAAAGAAAACAGCCTTCATGCGTATGTACGGACTACCGTCTCCATGAATGGTGTGTTTCATTTCATTTATATATCTATTATATATATATATACTGAATATATATGATATATAAATCATTTTTTATATTCTAGAAGTAATTAAATCATGATATAAGTAATAATAATGTCAACAACAACAAGTCCAAACACCTACGATAAATGAAACGATTTTACCCAAAACGCTTCTTTATCATCGAATTTACAAAAGAACGGGTAATATAAAGTCATAAGTGGGCCATAAATGATATCATAACAATGAATAGGATTCTGTAATAAGTTAATGACATTATTTAAATCATTATACAGGAGGTTCGGATACGTACAAAGCATATTGGTCATAAGGTAAGGGAAATATTACAATCTCATTTTTATCAGAGATTGTTTATACTTTGGCATTTACTGGGGTGTATTTTATCATCCACATCCATGTTTACTCAATATGTAATATTATTTCCATCCACCTACAATTTTTTAAATCCATTTTTTCCTCTTTGGTGAGTTTATAGTAAAAGATATGAAAGGAATCTTTTGTCGTTTTTCATACGAGGTACTTTTTGACTTTTCCGAAAAAAGTACGAGAAGAATGTGTTCTTGTAACTTATACGACATGAATGGATTTTTAAAACATCACTTCCAAAAATATTCCTTTACAAGTTTTCAAGTGTATTTTTAATCAACTTCTTTTAGTTTAAAATTGTATGACATATTAAGAAAGGAAAAGTGTTTTTGAAGTAGAAAGGATATTTTCCTCAAGAATGAAGTTCAAGTGTTTTATCAAAATTATTTTCCATCTAAGATAATAAAGGGTTCTGTTTTTATCCCTATTATTACATTGATTTGATTATGTTGTGATGGAATTATTTTTATGAATTCCTTTATCGTATATGAATTGTATTATGATGTCATAATGTTTAAGATTCCCATTTTTATTACATGGGTTATGCAATGATGTATGGTTTATGATTTTGTGGCACACATAATAATGGTATCATTATGAGATGGGTGGGACCTATATCTCCCTCCAATGCATTGGGTAAAGATTTTATATCTCATGAGATAGACATGGCTGGAACGGTAGGTTATACCGGTTCAGTGAAACAGGACTGAAACGAGGGTGACTCGGTTCAGAAATGGACTTTGTCCACTAAGATAGTCTTGGAAATGAGTCTTGACTAATAAGAAATGATTCTCTATGATTATGTGTGTATGCCAAAAAATTTCATGTTTTAAGTTATGACTATTGGGATTACATTTCACTAATATGATTTATCCCATGTTATGAAATTATGATCTCTTTTGCAGGTTATGATTTCCAAAAGATATGTTCTTATGAATATGATGTGATTGATATTTCTTTTGTTTACCTCTACTGAGCATTTGAGCTCAACATTTTATGTTTTCTTTTCCCCAGGATATAAATAAAGGTTTTAGGTAAGAAAAAAAAGGAAGATCTTTATGGGAGATGTTGAAGATCATTCACCATAATTATATGATTACATTCCGGGTTTCCAAAGACACTAAACTATTACGGTCCTTGTGTGTGTGTTTTTTGTTATGTACTAAGTATTCCTCAAAAGTAATGTAATGTCCATGTACGTCACGCTTCGGGTCTCTACAGTTGGTATCAAAGGAAAGGTTTAGTCAACCTTTGGAAACTAGGATGTGAAAACGTTAGTGAGATCCCTAGAGATATTTATAAGGTATGTCTAGGGATGTCCCTAAGGATAAGTATACGTATAGGATATAGTCCTAGAACTACGGTAAAGATCTTATAATTTATCCTAAGATGTTAGATATTTAGGGTACTCCCCCTTTATTATGTTGTTTTCCCTAGCATGATTTTTGCCACTCACACTATTCTTTTTGGGTTTTAGAAAATGGCTGGAAACAAGATGATTCACGATAATGGAGGATATGATGGACAATGGAATGATATTCTTCATGAGAAACCAAATGAAATGGGATTTGGAGGTCCAAACATCGTTATTATGCCGAATCAACAATCTCATAATATGATTAATAAAGTAAAATTTGGTAAGTTTCCAGACTCGGCTAATAAGAGAAAGATGGAGTTTCATGATGATCATAAAGGAAAGAAAGTTCAATTTCCCCTATGTAAATCATGTGGGAAGAGGCATCAAGGAGAATGTTTCAAAGGAACTGGAAGATGATTTGGGTGTGGAAAAGAAGGAAACAAAGCCATTAAGTGCAAAGTAAAAGGTTCAGTTAACACCAGGGATGAGGATAATGGTATTGCTATGACATCAACAATGGTTAAATGTTTTAAATGTGGAATGAACAGACATTATGCAAACCAATGCCCTAAGGGAAAGACTCATGAAGAGAATCAGTATGGTCATATGGGTAGTATTTATGTTGATGAAGATTAAGAGACTAAAAATGATATGTGAGATGAAAGAATTGTTGATGCTCGGTCAATGGTTTAAGAATTTAGTGGAATGATTACATGTTTATCATGTGTAATGTTGTATAAGTAATCTCATGGTACTATGGAATAAATAGATATCTAAGGATTGTTACACAGTTTTCTTTCCTTGAGTTTTGAAAGTGTATGATTAATGGTACCAGTATCCATGAAAGGTTATTCAGATATTTTTGGAATGTAGATGATATGCGCATAATGAAGGGATAAGGAAAAAAATTAAATGTTAGATAGTATTCATGAGCTCATGACTGATATAAGGAGAAGGTTATATCATGGTTTGAGTATATAGAATTTTTGGATTTTGGTATCTGGAAAGAGTTATCTTTTGACAGCACTCATGTTTTCACTAAGATTCAATGGGTATTCATTTTTCAAGAGATTACATGATTATGGTATTCACATGACTGGAATGTGACAAACAAGATATATGAGGGATAAATGATGGCATTCACGTGATCATTTTCTCTATACTATGAGCATGGACCAAAGTATTTTAGATAAGCCTAAAGATTGGAATGGATTATGTTGGACATAAGTTAGTATTGTTTAAGGATAAAACTTTTTTGATATTGTTGATGGGATGTTATAGTAAAATAAAAAGGACAACCTGCAGGACGGGCGACAGCCCATCGCGTCGGACAAGGCTGTGGGAATCGAACCCACAACCGAAATGCGACTAGCTTTTATCGCCTACCACTGGCCTACAGGAAGTCCCTGTTTAGTATAAACTAGTTTTATTATATTAATCAGTATGATATATGAGGTATAAGTCTATTTTAGGAACCATATATGATTAATCTCACTATAGATGGACTTATGTATTTTTTGATATCTTTTCTAACCTTTTGTTTGAGACAGATGGAATGACCCATCATTCTATCACATGATCTGCTAAAACATCAAAAATGACAAATTCAACTTCATTTCTTTAAGAGATGAAGTGAAAATTGTCCAAAGAATGACAAACGGTGAGACTATACAAAAATCACGAAAGTATTTCTTCTAATTCCAATTTCATCAACTTTAGGGAAATGATCTTGAAAACCAAAAATGTTGTCCTAGTGATCTTATATCTGATGAATCAGATGGTACCATAGATCATCACAAATTTATGGATTTGCGATTGTTGGCTTTTTAATAGCCATGTTCTCTACCACTCTCCATCAGAACTTGATGGTTAGATTTTCCTTCCATATCCATATTTTCACCTATGTGGAAACCCAATGATTAGTTTATTTGGGTAACCGTTACTTTTCATACTTTTGTTTCTAAAGATTGGTTTTGGTATTCCTTTTTACAATGTGGGTTTCTATTAAATAAACTTTAAAATAGTAGACCATTTATAACCCCGACGAATTTCGAGGGAGAAATTCATTTTAAGGTGGGTAGAATGTAACACCCCGAGATTTTATGAAAAATATTATTTTCATTAATGTCTTGTGTTGTACGCTACACCAAAAGGATCTTGCACAACACTCATCCTTGACTTGCCTTGCATTACACACAATCGCGACCTTCCTCGATAGCGTGTGTTGTACACAATATCGAGTTTCACTAAACAACGATATGCTATTAAAATATTATTAAAACTATCCGTTATAAATAGTAATAACCACTTTTTGAAATTTTGTAAATTTTATTTTTCAAAATTGACTTCATTTTTGGATTCGGAATATCGAAATTAGCTTAGGGTGAAATTTTGGTACTTTTCAGATAACTTTCATATTCTGATGAATAGTGAAAATTACTAAATTTTATTTAAAATCAACTTTTTTAAAAGAAATAATTAATAGTGATAAATTATTAATTTGAGTGGTTTTAAAGAATATTTAGAATATATTTTTTCAATTTAATACAATTTTGGTCATTGGATGTAATTTCACATTTAAACCAGTTAAAAACAAGTGTCAATCTTTTGATAGTTATTATCTCTTAAAAACACGCTATTTGTTTTGAAGATGGGAATTAATTTTTAAATTAGTTAATGTAACTGATATGTTTTGAATTTGATAAAATAGACATCATTTTTGAATTCATAATATCAAATATATCTTAGGCCTAATTTTTTGTATTTCTCTGGAAACTTTCATTTTTTGATGAATAGTGAAACCACTAAGTGGTAGTTAAAAAACTGAATTTTTTCATAAAACTTAATTTTACCACTTCTGTGAGTGGAATTTCGAATATCTGAGAGACACGGTTAATATCAATGACTAAAATGTGGTTCAATGAGATGAAAATATTTTTTGGTGAATAGTAACTTTTTACTTTTTTTACCACGGTTAAAAGTAATATGGTAATTAAGGGTAAAAATGATATTATTATTACCCTAACACATATCCTAATTCTATTTTATAAGTTTAATTCGACCAAAAACAACCTTAGGAATAAAATATGACCATTTAAGCCCACATGGATTTGATTAGGACATTTATTATTAATTTATTTAAAGAAGGGTTAAAATAGTTAAAATCAAAGTTTAATAAGTAAATCATTTTTAATATAAGGATATACATAAGATAAATTCGACTATAAAAATTCACTAGAAAGATAAAAAGATTTCATACATAATTATATTTTATTTGTAATTTTTAGACATTAAATAATTTATTTTATTTATGTCACAACGATGATGCAGTAATTATCTTATTAATGAAATATTGACATAATTGATGTTATAAATACCCAAATAAATGTAATTTGAGACTTTTTATGACTTACATTAATTTTCTAGGTTAATATGACATGTTATTGTCGATATAAGTAACTTGGTTCCGAAATTATCATTCTGTTATGAATTTCATAAAAATCATGTACCAAATAGTGTCAAAATTGACATAAATTAGTTTTTAAAAAATATATTATATTATTAATTGTTATTTAATTCCTAAAAATCTAAGGTTCGTCCAAATGACTTAGATAAGGATAGATATATTAATAATAAACAACTTGGGGTTTGTTTGGCTGGATATAGTACGTTTATTAACCTTATAGTTTAAGAAAACATGAAGACACGGTAAAAGTTAAAATTATCTAACTTAAAGTTAAATCTAAATGATAAGGTTAAAATTGATAACTAAACTTGTCTAAATTCTATTGGATGAGAGGATTTAGACCCATCCCCACCTTAGATTCGAAATATATCAATTTGGAGCTATTTAAAACCAATCTTGACTTTATAATAAAATAATATTTTTAGTTTTCCCAAAGGTGCCCCTCTCCTCCCTTATAAAAGGGAACCTCCTCCCTCTCCTCCTCACACCAATTTGAGCATTCAAGCTCGGCCAAACCCTGCTTAAATCTCTTCTCCACTTCCCTAGTGTCATCCTATAGGTCTTGGTCTTCTTCAAAGTCCATCCTTAGTTCTTTAAGTGGAGGTTAAGAAAATGCGCGTCAAAAAGAGGTAATATCCATTACCAATCTTTTTCAATTTCTTTATTCTTCAACTACTTCTTCTTTATTTGTTTAATAATAAAGTAATAAAATTAGTATTTATTATATACTGATATGTTATTATAAATATGAAACAACTCTAATTAACTTTCTATCCATCCTACGGAAAAAGGAAATCACCGCGCGTGCGTACGTACGGAATACCGTCTCCACGACGTGGTGTAATCTATTTTCCGCCACCACCTTAATTGGATGGGTATAATGGTGTAATGAGTAACTATATATGATTATTATAAAGTGATATTGATACTGAAATAATATACATACACTTCAACATAAGTTCACGATCATGAGAACGATATCATCGCTCGTGCGTACGTACGGACTACCGTCTCCACGACGCGATGAGATTCATTATACATGTTAACCATTTAAGAATGATTATAAAGTATATATAAGAAATAATAATGAAATATATGACATTATAAAGCTACTGTATTTATGTATATATGTATGTCATCTACTTACTTCCATTCAAGACAATAAGGAAAGGAAAACAGTGTTCATGCATACGTACGGACTACCGTCTCCATGAACGGTGTGTTTCATTTCATTTATCTATCTATTATATATATATATACTGAATATATCTGATATATAAATCATTTTTTATATTCTGGAAGTATGTAAATCATGATATAAGTAATAATAATGTCAAGAACAACAAGTCCAAACACATACGATAAATGAAACGATTTTACCCAAAACGCTTCTTTAACATGGAATTTACAAATGAACGGGTAATATAAAGTCATAAGTGAACCATATATGATATCATAACAATGAATATGAATCTGTAATAAGTTAATGACATTATTTAAATCATTATATAGGAGGATCGGATACGTACAAAGCATATCAGACATAAGGTACGGGAAATATCACAATCTCATTTTTATCCGAGATTGTTTATAATTTGGCATTTACTGGGGTGTATTTTATCATTCAAATCCATGTTTCCTAAATATGTAATATTATTTCCATCCACCTACAATTGTTTAAATCCATTTTTACCCTTTGGTGAGTTTATAGTAAAAGATATGAAAGGAATCTTTTGTCGTTTTTCGTACGAGGTACTTTTTGACTTTTCGGACAAAAGTATGAGAAGAATGTTTTCTTTTAACTTATACGACATGAATGGATTTTTAAAACATTATTTCCAAAAATATTCCTTTACAAGTTTTCAAGTTTATTTTTAATCAACTTCTTTTAGTTTAAAATTGTATGACATGTTAAGAAAGGAAAAGTGTTTTTGAAGTAGAAAGGATATTTTCCTCAAGAATGAAGTTCAAGTGTTTTATCGAAATTATTTTCCATCTAAGATAATAAAGGGTTCTTTTTTTATCCCTATTATTACATTTATTTGATTATGTAGTGATGGAATTATTTTTATGAATTCCTTTATCGTATATGAATTGTTTTATGATGTCATAATGTTTAAGATTCTCATTTTTATTACATGGGTTATGCAATGATGTATGGTTTATGATTTTGTGGCACACATAAGAATGGTATCATTATGAGATGGATGGGACCTATATCTCCCTCCAATTCATTGGGTAAAGATTTTATATCTCATCAGATAGACATGGATGGAACGGTAGGTTATACCGGTTCAGTGAAACAGGACTGAAATGAGGGTGACTCGGTTTAGAAATGGACTTTGTCCACTAAGATAGTCTTGGAAATGAGTCTTGACTAATAAGAAATGATTCTATATGATTATGTGTGTATGCCACAAAGTTTCATGTTTTATGTTATGACTATTGGGATTACATTTCACTTCTATGATATATCCCATGTTATGATATTATGATCTCTTTTGCAGGTTAAGATTTCCAAAAGATATGTTCTTATGAATATGATGTGATTGATATTTCTTTTGTTTACCCTTACTGAGCATTTGATATCACCCTTTTATGTTTTCTTTTCCCCAGGATATAAAGAAATGTTTTAGGTAAGAAAAAAAAAGAAATATCTTTATGGGAGATGTTAAAGATCTTTCACCATGATTAGATGACTAAATTACGAGTTTCTAAAGACACTAAACTATTATGGTCCTTGTGTGTGTGTTTTTGTTATGTACTAATTATTCCGCAAAAGTAATGTAATGTCCATGTACGTCATGCATCAGGTCTCTACAGATTAGGCTCACACCCTACTTTTTCCTTTGGGTGTTTGTAGACTTTCTTCTTCTCGGATCGAGAAAAGGGAAGGGACCTCTTGGAAGTGGATCCAGTTGTTGATCACTGGTCTTGGTGAATTGTGTCCTTAGGGACTTTGGGTTTGTTTCTTTCCTTTTCAGTACATGGGTTGTAGCACTTTGGAGTTCCATGCCTCTTTGTATTCTGGTACATCACTCCCAGTGGAGTTTCTTCTATTATGCATACTGTTTTTTTACTCTTGCTTCCTTATTCTTGTGGAAAAATCGTTCTCACTTGTATGTTGTACGATGCCAGGTGCTAGTCGCCGTCCCATGGGGATTGGGAATGCCCTTTGATCTATGTTAGGTTCGGTTCGGTTATCAGGTTACCAGGGTACCCTAGCTGGTTCGTGACAAAGTGGTATCAGAAGAAGGTTTAAACATCTTGCATTGATGATAGTATGCATTTTAGTATTCTTATCGGGACTTAGGAGGTAGTTGTGATTGAGTTCCTGGCCAGCTCTCACCACAATGGACCTTAATTCACAAGGGGTGGATAGGGAAAGTCAAATTGTGGATTAGTTCTAGTATTTTCACCTATTTTGATTTTGATATAGAGGAATCCAAGTCATGGTATCCCTTCTTTTAAGAGTAGTTTTCCTTATTACTCAGGTTGTGTGTTAATATAATTTCCTCATTATTGTATGCTGATGTTATATAGCATCATTCCTCTGAGAAGACGTGGAAATCAAATCCAAAAAAAGGCTACTACTGAATCTCATCAAGAAATTCCTATTGTGGATCCATGTCTGGTAGAGGTGATTGTTCACACTGTCCAAGCTTTGGGACATGCACCACCTCAAGTTATAGATCCTGATAGTGATATTCTCTAAAGTCGTTCTCAAGAATTCCTATTCCAGAGGCCACAAGTCTTCAAAGGCTCCACTGATCCTTAACATGGTGAGGAATGGTTGAGTATGATCGCACATCTGTTTTAGTTTTTGGAGACACTTGATCCGATCAAGGTGAAGTGTGCCACCTTTGTGATGGAGGGACCAAGTAGGACACGGTGGGAAAAAATGGTGATGGTTGGGAAACATGAGGGTTTGGAGTGGAAAGACTTTAGGGTTCTTTTTACTGATTTGTTCTATCCCGAATCTATGGTTTTGGCCCAGTCTGTGGAGTTTTCAAACTTGAGTAGGCCACAAAACTATGACTGAGTACTCAAATCGCTTTGCTGAGTTGGTATAGTTTTCTCCTGAAATTTTATCTAATGAGAGGATGAAGGTTTGATGATTTGAGTTGGGGCTTCGATCAGATATCTATTCTCAGGTTTTCTTACTGAAGCTACCCACTTCTGCTGATGTGATGGATAGGGAAATGATGGTTGAGATAGATTTGGTAGTAAAGTCGGGGTGGCAGGAATTTCCTTTTCCATCTAGGGGTAGTGTTGGTTCCATTAAAGGAAAACAGAAGCGCGATGTCTCTCATGGTTGTTCTCGACAACAGAGTCACTCCAGACCACTGGTAACACCAGAAGGGGCTTCCTTAACATTCTATCAGTGTTTTCTTTTTATCTGGAGAGATATTAATTGTGTGGTGATCTCCCTCCATTCGCCGCTGAGTTTCAAAATGTGATTCCTTCAGATTTCCCTGGTTTTCCACCAGTAAGAGAGGTTTATCTTACTATTAACTTAATGCCTGGTACTCAACCAGTTTCTATTCCATCTTACCGAATGGCCCCAGCTGAACTAAAAGAACTGAAGTCTTAGTTAGATGATCTTATTGAGAAAGGTTTTATACGCCCGAGTGTGTCACTTTGGGCAGCACCAGTTCTCTTCACCAAGAAGGCTGATGGTTCTCTTCACTTATGTGTAGATTATCGAAATCTCAATTGAGTTACGATAAAGAAAAAATATCCACTACCACAAAATGATGATTTTTTTGATCAATTGAATGGGGGGAAGTGGTTTTCAAAAATTTATCTTCGATCTGGTTACTATCAGTTGATGATAAAAGAATCTGACATTCATAAGACCACGTTTCATAGTAGGTTTGGCCATTATTAGTACATTGTTTTCCCCTTCGGCCTAACAAATGCTCTTGCAGTTTTCATGTAGTTTATGAACACGTTTTTCCGTGAGTATGATGATAATTTTGTGGTTGTCTTTGTGGATGAAAATATTGTCTACTCCAAGTCCGAGGAGGATCATGTGCATCATCTGAGAATATTTCTGAGTCTTCTAAGGAATCACTGACTTTATTCCAAGCTTACAAAGTGCTTTTTTTGGATTCAGGAAGTAAAATTCTTGGGACATGTCATGTCAGAACAGGGAATATCAGTTGATCCTTAAAAAGTGAAGGTTGTTCTGACTTGGGAACAACTATGAAATGTTTTGAAGATTCGGAGAATCTAAGGATTAGCAGGATATTATCGCCGGTTTGTTAAATGCATCTCAATGTTAGCCTCTCCAATGACCACTCTGACTCGAAAGGGAGTGAAGTTTTCCTAGAATGAAAAATTTCAGCATTCCTTTATTGAGCTGAAGTGTCTTTTGACTACTGCAATGGTGTTAACTCTTCCTGAGTCTAGGATAGGTTATGTGGTCTTCTGTGATGCATTGGGTTTATGTTTGGGATGTGTCCTCATGCAGGGTAATCATGTTGTTGCATATGGATCTCTTCAGCTTAAGCCTCATGAGAAGAACCATCCTACACATGACCATGAACTTGCAGCTGTAATGCATGCACTTAAGTGTTAGAGACATTACCTTTATGGAGAAATGTTTACTATGTATTCAGACCAAAAGAGCTTGAGTTATATCTTCTCTCAAAAATATTTGAATCTTTGCAAAAGCCATTAGGTAGAGTACCTTCAATCTTTCACCTTTAACATTTCATATTCCCTAAGGAAAGGGAATGTCGTTGCGTATGCGTTAAGTAGGAAACGTCCAACTCAGGTTGTGAAAGAATCTTCAGAAGAGTGGATTTCAATGGCTCTCGTTGCTCAGTTGCATATTGGAATTCAGTGGAAGGGGAATGAAGTGTTCCATTTTTTTGTTGATTTTTTCTCTCCTCGAATTGATTCTTCAGGAACAGCAACAGGATGAGGAATTCCATAGTATTAGGGACTCTCTTTATGGTGGGGAGACAGACACCCAGTGGTCCTTCTCCAAAGAGGGTGTTCTGTGTTATCGAAACTGTTAGGTTGTGCCGTTATCGGCATGGAAGGATGTGATGGGGGTTTTCCATAACTCTCAGTGGGTTGTGCACCCAGGAACCACAAAAAATGTTCTATGACATTTGTCAGCAATTCTGGTGGCCAGGTATGAGATGATACATTGCTGAGATTATATCTCATTTCTATACATGCCAAGAGGTGAAAGTTGAGATCTATAAACCTTCGGGTTTCCATCAACCCCTTCTATCCCTACATGGAAGTGGGATGAAATATCAATGAACTTTGTGGTTGGGTTACCTCAAACCCAGAGGAAGAAGAATGCGATATGGGTTGGGATCGACAGGCTAACCAAGTCGGCTCACTTTATACCTATTTGAGATACAACCATAGTTGAGGAGTTGGGAAATATCTATGTGAAAGAATTTGTTCGTTTCCACGGAGTTCCGTCTTCTATAGTCTCTAATAGGGATCCTCGGTTTACTTCTCGCTTTTGGAGAGGCCTTCAAGGGGCACTGGGATCTCAGGTTCGTTTGAGCACGGACAACCACCCACAGTCAGATGTACAGACAGAAAGATCATTTCAGATCTTTGAGGACATGCTCTGTGCATGTGTTCTTGACTTTGGTGGGTCTTGGGATGATTATATGGGGCTAGTTGAGTTCTCTTATAATAACAGTTACCAATCTGCGATCAAAATGTCTCATTTTGAGGCATTTTATGGTCGTCCTTATAAATTTCCTTTATGTTGGTTGGAGATTGCTGAAAGTTCCTTATTAGGACAATGTTTGGTCCAAGAGACGATTTCTAAGATCTAGTTGATTCGCAAAAAAATTGTTGACAGCTCAGAGTCGGTACAAGTCTTATACTAATCGTCATCGTAAACCTTTAAAGTTCTTGGTTGGTGACCAGTTTTTATTGAATGTTTCAACTCGATAGGGTCATTGACAGCTTGGGAGGCTTGGGAAGCTTGCTCCTTGTTTTGTGGGGCCTTTTGTGGTTATTGGTCTTGTGGGGAATGTTTCTTACCATTTAGCTCTACCACCACAATTATCGTCAATACATAACGTGTTCCATGTATCACATCTATGAAGGTATCTCTCTGATCCTTCCCATGTTGTGAGGTGGAGTGATCTTGAGATTGAACCAGATTTTTCAATTTCTAAACGACCAGTCAGGGTTGATGATTCTGAGACCAAGGTACTTCCTGGGAGAATAATACCTCTGGTCTGTGTACTTTGGTAGCATGGTTCTGATCTTCATGAGACGTAGGAAAGGGAGGCAGTAATGAGGGAGTATTGGCCTCATCTTTTTGACGTGGAGGTTTCTTCTTAGGCTTTCTAGGGGTAGAAAGATCGTATGGTGGGGAGGTTGTAACATCACGTTATGTTTTCTGGTAATTTTTTATGTTTCTAAGTACCTTAGTTTTGGAGTAAAGCCTTGGGGAGAGTTTGGGAGAATTTTCAAGAAAATTTAAAGCCCAGTGTGTTGTGCATGGTTTGCTCGCGGTTTGACAAACAGTGCGACCAAACTGTGCTAGCCTTGAAACCTAGAAAGAAGCTTCTGCACGGGTGGTGCACAATTTTTCTAACCATGTGGCTAGGCCGTGCTAGAAGGGTGGCCGCTGAAGTAGCTCATGCATGGTTAGCGCATGGTTTTTCTAACCGTGTGGCCAAACCGTGCGGTCACTTAAAGGAGATCCTTAAATTGTGGATCTCTCTCATTTTTTCCTCTAAATGCCTCGTTTTTCCTCATAAGTGGCCCTAACTCATGATTTGTCTTCTCCTAAGGTCATAGAGGGTTTTTTCCATCATTCCAGAGGAAATACAAAGGCGCCTCTTGGTGAATCAATGATGGATTCTTGAGCTATGTGATCATTCTTCATTGTTCTTGATTGGTGTCTTAGATCTACCAAGATCTACTTCTCATCTTCTCTCAGTTTCTTAGATATACACCCATTATGGGTAGATCTATGTGTGTGGTACCAAATATGATGATATTTGGTCTTAATATTTCTATGAGAAGATATCTAAGGCGGGTTCTTTGATAAGAGACCCGGTTTTCTTGAGCATTCTCGACGGTTGTGGTTTTGGTCAAAAAACATCAATGTAGGTGGTTCTGTCCCATCTTGCCAAATTTATTATCATTGTATTTTCATGATTTTTTTCAATCATTGATTTATATTAAATTTCTTAAGTTTCTTTCAAATAAATTGGTAAAATACTTGATTCCATTGAATTGAGATGTTTGAAATGGTTTTGGTAAGAAAATTTGGAAAACCCCAATTCCATTGAATTGGGTGTGGTTATGGAAAATTTGGTTGATTTATGATGTTTAATTTAAATCGTGGATTTAATGGAAATGTTTTCAATTAAATTGTTGAATTTAATTTTGCAAATGAAATGTCTGATGTTTGAATTGGTTTTGAATGTATTTAAAACTTATGAAAATGGATTAAAATGATTTTACAAAAACCCATTGGGTTTTTCTTCTGAAACTGGCATGTTTTGAATAAAACCTGTTTTGGTTTTAAATGGAATGAAATTGGAAATTCTGAAATGGAAGAATGGGATTTATTGTATTTTAAACATTCATAAAATAGTCTTCTCATCACGTAAGATCGCATGCATGCCTTAGGAGGTTAGTGAGTTATATGGATACACTCTAAGCTACGACAATGTTCTATAACATACATGCAACGGGTCACATCCCCGACAGGTTGGTGACAAGTCTCCATTGGCCAGTGTCGTAGGGACATGTGTATACACATTTTTCTGTGTTCACATAGAGAGTACTGAATCATATAACTTTTTAATACTATCGTACCTTTCGGCAGATTACCATGTTGGTCACTTGTTTGTCTATATTTTAGATATAAATGTATGCCCATTCTTTTGAACTACTTACATGCCTGATGAATTTATATAAACTGTTTTATATAGATGTTTTAATTAAGCCATTGTTTTAGAAATATTCTATCATTGTAAAGCCATCCTAGATGAATTTTCCATCATTTGAAAATGTATACCATTATTTGTTAAAATATGCTTTTGAATTCCCAAACCTGTTTATTTAAAAATTTCATTTTTTTTACTTGGATAATCTATATTTGGAATCTATTATGGAATCTTTGGTGATATCCTCCTGGGCTTAGGCTCACACCCTACTTTTTTCTTCGGGTGTTTGTAGAATTTCTTCTTCCAGGATCAAGCAACGGGAAGGGACCTCTTGGAGGTTGATCCAATTGTTCATCTCTGGTCTTGGTGAGTTGTGTCCTTAGGGAATTTGGGTTTGTTTTTTTCCTTTTTAGAACATGGGTTGTAGCACTTTGGCATTTCATGCCACTTTGTATTCTCGTACATCACTCCCATGGGAGTTTATTCTATTATGCATACTGTTTGTTTTACTCTTGCTTCTTCATTCTTGTGGAAAAATCATTCCCACTTGTACGTTGTACAATTCCAGGTGCTAGTCGCCAACCCGTGGGGATCGGGAATGCCCTTCGGGCTATGTTAGGGCTGGGTCGGTTATCGGGTTATAAGGGTACCCAGGATGGTTCATGACAAGATTCTATAAACATAGTTAAAGATAAAGAATCACTAGTATCTCATTTTTATTCAAAGGAAAATTGAATTGATTTTGAATATAATTTTTATCTTGTTTTTGTGATTGAAGTAATTATATTTCTATTATCCTTTTCTAATTTCAAAACATAGAATTATTTTAAACGGATGTAAAAAAGTGATTCTTAAATGGAATTATCTCATAGAATGTCTATATTAAACAACCCCCTATATTTGAAAATTATATGTTTCCAAATCATATTTTTGTGATTAATAAATTCAAATATGGTCATAAGACATCTCCAAGAGCTTGGTATGAAAGACTAACATGGTTTTTATTAGATTCTGTTTTTTATGGTTATGGTTAATCCAACCTTGTTTATTAATTAAATTTCATATGATATAATTATTATACATATATATTCTGAAAATGTAATATTTGATTCAACAAATTATTCACAATGTAATGATTTTTTTAATATTATGAAATGTGAATTTGAAATGATATTAATTTGGAATATAAAATTATTCCATGGTTTAAAAAATGATCAATTCAAAAGATTTTATTTTATTAAATCAAGTTAATATGCTAAGGAACCTGCAAAAAATATAGGAATTGATTCTTGTAAGACTATGAAAACAATAATGGGTACCTATTCAAAATTTGACTTAGATGCACTTGGAAATTCTCTTGATATTGAACTATATAGAAGCATGATAAGTAGTCTATTGTATGTCACTACATCTAGAAATGACATATTGTTTTCAGTGTATTTGTGTCCTAGGTTTCAGTCTAACCCTAAATAAAGTCATCTTAAATATTGTAAATGAATAAATAGATATATCATGGGTACTATTTATAATATATTTTTCTATTCTAGTGATAATTTTTTAGATTTACTGTCTTACTCGGATTCTGACTCTGATGGTTTCATACTTGACCACAAAAATGATTAAATTTATGGAAAAAAATTAATTTCTAAGAATTATAAAATATAACTATCAACAGAATTATAAAAATCTAAGGCTAGGTACTTTTTTTCAAAAGTATTTCTTCATAGATAATTTTGATAAAATAGACACTATATGATTTTAGTACTAGTTTTTAAAAAATTCTCATTGACTATGATAATTCAAGTGAAATTTAAATTTCTAAAAACCCTATTCAATACTCTACACCTAAACACAAATTTGTTAGGTTTCATTTTCATAGGGATCATGTAGGAAAAGGTGAAATTTTTTATCATTTTTTCCTACTAAGAAACAATTAGCTAACATTTTCATAAAACCTATAGATTCTATTAAATTTGAAACATGAAGTTAGAATTGGGTATTATAGAAGCTTAAAATCAATGTTAAGTATAATCTCTGAACATAAATGTCATTTGAAATTTTTTATGTAATTTAATGTTATTTATACACTATTATTAAATTCAAGTTAGATATTTATATTTAAAAATAAAATGTTAAATTATTAAAATGTCTTAATTTTATGTTGATTGAATATTACAACTATTTGATTACTCTTATAAAAATATACTACTCTATTACATTTAAATTAGTTTATTTTTTATTATAAGGGATCTTGTTTTATTGAATAAATTGTAATATAGTTTCTCATAAATATAAAAAAGGGAGGTATTTTTGTTAAAAGTTTAATAAATGTTATGTTTTGTAATTTACAAAAAGGGGGTATTTTTTACTATTTAAATTTGGTTTTAATAATTTTTAAGTGTTCTTTATTTTGATAAATTATAGTCTCGTCACATTTTATTAAACTAAAAAATGTTATTAAAATTTATTTATTTTTTATACATAATAATATTTTGAACATTAAAATGTTATTTTCTTATAAAAATGTTTTAATTATGTTACTTTTTAATGATATTTATATCTCTTAATGTACTTAATGTTTTTTAATTTTTGTTCTTATCGAAAAAAATGGGTTATCCATGGTGATGCACCAAGGAAATACATAAACCACCCTTAAGGGACCCATGTTTCATCCCTGTGTGAGGACCAACCATAGGTAGCCTGCATAGAGGCATTAGAGTTCTTAGTTGTTCATAGTTTTTTCTTAATATGGGTGCGCACATGTATAAGGCTAGCATAGCATGCCCAGAAGAAACATGGGTTGTGGTTGGTAAGCCTGTTGGTCTGAATCCAATGTGTATGATAGTGTATCCAGTGTTGATCCCCAGTTTCCTAATGAAATAGTGGGAAGTCGTACGTTTTATGATATACCGCAGCTTCACCACTTCAAAAAATTGATCTTAGATGTGTTTTTATTTTTACTATTTATCCTCTTTTAAAAATATAAATATATCATCAATCATCCGATAAAATCCATGTGATTTGTTTGGCCTCATTAATTATCCCTCCTCTTATTTTTTTCTCTCATGCTACATCCTTTATCATCATCATATAGATTTTTATCAAAAATAAAACATAGTAAGAAAGTGGATTGTGGATACATAACTATGGGGGTAAAAAGTATTAGATGCTGAGGGAATCCACTCTGATTAAATTGACCCCTATTGGTTTTAGAATGTGAAAATTGTGTATACATATCTACTCCGAGCCGGGGATATCAAGAGAGGCCAGAAAATCAACTGCTTCATTCCCCTCGTGTGAGTCACTCTGGTATTATTTCCAAGCTTCCCGTGACATTGGCGGATGATGTATTCAATAGACAGAGGTGTCTTACATTGTCTTTGAGGTGCATTGAACACCTGCATGGAATCCGTTTCCACCTCCATGAGCTCCCAACCCCTTTTCCTGCATGCCATGAGTCATATCCACAAGGCCATGACCTCTACTTTTTTTGAAGTCCCCTAACCCAGGTAGACTATGAAATCCAGAACAACTGAACCATTACTGTCCCATAAAATCCCTCCTCCTTTCTTGTCACCCACAATGCACGAGCCACCAGTGTACATCTTCAGGCCTCTAGTGGGGGGATTCCAACTGACCCAGTTACCTGAGGAGATGTTCGTTCCTGCCAAGGTACAAGGAATTGCTTGCATGATCAGCTGTATGGTGGGATCATACCACCACATGATGAGAGCCTTAATCATGTCTATTAAAATATTATTGGTTCTAATAATGATCATGCGCACGGACGATCTCACCCCATTGTGAAACCACTGGTTCTGCACCTTCCACAAACTCATACATCCATACTGCATGACCAATTTGTGCGCCCTCCTCTCTTCCCTCTCTCCCCCAATTATATGAAACCATCTAATGATAAATGGTTGATCATCCATTTCCGGTATTAAGAACACTATAAAATCACCTAATATCTTTCACAACTCTACTACCAATTCACTCCCAAAATACAAGTGATTTGTGCTCTCCTCTATATTCCTACTACAAAAACCACACTTAGATGCCATAGACACCCTACATCATATAATGTTATCATCATTGGGAATTGATCTATTTGAGACTCTCCAAAGGAGAAAATTATACATGGTGGGGATGCTATTCCACCATAGAACCTCATTCCACTCGTCCTCTACAGCCTGAGCGAAGGATACTCTCCAATAATATTTGGCCGTGAAAGATACTGAAGAGATGGGGTGAAATTACATTTGTTTGGACTAGAGTCCAGTCAAATGAGCTGGAACATATCCTTTTGGTCACTATTCATCACTGTGTTGGTGAACATCAGATAGCGACTGGCCTCTTTAAAGGAAATCTATGTGACTGGACACCCTGGGTACCCTATAATCTCCCCACTACTATTAACATGCTAGCATGAAATATCTTTAGTCCCCACAATACTCTATTAGAGGGTTTTAATGGGGGTACCATGGGTCTGATCTCAGCCCAAAGATTGGATGATTTTCAATCTTGTGCTTCTGAAATCCTCACATAGCACTCATGCATGATCTGCCCCCACAGGGAAATCCTTCAACCATTAAAATATTATATTATCTTCTTCCTTCTAGATCATTGGACTGTTTCTGTATGTCTATGTTCATTTCTATGAATTTCATAATCGAACCTAATGATGACATGGAACACCATCAGGGCTCTGGTGGAACTCCATATTATTTCTCTATGGAAGTATTTTCATGGTAGTACTCCCACATTGGTGGAACATTTGTCTTGACTAGTATATCAATTTTTCACCGATGGTTTATTCTCCATTGGTATATAACTATATTCAGTATTTTTTTACTCTCAACCATTAGAAAATTTATACAATGGTATATTGAAATCCACCAGTAGATTAGATAACATCAATGGTTCTTGATTTCTCTATCATATTCAACACAATTCTTTAGTGATTTATCTCATGCATGTTGATAGTTATTTTTTCATTTCAGCGGTAGATTTCCCTATAGTATATCTATATACAAATGGACATCTACTGGTGTATTGAAATTATTGGTACATCCTAATAAACTATATATATTTTCACAAACAGTAGTGTCTTCTTTTTGGTTATACATAAAATTTTCGTTTGAAAGGGTATTTACAATAATATTTTGTTCATTTTCTCTTATTGTTTCACAACGGTAGATCCTTTTCAGCAATGGTATACTAATTATCCACTAGTAGTAGAATCAATCTACCACTATATATTTCATTGGTAGTAGACTCAATCTACTGCTCCCAATTTCACTAGTAGAAAAATAATTCTATCACTCTATGTTTCAATGGTGGATCTACACCATCGGTAGATCACTCTACCTCTGGGAATTTTAATCCAACATTAGTTAAAATTTTTGTTTCTAAATATTTTAATTTTTTATATTAAAAAAATCAGTTAAAGTATTTTTATACTTTTTTGTGACATAATTATAAGATGTTTAAAAATAAATATAATACTTTTTTACACATATACATGCAGTTTTATTTTGTACAATTATTTGTTTTACACAAGTTTTTATTGTCTAAATAAACAATAAATTTATCTTGTTTAATTTTTAATTTTCTATAAATATGAAATATATACATTTTTATACTTTTATTTTTATTTTTTTATTTTAATATTTCCTGAATAAATAAAAAATGAGATAGTTCTATGTTTTTCAGCACAGATCTGAAAAACTAGGTGACGGTAATATTATTTTATAGTCATAATATAAAAAATATCGTGCATTTATTGTACATGGAAACAATCCTAGAAGATCATTACATTAATGATATGAGAGACATCTTAAAGGAATAAAAACCAATCATATCCTGATCATTAGATAGATTCTTGTGATACAACTTTAACACATTTGTTTCTTCTCTCCTTTTGTTCAAGAAACTTCTGAAACATCTGTTCCTCATTGTGATAACATTAAAAAACATCAACATTTTAAATTTTTAGACATCTTCTAATTTGATTTTTTTTGTAACATTTTTGTATGCTTTTATTTATTTGAGGCTTGTTTAGGATTTTCCCTATCAAAAGTAATTTTTTCGTTTTTTAGTTATTATGCCACTAAATAAGATGTTTGGGTTGTGACTCTCAATCAGAATTCTAGTAAACATACTAGGATGATTCTCATTTAAAAGACTAGTTTTTTTATCCACATTCTAAAAAAGGTGGTGTCTATAATAAGGTTATCACACCATTAGCAGTGCGGTTATTAGATGTTAACAATGATCTCAAGGAGTAGGGAAGTTTTATGAGTGGACTAGGATATGTTTTATCTAAAAATGTATAAATATTTGTGTTCATTCATTTAATTTCTACCACACCGCATTTGAATAACAATACACTCACTATAGATCTTTATTTTTTAAACTCTAATTTTATTTCTCATTAAATTTGTAAAAATCCTATTCACCACCCAGTAATTATTATTTTTTAAATATAAAATGATATATTAATCACAGAGAGCTGCAGTCACAAAGTCATATAGCCATATATGAAAAAGATCAATCTAGATACTATTCATGTCAGAAAGGCCATAGGAGCCCAGCTAGTGGCATGCTTCATTTCCTTCCATTTTGATGAAAGAGAAGAAGCAGGCTTTGAAGCATTGACTGAGAGACTGGATTTTACTGATGATGAAGCCAAAATATTGGAAGCCCCCATCACAAAATCTGATATCCTAGATGGGGGTGATGTAATCTTATTCAATGTGGATATCTTCCAATGAAAAATCCATTGCAAAATTCATCCCAGCAAGGATAAAAAAGGCTTCAATAATGATGGGATCCCAGAGGGTGTGGTTTGATTAATTTTTTGGTAGAAATAATGTGGCCATGATAGTCCCAACCATAGAGTCGAATTCCAATAACTCCATCCTTAGAGAAGGACGCATCAACATTGATATTAAGGATGCCTTCCGAGGGAGGGAACTGTAATGAGACTGTTGTGTGAGTGACAAAGGGAACATGCATATTAGATTTCAGAAGTTAGCTCATTACATACAGACCTCATAAGGCATTGATGTTTGATTAAGGATGAATTCATTTCATTGAGCCCAGATGATCCTATCCACGATGCACCATGAGGAAACATTATCAGCAGTTAAAGAACAAGACAACAAAAACAGTAGTGTTTGAAGGTCCGATACCATATCCATAATAAGATATGTAATAGAGCCCTAGGAAGTACAGATATTCTCTATCCCCAGGCACTGAACGATTTCATGCAGAGGAGATTCTAGAGCGATCGAACAAAGGGTACATTGCTTGTCATTTTTAACATGATGGAGAGAGAGGAATTCCATGTTGGGGAGAATAAAATTACAAACATGCTAAAACAAGTATCAGGTTTTAGGGGGGACATTCATATTCCATAGAGTTTTCTGAATCCCCTACCATTCGTCAGACTGAGCATCATTAGCATTCAAATATCCTGATTTCACCGTATAGGATCCAGAAGAGTCATTTCTCAAAAATAAATAGTATTGACTTGGATCCTTCACACAGGTAATGTGAAGAATAATCCTCTTGTCTCTATCACTTAACCATGATTTTATTATATCCATACACCACTCATTACCGTGATCATCAAACAAGAAACAAACGCAGGCATTTTCAATGCCAAGAATGGATGGGTAAGTTTCCCAATTACCATCTTTGTTGATCAACTAGGAATCATTCCAAATGTTAACATTCATACCATCACCAATCCCCTAACCTAAACCTTTATTAATTAAAAATATTTATCCCCAATTACTTCTCCATATAAATCTAGGATGAGGGCCAAGAGAGGAGTTATGGAAATCCGAGTGTGGAAAATATATTGCATGAAGAATCCACACATAGAGAGAAGATGGACAGATCAAAAGGATCCAACCCTGTTTGGCCAAAATATCGTCATTTAAGAGATGGAGATCTTAAAATCCAAGACCTCCACCTATTTTATGGGTTCCGAGCGACATCCAATCAATATAGTGTATTTTTTTTATTCTATTATTGTGACCATACTAGAAGATAGAAATGCGGGAGTGAATTTGGTCATCAATCACTCCCAGAATATTAAATAGGTAAATGATATAGATCGGAGAGAATGCAGAGCAGCATTGATGAGTGTTTCATTTCCCACTTTATAGATTCCTTCCATCATCCAGCCTTGGATTTAATACTCTATTCTATCCATCGTATAAGAGAAAATTTCTTTTTTTGATCGGCCAAAAATAATGGGAATCCCAAAGTATTTTTTGTGCTTATCAGCAATCTGAATACCTGTAGTGATAGAAAGCATTGATCTCTTAGTTAGTGGTACCACAGTGATGAAATATATTTCTGACATTTCCTGATTGATCTCTTGTCCAGATGCCCTTTCATAATGTAAAATCACATAGTAGATAGCGAGAAATTAGTTATGGGTAGCTCAAGAGAATAACAGGTAGTCATCTAAAAATAAAATATGTGACACAGGATGGTTGGCCTAAAAAACCATTTCCCCATGAATTAAATTTGAATAAAATGTCAATGAAATGTGGTTATAAAAAACATCATCCCCCAAGATGAAGAGAATAGGGGAAAGGTGATCTCCCTGGCGAAGGCCTTGAGAGGGTGACAAGCCTCAGGTGAGGCTACCATTAACATTAATTTGAAAAGAGATAGAAGAAGAATAGTACATGATAATATCTATCCATTAAAACCAGAAACCCATTTTTTTCAAAACGAACCGGATAAAATGCAATTCCACTATGTCATAAGACTTGGTTATATCCATTTTCCAAGCCATAGATCCTATTTTCATGGTAGATCATGTCTTCATGGAATAAAATACTTCATGGGCACAAATTGAATTGTCTACGATAATCCACTTTTTTAAAAGGATCTTTTATTTTCAGAGATAATGGCAGGTAACCACAAGTTCAAATGATTGACTAAAATCGCTGAGAAGATCATGGAGGAGAAATTACAGAGTCTAATTGTTCTGGAGTCTGAATACAAGAGGGGTTTCTTATTCATTTTTATGAGGGTAATGATTTTATCATTAATAGAAAAGAGATTGATTTCTCTAGCCTAAATACATTTCATCAGAGTGAAAATGTTGGAGCTGATAATGTGCCAGTATTTCTTGATGAAAATAGCATGGAAACCATCATGACCTAGGGCTTTGGTGGAATGGATATGTTTAAGAGTCTGAGGAATCTCATCGTCTGAAAAATCATTGGTGAGGTGGTGATTCATCCCATCGGTGATCACATGTTTAATGCCTGACTCTAGCTCAAAAGAAATGGAGGAATTTCATGTAGTAAAAACCTATTGAATCTTACATGAAATAATACCCTGGATACATTTATCAATGGTTACAATTTAGCCATCATGGTGATAGAGACTTGAAATATTTTTCATGTAATTCCATTTTGAAGCTTTCTAATAAAAGTATCAGGTGATTGCATCCCCTTATTTAATGTGAGTTTCACATATTCACGTTGCCCAGATGCTTTTCATAATGTGATGATCCATATCCAATTCACTTTGGATAACACCGATTCTGGGTAGGGATTCATCAGTTGGAGATCCGGATAATAGAGAGTTAAGATATCTTTCTAAATAGTCACAATGCTTGTCAGGTTAAAGAAACATTTTATTACTCCAATACCTCAGATTAGTAGCCACATACTAGAGGTTAAGGACAATATTTGTGTTTCCACCCTTCCATCATGATCAGAGGACTTCTTCACATTCACATCCTTCTTCCCAAAAACTGTCAAATGTGAAGGGTTTCCAAAATATTGGTATGTAGTAATTTCGAGAGAAATCAATCAGAATAGGGTCGTGTTCTGAACAATCTAGTTTCGTATGGGTGATAAGGAACATCATGAACATGTTGGCCAATTCTTCCAATCCCATATATCTATCCAGACCCTCTTCAATGCGCATCCATTCTATGGTCCCCCAAAACCAGGTGAAGGGACTAGCTGCATAGCCCAGATCTGCCAATTATTCCCTCGAGATGGAATCCCTAAAGCCTGACATTTAAGCATATGATAGAAATGCAGCTCCACGTTTTTCATTCTGGATAAAAATATCATTAAAATCACTGCCAAATAGAATAGGTCTAGGAATTCTTCATCACAGAGATCAGAGAAGATACCGGGATTTCTATTTATCATTTTTTATGGACATTTTTAGAAACCCACAAATGTCCATGGTGGAGAGAGGTAATCAGGGATGGATTCAGCCACATGGTTTGAAGAGTATGAGATTATTCTGACGTTAATGTTATCTTTCCAAAGGCGGCACAATCCTTATGAGTGGCCTTGGCGAGGGACCAAGAGGTTTCCCTGAAAGCCACAATTGTATGCAATACCAGTATTTTCCATTTTTTCCAGTTTGGTTTCAGACAAAAAAACCTATATTGGGGTGACACTGTTCGCACTAGCTCTAGGGAATCCAAATGGTTCGTGGGTTTCCATGCCCTCGATAATTCCAACATAGGATTTTAATAGTTATAGGCAGGGATGGTGCATGCCCTCCACCACCTCTATAAGTTTAAATTGGATTTAAATAGCCATATCATGCTATAATTAATTTCATGTAGAAGTAAATAGTTCAAAATACTCATGATCATGCTATTATACAACATCATCCACCCATTGGGATAACTTAATATAAATAATATTTAAAATAATAAATGTAATTTATTCTCTACTATTATCCCCAAGCCACACCTCAACCATCTATCAAATATCTTATGTGATATCCTAGTTGATTATGATATTTTGTGCCATTACCAATCTAGAACCTTTGACGAGTGATGTATGATCGAGTACCCATGTGTCATAGATAATTAATTAGTTTTTTATTAAAACTCATCAGAGAACCACCAATGTGTTACCATACAATACAAATAGATTTAGTTTTTTCACATATTATATGATCTTCAAAATAAATAAAATAGTTTTGAAGTGTAAATAAAATATACATTGGCGATCCATAGGATCTAACGTGACACTCGGGATCATCTATACCAACATTGACCAGTGCAAAAGTGTTTCTAAGAATGTCACAAGATCATTACAACCATTAATATGGGAAATTGATTATCCAAAGAGATCATTATGTGTTATCTATGGTATCATGTATAAAGTTGTCCTCTAGGAGATAATTTAGGATATCCATTAGTCATAATCTATATAATCAACTCCTAGGTGGTAATATTATGTAATAAATCAACATTAGGAATCATCTTTGATAACAATAAGGTGATCTTAGGTGAGCATCAGAATCATCCATCATCACAGAATCTTAGTGGTGAGACATGGCATCCAAACTCATCATGTTTTACTTTAAACCTCTTTATGTTATTCCTATTCATCAATCATATTAGGCATAACAATATAATACATAGGGTTAACCCTATGAAAACAAAAAAACATCACATATAAAATTCATATCCTTTACATCCTAGGAATCTCTATATATAATAGAAATTTTAGAGTGATGGTATATCCCTCCCAATATATTTCAAAATAATTTTAAAAAAATTGGATGGTCATCTTCCGGAACCCATATAACAAAATCTGGGTCGACCTATGAAGTGCATGACAAATAATCACTAATGATATATGAGGCTCACATCATCGATTAAGGTTCAATGGTGAAACCCAATATCATCACTACCTAATTTGGTACACACCCTCTATAGGGTCAACATTACATTAGGTCAAATAAAGGGGTCACCTTTGTCACCTTACAACCAAGTCACCCTTTCTTGGTCTTCTATACCTATCTTAATTCTTGATCCAAGGCCCATCACTCAATGTAAATTACATCCCTAAGCATCATCATAATCGTACATTTACTATCATGTTCCATTTGAAATATTGTATCGGTTTCACATAAGGGAAATGGCCTCATTCTCATTCCCATCCCATATCACCCCAAGTTAGTCTTCACACCTAACCAATTAATAAAAACACTATAATGTCTGTCTACCTAGGTAATCAAATCTTAGTTGGGGGATATCACCCCATGCTCATCTCACTATCCATCAGGTAATAAGGAATTTCAAGGTTCTCACATGCCCAACACATGCAAATGATCCCAACCCAACACTAATATCTACAAGTAAGTGTGTATGGTTCTTACACTATATTCACTATTTTATATTCACCTGAATTAATTCATACCCCTTAGGGTATCATCAATGCAAAGGAATATTAGTGCAATCAAGGCCCTAGAAATTGGTTTCCATGGAATAAATCCATAAAAAATTTTCCATCATGGACCTTACCACTAAATTTAATTCATTTAATGGCCTCTCATTTTAGTGAAATAACAAAATTAATTTAAAAAGTTTAAATTTTTCAAAGTTCTGAGACCACATATATCACATGCTATATAAATCATGCATAATACTATACGGAAAATTCATAGGGAATACCTACCCCAACTGATTAGGTCTTAAGGTCGTCACAGCCCTAAAAATTAAATTTTTTTACCTACACTAGGAATATAGACAAGGGTTGTACCACAAGAATGATATGTGAATGTTATAGGGGTAAAAATAGTCCACTAACTGTTAAAAGTTCGTGGTTTTAATCATTTTTTTTATTTTTTTATTTTGATAAATACATAATGATGAAGAATGATTTTTTAAGAAAATTAAAAATTAATTGAAGCTATGAAAATTAAATAGTGTAAATAGAGGTAGAGAAAAATGATTCAACACAATTGCTCGAAAAAATTAGTACAACTAGTTATTAGGAAAATTTCTTCATATAAAATAAGATGAATTCACAACCTCAAAAAATGAATGGATTGTTCTCCCTTTCAATGATATTAATCACTCTGAATAGCAATTCTAGTAGTTCTCGATAATAGGAAACACCAAACTGATAGAGAATTTGAAAAGGTTATGTTGTTGGAATTAATCTCACAGATATAATCTAATAGTTATGAATCTACGAATTTTTAAGATGCATATATGATCTTTCATTCCAATAGATCATAGAGTTATGAATTAATGTGATGGAGGTGCAATGAAAAATTTGATTAATGTATGGAATTGATCTGACCGATCAATTTCAAATCATAATGATGGTGTTTTTTAATGAAATTGTAAGACATAAAACACAAGATAGTAACCCCCCCCTGAACATGATCAATTACTCTAGATTAATCACAAAAAATAAATATTAAAAATTTTAATTACATGAAATCGAATGAAAATAAATAGAGAATAATTCCCCCTCTAAGTATTTAGAGCTACTGCTCTGATTGACTCCTCCTGGTGTCTCTAGTTCTCACACCCCTATCTAGTCCTTGCAAATTCTGTTACTACTTTAGGTGGTCTTTGAAAAGTTATCGTGAATGGTAAGTTAATGAATGATGAATGATAAATTAATCTTGATCCTATGATACTGCTTTAATTTTTCAATCATCTTTTATTTATTTTCGGTCACCAACATCCTCCACTGACTTCTAATTTGTCCTCCTCAAATTCACCACACATATGTGTTTTTGTCTGACATAATTCTCATAAAAATAGAACCCTTGTAACTAACTCCCAACCAGTTGGTTGGAATGAATCAGTATATGATTCGTGATTTTTGTTGTATTTTCAAATGAAAAAAGAAATGGTTAGAACAGTTTTTCAAAAAATAAAAATATTTAAAAAATAATTAATAATTAATATTATTATTAGATTAATGAAATAATACTTTTCTATATTTTTTATAGTTTTAGAGTAATTAAATTATTAATAAATATTTTAATTTAGTATTTATTTTATTCTTTAAAAAATTAATTATTAATTAGTAAATAAATTAATTAACATTATTAAAGATAATATTTTTATAAGATTAAAAAACATTATTAATATTTTTATTTTAAGATATAAAATTTATTATTTAGTTAAGCTAAATATTTATTTTATTGAATATTATTATTAATGATTAGATTAATTAAAATATATAATGATTTTATTATAATTTTTGTTATTTGATTAATGTAATTATTAATTTATTAAAATTATTAATTAAATTTAGGTGAATAAATTTATTTAATAATGAATTTAATTGTTGTTATTAATATTTTTGTTCTATATATTTCCATAATTTTATTTATATTATATTGTATTTTATTATTATCATTATTTATTTAATTGAATTTTTAATCTTTTTTTAATTTTTATTTATTATTATTACTATTTTTATTTTTATTTAAATCCCCCCTTGTCTTCCTCACCATGAAACCAGGGGTTGGGCTTCTTCTTAGAAGCAGCGGCAGCGGCGCCTCCATGGTGACCTACTCCTCCTCGGTGGGGTACGGTGACTGGGATTATGTCCTTCAGATAATGGTTCCTCCTCCGAAAGAAGAAGATTGACAGGAAGGCTCTATCAGTCACTCATCTTACTCACCAATGGTGGTGATTGTGGAATTGAATCCCGCTCCTCCAAATCTACTATGACTCACATATCTATTTTCAACCGTTTGCTCGGTTTCATGAAAATCTGATGGTGACTAGTAGTGTCTGAAGCTTCAAATTGGTAGATCAAGCTTCGATTCATTCATACTAGATTTGGGGAACAACTTTATTAGGAAATTTTTGTTATTTGTTTAATTTTTTCATACTGATGTGGGACCTCTACTTCACGTTCTAATCTAGTTTGGGTGCATCTGATGTGGGACCTCTACTTCACGTTCTAATCTAGTTTGGGTGCATATGAAAATCAAGGGCTACACGTCGGTATGATGTGCTACTGATGTTAAAAATGGTGAATCATGCTACCGATGGAGTGTCGATGAGTCGTCTTGAGGGTAAAGGTGTCGATGATAGAAATGATGGTTGGACATTTGGTGAGATAGAATGGAAAAGTGTCGGTAGGAGCATTAGTGACTTATTGAGTCATCGATATAAAGGACCAAAAAGAATCATGGGGAGTATCTTTGAAATAGGGTGTCGGTGACTCACATAACAATAGAAAATAATTAATAGTAAATATTATAACATAAAAAGACAATAACAACTACTTAATTAAATTAAATTAAATGAATTGAACAAAATTAAAAAATAATTTAACATCAAAATTTAAAAAAACTAATGATTAATAAAAATAAATGTTGTTGTTTAATTTTTCGTTGGACTAATAAATTAATTTAAGACATTAAATTAAAACTATTTGATAAATTAAATAAGATTAATTTCCTGAAATTATAATTAACCTTAATTTATATTAAGAATACAAAAAACATAGATAAATAAATATCTTATAGATTATGTTATTAAATGAGAATAAAGTGATCAAATCTTTTGTTAATAAATTACCTAAATCTATAATAACATGCATAACAAAGACCTAAAATTTAAATATAAAGAACCAAAAAATCATGAAATGGAAAATTAATTTATTAAAATACTAAAATTCCAAAAATAATAATTAAAAAAGAATTAATGTTGAATTTAATAATAAAAATCCAAATGTCTTAATAATTAATAAAAAGTGTAAAAATAATTAATTAAATCATTAATATATTAATAATGAGATGTGGAAAATCAATAGAATTTAGATATATTTCAAATTCCCCTACACTTTGTCATTTATTTTCCTCAATAAACTATATGTTTTATTATCATTTTAAAAAAATGACAATGAAAACCTAAAATTGAAGCATGTTAAACAATTTAGATGTAGAGGACCCAAAATTATGAAAAATGATCCTGAAATGGAATCATTCGTATGAAATCATTCCAAACATGGTATACATACCTGGTGATAAATTGAATATGGAATCATTCACTTTTGTGGATGTCTTGACTCATTTATGAAAATACCTACTAACTTACTTCTATTCATGTTCATGATATAAATTCAAGTGTGATAGCATGTTAAAAGATGGTGGAATTAGGATCCTAACAAAATGAACTTTGTACTTTGAAATTCTTTTAGTTTCTAAATGAAAAGTAAAATTAATTAATTTTTTTAAGAACCTTATTGATACAACATAAATGGTTTAATACAATATATTCTCATCATCTTCATTTGGCATTTGTTATTCCCATCATCTTAACGAACTCATTTTTTACAGTAGAATAATAATTATTTTTTCCCGAGGCATTTAACTTGTGCTACGAATTGTGAAAATGATTTTTTTCATTATTATACATATGTATTTTATTAATAGAAACACACATAAAGGTTTGTGTCATAGAGGTTCATTTTGGATTCCCAAATTCCCATTTTACTCATGTTCCAAGAGATTCATCTGAAAAAAAAATTTATAATGGCTCATTAAGGTGATTGTTTTTTATAATTAAAAGTAGGTCCCATATGATAAAATTAAAACATCCAGTACCTAAATTTGTGATCTCAATTCCACAATAGGTATCCTATATCACTCTCAAATATAGTTCCTAAACATAAAATCCATTATATCACTAACAAAAATTGCTTATGATTCATTCATCCTCACAAGTTTCAGATTCTAGTATCTCTTAACAACCAGAAATATAATATCTTTACCAAAGATTGAATAAAAATACAGTTCAAAGGCCAATGAATCTAAAATTGTGAATGGATTTTGAAAATATTTTTCCATTTTTTACTAGAAAATATTAAATGTAGATGGATTTGATGGGATAAAATTAAGCATAGATTATCTAAACATAAGTTTACACCCTCCCACACACTTAAATTCAAAAAAATTCCCTAAAAGTTTAATTTCAATATGGAGAATAAAAATTGGACTTTTAAAGTTCAAATAGATTTTTATTTTAGCATATTAATGACATGTTTAAGGGTCTCATTAAGGTTCAAAAACATTTTTCCCAATGAATATTATAAATAATCACATGCATGCATTAACCATGAATTTAGTGATAATAATTTTCTATTATGATCAAATAGTTTCATGTGAAACAGTGAAGTGCAGTGTGAATAGGTTCCAAGGAAGTTTTATAGATTTGTTTGAAACAGATTTTCAGTATAGCAGCAAACATTATTACTAAACACCTAGAAAATGAATAACCATCCATGGATAACTACCCCCATATTTAATTTCATACATTGAATATATTTTTATATTAATTAAACTAAATTTTCAACAATAATACAGTGATACAACAAAATTTCCATCACATAAGCACAAACAAAATCATTTATTCGGCAACATCCAAATAAAAAGTTAAATTTTTAGTTGTAATTGAACATTAAAAAGTATTATTAACATAAAGTCATGTGAATAAAAAAAAATTCAATAGCATATGAAGACTAATGAATCTCATTTAACAACTTATTAGTGAGTCATAGTGAAAATTTTAATGTAATAGAGGTGGAAAAAAATGAAGAAAGAATAAAAAGTAAGTATGTACCTCAATTAATGAAGCCTTTACCAGAAGCTTGTGGTGAATGTATTACATGAGGGTATTATTTTCTTTCAATGACACAATAGTAAAATACGTATAACACTGAAAAGAATAATCGGGACCACATATCTATCAAAAATAGTTTATAAAGACAGAAACAAAAAACACTTTATTCAAAAAAAAGTAACAAAAATAAAAATCATGGAAAATCATGGGTTGAATACCATCAAGAAAGTTGTTCTGAGTATTATGTTATAAATTATTTAAGTATATTATCTTTGTTTTATTCAAATAAGAGAAATCATGTTTTTCCTGTCAAGTAATACTAGTTTCAAAGTCCCCAATCAGACTCACCTAGAAACTAGCCATGGTCACTATGTGGGTGTTGTTTCCCTAGTAGGAACCACTAAATGTTTTCCCCATATATTTTTAATAAATAATTCTGAATTTTCGGAAATAATAATTAATAAAAAATATCACCATCTATAAAAATTCCTAAGTAACACCCTTTAACAATTGTATAAAAGTTGCTATCAACATTGATAATTGTTTAAAACTAGTAAATTTTTAAACACAGAAGAAGTGGCATCAATAAATTCAGTGCTATATGGGGTAGAACTAAGCCCTCAAGGTTTTTATCTTCACATACAACCACAAATTTTTTCATGAAATTGATAAAATGAACTGATTTTTGACCGAAAACTTCTATCGTTGGTTTATCATGTTTAACTCGAGATGATCTTGAATGTTTTAAATCTATTATTATTCTTCAAGAATAAAATATTAAACCCTAATTTCATATTCAATAAATAGAGGAGTATTTGATATAATATCTAAGGAATCTAATTGAACTTCCATTAAAACAAACTCCAGAAATAGAAAATCACAATCAATATTTCTAGGCTTAATATGTGTGGGTATGACAACTAAACCAAGATATATCATCTCAATATTTTCAAATTCCATTTTGTAAACAATTTGACCAACATGATTATCTAAATCAAGAATGCCAATTTCATGTTTTTGAATAATTTCATCCTTTATGTTCTTATATAAGATAGTTGATATATCATTTTTAAAAAACAATTCCATGATTGATGTTCTTTGTATAAATTTGGGAATTTCAATTTTAAAAAATTTAGAAAACTTATTTACATCATTCATCACATGTTCTAATATATTATATTTTGATGTTTCCCAAAATGGGTGTTTATCACAATCCTTTCTAGAAAATTCATCACAAACATCCCAAAACCCATCAATGTTGTGATACACTAAAAACCTTTTTGTGAGTGTTTCCAAGACTCTACCCCATCATCATTAAATAATTTATTGAAACATTGTAAAATAACATTTAAGGGGATTCCATGATGAGGAAATTTTACTGAAAAGTCATCGAACCTGCCACAGGCCTCACTAAAACTCTCCTCCTCATTATTAATAATGTGAGTTATGAAAATCATGTAGTGCCTATGTATTTTACTGGATATTCTGTGTATTTTATGATTTCAAAGATGTAAATAAAATAGTAAAACCCGAAATAGATTTTTTTTCAGAAACAGTAAAGATTAATGAATTGAAACAATGAGTTTTATCAAGCTGTATATTTTTAATTTTATTTTTTAATGTTTCATATTTTTCTATATCGTTTTTTTATTTTCTAACCCTAAATCACTCAGTGCATGACTTCCCTGGAAACACCTCCAAACTTAGATAAGTTCTATAAGTCATCACAACCATCAAAATTAAATTTATTAACTTATACTTGTAATGTAGTGAATGTTAGAACCACATGAAAGATAAGTAAATATTATAGTGGTAAAAAGAAGCACCAATGTTGTTAATAATGGGTGGGTTTACTCTATTTATTTAGATTTTTTAGTTTGAAAAATAATGAATAATGAACAATGATTTCTTTACAAAACTAAAATAGAATTGGAGCTATGATAATCAAACATTGTAAATAGAGTTAGAGAAAAATGATTCAAGATAATTGCTCGGGAAAATTAGTACTATTGGAAATGAGGATAATTTCATCACAAAAAATTCATTGAATTCATAACCACATAAAATTAAAGGACTAGTCTCCCTCTCCTGGATATTAATGACATAGAATATAGATTTTGGTAGTTCACCAAAACCACAAACACCAAACTAAGAGAAAATTTTAAAAACATATTTTGATGAAATTAATCTCACTGATATAATGAAAAAGTTTATTAATAAATATTTTAAAATATGAAACATGATATTTCTCACTGAGAGATCATGTATATATGAATTAAAGTGATTGAGGTGAAAAGAAAAATTCTATTAATATCTAGAATCGATCTCACTGATCAATTCCAAATCATAAATCGGATGTTTTTTAATAAATTTTGTAGATATAAACTAGTAGATAGTAACCCCAAACACATGAAAAATTACTCAAAATTCATTTCGAAAACTAAATATTAAAAAATAGAATTATAAATAATTGAAAAAAAATTAATGGAGAATAATTCTCCCTCTAAATATCTCAAGAAGCTACTCTGATTGGCTCCTCCTGGTGTCTCCATGTCTCACACCCCTCTCTAATCCTTGAAAATGTTGCTACTACTCTAGGTGGTCTATGAGAAGATTTCTTTAATGGTATGTGATTGAATGGTGATTGAATATCGGTCCTCTACTACTGCTTTCCTTTTTCAATCCTCCATTTTCTTTTGTTAGTCACCATCATCCGCCACCAACATCGATTAGTCTTCCTCAAAGTCATTGCAGAAGTGCGTTTTTGTCTAAAAATCTTGTCCAAATAATAAAACCCTTTTAAATATGTCTCGTCCAATTTTTTGAAATGAATTTGGATGTGATTCTGGATTTCATATGTATCCGCAAACAAAACAAGAAAGTCTAAAAACAATTTTTAACGTAATAAAAATATTAAAAAATATTATTTATTATTATTTGATAAATGATTAATTAATATTTAATATTTTTTATAGTTAATTATTTATTAAATTATTAATAAATATTTTAATGGATTGTTTATTTTAATTTACTAAAAAAATTAAATTAGTAATTATTAAATTATTTAATTTATATTAATAAAGACAATAATTTAATAACATTATAAAATATTTTAACATTATTATTTTAAGAAAAAAAAGTTATTATTTTGTTAGGCTAATAATTTATTTAATTGAATATTATTATTAATGATTGTTTTAATTAATATATTTAATATGTTTATTGTAATTAATATTATTAGATTAATGTATCTATTAATGTATTAAGATTATTAATTAAATTAATTTTATTAAAAATTTTAATAATTAATTTTTTCTTGGTTATTTATATTTGAGTTATATATAATTTTTTAATTTATTAATTTTATATTTTATTTTATAATTATTATTTATTTAATTTTAATTTTAATTGTGTTTATATTTATATTTGTTATTTATTATTTGTTTATTATTTATTTAGTTTTTCATCGCCCCTTTCTTATTCACTGCACAACCAAGGGGTTCATCCTCTTCTTGGAACCGGTGGTGGAAACGCCTCCATAGCAACCGGATCCTCCTTGGTTGGGTGTGGTAACAGGGGCTAGGTTCTTCACATAGTGGATCCTCCATCGAAAGAAGAGGATCATTGAGAATGCTCCTTTGATTGCGTATCCTGTTCAGAAATGAAGGTGATTGTGGCATCGACTCCAGCTCCTCCAGATTTGTAGTGACTCACAGATCTATTTTTGACCCGCATCTTGGATTCAAGAAAATATAGTGGTGACTAGTAGTTTTAGAAGCATCAAATTGTTGGCTCACACATGTATTAATCCACAAAAGATTTGGGGCACAAATTCATCAGGGAATGGTTATGCTTTATTTGATTATTCATATTGAGGATGGACCTTTGCATTGTGTTCTAATCTGGTTTGGGTTCTTTGGTAAATCATGTGTTGCTCATTGGTAGGACAAGCTACTGATGTGCAGAATGATGAGTCGCACTACCGATGGAGTGTCGGTGAGTCATCTGTTGGGTTAGAGGCATTAGTGAGACCAACAATGGTTAGAATTTCAGTGAGATAGAATGGAAGGGGGTTATTAAGAGCATCGATGACTCCTTGAGTAACCATTAGGAAGGAACAAAAAGATAGTTTGGGAGTATCAGTGACTGATGGTGTCAATGAACCGTGGCGTCAGCGACTCACCAAACAACAGAAAATCATTAAGGGTAAACATTATAACATAAAAAGAAAATAAAAACAATTAAATTAAATTAAATTAAATTAATTGAACTAAATTAAAAATTAATTTAAAACAAAGAGTTTAATTGAATTGAAGACAACAATTCCAAAAACTAATGATTAATAAATATCAATGTAGTTAATTAAAGACTTAGTTGATTAATAAATTAATTTAAGACACTAAATTAAAAATATTTGATAATGGAAATAAGATTAATTATGTAAATTTTTAAGTAATGTTAATTTATATTAAGAATAAAAAACAGAGTTCAAAACCGGATTTAAATATTTTGTTAATAAAATTAGAATAAATTGATAAATTTATTAATTAATAAATTACCTCAAACTGTAATAACATGCATAATACAAACCTATAGAATAAATATAAAGAACAATAAACAATAAAATATAAAATTTATATATTAAAAGACTAAATAGGTAAAATTACTTATTAAAAATGATTAAATAATGAATTTAGTTAGAGAAATAAAAAATTCTATGTAATTAATAAAAAGTCAAAAAAATATTCAATGACATTATTAAAATCATAATAAAATGATGT
Organism: Viscum album; assembly: GCA_963277665.1. NCBI lineage: Eukaryota > Viridiplantae > Streptophyta > Magnoliopsida > Santalales > Viscaceae > Viscum > Viscum album. The sequence goes on from OY728146.1 coordinate 1,561,747,138, forward strand.
GGAAATCTGTATAATTTAGAGCCACATCATCAACCATAGACTCATTCCCTTTAAATCATCTCCCAACAAGTATCTCCTAGACTCATCAAATCCCAACTAACTACCACCACTGCACATAATTCCCCAAATTAAGGAATAAAATCTGGAATAATTAATTACAATCCTTAAAAATTAAATTTTAAATTTAATTTGTTTGGGAATAATCACTTAATTACTCATTGTGAACTCTCTTCCACCAAAACCATAACCAACCACACACAAGGGGTCCGAGGAACACTCTTGAAAACAACTTAGTAAAACCCCAAATAATTGGAACCAAATAAAACACAAACTTTTTCATTTTTTCCCAAAAACACAAGAAAATTTCTTAAGTTGACATTACATTGATGAGATAGAATGAAACATCATGAAGACATTATATTAGGATATCATCAAGTTATACTATATGAAACACACATAAATCATGGAAATTTTCACCATGATATGGTAAAACCATCACCTAAGATTTGCTAAAAAGATCCAAAATCAAATGTTGGGGTATATGGAGAACAAATGGATGGTAAACATAGGATCATATCATGAATCCACATGATGAAACATCTCTAATGTTCACAAATAAAAATGAACCAAGATAGGGGAGTGTAACCAAATAGGGGTCTTACTCTTTATTAATTTGACCAATAAATAATAGGAATCTATGAGGTTTCTTAAAGAATACCCCTGACACAATTACCACTAAGCCCCTTAATAAAGAGGGAACCAACTCTAGTTCTTAGCATGAATAGTTGTTTGACTCCATGAATACACCCATTGGGTAATAACCATCCCTCTTTTTCAAGGGTTCAAGGTGTGAAATAATTTTTCACATAATGAAGGATCATGAGAAAATATTCATTCCATTTTATTCAACATTCATAGATTGAAAACACCCTATAGAATCCATTTATGACATGAATTCCATGCCACATCATGAATGTCCTACAACTGAAACTTTACACAGACCAACCACGAATCCATTTCTCTAATGTTGCTCCAAACATCCATGTATTCATTAATTATAAAACCACATCTAAAAATATGTATATGTAATTTCTAGACACATAGAATATTGATCTAAATCCTAATTATAATAAAAACCCTCACTAACATATAAATTTAAATACTCATGGGATTTCACAACTCGAAAATGAAAATATTTTTTAAAACCTCCCCACCATAACACATCAAATCACTGGGACACATCATAAGTCCTTGATCCTATATAACCAAATGTTCTCGATCATTAACACATATCCCAATCATCATGTTCTCTGTCACAACTTTTAAGGAGCATTAACTGTGAACCACCAAATCTACAATACAATATTCATCCTAAATGATCGCCTACAACACTGTATCACCAAGATATTTCTTACATGAACCTATCTTTTAAATAAAAAATGTTGTTTCCATTAAAATATTAAAATATATTAATATTCTCCTCAAAAGATGACTAAAATCATAAAATTCAATTCTAGATCCATGGCTCTCCCCACCATTGGGATCACCTACAAAAACATATTTCAAATGGTCTGGTGACCCACTCCACATGGATTCAATGTCATAACACCCAAGACTTTGTAAAATAGTTTACATTTCTCGGTGACACTCATGGTAACAATTTTGAACTAAAAAAGATGAGTCTCCAACACCCAAGGACAATCCAAAATATGTTGTATTTTACTCAAAATTTCTTTACTGATCTATGAAACATGTCTATCAAACATGATGTGACATACTCGATGTTTTTACAACGTTATAAATAAAATATCATGATAAATCATTGTTTGAGCCTCCATTTAATATACCTTTATAAAAACACTCAATCGCACCTTCCGATCCACAATCAAATTGTTTGGTCTCAATGTATTAACTCCCAAAGGCTATACAAAGTCATAAAATCACCGACACGGAAGTATAAAATTGAATCCCAGTTTAATTCTAAGGTTGGACCAGCAACCACTCACATCATCCATCATGTTTCCACCGTATCACTAGTTCACTATCAACATAAATAACTATTAGATAACATCAAAACTACCCTTATCACAATGTCAATTCATGGATTCCATCAACTATCACATCTAAACCTCATGTATGCTATTTACTAAGGATCTAGATAAAATTATACACATATTCCCTCTCGCTTCCAATATCCACCTTGACCATCTAGTGACCAGACCTATCACATCCCCGTTGGTACCCAAAAGAATTTATACTTCCAATAACCACATAATGTCCATTACCACATGTAATGAATAGATGTGTCTATCCCAGTCAATTATGAGTTCCTAAGAAACATCTAATTTATCCTCTTATTGGATTATGAGAAATTCATCCTCATCATAGACCATATTTCTATCCATAAATTGGGTCAAACCCTCATTAATTTGGTGTAATGCTTCCATAGTGATTGAATTATACCACTCCTTAACCTCATCCTTAGCAATTTAATTCATCACATTTATGTTGATCCCCCAAACCACACTCAACCATCCTATTAATTCCATAATAGGATCAACCTACACCATTTTTACCCCAACACCCAATATATTCTAGATGTTTATGCTACAATAGAGGGATATCATACCATTTTTATCAAAACCCCAGGAAACCTAACTTGTGAAAATTCCAATGATTACAATGTTCCTCAGTTCACACAATGACTTTTATTATTTATAATTCAAATAGTGTCACACATAACAAGCATGAACATATTCAATATCTTCGAAACCAAACTCGTGTACACTCCCTTATAACCTGGTCAAATAACCCAACTCATGATCCTAGAATTTTCAAATCACCATTTATATTCTTATGCACATAATCCACTAACCATGATACCCAAAATTGTCTGTTGCATCTTTCCAAAAGTACCCTCATCACTCCTCAAAAAAATCATGAATTTCAATTATTCCATGGTATATAACATAATAAACAGACCAAATAACATTCTCTTTATGAAAAAATCATATACCCACACTCTCACTGCCCTTTTGAAAGTGTATCTAGAGTTTATAGGGTCAGGAACTCAACCAATCCTAGATATCAAAACTAAACATTAATACAAAAGCACCCTATTTTTTTAATCCCAAAATATGAAATTATATTACATGTATATTCCATATATTTGATCACTCCTCATATAAACTAATATCATCATGAAAAATCTCTCCATTATTATTATATATAAATGTACTCAAAATTATATACTAAACCCTCTGACGGGTCACCCACATATCACAGATCCTCTCATCCATGATACCCTGCACTCCTACATCCTAATCCTTATTTCCAAGAAACAAATGTACCCCAAAAAGAACATTATTAAAATACCACATAAGTCTTATCTCATGAAAACACATCCCACTATCCGTCTCAAATATCCCATGAAAACATGAATACTAAACACCCACTCCGGGGTTCTCATATACATATCAGGCATCACATGTCAAATCATCATCGTTCTAGGGAACTGAATATCCCCATCCATCTATATATGAGACTACCCCTATAAAATCATGATCACATCGACAAACACACATGTATATATAATCATAATTACATGATGATTTTTGTCCAATGACTTATAGTAATATGCTCTGGTTATGTAGAATTCGGTTTATAATCTATACGAGAAAACACTATATCTGTTTTTGTTAATAGTTTAAATAACCGAACCATTTTTTTTTTGTTTTTCAACCTAGTATCGATATGAAATTTTACATCAAGGGGTGGCCATAGAGAAATTTAATGCATGTATCAACCTACTATTGTATCTATACCTTTATTATATGGGGGATTGTATAGTCATCATCAAGGATCCCCTTTCCATGGATCCACATGACTTATCATCTTATGAATCATATACTATTGTCTAGAAGAGTAGAATTTCACTACATAGTTATATAGAAAATTACATATAATAAGTTTATTAAACATTCAATAAATAAACCCACTATTTTAAGGGATATCAATTACATTAAGGAACATGTATTTTATATGAATCATGAATGAAAAATATGATTCATGAACATTTACCTCTTATCAATATGCCATGATCTGAAAATAATAATAAATCATAAAATATAAAATTCTTGTATGTCATACTATATGAAATCATATAAATATTACATATAAAACCAATAGAATCAATCACATGTGCCTTTTAAATTTGAATTCCTTCCTTAAAATGTGTTCATGGTTCTTTGGTTTGATAACTATCATGATCTCTGACACATTCTTATATCACATGTCTACTATATTCCTAATTAATAATTTTAAATTAAAATTTGAAAAATTATCTTAAAATATCCACATAAAATCTATGATACCACTCTACAACATCCTCAGCATTGTTATATTTGTATAGTAACTAGATAAGTTCACCACATGACCTCAAGCATGTCTCCCTATATTCTAAAGGATTCCAACTAGAAGCAGGGGTATAGGGTGTTACCATGGGGAGACTATACCCCAATATGAGAGTGTCCAATAGTAAGGAAATAAACAAAACATCATCTATAAAATACATTAGAGTGCATAGAAGAATTAAATATATCATTCTATACTAATTGTAACCTAGAATTAAATTTTCATACAGACTCATGGTCATGCTGGCATAAAACATAGACTACCCAATGGTAAGATCACATATATATAATATATAAAATAATAAAATATTTTATGGAACAACTGCCATTATAATGCCTTACCTAATCCCAATATCTTATATTTTTTATCTATCCTCCTGAATCAAGCTATAACATGCCTCTACTCAACTAAAACCTTCAATAAATTAATTTTTTTAAGTTTACCATGTTCCATGTCCTCCCAATAATGGTATGAGTACAATTATATAGAGATCCACCAATTGAATCTCGTGTATAACAAGTAAATAATGTTTTTAAATTTTTTATATACTTAGTGGAATAAAGATAATAGTGTGAAATAGTAAATAAAAAAACATCAATTATCTTCAGGTTCTAACAAGACACCCATGATCAACTACACATAATTTTGTTAGATATAGAGTTTATTTGAACATGTCATATGGTCAACAAAACCTCTAATCAGAAAAAACATTGAACCCCGAGAGATCATCCTCAGTGTTCTATAATATGAAGTATAAATCTGATCCCTATGAGCTAATCTTATATAATCGAATAGTCATCTTGAATAAAGATGACCCATGTGAGGTTTTTCTAGGATACCAATAAACATCACACAACCTCGCCGACCCTTAGGAGGTAATCAAAGGTGATTATAAGAATCATGAATCATCACTAACTCATATGGGTTATGCTAGGATTTCAAAATCATATAGAATCACCACCAACCCCATGGATGTATTACTAGATGATAAGTCATTTTAGACATGACTTCAAAATCCTTGTCGGTATCCCTAGGAAATATATATATCCAAATAATATAAGATATATCCTAGTCATCCTAGGAATCACATACATAATAGAAAATATAGAGGGGTATTACATATCTCACATGATATATAAAAATAATAATGAATTTATGGGTTGGCCATCAACCAGAACATACATCACAAAACTATGTTTTTCCTCCCAATGGTATGACCTATCATCACTAAGGACATATGAGGAAGTCATCATTAACCAAGATTCTAAATTTAAACATAATTTTATCACTAACCATTCACTCAAACATCTTCTCTAGGGTCAATATATCACTAAGGAAACTAATAAGGTCCCCTTGTTAAAATATCTGATATGAACCCCTTTCTAGGGTCAGACATGCCTATCATAGTGAGGTAAAAAACTAATTTATTTTCCTAATGTAATGTATTTTCTAACTAGGGTTGTCTCAATTGAGGATCATTTCATTAGTTGATTTAATAACTAATATTCACACATTATTTAGTTTTTTTACAGTTTTTATTATTAAATGAAAATAATGTTTTTGGGTTTTGGATAATTAATGATTTGAACAACTAAAAATAGAATGTGTACATGAGACAAAATGAATTCAATTAAAAGAAAGGTCTTCATCCAATGGTTTGGTAATAGTGTTTCTTTCATTATTCATTATTTCTTACTTAATATCTATTTAATAATCAATTTATGAAATCTTATTCATGTATTACTACCCTCTAACATTATGTGGGATTTTTTAAATTCCTAAAGAATCCCTTTGACAGAACAAATTTCACCACCTCTAATAGCCACGTAAGGACAAAAACATGATCGATAGTGAAATTCCTGATAGTGAAATTCCTTCTAAGACTCAGCTCTATAATATTCTGTTTCATCCATCAATTAATCCTTAACTACATTGTATGAATATTTTTCCCTATGGTTAGGTAGGGAATAATGAATTTTTAGAGAATATGGATGTGGTAAAAGTCTTTTCATGCTAGAAAAACAATGAACCTATAAAATTTCCTCTAAGTAAATATATATTAAATTTGAAAAATTAATAATTTGATGTAAATGAATTTTTGAATGTAATTAAAACTCCCCCAATGCTAGGCCATAGTTCAGTCCCTTATCATCATGGTTATAAGAGATAGAAATGGAAATATAGAAGATAGAAAAAGATATTTAATATAGAATGAATAATAGAAATCTTAATTAAAATATTCAATTAAAATTACAAGAAAAAATAAATTTAAAATTTTAAAATGAATCCTAAAAAGAATTGACCTAAATCCTGAGGGTAGTGGTTCAACCCTAGATTGGATTATTGGATTTTAATCCCCTTTCCCTCAATTTATAATCCTCAATGATGCTAGAATATTCATGAATGTTCAAATTAATATTTATTAGTTATATTCATCCATAAATTGTTAATTAAGAATAAATTAACATTAAATTCATTGAAGGATGCCATTTATGGTTCTATTTGAAGTGTTTAAATATTTAATAGTGTGTTTATGACATGATATTTCATGCCTCAACATCCGTTGAATGATTTTGTAGCTTGTATTCGTGTTCTGAGAGTTATGAGAGAGTGGTAATGTAAAAAATATGTGTCATTTCATGAAACTTGTGGATCTCTCCAAAATTTCCTCTTTTATCCTTACTTTCATCTGACCCACTTTTTTTTATGAAACTCATGTCATGAATAGTGGATTTATGATTTGAATTGATGTTTTCCAATAGATTTTTCTCTATTTTAGCCTGTTTCTTCACTTTCAAGTCTTGGACATGTTCCTTCACTTGTCCTTAATCATAGGAAAACATTTTCATCATCAATTATTCACCTTTTAGCTCATTTTAAATGAAATTATGCATCCTATTATAAATAAAAAAACCAGAAATACCCAAAATAATAATCGATTAATGTGTAAAAAAATATATTTAATAAAAAAATGAGCAATAAAATCATGGTTCTATCAATTCCCCCAAACTTATAACATTATTATCTTCATGAACATTATTTTAAAAACATAATAGAAGAAATTCACTCTACCAATATTTAAATTTAAAAAGTGAAAAAAAAACAAATTTTTAGCAATGAACAATATACTTTCAAACTGCACAAAAAATAATTCATTCTACTCCTCACTCTTAAAATTAATAAATTTAGTCATACATTTTACATTTCAACTTTTGAAATATCAAAGATCTTGCTTCCTTAAAATTTATTTTATAGGTTCTACATTAATTTTCATCCCACATGCAATTTACAACAAATTTAATTATATTCGACCATTAATTGAGGTAATAAATTAATTGACATGCTTGTATGCTCCAAGTACTTTTTACAAACGATAGAATTGCTTGGAATATATCATCTCCACTGTATAAATAATGAAATTAAATTTAATCATAATATATTTAAATTTAATTTCAATGATTACGATCATTTAGTTATGTGGGTAATAAATAAAATCATGGTAAAAAATGTTGTTTGAATCTTTATAATATAAAATGATTTCAATTTTATCTAGAAACCCCAAAGCTCAAATTAGAGACATAATACAAATATGTATAAAGAATAAATCTCCTTCTCTTTATTATTTTAATTTTTAGTTTTGTAATGTTCTACTCAAGAAAAATCACACATCCACCACATTACCACATATGATAAAAAATAATTGGTTTGGAAAAAGTGAATTTAGATCCTTCCAAAAAACAAAGTATTATTTCACTTTTCTGATTTCCTTTTTTAAAATTTTCTTTAATGATTGGTGAATAATAAAATATCATGAATGATTACATGATATCTCCCCCATGTAATGTGAAAACCTCTAAAACCGTCCCCCCAATGTAATATATCCCCCTCCACCATGGACAACCTCTACCCAATACATAGTCTTTAAATTATCATGCGATATACTATGAGTAGGGAAGGAATGACTAAAATAGGATTGTAACTAGATCATTTACTAACAAGTTCATCCATGCATTCTATGGGAAAGTGAATGATTAAATTAAAAGGTGGGTGTACTGATAATCTATTAAATAATAAAGTAACATAATCATATTAAATTTGATTTTGTTCTATCATAACATCAATCTAATGGAAGAAATATTATAGAAGAAAAACATGTTCCAGTTTACTAAAAAATATACTATAAAAATATATGTGATATATTGGTTTATAAATATTATCATGAATAATAACATATAGTTTGAGAGAATTATGAATGAAAAAGAAAAAAACAATAAACCAATAGATATTTATTTAATAAATTAAAAAAACAAAAATAATAATAATTTCATATACAAAAAAACTTATACAAAAAAATCATGATTTTTCAATTTTATTCCCTCATGCTTAACTAAATTCATTAATTTAAAAATTTCACTCATATAATAATGTCAATGGTGAAAATTAAAACATAGTATAATGATTATCCAAAAAACATTATGTACCCTAGATTGATACTATAGTACGATGTTTCATTCTAGGGTATAGACATTATTTTAACGATAAAAAATATATTTTAAAATAATGGGGGTAAAACAGAGAATTAAAAATTATACTCCCCTTTTCAATAAATCATAATTTTTAGTTGTCCATATTCAATTTTGACAATTTTTTCTAGATCATTTTCACGAAATTACTTCATTTTCACTATTTGAATTCTTTTTTACATTATGAAGTAATTTTATTTTGGAATGAATTGCATTTTCACATCATGAATTATATATTTAAATCATTAATTGGGTTTATTTTTGTTAATTAATTTTATTTTATTTGTGTGATTATCATTATGGGCCTACAAAATAAAATTAAACATCAAAGTATTAGGACCATGAAAAAAATATATTAAAAAGATAGAGGTAAATAAGATGCATCGTAATTTATTCCTAAAAATAATAATTGAAATGTAAATTACTATAAATTAAATAAAATAATGAAATGAAAATTCATGGTTTGATCCCTTATGTGGGCCTTGAGTTTTTACTGCCTCCAAATGGGTAGCAATAGTTGTCATAAAAAGTCTGATGGTGGGTGGAGTTTGCTGATTTAAACCACAAACACTTATTATTTTCATCTTTCACTTATTCTTCATTATATTGGTATAATCCATGGACATAGTATATAAGATCCACCCTAATTCAAAATTAGCTATAGATGTAATGGTTGGTGAAGGATAAATTATGGTTCCTCCTCTTTCTTGGTTTCTACATGTAATAAATATTTTTTATTATCCATCTTTTTCATTAGATGTAGTATATAAGAATAATAATAAAAGGTAATTTTAAATGATAATTTAATTTGAAAAAAATTAAACTTGAAGAATTGATAAAACAAATCTCCCCCTTTAATGTAGGCATCTTCTATTTTGGTCTCATTCAAGTGGTCCACTTTGATCCCATCATGGGAACCCTGAGGTTAATGTTTTATATCATCAAATAGATACTTGTATTCCTCAAAAGGATCATCTTCCATTCCATCCTCTAACTCCAATTCAATATACAAGTCCTCCAGATATGAAAATTCAAACTAGTAGGGAGTGATACTCAATTATTATTCAAGAAAAATAATTAGAGTCTAATAAATGATCATCTCCGTGATATAGTTTGGATTCAATTTCATATTATGTTGAAAGTGCCTGTTGGGGTTGAATAGTCTTTGGTGGAGGAAGGTTGTCCTAATCATCCATTTTATTATCAAATTCCACCTATTGGGTGGTGTATTCTTCTTCCCTGGCTTTAGGTAAATACAATAGTTATGATTCTTAATATTTATAAGGAATGTAAATATCATGTTATAATTCTATTCTTGTTCATTCACTATAAAATTTATTCATATTAACTTTATCTCTCTTTCATTAAGTATTAGATATGTTTTATTCATGTATATCCTCAAACTACAGCTGAGAGTGGCGCAATGGACCTTTGGATGTCTCCTCCTTTACCTCATTAGGTTATTTATCTTCAATGATGATTCGAAAAACCTCTTCCACTAATGACTCATATTTTTTCTCTAGTTCAGTAACTGGTATCTACAGTAATGTATGAATTTCTTCTTCCACCCATTATAATTTTCTCTTTAGTTCATGTACCTATTCATTAATTTCTTGCACCCAGAATTTGTTATAATCTTCTGCTTATGGATGTTCTTTATGTCCCTATGATTAATTTACCCATCCATAATAATTGTAATATTAATACATGATAAAATTTTTTTAGAGTTTTTCTAATTTTTGAAAACAATTAACATTATTTATAAAATTATGAAAATAGAAATAATAATTGAATGGCCACCCATATCACTAGAAATAGTTCAATGTTTTTACAATTCTATCACAGGGTGATATAAAAGCTGATTTATTTTCCTAATATAGCACAATATTGGACCATGGTTGTCTCACTTGAGGTTTATTGAAGTGATACAATAACTAATTATTGTTCATGTTTATTGTGTTTTTAGAGTTTAATGAAATTATTAGTTTTGGGTTTTGGAGAAAACAAGAAATTGAAAACTAAAAATAAAAGAATATACATGAAACAAAATGAAGGACATTAGCAGAATGTTCTTATTCTATGGTTATGGTTACATAGGTTCCTTAATTTTTCATTATTATTATTTGATTCAATTTGGTAATTAATTTATAAGATCTCATTCATGAATTAAAAACCTCTACCTTTAGGCGTGTCTTTTAACATTCCTATAGCAATCCCTTAGGAACACCATTTTCACCCCTTTAAATAGCTATGTTAGAAAACACCTCAATCATGAGTGAAATACCATTCAAGACCCTACTCCATCATATGTTATTTCATCCCTCGAGCAGTCCAAAACCATATCATATGAATAGTTTTACCCACGTAAAGGGAGATAATAGTGATTTATTAGGATATAGGGTTGTGTTTTAAGTTCATATCATGGTGGAAAATCATTACACCCATACACTTCCCTCTAATAAACTACAAATTGAATTTAAACATTTAATAATTTAATGTGTAAGAATCTTGGAATGATATGAAACCTCCAAAAAGGACAAGACTCAAGTTAGTTAGTTATACTCATATGTGTAATAGATATAATAGAAAGAGGGAATAAGGAAAGGGAAATTTGGGATTGGAAGAAGAATATAAGACTAAAATTAAAAAATTAAATTAGAATTACATGGAAAAATAAATTTAAAAAAACCTTAAAGATAGTATCCTAAGTCTTTAATGTAGTGTAACAATAACAGAATTTATATTATCTTTAAACCCTCCCCCTATTCCCCTAATTTATATGACTCAATGATTCTCAAGTTGTCATAAATTGTACAATTAGTGGTTCCTAGTCTTCAGGGATCATAGATAGGCAATTAGAGAACCATTCAACATTTAATTCATCAAAAGAATCTATTTATGTGTTTTTGAAGTGTTTTATTTCTTCAATAGTGTTCTGTAAATGTTCTTTTCATGACCTTGTACTCAGTGAATGGTTTAATGGAATATATTGACATTATAATATTTTACAAGGTGTTTCATGGAGTTATAATATGATTCAGGCTTTGACACATGTGGATTTCTTGAAAATTACTTTTTTGGCATCCTTTATTTATTTCAAATTGCTATTCTGATGAAACACACATCAAGAATTGTAGATTCATGAAATGAATTGTTGTTTTCCAGCAGGTTTTTCTCTGTTTCACTCTTGTTCTTTAGTGTCAAGTCTTTCCTTGGACTTTCATTTTTCCTTCGACATTGACTATCATTTCCATAATCAATCTATCATCTTTTATTTCATTTTGAATCCAAAAATTTCTCCAATGGTAAAATAAAATATGATTAAATACTTGCAAGATTAATTAATTAAAGTGTTAAAAATGTATTTGTTATTTAAATAAGAATCCAAAATATGGATATTTTAGGTTCATCTATCTCATACTATATTCTTAGGTAAAAATACATCACATAGAAGGAAGAACATCCATAATAATCATTATAAAATCCAATAGCCTCATATACCCTATAGGTAATAAGGTATTAGTTCTCCATAAGGGAGATGACCTCAAGATGATCCCTTTCCAAAGTCACCTGATGTCGGTCCTCACTACCAAAATATCCATTAGAAGTCCACCAGGTCTACCCATCTAGGTATTCACATCTCAATGGTGGAGTAACTTTCTCCCAAAGATCATATCAATATCCATGAGGCTATAAGAGATATCATGATTATTGTGTGGCCATTCCAAGATAATGATACCAATCCAACACTCGCATCAAAAAGTAGGTGTCTAAGAGTCCTATGTTATAGATAATAGGATAAATTCAAATAATTTTATTAATTCCCCTTATGTTCCCATATATTTCAATGTCTTCTTACATAATCATGTCCCAGAACATTAGTGGTCGAGGCAGCAATCCAGTGAATAAGGGTCTCCCGTGGCCCTTTGCACTTTTTTCAATTCTTTTTTAGGCATATAATTTTAGTTAAACAATATACATAATTTAGAAAGGACAATCACATTATGTGGAAAAGATGAACAGATCCCATGCTTTATAAATAATTCGTAAGATAAAATGTAATATTTATTTAGACCAGCTACCTTAACCATAGAGTCATCCCCTTTGAATCACCATCGAACAACTCCCTCCCAGGATCTTCTAAGCTCAACTAATTGTCATTATCCCACATGAGTCTATGATATAATACAATACATAAAAATTATTTAACTATATCCCTTTAAAATTAATTAGAAATTAAATATTTATGTATAATTTAATTAAATTATGATTAATCCCCTAGTTACTCACTAGGAATAACCACCGCACTGAATCCACAACCAAACAAAAATAAGAGCTCAACAACGCACTCTCGTTACTATCCCAAGACAAATCTATAACAACAAGAACTAAATAAAACATTAACTTATCCCATGAGAATGAATTCCTTATAATAATTTATATGGTGATATACCATCACTAAAATATTGTGTGGTGGAATGAAGATATCATATCAGAAAATAATATTGATATTAAATATGAAATCCCCATCGATATCAAAATATTTTCCCAGAATTCAATGAAATCATTAACGAGCCCTAGCCTTGTAAATAAAATTAAAAATGACCTGAAATATCACTATTGGAAAATGGACCTATACCCACGGTTTTGGAAAAAACTGTGGGTATAGGTCACCCAATCCCCACGGTTTTCCAAAACCGTGGGGATAGGCATTTTTCCAGAACCTATACCCACGGTTTAAGAAAACCGTGGGTATAGGGTCTCAAACACATGCCTATACCCACGGTTTGCCCAAAACCGTGGGGATAACTTTTTGTTAAAAACCTATACCCACGGTTTTGACAAATCGTGGGTATAGGTTTCCCTTGTTTGCGCGGGAAATTTTTTTTTCCGCAGGAAATTTTTTTGCAAGAGTTCTATACCCACGGTTCTTCCCTCTATACCCACAGTTTAAATAAATATATTTAACAAAATATATATACATATACGTAAAGTCGACATTGGGGCAGTGGTAAGGTGGTTCGTTATCGGCGAAGATGTTACGAGATTGAATCTGGACACCCGCTATTTTATAAAACCTATACCCACGGTTTGAAAACTGTGGGTATAGAGTATTGACACGGTGGCAAAAACTTATACCCACCGTTTGACCAAAACCGTTTTATTTAATAGAACATGGAATAAGAGATATTCGTTGTCATTTAGTTGATGAAAAGAAGAGAAATATAATGAGTTTATTATGGAATACCCCTGGTAAAATTACCATAAATCCCCTAAATAATAGTGCACCAACTCTTAATCACTATGTGAATAGGGGGTATCATTCTATGACTAGCACTTGGGAGGACGGACTATCCCTATTTCATGTATATTTCATAGTTTGAAATCTATTTTCACCCTGTAAATAATCTTATCCAGATATCTCTCACCTCTTCCACTCCATTAATTACCTAAAAGAACCCTACAAAAGTCATTCATGGTGTGAATGACCTATCATGTCATGAATTTCCAACTATTAAAACATATTGTACCCTAAACTCTTTTCCATTGGTCCAGTATCCCTACAAATACAATATGCCTATACCATGCCTCAAACAATATCCCAAAACACCTGTAGTATATTTCCCAACACTGAGAATCCTTATCTGAGTCCCAATACTCAATAAACCCTCCCTAATTAAAAAATTTAAATTCCCTCAAGAATTCAGATCCCAAAAAGGAACTGTGTTTTTACAAATTTCAAACCTTATTGAAATTAGTGTAGGTTTTTAATGATTTTTACAAGAATTTGATCAAAATCACTTGTACATAGAAATAAAATAATTATTGTAGATTTATCCATGGATTATTGGAGTCACCCAATCCTTTGGTAAGACCTATATATTATACGCGGTCTTCTAGAACCCTTTTTAATGATATGATATATATATGAACTAAATATGAAATTGGTTAATGAGATTTGTTGTTTCTTCAGACAATCTAATTCAAACCATTATCAAAAACCATGAGACATCATAAATAAGCCAAAATATATGACTCAAATGATTCTAATAATTTTAAAAATCATCGACAAAAATTTGTGAAACTTTTCAAAAAATATTTTCTAAAGTCACATCAATTTATGATTCATTGTTTAATTCTTAGAAAAGTACTGGTTTTATTAAAAATCATATTAATCGTAATCATACATTGATTGTAACTAATCATAATTATTTATGTATAAGATGGTGGTAAAACTGATTTTTATTGTAGAATACAATAATGTTATATATAACTACAAAAACAGTGCCCTACACTATGTCTTGGTGAACAAAAGAGTATACCATGGTTTGGTCCAAACCATCACATTTTGGTCAGCCTTTTAGTGCCCTTAACCATCAATCTACTACATAATCTTAAATAATCAATGAATTGTCATATTTTTACCTTAGGTCACATCATATGAAACCAATTGTGAATAATAAATCAAAACTCCATTTGGATATCCTTAAAAAACATTATGGAAATATATGATTCATTTTAACCATGTGTTATATCATATATAACAAATTGTGAAAATAAATTAAGAAAATCTCTTAGATATCCTCCGATATATTTCTAGGGTAGTATTAAAAGTATTATAAAGGTGATTCTCATTCACATTCCCACAAATTGTGACCCTATATGACATTATAGTATTGAAAATGAAAATGAATTATTAAATTAATAATTGTAAGTAAAGATCATTCTCTATAAATGAAATAATACTAATCAAACTATAAATAGATTAGGTGTGATCTATATCAAACACTTATATATTTATACCTATGTCCACTAGCTGTATCATATGATACTATTCATATTCATATGATCCCGTTGTTTAAGTCATCATGTGACCACGAGACAAGAAGTATGTAAATCCCATTTATCCTGCTGAAACATTCTTGATTCTTTGAGTATATTCTGACAAAGTTTATGATTACATCATATGTCATTCTTCTTAAGTGGATGTGCACATCACATGACCCTCCCCCAAAATAGATAACAATATCATATGCATTATATAGTTATGGTCTTACACTTCAATTTTTATCTCAATCAAGGGATCATATATCATACAATTAATAAAATAGGGTCAATACCATCTTGGTTTAGCTTCAACTGACAACATTATTAGAAACATACCCAACCACCGCATTATTAGATATGTCTCAAGTCCTATATAATAAAGGTATCAAAGTATAATGGTTTTAATTATATAAATCCATAGAAAATCATGCTTGAAGATATATAAATATAAAACATGGACCTATAATATAATAAATAATTATAATGTTCTACAAAATCTATTATATATATGGGGGTCATCTATTGTACAAAACATGTTTTGTTCCACATGAATATATTTCATATATCTATATGAAATCTTAAACTTTTTAGCCCTAAAATTTATACACAACATATAAAAAACCATGATGATCATTGTTTAGGAATAAATCAAAATTTTATTTTGAGGGAATAATTATCATTTTAATTTATGAAATATATATATATATATAGCTAACATGAAGGATAATAATATGGATTCTACCTCTTGTTTAACAAGATATATTTTATATTCATAAATAATTTTAATAATAGTAACAAAAACATATATAATAATTTATATTATAGTCTAACATAT
This sequence comes from Viscum album, assembly GCA_963277665.1. Taxonomy (NCBI): domain Eukaryota; kingdom Viridiplantae; phylum Streptophyta; class Magnoliopsida; order Santalales; family Viscaceae; genus Viscum; species Viscum album. The sequence goes on from OY728146.1 coordinate 1,561,763,737, forward strand.
GATATTCTATCCAACCTGTAACACCTTGAGATTTTACAATAACATTATGTTTGATAACATATACAACATTCAACATTAAACATAAAAGAACCATGAGTATTTTTATTTTAATACGATAATTAATGGAAATTCATTAAATAGGTTATTATGGACACGATTAAATAATATATGAGATATTTAAAAATATCATACTCAATAAAAACATTTTGGTTAATAGTTATTAAATAAAAATTCTATTTTTGTCTAAGTTATATTATGTTTAAAAATTAGATGTCCTTAAAAAATTATTTTTATTTATTTTTATGGGAAAATATTATATTTACTTTTAACAATTTTAAAAAAATTATTTCAAAAAATTATTTTAAATTATGAAATAATCATATTAAAATTTTCATAGGTTGGCTTTTTTTATAATTTTATAAATATATTTATTTTCCAATGAATAGAGAAAAATATTGATTTTCATTGTAAACTATATTTTTGTTCCAATCATGTACAAAGTTAATTTTTATTTTAAAATTGTTTAAAAGTAAAATTATTTATATAAAATATTCATTAATAATATTAATTTCATTGGAGTATATTTTATCTTTTAATTTAATATAAAGATGTTTTTATATATAATAAGGCATTTTCCTCGAAAACTGTTTTTCTATCTATAATGTGTTTTTCTCATAACAAATTTAATTGATCTCGATTGATTAATGATTTTAATGAAACTTATATTTTATATATAAAATTAAATTATATGAAATTAATTTAATATTTTCCTAACTGGGATAAAAGAATAAAAAATGTTTTATGCTAAAAATTAATTTTTCTAAAAAGTTGTTTGGTCACATTTTGGGGGCTTATTTGAAAATTAATTTATAACACTTATAGAAATTGAATTTGATAAAATTTATTAAATATTTGAAATTAAGTGGATGAAATTTTGTAAATAGGTAACTTTTTCGCCGACATGATTTGTAACCATTGTAAAATGTACCACCCATGTAAAGGGTAAATCGAGTTAATTCCGGTTAAAAATAACTGATAACGTCATAATTTTTAATTATAATTTTTACTGGATGAATTTTATTACACCATTATCACCATAGTGTCAAAATTTATTTGTTTAAAGGATACGTTTCCAGGAAACTGACCTTTATAATATTTAATGAAAATATACAAAATGTCACTCTCATAATTTGTAATATATCTTATAAGTCAACATAGGGACAGAAGAATGTAATGAAAGAATAAAAATGTGTATATTGATATTAATGAAATTTTTTCCATGGTATAGATTTATCTCTAATTTTTATAAAATATATATTTACATTAAATTATTCTACAATGTTGATGCAGTATTTTTTAAATTAGTAAAAAAATAATCTATATTATTTTAAAAATAATAAAACTATAATAATTTGATTGAATCATATTTTTGTAAAAATTTATTAGGCTAAAATGAAATATTTGTGGTATCTTAAAATATTATATTCAAAATCAAAATTTTTATATCTTTTATATCAAAATATATAAATATTGTCAAAATTGACGTAAATGATTTTTTATCAAAATAATATTTTATTATATTATATAAGAATCACAATAATCGTTAAAAAGGAAAAGGTGGAAAATATATAGAAAAATATGTTATGTCATGGAAATTTATGATGTTTTTTAAAACTTATATGTAAAATTATAACCTTTTAAAAGTGAAAGATACATTGTTATGGTTAATGTTAAAATGGGTTAAATGTGTGGTTAAACTAAAAGAAAATGTTTAAAAAACCACACAAACCAATATAGATTATATCATTAAATTGGATTTAATCCCATAAAACCATATATTATAATAACATTCCATTTGGAATAATTTTAGTTATAAAATGACCTTATTATATTTGAATCCTTTTAATATTCACAACGTATCCATCTCTTAAATTATAAAAGGATATCTCTCCTTTCTCTTCTTCACACCACATTGAGGATTATCACTCAACCAAAACATGAAGAAATACCTAATGAACTTCATTATCCATATTATAGAGGTTTTAGTATTGAAAAAAGTCTTACACTAGATCCCTTGGGGGAGGTCTAAATTGTTTGTTTCAAATAAAAGGTAACAACCTTAATCGATTATGCTCCTTTTAGTTATTCTTTTACCTCGTCTAAATCTTTTATATTATTCATGTAATAATAAATTAATTATATTAAATATAATTAAATGTTATTATTATTATTAATCCACTTGTTTTTATATTTTTCCTCAAATGGGAAGTGAAAGAATCGTTTATGCGTACCTATGAGTTGTCAACTCCAAATAGAGATACAATTCATTTTCCATCAACATCATTTATGGATGGTTATTATGATGATTTTAAAGTTTATATATGATATTTATGAAATAATTATTCTTCTGTAAAAATAAAATAATATTTATCTTCTTACCATCAAAACTATTGGAAAATGATATTGACATTCATGTGTACTTGCAGACTACCGCCTCCGTGAATAAATATAATTTTTTTCTATTATTTTTTACTCATACGGTAATATGGATTGATTTAATGATTATATGATATAATAATAATTCTATAAAATATAATTTATTATTTTCCTTTCATTTGTATCATCCATCAAAAAATTGAACAAATTTTCATACGTACGTATAACCTACCATCTCCAAGAATGGTGCAACTCATTTTTCTATCTCTAAATTTTATGGTTAAATTAGAATATTTATATAATTAATATATATTATATTTATGTAATTAATAAATTTTAGTGATTATGGAACCATGAAAAGTTTATAGAGACCAAAACTAAAGAAAAAAACATGAAAAATGAAGCAGTTGTCACCCAGAACAATGATTTTAATAAAGAATTGTTAATGAACGGGTGAGAAAAGGTTGAAAGAAAATAATATATGTTATGATATATATTTGTATGGTTCTGTAATATATGTATAATTAATACATACTTATTATACATTAGGTTTTAAACATGTATTAAGGGAGTCAAAACTAAGTTAACAGGTTTACGTTTCAATCCTATTTTAATTGGGATTGTTTATGGTTGAATTTACATTAGAGGAAATAATATTATCCTTATCTGATTAAACCATTTAATTCTTATTATCATATGATTATTTATGAATAATAAATTTTTTCCTTTCATTAACCATTCATTATATACTCAATAGACAAAATGAACATTTTTTATGGAAAACCAACCATGTTTCACTATTCTGTAGGGAAACATTTTCCTCCAAATCCATGTTTTTATAAAATGTTTTAATGAATATTTTTAGTATAGTCCTAAAATTATATAAATATATTTTTACCCATTATTTAATTAATTAAATAAAAGATCAAAATTAATCTTATTATCATTTTCTGAATTAGGTGCTTTGGGACTTTTTTCCAAATATGTTAAAGGAATGTTTTCTTTTAACTTATACAAAAGGAATAGTATTTTCTTCCATCTAGAACTATCAATGATTTTAAGCTTCCTTTATATGTTCTATTTTTTTATTTTCATATAATACTTCTTCCACAATATCATGGATGTATTTTTATTTTAAATGTTATTTTACAAGTGGAATGTTTATTTTCCTAAAGAATTATTTCATTGATATTTTTAAGGAATATTCATATATTGCAAAATATTTTTATGTTAATTAGGATTTACTGAATATATGATTAAATTAAAACATTATTATGATTTCATAGGATGTTAAATGTTTAGTTTTATGACATTTTTATGAAACCCATTTATTTTACATGGTTTATGATATAATGATTTTATTAAATGTTTATGAAACCCATTTTCATTGCACGAGTTATGATGTGATGCTAAAATGAATGTTTTATAGTATTATTGCACACATATGTATAGGTTTTCTTATATTATGGATGGTTATATTATAAACCAAGGATGGTGGTTATGTTATAACCATGTATGGTGGTTATGTTATAATCAAGGATAGTAGTTATATTATAAACCAATGGTGGTGGCTGTCACGACCTGTCTTCAGGGCCCGTGTCGTGACTACCCCAAGCCCGCCTTCCATAGGCCAGGGGTTGGAGACTAGCACCAAAGATGAAAATCCCAATAACTAGGAAGGCATTGCCTTTATAAAAGTAAATAAACACCATAGAGTACAAGCAAAATTAATACACTAAGTTCAAAAGAAAGTGCTGAAAAGTAAATGGGCTAGAATACAAACCCAACTGAAAAGTACAGCTACAACTGAACGAAAGTACAACAGAAAAGGAAAACAGCTAAAAAAATAGAAGCAACTCTAGGGTCGTCCACCTCGGATTCTACCTGAAGGGTAGATATAGATAGAGTATCTCCTGGATCATCCACCATGGATCCTACCTAAAGGGTAGGTACAGATAGCCTCTACGACGTTCTTGCCCATCAACCTCCTCCGAGTACTGTCTCGTCGTGATGTCCGCCTCCAGACACCGACCCGTCGTGAGGTCCACCCCCGGGTACTGTCTAGAACTCAAACACTCGGCCTCCATCAGCGTTGTCCGTTGTCTGCATCCAACACAACAAGGTGCAGTCATTTCCTGTGCTGGGGTGATTATAACGATACATAGTAGGGAACCTGAGACCCTCAAGGTCTCACTAAATCCAACAAGTATAACCACAAAGAAGGATTTAACAGATAACCCTTACTTATGTATAATCCCATACATAGGCCTAATTTATCAAGTATCCCATCTCAATCATGAAGTATCACACAAATATGAAATCTATAGATAACCACTACTTAGTTATATGCTCATACACATGCCTATGTTTTCAAGTAACTCATCTCATTCATGAGGAATGCACAAAGATCATTGACTCAGCTCAAACCAAGATTTTCATTATTGAAACCATGAGTGCTGGAGAACTCCTCATCTATTGAGTATATTAGCCCTGTCATGAATCTGAGGCACAACTTACTCACCATAGACTACTGAGGTACTCCTCCTGTCGAGTACCGTGGGTCCGCACCAAAACATAGTAGTGCTCCCCCCTAGGGGTCTTCTGCCCAAACAAAGTACTGGTTCCCCTAATAGCCTACAGAGGTAACCCTCATGCTGAGTATCGTGGGTCTGCTTCCAACTACCAGGCGCTCCGTCCGTTGTGGGTCTGCCGCCAAATACCGGGCGCTCCGTCCACTGGGCTAGTCGACTCACCCCAAGACGAATCGGTCAAGCAGTCACCAATTCCATAGCTACTTGGTCTCCACACTCCACATGCTCATCTCCGGAAGGCCCTCTCCATGAGTTAATGGTTGATACTCTAAGTATCAAAAATTCCCACAAGGAAGTAACACAAGGGACTGCCTCTTCACAGGGGTCTCAATTTAATAGATGGTGTGTCGATCGGACGCCCGGTCTGTGAGTTATTAGTCTTTTCATTCCGGGCGCCCGGTTTGTTTCGTGCACGAACCAACCCAACCATAACTAAACTGTACCCCACACACTCATAGGGTATACTCATAGGAACCATTTCTTAACATGATTACCAACACCGTTGATGGTTCATCAAACAGACGTTCGGTCTGAATGTTATTAGCTTTAACGTTCCAGGGGCCCGGTTTGATTTTGGGTACAATCCAACCCGGCCATACTCCAACTGCGTCCAAACCTCAGATGAAGTATACCAAAAGTTCCTTCTTACCAAAATAACACCAAAAAAGTCAAGGACACATCAATCGAACATCCAGAGCTCAAGTTATAACAACATCAGCCCTGAGGGCCCGATTTGTTTTGTGTTCAAACCAACCCGGCTATACACAAACTTCACCAAAAGTTTGAGTGTAATAAACCAAAATGCCCATCTCGATCCAAGTATCCCTATGCAACTGAAGGTGTGTCGGTCCAAGGTTCGTATCCCATGATATGGGTGTTTGAACGAACCTAGTTTGAAAAATAGGGGGTCTGGGTCCGGTCGACCCGGCCCAATACCCCATGGGTCGGCCCGAACCGGTTTGACCCGACCCGGGTCCGGCTCAATTGGGTGTGGCCCGACTCGGATGCATGGCCTGGCTCGGAAGCCGACTGCGGCTTAGCTCGTGGTTGAGCTGGGTGGGAAGGGAGGTGCCGCCCCCTTGTCTCTGAAACGGCGGACCCAGTGGGGTTCGCCGTATTCCTCGGCCGGTGCAACGCGACGGCACCGCGCCCCTCCATCGTGGCCTGCTCTGTCTGCGGCCTCCCTTGGTTTCTCTGGCGCGTGGCGATGGCGCCGCGCACCTCTGCCATGGCCCGCTCCGGCCGCGGTCTTCTTCTTTTCCGTATGGTGCAATGGCATCGCGCCGCCTTCGCCTCAAATGACAATGTTGTTCAACAAGAAAACGGGGAGGAGAATTAGCCGTGTTTGTGTTGCCTGATCTCTTCCCATTATTTCGATAACAAGAATCCAAAGTATATGAGATTCTCAACAATAAAACAAGCACAATTTTAGTTCATTAAAATTGAACTTAAACCCTACCTCGTAATGAATTTTGTGGTTTTCAAGTGCCGCGGAAGATGGCGTCGTTTCCGTCATCGTTGGTGTGTACCCGAGGTAACGACATCTCTTCTTTGATCAAAGAGTGAATAAGATGATTGCTCGTCATTGGAGTGATTCCGTGTCAGTTTCTCCTCCCTTGTCATGGAGGAAGAAGGAAACCCACTTCATATCTCTTTGTAGTGACTGCGTTCTTCAATGAAGAGGAGACGCTCTTCAACAAGAGGATGAATCGATCTTCCCAAAACACAAGAGCTCACTTCCCTTTCTCGTAACACACAATTGACAATAAAAAATAAAATAAGGCCTTCCCATATTTTATTTACTCATGCCAAGAATTTAAAATTTTGAAAATCTAGCACATAATTCAATTAATTGATAAGGTTAAATTAATTAATTATATTTGTGTTGTCAAGCTTTAATTGAGAGACAGTGGGGAGAGGAAGGGTCACCCACATAAAGGGGAGTTTAACAAGTTAAGATGAGTTACAAAAATAAAGAGGGGGTTAGAGAAGTTTTAAGGAATGTGAAGGGTTAGGGATCATGTGGGCCCCACCTCACTAAAATCCTCACATGGGTAGTTAGGGGCTTTTGGGTCCCACCCCAACTACCCCGTGTAGGATATAACCATTAGATAAAGAATAAAAAAAATTTACAATTTTTATTCAATTCTAAATCAATCCAAAAATTTTAATTTCTCCTCCCGAGAAAACGCAACCTCGGTAAATCTTCCCTTACGAAATTACCGGCGTTGTGAGTACATCGGTGCCCTCTGATTTCAATTCTGAGCAACGGATAAAAAGATAGAAAAACCTGCTCGTTCGTTCACTGAACTTACTCGAGCTAAACTTCGAAAAATTATTCTGGGCACACCGGGCCTCAGAATCAGGTGCTGTCAGAAACTACATACTCTAAAATCACAAAGAATTTATGAAAAAAAAATTACTTGAAATTTAAAATTCCTTACATTACTCCCACCTCAGGGATTTATGTCCCTCTAATGCTATAACACAAACTAGGGAATCTAAAAGAGGTTCCAAGCACACAACTGAGCCTCCCTCTCTTATGTGCTTTCTTTGAGGTTCCTGTGCCACTAGCGAAAGCGCACATGAGGAATTGACCGTCCCTGTAGGACATGCTCCTATCGATCCTTATCCTCTACTAGAACCATGATAATGTTTCCCTATCATCTATGTCTAGCTCTCCGTGGTCGATGATGATGGTTAGGTCGTGCATACATCTCCTCAGCTGAGATAAGTGGAAGACGTTGTGCACCCGGTGAAACTGAGGTGAAAAGGTCAAGCGGTAAACCACCTCGCCTACCCTGTTGAGGACCTAGAAGGGTCCGAAGAACCTCGGAGATATATTTTCGCCTCCTCCAAATATCCTTATACCTCATCGAGGAGAGACTCGTAAGAAGACATAATCGCCTTCCTCGAACTCCAGCGGTCTCCATATCTAATCAGCATAGGTCTCTTGTCTGCTCTGTGCAGTCTCAACTGCCATGAACCATAAGTGATCACTGCTCGCTCCTATATCAGGACACACCTATGTCTGGCCCCTGATGCATCGCAGTGAACTATGTAACCAACGCCCTCAGGTTGGGCGCACTGGCTGACCTCCACCTCATCTCTTGAAAGCTCTGCTGGAAGTGGTGTCACAACTCTAGAGAATTCTGGAACTAAGGTAAGTTTGGCCATCTCCTGAGTGATCAAATGCACCCTCTTATGCATGATTTTATCATGTGATACCTAGGTTTTCATTTTCTCCGACCAAGGAAAACCCCATCCCAATGTAGTAGATAAAGCACAATGTTTTTTCCTAATACCGCCATTCCTTGTATGAACTGTTGTAACCTGTCAATACCCAAACTAACGTCATAAGGCCTTGATGCTACCACTAAAAGGTTCCATTTGAAACTCTCGCCTCAAGGGTCATATCACAACATCGACATAAGTGTGATTGTCGAGTCTACTCCCTATGGTAACTCTAGACGTGAGGGTCAAGTCAACGGCTTAACCAGAAACTCTAGGTCTGGGACAACATTCATGGAAGGTATGAATGATTGGTACCTATGTCTATTGATACAATAGCTAGTAGTAGACACAGACCGTACCTCAAATCATTCTTAGAGCCCCTAGGTCACACTCCTTGACTGCATACAACTATTCTCTTCCCCAGACCTCTAGCTACCTACGCCAGGCAGGACTACAATGGCGGGTGATTGTAACATGTCAAAATATACACCACCTAATGCTGCTCTCTAAGATCTGCTTCCACGTCTACTGCACTGTAGATTTATCTCTCCTTAGCATTTACTCTTCATGAAACATTCGCACGGCCAAGTCTCTGAGACTGGCGCCAGTTCACTGTGTTCCCACTCCTAACATACTCTAGCTGTATTCGTTCAGCCAATGAACATTCAACCACAAGGATCCCTCTAGAACACTAGTATAAGTAGGAATTCATATAGGAAGATGTTCTGGCTCGGATATCCTTAAACACACCACACTCAAAATTACGATCTCTAAATCACTGATTGCATCGTATTCATCGAGTACCAGGAATGGTCGGTACACCCCGATGAATACTCAGCTATAGACATGTCATCCTGCCGAAGCTGTATAAGCTCTAGGAAACTCTCAGCCACCTACTCAAGACAGTCCTCAGCCGCCTGAGAGTCAGGCTCACCTCGGAACCTGAGGGAATCTGATGATGGAACACGTGTAAGGTGTTAATCCTACATGTGTCACCTACCGGTACTGCCGGTTGAAACTGCTTGCCAACAGGTAGTGATGTATAGCTGAAACACTACCTGAAGGTAATATCTCAAGCATCCATCCATGTAACGAAGCCTTATCACTATGCGGACCATCCTCATGGTCACTTACTAGAAAAAACTAGTAGCCAAGTCCACCATCCACTCTACTGGTGTCTCAGCTAGGCAGAAAACTCTAGGAATCGCCTCCATCCAGTCCTCTGCTGTCTGGGAATCTGCCTCACCTTGTAACCCCAGAGGCCTCTACTGTTGGAACTTATGCAACGCACTCTGTCTCCATACATCGTCTGCTAGTATGGATAGTGGAATCTACTTCCCAACAGGTGGTGGTGCTACTGGTACATCACCCGAGGGTGCCAATATAGTAAAAAGGGCCCTGCAACAGAGCCTCGTCGCTCGGTGGGCCGTCATCGTGTACTATCTCAGAACTCCAACTGACTGTCTCCGTGGAGACATCCTGAAAAGATGCGACATGGTCAATGATTTATACCTGGTGAGTTTACCTGGATTGATCTGGCTTTAAAAATTTTGGAAACACACACGTAATCAGTGTTTTCATGAAAAAAGTTAGAAATCGGTATTCAGGTTCCTAGTGTATGGATACGTAGGCCGCCGCACCAACACTGGACACCCTGAACTGAAGACCACACTCAGTACCTTTAATACTATTTCTTCACGGAAAAGAATGATCAGAGTCATAAGTTCTGAAATAGAACCGACTCTTCTAATACCATTTTTTCACAACCTGTCTTCAGGGCCCGTGCCGTGACTACCCCAAGCCTGCCTTCCATAGGCCAGGGGTTGGCGACTAGCACCAAAGGTGTAAATCCCGATAACTGGGAAGACATTGGCTTTATAAAATAAACAAACACCACAGAGTATAAGTGGAAGTAATACACCAAGTTCAAAAAAAAGCACTGAAAAGTAAATGGGCCAGAATACAAACCCAACTGAAATGTACCGCTACAAATGAACGAAAGTACAATAGAAAAGACAAATAGCTAGAAAATTAGAAGCAGCTCCAGGGTCGTCCACCTTGGATCCTACCTGAAGGGTAGGTACAGATAGCGCAGCTCCTGGATCGTCCACCACGGATCCTACCTGAAGGGTAGGTACATATATCCTCCACAACGCTCTCGCCCGTCAACCTTTTCCAAGTACCATCTCATCGTGATGTCCACCTCTAGACACTAACTCGTCATGAGGTCCACCGCCGGGTACCATCCAGTCCTCAAACAATCGGCCTCCATCAGTGATGTCTGTTGTCTGCATCCAACAAAACGAGGTGCGGGAATTTCCTGTGTAGGGGTGAGTATAACGATACTCAGAAGGGACCCCGAGACCCTCAAGGTCTCACTAAACCCAACAAGGATAACCACATAGACGGATCTAACAGATAACCCTTACTTAGGTATAAGCCCATACCTATACATATGTTATCAAGTAGCCCATCTCAATCATGAGGTATCACACATATATGATATCAACAGATAACCACTAATTAGGTATATGCCCATACATATTCCTATGTTATCATGTAACTCATCTCATTAATGAGGAATACACAAAGATCATTGACTCAGCTCAAATGAGGATTTTCTTTATCAAAACCACAACTACTGGATAACTCCTCCTCTGTCGAGTATAGTAGCCTTGTCGTGACTCTGAGGCGCTACTCAGTAACCTTATATTGCTGTGGTACTCCTCCTATCGAGTACTGCGGGTCTGCACCCAAACACAGTATTACTCCCCACCAGGGGTCTGCCGCCCAAACACAGTAGTGGTTCCCTTAATAGCATACAGAGGTACTCCTCCTTCCGAGTACCGCGGGTCTGCCGCCAACTACCTGGTGCTCTGTCCATCGTGGGTCTGCCACCAAATACCGGGCACTTCGTCCACTGGGCTAGTCGACTCACTCCAAGTCGAATCAGTCAAGCAGTCGTCAAGTCCACAGCTACTAGGTCTATGCACTCTGCATGCTTGTCTCCGGGAGGATCCTCTCCACGAGAGACTGGTCGATACTACACGTATCAAAAATTCCCAAAAGGAATTATCACAAGGTACCACCTCGTCAAAGGGGTCTCAACACAACAGACAGTGCATCGATCAGACGCCCGGTCTGAGAGTTATTAGCCTTTTCGTTTTGGGGGCCATGTTGGTTTCATGTACGAACGAACTCGACCGTAACGCAACTATAACCCGAACTCTCATAGGGTATAATCATAGTAACTATTTCTCAACGTGATTACCAACGCCGCTGATGGTTCGTCAAAATGACGTCTGGTCTGAAAGTTATTAGCTTTTTCGTTCCAGGGGCCCAGTTGGATTTCAGGTACAATCCAACTCGGACATACTCCAACTGCGTCCAAACCTCATATGAAGTATACCAAAATATCCTTCTTATCAAAATTAGACCAAAAAAGTTGAATACAAATCAATCAGACGTCCGGAGCTCAAGGTATAACAATTTCCGCCCCGAGGGCCCGGTTGGGTTCGTGTTTGAACCATCCCGGCCGTACACAAACTTCGCCGAAATCGTTAGTCTAATATACCAAAATGACCGTCTAGATCCAAGTATCCCTAATCAAATGAAGGTGCATCGATCAAAGGTTCTTATCCCAAGTTATGGGCATTTCAACGAACCTGGTCCGAAAAATAGGGGGTCTGGGTCCGGTCCGACCCAGCCCAATACACCCTAGGTTGGCCTGACCCGGGTCCAGGTTCGGATCAATTGGTTGTGGCCCGGCCCGACTACCACAGCCCGGCTCGGTTGGGCGCGGCCTACGTCCCGGCTCGGCTCGTGGCCGAGTAGGGTGCGAAGGGGGGCACCACCCCCTTGTCTCCGAAACGGCGGACCTAGTGGGGTCCCCCCTATTTGCTGGTCGGGGGGAAGCTACACCCCCCTGGTTTTTCCGGGAAACGGCAGGCCTTTATGGCCGGTCAGTTTTCTTGAACCGCCGCGGGACCCTGAAGGGTCCCGCATCTTGGAGGGCCAACAGCCGACCGATCCCGGCCTCCCTTGGTGATGACCGCCGCGGCCTTACTCCGCAACCCTTCCACGACCGGCGTGGCGTGACGGCCTCGCGCCCTTCCGCCACGGCCTGCTCCGGCCGTGGCCTCCCTTGGTTTCTCCTGTGCGGCGTGACGGTGCCTCGCACCTCTTCCACGGACCGCTCTAGCTACAGTCCTCTACTTTTTCGCACGGTGCAATGGCAATACTCTGCCTTCGCCTCAAACGACAGCGTTCATCAACAAGAAAACAGTGAGGAGAATCGGTCGTGTTTGTACGGCCCGGTCTCCTCCCGTTATTTCGATAACAAGCGACCAAAGTATACGAGATGCTCAATGATAAAACAATCACAATTTTAATTCGTTAAAATTGAACTTAACCCCTACCTCATAATGAATTTTGTGGTTGTCATGCGCCTGGGAAGATGGCGTCATTTCCATCTTCGTCGGTGTGCACATGAGGTAACAATGTCTCTTCTTTTATCATGGATAGAAGAAGATTATTTCACGTCATTGGTGTGCTTCCGCGTCGGTGTCCCCTCCCTTGTCGCGGAGGAAGAAGGAAAGGCACGTCATCTCTCTTTGCGGTGATGACGTTCTTCATCGAAGATGAGACGTTCTTCAATAAGAGGATGAATCGATCTTCACAAAACTCAAGAGCACTCTTCCCTTTCTCTTAGCACACAATTTCCAAACAAAAATAAAATAAGGTCTTCCCTTATTTTATTTACTCATTCCAAGAAATTCAAATTTTGAAAATCTATCACTTAATTCAATTAATTTATAAAGTTCAATTAATTAATTAAATTTGTGTTGGCAAGCTTTAACTGAGAGAGAGTGAGCAGAGGACGAGTCACCCAATTAAAGGGGAGTTTAACAAGTTAATATAAGTTACAAATATAAAGAGGGGGTTAGAGAAGTTTTAAAGAATATGAAGGGGTGGGGCTCGTGTGGGCCCCACCTAACTAATATCCTCACATGGGTAGTTAGGGGCTTCTGGGTCCCACCCCAACTACCCCATTTAGGATATAACCATTATATAAAGAATAAAAATTGTTTCACAGTTTTTATTCTATTCTAAATCAATCCAAAAAATTTAATTTCTCCTCCCGAGAAAATGAAACCTCAGTAAAGTTTCCCTTAAGCAATTATCGGCGTACCGAGTTCATCGGTGCCCTCGGATTTCAATTCTGACCACCGGATCAAAAGATAGAAAAACCTGCTCGTTTGTTCAATGAACTTACTCGAGCTAAACTTCGGAAAATTATTACGGTCACACCGGGCCACAGAATCAGGTTTCGTTAGAAACTACATACTCGTAAAATCCCAAATAATTTATGAAAAAACGTTTCCTTGAAATTTACGGGTCTTTATAGTGCCTATGTTATAACAAAGTATGGTTGGGCAAGGAATTATATATCCCTCCAATAAATTGTGTAATTATTTATATATCATGAGATAAAAGTATTAGAATGGTGGGTGAACCCATTTGAGTAAGGTAATTTTTCCACTATGATATTATTGAGTGTGAACCGTGACTACTATAATAGAATGGGGAGTAAACCCAATATACTATAATAGTCTTGGAAATGAGCCTTGAATACTGAGTAAATGATTTTTTATACTTTTAATAAAATTCCATGTATTATACCAATGTTATTTTCTCAAGACTCTTAATCCTTTATTCCTTTAAGATTCATATCTTTTGAGTTTCCTAGTTTTATTCAATAAATGAGGAATATGATCTTTGATATAAAGGGTATTGTTTTAAAATCGTATTCTCATGGTCTCATGCCCTTATTCTCATTTAATGTTTAACTTATAATTGATGTATCCCTTATTTATCCTAACAAAGCATATTAACTCACTCATTCTTATGTTTTTGTTCCCGAGGTAATGTTGAATGTTATTAAGTTTGATATGTTTATGAAGGGTGATAGCCATGAATAACATAGTGGAAGAAACTTATAAACCAATTTTTTATGTGTCAATATTTCAAAATATACTATATCTTTATGATTCTGGAATGTATCATAATATCATGTGATGTTCATATAATAAAATGTAATATCTATATAAGAAAATACTATGCCTCTATAGTTGTTATTAGAGAAAGGTTTAGTTGACTATTGAACACTATGTTGACAAACAACTAGTGAGAACAGTATGGATAAACCTAAATATGGGATAACATCCTAATTTTTTTGGTAATGATCATAGATGACCCTAGATATACTTAATATGTATTAGATTGAAAAGTGTGGTTTGTGAATTCGACATTTTATAAATTATTTTTTATTCTTCTCAAATATTACTAATGTTTCTCACACTATGTTTCTTGGTTTTATTCAATGAAAAGAACCAAAATATTTATCTATTAATATTAATGTACTATCGAATGATTTTCATAATGAAAAACTAAATTAAATGGGAGATGCAATGAGAAACCTTTTGATTATGCCTAATTAATTATCCTGATATATTATTAACAACTTTCACCATAAAATACTCTCAAACTCACAAAATAAGAGAATCATAGAGTTCACTGAGAGATTGGATGGTGGTGAATATAAAGTAAAAAAGATCCAACTTTCTATATATATAGAATGTGGGAAGAATCGCTCATGTAGAAATCTCAAACGGACAAGAATATATTCTCTATGTTGAAATAAATGGCACAAGGAATGTGATTTTTGAGTAAAAGGAATATTTCAATGGAGGGAAATGAAGATCATACTATGGTACTACTTATAATTCAATATATTATGTGTGGGAAATATAGGATTTATCCAATCCAATTACATAATCCAAGGTTTAACTCCAAGACCTAGTAAATACGTATAATGTGAAAGGATTTAAGTGTTTATGTATTATCTTTATAGAATTATATTTTGGAAGTATTCTATCAATTATATTTTCATTATAAGTATCATGATACTTTTATGTATTTTTCAACATTATTATTTTAAAACATGTGTTTAGTTCGAATAAAGAGATGATTGAAATTGGTAGGATAGTATTTTTGACCTTGAAGTTGATTAGTTGACAAAAATTTTATTAAGTTCATCTTTTATTCTGTTTATTTCAATTTTTGGATTTATGGAATATGTTGAATAATTTTTTAACTTATTTGAAGAATATGGATTGTGTTAATATCTTAAAACATATATGCTTTAAGGTGAGGTTAAATTAAAATTTCAGGATACCATCACAGATTTATTAGTATACTATTAATCATATGATAAAAAGAATCAACACCCCAT
This sequence comes from Viscum album, assembly GCA_963277665.1. Lineage (NCBI taxonomy): Eukaryota > Viridiplantae > Streptophyta > Magnoliopsida > Santalales > Viscaceae > Viscum > Viscum album. The sequence goes on from OY728146.1 coordinate 1,561,779,292, forward strand.
TTTCATATATTAAGTGTTTTTTATTTTGAAGGGATTTGGAACATTTTTTAGGTATTAAGAGTATAATCTATGGAGGTTTAAAAACCCACTGCAGTTGGTAAATGATTGGATATTAAGTTAATTATTGTATATAGGATTGTGGGATATAGATAATATTGATGGTTGAAAATTATTTCCTTGAAAATGTGATATTTTCAAAGATATTAATGGTCATGTTAATGATTTTGTTTCATGTTAGTATCTAAATTTGATTCATGACATGTTGATGATGTTCGCTACATTAAAATTTGTAACCTTTCGTGTCCTCAAGGTCCATTACATTATAGGTTTTTTGGGTTATAAATGTTCCAAAAGAATTTAGAGAGGTTTTGGTGATGAAAGATAGAAGTTGGAGTATTTCACACTATGTAATAAGGTTACCCAACATGAATATAGGGTTCATGTTTTGTCTAGAAGTGTTCACGGTGTGAGGATATTCATGGTCAAAAAAATAAAATAATTCAAGTGGTGATGGTTTCTTCAGTGGAAGTGGACCTCAAGGGGTTTCATGGTAAGAAATGGGGATACACATTGTGTAACCCCCTAACCTGGATTTTTTTTTAAAATAAATCATTCTGTCAAACCTTATTTTATTCACTCATTCTCACTTTTTCCTCTCATTCTAGATTAACCCTCGGCACCCCAAGGACACCTTCAATCCCCATTCCTCCCTCCTTGGTAAATTGAATTTGATGGTAGTTCATTGGAGATATTTTATGGACCCACGGTATGTTTTATCCTTCTTTTCATCTATTTTCTCTTGTTCATTCCCCTTTGAATTCACTTATATAATTCAGTTTGGATTGCGATTAGCGTTTTGGAATCATTTTGATTATTCCTTGGTATGGAATATGTTGATCCCTATTTCTAGTAGTGAAGTTGTAGCTTCTAAGCTGTCTACATCACCCTAAGATGCCAAGATGAATTGAATATCTTCTTTGACATAGGGTTTCTCCTTTATTTATCTTTTATTTTGTATCAAGTAGGAGGAATCTGATTTTTTCATATAAGGATAATATTTTTTCCACCCTAATTACAGATAATGAACTGTATAATTGAATTGAAAATAGAAGTGGGGTTATTTCACATTGTTTTTCTATAATTTATCTTGTTTCGATGTTGTGATTGTATGGGCTAAACTCCCCACTGAAAATCAATGATGCAGGTGGTCCTTGCTTGCACACTAAATAAGTTGAATGTTTGTTAGTTCTCTTGAAACACATTAAAATGAATGTTTCGTTAATTATGTATACATGCCCAATGAATGAATGCCCCAGGATCATACAATTTCTGTGATAATCCCCTAAATTAATAAGTTGAATTAATTATGGGATTCTTTGTTTAATATGGAATTATGTTAGGATTTGGTATGTTGGGTGAGGTGTTGTTTGGGATATATATAGTTGCGTGTATGATATAGATGGGACATTAAGTTGTTGTGTTGTGGCATGTGGGTTGGTTCAGATCGTGGAATGGATGAACTGGTGTGGTGTAGTGAGGGGGTGGGATCATTGTGTGGTTATGTGTGACAAGATGGGGTTGTCATTGGGGTTCAGTTTAGTTGAAAAATGACTTGAGTGGGATGAGTTTGAAGATTGATGGTAGTGGTTGATATGGGTGGTTTACAATGATTTTCCACATGATTAGAATACAGAAATCTTTCACTGTGTCTATAGATCGATATATCATGAATGGGTATTGAATGTATATAAATGTGAAGCTACTTTAGTTTTTATTTTCTTTTCTCCTTCTAATATAACAATCGTAGTGTTTCTTATTATGTCTTGTGTTTGGAAGTTTTTGGGTAGTGATGGATTTGATAAATTATTGTTTTAATATTGAACAGAAAGTGTTAAATTGAATTGGATAGAAAAAAATAAATGGGAAGGTGGTGTGTTATTTGTTGTGTGTATTTTAGGCATGGCAGCAAAGTGGGAAGTCATGTGTTGGTTAGAGAATTTTTTGAAGCCATAATTGACTATTTGGTATCATATATGTATCTAATTTTATATCTTTATGATATTTATATTCACCCCGCCATATATGATCACTATGTGCTAAACGCCCCCATCGTCATAGGGGTGTGTGTATTTTCCTAACATCATAGTGGGAGGATGTATGTCTTAATACTGGTTATTTAATGCTCCCTCTTCTAAGAATTGGTCACCCAATACATTTTAGGTAGGTTGTGGTGCGGTTTTGAGGCCCCATATTCTGCGGGCAAGATGTTCATTCCAAGATGTCTACATGATGAGGTGTGGTGTGTTTTCCAAGGTGTCTTCAGGATAAATTATGGTTGTCGCCTAGGTGTCTATGAGTGGGATGTGGTATCGATGTGGACTAGGTTTCTGTGGGTTGGATGTGTTGAACTTTTTTTTCTAAGGTTGTGTTACTCGCTCTGAGACCTATGTGTGTGCGGGCGGGTTGTAACATGGGGCTTGTGGAAGAGTGTGGAAGTTCCAGGATGACTTTAGTTACGGTATGATTTGCTAATCAATGGGAAGTGGTGTGGGTACCTAAAACATTTATGTTCTTATTATATTAAATGAATTGACTTGTGTTATTTGAAGAGCATGACATTGGGGGGTTGGGATGGCTAGTATTCCTTATTAGGTATTGTTGGTTTCTGTTGTTTTATCATTGGTCCATTAGTATGATTCTCCCACCTGTGCATGGTAGACATTGGTTTTCCCTAATGAGTATACTTTTATTCTCACCCTATCTTATAAAACAACTTTTAGGTTTCTAGGAGGACCATGTGTACTGTTTTGGGCACCACTAGATCATACATTTGGGCAGTTGTTGTGTCACTACATAGTTTTGACATTTTATATTTATATAGGAGTTTTTATTGTATCAGTATCAGTTATTTTTTAAACATGCATGTGGGATGGTTTTTTCTTTCATTTATATATACATAGATTTTGGAGTAGTTTCGAAGTTGATACATTTTATCACCCTATCATGGTTACTATAAAACGGGAAAAGGATCCCATTTTGTGAGAATTGTATTCCATTGGTGTTGGTCACCACCCTATGGAATACTAGAGGTGGAACCCAAGGTCATTATCTCTCTTTATCCACTTCCATCTCAAGAGGGGCATCATTCAGGGGAGGGGGTCATGAAATAATGATATAAAAGGCATATTGTGGAATGTAATTATGCTTAATTACAGGTATAATGAGTATTGCATGGTTTGTTAGTGTTAGGAAATCTCTTTACGTGGAATTTCCTAGGGAATACTGGCTAGGACCTAGGATTTTTGGGCCCCCATGATCTGATGAAAGGACTCTGAGCCTACCAAACAGCCAAGTGATGCTGCACCATTTTGAGGTTAGATATTTTAGGATATGTACATCCATCATAATAACTTATGTTCTTATATAAATTGGTTGTTTTGGGTAATTTGAAATAAAAAATGAGTTAAAATAAATAATAGATAATATTTCATACTACTCAGGCTTAAGAGTTCATTCTTTACTTTTTTAGCAATAGCACCAGGTTTTCATCTGCAAGTAGTGCCCATTGTAGATGATCAGAATGCTAACCCAGTTAACTGACATAGGGATGATTAAGTATAGGAGGATGATAAATGGTATAGAACACTGCATGATTTTCATTAGCATACTTTGGTAAAGTATGAGGGAAACATTTCATACATAGAGACAGTGAGATGGCCCGAGGAGATTGTGATAACCTTCATCTTGATTCGGGTATCAATGGATTACTATGTTCTTTTGGAAGTGATCCAGATGCGGGGAGATGTGGGTCAGTGGTGAATGATGAACCGGGGGGAGAAGAATGAAACTTATGTTCTGTTGTTCAATTTCGAGAATGAGTTTCGAGTAGAATTTATTTCTTTGGCCTTGAAGGTTGAGAAGAGGAAGGAGTTACTCTCCCTACCGTAGGGGAGTATGTTATTACAGGATCTATGGATCATGTTTAATGATCTCCTTCATCTCCCTGTATATCTCTTTCTGGATGAGGATTCTTGTGCGAGACACCTAGAGGAGGTACATAGTCCTTCACTCTAATATACGGTTGTTCCATTTACCATACTGATGTACATAGATGTCCATAAGAAGGCAGTGGGGGTTGAATGAATTCACTCACACTGAGTTATACCATTTAAAGGGAGCTAGTATGGTTCTTCTTAGGTTAAGGATACCAGCATCAGGTTTTAGCAGCTATGGGCTTCAAGGTTATGACCAGCAGGGATCCAACCTCATCATTTTATATTTTGGACTTTCGGTCCTCAAACTATTCTCATGAACATGGGAATGAGTTTTTTTTCTTAGGGAGCTCATGGAAAAGATTATAGTGAGTGTCCAATGGCTATTTTATCTCATTATGGTGGAGGTGGGTAGGTCCGGTACTCACCTCAACAACATTTTTTAGCTTTTCCATTTCAGCAGCTAGGACAATAGGCTCTTGGCCAATCAAGAAGTCACATAGTAGGTGGAGGGCGACCTTAGGTTATTCCCCAGGGACCTCATACTTGGCATGGTTGTGAAGCTGGTCATCTGTAAAGGGGTAGAGAAGATTTTCATGGTTATCTTCATACCACATTGGTAGATGTTCTAGAAGGGACATAGATCGTTTAGAGTACGATTAGTTTTTGTAGTACCATTGCTTGTGATTTGTACGATTTGGGAGTATAACACTCCTTTACTTCACTTGATCTAAACCATGCTCTTGGACCATACAAATCTAGGCTTCTATTTTCTCTAATGTTGAGTACACCAGTTGAAGGTCAGACCACCTAGTTTGATATATGACATGGATGTAGACTGATGATGGGGCCACATCTATCATGTGGGGATCTATTCATGCTACAGATGAAATCATAAAGTGTTATTCTCATCATCTAATGTTTGTATTTTGTGCATTCCTTTATTGACTAGTTCTGAATAAGGGTTGTGTTTTTTGTCATGGATGGCTGTTATGTGACTTTTTTCAGTGAGGGGATCTGTCCAGTGGGCAGTCTACATGTGGCACCACTTCTTTCATTATTGGATGAGTTGTCAGATGAATCATTGGATGCTAAGAAAGTGGAGGTTCCCATAGTTTTCTGGGAGTTTTCGGATGTATTTCCCTAGGTTGTGACTCTACCCCATCAATGTGATGTTGAGTTTGGGATAGGCTTAAATCCTAGTGCGTCCCAAATTTCAATGACTCCTTATCAGATGGAACTTTCTATGTTGTGGGATTGGATGATATAGATTGAATAATTGATGAGAAGAGATTATTCTAGAACATTAGGTCATCGTGGGATTCCCTAGTGTTGTTTTCAGTGAAGTGATATGGAAGTTTGAGGTTTTTCATAGACTACCAGAGGTTAAATTCAGGTGATGGTCAATAATTTTTTTCATCTTCCCAGGATTGAAGATATTTTTGATCAGTAGAGAGAAGCAAGATGGTTTTCCATGATCGATATGTGGTCCGAATATCATCAATTGAGGGTGAAGGGGGTTGATATTATGAAGTCTATTTTTAGATGTAGGTATGGGAACGTCGAGTTCATAGTCATGAAATTTAGTTTTAAAAACGAAACATCCATTTACATGGGTATTATGAGCTCAATATTTTATTATTTCCAAGAGTGGTTCAACGTCATATTAATTAATGACATCTAGATCTACTCAGGGTCCAAGCAGGAGCAGACCGAGCCCCTCAGAACTATATTACAAGTCCTTCGATGCCACTAAATCTATTTACTATTTTCCAAGTGTATGTTCTGAACATGTGAGGTGCATTTCCTTTTACATGTAGTCTCACAATAGGGTGTATAGGTGTACCCATCAAAGGTTGAGGCTGTTGTTATATTGTAAGCACCGAATAATGTGGCCAAGTATTATTTTTATATTTTTCCAGAGGACTATTATTTGAGGTTTGTACCTAATTTATCTGGAGTTAAATCCCCATTGACATCTTCTATAATCAATGACTAGGTTTTTTTGTGGAGTGGGTAGTGTCAAAAATCATTCACCTACCTTAAGGGGATAGTGATCATTGATCTAGTTCTCCAGTTTCTATAGGAAGATGTGATGCTTGATGTGTTTTGTGATTCATCTTGTATGGGATTTGGATGTATGTTGTTGAAGCTATAGGGAGTAATCTCTATAGGTATATACATTAAATTCAACATGAATGTAACTATGCCACCCATGATCTAGAGCTTGCAGCACACATGTTTCAACTAATTTGGTTGTATAATTACCTCATTAGGGATCACTTTGTGGTCTTCACAGATAATAGGAGCATAAGGTATATATTTTCCCAGTGAGATATGAACATGTGACAGAGGAGGTGTGTCGAGTTCCTCTAGGACTATGATTTTGATATCTCTTACCCCTCAGGAAATGGTAATTTCATGGCTGATGCCTTGAGTAGGAAGTTGCAAAAGGAGGTTGTTTGGGAATTTTCAGATGCTTGGATGGTAATGGAGGATTGGCCGCCCTGCACTTAGGTGCATGAATAGATGGTGGAAGAGGATGTCTGTTTCATTTGAAAGTGTATTATTCTCTGATTCAGTAGGTGTAGGTGTCTCAATGGGGAGATTCAGAGGCTGAGGTGACGTGTGATCGCGTTGAATAGGGTAATACTCTAGAAGGATGATTGGAGGATGGTCATAATCAGATTCGATTCTATGGGAGGATGTTTTTTCTAGTGTCGATGTTTGAGGGATTCCTCCGTGAGTTTCATATATCACACATAGTTGTATGGATTATCCAAGATGTACTATGGCTTGAGTATCCTTTTTTGGTTTCCCAGGATGAAATGGGATGTGATGGAGTTTGTTGAAAAGGGGTTAGTGTTCCATAAAGTAAATATTTAGCAACTTGTCCCTGATGGTTTGATGTAGCCATTAGATTTCCCCAAGTGAAAGTGGGATGACATCTTGATGGATTTCATCACAGGGTTACCTAGGCCTCAGGGAAGTTGTGATGCAATCTGCGTTGTAGTGAATTAGCTAAAAAAATAAGATCACTGATTAATGGTTAAGGAATCACATGCAATGGATGCCTTGAAAATGAGTAATTTGGATGAGGTGGTGCGACTGCATAGAGTTTCGAGATCCATTGTCTTGTATTGGGATAAACTTTTTACCTCATGTGTTTGGAAGGGATTTCATCATGCTTTTGGCACTCAATTATTCCTGAACACTGTTTTCTACCGTCAGACATCTGGGCATACAGAATTGACTATCTATATTCTAGAAGATATATTGCAAGAATTTATCATGGAATATGGAGGATCTTGGTTATGACACCTTCTCTTGTTTTATTTTTCTTACAAAAAATTGTTATACCTCTTCCATTGCCAAGTATTTGTTTAATACATGAATAGAAAACAGTTTCGTTCACCTTTTTGTTGGACAGAGGTCGGGGAGATAGTTTTTCTTTGTCCCAAGGAAGTACATAGAATTATAGAGAAGGTTCAGATTATTCATGAGAGGATGAATGTTTGGAAGGACTGTAATAATTCTTATGTTGATCACAAGATGATGCCCTTGTAGTTTTAGGTTGGAGACCATGTGTTCATAATGTTTTCCCCTCTGTGTGGGAAGTAATGTTTTGGCAGAGGTAAGCCTTCTTCATGATTCATCAGACCCTTGGAGGTGTTGGGGAGATTTGGTGAAGTAGCTTACTAGTTTTCAATACCACTAGAGTTGGATATGATCCAAAACATATTTCAAACCTATCATCTCCACAGGTATATTCACGATGACACCCATATTATTGAATGGGTATAGTTGGATATAAAAGATGGGGAAAAGTTTGTGGAGTATCCAATAGGGATCTAGGATCATCGGGAGAAGGTACTGTGTGGATGGACTATTCCATTGGTTCACCTGTTGCAGAGGAATGGTATCCTAGAATAGAGTACTTGGGAGGGAGAAACATAGATGCCTTCCCAGTACCCAGAGTTTTTTTTTGAGTTTTTCCTCGTTTTAAATTTCATTGTAATATGGTTTTTGAAACTTGTTTACTATGAGATAAGTAGTTTCCATGTTCTGTGATGTGTGATGAAGTCCTAATCTAAGTAAAAGTGAAGGACATATTCCTAATTTATATTCATTTATTTCATTATTATTATACCTATGTGGGTGAGTCAGTGATGTGCAGAGCGGATAGTATCTTGACATGGAATACGGATTTCCATAGTTCGCGTGTTCGGATAGTGTGGTTTTTGAACATGTGTGGTGTTTCTTCTAGTTGTTTGGGTTATAATACTACAAAAGAAATTTTCTTACAGGAGTATGTTTTGAACTCTATATTTAAAGAAACATTTGGTGGTTATATTTGAACATTAAAGTGTTTTTTCAGTAACGATGTTCTAAGCTTGGAGGGATACTAGAGAGGCATCTCATAGGGTGGTTGTTCGGACCCCTCATTCTTCCAGGCGTTCTTTTGAATTCCCAAAGATTAGGTTCTTTTTAGAGGTACCTAATTTAATGTTTTAGGTCCTCATGGGGTGTTAATTTTTGGGTTTTGTGGTGACAAATGTTCTAAGGGAGTTTTGAGAGGTCCATGTGCTAAAGGCTGGAAGTATGAGGATTACACTTCGTGTAATGAGGTTACATGATGTGAATCTCATTTTTACACACTGTTAAAAGTTTTCATGGAGTGAGGATATTCATGGTATAAAATATTAAATAATTTGAGAGGTGATGGTATTTTTAGAGGAAGTGGACATCGAGGGGTTTCATGGTACGAAAGGGGGTTACATGTCCGGGAAACCCCTAACCCAATTTTTTTGATTCATTTAGACAAACCATATTTCATAAGATGTTTTATTTTTTTTCATAATTCTAGTTGAACCCTAGGTTCCATGATGAGACCTTTTAGGCCCACTCCTCCCTCCATGGTCAATTAAATATGGTGGTTGTTCATAGGTGATCTGTTATCAAACTTTGGTAATTTTTCCCCACCTTTTAATATGCTTTCTCTTGTTCATTCCCCCTAGAATTCACTACTGCAATTTGGGTTGGATTGGAATTATCATTTGTATGGTTTTTTTATGATACCTTGGTACAGAATAGGTTAATCCATGTTTCTAGTGGTGCATTTTTCACTTGACGTCTTCCTTCTTCTCCCTGTAGTGCCATGATGAATTGAAAATCATCTTCCAGGTAGGGTTTCTCCTTCGTTTCACTTAGATTTTGTATGAAGTGGTAGGGATCTACTTTTTCTTCTATATATCATAGTTTTTACATCCAAAATAATGATAAATAACTAGATAATTTAATTGAAATGGGAAGTAGGGTATCTTCGCATTCTTTTTATAGCCCTGATCTTAATGTGATGTTGCTTTTGTACGGGCTAAACGCCCCACAGAAAATCATGGTCATTGGTGGTCCTTTATTACTCACTGTTAAAGTTTTATTTTGATAGTTCATGTGAAACACGTTATAATTGAATTTTTGTTAATTATTTATACTTTACAAATGGAAAGATACACCATGATCATATTGTTTCAATGATGATCCTTTAAATTAATAAGAAAAATTAATTGTTTGATTCATTGATAAATCTTGAATTTTTTTATGCTTTGGTGTGTGGGGATAGGTGTTATCTAGGATAGATTTGGTTTTGTTTGTGAGATATATGGGACATTAAGTGGTTGTTTTGTGGCATGTGGGTCGGTTCAGATTGTGGAATGAATGAACTTGTGTGGTGGAGTGAGGCTATGGGACTGTTTTGTTGTCATGTGTGGCCGAATGAGCTTGTCTGTGGGGGTTTGGTTTGGTTAGAAAATGACATGACGGAAATGGGTTTGAAGAATGATGGTTGTGGTTGGTATGTGTTTTTTACTAGAGTTTCCCCATGAGTTTCAGGAAGAAATAATTCCCTATGTCTAGAGATTGATATATCATACATTTGTATCAGACATAGATGATTGTGAGGCTACTTTAGTTTTTATTGGTTTTTCACCTTATGAGATGATCCTGGATGTGTTGCATGTTATAGATTGTGTTATTTATTATTCGGTAGTGACATATTTGATAAAAAAACATATTTGTAATTAATGTAAATTGTTAAATGGAATTGGCTAGAAAACATGAAATGGGAATTTGACTTGTTATTTGGTGTGTTTATTTTAGGAAATAAAGTAATGTGGGGATGTCATGGTTTGGTTAGTGATTGTTGTGAAGCCATGGGTTGGACTTGAGTTTTTTGAACCATATATGAATCTAATTATATCTCTTTGTGATTTATATATACACCCCACCATAGATGATCATTATGTGTTGAATAATCCCATCATCATGGGGGAGGGTGACTTCTCCCAACATCCTAGTGGGAGGATGGATTGTGGGTTACTGGCTCTTCCCTTATCCCTCTTCTAAGTATTGGTCCCCAAATACACATTGGGAAGGTTTATGACAACCCTCCTTTTATTACAAACTTAAATATGATTTATTACATAAAACTTCACTTGATACAACAAGAAGATCGATAGGTTTAGTGTCTTTGTGTCTTAGGATCATTAAATAAAAACCTAAAACATGAAATACAACATCTTTATTGAAAACTTCCTTTACATGACCACTATATTCCCACGTACTTAGCATTGCATGGGATATCCTAAGGACATGAATATGAAAAGGGTGAGCTATAAAGCCCAGTAAGGGAGTACACATGGAATAACATGAAGAGTAAAATAAATGTTATACAATGGTCATATCAATAGATCATAAAAGAAACATGAACATAAAGGCATGATAAATCATATTAATCCTATCATTGAAATGTGGCAACAACACTTAACAAGAAATTAGCATCAGCCAAGGCTCATTGCACATGGAGCATGAGTAAATCCTCATTGCACATAAAGCATGAGTAAACCATCATTTCACTCGAATTAGCATGAGTCAACACTCATTTCACATGACGTATCATGATACTATACATTACCCAATGCATTGGAGCGCTATAAGGGCACACCCTTCTTAAACATTTCATTTCATGCATAAGTGTGCCTCATGGATCATAAAACATTGATTCATAAAACATAATCATTTATTCCACGATAAAGGAATTTATAATTCATACATGAAACTTTATAATCAATAAGTAAATGTGAATAATGGTGAATAACCTTGATGGAGAAATGGGCATGGTATTCACTACACAATGGCATTGGCTTAGAAAATCGGTGCAATTTCGGCAGCGTAATGACGTGACATAAGAATTCATAAAAATGGTTGATGAGAGATAAAGGGGTGTCTCATCATATTTACATGAAATGTACAGTAATGGGGTCATATAGATACATGTCCTAATAATCGTAATGGAATTTAGATTCATGATACCAAAGTATTACTTGAATGTAAAAGAGGAGAGAGAAGTTCCTTTCAGAATTTCGGCATAGTAACGGGTGTACATGGGAGGCATTTAATTAAAGAGAAAGGGGTCTCTAATCATTCAAACATAAAGAGGGATGTATGAAGTAGGAGTTAAATAATACCCCAACATTTATAATTTAAATTAAAAGGGCATAACAATATGATGAAAATTGGAAAAAAATGAGAATGGTAAAAAAAACCCTTACTTGGAAGTGTGCTTCCAAAGGCTAGATAGAGGCTTGTGAGAGGCTTCTTGGGAGCTTGGGGAACATTTGAAGGATTCTAGAGATATTAGGGTAGAGGTTGGACTAACTAAAAAGGCTTTGAGTGGGGAAGAAGTGGGAGCTTGGGTGGGTTTATATAGGAAAGGTGAGGGAATTCTTTATTATTTAGGTTTGGGTCCCCTTACATTAAATTAATCCAAACCACAAACCATCCAATGGTTTTTTCCCATGGTTTTTGGAAAAGGGAATAGGAGATAAATATTTTATTAGGACAAAGTCCTAACATCTTAAAATATTAGGGTTGCTTATGTGGAGGTGAGTCACACTCCAATGGAAATTATTTTAAAAAAACAAGGTGTTGAATAAGTCTTGAGGGGTCCATTAATGCATTGAAAAGTAAGTCAAACAAACCCAAAATCACATTATGTTAATGGTAAAACATATATTGGACGAACATAAGGATTATAGTATTTTATTACATCACTATTGGGTCATTATGATGTCATAAAACACATTATATATTTAAACGGTATTTAATTATTATCCAAAAATTTGACTGTCTCAGAAAATTATGAAAAATTTATCGTTGGATAATTTCGACATCCTGATTCAAGAAATAACATTTATTTTATCTAAATTATTTTCTATATATGTTAATTTTCACTATTAAAATAAAAACCGACATTTATAAAAAATTCACGGATTTTGACAAAAATAGCATTCAAACCTTAATAAAAAATTTATTCGCATTCATAAAATTATAAGATCTTTTATATTTAATAAATATTAATTTAATAATAATATTTTTATTTTATTAAAATATTATTTAATTCAAAAATCCCTTAATTTAATAAAATATATTTCTTAATTAAATAATAACTAAAAACACCATTTGTACTTTAAAAACTATTTACAATGTATCAAAAATGACTAGAAATTATATTCATTATTATATACAAAAATAATTCACATGAACATAGTACAAATTATTTGTTACATAAATCCTTAAAATAGCCGCATAAGACCTAAGGCTAAGGTGTGAAATGGTGACAGACTCTTGGGGTGGCTCGGATAACATCGCTCGAGTGGTAATCTCTATCAACTTCCACTTTTCCTGTAGACGGCCCCGTTCGAGCTTGACATGGTGAAGCTCAGCTTGGGCTTGGTCAAGAGCGAAGCCCAAGGATGCCACCTCTTTTCTGAGCTCCGACAAATGGGCTTCGTATGAGACAATTCAACTGGATGAGGCCATCGCTTCTTTTGTGTGGCTAAATTGGATTTGTTAAAGTCCTATATTTATACTAATCATGTTATAACTATTCAATGGCTATATTAGCAACGATCAAAATTCATAACATAAAACCAAAGAAGTTGACATCTTATATAAATATTTTACATAAAGAGACATTTAACTAGATCAAGAGGGAATTTCCATTAATGAAACTTTGGGTCGTTACAATATTCCCACCTTAAGAAATTTCGCCCTCGAAATTTTCCTTTTCCCACACTAAAACAAATGTCGGTAACTCAGCTTCATCATATCCTCTGATTCCCAAGTTTCTTCTTCATACTTGTGGTTTCCCACAACACCTTGACGAGGGGGATTTTCTTATTTCGTAGAAATTTTTCTCTACGATCTATGTTCTTCCCTGGTTGCTCCTCATAAGAAAGATCATCTTCCAATTGTACCACCTTAGAAGAGAGTACATGTGAAGGGTCCGGTATGTACTTCCTTAAGAGGGATACATGAAAGACATCATGTACTTTGGCCATGGAAGGTAGAAGTGCTAGTTGATAGGCCATAGCCCCGACACGATCAATAATCTCGAAGGGGCTGATGTACCTTGGACTTAACTTCCCTTTCATTCCAAACCTCATGACCTTCTTCTAAGGAGATATGCGTAGAAACACCATGTCTCCATATTTAAACTCAAGGACTCATCGACGACTATCTGCATAACTCTTCTGTCGACTCTGGGCTGCCTTGATATGCTACTGAATGGTTTTCTCCCCCTCCACCATTTCTTCGACCATTTTCGGTCCTAGAAGCTTACGTTCACCAACCTCATCCCAACATGTCGGTGTTCTGCACCTTTTCCCATACAGGGATTCATATGGTGCCATTCAGATGCTCAAGTGGAAAATGTTATTATAAGAGAACTCATCCAGAGGAAGATGTTGATCCCATACTCCTTTAAAGACCATTGAGCACGCTCTCAACATATCTTCATGTTTTTGGATAGTTCGCTCGGATTGGCCCTCAGTTTGAGGATGATAGGCCGTACTGAAGTTCAGTTCTGTATTCAGAGCATGTTGAAGACTCTCCCAAAACTTATAGGTGAGTCTTGTATCGTGGTCAGACACAATAGATAGTGGTACACCATGCAACCTTACCACTTCCCTAATATATATCTGTGCCAGTTGATCCAAAGAGAAATCCTCCCGAATAGAAATAAAGTGTGCAGTCTTTGTAAGACAATCCACAACAACCCAGATTGCATTGTTGACTTTGGATGTCCTTGGAAGTCCAGTGACAAAGTCCATGGTGATGTTCTGCCATTTCCATTCTAGTATGGGCAATGTTTGCATCATCCCCTTAGACTTCTGCCTCTCTGCCTTCAATTGATGACACACCAGTCACATTGATGTATATTCAGCGATCTCCTTCTTCATATTATCCCACCAAAAGTTTTCTCGGAGATCACGATACATCTTTGTGCTCCCTGGGTGAATAGAGAAATTTGAACTATGTGCATCATCCAAATGTTCCTTCATCAGCTCCGGACATGATGGAACACATAGTCTTTTCCCAAAATGCACAATTCCTTCTTCATTAACATTAAACTCTGAGGATTTCCCTTTTTTGATAGCTTCCACTTTTTCCTGAATTCCCACATCATCCTTTTGAGCATCCTTTAACATTTCCAAAAGATATAGTTGAGCAATAATTTGTGAAAGGATTGATGATGTTCCCTTATTTATGATCTCACGTCCATCTTCATCATGTCTATGAAGATTGGATCCTTCTCAATTCTCATCATTGATAGAATTGTTGGGTCTTTTTTACTTAGGGCATCTGCCACCTTGTTCGCTTTCCCAGGGTGGTAATGTATTGAACAATCATAATCCTTGATGAGCTCTATCCATATTCTCTGGTGCATATTAAGATCTTTCTATGTGAATATATATTTAAGACTCTTGTGGTCAGAATATATCTCACATATCTTTCCATATAGATAATGCCGCCAGATTTTCAAGGAAAAGGTCAGCACCGCCAACTCCAGATCATGCGTTGGATAGTTTCACTCATGGATTTACAATTTCCTTGAGGCATATAATATCACATTATCATTTTTCATGAGTATACAACCTAAGCCCTTCTTGGAAGCATCACTGAATACCACCAAAAGTTCCCCACTTGCGGGTAAAGTGAGCCTGGGCGCAATGATAAGCCTCCTTTTCAACTCCTTGAATTTTTCTTTACATTCATCACCCCAAGAAAACTTTACTCCCTTCTGAGCTAGCTTGGTAAGAGGGTTGGAAAATCATGATAAATTCCTCACAAATCGTCGATAATATCCAGCTAACCCCAAGAATTTACGGATATCCGTTACCGATGTTGGCCTCAGCCATCCCTCAAATGCATCTGTTTTGGAGGGGTCCAACTATATCCCATTGCTTGTGATTATATGGTCCAAGAATGAGACCTCCTTCAACAATAACTCACACTTGTTGTACTTTTCATAGAGCTTCTCCTTGCGCAAAGTCTCTAGTATAGTTCTTAAATGCTCCTAATGATCCTCATTGGTTTTGGAGTATATTAGAATATCATCTATAAAGACTACCACAAATTTATCTAGGTAATTTCTAAAGATTATATTCATTAAGTCCATGAATATTTCTGGAGCATTGGTGTTTCCGAAAGGCGTTACTATGAATTCATAGTGCATGTATCTTGTACGAAAAGCAGTCGTGGGGACATCTTCCTTCTTCACCCTTACTTGATAATATCCCTACAGAAAATCTACCTTGGATAAGTATTGTGATCCACTCAGCTGATCGAAGAAGTCATCAATTCATGGGAGAGGATAATTGTTCTTTATTGTGTTTTTATAAAGTTCACGATAATCGATGCAAAGCCGCATTGACCCATCCTTCTTCTTGACGAAGAGGACTGGTGCACCCCCTGGTGAAGCACTTGGGTGTATAAACCCTTTATCCAGATTCTCATGTAGTTGTTTCTTCATCTCTTCATGATCAAAAAAACCATTCTATATGGTGTCTTGGATATAGGTATCACCCCAGCTATAAGTTCAATTGAGAACACAACATCTCTTCTTGGAGGAAGATCAAGAAGTTCCTCGAGAAACACTTCAGCGAATTCCCTTACAATAGGAATTTCGTCAAGGATGATTTCTTCCTCAGACTCAATCATCTGAGCCAGATACATGTGATCATAGGGCAGTAATATCCATGCTTGAGATGATGGAGCTAAAGGAGATTCATATTCCTCCTAACACTTGTAACGAATCGGGGGTCGATTCTCCATATGGAGTGTGATTTCCCTCTCCCGACAATTTATGTTGGCTCTATATAAGGAAAGACATTCCCTGCCAAGAATTGCATCGAATTACACCAGAGGTGGTATTATGAGGTTCCCCGGGAAATTCAATCCACATATTATAACTGAGGAGGACTTATATTCATGGGATGCAATGATTTCCCCATTTTCTGTACTCACCGACATCTTTACTTTCTTGATTTGTGGTGGTGTTGGGATTGTTCTACTAAACTTTCGATATATAAAAGAATGCGTAGAACCTGAATCAAAAAGATCGTTCTCTATTCATGAATGAATAACTTGCGTACAGGTCACCACTTCATTTTCGGGGTTCACTTCGGTAGAAGTGATGGCAAAATCTTTTCCTTGCTGTCTTGGAGGTTGTTGGTTGCCTCCAAAAATACATGGATTAGGGCACTGATTTAAAATTAGACTTGGTTATCTGCATTTGTAGCATTGAACAATGCGTTGAGGTTCGAATGGAGTGTTCCTCTCCTCTGTCGCAGCCACAGGTCTTTCTTGCCGACAGTTAACAGCTATGATCCCTTCCCTTCCACACCTGAAGCATTTCCTCGTCCCCTAAAGGCAACTTCCAGGGTGCTTCTTTCCACACTTTTGGCAAGTGGGGTGCTAGATCTTCTTAGCACCGTTGGATTTATCCATCAGACCACCATCATTTAAGTCCACCTTACGCTTCTTGTCCCAATGATACCCCAGTGATTCTCTGATCTCCATTTTGACCTTGAGGGAACATCAGACAATTTCCTCATAGCTTTCAAAGTCACGGATCGCTAATGCTTTCCGTAAGCTAGGCTTCAGCCCACCAAAGAAGCAGTCAACCTTGCATTCGGGGGTAACGACAAAGCCGGAATCGTATCGTGCAAGCCTTGTGATGTTTTCCTCATACGCTCCAATAGATTCTTTATCTTTTTGCTTGAGGGAAAGGAAGTCCCTTTCCATCATAAGCCGGAGGGTGCGCGGAAAATATTTATCGAAAAACATACTCCAAAAATCCTTCAATTCCTAAGCCTCGATCTCCTCCTCAGGCTTCGTATTTTTGATCAGCGTCCACCATTGATCAGCTTCACCAGCCATACGATAAGCCGCCAGGAGAACCTTCTCTTGTTCGGAACATTGAAGGATGGAGAAGATCTTTTCAATGGAGTTGATCCATTGTTCAGTGATTGTGGAATCAGATGATCCACTAAAAGTAGTATGCCTTTGTCTCATGAAGCTCTCGATAGCGACTTGTTCTTTCTTAAGGGGGGTTGAATGTTCCGCTTGACCCGTTTTCCTATTCAAAACTTTAGTTAGCTGAGATAGATGCCTGACAAAGTTCGTGATTCCCTCTTCCATTGGATTTGGAATCTCATTAGTACAGTCATCAAACTGATCTTCACAATGGTTGTTAGCTTGAGTTCTCCTATTACTAGCCATTGGCAGAAATAAAAGGAAAGTTAGGGGTAACACATAAAGGTTAATCCAAACACAAAAGTTAATGACTCATAAATAAACTTTTATTTCCTTAACTCATTAGTCTATAGGCTTCAATTTAGGATTTTCATGATCTACTTTCTAACATATATTCATAGTGGAATTTTTTAATTCCCGTAATAAGGGTTCATACTAAGCTTATGAATTTATCGAAACATATCCCCCGGTAGTGTCGTAACCAAGAGTGCATCAAGGCCCGTTGTCGTGCACCTGTTCCTGTTCGATGGTAGCTCAAAGCGGTGTTTTCGGGTTTTACCCCTAGGATACATCTATGCCAGAGCCGCCTCTATCTGCTCGTATCCAGACATGGATGTATTTGTTTGATAGACCACTTACTCAGTACTTACCAAAACTTAGGGATGTTTTTATTATACTTAGTCTTATATCTAAGGCTTTACTAGGGTTTCCTAATCCCAAAAATAACTAAACCTATCCTATGATACCAACTATGACAACCATTCTTTTATTACAATCATAAACATGATTTATTACAGAAAACATCACTTGATACAACAAGAAGATTGAGAGGTTTAGTGTCTTTGGGGATTATGGTCATTACATAAAAACTTAAAACATGAAATACAACATCTTTATTGAAAACATTATTTACCTGACCACTACATTCCCTCGTACTTAGCATTGCATGGGATATCCTGAGGACATGCATAAGAAAATAGTGAGCTATAAAGCCCAGTAAGGGAGTAAAAATGGAATAACATGAGGAGTAAAATACATGTTAGACAATGGTAATGTCAATAGAGAATAAAAGAAACATTAACATAAAGGCATGATAAAGCATGATAATCATAACATTGAAATGTGGCAACAACACTTAACATGGAATTAGCATGATCCAAGGCTCATTGCACATGGAGCATGAGTAAATCCTCATTACACATAAATCATTGAGTAAATCCTAGTTGCACTTGAATTATCATGAGTCAACACTCATTGCACATGACATATCATGATACTATACTTTACCCAATGCATTAGAGCGCTATAAGGGTGCACCCTTCTTAAACATTTCCATTCATGCATAAGTGTGCCACATGAATCATAAAACATTGATTCATAAAACATAATAATTTATTTCATGATAAAGTAATGTGGAATTCATACATGAAACTTTTTATTAAATAAGTAAATGTGCATAAAGGTGAATACCCTTGATGGAGAAATGGGCATGGTATTCACTACACAATGGCATTGGCTTAGAAAATCGATGCAATTTCTACAGCGTAACGGCGTGACATAAGAATTCATAAAAATGGTTGATGAGAGAGAAAGGGGTGTATAATCATATTTACATGAAATTGATAGTATGGGGGACAGATATATACATGTCCAAACAATCGTAATGGAATTTATATTCATGATACAAAAGTATTGCTTGAATGTAAAAGAGAAGAGAGAAGTTCCTTTCGGAATTTCGGCATAGTAACGGGTGTACATGGGAGGAATTTAATGAGAGAGAAAGGGGTATCTCATCATTCAAACATAAATAGGGATTTATGAGGGAGGTGTGAAATAATACCCCAACATTTATAATTGAAATTAAAATGGCATAACAATATAAAGAAAATTGGACAAAAATGAGAAAGGAAGAAAAATCCATTACTTGGAAGTGTGCTTCCAAAGGATAGAGAGAGGCTTGTGAAAGGCTTCTTGGGAGCTTAGGGAACCTTGGGAGGATTCTAGAGAGAGTAGGGAAGAGGTTGGACGAACTCCAATGGCTTTGAGTGGGGAGGAAGTGGGAGCTTGGGTGGGTTTATATAGGAAAGGTGAGGGAATACATTATTATTTAGGTTTGGGTCCCCTTACATTAAATTAATCCAAAACAAAAACCATCCCATGGTTTTTGCCCATTGTTTTTGGAAAGGGAAGAGGAAATAAATATTTTATAAGTCCAAAGTCCGAAATTCTTAAAATATTATGGTTGCTTATGTGGAGGTGTGTCACACTCCCATGGGAATTAATTTAAAAAAGCAAGGTGTTGAATAAGTCTTCAGGGGTCCATTAATGCTTTGAAAAGTAAGTAAAACAAACCCAAAATTACATTATTTTAATGGTAAAATTTATATTGGCCGAACATAAGGATTATAGTATTTTATTACATCACTATTTGGTCATTATGATATCATAAAACACATTACATGATTAAACGGTATTCAATTTTTACCCAAAAATTTGACTGCCTCGGAAAATTATGAAAAATTCACCATTGGATAATTTCGACGTCTTGATTCTAGAAATAAAATTTATTTTATCTAAATAATTTTCTAAATATGTTAATTTTAACTTTTAAAATAAAAACCGACATTTTTCAAAAATTCACCGGTTCTGACAAAAATGGCTTTCAAAACATAATAAAAATTTTAATTGCATTCATAAAATTATAAGATAATTTATCTTTAATAATAATTTATTTAATAATATTATTATTATTTTATTAAAATATTATTTAATTCAAAAATCCCTTAATTTAATAAAATATATTTCTTAATTAAATAATAACTAAAAACACCATTTGTACTTTAAAAACTATTTACAATGTATAAAAAATGACTAGAAATTATATTCATTATTATATACAAAAATAATTTACATGAACAGAGTACTACTTATTTGTTACATAACCCCTTAAAACAGCCTCATAAGACCTAAGGGTAATGTGTGTGATCGTGACAGACTCTTGGGGTGGCTTGAATAACATCGCTCGAGTGGTAATCTTTATGAACTTCCACTTTTCCCATAGATGGTCCCGTTCGAGCTTGACATGGTGAAAATCAGCTTGGGATTGGTCAAGAGAAAAGCCCAAGGATGCCACCTATTTTCTGAGCTTCGACAAATCGGCTTCATATAGGGCAATTCTACTGGATGAGGGCATCTCTTCTTTTGTCTGAGTAAATTGGATTTGTTAAAGTCTTATATTTATACTACTCATGTGATTATTGTTCAAAGGATATATTAGCAACAGTCAAAATTATTAACATAAAACAAAAGAAGTTGATATCTTATAAAAATATTTTGCATAAAGAGACATTTAACTAGATCAAGATAGATTTTCCATTAATGAAACATTGGGTCGTTATAAGGTTGTGGTTTTTTTGTGAGTCTTAGGTGTCTATGAGTGAGGTGTGACTTTCCATATGTCTATGGGATGAGATGTGGTGTGATTTCCCAGGTTTCTTCGTGATGAGGTATGGTTGGGGCCTAGGTCTTCCATGGGTGGGATGTGGTATGGTTAGGGCCTAGAAGTGTGCAAGTGAGGTGTGGTATGGGTTTTTACAAGGTTTTTGTGGGAATATGTGGTGAGATTCATTTTCCAAGGTTCTGGGACTACCTCTAAGGCCCAGGTGTGGGTGGGTGGGTTATGACATTGGGATTTTGGAATAGTGTGGAAGGACCATGACATTTTTCATTAGGGTATGATAACAAAAACATTGGTAAGTGGTGCGGGTTACCCAAACCATCAATTTTCTTATTATATTATCTTAAATTACTAGTTTTATATAGTGAGAATACCTGGGTGAGGTTGGGATGGATTGTATTATTTGATAGGTTTGGTTGGATATTGTTGTTTTCTCAAATGGGGGATTTGTATGATTCTCCCACATGTTCATGGGAGACCTTTTTTTTACAACTAATTATACTTGTATGGTCACCCTACGAAATAAAACTACACTCATGTTTCTAGAAGGACCGCGTGGACCATTATACGCACCACTAGACCAATATTTGGTACATTTGTTATGTCACAAATTGTTTTTTTACTTTAGGTAATTAACATTGAGTTTTTATTATATTTGGAGCAGTTTTTTTATAACCATGATTTTGGGATGGTTTTATCCTTAATATATATATATATGTGTGTGTGTGTGTGTGTGTGTGTGTGTGTGTGTGTCTTCGAGTAATTTCTAGGTTAATACATCTTATCACTAAATCATGGTTACTACTAAAATGGTAATACCATCCATTTTTTAAGAATTGAATACCCTATGTGCTGGTCTATACCCTAGGGCCTACTAGAGGCTGGAATCAAGGGGGTCATTATCTCTCGTTCTCCATTAATAGATCAGGAGGGGCATATTTTTGGGGAGATGGACTTAATAAAAAATTATATAGTAATTTATTATAGTGAATAATTATATTTGGTAGATGTTTCAGTAGGATAAGGTATATCAAAAAATTATGTTTGACAATTTTTAAAAATGAGTGGTTATTTGGGAATAATGAAATTAATTTTTTTAAAGATGATAGATGAAGGGTATGATATAACCATATAGATTGAAACATACTTAAATTTTGATGTTATTTAGGTAATTAAGTATTTGGGGATTAATGTGGAATTTCGTCATATGATGGTTTATTAATATTGAAAATTATCTTGTGCAAACCTTTTTTGGTTTTTGTTAATGCTTAAATATAGGAGTAATATCTTGATACAATTTTTCTATCTCTTATAAGTTTATTTTCATCCTTCATTCATGAATAAATTCATCTCAAATGCTCTTTATTTAGAGAAATTTATTGGATTGTGGTATAATTTTATTAAAGGATGAAATTTTAATATTTAAGTAAGTAAATTTTCTTATTTTATTATTCTAACTGGTAAATTAATTCCTCAATGCTATGAAAAATAGTCTTAATAAAAAAATACAAACATATAATCTTTAATTACAATGGATTTATGGTCTTTCATCCCCACATGGATTCATTATTTTCTAATTGATAACATTCTCTTAAGTATTTTCTCTATCACTATCTATTAGTCCTTGTTTATTAGTTTTCACTTCCATGTTCATATTTTCACATTCCACTAATTTTATCCTATTTGGAAACCCATATGAACATTGTATTCCCCTTTCCTTTTTAAATAGGATGTATTATTAACCCTTTTTACAATGTGGGTATTGAAAGAGGATATTCAAATATCAAACACTGATTACCAAGAACAATTTTAAATTTTCAGGAAATAATTTTTTAAATTGGGGACAATGTGACACCCTAATATTTAATAGAAATAACTTTATGTTTGATAGTGTATACGACACACAACATCAAACTTAAATGGATCATGAAGTATTACTATTTAAATATGTTCATTATAAAAAATCCCTTAAATTGGTGGGTATACATGATATTAAATAATTTATGAGAAATATAAAAATATCCTAATCAATATAAATATCTCAAATTAATTCTTAAAAAACAATCCTTTGAATTTTTAGTGACGTTATATTATGATTAAAAATTGATTTCTATGAAAAATTATTATTATTGTTTTTTGTGAGAATATATTATATTTATGTTTGAAACTTTGAAAAGGATGATTTCATAAAATAAAATACATTTTCAAAACAAAATATATTAAAATTTTATTAGGATGAATTTTTTATAATTCTTTGAAAATATTTATTTTCTAGGGAATAATGTAAAATACAAATTTTTATTGAAGAATATATTTTGGTTCTAGTCATTAAAATGTTCCATTTTTTAAATGGTCTAAATTTAAAATTATTTCTCATTTATTTTAAGTGATTCACCTATTTTAATTTGAATCAATTTTATGTTTTAATTTAGTAAAATACATTTTTATACGTTAAAAACACATTTTCAAGAAAACATATTTTATATGGAATATGTGTTTTTAATTTAAAAAATTAAAATAAACACTATTACAGAATAGTTTTAATAAAATGAATATATAATAATATTAATAAAAATATTATCTTTTATTTAACATTTTTCTAAGCATGAGTTACATATAAGCGATGTTTTATGCTTAAAAATATGTTTTTCTAAAAATAGTTTTTCATCCAATTTTTCATTTTTATTTTAAAATTAATTTCATAGACTTATAGAAATTGAATTTGATAAATTTTATTATATATTTTG
The DNA here is from genome assembly GCA_963277665.1 of Viscum album. Taxonomy (NCBI): domain Eukaryota; kingdom Viridiplantae; phylum Streptophyta; class Magnoliopsida; order Santalales; family Viscaceae; genus Viscum; species Viscum album. Next base: position 1,561,802,865 of record OY728146.1, read on the forward strand.
AGTCATGATTTTCATATTGGGTAAGTATTTCTCTTTTAGTTTTATTCAATAGAAATATTAACCATGGTAAAATTTATCACCTCGGTAAAGGGTAAATCGGGTTAACAAGATAAAAAATAAGTGATAAGGCCATGATTTCTCATCCTAATTATTATTTTATTAATTTAGTTCTATATTTATCACTTTAGGATCAAAATCTATTTCTTTATTAAACACATTTTCATGAGAATGAAATATATAGTATTTAAATCAAAAAAAGGTACAAAATGTCACTTTCATAGTTTTAAATATATCGTTTCTGTCTACATTCGGGAAAACACATATATGAACATGTATAAATATCCATTTGGATATTAATTAAATGAATTAATTTATACAAATATATTTCTAATTTATATAAATTATATAATTACCTTCAATTCTAATGCAACAATGATGTTATATATATTTAATTAATTTAAAAATAAAATAAACAAATTTAAAAATACTAAAATTAGTTAAATTTTAGAGATATATAGTGTTCCATGAAATTTTTTGATGAATATAAAATATTCATTTTATTTTTAATTAATACTTAATAATTACAACCTTTTATTTATGTCTTCTAAACCGAATTTAATCTATAGTGTCAAAATTGATATTATTGATTTTTTAACAATATAATATTTTATTAAATTATTAAGAAATTATAAAAAATTAATTTGATGAGGTGGATAATTGATGGTATAAAATTATATCCATTGGCCATTTATGAACTATTTTCAGTTTATATGTAAAATTGTATCCTTTTAAGAGTGAAAATGACTGTTTTATGGTTAATGATAAAATATGTTAACTAAGGGGTTGGTCTAAAAGTTAAGGTCTAAAAGAATACTTAAACCTATATATATTTTATTTTATGATGGTATTTAAACCCCATAAAACCTCACCTTATAATAACTATCCATTTATAATCATTTGTCAAGACAATGACCTTATTAATTTTTATCTTTTTAGAAATTTTAAAAGTGCTTATCACCACAATTATAAAATGGAACCTACCCTTTTTCTTTTTCAAAAATATTTTAGACTTACATATATACCAAACAATACAAAAAACTCTTATAAATATTCTTATACACATTATTGAGATATTTATTTCCAAAATTCCATCTTTATAGCCCTTAAGAAGTGATCTAAAGGAGTTGTTTCGAAGAAGATGTGATCGCTTTAACCGATATATTTATTTTTAATTATTATTTTACCTCCTATAAATTTGTAATATTATTTATAAATAAATAAATTTAAAATAAAAAATATAAGAAAATGTTATTATGATTATAAAAAACATTTTTTAACAAACTTTACATAAAATGAGAACTAAAAGTATCGCTCGTGTGTACGTACTGCTTACCACCTCCACATAGCAATATAAATCATTTTCCATCACTATTCACCACGAATGGTTTTTATATTCGGTTTAATATATATATATATATCTAATATTTATGACATAATTATTCTCCTATAATTTTAATATAATATCAACCTTCTTTCCTTCCAAATTGTTGGAAAATGATAACGTCGCTCGTGAGTACATGTGGACTACCGCCTCCATGAAGCGATTTAATTTATTTTTCATTTTATTTTTAAATAGATGATAAAAAATATGGAAAAAATAAATATATATTTTATATATTTTATAATAATTATTATTTAATGGTGAGTTACTATTTCAGATTACTTCAATCCATCCCTCAGAAAATGGAAACAACATTAATGCATAGGTACGACCTACCATCTCCATGAATGACGCAATTCATTTTTTATCTCTAACATTTATTGATGTCTATAAATATTTATATAATTTCAATATATTATATTTTCATAATTATAAAAATTATGTATATTATTTTACCATGATTAATGTTCAAGTACCAAAACTACCAAACCAAAACATGCTTGAAAAATGAAGTAGATATCACCTTGAATAGTGATTTTAATAAAGTATTATCATTGAATACGTGATAAAAGGTTATAATTAAATCATATATGGAATGATATATATGATTATAGTTTTATAAGATATTTATAATAAATCTATATTTAATATACGGTAGGTTCTAAGACATATTAAAGAGTTTAAACCTGAGGTAATGGATTTATGTTTCAATCCTATTTTAATTGGGATTATTTATGGTTTAATTTACATTATATAAAATTATATTATCCTTAAATTTTTAAAACATTTATTATTTTCTTCTACTATATTTATTTGTAAAGAATAATTTTATTCCCTTTATTTCCCCCACTTTAAATATGCAGGAGTCCAAATAATCATTTTTTAGGAAAACCAACTATGTTTTAATATTAGGTCGGGTACCTTTTCTTACATATAGAAGTTTTTATATAATTTTTTCAATACTATTTTTTATATTATCTTCTTATTTTTTAAAAAATTACCAATTATTGATTTGTTTACAAAATGGTTTAAAATTAATCTTTTGATCATTTTCTGAATTAGTTATATTTTGAATTTTTACCTAAAATGTGAAGGGAATGTTTTCTTTTAAAATATATGGCATGAAAAAAATATCCCACCACCATGAACATTCAATGTATTGAATATTAATTTAATATTTTCCATTTTTCTATTGAAATAAATTTTTTCACATAAATATTTTGGAAGATTGTTTATTTTAAATGTTATTTTCAATGTGGAAAGGTTATTTTATAGAGAAATAATTTTAGTCGTATTTTAAAGGAATTTTAATATATGATAAATTCCATTGTTGTTAATTATTCTTTTTTGGAGATATTATCTAATGATACCACTCTTAATCATTCTCTGTATGGTTAATGTTTGTGTTGATTAGATATTTATTAAACATATTTATTTTTCATGGGTTATACTCGGATGAATTAATTAAATGTTTATGAAACCCATTTAAATTTCATAGGTTATTATGTGATGATATGATGACTAATTTAAGATATTTTGGATAAAAATGTATGGTTTTAATTATATGAATGCCCGTATATTATAAAACAAGTATGGTAGTTATGTTATAACAAAGGATGGTGATTATGTTATAACTAAGGATGGTGGTAAAGTTATAAATCAAGGACAATGGTTACATTGTTACTAAGGATGAGTTGGCCCAGAATTATATAACCCTCTTATAAATTTGGTAATGATTTATATCTCATTAGATAAATTGTACTAGAATGGGGAGTGATTCCATTTTAGTAAGGGATGTTTTCCACTATGATAGTCTTGGGAGTAAACCTTGACTTCCATGATAGAATAGGGAGTAAAATCAATCCACCCTGATAGTCTTGGAAATTAACCTTAACTACTAAAGAAATTATTTTCAATCATTCTTCAATAATTCCATGCCCTCTGCCAATTTTATTCTCACTTGAATCTTGATATTTGATTCTTTATGATTAAAATCTTTTGAACTACCTATATTTATTCGAAGAATCAACCTTATAATATTTTATTTGCAGGGTATGGTTTTCAAATGGTATTCTTATATTCAAATTCACTTGCACTCATGTTAATTTTCAGTGATAATTGATATCTCACATATTTACACTTACTATGATTCTAAGATCACTACTGTTAATTTTTTCTTTCCCTAGGTTATAGAGAAATTTATTAAGTATGATATGTCCAAGAACTGTGATAGTTATTAAGAACTTAACAGGAGACACTTATGAATATGCTTTTAACAAGTCCATGTTTCTAAATATACATGAACTATATGTATCGTTCATGGATTTTAATTTCATGTAATGAATACTCATCTAATAATATGCAATACATGTTTATTAAAATCCCATGTGGCGATAAAACTAGCTTTATGATTGATGCATTTTTAGGATTTTGTTAAACTCAATATATCACTATGAAACTTCTTATCATATCTCTATGTCTTCATCTAATATAACCCTTCCAATAAACTCCTTTTGTGAGTAAAATTTATTATGAATGATATTTTGAATAATGGTGAGACTTGGAAATAATGTTCTCAATATTTTATTCGTTGAACAAGTATTCAAACTCCGTTACTTCATAAAATATAATGTAATAAAGTAAATAACTTATTTTGTATAATAAGAAATCATTCTAAGTTTACAATTTTTGGAAAAAAATATGGGTCAATAGTTGTTTTATGAATTCATGATATGTTCCACACTTTGATAATAATAGTCATGCTCGTATTGAAAAGTATCATTATGCCTGAAGAATACCTTAATGGGATCTTAAATGTTTCAAAATTCATAATATTACCTCCGAATTGGATTCTTTTCATTATTAATAAAACGAATTTTTAATGGGGGGGGGGTATTTTTAAGTCATTATAAAATTTTTGTTAGGGATGGTTCTACCGAAGCCGTGATACCATCCTCACCCAGATAACACAAGTCAGGTTCGGGTAGAAAATTACCTTCTTGACCAAAATGTTGCTTTTTTAATTTACACACCAACTATTACTCAGTTCCTTTCACATACAAGTCCACTCTATGTGAATTTTAATTGCTTGAATGTGTTCATGGATGCATAAACATAAAATCAAATACTATTATATTTTTCAAATAACCTTAAAATAAATTTTATGTCCCATTCAGTGGAACTGAAATACATGGGTTGTGGTTCGCTTTGTAGGGATATATAGGAAGCCCCATTAATGGGTCATATTCCATTTTCATAATGCCTCGTATCTCCTTTAATATGATAATAATTCCTCTTTATATATAGATAAACTCTTTATTTAGAAACTATATAATATTTAGCTATATAATAAATAAATACTTTGATAAAATGAGAGACAATATGATTCTAATCTGTAGGGTTCTCATTAAATCAGTTTTTCAGTCAATTAATTTCACTTAAGGGTAACTAATATTTTTACTGGGAAATAATTCACGAACATTTCTTAAATATATATGTGACCCAGACAAGGAAATAAGTCTCATAGAAGGATAATCTGACCTCTTATTCACTCATACAATAAAAGTTTCCACCATTACCACCTCAAGTGATGATGAGGTTCTCCACTTTTCAAAAGTGGGAGACCCATGTGGGACCCAAAATATCAAAAATTGAAATAAGGGGGATGGATCCCTTCTGAATTAAATAATCAATTTCATTCATGGAGCCTTTCTATAAATCATTTCTTTTGGAAATTTTGTTGGAAAATTATAAATATTTCAAATTTTCTTTACCAACACATGAATCGAAAATAGAATGGTAAACCTATCATTAATCCTTACATAGAGAGGATATTTATTGATATAGTATTGTTAATAGAGATAGCTTACTGAGGAATTTCATTTTATACCATAGAATAATGATATAATATATAATGAACATATCTTATGGAGTTTGGGTGTCCATCCAGTCTGAGGAAAATTATATTTTTGTGAGGGATTCTATGAATTTCCATGATATAGACCCTTAATAATTAAATAAATTTACTTCTAAAACTACCTCAAATCTAGGGAACAATTTTCCAATCCCCTTCCCTTGGATTTCATGACCAGACAATGAATGAAATGGTTTAAGCTTACCTCAATAAAGTGATAAAAATAACCTTGAAAATATACCATGATAGTCTACATGGGATGAATCATTAAAGGTCGACACCATTAAGAAATGTCAGAAACAGGAAGCTATACCTCTATCCCAATATCAAACTTCTCTAAGATTTTCTCCTTTAAGCTTGAAAATGGTTAATTTATTTATCTTAGGGAAGATGAGGAGAAACTTCACCATGTTAAGGAAACTATGCATCAGCTTTCTATATTGTATTTTATTAATTGGGGATATCATAATTGATGTGTGCCCCCAATATCATAACAAGATATTGAGGATGTTTTCTAACACTTCCATTCATTTTAGGGTACCTAGAAGGAGATCCCATTTGGGGTATTTATCCACTGAAACTTGAAAGTTGGTCAATTAACCAATTGTACGAAATATCTTTAATGCTCGTCATTATATCATAATAGTGGATCAAATATATCCTTGGAAGATGCTTCAACATAACCCACTTCAATTAGGGAGAACATTAAGCCAAATGGAATTCCTTTATGTGGTATCCCACCACATCCGACTCCTGGTTGAATATGGTCCCCAAAATCCTAAAAATACTCACTTATAAATATGAATTCCTAGAAAAAATAGTATACCATAAGTCTGGGGGAATTATTACTACCATAATAATCTCTAGGGTCATATATTTGAATGAAATATAACCAACTTAATGAATTACCTTATCCAAGGAGATTTTTGTTTCTTATTTCATGGTTCATAATACTAAATTGTTTCATAGATGACTCAAATGATGTTATACAACATGATTCAATAAAATAACATGAAAAGGTGAATTAATAAGTATATAATTGTAGTCACATAGAGGTATCTGATGAAGGAGTATGTACCTTACATCGATGGAAATCTATTGATTTGGGATCCCCTTAAAATATTCCATTATTGACAACTAGAATTATTATAACATTAATAATGTAAATTTCAAGGACACATCCACATTACAAACACCACCCAAATATAGTGATATTATCTCAGAATGAGATGGAATTATCAAATATGAATCGATAATATATAATCATTAGTATATAAATGTTTAATTCAATTGTGAAAGTATACACATTGGGTATGATTTTTATCCCGAAGTATTCATGCCTCCTTCAACTACCCTTATTCAATGGGGGAAATCACTAGATCCTCGAAGGAAAAATTAGGACAACCCATAAATTTCAAATCACATCAATCAACCCATTTTAATATAGTGTTGATTTATATCTATAGTTCCCACCAATCAGGAGAAATCAACCACACATTCATTCAAGTAATATAAGGCTAACACTGGTGATTATATCCAAAGAACTACTAGATTTTTTAGCTGCTCTGATGGATACTTTAGATATTGAATTTACACTAGTTAAATCAAATAGAAAGACATATCCTATGTGGTTATATTTAACACCTCCTCTACCAAATTCTGATAATTTTAATTTTTTTTAAATTTGATGGAATGGGAGATCTAGGGTATTATCTCACACATTTTTATTCTAAATGGGGCCCAATTGTTGGAACCCAAAAAAAAATATGAGTTTAAAAAACTCATATATTTCATTAATACCATGGAAGGGAACATATGTTTTTGGAATAATAACCTTTTATTGGGCATATTTCAAGATAGATAACATTAAAAAAGTAGTTTTTACTCTACCCACAATAATTTTTAGGTGATATAGCTTTCAAAATATAATTAATAATGTTTATCCCTTCCATAATGATAAATTTCTAGAGTACATCATCTCAACAAAAAATAACCACCAGATTATGTTTCCAAAAATCAAAAACCCATAGATAGAATGTTAGATTGATCACTATATTTATTCCCATGTAATCAGATGGTGGGATATATGATCGTGGAATTATTCATCTCTAATCACTTTTAATAATATATATTCGATGATATTCATGTATGTGACACCCTGGTATTCTATGAGAAGTATATATTTTTTATGTATTATTTTATATCTAAATTAATCTTTCACTACACACAACATTAGCTTGGCTTGCGTTACACGCAATCGCGACCATCCTCGATAGCGTGTGTAGTACGCAATACCGAGTTTCACTAAACAATGATATATTATTATAATATTATGAACTAGCCATTAAGAATATTATTAACTAAATTTTAAATTTTATAACATTATAAATCATCTTACACATTTTCTAGAATGAGGTATGAACACAAAATCATTTTTTCAGATAAAATAAGTATTTTTAAAAAATGCAGTTTTACCGCCTTTTGATGGCACACACATTTTTATTCTAGATTTTGACATGTTTATAAGTTCAATTTGACAAAATAAAATTCTTCTTCGGAATTAGGATATATAAATTTACATTGGATAAAATTTTCATATTATTCTGGTAACATTCATATTTTGATGAATAGTAAAAACACACTATATTTTAATTAAAACCCAATTTTTTCATCGCAGTAATTTATATGGCTAGATTATCTTTTTAATTGGTTTTAAAGTGTAATTAAAATATATTTTTACCATTTAATCCAATTTTGGTCATTGGAATTAATTTCATTTTGAAATTGGATATAAACAAGTGATGATCTTTTGATAGTTATTGTTTCATCAAAACACGCTATTTGATTTGATAACGGGAATTACATTTAAAATTAATTAATTCCACTTATATGTTTTTAATTTGGAAATATTGACATCATTTTTTAATTTGTAATATAATATATATCTTAGGCTGAATTTTTGGTATTTTTCTGAAAAACGTCAATTTTTTATGAATAGTGAAAACACTAAGTCTTTGGTTAAAACCGACTTTTTATTTAAATAATAATTTATTTGATTTAAATTTATTTGAGTTCAATATATATACATAATACTTATATAAGTTCAATAAAATTCATTGGAATCATTTTATAATAATTTTAGATTTATAAAAAATTGTACTGAACTTTTCACCGTCTTTTACCCACCTCCTAGGACCTTTTGCAATTGTTCATGAAACATAATTTTAAGACTTCTGTGAGTTGAATTTTGAAAATCCAAGAGACACGGTTAATATCAAGGAGTAAAATTTGTTTCAATTAGATAAAAATAATTTTTGGTGAAAAGTAACTTTTTAATTTTATTTACCATGGTTAAAAGTAAATAGGGTAATTCATGGTTAAAAGAAGATTATAATATTTAAAAATTATCTTAACACTTGTCCAAACTTTATTGGATGAGTAATGTCATACCATATTCATCCTTCGGTCGATTTTGGGACCCCATGGAGCCACTTATGAAAGACAATGACACATTTGATTAATTAATTTAATGTAAAGACAAAATTTGCATTACCAAAACTCCTTTAGTAATTAATTTTTATAAGGGGATATATAAATTATATTTTCAACCATAAAAATTAATTGTAAGGCTAAAAATATTTCCTACATGTTGGTATTTGTTTTTAATTTTTAGACATCAAATAAATTAAATTATTTATGACACAATAGTGATGCAGTATTTACATCATTAATAAATGATTTACGTAAATAAGATTATAATGATTAAAATATTTTCCAAAACTTGCCCAATTTTGATTGGATGATTTTATTTAGACCATGATTCATATTATCTTCATCTATAATGATATTTGGACCTTTTTAAACCGAAGATAAGTTTATAATAAAATAATATTTTCACACTTTCCAAAGGTGCCCCTCTCCTCTCTTATAAAAGGGAACCTCCTCCCTCTCCTCCTAGCACCACTTTGGGCCTTCAAGCTCGACAAACTCCTGCCCATTTCTCTTCCCCACAAACTTAGAAACCTACTAGAGGTAATTGTATTCTCAAAATAACAACTCTAGTGCCCTTAGATAATGTTTAAAGGAGGCACTTCGAAGAAGAGGTAATACCTTCTACCGTTTTCATCAAGTTCCATTCATCTTCTACTCCATATTCTTTAGTTTTTTCATTATGAGCTAATAAAATTACTATCACTCATATACTTATATGTTATTATGAATATGAAAAATCCCTCTCTCACCTCTTATCCATCCTACGGTAAAAAAAATCACCGCGCGTGCGTACGTACGGAATACCGTCTCCACACCGTGGTGTAATATGTCTTCCACCACCACCATTCTGGGATGGGTATAATGGTGTAAATAAATAACTATATATGATTATTGTAATGTGATATTGATTCTGAAATTTTATACATACACTTAAATACAATTCCACAATTATGGGAATGATATCATCGCTTGTGCGTACGTACGGCCTACCGTTTCCACGATGTGATGCGACTCGTTCTATATGATCTTCATTGAATAATGATTATATAAATGAAATGAATGAATTAATATGATATATATTACAATAATACCATTCATTAAATTATGTATCTATATCCTATAAAGAGGAATAAGAATTTATTCGACAAAACACGCATAAGAATAGAAAGCAATAAACACCCGAATAACAAGTATCAATGAAATATTACTACTAAGAAGATACAAATATGACCATATATGATATCATAACAATTAATATGATTCTGTAATAAGTCAATTAACATTATTTAAACCATATTACAGGAGGTTCGGATTCATACGAAGCATATCAGACCTAAGGTAAGGGAAAATCTCACAATCTCATTTTTATCTAAGATTGTTTGTACTTTGGTGTTTACTGTGGTGAATTTTATCATCCACATCCATGTTTCCTCAATATGTAATATTATTTCAATCCTCCTACAAATTTTTAAATCCAATTTTACCCTTTATGAGTTTTTAGTAAAATATATGAAAGGAATCTTTTGTCGTTTTTCGTACGAGGTACTTTTTGACTTTTCGGACCAAAGTATGAGAAAAATGTTTTTTTATCTTATGCGGAATGAATGTATTTTTAGACCATTATTTCGAAGAATCTTCCTTTAAAAGTTTTGAAGTTTATTTTTAATCAACGTCTTTTAGTTTAAAATTTTATGAAATGTTAAGAATGGAAAAATGTTTTTGAATTAGAAAGGATATTTTCCATAAGAATGGAGTTCAAGTGTTTTATCAAGATTATTTTCCATCTAAGATAAAATAGGGTTTTGCTTCTATCCCTATTTTTACATTGATTTGATTGTTTTATGAAAGAATTAATTTTATGATTTCCTTTTATATTATATGGGTTATTTTATGATGGCATGATGTTTAAGAATCCCATTTTCATTACATGGGTTATGCTATGATGTATGATTTATGATTTTGTGGCACACGTAAGAATGGTTTCATTATGAGATGGGTGGGACCTATATCTACCTCCAATACATTAGGTAAATATTTATATCTCATGATATAGACATGGCTGGAATGGAAAGTTAAACCGGTTCAGTGATACAGGACTGGAACGAGGAGTGAACTCAGTTCAGTAATGGACTTTGTCCTCTATGATTGTCTTGGATATGAGCCTTGAAAAATATGAAATGATTTTCTATGATTATATGTGTATGCCACAAAGTTTCATGTTTTAAGTTATGATTATTTGGGATTACTTTTCATTACTATGATTTATCCCATGACATGATATTTTGACCTCTTTTGTAGGTTATGATTTTCAAAATGTTATGTTCTTATGAATATGATATGAATGATATTTCTGTTGTTTACCCTTATTGAGAATTTGAGCTCACCCTTTTGTATGTTTTATTTTCCACAGGTAAGGAAGAAGGATATTAAGTATAATATTCCAAAAATGGACTCTAGATATGATGAAATAAATGGGAGACAACGTAGATGATTTATGAACCATTTGTTTATGTTTTCCAGTTTCTAAAGACACCATAGCTATACGGTCCTTTCATGGTTTTGTTATATGTCTTAATAAGTATGCTTTATTTTTTCAAGTAATAACCATGTATGTAAAGTATGGGTCGTTATAGTTGGTATCAAAGGAAAGGTATAGTCAACCGTTCGAAACTAGGATGTGGAAGCCATAGTAAGAACCCTAAGGATAAGTCTATGCATAGATCACAATCTTAGTGTTTTAGATATGGCCATGAACAACCTATGAGAAGACCTTAAGTGTGAAATTTTATTCTTGATGAGGTGGTTTTCCTATTCTGATTAGTGTTTCTCACACTATGCTTCGTGGTTTTAGTCAATGGCTGGAACCCAAAGGAACTGTTTTAATGCTGAATGTGATGGGCAATGCAATGATTGTCCCCCTGAGCAACCAAATGTTATGGGAGTTGGAATGAAAAATCTTGAACCCATGCTCACATAACTTTCACAAGCTACAAACCATGAAAGACATCCAAACGAGCAAAGAAAGGATCAACATTATGTTGAATCCATCATGATGCAGCGTCCACATTCATTCAGCGGGTCATCTGATCCATTAGTATTTGAACAATGCATTAGTACCACTAAAAAGATATATTCAGTTCTAAAATTTTATGAACATGACAAAGTCATCATAGCAGTGTATTGTTTGGAAGGTGATGTTGATCGATGGTGGAATCTTATCAAGAATACAAGGCAAAGAGATGAAATTGAGTCCATGGAATAGGATGAGTTCAAGAACTTATTTTTCAATAAGTACTTACCTCATATTCTCTGAACAAATATATAGAAGGAGTTTCTTGAACTGAAACAAAAGGATGATGAATCGGTTGGTACCTACGAAGCTAATTTTACAAGACTTTCAAAGTATGCTTCCAGAATTATTTTCCAACCTAAGAGTAAAATCGATTGATTATTTAGTGGCTTAAAACCAAGTCATCGAAGGGCGTTATCCATAAGGGACTTCAATAAATATGAGGAAATTGTTCGATGTGCTATCAAGGTTGATATGGAGATTGGAGTAACCCATCAGTCATAAGGGTTTGATAAGAAGAGGAAAATGGAATTCAAAGTAAAACCTAAGGACCACACTGAAAAGAAGATGAGTTTTCCTTTATGCTCAAATTTTGGTAATAAACATGGAGGGAATTGTCTTAAGGGGACAAGAAAATGTTTTATGTGTGGAAAAGAAGGTCATCGGACAGTTTAATGTTGAAATAATGGGAAGAATATGCTGAATGATGCAAACAAATAAAGGGATCCACAGAATGCACCTCCTACACGTCAATGTTTCAAGTGCAAAAAGATGGGGCATTATGCCAATCAATGCCGAAATCCAAGGGTTGTTGATGATGATCGACATCAACAAAATCATAAGGCCAGAGACAAAGGAAAGTCAAATGCAATTACTATCGGCGATGTGGAGTACGATAACGAAGTGGTGTAAGGTACACTTACCATCCACTGTAAAGTAGAAAGTGTTTTATTTGATTCTGGATCCACCCACTCTTTTATTTCTGATGAATTTTCTAAGGGTATCACCATATTACCTCAACAATTAGATGTTGATTTAGCTGTGACAACTCCAAATGGCACAACAGTCACATCAAAAGTTTATAATTCTTCTCCGATAGATGTTTGTGGGAAATTGATTCCTGCAAATCTTGTGATCCTTCCTATAGTGGAATTTGATGTGATTCTTGGAATGGATTGGCTTTATTTATATGGAGCTCATATCAATTTCCAATGAAAGGAAATCACATTTAATATTCCAGATCAATCTATGATCATCTATCGATGAAAGGATGAATATAACCTTCCAGAGGAAATTTCTTCCATTTTATGGGTCTTGATTCCAATAAATTATGGTTATTTATCTCAAATGGTTGGCGAGAAACTCATGATTAAGAATATTCCCATTTTACGAGAGTTTGATGATGTCTTTATGGAGGAATTGTCGGGTCTTCCACCAAATCGTGAAGTTGAGTTTTCAATAGAACATGTACGAGGTGCTTTGCCTATTTCAAATACTCCTTATAGAATGGCCCCAATTGAGTTGCAGGAATTGAAGAAGAAACTCCAAGAGAATCTTGATAAAGGATTTATATGCCCTAGTGTGTCACCTTGGGGAGAACCTGTTCTGTTTGTTAAGAAGAAATATGGATCAATGAGACTCTGCATTGATTATCGAGAACTTGACAAGATCACGATCAAGAAAAAATATCCTCTCCAGCACATTGATGACGTATTTGACCAATTACGCAGAACTCACTACTTTTCCAAGATTGATATTCGTTCAGGGTATCATCAATTAAGCGTCAAAATGGAGGATATACCAACGACGGCTTTTCGTACATGGTATGGACACTATGAATTTATAGTGACTCCATTTGGTCTTACTAATAGCCCTGGTATCTTCATGGATATGATGAATAGACTCTTTAGAGACTATCTTGATCAGTTTGTGGTAGTCTTTATAGACAATATTCTTTCCTATTCAAAGAGAATGGAAGAACATGAAGATCAATTGAGAATTGTATTGAAGACCCTGAGAAAGGAGAAGCTTTATGCCAAATTTACCAAGTGTGAATTTTGGATTCAAAAAGTTCCATTTTTTGGTCACATAATCTCAAAAGAGGGGATATCTATGGATCCAGAAAAAATAGAGGTTATCGAAAGATGGTCGAGACGAACAACAATAACAGAGATCTGCAGTTTTCTTGGTTTGGCTGGATAGTATCTACGTTTTTTGAAAGATTTTTCACAATTATCTAATCCACTCAGCAGGTTGACTCGAAAAGGAGTTAAGTTCCTGTGGATGGAGGAGTGTGAAGAAAATTTCAAGGAATTGAAAAGAAGGTTATCCAGTGCACCTGTGCTCACACTTCCTTGTAGTGGAGAAAGGTTTTTGATCTACAGTGATGCATCCAAGAAGGGTTTGGGGTGTGTTCTCATGCAAGGTGATATGGTGATAGCTTATGCATCACGATAGTTGAAAATTCATGAGCAAAATTACCCAACTCATGATTTGGAGTTAGATGCGGTAATCATTGAATTAAAGATTTGAAAGAATTGTCTTTATGGTGAAAGGTGTGATATTTATACTGATCACAAAAGTTTAAAGTATATTTTTACACAAAAGGATAATAATATGCACCAAAGAAGATTGTTGGAGCTGATTAAGGATTACGACTGCTCAATTCATTACCACCCTAGGAAAACAAACATGGTGGCAGATGCATTAAGTCAACAAGACCATGCTAGCTTATCCATGATGAGGATCAAAAATGATCTGATATTTATAGATTTACAAAGGATGGATCTTGGAATTATAATGGAAGGGGAAAAATCTCATCTTTCTCAAATGAATGTTCAACCATATATACAAGTGAAGATTAAAGAGGAACAAAAAGAAGATGTAGAGTTACAAAAGAAGGTGAGAAATGTTCCTGAATTAAACCTTGATTGTGATGGAATAATAAGGTTCAGGAATTGGTTTTGTGTTCCTCCAATCCCCAAATTAAAGAAGAAGTTTCTGGATGAAGCTCATAGTTCTTCATTCTCTATTCATCCTGGAAGCACGAAGATGTATAGGGACTTGAAAGAGTACTTCTAGTGGTATGGCATGAAAAGAGATGTGGCTGAATATGTCTCTCGATGCTTGGTTTGTCAGCAAGTTAAAGCTGAGAGATAGAAGTCTAAAGGAATGTTACAACCATTACCTATACCAAAATGGAAATGAGAAAACATCACTATGGACATTGTCACTGGACTTCCTAAAAATCCAAAAGCAATAATACTAGCTGGGTTATAGTTGATCATCTTACGAAGTCGGTACACTTCATTTCTATTAGGGAACATTTCTCTCTGGATCACCTTGACTGGATATATGTAAAAAAAATTGGTAAGATTTCATATAGTACCACTTTCCATTATATCTGATCGGGCTCCGAGGTTTACCTCAAAGTTCTGGAGAAGTCTTCAGCATTCTCTAGATACAGAGTTGAGTTTCAGCACTGCTTATCATCCTCAAACAGACAGTCAGTCTGAGAGGAAAATTCAAAATCTAGAAGACATGTTAAGAGCTTGCACTATGGATTTCAAAGGTGGTTAGGATCAAGACCTACCTTTGGTGGAATTTTCCTATAATAATAGCTTTCACTCTAGTATTCAGATGGCTCCTTATGAAGCTCTCTATGGAATGAAATGTAGAACTCCAATTTTCTTGGATGAAGTTGGGGAAAGAAAGCTATTAGGACCTGATCTTATTGATGAGATGGCAGAAAAAGTCTGATCAATTCAACAACACATAATATCAGCTCAATGTTGACAAAAAATTTATGCCGACAACTGAATAAAAGACCAAGAGTTTGAAGTGGGTGATAAAGTGTTCTTACGAATATCTCCTTGGATGAGAGTAATGATACTTCGGAAGAAGGGAAAGCTGAGCCCTAGGTATAACGGTCCATTCAAAATACTGGATCGTGTTAGGAAGGTAGCTTATCGATTGGCGCTTCCACCAAATCTCTCTCAATTTCATGATGTGTTCCATGTATATCTCATGAGAAAGTACATACTGGATCCTTCACATATACTATGCTCAGAAGTTGTACCGCAGGAGCAAGATCCTTCTTATGAAGAACAACCAATAGAGATTCTAGATCGTTGTGAAAAAGCTCTACGGAACAAGACCACTCACCTGGTGAATGTTTTATAGAGGAACCAACAATTAGAAGAAGCTATATGGGAGCATGGGGATATGATGAGGGAGAGGTATCCTCATCTATTTGTCACGAAGTGATGAATTTCGAGGAAAAAATTAATTTTAATGGGGGTAGAATGTAACACCCTGATAATTTATGAGAATTATATATTTTTTATGTATTATGTTATACGGAACGGAATCATTCACTGCACACAACACTAGCTTGTCTTGCGTTACACACAATCGCGACCTTCCTCGATAGCGTGTGTAGTACGCAATACCGAGTTTCACTAAACAACAATATATTATTATAATATTATGAACAAGATGTTATGAATAGTGTTAACTGAATTTTAAATTTTATAACATTATAAATCATCTTACACATTTTCTAGAATGAGGTATGAAAACAAAATCAGTTTTTCGGATAAAAAAAGTATTTTTTCAAAAAATGCAGTTTTACCGCCTTTTGAGGGCGCACAAATTTAAAATCTAGTTTTTGACATGTTAATAAGTTTAATTTGACAAAATAAAATTATTCTTTGGAATCAAGATATAAAAATATTCTTTGGATAAATTTTTCATATTATTCTGGTAACTTTAATATTTTGATGAATAGTAAAAACACGCTATGTTTTAATTAAAAACAACTTTTTTCATTGCAATAATTTATATGGATATATTATCTTTTTATTTAGTTTTAAAGTGTAATTAGAATATCTTTTTACCATTTAATCTAATTTTGGTCATTGGAATTAATTTCACTTTGAAATTGGACATAAACAAGTGATGATCTTTTGATAGTTATTGTTTCTTAAAAACATGCTATTTGTTTTGATAACAGAAATTAAATTTATAATTAATTAAATACACTTCTATGTTTTGAATTTGTAAAAATAGACATCATTTTTGAATTCGGAATATCAAATATATCTTAGTCAGAATTTTTGGTATTTTTCTGAAAAACATCAATTTTTTGTGAATAGTGAAAACACTGAGTTTTTGGTTAAAATCGACTTTTTATATAAATAATAATTTATTTTATTTAAATTTATTTTATTTCAAAATATATACTTAATAATTATATAAGTTAAATTAAATTCATTGGAATAATTTTATAGTAATTTTAGATTTATAAAAAACTGAATTGAACTTTTCACTGTCTTTTAACCACCTAGGATCTTTTGCAATTGTTCATAAAGCTTAAATTTTCCACTTCTGTGAGTTGAATTTCAAAAATACAAGGGACACGGTTAATATAAAAGAGTAAAATGTGGTTCAAATAGGTAAAAATAATTTTTGGTGAATAGTATCTTTTTACTTTTATTTACCATGGTTAAAAGTAAATAGGGTAATTCAAGGTTAAAAGAAAATTATAATAATTTGAAATTAACTTAACACATGTCCAAACCTTATTGGATGAGTAATATCCAACCATGGGAATCCTTGGGTCGATTTTGGGACCCCATGGAGACACTTCTGAAAGACAATGACACATTAGCTTAATTAATTTAATGTAATGACAAAATTGGTAGTACCAAAAATCCTTTAGTAATTAATTTTTATAAGGGGCTATATAAATTATATTTTAGACTATAAATATTCATTGTAAATATAATAAAATTTCATACATGTTAGTATTTTTTTATAAT
This sequence comes from Viscum album, assembly GCA_963277665.1. Lineage (NCBI taxonomy): Eukaryota > Viridiplantae > Streptophyta > Magnoliopsida > Santalales > Viscaceae > Viscum > Viscum album. The sequence continues at coordinate 1,561,820,603 of OY728146.1, forward strand.
TTTTAGACATCAAATAAATTAAATTATTTATGACACATTAATGATGTTGTATTCACCACATTAATAAATGATTTTAATGAATAAGCTTATAATGATTAAAATATTTTCCAAAACATGTCCAATTCTTATTGGATGATTTTATTTATACCATGAGTAATCTTATATTCTTATTTAATGTTTTTTGGTCCTTTTGAAACTGATTATAAGTTTATAATAAAATAATATTTTCACCCTTTCCAAAGGTGCCCCTCTCCCCCCTTATAAAAGGGAACCTCCTCCCTCTCCTCCTCACACCACTTAGATCTTTCAAGATCGGCCAACCCCTACCCATTTCACTTCTCCACTTCCTTAAAAACCTACTAGAGGTACTGTTATTCTCAAAAGACCAACTTTAGTTCCCTAAGAGAATGTTTCAAGGAGGCACTTTGAAGAAGAGGTAGTACCTTCTACCATTTTCTTCAAGTTGCATTCTTCTTCTACTCCATCTTCTTTAGTTGTTCAATTATGAGGTAATTACATCAGTATCCCACATATAATTATATGTTATTATAAATATTAAACAAACCTATTTCACCTCTTATCTATCCCACGGTAAACAAAATCACCGCGCGTGCGTACGTACGGAATACCGTCTCCACACCATGGTGTAATAAGTTTTCCACCACCACCTTATTTGGATGGGTATAATAGTGTAAATAAGTAAGTATATATGAATATTGTAATGTTTAATTGATTCTGAAATATTATACATACACATCAATACAATTCCACGATCATTGGAACAATATCATCGCTCATGCGTACGTACGGCCTACCGTCTCTACGATGTGATGTGACTCGTTCTATATGATCTTCATTTAATAGTGATTATATAAATGAAATGAATGAATGAATATGATATATATTACATTAATACCATTCTGTAAATGATGTATCTATATCCTATAAATAGGATTAAGAATTTATTCGTCAAAACACACATATGAACATAAAACAATAAACACTCGAATAACAAGTAACAATGAAATATTACTACTAAGAATACAAATATGAGCATATATGATATCATAACAGTGAATATGATTCTTTAATAAGTCAATTAACATTATTTAAACCATATTACAGGAGGTTCGTATTCATACGAAGCATATTGGACCTATTGTAAGGGAAAATCTCACAATCTCATTTTTATCCGGGATTGTTTGTACATTGGTATTTACTGGGGTGTATTTTATCATCCACATCCATGTTTCATCAATATTTAATTTTATTTACATCCTCCTACAATTTTTTAAATCCAATTTTACCCTTAGGTGAGTTTTTAGTAAAAGATATGAAAGGAATCTTTTGTCGTTTTTCATAAGAGGTATTTTTTGACTTTTCCAGCCAAAGTACGAGAAGAATGTTTTTTTAGAACATTATTTCCAAGAATCCTCCTTTACAAGTTTTGAAGTTTATTTGTAATCAACTTCTTTTAGTTTAAAATTGTATTACATGTGAAGAAAGGAAAAATGTTTTTGAAGTAGAAAGGATAATTTCCTCAAGAATGGAGTTCATGTGTTTTATCAATATTATTTTCCATCTAAGATAAAATAGGGTTCTGTTTCTATCCCTATTTTTTACATTGATTTGATTGTTTTATGATAGAATTAATTTTATTATGTCCTTTTATATTATATGGGTTATGTTATGATTGCATGATGTTTAAGAATTCCATTTTTATTACATGGGTTATGATATGATGTATGATTAATGATTTTGTGGCACACATAAGAATGGTATCATTATGAGATGGGTGGGACCTATATCTTCCTCCAATACATTGGGTAAATATTTAGATCTCATGACATAGACATGGCTAGAACGGAAAGTTAAACCGGTTCAGTGATAAAGGACTGGAACGAGGAGTGAACTCAGTTCAGTAATGGACATTGTCCTCTATGAAGGTCTTGGAAATAAGACATGACTAATATGAAATGATTCTCTATGATTATGTGTGAATACAAAAAAGTTTCAAGTTTTATATTATGATTATTTGGTATTACTTTTAATTACTATGATTTTTCCCATGACATGATATTATGACCTCTTTTGCAGGTTAAGATTTTCAAAATGTTATGTTCTTAAAAATATGATATGAATGATATTTCTTTTTTTTACCCTTTCTAAGCATTTGAGCTCACACTTTTGTATGTTTTCTTTATCCCAAGTCAATAAGAAGGATATTAAGTAGAATATGACAAAAAGGGACTCTAGATATGATGAAATAAATGCGAAACAAAGTAGATGATTTATGAACCAGTTGTTTATGTTTCCGAGTTTCTAAAGACACTATACATATACGGTTCTTTCATGGTTTTATTATATGTTGTAAAACGTATGCTTCAATTTTTGATGTAATAACCAAGTATATAAAGTATGGGACGTTATAGTTGGTATCAAAGGAAAGTTATAGTCAACCTTTGGAAACTAGGATGTGAAAGCCTTAGTAAGAACCCTAAGGATAAGTATATGCAAAGAACAAAATATTAGTGTTTTATAAATGGCCATGAACAACCTATGATGAGACCTTAAGTGTAAAATTTTGTTCTTTATTATGTGGTTTTCCAATTATGATTAGTGTTGCTCACACTATAGTTCTTGGTTTTAGTCAATGGTTGGAACCATAAGGAACTGTGTTAATGCTGAATGCGATGGGAAATGCAATGATTGTCCCCGTGAGCAACCAAATGTTATGTGAGCTGGAAGGAAAAATCTTGTAGCCTTGCTCACACCACATTATCAAGCTATGAACCATGCAGGACTTACAAACGAGAAAATTAAGGAGAAACATTCTGTTGAATCCTTCATGAGGCAGCGACCACCTTCATTGAGCAGGTCTTCTGATCAATTAGTAGTTGAACGATGGATTAGTACCACTGCAAAGATATTTTCAGTTCTACAATGTTCTGAACATGACAAAGTCATCTTAGCAGTGTATCGTTTGGAAGTTGATTCTGATCAATGGTGGAATCTTATCAAGAATACCAGGCAAAGAGATGAAATTGAGTCCATGGAATGGGAAGAGTTCAAGAACTTATTGTTCAATAGGTACTTCCCTCGTATTCTCTGAACAAATATGGAGAAGGAGTTTCGTGAACTGAAGCAAAAGGATGATGAATCGGTTGGTACCTACGAAGCTAATTTTACAAGACTTGCAAGGTACGCTTCCGGAACTATTATCCAACCTGAGAGTAAAATCTATCGATTCTTTAGTGGCATAAAACCAAGTCTTCCAAGGAAGTTATCCATAAGGGACTTCAATAGCTACGAGGAAATTGTTCGATGTGCTGTCAAGGTTGAGATGGAGATTGGAGTAACCCATCATTCATATGGGTTTGATAAGAAGAGGAAAATGGAATTCAAAGGAAAATATAAAGACCACACTGAGAAAAAGATTAGTTTTCCTTTATGCTTAAATTGTGGAAAGAAACATTGAGGGAATTGTCTTAAAGGGACAAGCAAATGTTTTATTTGTGGAAAAGAAGGTCATCGGGCAGTTGAATGTCGAAATAATGGGAAGAAGATTTCCAATGATGCGAACAAAGAAAGGGATACACAGAATGCACCTCCTACACTTCAATGTTTCAAGTGCAAAGAGATGGGGCATTATGCCAATAAATGCCCAAATCCAAGGTTTGTTGATGATGATCGATGTCAACAAACTCTTAAGGCCAAAGAGAAAGTAATGTCACATGAAATTACTATCGGAGATGTGGAGTACGATAACGAAGTGGTGAAAGGTACACTTACCATCCACTCTAAAGTACAAAATGTTTTATTTGATTCTGGATCCACCCACTCTTTTATTTCTAAAGAATTTTCTAAGGGTATCTCCGTATTACCTCAACAATTAGATGTTGAGTGAGCTGTGACAACATTTAATGGCACAACAGTCACATAAAAAGTTTATAATTCTTCTGTGATTGATGTTTGGGGTAAATTTCTTCCTGAAAATCTTGTGATCCTTCCTATAGTGGAATTTGATGTGATTCTTGGCATGGGTTGACTTTCTTTATATGGAGCTCATATCAATTTCCAAAGAAGGGAAATCACATTTAATATTCCAGATCAATCTATGATCGTCTATCGATGCAAGAATGAATATAACCTTCCAGAGGAAATTTATTCCATCTTATGGGTCTTGATTCCAGTAAATGGTTGTTATTTATCTCAAATGGTTGGTGAGAAAGTCATGATTAAGAATATATCCATTGAACGGGAGTTTGATGATATCTTTCTGGAGGAATATCCAGGTCTTCCACCAAAACATGAAGTTGGGTTTTCAATAGAAATTGTACCGGGTGCTTTGCCTATTTCAAAGACACCTTATAGAATGGCCCCAATTCAGTTGAAGGAATTGAAGAATCAACTCTAAGAGAATCATGATAAAGGATTCATATTCCCTAGTGCATCACCTTGGGTAGCACATGTTCTGTTTGTTAAGATGAAAGATGGATCAATGAGACTCTGCATTGATTATCAAGAACTTAACAAGATCAAGATCAAGAAAAAATATCCTCTCCTACGCATTTATGACTTATTTGACCAATTAGGCAGAGCTCAATACTTTTCCAAGATTGATCTTCGTTCAGGGTATCATTAATTAAGGGTCAAAAGAGAGGATATACCAAAGATGGCTTTCCGTACAAGGTATGGACACTATGAATTTTTAGTGATGCCATTTGGTCTTACTAATACCCCTGCTATATTCATGAATCTGATGAATAGAGTCTTTAGAGACTATCTTCATCAGTTTTTTGTAGTCTTTATAGATAATATTCTTTTCTATTCAAAGTGAAAGGAAGAACATGAATATCACTTGAGGATTGTATTGAAGTCCCAGAGAAAGGAGAAGCGTTATGCCAAATTTACAAATTGTGAATTATGGCTTCAAGAAGATTCATTTTTGGGTCACATAATCTCAAAAGAGGGGATATCTATTGATCCAGCAAAAACTGAGGTTACCGAAAGATGGTCGAGACCAACAATAATAACTGAGATCCTATGTTTTCTTGGTTTGGCTGGATATTATCGACGTTTTGTGAAAGAATTTTCACGATTATCTATTCCACTCACCAAGTTGACTCGAAAAGGAGTTAAGTTCATGTGGACGGAGGAGTGTGATGAAAATTTCAAGGAATTGAAAAAAAGTTTAACTAGTTCACCTGTGCTCACACTTCCTTGTAGTAGAGAAAGGTTTGTGATATACAGTGATGCATCCAAGAATGGTTTGGGGTGTGTTCTCATGCAAAGTGATATGGTGATAGCTTAGGCCTCATGACAGTTGAAAATTCATTAGCAAAATAACCCAACTCGTGATTTGGAGTAAGCTGCGGTAATCTTTGCATTAAAGATTTGGAGTCATTATCATTATGGTGAAAGGTGTGATATTTATACTGATCACAAAAGTTTAAAGTATATTTTCACACAAAAGGAGCTGAATATGCACCAGAAAAGATGGTTGGAGCTGATTAAGGATTACGACTGCTCAATTCATTACCACCCTGGAAAAGCAAACAAGGTGGCAGATGCATTAAGTCGATAAGACCATGCTTGCTTATCCATGATGAGGATCATAAAAGATCTGATATTTATGGATTTACAAAGGATGGATCTTGGAATTATAATGGAAGGGAAAAAATATTATCTTTCTCAAATGAATGTTCAACCATCTATACATGTGAAGAATAAAGAGGCACAAAAAGAAGATGTAGAGTTACAAAAATGGTGAGAAATGTTCTTGAATTCAACCTTGATTGTGAGGGGATAATATGGTTCAGGAATCGGGACTGTGTTCCTCTAATCCCCGAATTAAAGAACGATTTGCTGGATGAAGCTCATAGTTATTCATTCTCTATTCATCTTGGAAGTACGAAGATGTATAGGGAATTGAAAGAGTACTTCTGGTGGGATGTCCTGAAAAGAGATGTGGCTGAATATGTCTCTCGATGCTTGGTTTTTCAGCAAGTTAATGCTGAGAGACAGAAGTCTAAAGGGATGTTACAACCATTACCCATACCAGAATGGAAATGGGAAAGCATCACTGTGTACATTGTCACTGGACTTCCTAAAACATCCAAAAGCAATAATTCTATCTGGGTTATAGTTGATCATCTTACGAAGTTGGCACACTTCATTACTATTAGGGAAGATTTCTCTATAGATCAACTTGTCAGGATATATGTAAAGGAAGTGGTAAGATTTCATGGAGTACCACTTTACATTATATCGGATCGGGATCTAAGGTTTACCTCAAAGTTATGGCAAAGTCTTCATCATACTCTAGATATAGAGTTGAGTTTCAGCACTGCTTATCATCCTCAAATAGACGGTCAATCTAAGAGGAAAATTCAAACTCTATAAGACATGTTAAGAGATTACTCTATGGATTTCAATGGTGGTTAGGATCAACACCTACCTTTGGTGGAATTTTCCTATAATAATAGCTTTCACTATAGTATTCAGATGGCTCTTTATGAAGCTCTCTTTAGAAAGAGATGCAGAACTCCAACTTGCTGGGATGAAGTTGGGGGAAGAAAACTATTAGGACCTGATCTTGTTGAGGATATGGCAGAAAAAGTCTGATCTATTCAACAACTCATAAGAGCCGCTCAGAGTAGACAAAAAAGTTATTCCGACAACCGAATAAAAGACCAAGAGTTTGAAGTGGGTGATAAAGTGTTCTTACGAATATCTCCTTGGAAGAGAGTAATGAGATTTGGGAAGAAGGGAAAGCTGAGCCCTAGGTATATCGGTCCTTTCGAAATACTGGATCGTGTTGGGAAGGTAGCTTATCGATTGGCGCTTCCACCAAATCTCTCTCAAGTTCATGATGTGTTCCACGTATCTCTCCTGAGAAATTACATACCTGATCCTTTACATGTACTATGCTCAGAAGATGTACCATTGGAGCAAGATCTTTCTTATGAAGAACAGCCGATAGAGATTCTGGATCGTTATGAAAAATTTCTATGGAACAAGACCACTTTCTTGGTGAATGTTTTATGGAGGAACCACCAATTAGAGGAAGCTACATGGGAGCTTGAGGATGTGATGAGGGAGATGTATCCGCATCTGTTTGTTACGAAGTGACGAATTTCAAGGACGAAATTCATTTTAAGGGGGGTAGAATGTAGCACCCTTATATTTTTTGAGTAGTATATTTTTTTATGTATTATGTTATACGCAAAGGAATCTTTCACTGCACACAACACTAGCTTGGCTTGCGTTACACGCAATCGTGACCTTCCTCGATAGCTTATGTAGTACGCAATACCGAGTTTCACTAAACAACGATATATTATTATAATATTATAAACTAGCCATTATGAATAGTATTAATTGAATTTTAAATTTTATAAAATTATAAATCATCTTACACATTTTCTAGAATGAGGTATGAAAACAAAATCAGTTTTTCGGATAAAAGAAGTATTTAAAAAAAATGCTGTTTTACCGCCTTTTGATGGTGCACATATTTTAAATCTAGCTTTTGACATGTTTATAAGTTCAATTTGACAAAATTAAATAATTGTTTGGAATTAGGATATAAAAATTTACTTTGGTTAAATTTTTCATATTATTCTGGTAACTTTCATATTTTGATAAATAGTAAAAACACGCTATATTTTAATTAAAAACAACTTTTTTCATAGCAATAATTTATATGGATAGATTATCTTTTTAATTGTTTTTAATGTTTAATTAGAATATATTTTTACCATTTAATACAATTTTTGTCATTGGAATTAATTTCAATTTGAAATTGGACTTAAACAAGTGGTGATCTTTTGATAGTTATTGTTTCTTAAAAACACGCTATTTGTTTTGATAACAGGAATTACATTTAAAATTAATTAATTCAACTTTGATGATTTGAATTTGTAAAAATAGACATCATTTTTGAATTCGTAATATCAAATATAGCTTAGGTTGAATTATTGGTATTTTCCTGAAAAACATCAATTTTTGATGAATAGTGAAAACACTGACTCTTTGGTTAAAACCAAATTTTTATTTAAATAATCATTTATTTGATTTAAATTTATTATAGATCAAAATAGATACATAAATCTTATATAATTTTAATGAAATTCATTGGAGTAATTTTATAATAATTTTAGATTTATAAAAACAATTTATTGAACTTTTCACCGTCTTTTACCCACCTCCTAGGAGCTTTTGCAATTGTTCATAAAACATAATTTTTCCGCTTCTGTGAGTTGAATTTCCAAAATCCGAGAGACACAGTTAATATCAAGGAGTGAAATGCGGTTCAATTAAATAATTTTTTTGGTGAATAGTAACCTTTTACTTTTATTTACTACGGTTAAAAGTAAATAGGGTAATTCAAGGTTAAATGAAAATTATAATAATTCAAAACTACCTTAACACTTGTCCAAACCTTATTGGATGAGTAATTCCTGACCATGTGCACCCTTGGTTTGAATTTGGGACCTCATGGAGCCACTTATGAAAGACAATGACACATCAGATTAATTAATTTAATGTAAAGACAAAACTGGCATTACCAAAAATCCTTTAGTAATTAATATTTATAAGGGGAGATATAAATTATATTTTCTACTCTAAATATTTATTGGAAATATAAAAAGATTTACTACATTTTGGTATTTTTTTTATAATCTTTAGACCTAAAATAAATTAAATTACTTATGACACAATAATGATGCAATATTTACCTCATTAATAAATGATTTAAATAAATAAGATTATAATGATTAAAATATTTTCCAAAACATGTCCAATTATTATTGGATGGTTTTTTTTCGACCATGAGTCATATTATATTCATCTTTAATGATTTTTTCACCTTTTGAAACCGAAGATATGTTTATAATAAAATAATATTTTCACACTTTCCATAGGTGCCCCTCTCCTCCCTTATAAAAGGGCACCTTCTCCCTCTCCTCCTCACACCACATTGAGCCTTCAATATCAGCCAAACCCTGCCCATTTCACTTCCAAACTTCCTTAGAAACCAACTAGGGGTACTGGTCTTCTCAAAAGACCAACTCTAGAGCCCTAAGAGAAAGTTTAACGGAGGCACTTCGAAAAAGATGTAATACCTTCTACCATTTTCTTCAAGTTCCATTCTTCTTCTACTCCCTCATATTTAGTTGTTTCATTATGAGGTAATAACATCAGCATCCCTCGTATAAATATATGTTATTATAAATATGAAACAACCTTATTTAACCTCTTATCCATCCTACGGTAAACAAAATCACCGGGCGTGCGTACGTACTGAATACCGTCTCCACGCTGTAGTGTAATATGTTTTCCACCACCACCATACTTGGATGGGTATAATGGGGTAAATAAATCACTATATATGATTATTGTAAAGTGGTATTGATTCTTAAATATTATACATACACTTCAATACAATTCCACGATCATGGGAACGATATCATCGCTCATGCGTACGTACAGCCTACCGCCTCCACGATGTGATGCGACTCGTTTTATATGATCTGCATTGAATAAAAATTATATAAATGAAATTCATGAATTAATATGATATATATTACACTAATAAAATTCTGTAAATGATGTTTCTATATCCTATAAATAGGAATAATAATTTATTCGACAAAACACGTATTAGAACATAAAGTAATAAACACCCAAATTACAAGTAGCAATGAAATATTACTACTAAGAAGATACAAATATGACCATATATGATATCATAACAATGAATATGATTCTGTAATAAGTCAATTAAAATTATTTAAACCATATTATGGGAGGTTTGGATTCATACGAGCATATTGGACCTAAGGTAAGAGAAAATCTCACAATCTCATTTTTATCCGAGATTGATTGTACATTGGTATTTACTGGGTGTATTTTATCATCCACTTACATGTTTCATCAATATGTAATATTATTTCAATCCTCCTTCAATTGTTTAAATCAAATTTTACCCTTCGGTGAGTTTTTAGTGAATGATATGAAAGGAATCTTTTGTCGTTTTTCGTACGAGGTACTTTTTGACTTTTCCAGCCAAAGTACGAGAAGAATGTTTTTTTAACTTATATGGAATGAATGGATTTTTAGAACATTATTTCCAAGAATCTTCCTTTACAAGGTTTAAAGTTTATTTTTAATCAACTTCTTTTAGTTTAAAATTGTATGACATGTTAAGAAAGGAAAAATGTTTTTGAAGTAGAAAGGATATTTTCCACAAGAATGGAGTTCAAGTGTTTTATCAAAATTATTTTCCATCTAAGATAAAATAGGGTTCTGTTTATATCCCTATTTTTACATTGATTTTATTGTTTTATTATGGAATTAATTTTATGATGTCCTTTTCTATTATATGGGTTATGTTATGATGGCATGATGTTTAAGAATCCCATTTTTATTACATGTGTTATGCTGTGATGTATGATTTATGATTTTGTGGCACAATAAGAATGGTTTAATTATGAGATGGGTGGGACCTATATCTACCTCCAATGCATTGGATAAAGATTTATATCTGATGAGATAGACATGGCTGGAATGACAAGTTAAACTGGTTCAGTGATACAGGACTGGAACAAGGAGTGAACTCGGTTCAGTAATGGACTTTGTCCTCTATGATGGCCTTGGAAATGAGAATTGACTAATATGAAATGATTTTCTATGATTATGTGTGTATGAAACAAAGTTTCATGTTTTATGTTATGATTATTTGGGATTACTTTTCATTACTATGATTTATCCCATGACATGATATTATGACCTCTTTTTCAGGATAAGATTTTCAAAATGATATGTTCTTAGGAATATGATATGACTAATATTTCTTTTGATTACCCTTACTGAGCATTTGAGCTCACCCTTTTGTAAGTTTTCTTTTCCCCAGGCCAGGAAGAAGGATATTAAGTATAATATTCCAAAAAGGGACTCTAGATATGATGAAATAAATGGGAGACAACGTAGATGATTTATGAACCAGTTGTTTATGTTTCCCAGTTTCTAAAGACACTATACCTATACGGTCCTTTCATGGTTTTGTTATCTGTTGTATTAAGTATGATTAGATTTTTGAAATAATAACCACATATATAAATTATGGGTCCTTATAGTTGGTATCAAAGGAATGGTATAGTCAACCATTGGAAACATGGACGTGAAAGCCTTAGTAAGAACCCTAAGGATAAGTCTAAGCATAGAACACCATTTTAGTGTTTTAGAAATGGCCATGAACAACCTATGATAATACCTTAAGTGTGAAATTTTATTCTTGATTATGTGGTTTTTCTATTATGATTAGTGTTGCTCACACTATGCTTCTTGGTTTAGGTCAATGGCTGCAACTCGAAGGAACTGTGTTAATGCTGAATGTGATGGGAAATGCAATGATTGTCCCCCTGAGCAACCAAATGTTATGGGAGCTAGAATGAAAAATGTTGTAGGCATGCTCACACAACTTTCTCAAGGTATGAACCATACAGGACATCCAAACGAGCAAAGGAAGGAGCAACATTCTGTTGAATCCTTCATTAGGCAACATCTACCTTCATTCAGTGGGTCTTCTGATCCATTAGTAGCTGAAAAATTGATTAGTACCACTGAAAAGATATTTTCAGTTCTACAATGTTCTTAACATGACAACATCATCTTAGCAGTGTATCGTTTGGAAGGTGATGCTGATCAATGGTGGAATATTATCAAGAATATGAGAAATTGAGTCTATGGAATGGGATGAGTTCAGGAACATATTTTTCAATAATTACTTCCCTCGTATTCTCCGAAAAAAATATGGAGAAGGAGTTTCTTGAACTGAACCAAAAGGATGATGAATCGGTTGGTACCTACGAGGCTAATTTTACAAGACGTGAAAGGTACACTTTTGAAATTATTATCCAACATGAGAGTAAAATCGATCGATTATTTAGTAGCTTAAAACTAAGTCTTCGAAGGGCATTAGCCATAAGGGACTTCAATAGTTACGAGGAAATATTTCGATGTGCTCTCAAGGTTGATATGTATATTGGAGTAACCCATCAGTCATATGGGTTTGATAAGAAGAGGAAAAAGGAATTCAAAGGAAAATCTAAAGACCACGCTGAAAAAAAGATGATGTTTCCTCTATGCTAAAATTGTGGAAAGAAACATGGAGGGAGTTCTCTTAAAGGGACAAGAAAATGTTTTAAGTGTGGAAAAGAAGGTTATCGGGTAGTTGAATGTCGAAATAATGGGAAGAAGATGTGTAATGATGCGAACAAAGAAAGGGTTACGTAGAATGCAACTCATTCACTTCAATGATTCAATTGCAAAGAGATGGGGCATTATGCCAACAAATTCCCAAATCCAATGGTTTTTTATGATGATCGACGTCCACAAACTCCTAAGTCCAAAGGCAAAGGAATGTAACATGCAATTACTATCGGCGATGTGGAGTACAATAACAAAGTGGTGAAAGGTAAACATACCATCCACTCTAAAGTATAAAATTTTTTAGTTGATATTGGATCCACCCACCCTTTTATTTATGAATAATTTGCTAAGGGTATCGTTGTATTACCTCAACAATTAGATGTTGAGTTAGTTGTGAAAGCTACTAATGGCACAACGGTCGCATCAAAAGTTTATCATTCTTCTCCGATTGAAGTTTGTGGGAAAGTGCTTCCTGGAAATCTTGTGATCCTTCCTATAGAGGAATTTGATGTGATTCTTAGCATGGATTGTCTTTCCTTATACGGAGCTCATATCAATTTCCAAAGAAGGGAAATCACATTTAATATTCCAGGTCAAACTATGATCGTCTATCGATGCAAGGACAAATATAACCTTCCAGAGGAAATTTCTTCCATCTTATAGGTCTTGATTCTAATAAATGAAGATTATTTATCACAAATGGTTAGTGAGAAACTTACGATTAAGAATATTCCCATTGTATGGGAGTTTGATGATGTATTTCCGGAGGAATTTCCGGGTCTTCCACCAAATCGTGATGTTGATTTTTCAATAGAACTCATACGAGGTGCTTTTCCTATTTCAAAGACACATTATAGAATGGATCCAATTGAGTTGCAGGAATTGAAGAAGAAACTCTAAGAGAATCTTGATAAAGGATTCATACACCCTAGTACATCACCTTGGGGAGCACCTGTTCTGTTTGTTAAAAATAAAGATGGATCAATTAGACTCTTCATTGATTATCGAGAACTAAACAAGATCACGATCAAGATCAAATATCCTCTCCTGCGCATTGATGACTTATTTTACCAATTACGCAGAGCTGAATACTTTTTCAAGATTGATCTTCATTCAGGGTATCATCAATTAAGGGTCAAAACGGAGGATATACCAAAGAAGGATTTCCGAACAAGGTATGGACACTATGAATTTACAGTGATGACATTTGGTCTTACTAATTTCCCTGTTATCTTCATGGATCTGATGAATAGAGTTTTTAGAGTCTATATTGATCAGTTTGTGGTAGTCTTTATAGACGATATTATTGTATATTAAAAGAGCAGGGAAAAACAAGAAGATAACTTGATAATTGTATTGAAGACCCTGAGAAAGGAGAATATTTATTCCAAATTTACCAAGTGTGAATTTTGGGTTCAAACAGTTTCATTTGTGGGTCACAAAATCTCAAAAGAGGGGATATCTGGGGATCCATCAAAAACAGAGGTTATCAAAAGATAGTCGAGACCAAGAACAACAACTGAGATCCGAAGATTTCTTGTTTTGGCTGGATATTATTGACGTTTTCTGAATGATTTTTCATGATTATCTAATCCACTTACTAGGTTGACTAAAAAAGGAGTTAAGTTCATCTGGATGGAGGAGTGTGAAGAAAATTTCAAGGAATTGAAAAAAAGGTTATCCAGTGAACCTGTGCTCACACTGCCTTGTAGTGGAGAATGGTTTGTGATCTACAGTGACACATCTAAGAAGGGATTGGGGTGTTTTCTCATGCAAAACGGTATGGTGATAGCTTATGCCTCACGACAGTTGAAAATTTATGAGCAAAATTACCCAAATCATGATTTGGAGTTAGTTGCGGTAATCTTTGCATTAAAGATTTTGAGGCATTATCTTTATTTTGAAAGTTGTGATATTTATAATGATCACAAAATTTTAATGTATATTTTCACACAAAAGGAGCTGAATATGTGCCAAAGAAGATGGTTGGAGCTGATTAATGATTACGACTGCTCAATTCATTACCACCCTCGGAAAGCAAACAAGGTGGCAGACACATTAAGTCAACAAGACCATGCTACCTTATCCATGATGAGGCTCACAAAAGATCCGATATTTATGGATTTACAAAGGATGGATCTTCAAATTATAATGGAAGGGGAAAAATATTATCATTATCAAATGAATGTTCAACCACATATACGTGTGAAGATTAAAGAGGAACAAAAAGAAGATGTAGAGTTACAAAAGAAGGTGAGAAATGTTCTGGAATTCAACCTTGATTGTGATGGGATAATAAGGTTCAAGAATCTGGTTTGTGTTCCTCCAATCCCCAAATTAAAGAATGAGTTTCTGGATGAAGCTAATAGTTCTTTATTCTCTATTCATCCTCGAAGCACGAAGATGTATAGGGACATGAAAGAGTACTTCTGGTGGGATGGCCTGAAAAGAGATTTGGTTGAATATGTCTCAAGATGCTTGGTTTGTCATCAAGTTAAAGCTGAGAGATATAATTCCAAAGGGATGTTACAACCATTACCCATACCAGAATGAAAATAAGAAAACATCACTATGAACTTTGTCACTGGACTTTCTAAAACATCCAAAAGCAATAATGCTATCTAGGTTATAGTTGATCATCTTACGAAGTCGGCACACTTCATTGCTATTAGGGAAGATTTATCTTTGGATCAGCTTGCCAGGATATATGTAAAGGAAGTGGTAAGATTACATGGAGTACCACTTTCCATTATATCTGATTAGGATCTGAGGTTTACCTCGATGTTCTGGAGAAGTCTTCAGCATACTCTAGATACAAAGTTGAGTTTCAGCACTGCTTATCATCCTCAAATAAACGGTCTGTCTGAGAGGACAATTCAAACTCTAGAAAACATGTTAAGAGCTTTCTCTATGGATTTCAGAGGTGGTTGGGATCAACACCTACCTTTGGTGGAATTTTCCTATAATAATAGATTTCACTCCAGTATTCACATGGATCCTTATGAAGCTCTCTATAGAAATAAATTCAGAACTCTAACTTGCTGGGATGAAGTTGGGGAAAGAAAGCTATTAGGACCTGATCTTGTTGATGAGAATGTAGAAAAAGTCCGATCTATTTAACAACAAATAAGAGTAGCTCAGATTCGACAAAAATGTTATGCCGAAAACTGAAGAAAATACCAAGAGTTTGAAGTGGGTAATAAAGTGTTCTTACGAATATCTCCTTGGAAGAGAGTAATGAGATTTGGGAAGAAGGGAAAGCTGAGCCCTAGGTATATTAGTCCATTCGAAATACTGGATTGTTTTGGGAAGGTAGATTATCGATTGGCGCTTCCACCAAATATCTCTCAAGTTCATGATGTGTTCCGCGTATCTCTCCTGAGAAATTACATACCCGATCCTTCACATGAACTAAGCTCAGAAGTTGTACCGCTGGAGAAAGATCTTTCTTATGAAGAACAGCTGATAGAGATTATGAATCGTAGCGAAAAAGTTCTACAGAACAAGACCTCTCACTTGGAAGATGTTTTATGTAGGAACCACCAATTAGAAGAAGCTACATGGGAGCATTAGGATATGGTGAGAGAGAGGTATCCTCATCTGTTTGTTACAAAGTGACGAATTTCGAGGGAGAAATTCATTTTAAGGGGGGTAGAATGTAACACCCTGATGTTTTATGAGAAGTATATTTTTTATGTTTTATGTTATATGCAAAAAAATCTTTCACTTCACACAACACTATCTTGGCTTGCGTTACACGCAATCACGACCTTCCTCAATAGCGTGTGTAGTACGCAATACCGAGTTTCACTAAACAATGATATATTATTATAATATTATGAACTAGCTGTTATGAATAGTATTAAATGAATTTTAAATTTTATAACATTATAAATCATCTTACACATTTTCTAGAATGAGGTTTGAAAACAAAATCAGTTTTTCGGATAAAAAAAGTATATTTTTAAAAATGCAGTTTTACCACCTTTTTGATGGCGCACCCATTTTAAATCTATTTTTGACATGATTATAAGTACAATTTGACAAAATTAAATTATTATTTGGAATCAGGATATAAAAATTTACTTTGGATAAATTTTTCATATTATTCTGGTAATTTTCATATTTTGATGAATAGAAAAAACACGTTATATTTTAAATAAAAACTACTTTTTTCATCACAATAATTTATATGTCTAGATTATCTTTAGAATTGGTTTTAAATTGTAATTAGAATATATTATTACCATTTAATCCAATGTGGTTCATGAATTAATTTCACTTTGAAATTGGATATAAACAAGTGATGGTCTTTTGATAGTTATTGTTTCTTAAAAACCCGCTATTTGTTTTGATAACGGGAATTACATTTAAAATTAATTAATTCCACTTCTATGTTTTGAATTTTGAAAAATAGAAATAATTTTTGAATTCGTAATATCAAATATAGCTTAGGCTGAATATTTGGTATTTTTATGAAAAACTGCAATTTTTGATGAATAGTGAAAACACTGAGTTTTTGGTTAAAACCGACTTTTTATTTAAATAATAATTTATATGATTTAAATTTCTTTTAGGTGAAAATAAATACATAATAATAATATAAGTTCAATTAAATTCATTGAAATCATTTTATAATAATTTTATATTTATAAAAAAATTGTATTGAACTTTTCACAGTCTTTTACCCACCTCCTAGGAGTTTTTGCAATTATTCATAAAACATAATTTTACCGCTTCTATGAGTTGAATTTATAAAATTAGAGAGACACGGTAAATATCAAGCAGTAAAATGTGGTTCAATTAGGTAAAAATAATTTTTTTGGTGAATAGTAACTTTTCACTTTTATTTACCACGGTTAAATGTAAATAGGGTAATTAAAGGTTAAAAGAAAATTATTAAAATTCAAAATTACCTTAACACTTGTCCAAACCTTATTTTATGAGTAATGGCCGACCACGGGCATCCTTTGGTCGATTTTGGGACCCCATGGAGCCACTTATGAAAGACAATGACACATCAGATTAATTAATTTAATGTAAAGACAAAATTGGCATTAGCAAAAATCCATTATTAATTAATTTTTATAAAGGGATATATAAATTATATTTTAAACTATAAATATTCATTGGAAAGCTAAAAATATTTCCTAAATTTTGGTAGTTTTTTAATAATTTTCAGACCTCAAATAAATTAATTATTTGTGACACAACAATGACGCAGTATTTACCTCATTAATAAATGATTTAAATAAATAAGATTATAATGATTAAAATATTTTTCAAAACATGTCCAATTCTTATTGGATGATTTTATTTAGACCATGAGTCATCGTATCTTCATCTTTAATGATTTTTGGACCTTTTGAAACCGATGATAAGTTAATAAAAAAAATAATATTTTCACACTTTCCAAAGGTGCCACTCTCCTCCCTTATAAAAGGGCACCTCCTCCCTCTCCTCCTCAAACCACATTGAGCCTTAAATCTCATCCAATCCCTGACCATTTCACTTCCCCCCTTAGAAACTTACTAGAGGTACTGTTCTTCTCAAAAGACCATCTCTAGTGCCCTAAGAGAAAGTTTAAAGGGGGCACTTCGAAGAAGAGGTAATACCTTCTACGATTTTTTTCAAGTTCCATTATTCTTCTACTCAATCATCATTAGTTGTTTCATTATGAGGAAATAACATCTGTATCCCTCATATACTTATATTTTATTATATATTTGAAACAACCCTACTTCACCTCTTATCCATCCTATGGTAAACAAAACCACCGTGTGTGCGTACGTACGGAATACCGTCTCCACGCCGTGGTGTAATATGTTTTCCACCACCACCATACTTGGATGGGTATAATAGTGTAAATAAATAAATATATATGATTATTGTAAAGTGGTATTTATTCTGAAATATTATACATACACTTCAATACAATTCCACGATCATGGGAATGATATCATCGCTCGTGTGTACATACAGCCTACCGTCTCCACGATGTGATGTGACTCGTTCTATATGATCTTCATTGAATAATGATTATATAAATGAAATGAATGAATGAATATGATATATATTACTCTAATACCATTGTGTAAATGATTTATCTATATCCTATAAAGAGGAATAATAATTTATTCGACAAAACACGCATAAGAACATAAAGCAATAAACACCCAAAAAACAAGTAGCAATGAAATATTACTACTAAGAAGATAAAAACATGACCATATATGATATCATAAAAATGAATATGATTCTTTAATAAGTCAATTAACATTATTTAAACCATATTAATGGAGTTTTGGATTCATACGAAGCATATCAGACCTATTGTAAGGGAAAATCTCACAATCTCATTTTTATCCGAGATTATTTGTACATTGGTATTTACTGGGGTGTATTTTATCATCCACATCCATGTTTCATAAATATTTAATATTATTTCCATCCTCTTAAAATTTTTTAATTCCAATTTTTCCTTTCATTGTGTTTTTAGTAAAAGATATGAAAGAGATATTTTGTCGTTTTTTGTAGGAGGTACTATTTGACTTTTCCGGCCAAAGTACGAGAAACATATTTTTTTAACATATACGGCATGAATGGATTTTTAGAAAATTATTTCCTAGAAGCTTCGTTTACAAGCTTTTATGTTTATTTTTAATCAACATCTTTTAGTTTAATTTTTTTTGACATGTTAAGAAAGGAAAAACGTTTTTGAATTAGAAAAGATATTTTCCTCAAGAATGGAGTTCAAGTGTTTTATCAAAATTATTTTCCATCTAAGATAAAATAGTGTTATGTTTCTATCCCTATTTTTACATTGATTTGATTGTTTTATGATGGAATTAATTTTATGATGTCCTTTTATATTATATGGGTAATTTTATGATGGAATGATGTTTAAGAATCCCATTTTTATTTCATGGGTTATGCTATGATGTATGATTTATGAATTTGTTGCACACATAAGAATGGTTTCATTATGGGATGGGTGGGACCTATATCTCCCTCCAATGAATTGGGTAAAGATTTATATCTCATGAGATAGTCATGGCTAGAATGGTATGTTAAACCGGTTCAGTGATACAGGACTTGAACGGGGAGTGAACTCGGTTCAGTAATGGACTTTGTCCTCTATGATGTTCTTAGCAATGAGCCTTCACTAATATGAGATGATTTTCTATGATTATGTGTGAATGCCACAAAGTTTCATGTTTTAAGTTATGATTATTTGGGATTAATTTTCATTACTATGATTTATCCCATGACATGATAGTATGACCTCTTTTGCAGGTTATGATTTTCAAAATGTTATGTTCTTATGAATAAGATATGACTGATATTTCTTTTGTTTACCCTTACTGAGCATTTGACCTCACCCTTTTGTATGTTTTCTTTTCCCCAGGTCAGGAAGAAGGATATTAAGTATAATATTCCAAAAAGGGACTCTATATATGATGAAATAAAGGGGGGACAACGTAGATGATTTATGAACCAGTTGTTGATGTTTCCCAGTTTCTAAAGACACTATACTTATACGGTCATTTCATGGTTTTGTTATATGTTGTAATAATTATGCTTCAAATTTTGAAGTAATAACCATGTATGTAAAGTATGGGTTGTTATAATGTACCATTGGACTATTCCACGGACCATATGACATATTTTTCTACCATTATTTGAGAAGTAAGAGAATAAGAAAAAGAATTTTGATGGAATTAAAAAAAATGATGGGATTTTCATAAATATATTTAATCATATGAATTCCATAATCAAGTCATTTCTGAATAAACCCATTGTGACTCCAACTCCCTCTATTACTATTACAATAAGACTTTCAATTTTATAACCACTTAATATTTTAAAAAGATAATATAAATAAGGAAATATGAAAAAATATTCCTCATGTATTTAAAAATAAGTCCATACCCTCATGGGGTTTTTATTTCCAAAATTGGCAGAATGTGGTCAATCCCACCAAATGACGTACGCTTCATAATAACCATAAAAATTCTCCTTATTTAATTTTACTCATGTGATAAAAAATGTGCACTGAGAAACAATATTTTTATGAATTAGGACCCTCTATTCTCATCAACCTAACATTAGCATGGTTCAAAAAAAAATTCACTTGGACCTAATGTGTAAAATCTTCAAAGAGATAATCACACACTTATACAATTCTCTAAGACCCTATTTAATTTCTCATTCTATACTCCTAACATTAGTGAAAAAAGAGTTTCGTAATACCCCACCTTCCTTTAGATAAGGATTCATCAACCCTACTAATTTCATAAAAGGAAATATAAATAGATAATATGAATGATATCAATGGTAGATCCAATCACGGGGGTCCCATCCTAGACATTTTTCATCATCCACATATCAATCCATTAGAATAATTTTTGGTTTTGTCATGTATTATACCTCTCAATACCCTGATGTTATCATGTTTATCACTACTAAAATACATTTCACTCAAATTGTTAATGAAATTATGAAAATATATAAAAAACCTATTTGGCTAATTTAGGGATATTTTTCCATTGTTAAATGACAACATCATACTATAGCGATCCTCTTTATAGTAAATTAACTTTCCCCTTGAGGTTGGGAAAATTTTCATATTATGCAACCCCTCATTTAGTGTAATTTAATAATTTCTCATCTTTCTTAATCACCACAACCCCAAGACTATCATATTTATATAGTCTTATAGTGGAACCATTATTTTCACATTCATCAATAGCTTCAAAAAATTCCCCTGAATCTATAGAGATTAATGTACCACCTCACAACATTGAAATTTATTCTTGTTCCGAAACAGATCTTACCATATATGGCTTACAAGGGAAATAATTTTTTCCAACTAGCAGAGGTAGACCCAATTTTGTACACTCCATAAAAATAGGGAACATTTTTTGAGTAGAACACCTTCATTTTTTAGAGTAATTTGGTTGAGATCCCAAGGATCAAGACACCGAAGAAGGATGATTTGTGATACCATTCTTATTACTTATGCTTCCATCAATTTTTAGGGAATGTAATAAAGAATTTATTTAGCTTTAATTATTTTTTAGATATAGATAGGTGATGGAATTATAGAGTCAGTAACACCCACATATCATCTTCATCCATGTAAACAACATAAGAATAATAAAAATATATATGAAAGAATCAAAGCATTAAACAATTTAATGATAGATAAAATAAAATCAATTCCTTTATTCCTAAACAAGAGGCTACGTTATTCATCTTTTCATTAGATCATAAATTCTTAAGCTGACTAGAATCATGATACATGAGGAGGTAGTTAATAAGTATCATCCCAATTTTTTTCCTTACCACTGAATTTTGGGACATGTTATGAATGTATGATTTGTCTTTAAATATTTTCTCATGAACTGGATAAATCTGGGTCGGATAGAGTTTCAAGATCCAGTTTCTTGTACTATAAGAATTGGAGTTATTATCACCCCAATAGAAAATATTTATGTTTAACAATCCTTATCAAAAGAAAAAAGTACGTATTTCATGACTCTAAACTGTATAGCATGCGGTCCCCTTGTAAGATCCCAACCATTTCTAGAGATTAATAGAGAATTATTTTAGGTAATAATTTTCCTTCTATTGAATATTTTTCAATTGGGTTTTAGCAGCGGGTTTGTTTCTATGAAAATTGAGAAAAATAAGTTGAAAATAGATAGTGCATGGTTAGAACATGGTTAGGAAAAAATGTGAAAACCTGGGAAGTGGGGATTCATATATTTAGTGCATGTTTTTTAAAATTTTCACCCTATAAGAAGTTTCCATGCACCCCCATAATAACTAGTGCACAGTTATGGAATTCCATGTACCCCAACCCATTATATCTTGCATGATATTAAATACCACATGATTTTATTTTTTAAAAAACCACTGAACCCCAAAAACTAACCAATTCGACCCGCATTCTACCCTTGGAGGTATTTTATAATTTTTTATCTCTCTATATGAATTCAATGTGTTACCGACCTCTGTTCATTGTGATTCGAATCCTAGATTGAAAATCTGCACCTCTCTCAGTAAGTGAATGTTATCTTGGATATTTTACTATTCTTTTCACTTTCGTTTAGAAATTGAATAGGAATTTTTTGTATACAAATATATTTGGTGAGATATAGATTTAATATTTTATATCTAAATCAATATTTATAATATCTTCATTTAATTATTCTCAATTTAGGGTTTTGATATTCATATATTGTTTTACGTTGTTATGGAACCCAGTTTTTGGGGATTTCTTATTGGGTGATTATTCATCGACGAATTCTAGTAGGTGTTAAATAATTAAATTCCCATATTAATTATTTAGATATGTGTATGAAAAATTTACAATTGAATGAGATGTTAGAAATTTTAATTTTAAAATTGGGTTAATTAATGTGGCTAATTGATTAAATAAATTACTTATGAAATAGAAAATTAATTGGGGAATTCATTATGGGATTTATGGGAAGTCAATTTTGATAATTAATTGGGCGTTAATTATGATATTTTCTTGATTTTGAATTTGGATAATTAATTGGGATATTAAATCTGTGATATTTATATCACTAATTGAGATAATTAATGGTAGGATTAATTTTGTGATATAATTATTATAAATAGTGATAATTAATTTCAGAAATAATTGTGGGATATTGATATTAATTATTAAATAGTAAATTGGTGAAATAATTCTTGGATGTTGAAATTTTGAGTATGATTAATTAATTATGGAATTAATTAATTGGTTGTTGAGATTTATTTAATATTGTGAATTGACTGTTATGTGTTGTTAATTGGTAAATAGTAACATGGAAATTTGGCAATGTATTATGATTGCCAATATTATCACTAAATTATTAATTGTTTAAGGGTGAACGGTACCTTGGACATTAGACAATGTATTATGAGTGGTGACATGCTCATTAAATTATGTGAGATTAAATAGTGAATGGAAACATAGACATTCGGAAAAGTATAAATTAAAGACTGTGAACATGGTCATTTTATTGTAAGAATTAAATAATGGGAACATATTCATTCTATTGTATGAATTAAATAATGTTAACAATGGAATTCTATGATATGATGTCCCTCAGACACACTTTGACCTTTGGAATGAGTTGAAGAAGATATTGAGGAATGGCTAACTATGAGAACACATTGATTTATGTGGTTAAATAAAGATTAATTCATAATGTGATAAATATTTTTTATGCATTATAAATATTTATTTAAACAATTGAACTCACATTATTTTGATTAGATATTTTGTAGTTGTTGTTGGTGGTATACTAATGAGTCGTACACACACCCTACCCAGGATGCCATGTCATTACCCTAATGGACTTTATTGTTGCAATACGGGTTAAGGGAAAAGGCCTTCAGTTGTATGGATGACTTGGGGAAGGTTCTTGTATGAGTGAACTAGATGTGATTTGGTACCTTTATGGCAGTCATCAGTATCTTTATTTTCAATTTTCATTTTAAAAACATGACACATTTATTATCATTGAATGTTTTTTATAGTTGGATATTATATTTCTTTCTTTGATTATCTTGAGATATGGGTATATTTAATGGCCAGATATTATTCTACAATTATTTATTTATTTTTTATAGTTTATTACTCTAATAAAAAGAGGATATTATCTCTCATTGATCAAATTATCATACCCATGATTCTAGTCAATAGCCTCTGGCTTATGGGGAGGAGCACTAGAGGTCGTGTGGCGGTCTGACTCGGGGAACCTATGAGTGGAACCTAAGATGGAATGTTATAAAGTGGTATCAAATGTGTTTTCCTTTCTTTTTATTGAGTCTTACTATTTGGGAATGGTAGACTAGAGACTAGGAGGAGTTGGACCTTGGTTTTGAGCCCATGCATTGGAGTATCTGACTCATGTAGTGGAGAACCCATATACCCATGGTGGCAATTATTTTTATTGATGTTTTTGTTGTAGTTTAATAATACTACACCTTGTGTAATGCACTTGTTTTGTGTTGTGATAATTAATATTGATATTTTATGAGATTTGACTCATGGATCAGTATGGCATGGGAGTTAACTTGCATGATTCATTCTAAGTACTCAAGGTTATTGTGATGTGAATAATCTTTGGAATGCACATAAAATGGGTTTTGGATAAGTTGTGTAAAGTTAAGTACATTTCCTTTCTTGGTTAATTTTTATGAAAAATGTTTCATAACATGAATTTTATAATGATTGAAAAATGATGAATGAAAATAATAAATGTGGGAATACATGATAAAATTAAATAATGAGGATTAATCTACCCTTGTTAACCATGATCTAGGTACATGATGGTCAAGGGTAATGATAGTGCAACAGTTTTCACCATGTGGAAATGTTTGGGAAAATGACTTGTTGGGTCTTGTTGTGTTTCCCTCTTATGAAAACATGCTAGAGTTATGAAATGATTCATTGGGTGAATTTCTGGAATTGTATATATTATGCCTCCATGATGATTCTTGTTGAGAGGATGACCAAAGGAGATGATAATAGATGATCTACCAATAGTGTAAAATGGGGCACTAATAGTACCGAGTGAGAAATCATGGGATAAATTCTGAGAGAGCATCAATTGATTCATTAAATTCATATAAATATGCCCACGGTGTGTTGTAAAGAGTATGCCTAAATTCAAAGGGGAGTTTCAGTTGTAGAACCCTCCAAAATTCACTAGAGAGGGTGGACAAGAGGAAAATGAGTTTTTTGGTGAGTCCATAGAGGTGATACATTAACATTTGGAGAATCCTACTATAAAGGGGTTCAAGTTGGACACTTATATGCAAGGAGGATAAGGTAATCACTAGTGGGACATTCAATCGTGGGATGGACATGCCGATGGTATGCTAGGAAAGGAATTATTTAGTAAGTCCCTAGAGAACTTATATCCAGTGACATTGAGGCTGGAGAGAGCTACTGAGTTCATGCAGTTGACTTAGGTTAGTATGTACATGATAGAATATGTTGGACATTTTATATATTTTAATGATTTTCTCCAATGTTGGTAGGGGATGATGAAACTACGATTAAGCATTTCCAAGATGGTACTAAATGTGATATGAAGTCTTAGGATAACATTTTTGGTTAGAGATGTTTGCTGAGGTGTTGGATCATGCTCAAATAGATGAGGGGAAGCTGAAGGAGGCCTCTAACAAAGGATATATAGTTGTAGATAGATGACCATTGCTTATAAATTTTGAGATTAGGAAGTGTCATTAGGAAAATGTTAGTTAGAGAAGTGGGAAGTAGAGTACCCAGACATAGGGATAAATTTCATAGGACCTTACCAGAGTGGTCCTTCATTAGTATGGTAGGTCAGTACATTATCGTAAGAATTGTTCTCAAAAACCAGTAGAGTGTTGATCTTGCAAAAATATTGGAAATCTACCGAGGTTCTATAGGGAAAAGTGACAATCATTTAGTGATGGAGGATGTACATAGAACCAGGATGCAGGAAGGGGATATTTTGTACCATATCAATATGGAAGATGGAGTTATTCTAGCTGAGGTTATAGTTGTAGTTTACATGGTGCATCTGGGAAAGAGCACCCATATGAGTAGAGTGGTGCAACTCAAGGGATATAAACTGTATCACAGAGTTTTGGGGTGGGATAACTACATTCATTGCAACCTATATTTCTTGATAGAAAGGTTGGGCCATCAATAGTGAGGGGAAATATTCATGTAGCTTTTACATTAGCCAGTGACTTATTGGATACGGGTTCCTCTCATACCATTATATATTCCAAACCTGTTAATGGTTTCAGCTTTCTGGTCATTTTTGTTAGTGGGGTAATGACTATAGATACTACTTTAGAAGTATGGTCTAGAGACATCTTCTTGCAAAAGTTTTCCTCTCTCAAGGTCGGGGATTATCATTTTCTGTGGGATCTATATATCCTTTTCTTGTCAGGCATTAGATAAATTATGTGTGTGGATTGGGGATTCGTATACTGATCCCAAATTTATTTTCATCACAGGAGTGTGATTTTTACATCTCCTAAGGGTGACCATTACATTCACTATGGAGAGTATAATATCCATGAAATTAGAGTGTAAAAAATTAATTATAAACTAGGAGATCTCAAAACCTAGGTTTCTACTCTATTGTTGGATGAGGATCGTGTAAATAAATATTACTTTCCACCTATAGTGGTTAGGTTGTGTATGAATTTCCGAAATACTTCTTAGGGATTCCCCCTAAGAGGGGAGTGGAATTCACCTTTTACCTTATTCTAAGAGCTGATCCCATTTCTATTCCACCATATATAATGGGATAAAAAGTGATTCAATAGATCAAGACTCAGATATGGTAATTTGAGGATAAGTGGTTTATCCTTTCATGTACGTCTCCATAGGGTTCACCAATTTTTTTCACTAAGAAATCTAGTGGGACATTGCAGTTATATGTTGATTATCAGATATTGAACCAGATGAATGTGAAAAACTGGTATCCTCATCATAATATTGACAATATATTTTACTATTTTAGTGGATCTCCTATATGATTTCATAATAATGTCAATTGGGATGATGAATGCATCATTAGTGGTTATGTTCTTGATGATGATAATATTTTATCCTACCTATATCATTTTATGGTAGTATTTTCTGGATGACATATTGGTGTACTCCAAGACTCGTGAAAATCATGCCCAACATCTTGAAATCATCCTGTGTATACAGAGAGAGCACCAGATATACACTAACCTATCAATGTGTCATTATTTGATCAATAATGTACAATTCTTCAGGCACATAATGAAGGATGGTGTGTCAGTGGTCCCATAGAAGGTTTAGGCAGTTGTTTCTTGGGATGATCACAATAATTTTTTCAATATCCATAGCCTTTTGGGGTTTTCTTGATATTATCAGAGATTCTTCTGGACTTCTCTTGTTTTGAATCACTACATTTTAGATTTATCAGAGAAGGTATAAAGTTTTTCTAGTTAAAATCATATGAGGATGATTTCAAAGCGTTGAAGAAGTGCTCTACATCAACACCCATCTTGATCCTACTCGAGCTATGTGAGGATTGCATGGTTTATTGTGATGCTTCTAGGGTTGGACATAGAGATTTTTTGATACAGGGACACTATGTTATGGTGTATATCTCCCGAAAGATGATTCTTCATGAATAGAACTACCCCATGCATGACATTAAGTTGGTAGCAGTTGTATATGATTTTAAGTGATGGGGTAAGTATTTGTTGGGAGAGAAGTTTACAGTGTATACAGACCAAAAGGTCTTGAAGTATATATTCTCAGAGAAAAATTTGAATCATTGGAAGTGAAGATGTGTGGATTATATGATTTAATTTAATTTTATGTTTAAATATACACAAGGAAATAGGAACAATTTTCATGATTATTTAAGCATGAAAACTCAGACATAGGCGGTTAAGGGGTCTAGAACTAAATGGTGGAAGATGAATTTACTAGGAGAGATACATGTTTTTGTTCAGGTGAGTCAGGAGCATAGGACTCTGGTATTGGTTTCACTGGATTCTATTCTTTTGAGATGGATTAGATATAGATAGTATGTTAGTCTAGAGTTCTTGGCCTTGAGGTAAACACTTTAATGTGGAGCGTCACCTTCAGATTTCAGGATAGATGATGGCAGGATCATCTAGGTCATGAATCAGTAAGTTGTGCTTCTGAATATGTGGGAGGAGTTGATGTGTGAATTTTCTGCCTCAAAGTGGGTGGTATATCAAGGTCTGACTAAAATGTACCATAAACAACAGTGATAGTTTTGGTGGTCGGTCATGAAAAAAAAAGATAATAGGGTTCACGACACGATGTTACACGTATCAACATGTGAAGGTCGAGCATCGATAACCATGAGGTTTTCAACATCTAGATCCCATTCTTATGTAGAAGTATAAAGATAATACTATGTATTTTGTGTTGGGTATCCTAAGGATTCCTTATAATAATGATTCTATTTGGGTTTTTTTGGATCTAATGACAAAACATGCACATTACTTTCCTATAAGACTTTCTATGTTGGGCAGTTAGGAGAATTTTATGCTCGAGAGATAGTTCATATCCATGGAGTTCCGTGGACTATAGTTTTATGTCATGACTCACGTTTCTCTTCACATTTTTAAGTGATTTTACTATACACTTGATACATAGGTATTATTGAGAAAGGCCTTCTTACCATGGACAGATGGGTTGTCAGAACATACTATACAGGTGCTTGAAGATAAGTTGTGGGTGTGTGTGAATAACATAATTGGTTCTTGGGAGAAGAAATTTTATTTATTGGAGTTTTTTATACCAAAATTTTAGGAATCAATATATATGGTACCATATGAAGATCTTTTTGGTAGGCCATGTAGATAACAACATTCCCAGATGGAGGTTGGTGATTCATAATTTTTGGGGTCATGTCTCGTGTAGGGGACATCAGAGAGGGTGAATCCAATTCGAAGGAATATGGCTTTAGCTCAAAGTAGAAAGGAGTCATCTGGTGATATACATAAATGAACCCTGGATTTTATAGAGGGTGATCATATATTTCTTTGGTTGTCGCCTAGATTGGCCAACGTAGGATATAGAAATAGGGAAAGTTGGAACCTAGGTTCATTGGACTGTTTGAGGTTGTGGAGAAAATTTGGCTAGTGGAATACCAATTAGATCTTATATAGAATTTCAGAATTATTCATGATGCTTTCCATATATCAAAACATTACTAGTATCACCTCATCCCTTCTCATGGGATCGAGGTGGATGAAGTTGAGATTGAGGTAGATGCGTACTTTGAGGATAAATATATACATTTGATGGATCATAGTGAGAAAGTGTTGTGGGGAAAGACCATGTCTATAGTTCATGTATTGTGGAAACATGGGCATGTGTAGGAGAAAAATGGGAAATGGAAGAAGATATGTGGGCTCAGTAGTCCAATTTTTTTGACCCAGAATCATTGAGATTCTTGGGAGTGCATCTCAAGCATGAGATGTTATAAGGGGAGTAAATACTAAAATTCGGGCATTTTTTGGAGATGAATAATTATTTATTTTAGGTACCCCTTTTCCATATGTTGAGTAATTTTCATTTGGATTTTACCTTGGGGTACCTTTTGGTAAAAATTGGGAAAATATTGAAGAAAAAGGGAAAGTTCATGGTTGGTGCAAGGTTAGGGAAAACTGGGGGGACCATCCCAGTAAAATGTGAAACCCTAGACTGTGAGGTTTTTCATTGTCGGTTCATGTTTTGAAAAAATGTTAAAACATTTAGTAGTAACTTTGAACCCCCATGATAAATTGTAAACAGTCAGGGTACATATTTAGGGAAACATGTATGCCCCTTCCCAGCAAACCATGTGTGATATTAAATGTCACCATATTTTATTTTTTAAATACCCCTATCCACAGAAACACACCCATTTTGACCCCCATTTGATCCTATGAGGACTTTCATTATTTTGGTGCTCTCCATAAGAATTACAAGCCTTCCTGAACTCCATTTTTTATTATTTGAAGCCTAGATTGAGGATCTGAACCTCTCTAGGTTTGTGAATGCTTTCCTGGTTCTTTTTTCATTCTTCTCTTATTCTTATATATTTTTTTCAGTAAAGTAATCTACTTTTTGTTACATATTAATCTATTAGGTGAGATGTTGATCTATAATTGTATATGTGGATATAGATTTAAAATATCTTTATTAGTTTAATCTCAATCAAGGGTTTTGATATATGGATCTCGTTTTACGTCGTTGTGCCACTCAATTTTTGGGGATTTCCATTGGGTCATTATTCATTGACAAATTGTGGTAGGTGGTCTGACATTCAATTATCATAGTAATAATTTCAATACCTATATGAAAATTATATAATTTATAGAGTTTTTATCAATTGGAAATCTAAAATTGGCCTAATTTTTTCAGCCAACAGATTAATTAAAGTATTCTTGAAATAGGTAATCAATTTAGGAATAAATTATGAGATTCAAGGGCTATTGATTTAGGTAACTAATTTGGATATTAATTCTGTTATTTAGGGGCTATGTTTTGGATAACTAATTAATAGATTAATTCTGAGATATTCATTTCCCAAATTGAGATAATTAAGAATATAATTAATTATGTTATATTGATATTATGAATAGTAATAATTAATTGTAGAATTAATTGTGAGATATTGATATTATGAATTTAATAATTAATTGGTGAATTAATTGTGGGATATATAAATTATGGGTATAATTAAATAATTTTCAAATTAATTAATGGTTTGTTAAGATATATGTAATATTGTGATATTTCCAATTATGTGTTATTAATTTGTAAATGGTAACATAGACATTTGGTCATGTATTATTTGTAGTTACAATCTCATTAAATTATGCATTATTAAAGGTTAAATGGAAACATGTACATTAGTCCAAGTATTATGAGTGGTAACAATATCATACAATTATTTGATATTAAATGGCTAATGGTAACATGGAAATTCAGTAAAGTGTGAATTAAATAATGCAAACAGGGACATTATATTTTGTGATTTTGAATGGTAACATGGGAATTCAAGTATAAATTAAATAACAGGAATCTGTTCATTCTATTTTACAAATTAAAGAATCATAAAATGGTAATTATATTATGTAAATAACACAATTTTAACAATGTAATGGTGAGATATAATGTCCCTCAGTCATACTCCGGATTCGACATGAACAGAAGTAGATCTTGAGGTATGAGATTATAAGAGAACCGATGGATTTATGTGATTAAAAAATATTAATTTATAATGTGATAACTATTTCTTTATATATTATAATTATTTATTTATATAACTTCATACACATTCTATTGAATAGATATTGTTTTTAGACATCGTTGCTTGTGGCCAAAAAAATTATATTCATAACCCACTTAGACTGTCTGATGATTACATAAATAGAATTTATTATTATAGGACAGGTAAAGGGAAGAGGCCATGGGTAAGGTGAATGATTTGGGTATGGATCTAGGATAATGGAACTAGACATGGTTTGTGACCCACTTGGGAGTTGTCAGTGTCTTCATTTTCTGTTTTCATTTCAGACACTTGACACATACATTAGCATGGCATGTTTTTTACTTTAGTTGTATATTTTGTTTCCTACTTTGATTATCTTTAGATATTGGTATTGTTTATAGTTATATATTCATTCACTATTCTTTATTTATTTATGATGGTTTATTTCTCTAATAAAAGTGGGTATAATCTCCCCATGATTGACTTATCAAGCCCGTATTACTAGTCTGTAGCCTCTGGAATACATGAAGGCAAGCATGAAGTCATGTGGTAGTCTGGCTCAGGGCCTCGGTGTGTGGAACCCATGTTGGGACATTAAACCTCTTCCTAAAACCAAATTTATTATATTGTAGGGACCATTTTATAAGACTCTAACTACATTACATGTGGTCCATCCCACCTCACCTTAAACTACTCGGATAGGTCAATCATGGATGTCCTTAAACCTTATCCATCCTCATATGTGTAAGCACATGTTCATCAAAAAGACCTTTTCTTATCTTTATGATATTTGGAAGGAATGTTGAAATTTATTTTCAATTTTATAAATGATAGGGTCTGTATATTCCAGAACTGATATTTCCTCTAGTACACCATAAGATATTATTTAATTTCTTGTGAGGTTGTATTTACCCTTATCTTGTGTTAAGGTTTATTAATTTTACACAAATAGAATTAACAACACATTATTGTATAACTAAAGATTATTCTAACTTATTTTGGATATCTTTTCTTCCAATCAACCTACTTTATTCCTTTTATATCTTAATCCTCATCAACCAAATTCCATTGAGTCTAGATACTCCCTTTTGTGTCCCAATTTCCATTAGTTGATATATTTCACTTAAAACCCCTAGTTTGAGATGATATTCAAATATTTTCATTATAAAAAACTCAAAAATATCCTCTCCATTTCCCCTCTCTTATAAATTTGTTATTGGTTAATCAAATCCTTGAAATTAACCCAATTGAAAAAAAGTGAATTGCATGGTTTCCTTTCAACTGTTAACTAACCCCTGGGATATGGTTTTGGTATTGATATAAAGACACTAGAAAATATAATAATTATATTCTAATGGTTAATTGGTTTTTTAACCCTTATTAATGGTTAACATGTTCCTATTATTTATCATTTCATTATCTTTGATTTAGAAATTTTAATAAAATATTTACCACATCCACTTCCCCTATGTTCAAGAGGATATGAAATATCTCAAACATTTTTTCCCTTATGTATTAAAGACACAACTAGTTAGAATTTATGTTTCATGATCATAAACTACATAAAAATTTTGTACAATATTATTTAAATTAAACTAAAAACCAAATTTGATTTTATATTAAGACCATATCATGCATAACATGTGGTTTTTTCCCTAGGACAATAAAATGTATAGTATATAGTACATTCCCACAAGAATAAAAATTGTTAGGAGTGGTACATAATAAATAAACATAAAATTCTTTGAGGGTTATATTCCATGCACTCTCAAATTAAAAAAATACCCCTCCCCCAAATGAAATATATTTGTGTATATAAAATTCATCCATTACAGGTGGTTTGATGGATATAGATACATATTCCACCCATGATAATATGGTTCACATAAAATATTAATAAAATAAACTCTACTAAAACTATTTATTTCCAAATTACCATTACCATGGGATACGAAATTTTTAATAGATATGTTATTCTCAGACCATTTATAAATAATATATCTATAACTAATTATTCCTTAGAGATTTGACCTTTTGCTTATTATTTTGGGTTTTTTCTTCCTTTACTCACATGGGAACACTTAAATTTCTTCCTTTCTATCATACACAATATCTATATCTCTGAATAATCCAATTTTATAAAACTAAATATAGATTGATTCTTATTATCATAGGATACATAACAATGACCATAATTGTCATTTTAGTCCCAGATATAAAATGAATTTCCTATTTATTCCTTCATACCAATAGAGTGTACGATTTTTCCAATTCATATAAGTTTTCCCCAAATGGATATTCATAAGGATAAATCCATATATTATAAATAACTATATATTCCATGATTTATGTTTCCACATGATATATAACGACACCAAGATTTCCCATTCTAGGCCAAGTCATAAATTCCATCACTATCAGAACCCCTCCAAGAATATGATATCCACATTTATTTTGGGTTAGTTTTGGCCTCATCTCTATACATTCCAACTCTTATTTAGTCAAAGATATATGATTTCAAAAAAATAAACATTTTTTCAATGGTTTATGACCTCAATAATTAGACACTTTAGGGATGAGTTTTTATGTAATTAAAATTTATCAACTATTTTCCATAGATTTGTGAACATAAAAATCATTCACCTAATTTTATTCAAAATTAAAAGCCCATAAACATAAAATTAAAGTGACATAATGGATTTTAAGTTTAAAAACTCATGAATGGTATACAAAGAAAAACTCATGTCTCGACATTCTATGACTCTACATTTCATGGCTTAGAAAAACATTAGATAATGAAAAACGTTTAATGAAAAAAAAAATGTTCCTTCATGTTTAAAACCTATAACTGGATGTCTAAGAAAATTAAATTCTCCCCATATTAATCCATTTAATTTTATATATTAGGAATAAAGTTATAACATAAGAAAAATAAAAATATACATAGAAACTTTTCAGGTTGAAAACTCATAAAAGGTAGTTTTATCAAAATTTATGTCTCTTCTAATTAAGACATTCCATTTTGCGTTTTAGGGAAAATTTCTAGTTTACAAAACATCAAAATATAAATAAAGACATTTCATGTTGAAAACTCATAAAATGTATCCTTAGGAAAATTCAAGTCGTCAATCACCAATCCTCTTTCATTCATAAAATATGAATAGCTAAAGTGAAAAATGGAAACAGAACAAAAAAATTACATGTAGAAGCATGTCTATAAAAGAGTCATGTTATTATAACTTGACCCATTTTTCTAGGAAAAGTTTATAAAATATCTTATTTTCACTCTACACATGAGATTAAATAGTTTCATGGTTATATTTTCATTCAAAATAATGTCACGTATTCGCATTTAATGTATTATCCAGTTTAGATAGTCATATTCTCAATAAATTTAATGTTATATCCCTTCTCTTTAAGAATATGTTTAATAAACAATGGTGTAAACATTAGGGTGCTCAAAATCTTCTTGAATAACCTTTATCATTCAACCAACTTCATAACATTTCTCTTTGATTCATCACCAACCCATATCCTTGATCTTCTATACTATTATTGGCATTCCAAAAAACCATCAATTGTATTCTCTTAGTCCCCACATTCATAGAAATTGGTAAAAAGTGTATTTTATTTTAAAAAGGGTTCCTTTCCTTATTACAGATAATTTTGTTGCATATCCAGCCTATCAACCATAGGTATGTTTTCATTTTGAGGATAAGACACTCTAAACCCATGTATTATTTCTTAATAGTGTCATCTTACTTTATCCATTACTAATGATTAAATTATTCCCACATACATCTATCTTTCCTAAAAACTCAAAAATTATTTTATTTACACATTGCAAAACCCAACCATTTAATTAGATTCAAATAACATCGATGATAAAAAAATATACCCAATTAAAAATCAATATTATGTAATACTATTATTATAACTTTTAATATATGGGTGTTCATTTTCTATCATTAATAAAATTTTATTATTTAGGATACACATATAGGCCACCTAAATTCCTTGAATGAATATTTTTCTCTTAGTAACAATATTTCATTTAGTTGAGATACATATATTTGAACCCTAAAATCCTAAAGCTAAAATTGTCATTGTTTAAAATTCCCATTGGGTACAATGGTCCTCATCACATTTCATTAAAAAACATGAATAAGTGGTTTATCCTATAAGACCTTAAACTGTGAATAGTTTTATATTATATGCGATGTAATTCCCCTATGTATGAGATATATCAACATAATATTTCCTAGTGTATAGATTTTCCAATTCCCATTGGTTCTTCTCTAATAGTCGTACACTATGATGAAACCATTTATTTTCTTCTATGTATAATCTATATCTGTATAGATACCTATACTAGGAACTATAAGTGGGTTTATTTCTATTATTATAGGATATGTAGTGATGTCTAGACCACTTTTCCAAGGCCCAAACACAATGCCTCATTTTTAACTTTCCTTGGTGTTGAGATCATATACTCATTAATGATGATATTTTATATCTTCTATACACTAGGTCAGTATATACAGAACCCAATATCTTTTATTTTGTGTACAACCATAGAGATATTCTATTTCTAATCCCATTCCAAAAATAAAAATTCCCCTATTAAGTGTTACATTTGGATTTATTTCTATTTTTATTGGATGTGTAGTGTTGTTAAAATCAGTTATCCTACATATGGCTACACATACCACATTAATTCTGTTCCTTCTTCTATCCTTGTATTTTTTCATACCAATTCTAGTATGATTCTTATCCATTCATCCGATGATAGGATGTAAAAAAACCGTAATTTGATTATTATTCCTGGAAAAACCAAAATCCTTGAGTCGACTGTCTCCCTTGTAAATAGAAACACCTAGAGTTGATGTTATTAGATTAGATCAAAAAAACATTGATTTTATATTCTACTCATTGATATATAAAATCCTTTACGTTCATATTCGCCTCCTGGAAAACTAGAATCCTTGACTTTAGATTCTACTCTGATAAATACAAATATCAGGTCTCAAGATCCTCTGCAAGGATACCCAAACACCATGAGTCAAGATTCTTTTATTGGTTTCAAAAAGCCTTGATTTTGAGATCCTCATCATAGTGAACAAATTCTCAAAGGTGATTCATCTATATAGGGCAATCATATGTTTATATAATGTGAACCAGTTCACAATATTTTGTTAAAATAGGTTTCCTTTTATTCAAAAATCCAATTATGAGGGAAATTTTATTTGGCATTGAAAATTTTGTGTCATGAACATTTTTATGGAATCTATGATATGGTTCTCCATCAGATAACAGAATTCATATATGGTAAAAAATATATTTTTTTCATTGAAAAGATGAAAATCAGATCTGCAAATGTTGTATTATTTGTTACTCTATATGGTATAAAGATTCCTCAATAACATTTACTGGTCTACATACATGGTGTTGAGAACCTTTCGCCGAGATTATCCATATTTGGGATCTGTTATAGACAAAAAGGTATTTCAAATCCATAAAACCAATTTTTTGAGGATCCTCTGGACACCATTTACCTCATAAAATAAATTATAGAAGGAAAATTGGTATCTATTGGATCATATCATTTTCTAGTGTTTTATTTTACCTATAGCTGATAAAAATTCAACATAAGGATAAAAATTTATTGTTTTTTGAATATTGAGTAAGTTTTAAAAAAATATATTCATTCCAAACATAGAAGAGCTTTCAAATTACATAGACTCACTTACTCTTTGATTGGGTACTTTTCCTTGCATAACCTAGACTCACATTCCCTTCTTATGCACCCCACCTCACACACCCTAGACTCACGTGCCCAAATTTGGCACCCAACCTCACATACAACACCCCCACACCCTAATGAATGGATGTATGCACTCATATACAATCTTCTAAGACATGCATGGGATATGATGGCAGTTAACACCCATGGATGGGTTACATGGATGATTTATTCCTATAAAGAGACCACCGAACTCCCATATCGACAGAGAAATTAGACCAACAGAACTTGAGATATCGAAGTTTATATCAATGTAACCATGTATTACTTGGACTCTAAAATATGATTTTTTGAATTGAAAACTAAGGGACATGGGATTAAATGTTCATACTTAGTACCTTTTAATTGGAGTCTCAGCATAGACACCAGAACACCTAGACACCAACCACCTGGGAACCCCACAACATGGGAACCAACAACCTATGCATTATAACACTAATACTTTAAACACCTAGGAACTAAAATACCTAGGATCTATACAATTTAGAAATACTAAACTAGGGTTACAACCATATGGGCATCTAGGGACATAGGTGGTTTCCACCTGGTTCTAAATCACACGAGATATTTTTTACTTAATAAACACTTCACCTGGCCCTCCTGCATGGGAGCTCGTTCACCCAAATCACTTACCAAGGGATCCCATTCACCTAGGTCACATACATGGACATAAAATTTTCCCATATCACCTACTTGGTTACCCCATTCTCCTATGTCACATATATTGATTCATAGTTTCTTAGGTCACCTAACAGGGTACCAATTGGTCAATACCATAAAGAAATCCACCCACACACCCTCGATTAGTATTTATAAAATAATATCATCATATCCATTTGTCTTAATACCATTTACTATATTACTAATCCCCATTAATGATATTGTGTTGCATAATGAACTATTCTAGTTGAGTTAAAGTCAATTTTGATTAATATACTTTCCACCCCCACTAGTATCCCTAAAACACCATATCCAAGATACACCTCTTAGCCAAAAAAATTATTTATGTAAATATAATATTCATGGTTTTTTAAAATACGTTGATTAAATATACCACTCTTGGGTTTCATCATTTACCTTGAGTTAATATATTACTCTTAGTTTCCTTATATTCCATGATATTTGATTCTCCTCCCGAATCCATTATATTTCATGAGTATAGATACTACTATTGGTTCCAAAAATTTATTCACTCAACTAAAATGTCATGTTTAACCAAATATGTACACTTTAGCATAGGTACCATACTAACCATTACTAAATTCCTTTAATTTGGAAGTCCACAATTCATGAATTTAATCTTCTTTGTGATTTTCATAGATGCATGAACCTAAAAGGCACCACTATTTTATTTTTTACATGACCACAAATGATGCACCATGTTGTGTTATGTCCTAGTGAACAATGTTTGTTATTATTTCATTCACATGGATACATTGATAACCCCTTTCAGGGGCCGAATTATTACTTGGGGACACATGCCACCTCCTTTCACATGATCCCAATGCCTCCCAAGATGGAAATAAATTATCGAGTACCTGCCTATATTTTATTAAGTTATAGAGTAACTAGATACTTGGATCAAATGAGAGAAAATATAACTATCATATATAGTGTCCTATAAAATTCAATTTTTTATCCAATAAATTTCAAGTTAGTACAACCGATATTAATTCTAGGAAGTATTACACAAACATATCTTAAATTTATATTATATTCTTGAACTAGAAAATAATGTTCATTAAAAGAATATATGTCCTCCAATCCTCTCATCCAACAATTGTTTTCTCTCACCACCCATGGTAATAGATTAATCACCCATATTTATAAATAATTAGAGCTGTATGAAACACTAAAAAAATCAATGCATTCCCAAGGGGGATAAAACCTAAAAAATAATAATAATCAACATTCTTGAAAAATTTCTATGAAACTTTTCTGTATGATAATTTTCATAATAAATTAAGCTCTAAATTTTTCATTACCAACACATTCTAAAAATCTTTTTGGATATAAAAGGATACTTACTTTGTTATAGTTATTAAATGAATCCATTTTCAGGTCTCTTTTCAATCATTCATGAAAATCTTCTAGGGTATCCACTGAAATTTACATTGATCATTGAATGGAAAAATATTTCATTTATTAAATTTAGTATTTTTTATTTCTAAAACCTGATACCAAAAGCCTCTTATAAACATTATTTTCTCCATAATTACAGGCTAGAATATACAAAAGTCTTTTTGTTCAATGTATAAAACTAATTTCTTTTTTGAATAATTTTTTAAAAATTAACTATCATACACTATTTCATATATTGTGTTTTATGTGTTTGGACTAATATTTCTGAAGGATGGTTTTATTATCTAAAATATTCCAATTTTATTTCATGTTAATTGCTTACCTCACATTTTAACAAATATCTTTGATAAACCCTTTTATCCTATATAAAAATCATTTTATCTTTATTTTCCTATAAATCATGTTATTAAATTTGATTAATCTTAATCCATGGGTATTAAAAATATTAACAGATATTCTTTATAAAACCCAATTATATTATTATATAATATAAATAAGATAACTATAAACATATTTCACATAGATCAATCTGATATTGATATATACCTTTATATTCAAATATATTATTCAACAAACCTTTTTTTGATCTTTTAAAAACATACTATGTGATCCATCAATTATAACCTATATTTTTAAATTCTATATATTTACAAAACCCCTAATATATAAATTTGGAATCATATACCATTTAATAATGAAAAATGTACTTCAATAAAATTTATATATAAAATATAGTTTCAATGGTCTTTCTCAAACCCCTAGAGGTATTCTTGATGATTCCATCATATGGAAACATTTCTCCTCCTTCATACCAATTTCGTTATGACTTATTTACCATGACTATTTGTTATAAAGAAACATTATTAGACCCTCAAACTATAATTTATTCATTTTATTAAAATTCAGCCACTTATATAGATAATAAAATAATAAATCCATGAAATCACATTCCATGCTCATTTATCATCATTTATTTGAGATGTTTTTGTAAATACGTTTTAAACTCATTCACATTTCCATAAAATTTCCAATGATGATGATAGAATGAATTCTTTAGCAAGAAAAAACCTTATAGAAACCTCTATTCTCACTATGTCAATACATACCCAATCATATTTAGTATATAACTCTATGATATTTTAGAATAGGAACATTATTATCAAAAGTTTATATGACATAAAACACCAAACATAAAAAAAATTAAGTATTATTATTTAAATATGACCATCATAACCTATCCATTATATTAGAGGGTATAAACATTAT
Source organism: Viscum album (assembly GCA_963277665.1). Lineage (NCBI taxonomy): Eukaryota > Viridiplantae > Streptophyta > Magnoliopsida > Santalales > Viscaceae > Viscum > Viscum album. Next base: position 1,561,860,782 of record OY728146.1, read on the forward strand.
TAACTAATTTATGATATATATAAAAATATCCTTCTAAATATAAATATATTGTTTATTTCGTAAGAAATAATCATTCAATTTTAATCAACTGTTATATTGTGCTTAAAAATTGGATTTCCTTTAAAAAATGATTATTTCTTTATTTTCTGAGAAAATATTATATTTAATTTTGAAAATTTTAAAAAAATGTTCCATTAAATGATATTCATTTTATAAATCGTCATATAAAAATTTTCCTTTGATTATTTTTTTTGAATGTTATAAATATAATGATTTTCAATGAATAGTGAAAAATAATGATTTTTATTGAAGATCGTACTTTTTTTCAAGAATTTAAAAAGTTCCATTTTGTTTATAAATAGTTCCAATGTAAAATTAGTTCTATTATATTATAAATAATCTAATTATTTTTTATGTAATAAATCTTTTACTTGAATTTAGTATAAAAAATTTTTAATATAAAAAAAGCATTTTCTCAAAAACTATTCTTATGAGCACAATGTGTTTTTAAATTAATAAATTAAATATATAAGTATCTGTGAATTATTTTAGTAAAATTTATATATTATATATTCAGTAAAATGTTTTAATATTCATTTAATATTTATCTAAGCATGAGATAAGAATAAACAATGTTTTACTCATAAAAATGTATTTTTCTAATAAACTAATTTTGTCGTGTCTTGAACGTTTATTTTAAAATTTTGATTATACTAATTATAGAAATTTAATATCATAGAATGGATTCCATATTTTTAATATTGAGGTTAAAATTTGTAAAATATTTCACTTTTATGTTTTGTCAGCATGAATAGAAACCATGATAAAATTTATCACCTCAGTAAAAGGTAAATCGATAAGTGATAAGGACATAAGTCTTTATCCTAATTATTATTAGATGAATTTAATTTTACATGTATCATATTAGTCTATAAATTTATTTTTTTTAATGTAAAAATATACATGAAAATTACCTATATAATATTTAAATCCTAGAATGTTACAAAATGTCCCTCTCAATGTATTAAATATCTACTATAGGTCCACATAGGGAAAAAGAATTTTATTAATGAATGTAAAAATATATTTAGTTATTAATGAAATTATATTCCTGATATAATTTTATTTATAATTTTTATAAATTATATGTTTACATTAAATTATTATACAATTATGAAATAATAATTTTTAAATTAATAGAAATATATAATAAATGTAATAAAAAATACATAATTTAATATGAATAGATTAATTTATAGTGTTTAATGAATTTTATAGAAAAATAAAACATTGTAATTTTGTATAAAAGTATTACAATATAATTATAATTTTTAATTTTTTTCCTTTAATTCCAATTAAATGAGTAGTGTCAAAATTGATATTATTGATTTATTATTAAAAAAATATTTTATTAAGTTATTTAAAAATCATAAAAAATTTATAGATGCCAATGTGGATAATATATGGTCCAAAATGTTATCCCTTTCCCATTTATGATCCATTTTGTACATTATATGTAATATTATATCCTTTTAGGAGTGAAAATGTCATTACAATGGTTCATGATAAAATAGGTTAACTATGAGATTAATCCAAAAGATAAGGTTTTAAAGACTACTTAAACATGTAAAAAATTTATTTTTTATTTTATTTCAGCCACCTTAAACATTGTATTCAAAAAATGGTCATTTTGAATCAATTTTTCTAGATAATGACATTATTATATTTTAATCGTTTGAGATATTTAAAAAGTTCCCCTCACATCAATTATAATATGGCTCCTCTACTTTCTCATCTTCACAGAATATTGATCCTTATATCATGACAAGAACCTCAAATAATATCTTATAAAATTATTTATCTACTTTATATAAGTTATTTTCTTCCCAAAATACCACTCATAGAGCCCATAAGATGCTATCTAATAGAGTTTTTTAAGAGAAGATATAATTACCTTAACCGATCACATTATTTTTAATTCTAATTTTACCTCATATAAATATTTTCTAATATTAATAAAATAAAAATTTAAGTAATATAAATATTCTTAAATTTTATTATTAATATTAACCCACAATTATTCACCATTTTTCTATCAATTGGTAGTTGAAAGTATCACTTGTGCGTACGTTCAGCTTACCATCTCCATGTAGTTATACAATTAATATTCCATAACCATAACTAAAATATGTTTATTATGATGGTTTAAAAGATTATATATTATATTTATGATAAAATTATATTTTTGAGGAAAATATCATATCTGCCTACTTACAATACAAATAGTTGGAAAATGATAATGTTGTTCACTGTGTGGACTACCACCTCTTTAAAGCGATGTGATTTTTTATTCATTTTATATATCCCTTCGATGGTAATAAGGATGTATTTAATGAACATATGTGATATGAATAGTATAATAATGTTTCTATAATGGTCATTTATTATTTACCATTCTTTATTTTTATCTTTTTTAAAATGGAAACAATGTTCATGTGTATGTACGGCATATCGTCTCCATGAATGGTGAAATTCATTTCTATGTCACAAACATTTATAGATGACTCTAAAAATTTATATAAAAAATATATATGATATTTAAATCATTATTCATATTATTTATATGATTTAAATATGACCAATTTATATGTAAAAATTTATCCAAAACAAAACATACATGAAAATAGAAGTTGTTATCACTAGGAATAGTGATTTTAAAAAATAATTGTTCATGAATGGGTGATAAAAGATTATAAGTCAATCATATATTGTATTAATTATATTAATGTTGCTAAATAATATATTTATAATAAATATATATTTAGTATACATGTGTTTCAAACACATATAAAGGATGCCATACCTAAGGTAAGGAATTTATGTTTTAATCCTATTTTAATCGGAATTGTTTATGATTGAAATTTCATTAGAAGAAATTATATTATCCTTATCCAATGAATAAATAATATATTTATTTTTATATATTCATTTATAAATAATAAATATTTTCATTTCATTTACATCTCTTTATGTACTCAATATACTGAACAAACATTTTGAGGAAAACTGACTATGTGTTATTATTCGATAAAGAAAAAATTTCATACATATACATAAATTTCTAAAATATTATCATTATTGTATTCAATATATTCCTATTATTGTTTAATTAAATTTTCAACCATTATTAATTTTTTTTGAAAATTATTTAAAAGTAATCTTCTTTTTATTTTCTAACTGAGGTCCTTTTTAACTTTTTACCATAAAATGTGAAAGGAGTATTTTATTTTAACTTGTACAGCATGGAAAAAATTTCCTTTTGTCATGAATAGTTGATGTTTTAAATATTTTTTTAAAATTTTCCATGATTATTTTCACATCAAAATTTTTAATAATATATTGGATGTAATATTATTTTCAAATTGATTTTCAGAATAGAAATGTTATTTTCATTAAGAAATATTTCAGTGATATTTTAAAGGAATTTTCATATAAGATAGAATCATTTGATTATAATTATTCTTTTCTAGGGATATGATACAATGATACCATTATTACTCTTTCACTATATTATTAATGTTTATATTGAGGATATGTTTAAAAACCCTATTTATTTTTCAAGGGTTGTGCTATGATGAATTTAGGAATTTTTTATGAAACCTGTTCAATTTTAATGGGTTATTATTTGATGGTAAGCTGAATTTTATATGATATTCCATAACACATATGTATGGTTTTAATTATTTTATTAGTGTTTTCATTTTACACCAACGATAGTGGTTAATATATAACCAATTATGGTGGTTATGTTATAACCAAGGATGGTGGTTATGTTATAAACTCAGGATGGTGGTTATGTTATAACCAAAGATGGGTGGGCATAAAATTATATATCCCTACAATTAATTGGGTAATTATTAATATCTCATGTGATAAAAAGGATTGTAATAGGGAGTGAACCTAGTTCAGTATGGTACTTTGTCTGCTATGATAATATTGTATAATTACCTTGACTACTATGATAGAATGGGGAGTGAACCCAATCCACTGTGATAGTTTTATAACTAAGTCTTTACTACTGAAGAAATTATTTTATATACATATTCCAAAATAAGATGTCTTTTGAAAATTTTATGCTCTCATTTAACTTGTTCTTTTATTTCTTTATATTTTAAATCATATGAACTACCTAGATTTACGACATTGATCTATATTTTTAGCATTGATGTGCTGGGTTTGGTTTTAAAATATTATTCTCGTGTTGTCATACCCTTATTCTCATGTGATGTATAACTGATAATTGAAATCACAATTATTTTCCATTACTATTCATATGATGTCACAGTTTCCTATGTTTTCTTTCCCTGAGTTATTAGGAGAGTTATTAAGTATGATTTGTCTAAGAAGGGTGAAAATTTTTAAGAAGATAATGGGAGACACTTATTAATAAATTTTTTATGTTTCTGTGTTTACCAAAATACTCGACATATATGATTCTGAAGTGTATTACAATTTCATATAATTATTATTCATCTAATAATATGTAATATATATGAATAAAAATATTGGGTAACTATAGTTGGTATTTTATAATGGAATAGTTAAACATTGATGACTAGGATACGAAACTTTAGTGAGAACCATAGGTAGAAGTATATGTATAAGATAACAATAAAATGTTTTGGTAATGATCATAAATAAACCAGGATAAACGTAGGGTTTCAGATAATGAAAAGGATAATTCATGATTTAAACATCCTATAAATTATTTTTCATGGTTACTCATTATAAATAATATTTCGTACATGATACTTTCTGGTTTTAGTCAATATATTAAACCGGAAGTATTGTTGTTAACTCTAATGGAAAATGGAATGATTGTGCTCATAAGAAACATAGTTAAATGGGATATAGAATCCAAAAAAATGTGATTACTCCTAATCATTTTTCATAATATATTAATAACAAAATTCAATTTGACCAACTCCCAGACTCACCAATAAATGTAAGAATATAGTTCACCAAGATATTTATTGGAGGATATTATGAATGGAAGAAGATGTTGAATTATATATGTTGATAATTTTGGAAGCATCAATGAATTAAAGGTCTCAGATGAATAAGAGGATGATTTCATTATGGAAACAGATGTAATATAGAATGTAAAATTTTATGAAAAAATGAGGATTTAGATGGAGGGACATGAATATTAGCCTAAGGTTCAATTTATTGTTCAATGTATTATGTGTAGGGAATATTGTAATTATCATAGATAATTTCATAATCCAAGGTATAACTAATAGAATAAGTAAAAAACTATTAATTGAAATTAATTTTGTCTTTACATATTGTGATTATGTAATTAATATTTGGAAGTGTTATATAAATGATATTTTGGATATTAGGATACTCAAACATTTACGGATTGTTCCATAGTAGAATTTGAATTCACATTTTATGTTTGGTTATAGAGAAGATTAAAATTAGAAAGATAGTATTGGTGACCTAGACATTTATTAGTTGATAATAACTTTTTTAGTTCATATTTTATTATTTTTATTTCATTTTTTGATTTAAATAATTGATCAAATAGTTTTGAACTTATTTTTGGAATAAGGATTGTGTTCATTTTCTGAATCATGTATGTTTTCATGTGAAGTTAACGAAAAATTTATGGATAATATCTTGGGTTTATAACATTATGTATGAACATATCTTTAAAGGCATCAACACACCCTTTTAATGTTTTAAGTGATGGGTTTTTTATGTGAGTTGAATCTTTTACAAGGTATATGGAAGATTACTATATTAAGGTTTAATTAACCATTTGGGGTTTGTATATGATTCAATATTAAGTTATTTATAGTTTATTGGATTGTTTGATAAAGATAATATTGATGGTTGAAAAGTGATTATTTGAAAAGGTGGTATTTTCAGTGATATTTATGGTCAGGAAAAGGATTACCTTTTAGGTTATTATATAAATTTTAATCATGAAATTTTGGTGGAGTTTACTACATTAAATGATTATATAGTAATTTATCATGGTGATTAAAGATATTTTAGAGTTGTTTCATTGGGATGAAGTATGTGTAACCCTTAGGTTTAACAATCTATTTAATGTGAAAAATTATTTCTGAAGAATGTAATTTAATTTTCTAAAAAATTATTTTCAAGGGTATGATAAACCATTTAATATTAAAACATCCTTTAATGTTGTGTTTATTGCTGTAATTAAGGATTTAGAGATTATTGTGGTATTTCTTAATGTGATGGTTTCTTCATTGATAGAATTATCTTTTGCTAACAATATTCTTGGTTAATTCCTAATGATTGTATAAATATGTTGATATACTTTTTTATCCATTTGAAGTAGATTTTAGTGCTTCAAGAATGAAAAAAATCATCTTGAACGTTATTTATTTAGAAAAACTGATTATATTGTGGTGGAAATGGATTAAAGGATGAAATTATACATTTCATGTTAGTATAATTTCGTTATTTATTATTTTATAAGGTAACATAATTCCTCAAAAATAGGATAAGTATATTAAGAAGAAAATTATATCTTATAAACATCAATTTAGATTATTTGATGGTCTTTTAACCCCTCACTGATTCATGGTTTTGTTATTCTTATCTTTCTCTTAAATAGGTCCTATATCACTCTCTATTAGCCATTTTGTGTTTTTTTATTTCATGTCTATATTTTCACATTCCACTAATGTCATCTTATTAAAAAACCTATATGATCATCGTATTTCCCTTTCCTTTTATTAAGAGGATGTTTTATAAACCCTTTTTATGTTTTGGGTTTCCACAAACAACTTTCAAATTTAGAACCTTTGATTATTGAACACAATTTCAAGATATTAGTATGTGATTTGTTAAAGTGGGGGTATAATGTAACACGATGAGATTTTTTAGGATGAACATTATGTTCAATAGAGTATAAGACATGCCACACCAAACTTAAATGAACTGTAAATATTATTACTTAAATACGACTGTTATAATATAGAACCCAAATTAGTTGATCTTAACATATTTGACTAAATTTTTTGATATATAATAAGTTCATAGTCAACATAAATATACTTATTAATTATTAGGAAATAAAAAATCAATTTTTAACACAGTTATATTATGTGTAAAATTTAGATTTCCTTAAAAACGATTTTTGTTTCTTTTTTTAGGAAAATAATATAATTAATTTTCAAAATTTTTAAAATATTATTTCGAAAAATTTAATAAAATTTTTAAATCATCTAATCAATATTTTAATAAGATTAATTTTTGATATTTTCTTGAAAATATAGATTTTCTAGTGAATAGTGAAAAATTCTGATTTTTTTGAAGACCATATTTTTGTTCCATGCTTGATCAATGTTACATTTTTCATTACAATGATTTCAAAGAAAAATTATTTATCATATATTTTAATTGAACAATTTAATTTAAATTGATTAAATTTTATTTTCTAATTTAGTATAAAAATATTTTCATACGCAAAAAAAAATCATTTTCTAGAAAAACTGTTTTTATGTGTAGAATGCGTTTTTATCATAATAAATTAAATTAATAATTATTGTTGAATTATTTTTAATGAAATACATATATTATATATGCAATAAAAAATTAAACATTTCATTTTATATTTTTAGGGGAATGAGATCAGAATAAACTACGTTTTATGCTTAAAAATGTATTTTCTTAAAAAACTGTTTTCATCGTGTTTTTCATGCTTATTTTAAATATAATCTATTAAACCTATAAAAATTTATTTTCAAAAAATTTATTCCATATATTTAATAAATTTAATTTAATTTTAAAAACATTTCCCATCTATTTTTTGTCAATTTGAATATTAATCGTTTTAAAATTTATCCCCTCATGTTAGGGTGAATTTTGTTAATCTTGGTTGAGAATAAGTTATAAGGCCATAGTTTTTAATCATAACTCATATTGGTTAAAAATAATTCGATTATTATCACCTTATTCTTGAAATATATTTTCCAAATGTAAATTTCTCCATGAAAATTACATATAATGACCCATACTTTACATACATTGTTAGTACTTCAAAATTGAAGTACACTTATTACAACACATAACAAAACCATGAAAGGACCGTATAGGTATAGTGTCTTTAGAAACTGGGAAACATAAACAAATGGTTCATAAAGCATCTACATTGTCTCCCATTTATTTCATCATATCTAGAGTCCCCTTTGGCATATCCTACTTAATAACCTTCATCCTGACCTGGGTGAAAGAAAACATACAAAAGGGTGAGCTCAAATGCTCAGTAAGGTAAACAAAAGAAAAATCAATCACATCATATTCATTAGAACATAACAATTTGGAAATCTTACCCTGCAAAATAGATCATAATTTCATAACATGGGATAAATCATGGTAGTGAAATTTAATCACAATAATCATAACATAAAACATGAATCTTTGTGGCATATACACATAATAATAGAGAATCATTTCTTATTAGTCAAAACTCATTTCCAAGACTATCTTAGTGGACAAAGTCCATTTCTGAACCGAGTTCATTCCTTATTTTAGTCCTGTTTCACTAAACTGGTTTGACCTACCATTCTAGCCATGTCTATCTCATGAGATATAAAATCTTTACCCAATTTATTGGAGGGAGATATAGGTCCCACCCATATCATAATGATACCATTTTTATGTGTGCCACAAAATCAAAAATCATACATCATTGCATAACCCATGTAATAAAAATGCGAATCTTAAACATCATGTCATCATAAAATAATACATATAAGATAAAAGGACATCATAAAAATAATTCCATCATAACATAATCAAATCAAGGTAAAAATATTGATAGAAACAGAACCCTATATTATCTTAGATGGAAAATAATTTTGATAGAACACTTGAACTCCATTCTTGAGGGAAATATCATTTCTACTTCAAAAACATTTTTTCCTTTCTTAACATGTCGTGCAATTTTAAACTAAAAGAATTTGATTAAAAATAAACATGAAACATGTAAAATAAGCTTCTTGGAAATAAGGTTTTAAAAATCCATTCATGTCGTACAAGTTAAAAAAAGCATTCTTCTCGTACTTTTGTCGGAAAAGTCAAGAAGTACCTCGTACGAAAAATGACAAAAGATTATTTTCATATCTTTTACTAAAAACTCACCGAATGGTAAAATTGGATATAAAATATTGTAGGAGGATATAAATATTACATATTGAGGAATCATGGATGTGGATGATAAATATTCCCCAGTAAATTCGGAAGTATAATCAATCTCGGATAAAAATTGAGATTGCTAGATTTTCCCTTACCTAAGGTCCGATTTGATTCGAAATTGTCTGAACCTCCTGCATAATGATTTAAATAACGTCATTGACTTATTCCAGAATCATACTCATTGTTATGATATCATATATGGTTATATTCTTAGCTTGTTATTAGTAATATTTCATTGTTACTTGTTATTTGGGTGTTTATTGCTTTTTATTCTTATACGTGTTTTGTCGAATAAATTCTAATTATTATTTTTGGGTTATAGATACCCCATTTCAAGAATGGTATTAGTGTAATATATATCATACTTATTCACTCAATTCATTTATGTAATCATTATGCAATGAAAATCATATAGAATGAGTCACATCACATCTTGGAGACAGTATTCTATACGTACGGACGAGCGATGATATCATTCCCATGAACGTGAAATTATATTGGAGTGTATGTATATACTATTTCAGAATCAATATAAATTTAAAATAATCATATATATTCATTCTTTACACCATTATACCCATCCAAGTAAGGTGGTGGTGGAAAATAGATTACACCACAGCGTGGAGACGATATTCCGTACGTACGCACGCGCGGTAATTTCATTTTCCACAGGATGGATAGATGGTGAAATAGGGTTGTTTCATACTTATAATAACATATCAGTATATTAGTGATACTGATGTTATTAATTCATAATGAATAAACTAAAGAAGATGATGTGGAATTTGAAATAAAGTTGAAAGAATCGGTAATGGATAGTACCTCTTCTTTGAAGCGCTTCTTTAAGAACTCGTTTTAGGGCACTAAAATTGGTCTTTCAAGAAGACCAAGACCTCTAGTATGTTTCAAGGGAAGTGGAGAGGAGAAATTTTAAGGGTTTGGACGAGCTTTAATGTTCATAGTGGTGTGAGGAAGAGAGGGAGGAGGTGCCCTTTTATAAGGGAGGAGAGGAGCACCTTTGGAAAAACAAAAAATATTATTTAATTATAAAGCCATATTCTATTTTAAATAGCTCAAAATTAATTTATTTAGAAGATAAGGTGGGTATGGGTAGAAATAATATCATCCAATAGAATTTGGACAAGTTTAGTTTACTATTATAACCTTATCATTGATATTTAACTATAAGTTAGATAATTTTACTTTTACCGTGTCTTTTTGTGTTCTTACACTATAAGGTTAATAAACTTACTATAAAAAGCCAAAATAACCCCAATTTGTTTATTATTAATATATATAACCTTATCTCATTCATTTGGCCGAACCTTAGATTTTTAGGAATAAAATAACAATTAATAATATAATATATGTTTTAAAAACTATTTTATGTCAATTTTGACACTATTTAGTAATTGATTTTTGTGAAAAGCATAACAGAATGATTAGTTAGAAAAATGTTAATTAAATCAATACTAACATGTCATATTAACCTATAAAATTAGTTTAATTCAAAAAAAGTCTCAAATTACATTTATTTGGGTATTTATAACATCAATTATGTTAATATTTCATTAATAAGATAATTACTGCATCATATTTGCGTCATAAATAAATTAAATTATTTAATATCTAAAAATTACAAATAATATCCCATTATGTAGTAAATCTTTTTATCATTATAAAGAATATTTATAGTCGAATTTATCTTATGTATAACCCTATATTAAAAATTATTTACTTATTAAACATTGATTTTAACTATTTTAACCCTTCTTTAAATAAAATAATAATAAATGTCCTAATCTAATCCAAGTGGGCCTAAATGGTCATCTTTTATTCCTAAGGTTGTTTTTGGCCGAATTATACTTATCAAATAGAATTAGGACATCTGTTAGAGTAATAATAATATCATTTTTACCCTTAATTACCCTATTTACTTTTAACCGTGGTAAATAAAAGTGAAAAGTTACTATTCACAAAAAATTATTTTCATCTCATTGAACCACATTTTACTTACTGACCTCAACCGTGTCTCTCAGATTTTTTTAAATTCCACTCACAGAAGTGGTAAAAATTATGTTTTACGTAAATTTGAAAATTCTCCGAGAAGGTGGGTAAAAGACGGTGAAATGTTCAATAAAATTTTTATATATCTAAAACTATTAAAAATTACTCCAATGAATTACATTGAACTTATATAAGTATTATTTATCAATTTTTAACTAAAATAAATTTAAATAAAATAAATAATTATTTAAATAAAAGGTCGGTTTTTAAATAGTAACTCAGTGTTTTCACTATTCATCAAAAATTGAATGTTTCTAGAAAAATAAAAAAAATTCACCCTAGGCTAATTTCGATATTCCAAATCCAAAAACGAAGTCCATTTTGAAAATTAAAATTTAAAAAATTTCAAAAAATGGTTATTACTATTCATAACGGCTAGTTTTATTAATATTTTAATAGCATATCATTGTTTAGTGAAACTCGGTATTGCGTACGACGCAAGCTGTCAAGCAAGGTTTCGATTGCGTGTAAAGAAATCCAAGCTAGTGTTGTGTGTAGTGAAAGATTCCATTGATGATTTATATAAAATAAAAATAAAATATTTCTTATAAAAGTCTTGGGTGTTACATTCTACCCCCCTTAAAATGAATTTCGCCCTAGAAATTCATCACTTGTAACAAACAGATGAGGATACCTCTCCCTCATCATATACTCAAGATCCCATGTAGCTTCTTCTAATTATTGATTCCTCCATAAAACTTTCACCAAGTGAGTGGTCTTGTTCTGTAGGAATTTTTCACTATGATCGAGAATCTATATCAGCTGTTCTTCATAAGAAAGATCATGTTCCAGCGGTACAACTTCTGAGCTGAGTACATGTGAAGGATCAGGAATGTACTTTCTCAGGAGGGATAAATGGAACACATCGTGAACTTGAGAGAGATTCGGTGGAAGCGACAATCGGTAAGCTACCTTCCCAACACGGTCCTATATTTTGAAAGGCCGATATACCTAGGTCACATCTTTCCATTCTTTCCAAATCGCATTATTCTCTTCCAAGGAGATATTCGTAAGAACACTTTATCACCCACTTCAAACTCTAAGACTTTTCATCAGTTGTCGGCATAAATTTTTTGTCGACTCTGAGATTCTCTTATGTGTTGTTGAATAGATCAGACCTTTTATGCCATCTCATCAACAAGATCAGGTCCTAATAGCTTTCTTTCCCCAACTTCATCCCAGGAAGTTGGAGTCCTGCATTTCTTTCCATAGACAGCTTTATAAGGAGCCATCTGAATACTGTAGTGAAAGCTATTACTATAAGAAAATTCCACAAAAGGTAGTTGTTGATCCCAACCACCTTTGAAATTCATAGAGCAAGCTCTCAACATATCTTCTAGAGTTTGAATTGTCCTCTCAGACTGACCGTCTATCTTGAGGATGATAAGCAGTGCTGAAACTAAACTATGTATCCAGAGTATGCTGAAGACTTCGCAAGAACATTGAGGTAAACCTCGAATCCCGATCAGATATAATAGAAAGTGGTACTCCATGCAATCTTACCACATCCTTTACATATATCATGGAAAACTGATCGAGAGAAAAATCCTCACTAATAGCAATGAAGTGTGCAGACTTTGTAAGACAATCAACTATGACCCAAATAGCATTATTGCCTTTGGATGTTTGTGGAAGTCCTGTGAGAAAGTCCATAGTGATGTTTTCCCATTTCCATTCGAGTATGGGTAATGGTTGTAACATCCCCTCAGACTTATGTCTCTCATATTTAACTTGCTGACAAACCAAGCATCGAGAGACATATTCAGCAACATATCTTTTCATGCCATACCACCAGAAGTACTCTTTCAGGTCCCTATACATCTTCATGCTTCCAGGATGAATAGAGAATGAAGAACTATGAGCCTCATCCAGCAGATCCTTCTTTAATTTGGGGATGTGAGGAACAGAAACCCGATTCTTGAACTTTAATATCCTATCACAATCAAGGTTGAATTCAGGAACATTTCTCACCTTCTTTTGTAACTCTACATCTTCTTTATGTGCCTCTTTAATCATCACATGTATATATGGTTGAACATTCATTTGAGAAAGATACAATTTTTCCCCTTTAATTATAATTCCAAGATCCATCCTTTGTAAATCCATAAATATTGGATCTTTTGTGATCCTCATCACGGATAAACTGGCATGGCCTTGTCAACATAATGCATATGCCACCTTGTTTGCTTTCCCAGGGTGGAAATGGATTTAGTAGTCGTAATCCTTAATCAGTTCCAACCATCTTCTTTGGTGCATATTCATCTCCTCTTGTGTGATAATATACTTTAAACTTTTATGATCAGTATAAATTTCACACCTTTCTCCATAAAGATAATGACTCCAAATCTGTAATGCAAATATTACCGCAGCTAACTCCAAATCATGAGTTGGGTAATTTTGCTCATGGATTTTCAACTGTCGTGAGGCATAAGATATAACCATATCATTTTTCATAAGAAAACACCCCAATCCCTTCATGGATTCATCACTGTAGATCACAATCCTTTCTCCACTACATGGCAGTGTGAGCACAGGTGCACTAGATAACCTTTTTTTCAACGCCATGAAATTCTCTTCACATTCCTCCATCCAAACAAACTTAACTCCTTTCCGAGTCAACCTGGTGAGTGGATTAGATAATCGTGAAAAATATTTCACAAAACGACGATAATATCCAGCCAAAATAAGAAAACTTCGGATCTCAGTTACTATTGTTGGTCTCGACCATATTTCGATAACCTCTGTTTTTGCTGGATCCACAAATATCCCCTCTTTTGAGATTATGTGACCCAAAAATGAAACTTTTTGATGCCAAAATTCACACTTGGTAAATTTGGAATAAAGATTCTCCTTTCAAAGGGTCTTCATTATCATTCTCATGTGATCTTCATGTTCTTCCTTTCTCTTTGAATAGACAAGAATATCGTCTATAAATACTACCACAAACAGATCAAGATAGTCTCTAAAGACTCTATTCATCAGATCCATGAATATAACAGGGGAATTAGTAAGACCAAATGGAATCACTATAAATTCATAGTGTCCATTCCTTGTACGGAAAGCCGTCTATGGTATATCCTCCCTTTCGACCCTTAATTGATGATACCCTGAACGAAGATCAATCTTAGAAAAGTATTGAGCTCCACGTAGTTGGTCAAATAAGTCATCAATGTGCGGGAGATGATATTTTTGTGTTGATAGTGATCTTGTTAAGTTCTCGATAATCAATGCAGAGTATCATTGATCCATCTTTCATCTTAACAAACAGAAAAGGTGCTTCCCAAGGTGACACACTAGGGCGTATAAACCCCTTGTCAAGATTCTCCTGGAGTTGCTTCTTCAATTAATGCAACTCAATTGGGTCCATTCTATAAGATGTCTTTGAAATAGGTAAAGTACCCGGTACGAGTTCTATTGAAAACTCAAATTCACGATTTGGTGTGAGACCCGGAAATTCCTCTGGAAAGACATCGTCAAAGTCCCGTACAATGGGAATATTATTAATCGTGGGTTTCTCACCAACCATTTGAGATAAATAACCTTCATTTAGCGGAATCAAGACCCATAAGATGGAAGAAATTTCCATTGGAAGGTTATGTTCATCCTTGCAATGATAGACGATCATAGATTGATCTGGAATATGAAATGTGACTTCCCTTCTTTAGAAATTGACATGATATCCATATAGAGAAAGCCAATCCATGCCAAGAATCACATCAAATTCCACTATAGGAAGGATCACAAGATTTACAGTAAGCACTTTCCCACAAACTTCAATCAGAGAAGAATTGTAAACATTTGATGTGACTATTGTGCCATTTGGGGTTGTCACATCTAACTCAACATCTAATTGTTCAGATAATATGGTGATACCCTTAGAAAATTCTTTTGAAATAAAGGAGTGGGTGGATCCAGAATAAAATAAAACATTTTCTACATTAGAGAGGATGGTAAGTGTACCTTTCACCACTTCGTTACCATACTCCACATTGCTGATAGAAATTGCATGTGACTTTCCTTTGTCTTTAGCCTTAAGAGTTTATTGACGTCGACCATCATAATCAACCCTTGGATTTGGGCATTGATTAGAATAATGCCCCATCTCCTTGCATTTGAAACATTGAAGTGTAGGAGGTTCAATCTATGTATCCCTTCCTTTTTTTGCATCATTAGACATCTTCTTCCCATCATTGTGGCATTCAAATTCCCGATGACCTTCCTTTCCACATTTGAAACTTTTACTTGTCCCTTTAAGACAACTCCATCCATGATTCTTTCCACACTTTGGGCATAAGGAAAATATCATCTTCTTTTCAGTGAGCTCTTTAGATTTTCCTTTGAATTACATTTTACTCTTATTATCAAACCAATATGACTGATGGGTTACTCCAATCTCCATCTCAACTTTGAGAGCACATCAAATGATTTCCTCATAGCTATTGAAGTCCCTTATGGATAACGCCCTTCGAAGACTTGGTTTTAAGACACTAAAGAATCGATCCATCTTACTCTCAGGTTGGATAATAATACCAGAAGCATATCTTGCAAGTCTTGTAAAATTTGATTCATAGGTACCAATAGATTCGTCATCCTTTTGCTTTAGTTCAAGAAACTCATTCTCTATCTTTCTTCAAAGAATAAGAGGGAAGTACTTATTGAAAAATAAGTTCTTGAACTCGTCCCATTCCATGGACTCAATTTCATCTCTTTGCCTCGTATTCTTGATAAGATTCCACCATTGATCAGCATCACCTTCCAAACGATACACTGCTAAGATGAATTTATCATTTTCAGAACATTGAAGAACTGAAAATATCTTTTCAGTGGTACTAATCCATTGTTCAGAAACTAATGGATCAGTAGACCCGCTGAATGAAGGTGGATGCTGCCTCATGAAGGATTCAACAGAATGTTGCTCCTTCCTTCACTCATTTGGAAGTCCTGCATGATTCATATCTTGAGAATGTTGTGTGAGCATGGCTACAAGATTTTTCATTCCAACTCTCATAATGTTTGGTTGCTCAGGGGGACAATCATTTCATTACCTATCACATTCCGCATTAACACGGTTCCTTCGGGTTCCAGCCATTGACTAAAACCAAGAATAATAGTGTGAGCACCACTAATTATAATTGGAAAACCACATAATCAAGAATAAAATTTCTCACTTAAGGTCTTATCCTAGATTATTCATTGAAATTTCTAAAACACTACGATTGTGTTCTATGCTTATACTAATCCTTAGGATTCTTACTAAGGCTTTCACATCCTAGTTTCCAAAGGTTGAATATACCTTCCCTCTGATACCAACTATAACGACCCATACTTTATATACATTGTTAGTACATCAAAATTGAAGTACACTTATTACAATATATAACAAAACCATGAAAGGACCTTATAGGTATACTGTCTTTAGAAACTGGGAAACATAAACAACTCGATCATAAATCATCGACATCGTCTCCCATTTATTTCATCATATCTAGAGTCCCCTTTGGCATATCTTACATAATAAATTTCTTCCTGACATGGTATAAAGAATGCATACAAAAGGGTGAGCTCAAATGCTCAGTAAGGGTAAATAAAAGAAAAATCAATCACATCATATTCATAAGAACATAACAAATTGGAAATCTTACCCTGCAAAAGAGATCATAATTTCATTACATGGGATAAATCATGGTAGTGAAATGTAATCACAATAATCATAACGTAAAACAAGAAGCTTTGTGGCATACACACATAATCATAGAGAATCATTTCTTTTTAGTCAGGACACATTTCCAAGACTATCTTAGTGGACAAAGTCCATTTTTGAACCGAGTTCATTCCTCGTTTCAGTCCTGTTTCACTGAACCGGTTTAACCTGCCGTTCCAGCCATGTCTATCTCATGAGATATAAAATCTTTACCCAATGCATTGGAGGGAGATATAGGTCCCACCCATCTCAAAATGATACCATTCTTATGTGTGCCACAAAATCAAAAATCATACATCATTGCATAACCCATGTAATAAAAATGGGAATCTTAAACATCATGCCATCATAACATAATCCATATAAGATAAAAAGACATCATAAAAATAATTCCATCATAACATAATCAAATAAATGTAAAAATATGGATAGAAACAGAACCCTATATTATCTTAGATGGAAAATAATTTTGATAAAACACTTGAACTCAATTCTTGAGGAAAATATCCTTTCTACTTCAAATTTTTTTTCCTTTCTTAACATGTCATACAATTTTAAACTAAAGAAGTTAATTAAAAATAAACATGAAACAACTAAAGGAAGCTTTTTGGAAATAATATTATAAAAATCCAT
Organism: Viscum album; assembly: GCA_963277665.1. Taxonomy (NCBI): domain Eukaryota; kingdom Viridiplantae; phylum Streptophyta; class Magnoliopsida; order Santalales; family Viscaceae; genus Viscum; species Viscum album. The sequence continues at coordinate 1,561,878,423 of OY728146.1, forward strand.
TCATGATGTATGTGTTAAAAAAACATTCTTCTCGTACTTTTTTCGGAAAAGTCAAAAAGTACCTCGTATGAAAGATGACAAAAGATTCCTTTAATATCATTTTATAAAAACTCACCGAAGGGTAAAATTGGATATAAACTATTTTATAAGGATATAAATATTAAATATTGAGGAAATAGGGATGTGGATGATAAATATTCCCCGGTAAATTCTGAAGTATAAACAATCTCGGATAAAAATTGAGATTGCGAGATTTTCCCTTACCATAGGCCTGATTTGCTTCGTAAGTGTCTGAACCTCCTGTATAATGATTTAAATAATGTCATTGACTTATTCCAGAATCATACTCATTGTTATGAATCATATATTTTCATATTCAAAGCTTCTTATTAGTAATATTTCATTGTTACTTGTTATTCGGGTGTTTATTGCTTTTTGTTCTTATGTGTGTTTTGTCGAATAAATTATTCTTCTTCTTTTTGGGATATAGATACCTCATTTCCAGAATGTTATTAGTGTAATATATATCATATTTATTCACTCAATTCATTTATGTAATCATTATGCAATGAAAATCATGTATAACGAGTCGCATCACATCGTGGAGACGGTATTCCGTACGTACGCAAGAGCGATGATATCGTTCCTATGATCGTGGAATTGTATTTGACAGTATGTATAGTATTTCAGAATCAATATCACTTTAAAATAATCATATATATTTATTATTTACACAATTATACCCATCCAAGTAATTTGGTGGTGGAAAATAGATTACACCATGGCGTGGAGACAATATTCCGTACGTACGCACGCGCGGCGATTTAATTTTCCGTAGGATGCATAAATGGTGAAATAGGGTTGTTTAATAATTATAATAACATATCAGTATATGAGTGATACTGATGTTATTAATTCATAATAAAACAACTAAATAAGAAGAAGTGGAAGAAGAAATAAAGTTGAAAGAATCGGTAACGGACATTACCTCTTCTTTGAAGCGCTTCTTTGAGATCTCCTTTTAGGGCACTAAAAGTGGTCTTTGAAGAAGACCATGACCTCTAGGATGTTTCTAGGGAAGCAGAGAGGAGAAATTGGCAGGGGTTGGCTGATCATGAAGGCTCAAAGTGTTGTGAGGAAGAGAGGGAGGAGGTGCTTTTTTATAAGGAAGGAGAGGGGCACCTTTGGAAAAACTAAAAATATTATTTTATTATAAAGCCATATTCGGTTTTAAATATCTCAAAATTGATTTATTTCGAAGATAAGGAGGGTATGGGTCAAAATAATCTCATAAAATAGAATTTGGACAAGTTTCGTTTACTATTTTAACGTTATCATTTAGATTTAACTTTAAGTTAGATAATTTTACTTTTACCGTGTCTTTTTGTGTTCTTACTATATAACATTAATAAACTTACTATAACAAGCCAAACAAACCCAAAGTTGTTTATTATTAATAAATATAACCTTATCTAAGTCATTTAGCCGAGGCTTATATTTTTATGAATAAAATAACAATTAATAATATAATATTTGTTTCAAACACTATTTTATGTCAATTTTGACACTATTTAGTAATTGATTTTTGTGAAAATCATAACAGAATGATTATTTCAAGAAACGTTAATTAAATCAATAAAAAAAATGTCATATTAACCTATAAAATTAGTGGAATTCATAAAAATTCTCATATTACATTTATTTGGGTATTTATAACATCAATTATGTCAATATTTCATTAATAAGAAAATTAATGTATCATATTTGTGTCATAAATAAATTAAATTATTTAATGTCTAAAAATTACTAATAAAACACCATTATGTAGAAATTTTTTTAGATTTATAATGAATATTTATTGTCTAATTTATCTTATGTTTAACCCTATAATAAAAATTATTTACTTATTAAACTTTGATTTTAACTATTTTAACCCTTCTTTAAATAAATCAATAATAAATGTCCTAATCTAATCCAAGTGGGCCTAAATTGTCATCTTTTATTCCTAAGGTTGTTTTTCGTCAAATTACACTTATAAAGTAGAATTAGGACATCTGTTAGGGTAATAATAATATCATTTTTACCCTTAATTACACTGTTTACTTTTAACCGTAGTAAATAAAAGTAAAAAGTTACTATTCACCAAAAATTATTTTCATCCCATTGAACCACATTTTACATACTGACATCAACCGTTTCTTTTAGATTTTTGAAATTCCACTAACAGAAGCGGTAAAAATTATGTTTTGTGTAAATTTGAAAATTCTCCTAGGAGGTGGGTAAAAGAGGGTGAAAAGTTCAATAAAATTTTTATATATCTAAAATTATTATAAAATTAATCCAATTAATTACATTGAACTTATATAAGTATTATGTATAAATTTTGACATAAAATAAATTTAAATAATATAAATTATTATTTAAATAAAAAGCCTGTTTTTAAATAGTAACCAAGTGTTTTCACTATTCATCAAAAATTGAAATTTCCAGAAAAATATGAAAATTTCACCCTAGGCTAATTTCGATATTCCGAATCAAAAAACGAAGTCCATTTTGAAAAATTAAATTTAAAAAATTTCAAAAAATTGTTATTATTATTCATTACGGCTAATTTTAATAATATTTTAATAGCATATCGTTGTTTAGTGAAACTCGGTATTGTGTACTATGCAAGCTATCAAGGAAGGTCACGATTGCGTGTAAAGCAAACCAAGCTAGTGTTGTGTGTAGTTAAATATTCATTTGATGATTTATATAAAATAAAAACAAAATATTTCTTGTAAAAGACTCGGGTGTTACATTACATATATAATATTTTAATAAAATAATGTTACAAAATGTCACTCTCATGGTTTTCAATATCTCTTATCTGTCCACATAGGGAAAAATAAAGTTATAAGTGAATATTAATGTATATTTTAATCTTAATGAAATTATTTTCATGATATAATTTTTTTCTAATTTTTAAAAATTATATAATTACCATAAATTCCTATACAATGCCGATATAATATTTAGTTCACTAATATTAAAAATTGATTTTAAAAATAATAAAAAATAACATAATTTGAGTGGTTTATAGTCTTACATTAATTATTTAGTTAAATAAAACATTATATCATTTTTTTAGAATGATTATAATTAAATTAAACATTTTTATTTATGTCCATTAATCCAAATTAAATGAGCAGTGTCAAAATTAACATTAATAGTTATTTATCAAAATAATATTTTGTAAAATTATTTAAGAAAATGGATATACTAAAAAGTTGATAATATATACAAATAAATTATGCATTACCCATTTTTTATCCATTTTTTATCTTATATATACAATTATAAAATTCTAATAGTGAAAAAATGTTATTGTGTTAAATATAAAAATAGGTTAACTAAGTGGTTAAACCAAAAATAAGGTTTAAAACACCACATAAACCTATCAGATTTTTTATAGTATTTAAATCCTATAAAACCTTATTTTCTAACACATATCAGTTTGGAATTATTATTTCTGGATAACAACATTATTACATTTTAATCTTTTATGAAATTACAAGCGTGTCCCTCACCTCAATGCGTCCCAAAATGGCGTCTAGACGAGACAACATGGGGACTCCCAGATTAAATCATTGATTAGCAGCCTTGATGCCAGCCATCACCAGGGTCGCTGGACAAACTCCCATCCTTGCATCCCTCACCAATAAAGGCCACCCACTCTAGAATGTTGAAAGAAAATCGTCATACCAAAAGTTTGGGTCCTGGCTCTCATTTATGCTGAAGCCCCATGAATGATAGTCCCTTGCCTCCAGGATCCTCAAGTACGATCTTCTTTTGCTCCTCTGTGCCGCGGTCGGACACCGTATACCTCGCCCCTACATCTTGGATTCCTTATATTTTGGAAAGAATAAGCTAAAACATTTCTTGTAAGCGATTTCCTTCAAAAATTCCTTGACCCCCAGCCTCTCTTTAGCCTACTCCAATATGTGCCATGTCAGCATTGGGGTTGGTGATCCTTCTCCACAGATGTTCTTTAGCGGGAGGAATTCATCGTACGAGTGCCCATACTAAGGGATATCTTCGATGCAATGAATGTACCAATGGATGATGCAAACATCCCCCTGATGAAGATAAAAGGTATTGGTATTGGGGGACAATCAAGTAAAAAAGATCTGGCCTGAGCTCGTGCTGGAGATAGAATTGAAACAGTGACGTCCACACTTCCTTGAGCAAACTGATGTGCCGCAGTTCAGCCCAAATATGGTCACACATCTGGCATACCCAATATGCCTAGGCCCATTAAATGGGGAAATTTACTACAAACCATACATCCCAATCTTGCAACCAACCTATGGTCTCATCAGTAACACTCAAACGGATGGTGCTTGCGTAAAGGGCCGGAGAATTCTCCGTGATAGGGTCACTCCCCGAAATTTCCTGGTCCTTGGATTCAGGATGCAAATGTAAATGTGTTTGGTATCTCTAGAAGGATGGTCATTGTAGGTGATATTATACCAGGGTAGGTCATCCTCACGGGTCACCCATGACCGCATTGTGTCGACCTCAAATATTGGCATGGGTACCTCCTCCAAGATACTGAAGTCCATTATCGATAGGTTGGAAGATAGTGCATACTCCTTCGGCACTATGTTCAACATGTTGAAAAGAGTATTGTTGCTGGATTTGATCCTTAGGGAACCATAAACCTCAGGTTTGGTGACCATCTCACCCCTTCGAGCATTCAACGCGGCTTCTCCCTCAATGTCAGCCCGATTGGCATCCATCTTCTTCCACCAATATCATAAAAGGTTAGCATGAAAAATCAATTGTTGGCATGACAAATCAGAGGCCGACATGACATATATGAACCGGGCATGAAAAATATGGGGTTTCAAAGTAAAATGAAGGTAGAATTTGTTGTATTTTGTGCAACCCAAGTTTTTTTCACGCAGGGTGGAAGAAAAACATCGCACGCGAGAGCTCTGAGATTATCGTGTGAAAAAATATCTGAATGGAATGTTGGACCTGCGGGGATTTTATAGGCTTGTAGAAAGGTTTTTGTTCCCGCACAAAAAGAAAATTGCATGCCCCACATCAGTTTTAAACACCGCTCTAGTTTTGAGTGTGTGCAGGCCACAGGGAGTCCAGGATCTCAGTGATTCTCTCGGAATCTGACCATTGCGGCCCCTCGCCGATCCGATTCCGAATGGGGTATTTTTAGATACTGAAAATGATCAAGGGATGAAGAAGGATGGGGTGCGACAAAGAGTATCCATATTTGGAATCAAAGATCCATTCTGGGGTGTGGGGTGGTTGGAGGAGTTGTGTGAAAAAAATTCTGTGCCATGCAGAAAAATCAGTTCTGCGTGAAAAAACTCCGAGATTCGCTATATTTTTATATGTGGGCATGGAAATATATGCTCCAGAACCCCATGTGGTTCAATTTCCGTGAATCTGATATCGGCGGACAATTTATCACTCCAAATGGTTTTTTGCACCGTTATGCGACCTCGAGCGCCTATAAATTGAAGCTCAGCCCCTTTGACATCCGTCCAAGGAATATGAACCGTCTCTCCAATGAGAAATTCACATCTCATACGTGAAAAGGATGGCTCTCAGGTACTAAACATTTTACGCCAGATCGCCTGGGGCTCCGCCATTTCACGAGATCACTTGAGATTGATCCTCGTCCAAATTCCACCAAGCCCCTTCCCCCGCGTGAAATTCATTCTAATTGCATGAAATCAGTTCTTTGGTGTGAAGTTCCATTTGCGCATCGCCCCAACCGATTTCACGTGCCCAATTCCTTTTGTACGCCATGACCTTTTTCACGCCCGGATCCCATTGGTGCGTAGGCCCTTCCTTTTTCTCGCACCTGCACCTTTTTCATGCAAGCCTCCCACCTTGTGCGCCTATGATATCCCTCTTACAGACATCATTTTCGTACACCTCCCGCATCCAAAGTACCTTCACCATAGACCCTATTCCCATGCAATATCCTTTGTTCGAACAAAGTAATTTCAATGTCCCATGGATGATACTACCCATTGCGTTTCTTGGCCTCAATCTTCTTCTCATAGTCACGCTAACAACTATTTCTTCTTCGTATATCCATGATAACGTGGAACCCCCAATGGTTCGCTCCATGAAACCCCCTACCACGGTGTTGCTGGTGCCTTCCCTTCACCAAGGTGAAAAGGGTACCAGTTATGTATGTCCTAGGGGTTCACAGTGAAGCCAACTCATACGAGGTGTTGGACATTAAACATCCAAGCACCATCGTCCTCAGTACAAGATGTTAAACTAGAACCTCTCCCTGTGCCTCGCACACATGGTGCCCCCCCTCCTGGGACATTCTGCATGCACACTGGTCTCCAAGGGAGTGAGATCATTCCTCACATGGAATGTGATCCTTTTTATTGGAGTGGCATCTGTTCGTGGGGAAAGGGAAACCACCCTTGTGTAAGCCTCTATCTTTTCTTGTAGGAGGTATCATCTATGTCCCTTCTTTCTTTGTTGCTAAATCCCTCTTCTATGGGGATTTGTCACCATTGGGCATCCATGCTGAAGTATATCCCAACCTCTTAGGGTAGCTAACCACGCAGAAGCCCTTATTTACTCTTTGGTGCAATAACTATGTGTAAGCCCTACTCCACTTCCCAACGGATCACCTTTTGGGATGGGATCGTCAGGTCTCTACTACCTCTTGTTTCTCACACCGAGCATGACTCTCGTGGGCTTAGTGCAAGCACATACCATGAAATACTCTTTGGGCAGCCAAGAGTGTAAGCCCTGTAACACCTGCACTATGTGGTCTTTGATCCTTAACAAGGAAGGGTATTTAGGAAGCCTCCCTAAGGTTCAAACCTACCATCATCCATCGGTCCCAACCATCTTCATGTCAGTTCACCAATCCACCATACCTGAACTACATGGTCTTTGATCCTTGACAAGGCAGGGTATATTGGAATCCTCCCTGCTTTTCAATCCCACCACCCATTGGTTTTTCTGACCCCATTCACATCAGTTCACCAACACCATGGGCTACCTCAGATCAAAATCCCAATATGCCCCCCATGAACTATGAGGTATTTTATCCTTTCCATGGAGAGGTTCATAGGAAGCCTCCTTGAGGTTCAAGCCCAACATCTGGTCATTCTGGCCCCCTTCACATCGGTTCGCCACCATCCTACAGGACGTTAAACTGCGGACCCCAATAAGCGGTAATTCGTTGTTCCCCAGTCAGTGGTATGCCTTTGCACACAAAATCCATCCTGAATGACGTGGTCATTGATCCTTTCCAAGGAAGGGTCTGTAGGAAGCCTTTCATGAGCTTCAATCCCAACAACAAATGGCCTCGACCACTTCATGTCATTCCACCACTATCATGAATGACGTTAAACTGTATTCCACTTTTTGTTCCCCATTTAGCAGAAATCAGATGTCACACCATTCAAGTATAATATATTTTCACACTATTCTGCGGCAAGATGTTTTCATACCATTCAGCAGTCAGTCGTTTTCACTCTTTCAGCGGCAATCCATTGTCACTCCATTCAGCGGTAAGCCATTGTCCACCTAATTCAGTGGTAATTTTTTGGAACTCCACCCATTGGTAAGCCGTTTTCAAGATGAACTACATTCACCGAACAAAACGAACATTGATTCCCTTCTATAGGGATACATTGGAAGTCTCTTCGAGGCTCAATACCAACTTCACCATCGCCCTTTCCATGGGCCCATCGCATTCACCATCCCCTTAATTCATCCACCCATCATCCATCTTGATTCTTACCTGGGCCGCCACATACCAGTGGGATCATGCATCCTCATATTCTATTCCATTAAATAGAATTAGGAAGGCCAAATACACGTTGGCCCCAATATCAGTGTTCCCTCCAGGGGTTGCACCCATCTGATCCACTATAGTCAGAGTTATAATCAGTCTGATCTATCTCTGCTAGACGTTAAACTTGCGGCATACCCTATGTTAAACATGGTAAGATGAGGAAACCTTGAGATGCATTCCCATGGAATATGATTCCCTACATTTTATGTGGGAATCCTCGGTCTTCCATGCCCTAAATAATCCCTATAAAAAGGGATAGAAGATAAACGCGCTAGTGTCCCAGTGTCCAAACACACTAGTGATGCCCAATGTGACTACTACCATGACCAAAGGTTGCTGCCCTGACCAGACCCCTTGGAATGTCCTAACATAAGTAGTGTAATTAACTAACATCTATTAAGATATTGCACCAGAAAGAGTTTCACGAATGATGTAATAAATCTATAAGGGAGACCAAGACCATGTGAAGAGTTCCAAGGAGGAATCTACATATGGATGAATCGACATCCCATAATACCATTTTGATCAAGGAGCAAATGTCTCTAGATAAGTAGAGGATTCCGGCTACCTTTTGAATGTGAGAATGTGGGAAAAAAGATAGCAGTACCATCCTCCCAAAAGAGATGGATGCTCATGCCCCGAAAAAAGCGTCAGAAACATATGTCCATGAATTCTATTTAATGTGCACTAGGATATGAAGAGTTTAACATAATTTCAACATGAAAATATTTTAATTCTATTTGGGATACATTTTCTATTTCCCATAAGGGAAATGATAATGTGAAAGAGGTGAGGCTTAATACTTATACAATTAAATATTATAACTTTAAACTGAATATTGGTGAAATTATTTCTGACATGTTGCTCATGTTTAATGAAAATGTAAATAAAAAGAGCTCTCTTGGAAAACCAATATCAGATATAGATCAAATAATGTGATTACTAAGATTTCTATCTGAATGATGGAGAGGCGTATCTGTTTCAATCATAGAATATTTTGAAATTAACAAGATTCGATTCAAGGAACTAATATTAAAGCTGATGATGTATGAAGAAGATATAAAGGTAAAGTACTAAGAGGATGAAGATCCTAATAGAAAATCAATATCTTTCCGGACTACTGCATCTTGAAATAAAGAGAATGAAATGGAAATGGAGAAAGTACATGATATAGATTCAAGTGATAGTAAATCACTACTATATAGTGATGAGGAGATGAATCACTTATCCATAAGGTTTAAGAAGTTTTATAGAAAAAATTAGTTTCTCAAAAACAACCAAACTACAAATGGAAATACGACTCCAAATTTGTTTGTAAAAAATAATGGATGACAGATGATAATTCAAAATAAGTTGTTTTCTATGAATGTAAAAGGAAAGGACATTTAAAATCAGACTGTCCTAGTATAAGTATAAAAATAAATATGATGACAAGGGAAGAATATATAAAAAGGCTATGAAGGACACTTGGAGTGCTTTAAAGGATATCTCCAATGAGTCGTATTCATCACATGAGGAGAAACTTGATAGAGAAAACATTTGTTTCATGACTCAAGTCTGTGAGGTACTTGATTTACCCACTATTTCTAATATTTTACCTATACATAACTCTAATGATTATGACAATGAAGAAAATAGTGATGATAATATTTCAAATGAAGAGTTATTTAAATATTAAAATATGTTACAAAACACTTTCAATGGTCTTAGGGATAAAAACAATGTTTTGAAAAGAAATCATGCTTTATCAACAAATTTTAAATCTGATATATCTACAGTGATAGAGAAAAATGATCAAATTCTAAAATAAATTATTAAACTCAATCTTTCAATTTATAAATTAAATAAATATCTATAAATATTTCGAAACAGTATAGAAAATCATACTATAATTTTAAGTAATCAATTTTCACCTAAGTATGTAGCTGGAATAGGATATCAACTTGGAAAGAGGAAAATAACAAAAAGAAACTTTGTTCCTAAATCCAAACCAGAGAGTTCATCAACAACCTATTTTTCTAATATACGCAATAGAGTTTTTATTTCTAAATTATCTAAATATATTTATTGAAACCCCATTAAGAAAATGTGGTTTCCAAAATCCTCGATTACTAACATGTATGAACCCAAACTTATCGTGATACCAAAGTAATTTATTGCATAAATTTTGTTTTTTGGAATGTTTTTTTAATAAATCCTATAGATTTATATGGTCCATCAACAGTGATTTTACAGGTAACATTATAGGAGATTATTCATGCTACAATATCCTTAATAATGTTAATGGTGGTCATGTCACCTTTAGTGGCAATGAAAATGGTAATTTCATCAACATAGGCTTAATCGGTATCAGTAAATTAGTTTACATTTCTAAATATTTATATATTGATGGTTTAAATTATATCTTGGTTAGTATTTCATAGTTATATGAGGATGGATTTTATGTAAATTTTGAGAATGATTCTTGAAATGTGTATTATTCTAAAAATAATTTATTTTTTCTAATTTGATAAATGATAATTTTTATTCTTTTGATTTAAATTCATTAGTTTAAAAAAATTGTTCCATGATTAAGTTCATTTCACTTTGAATCTCGTATTTTTCATATGAAGCTATGGAATTGAATCATTCACTCACTTAGGAATCTGACTAGGAAAGGGTTAGTTGGGGATCTACCAAATATTTAGTTCCCTTCTAATAAAGTCAGTAACCCCTATCAAAAAGGGAAACAACAAAAAATTTATTTTAAATTAAATAAAGAAGTTTCAACTTCATAAAATTTTTGAGTTGGTTTACTTGGATTTATTTAAACATTCTATAATACATAGTCTTAATTGGAATCCCTATGTTTATTTTCTTATAAATTATTTCTCTAGGTATACTTGGGTATATTTTCTAGCTCACAAAAGTGAAAATTTTTCATACATAACCAAGTATAATATATTTGTAGAAAATATTATTGGACTTTGATTTAAGACCATATGGGGTGTCCATGGTCGAGAGTGTGAGAATAAAGATTTTGAATGTTTTCTCAAAATAAATGGGCACACACATAACTTCTATTATCATAGGACCGCTTGACATAATAGAGTTTTCAAGATGGGAATTTAACATTAAAAGAGACAGCCAAGACCATATTGAAAGAGTTTGAAATACCATCCTATTTTTTGGAAAGAGCTATCAATATATCCTACTACATTTTCAGCAGATTCTTAATCAGACCTATCCTTAAGAAGTCCCCTTTTGGGAATTGGAATAATAGAAAACCTAAAGATAACTAATTTTGAGTTTTTTGTTGCAAAGTAATTTTTCTTAAGACTAAGTATTATTTTAGAAAAAATATCCTCTAAATGGGATGAATAAGTTTTACATTGTTATTAAATATCTAGCTAAGAATATAGTGTTTTTTATAGGAATACCAAAACTATGGAAGAATCAATTCATGTATAATTTGGTGAGACTGATCCAAATGAGTCTAATACATCTCTAGAAAACATTGAAGGTGATCTATATTCTCTGAACAAAAATTCTAAACCTTTGGATTATACTGTAAAAATTCCAGATTAATCATCTAGTTATAAATAATTTCCAGAACATCAAGAACTTGAACATGTTGATCTAGAAGTGACCGGCCCTTTATTTTCTTGATATCTTATAACTATAAAATATCACCCTTTAGATGTTATTGTAGTATATATTGATAGAGGTACATATAATTTAGCTTCTCGAAAAATTAGTTTGAACATCAAACATTCTTGTCTCATCTTCAACCAAATCGCATCAATGAAGCTATTAGTGATGAATTTAGTGTAATATCCATGAAAGAATATTTAAATCAACTTGGATGAAACAAAATGCGGGAACATGTATATAGACCCAAGGAAACCATAACTATTAATACCAAATGGGTGTTTAAGAAAATGGTTGATGAGTCCAGAACTATAGTTAGAAATAAGTCTATTATAGTTGCACATGGTTATAGTCAAGAAGAAGGAATATACTATGAGAAAACCTTTTCACCTATAGAAAGGCATGAGTCTATAAGAATAATTCAGGGTTATGTAGATCATCTATATTTCCGGATTTATTAAATTGATTTCATGAGAGAATTCTTAAATTGTTTTATAATTGAGGACGTTTTTGTAGAACAAACCCCAAGTTTTAAAAATCCCCACTTTTCTAATCATGTTTTTATATTAACAAAATCTGTAAATGATTTAAAATAGGATCTTAAATCTTATTATGATAGGCTCAATAATATTATGATTTCAAAAGTTATAGTTGATCCTAATCTTTTAATAAGAATAATTTCAAAATATGTTTTAGTAATCTAAATATATGTTGATGATATTATTTTTGGACCTTAAAGAAAAATTTTATGTACTAATTTTTTCAAAAGGATTCAAAATGAGTTTAAATTATGCTTAATGGGTAAGCTTATATTTTTACTTGGATTTAAAATATTTCAAAATAAGGAAGGAATTATTTTATGTCAATGTAAATATAAAAATATCTGTTAAAATATTCTGATGTTGGATAGCACTAAGAGTAGTGATTCTCATATGTGTACCCCCTGTAATTTATATCTGGATAAATCATGGAGACCATTGGATCAGAACGGTCAAAGAGGTATGATTGGAATTCTTCTCTACTTGACTACTACCCAATCATATATTATGTTTAGTGTGTGTATATGTTTTCATTTTCAAGAAAACACTAAAGAGTCACATTTAAATTATGTTGAAAGAATTATCAAATACATCAAGTATACAGTAATTTATGATTTTTTAACCTAGAGGACAAGCATTTGATTTATTGAGTTATTTTGAGGCCGATTTTGGTGGATGAAAGTTAGATATAAAAATACCCTCAAGAGAATGTCAATTTTTGGTCAAATATCTAGTTTCATAGTGTAGTCCGAATAAAAATTCTATAGCATTGTCAACTATTTAAGATGAATACATAGATGCTGGATGTTATTGTGCACAAATATTGTAGATGAAACAAAAATTACAACACTGTAGATATAAATTATGACATGTACCCATAAAATGTGGAAACATAAGTTATATAATCATTTTAAAGAATCATGCTTCACATTCCTTGACAAAGCACATTGATATAATACATCACATCTTGAGGGATCATTTTAAAAAATGTGATATCACTCTTGAGTTTATTGGAATAGAATAAAAATTATATGGTATATTTACTAAGTCATTAAATTCTGGGATAGTGAACTATATCAAACATGAATTAGGTATGATTAATTTTGGTTAAGATCAATTTTTTATGTATGAAACATCGTTGGGCGACAAATTGTAAGGTGATACACCATCAGTTGACACACCATCGTGTTTATCTCTTATTTTTATTTTTCTCATTGTTGGGTTGTCTCACCATTGTGATCGACACACCATTGTGATTTATATACCATTGGTTATCTTATGCATTTCAGAAATTATTTTGATTCTATGTTTTCTGAACGACCATTTTTATATTTTTATTGTTTATTTTCAAAATGAAATTTTTCTGTTTTCTCCTATTTAATTTTTTATTTTTCAATATTATTTTTATTTTTTGTTTACCTAAATCCTAAATGAATCAAAAAATTAAATATTTATTTCCAACACACCATGATCAAAACATGACACTCTTGAGCCCAAAGCTACCTCTCTTCTCCCAACATTCAATCATATACCATTTCTCTTAGCCTTTGACCGATAAAACCGAACTGATCTAAATTTTAAGGATTATGTTCCCTTCTATGTATTCTCTAGGTGAGTCATTATCAGTTTTTAAGCACAAGAAATTACTAAGTGTTCCTTCTTAAGTTGCACCAGTTAATCATAAGCTTCCCAAAAAAGTTGCAGTAGTTCAAAGGGGACTTGAATCTAAGTTTTTGTTCTCTAGAAAGTCTATAGTACTCCAATTACCCCAGATCCAAGGTTTTTTAGATTGGTTCTCATCAAATAAGATACCCTTACATCATAAGTTGGTTTATGAATTAAATCAGCATATAGAATTTTCATTTGATCAAGATGGTTTTTATTTGGTAAGAAGTCATGTCAAAGGATATCTAATAATTTGTTTATCAAATTAATTTCCTAAATGTTTGGATATAACCCTTAAATAAATATATGAGGATAAATAAGTCACCATTCAAGAAGATATTGAGTTGTATTTATATGAAGAGGCTTTTTTGGAACTAATAGAAGATAGCATAACTAGAAGACATGTTGCCTCCGGGTTTTTGGGGGAATCTAGGATGCACTTTACATTTTTGTAGCACATGCTATCTCGAAGAAGGGGTGATTTCACAACTCTATGGTACAATGATTTATACCTTATATATTTAATGAAATAGTGTCAAAATATAAATGTATGAAAATATCTCATGGTGCACTTGTGTGAGATGATCAATACATATTCTAGAACCAATTCATTGATATAACTCAAGTTTATTTCTACCATATTAAAGATAAGGGCCTAGATGCTAATGATGATCATTCTATTTCCTACTGTGGTTGTTTCTCTATTTCTAGAGCTACTTGTTAAAGGATAAATATTAGTTGGAACCCATCGAAGAAAATGTGGGTTGGAGAAAATGATAATTTGAAAGATTATTTTAACCTAGTTGATCGTCCTACTAGGATGAGGGTTGTTTTTATCCAATCCTTGATCTTGATGAAATAGTTTAACACTATTATGATGATAAATTAGAATAAGTTGTTAAATAACAATAAAAAAAGGAGCCTTATTTTGATGAAGGTAGTGATATAGAATTGACACCTCAATATTCTCTGATTATATATGGATATCCTATTCCACCAAGTAGACTACCAAAAAAAGGAAATCTGGTTAAATGTGGTGAGGAAAAGATGTAAGTATTAGGAGAGGTTCAATTTTAATGTTATTATAAACATGATGGTGATCAATAAGATGATGATGAGGATGAGGAAAAAGAAGATGAAAATGAAACTGGATAAGAATGGACATTGAAGTGATGCTAATGATGATGATTATTTTGAAACTAGTGGATCACCTACCATAATTATAATAAAATATGTTGAGAGGCCTCTTGAGTTTCTTCCCACACTTAGTAAATATGCTGATAAACAATATTTGTCTAAAAAAGTGGACACAAATCATAACGTATAAGTTTCACAAATTTGGGTGGAGAAATACCCATCCTTGGAATTTATTCTAAAGGATATGTATAGTGATGGTACTGTAATGAGTTCAGCTGGTGATGGTTATGCAGTTTCTAATTATGCCATGACGAAATAGATGAGTTTTATAACTCATGGTTATATAGTTTTTCATTATATATCATCTTTTTTAATGTTAAATTTATAAAAAAATAGAATTTTAATTTGAAAAAATTTACATTATTCTTGTATTCACCATAGTAATAGATGAATTTATTAAATTTTCCAAAAAAAATAGGTGAATACTACAAAATGTCTTTTTAACAAATAACAGGGGTTTTATGATATTATTAGTATATAATTATGAATTAGAAATTTATGAAACATTATTATTTGAAAAAATATTTATTTTAAATGTGAATCAAAAATTTTAAAAATTCTTGTTTTAAATTATGAATCCATTTTTTATATTTTATAAAAAAAGTAATGTTTTCTCAAAAATTGTTTTTATAAAATTATATATATTTATTCAAAAATTAAATATCGTTTCCTTTATGAATTTAAAAATTATATAAATTTTAAATTTATAATTAGTGGGTCAAAATTCTCTAATGTATACCACTTAATTTTTGGCATAAATATTATGTTACTATAGGTACAAACTATTTATCACAATAAAAGAAAAAATGGTATAAGAAAAAATTCAAGAGGTGAAAGGATTAAGTTGTGATAAAACAAATATGTCTATATTTTATTGAATGGGGATTTTATAGACATTATATTTTATATTTCTCAATTATTTCTCAATTTTGGAGCTATATGACATGTTTAACATGTTCACCCCAAATATTATGTTGAAATATTTAAATAAATAAAATTCTCACCACTTACCAAAGAGGGCTCTCCCCCCAGAATGGTACTCATAATTTTTTTTAATAATGAAAAATACCCATTTTCTTAATCCTATAATCATATATCTTTATTTTTGACCTTATTTTCACGATAGATTAGCATACTCCATCCATTTTTAAGGGATCTTCTAAGGACATATTGATGTTCTCAATGTGAGTAATCATTTTTTATTAACCTTTATATTTTATAAATTTAAATTTCAATTAAAATTTTTATTTAATTTATTAAATAATTAATTAATTGTTTTATTCTGAATTTTATTATTCTATGTTAATAATCATGAACCATCATCCCTTTTTCCCATTATGAAAAACTAATATGTGAATAATGTATTGTGTGGACTACCGCCTCCAAGACGCAACATGTTCCTTTTTCGTAT
This sequence comes from Viscum album, assembly GCA_963277665.1. Classification (NCBI taxonomy): domain Eukaryota; kingdom Viridiplantae; phylum Streptophyta; class Magnoliopsida; order Santalales; family Viscaceae; genus Viscum; species Viscum album. The sequence continues at coordinate 1,561,894,711 of OY728146.1, forward strand.
ATCTCCTTACAAGGACTCTATAAAATATGAATTTAATATATATTTATTATATCTAAATCATTTTTATTCTATTAAAATAATAAACTACATTACTCGTTCCTTCTATTCTATGAAAATTAAATCATCAACCATGCATATGTGTGGACTACCACATCCATGGAAAATTCATTTCTATTTTTATTTTCATCACATCAATACATGCATAGTATGGAAGAAATCATTTAAGGATAAATATGATTTTAATGATATGAATAATTTTATGTTATGAAAAATTATAGAACCAATTAATGAAATGACCATCAAAATTATTATCATTAATGTGATCATTTAAAACATGCGAATTGAGAAGAAAATGATATCCTCTTTCCAATTAATGAATTTATATAAACTATTTAATATTTATTGATACTTAAAATTATAATATATCACAATAATAAAAAATAAATATAATCAATATATTTCTTGTATAATAAAAATATAGTAAAATCACCTCATAATCATCTATTAATCATGGTAGGTTCATGTTGGGGTCGGTATAACCTCTTTCTAGTACAATACAATGGAATTTTATCAGGTATTACTATGAGAACATTTTTAATGGTATAATGTTATATTTATATCTAAATATTTTTTTTTAGTTTTTTTATTTCATCATTTTTCCCATAAATTATGAATCACCCATTGTTTGTAAAGAATCACTAAAACACACTCATTGCATATTTCAACCTTATATATCATAACAAAAATACCATGATATGATATTATGGATTTGTAAAGTATCATGTATCATATATTAAAGTATCTTATATGATCTATAATAGATTTAATTTAGTAAAATAATAGATACCAACAACATTTTTGTGAAACTGGTTCAAAGCGATAGAGATTACATACACCTAGTATTGAAAATAGGTAAAACCTATATAATATTTATATGTATATATTTATAATAAATTAGATTAATAAATGGTTATAGTTATAAATAAGGTTCATTATATATGTATTTAATGATATTAATTTAATTATTGTGAATTTTTGGTGTATGTTCATAAAGAATATGGATTGAGGTAAGGGTTTTTATTTCAAATTTCCCTATTTCAGATATGTTTGGTATTATGCACCTAACTTCACTTGTGTGGGGTATATAATATCTATTTGAGACCTAATATCATGAAGTGTCTTTTAATAATGATATTTAATAATCATTTAAAACCCTTCTCTTTCCAGGGTTTTGAATAAAATGTTTCACAAGTAGTAAGGCTTCTTTGTGTGAAATTCCAATTCCTTGAGACACATTTATGTTATGCAACATGTTTTAATTTTAATTGTGTATCCACATCGCATATATGATTATTTATCTTATAATTATTTATTTATGGTATATTCTAATCCAAACTATTACCATTTCATCAAATGGAGTTTACTCAACTTTTACCTATGTTGTAAAGTTTTGGATACCCAATTTTCATTTAATGAGTTAGGATCATCCTATTAGAATAAAAATTTGGGTGAATTATTCCAAGTTATTATATTATTCTTTATTATAATTTTTTCTATGAATGTACATTATTACCACTTAATTCTAATTTTTAAACAAATTATTACTCTAATGAGTAAGTAGCTTGTAAAGAACATTGATAACTCAAGTCTCCTTTCTGTGAGTTATATTACTATATCACGAACTTATTTTATACATTTTTCGGTTATCTCATGTAGATATTTTATTCTATGGATGTTTCTATTCATTTATAGGTAAATTATATTTTTATATAGACTAATTTTTTTACTCCTCATACAATGATATTTTTAACAGGGGTTTTTAAAAATAAAAAATAGGGGTTTTAATTACAATTTCAAATGTTTTATTATTCATATGATAATTTCTCCAAGATAAAATTTATGTATTTTCTAGTACCTATTATGAAATATTATATTATTAAAATTAATTGTTTTCAATTATTTTTCACTTCACATTTTGAAAAAAATACTTTTCTATGGGACTCATAACCTCATCTTTTACATAAATGTTTTAACTGTTTTAAAAATGTCATTTATGTTTTCACTTCCATTTTCCTTTTTCATATTAAATCATATTTACCATAATCTTTCTTTTGTATTCCTATTTATACTCTAATATATATTTACATTTTAATGAAATAAAATCATGGTACCAATGAATCTAATTCGTGATCCCATCTTGGATGGTATCATGCAATAATTATATTTCAATAATGTTTTTCATGTATGTCTACATCCCTTAATGTTTTGTTGTTATTATATAGTTTTTTACTTTTGAAATATTTTACCTTATTTATTTTGATGTATTATAATCATCTCATTCTAGTATTTAATAATTTTTATACTCATTTATCTATTCAGTGTTAATACAATATTTTATATAATCTAGATTGGAATACGTTCACCTAGAAAAAAAAATTTCCAATTAAAATAAGGGAAATTATTTTCATTTGTAATGTTGTTATTAAAAAATATATGATTATTAGAAAGTTCACAATGTATTTTCTTACCATCCACCTTATTTATTTGGATGGGTTATGAACATTTTTTTCATTTTATTGACATGTGGAATAATATTGAGTTTATTTTTGATTATTGAGTTCTAAAATATGTTGATTATGTATTAAAATTCAATATTTTTTCATTATACAGATATCCATGTTTTTATTCTTCCAATAGTTCCTTATGGGATAGGAATAAATGTCTTGTTGAATCATCTAGAATTAGACATAAAAAAGTAACATGTGGGGCTCAACATTATATATCCCCTCAATGTATCGAGTGGAATCATTATACAAAACAACTTTTTTTGGGTGTATACCTCACTCTATAGTGGTATAGTGTCATAGAAAAAATCTTTGGTAGAATTTTTTGATGTTCATTATTATGCATTTCAGTCATATTAGATAAATAATTATTTGTATCCATGTTTTCATTTTTTTTCATGGATATATCATGCTCTTAGTTAAAGTGTATTACGGAATTTTAGATATTATTCAATCTCTCCATATTACATATGTCATGATTATGATTTTTATTGTTTTAGTTATATGTTTCCCTTACTATGAATTGTTATCGCCCATTTTTTATGTTTTTATTCCTCATGTTGAGAATAAAATTAGTATACATGGCATGTTTATAATTTTAGATCATGTGAAATAATTTTTGGGAAATTTTAAAGACTCGTTTTGGATTATGTGGTTTCATATATACTGAAATAAAATGTTAATTAATTGAGAAAAAAATGGGATTTATTAGTTTATAATATTTCGTTATTCATTAAATCATTAAACCTAAAATTTCTTAGGAATGTATCCAATGAAATATTTTCATCATGTCATGGAAATTTAAATAGATTTGTTTGTGAATCTATAGGTCATATGGAAGTGAGTATATAAAGTATGTGATTATGGCATTAGATTTGGGGGTCAGGTCCAGAGCATCATAGTCATCAAACTCCAACTTCTATCTCTCCACTCGGTCCCCAACAACAACTTATCAATAGTAAATATGGTGTCAATTTTGGGAGTGTTTGGTCTCATCTATAACATTAATCATTGAGTTCTATCCTTGGAACTACTCCAACTATACTTGGGTGTAAATCTAATTTGCTCCTACAATTAGGGGGAAACACATCCATAACTCAATTACGAAAAAAATTACAAGGTATAGTTTCATGTGAAACACTTCCACAACATGAAAAATTATCAGAATTCCTTGACACGGAGCTGAAATTATACCACTATCGATGATATTCAGGAAATACCTCATAGGGTCTGAGGTCATTGAAACAGACTCAAACCTTATCACACTTCCTTACGGTGGGTTCAATATCTACTAATATATCACATTTATATATAAATTTAAAACTCCATCCATGATATAGTGGTCTCATCATGAGTCTAAGAATAAAAATTCATACCTTTTCGGATAATGGTTCTATATAGGGATATCCAAACAATAAATTACATGTTGAATATAAATTATAAAACCAAATAGAATCATGATACTTAGAATCTAGCTAAAAATTTATCACCCATGGTGTGGGATCACCTAAAAAACTCATAAATCATTTATCATTAGAAAAACATTGTATAGATGGTCTAGGATAAGTCTCATCAAAGCCAACTGATACTTTCATCCTCTCTATGAGAGAGTTTTACACCAAACCCATGAGGGTGAGAGAAACATCCTCAAATCATTGGGAGAGTCTGTGTCTCAATTGATCATTAAAAAATAAAGCCTCTTCTATCAATAAATAGTGGTTTTTATCCCAACTATATCAATGGTATTTTCATAACCCTAAATTTGAATAAAATAAAGATATCATTTGTTAGCACCCTTAATTTTATTGGGTGAACCCACAAACATTTGATAATATATGAATGAGATTAATCTCTTGTAACATGAGAGGTCACAACTGACCAATATATAATCGATGTACTAAACATAGTTATTACTTACAATGATATCTTATAGATTTGTATGGAATAACTATCAATCATATTTTTAAATAAATGATATATAGGTGGTTGAACCTACAACGGCCTCCTAGGTATAATAATCGAACTGATGCCCCACTAAACATCATTTTCCTACATCCCAAACCATTGATTACAAGTATTCTAACTATAAAAATCATCCTTGGGATAATCCGACTTTGATACCACTATGAAACAACCTATCCCACCAAGACCTCACCTGGGCTGGCAATAAGTCAAGATTTCCACCCTAATCCCATCCCCAATTATCCAAGGGCATGTGACAAGCACATATTAAGCACATCACTAGATATGGAAAGCCTTTTCCTATATCAAACTACAAAATATCAAAATTTTCAATACAATATATTCCCAAAACATTATAAGGATATAAATATATATAAAAATGATAAACTAAAATATATATAACACATGGATGAGATAATAATTACATTTAAAAACCATAAGGTAAATATAAGAGAAATGGTAAACTCAAAAATCCACTAAAATAAAAATCAATATGAAGATATTCCAGTTTTCATGAACTAATATATCAAAATCCATCCACAACATTCTATTCCACTATCATTTAACAACATTCTCTACAACGTTTCACCAACCATCACTAATAGTCATCCCCAAAAAACCATGTCAACTCTATTCCAACCATAACATCTCCAATCTTGTATATCCTCTATAGAGACGCAACATGTATGGGAACAAGGCCCATGAAATGGTAGTATAAATATACAAAGTAAGACACCTTGGAAACCATAAAGAAAATATGAAGCAGCATGTGAAGTTAATTCCCATTAAAAGAGGTTCCTAAGAGGGGGATGAAGAGAGAAACCTATATAATGAGCTATCTCACTGCTAATGAATAACAAGAGCCATATCATGCCTAAAGTATAATCATTATATGATGGAGTACCATCACCTTTGATATACCTATAAAAACACCATTTCTAAATTGGATTTATCAACCAGTATAACCTCATGTGATTTATAGTGTAGGACCTACACCTTGATGATGTAAAAATACGTCGAGGTAGTACTGACCCTAGTAGAGGACTCCCATACCATCGGATATAAAGGTATATTTGTATGAACTCTGTGGATAGAGGAATCATTCACTCATATAAGTTTGGGAAAATACTAAATCTACATGAATAAGGATATAGGGGACACATTGTTAGGGAAAATATGATAATCAAATTTATCATATTCAGATGTTGTATTTTTTTCAAGAAGGATTAAGATTGAATAAAGGATGTTTGATAATAAATTAAAGTCATCTCACATTGTATTTGAATCAGACTATCTATTTTATATAAATAATCAGACTCATAATACTAGAAATGGTCGATCATATTGAGGATGAATCTTGTTTTAAGTAAATGGTCATTGGATTCACTCTGGATCTGGTTTGGAAGAAGTGATCATAATGGAGAAGATTTAGTGTCTTTATGACTATGATATAAATGTGATGATGCTTTTATGATCTTGGAGTTATCATAAATCACATGTATTTGGAAAACATGTAATGAAAGATTGATGAAAGAAAGGGGTTGAAAGAGATGAATCCAATCTTATTCTGATTGTTTAGATCTGTATAGAAAGATAAAAAGGGTGTTGGAGATTGTATTAACCATGATTGTAATCATCCAAATCATATTTAGGACAATTGAATTCTGGATAATCATATTCAAGAGGAGTTGGAAATAAAGCAAATTTCTATTATTTTGGAAGGTTTTAATACATTCCAATGTAATACCGACAATACTACACCTGGTACTGAATATATTTCATGTCATGAACGAATTCATGATACCAGCACAATTTTATGATTGAATGATGTTTTTGAAGATGAATCTACTGAAATTGGTTCATTGTATACAATACGTCATTATAATCAGCAGTGGTAGAATTTTTTATTTTGGAGATGTTAGTGGTATCATATTCATAAGAGAAACATGAAATCTGATTTGATTTCAAATGTTTTTTTTCAATCATGTCAATATCTATCATTTAAAAGTATATACCAATTCATATTTCTAAATTGATGATTATGAGGGTGTGATTTAATTTTTTCAGTCAAGTGAATCAAGAGAAGAGACTAAAGAAATAGTTCAATGTGTTGTTATAGGAGATCTTGAAATTCAAGGTGGATTTTTGTTTTTAGCAGTTGGTAAATAAAATTGTAATGAATAAAACACCTCAAAATGGAGTTTTTGTAGAATATTAATGCCATATATTTCTTCATATATTAATATACAATTGGTTCAGAGCATCATATTAAAGGAATAAGTGTGATAAAATTGGTATGGGAATTATAATTTGAATGGTCGTTGAGAAGAAATTTGGAAGAAGAGTTGAAGTCATGGAGAAGATTTGAGAAGGGTCTAGAATAACTGAGAAGCATTGAGAAGTATTGATGAATTTATATATGTACCCAAAATTCAAGGATACATGAATATTTTATTAATTTGGTTTAGCGAGAAACCATTATACATTCCCACCAAAACAACTCATGGGTCTCTGGCAAAAGGAAATAAGTACATCTTAACTTTTGATCAATGTATTCTTTATGGTGAAGGGGAAAGAAGGTGGAGCACTGAAAAACATTAGAGAGGAAGAAGTTTCTATGTATATCTTTGTTGAATAAGTTTCATATGATAGAAATGAAAGGAGAAGGGACAAGATCACAATGTATTCAGTTGATCATCGTATTCAGTGATTGTCATATTCAATGATCATCGTATTCAGGTATTTATCATATTCTTCTCATCATTGTATTCAGCTGGTCATTATATCGGGGTGGATAATCCGATCATGATTTTGTATTGGGATTTCTAGACTGAGGAAGTGGGAATTATGAATTTACTAGATCATACTCTATCCGAGTTATATCTATCGTATTGGGAAATTATATTGAAATATCGGATTGGGAATATTGTACTATGAAATCAAATTGAGTTCAATATATAATTCTTTTTTTTTCTTTCTATTATCTGGGTAATAAAGTGAAGAATTTTTTAGAAAAGAATACATTTGTGGAAATTGAAAAGTAAGTATAGGTAACAATGTGTTGTAATGAAAACATTGTATTACCCTATTTGTGCTACATGGTTCACAAACACTATTGGATTTATTGGATAGTGCTACATGATTGTAAGGACATATACTACTCATTGTATTACACCTAAAAGGTATTTTATCTAGTAGATTGTGTGTTTTTTGAACATTTTCGAACCATAACAAGGATGTAGATATTCTTATTAAATAGTGACCCTTTTAAATACTTTTTTCTTGTGGTTGTGTGTTGAAGTGTTTTTAATAAGGATTGAAACCCTTAATAGGAGGTAGAGTTTGTTTCATATTCAATGAAACATAAAAGAAAAAGTATTACTAATTTGCCCCCTCCCCCTCTCGGTGATACAATTATATTAACTAGGCACTTTCAACTATTATCAGATGGTAGGTTCCCTTCCCTTATTCTTTGTTAATGAAAAATTTTAATTTTTTGAACATTAAAATTATTTTTCTTTTCAATAGTAATAATAATCATATATTGAAATATAGAATGTTTACATATCTTATATCTATTTGATATGATTTTCTTGATGCTACAACCGATGGGTTTGTTCATATTAATTATAAATTTTCTCTTATATCTATTGATAAGAATAATCTTGATAATGATGGAATGTACAAGAATTTTTTACTATATTTACTTTCTAAAAGTAAATTTCTAAGGGTGAGAGGTGTTTTCATATCCAAAGGTTTATCGGACAAACTGAAAAACATATAAGAAGGAAATACAAAAGTGATAAAGAAAAAATTACAAATCTTGAGGTTGAAGTATAAATATTTGAATATCAGTGACTATGAATCTTTTGGGGACCTCTTTATCAGTGTGAATGAAATTTCCAACACTATCAGATGTCTTAGTGAAATGTTAGATGATTCTACAGTTTTTTACCAGATTTTTAGATGTCTACCCAAAATGTTTGATGAAAAATTTTCTTCACTAAAGTACATAGATACAAAAACATTATCTCTAGATGATTTTTTGTAACTCTCTTTACATATGAAATGTGAAGGGAGAAATATATGAGAATAAAAAAATAGTTTATATAGAAATGTAGTTCAAGGATTCTATAAAATAGATGTCAAATAATATTCTTAGTGAATATGAAGTTAGTGAATCCAATTAAGAAAATGAGGTATGTAATAATTTTGATGATATTTTATCTTTATTTTTTAAAAATGTGAAAATTGGTACATGGAAATACAATGGAAAACTTCTCTTGGAATGTTTTCAATGTGGAGTTATTAGAATTTTTTTAATTTCCCTCAACGAAAGAACGAAATGGATAGTAAGGAAGAACAAATAATGTCACAGAGGTAAGGAAATAAATAAAGAGAAAATGGAAACTATTATTCCATATGGGATGATAGAATATTCTTCAAATCCAAAAGAAGATGTTTCTTTTCTAGAGATGAAGAAGAAGAAGGCATAAATGCTAAATTGAAAAATCAATTGTTTATGGTATTGAGAATTATTTTATCACAATATTGATTTATGAAGAGTTCAAAAGTAGTAGTTCTAGTGAAAAAAAAACACAACTTGAATTTCATTTGAAGTAATAAAAGAATGAATGTTTAAGATATATCATAAGGACTAAAAAGGAAAATAATAAATTTTGAAGATAAATGTTCCTCAACAAGAAATAAATAAATCTTTTATGATGAAAATGATTGGATGGTGAATGAAATTGATTATTTGATGAAATATCTTGAGGAAGTAAATAATTTCAATTATTACTGAGAAGTGAAGAAGAAGGAAAAGTAAGAAGAGTTAGATATCGTTCAATAGAAACTTTCTAAAGCTGATTAGAGAAACACAAGTTTCAGAAACTCTATTTCTAAAGTTCGTGAAATTTATCTAATGAAGAAACCTAATACAGATAAAAAAAATTAACTTCATTGATGGAGAATAAATCTAGACATGTTTATGAAAATAATAGTTTAGGGAAAGTAATGTATGTGTCCAAAACCAACAATGATGGGAATATAAAACTCTCTAAAAACCATGAATCTGAAAATTCTTCATATGGAAATTTTTTTAATACTTTTGGTTTTGATTAATATAAAAATTTTAAAAAATATTTTGATTAATATCAAAAAATTTCATGGCATAAAAAAGAATGGAAAAAATGTTACTGAGAAACATATTCACAATTCTGATCAGTATAGAAATTTTCGAGATAAATACATTTTCTACGGATAAAACTTGTATTGTGGTGGATTTGGGCATATGGAAAATATGACTCGGTTCAACCAATAATATTACTATTAATCTACAGGATATGAAATTAAAAGGTTACAGGGGAGTCAATTCTCTTAAAAGAAGACACCTGAGAAGGTAGTTGTGAATATTAAAAATATGTTCCAACCATTGGAAATAATTTGTGAAATATGTGAACAAAATTTAAACCTGGAAAAATTTTGTCTTCAATTATTACTGGCTCAACAAAATTTTCTTAACAATTCTCAGAACACGAAAGTGAATGAAGAAAAGGAAGAAGAAAAACATCTTGTTGTGGAAATTACTTTGAAAGCTGCTAAATGAGAATGACCTTGAATTCTTGATAGTGGGTGTTCTTCAGATATGATAGGAGATATAATATTTTTTAATAATTTGAAACATTTCATAGATGGAATTGTGAAATTCGATAATGATGAATCACTATGAATCAAAGGTGTTTGACCACCTATCATTAGGAAAGATAAATTGCAATCCAAGAAATATTTATATATTTATGGGTTGAAACAAAACCTTCTATGTGTTTCATATTTTTTTGGTGATGGTGACAAAGTTACTTTCATGATAGATGAATTTTTTTGAATATTGATAAATATGAAAATATTATTTTTAGAGGACAATGTATAAAGGTTTACTTGTTTCATGTTGGTGAAATAAAAAACCTCTTGTTAATTGAGTGTGGTGGAAGAGAATCAATTGTGGAATAAGAGTCTAAGACACATGTGTCATAGAAACATGATCAAGTTATTTTAAAGAAAGAGTGTATGATAAATTCCTTATTCTCCACAAATAAGAGAGTGGTGTTGCACTATTCGAATGAAAGGAAATTCTACAAATGTTGTGCACAAGAAACATGAGAATTTTTCAAAAAAAACATGGGAGATTAACCATTCTGATATCTATGGGCCAATGAGAAACCAATCAAAAAAATATAGATAAGTATTTAATTACTTTCATTGAGGATTTTACTCTCATTACATTTGTTACATATATGAAGCATATTTCAGATGGTTTGAAAATGTTTAAAATTTTCATATGCAAAGCTGAGAAGGAATGTGAGTATTCCGTGAAGAGGTTGATATCGAAAAATAGAGGTGAATACCAAAGTAAATAATATTAATATTATATTATGAAACATGGAATTAGTAATGGGTATAGATCTATATATACTCCTCAACAAAATGGGGTTGCTGAATGAAAGAATAGGAGCATAGTGAAAATAGGGAGAACTATTTTACATGAACATGGTCTTTCTTATTACTATTAGAGTCAATACATGAGTTCTTTCATGTAT